>OX645062.1:76230300-77480300 GCA_951905685.1 Eumerus sabulonum
GTATCTCGGGGTGTTCTTCACGACTAGTAATGCTAAGCTTTGACTTGGCGGTCTTCGGATCAATCAACCATCAACCAGATTGACCACATTGCGATTGATGGCAGGCACGCATCTGATATTCTGGATGTACGAACTTTCCGAGGAGCCAACACCGACCCGGACCACTATCACGTCGCAGCCAGGTTACGACTACGAATATGCCTGGCCAAGAGAAATCGAGTAAAGCCAGCGGCATACAACGTCGCATTGCTACAATCGCAAGAAACTGCCAGAGCCTATGTTAATCGCGTCTCCCTTAAGCTCTCGGAAAACCCTCCAACACCAATGGACCCGTTGTCAGCAAGTCTTAGACAGTGCTACTTCTGAGGTACGGGGTTTCAAAATGCCATCATCAAGAAACCCATGGTTTGACAACGAAAGTAGGAGGGCACATGCAACCAGGCATCAAGCCTATCACAGGCGGCGCTGCATAGAAGGATGAGAGCTACTAGTGAGCATTATGAACAGAGTGAAGGAAAATGGTAACCTAGTAGTAGATTGACCGTCGGTACTAGGAATCTGGAGAGAATCCTTCTGCAGACAATATAGCGGCGATGACAAAACAGATTCTGCTGTCAGGCAGAATGATTCATTCACGACGGACGATGATAGCAGAGAATTCTGCCCCCCTGACCTGGACGAAGTTACGAGTGCTTTTTCTAAGCATAAGGCAAACAAGACTGCTGGAGCAGACGGATTACCTGTCGAGCTCTTGAAGGCAGCTGGAGGTGACCTGGTTGGGAGAATGCACCAGCTCATCTGTAATATATGGTCAGAGGAATGCGTGACCGGTGAATGGAATCTTAGTATCGTTTGCCCGACCCACAAGAAAGGGGCCCCTTGAGGTATGAATCTCTTGAACATCACTTATAAGATCTGCTCTGCTGCACGGTGTGAACGCCTGAAGCCGTTCGTTAATAAACTGATTGTCCATACCAGTGTAGTTTCAGGCCTGGGAAGTCCACGACGATCTAGTATTCACACTGCGGCAGATCCTCCAGGCCGACACCCACCATCTGTTTGTCGACTTTAAGACCGCATACGATAGCGTACATACAGACGAGCTATACGTCGTCATGTCTAGTCTTGACATTCCTGCCAAACTCATAAGATAGTGCAGAATGACATTGGAGAATTTTCGCTGCTCCATCAGGGTCGGAAGCGACTTGACCGATACCTTTTATGCGAAAAAAGGTTTTGGACAGGGTGACACGCTATTGTGTGGCTCTTTCAATATAGTCCTGGAAGGGATCACGGTAACTGCCCTCAAAGGTTTATGGTAAAGCCTTAGAAAAGATAAGTTTAAATAAGCAAGTGTAATGTAAGGTTGAAGAGTATGCATCCCTGTCGCTTCGGATTCAACGTCCCATATTCCAAGCTTTTTCGAATCTACCTTTTTCTACTGCGATTCCCTCATCCGCTTAATGGACGGCTTTCAAGTGGCCTGAGTAAATTAATTGACTACGAGTACTCGGCTGCACTCCGTAACATGCTCTCTACCTTTCAGTGCCAATTGGCTTTTCATCTGATAATTAACTTGACTAAGTGCCCACTAAGAACGTAAACACATTACTCTTTTATCTCATCGTCTTGGTCCTGCCTCACCGTCGCGTCAGCGTCGTCGTGTTTCTCATTCGATCCCGATGAACTTTGCTTCGTTAATTTCCGCAACATGTGCTCGAATGTGATTCATCGCTTCGTCGAACCAGTGTTTGGCTAAACACTTCAATCTGCTCCTTAATTCCCACCAAATGGTCTTTCATATCCTTTTTGCGTTTAGGTACTCTCCAGTTTTTTTTTTTCCTTTTGTTCTTCCAACCTGGTGTGTTCATACATATGTATGTATGTGTGTCACTTGTTGTAGCAATGGAAGGAGCGAATATCCTGGTGCCAAGGTAATCTTCACCATTCCTATTGTTGTTGTGTTTCTGTTTTTGCTTTTATTTTTCTCCTCTCTCCGCTTTCAGCCGCATCCACCTTTAACGTGTGTTCCTAATCTTGAATGTTTACTTGGCTGCCATTGGCATGGTAATGGAAGTCAGTGGGAGATGATCATCCCTCTCAATGTCGTCGGGCAGAAGAACTCACCGTTCCCTTGTTCCTTGCCTGTCATAAAATTACATGTAATTGTATGTGGGTAAATATTACAACAATAAAAACGGAAAGGATGCCGACAAACCGAGGAGGTCTTATGTTGTTTTGGTATTTTTTTCTGCATTTCACCAGCTTGCTGCAGGTAATCATATGCCCTCCAGTGTTCCTGGTATCTGGTTCGTTGTCGTTTGCTACTTAGTTCTCTTACCTTCACCGTACCTGTAAAAAAGGCCATTTGTTTCTATAGATATTTTTATAAGCCATTATTGGATGTTTTTCTTTTTCCGTTTTCATTCGGATTCGTGTATCTTTCTCGTTTTTTTTTTTGCATCGCAATGTGTTTGCGATTCGCATTCTTATTGAAGTTTATCTTAGACAGCAGCTTGTGGTGTTCACAGCCTTACGTTAATGTAGGGTCGAGCGAGCGAAAATAAATATAAAAAAAGGACGAACTGAATAAATAATATATGGGAATCTTAAATGCGTTTCGAATGGTGGCGACAGTGGATGTGGAAAGGCTTATCATGAGACAAAAGTGGGTTGCAACCATCACCTAGGGGATCCCTGTTTCGATTAAGCTCTCTTTGTGTTTTCGAGCAACAGCTTCCTCTGTACGGGGTAATAAATTATGCAAAAACCGACAAGGGAATCCTGAGGAAAGCAGCAAAAAAAGCAGCTGCCTACCGCATAGATACATACCACCCTTTTTTGAAAGGGTACATTGGCCTATTTAGAAGTCCATGGTATAGGTAGGGATTTGGACACTTTTTGACTATTTGCGCGTGGCAAAAATACATATAAAGTCATTTAGGTAGTCTTCTTCGGTTTTGAGTTTTAAGGATTCCGGGATTTTATATAGTGAGCTTGACGCTAAGAAAATGTTGCAACAGATTTGGACTAAATTTTTCGTTTGAATACCATTTGCAAAAACCGGGAAATGGTGATAGCATTCGGCTTTAAAATAATCTGCGAAGACGTAAAAGAGTATCAAGTCATTACCAAATTTATTCCAAAAAAGGATTTTATTAGAGAAAATCGTTATGTTTTTGAATAAAAAGGCCCAAAGATCCTGTTTTATGTCATCTGAGCTTAAGGACCGCTTATGATTGCCTAAATTTCGGATAGAGCAAGTGAGGCAAAACTTTGAAATCCAACCCCATTAGCTTCGGGAACGTTGCTGGGCCCGCATATGACCTTACCCTACCATGTAGCTGGTTGAGACCATGCCATTTCTCAATCATCCATCTTTTTCACACAGGTGAAAGGGACCTACAGTTTAACGCATATTCCGAACGGCGTAAGTCGAGAAGCTCTTTCAAGGTAAGTTATACTATGGGAGGTTTTGTCAAGACCCCGGCGAGAAGAGACGCCGCCACATAAACATCATTCGCTTTCGCTCCTTCTTCGGGCTCAAGAGGCAATTGAAATGTAGAGCCCTCTCTCGAAAGACCAAGGTTGCGCTCAGAGGCGGAACTAGAAATTTGGCGCTCTACGCTCGCCATAGCTGGCACCCTATTTAAATGCTGTGATCTCCAAAAACTATGTAATATAAAAGCAATATACAAGCCAAAAACCGCTGCCAAGGTTTTGGCAAAATACTTCCTCATAAGAATGTATTAGATCCTATAAAATGAATCATGACTTATATACATATTGTATGTTGGCGTTACAGCACATGAAGGACCAGAGCCAAGCTTCTCTCAATCACCCATATTGTGTGTGATTTATTTTTCGCACAGGTGAAAGGGACCTACAGTTTAATGCCGACTCCAAACGGCGTGAGTCGAGAAGCTTTTTCATGGCAAGTTTACTACGGAGGGGCAAATGTCGACTCTGACCACTTTCTCGTAGCAGCAAGATTCAGAGCTCGACTGTCCAATGTCAGAAAGCTGCACCAGCCCATCGGGAGGAGGATCGACATTGGGCGCCTGAGCACACCGGAGGTTGCCAGAGTCTACAGGGAGCAGCTGAGCGAAAGACTCTACGGTATGCCTACGTCGAACACAAATGCCAATAATATGTGGCTGCATTGCGGCTCAGCCATTCAAGAAGTAGCCGAAACCACCCTAGGATACCTACCACACCCGACAAGAAACCCGTGGTATGATGGCGAGTGTGAGCAGAAAAAGGCAGCAACCGACGAAGCGTACCAAAAGGCGCTGCAGAGGAAAACCAGGGCAACGCAAGAAGAGTACCGAGCCAGAAGAAGGGAGGAGAAAAAACTACTGCGACAAAAGAAAAGAATCTTCGCAGCCTCCCAGCTCAAGGATATCGAGGAGTCTAGGGATAAACATAAAATACGAGCCTTTTAAGAGAAAGCCAAAAGCCTTGCAGGAGGTCTCAAAAAGGACACCCTGGCTCTTCGAAACTGCGAGGGTAATCTTGTCACCGACCCGCAGGGAATAGTGGATGTATTTAAGTCGCACTTCCAGCAGCTGCTTAACGAGCATGACCAAGAGAGAGTGGTAGGGACCGAGGAAATCCCAACTTCAGCCGCTGAAGTAGTCCTCCCACCCAGCATCGAAGAAGTCGGCACAGCTATTCAGAATCTGAAGAACAACAAGGCCGCAGGCTCAGATGGCTTGCCATCAGAGCTCTTCAAGGCTGGCGGCGATGTTCTGGTAGGGAGCATGCACCAGATCGTCTGCAGAATTTGGGAAGATGAAAGCATGCCCGTCGACTGGAAAGCCAGCTCTATATGCCCCATCCACAAAAAAGGCGATCCTACCTCTTGCAAGAACTATAGAGGTATATCCCTGCTCAATGTCGCATACAAGATCCTGTCCAGCTTATTGTGTGAACGTCTAAAGCCACTTTGCACCGCACTAATCGGCAGCTACCAGTGCGGCTTCCGGCCGGCAAATCAACCATAGACCAAATGTTCACGCTTCGACAAATCCTGGACCAACGAGTTTCGAATCGATACACACCATCATTTCATCGATTTCAAAGCCGCATACGACAGCATTCATCGTGAAGAACTGTTTGGGGCGATGGCCGAATTCGGGATCCCGGTAAAACTGATCCAGCTGTGTCGCGCCACGCTAAAAAACACGCGATGCACCGTGCAACTCGGTTCTAGGACCTCGGAACCATTCGAAACATGCACCGGATTTCGGCAAGGAGATGCGCTGTCATGTGACTTCTTCAACCTGGTGCTGGAGCAGATAGTGCGACGGGCAGGCGTCAACAGGGAAGGCACTATCTTTTACAAGCCCATCCAGCTGCTAGGATACGCGGATGATATCGACATCATCGCGTGTTCTCGCCGTGGCATTGTGGAAGCATTCACGGCGATTGAAGAACAGGCGAAACGAGTTGGTCTTAAGATCAATGAGGACCAAACGAAATACATGCTGTCAAGCAAAAACCAATCCGTCGCTCACCACCTGGGACAAAATATAACAATTGACAGCTACAATTTCGAGGTAGTTAAGGAGTTTGTCTACCTCGGGGCAAACGTAAATTCCACAAATGACACCACAGTGGAGATCCGGCATAGAATCGCCCTTGGCAACCGCTGCTACTTCGGCTTGTCCAAACAACTGGGGTCAAAACTCCTCACTCGAAAGACAAAAGTCATGCTTTACAAAGCGCTCATTCTGCCAGTCTTGCTGTACGGAGCCGAAAGCTGGACGATAAGCAGGACAGCGGAGCTGATTTTGGGTTCTTTCGAAAGAAAAATTCTGCGCCGGATATTTGGTCCTCTCTGTGAGGAAGGTGAATGGAGAAGAAGAAACAACCGCGAACTCTACGAGCTGTACCAAGATGTGGATGTAGTCCGGAAGGCAAGGATCCGTCGACTACACTGGCTCGGCCACATCGAGCGCATGGACATCAACGCTCCAGCTAAGAGGGTCTTCGACTCCGAGCCTCCTGGTTCGAGAAGAAGAGGGAGACCGAACCTCCGGTATAAAGACCAAGTAATCGCGGATGTAAGACATCTTGGTCTTGACAACTGGAAGCAGCGTGCCCGGGACCGTCAAGGATGGAAGGCAGCTATAGCTCAGGCTCAGATCCTCCAAGGATCGCAGGCCTGATAAGTAAGTAAGTTACTACGGAGGGTTTTGCCAGTACCACACTGAGGAGGAACATCGCGAAATAAACATTCGATGGCGTTGGTGTTATCGGGATAAGAACTCGCTTATCGTGCGCCAGAATCCAACACACTAACCACTGCGCTACGGCGCCCTCATGGGTCCTATTTTGTGGAACCTTATGTATGATGGAATTCCGAGGCTAGAAATCCCCAATGAGGCAGAAATCACAGGCTTCGCTTATGATATTGTAATCGTAGCAGCAGCGAAACACATGGAAGAAATTGAGGACCTAGGAACGAATGTATCAGAAAAGTGAGACAGTCGGGTTAGAGCTCGCCGAACACGAAACAGAAGCAGTACTAGTAAGCAGTCGCGAAAAAAGGGAAACAATCACCATCAGGGTAGGCGATCAAAACATAACGACGAAACCGTCTATCAGATACTTAGGTGTGATGATTGACGCTAGGCTCAGCTACAAGGGATACCTTGGAATAAAGTGCGATAAAGCAGTTCAGGTGTGTACTGCCTTAGCCAGAATAATGGCAAATATCGGAGGACCCAGACAGCAAAGAGTGGCGCAGTCAATAATTATGTACATACGCGGCACCAACATGGGAAAAGGCGATGAAAACTAAGTCCCACTCAAGAAGAGTAGATTTCATCAACTGACTATCCGCACTAAGAGCGTGCAGCGCTTTTTGGGCGGTATCGGATGATGCCATATGTGTTATTGCTGGAGGGCTACCAGCCGATATCTTGGCCATCGAGTTGCTAAGGTCCTACGACGCCAAAATTCAGGAACCTCTTGCCTCAGTCAGGGAGCGTAGCATTGAAATATGGCAGAGAACGGACCCATCGACTTATACCGGACATACAAAGTTGGATGAACCGGCATCACGGAGAAGTGGATTTTTATCTCACCGGACATGGCTGCTTCCGAGCCTATTTCTACAGGTTTGGCCTCGATGAATCTCCTATCTGTGCAAACTGTGGAGAGCCTAGAGAAGATGCAGAACATGTATTTCTTCAATGCCCACATTTCGAGGCGGAAAACAAATATTTCGAAGATAAAATTGGAGAAACACCGACTCCCGAGAACATCATAAAACATATGCTGACATCGAGCGAAATATGGGATGCTGTGAAACAAACCGCAGCGAGAATCATGAAGGAACTCCGGCGTCTGGAGGGAAACAGGGAGAGCAACCAAAACCAAACGGCAGCTCCATTGGAACAGGAAACACCAATTAGAGAAAGAAGAGCATAAAGTGCAAAGCAGCCCCGCGAAGTAATACCCAACGGCAGTCCCGCGGGGAGAGCGGTTGAAGGGTGAAGGGTCTGGTTTAGTACGTAGGCGTATTCCTGGCTTCGATTATTCAGGTTTGCGAATTGTACATCCCAGTAGCCGGTTTGAAGATTTCACATCCAACCAAAAAAAAAAAATAAAATATTGCCAGGCCATGTAGAGCATGTGGACACCACATCTTCGGGCTGAAAGGTCTTTGAATCCAACCCTGAGGCGCGACGCGTTCTAATACGGCCAAGCTTAACTTGGCAATTATGAGTGGAAGGGGATCTTAACCAACTGGGAGAGCGGCACTAAAGACTACTGGCAAAAGATCGTGCTAATTAGAGAAGCTTTTTAAAGGGGCCCCAAGCTGTAGCTGTGCTGTGGCGAGGAAAAGGAAGAAAGAAGAAGACACACATCTGCCAAGAACAAACTAGATAGCTGACAATGCCAACGTATTGTCCTGCAATATTACTTACATACAACGACGTCATCAACGTATGTGGTATGACTACTTTCCTTTTAGATCCTTTCGACCTTAAATTTGCTTTGTCACAACTATGTGAATGCAGTGAAACTACTCGTTATAGATAAAAATTTAGATATGTATCTCTCAATCCAGTTTGTACATATGTTTTATTAACGAAATGTCAGATGTCAAACTATCGCACAAGGCACGTTGCAAGCATGTACCGATAGCGGTCGAAATTGTTTTTATAGACCACTGCCAGATAGTCATACCAAAGTGTGACTTCAATCGAAACAACAACGAATCACATAAGACTAAGAAGAAAGAAACTGGATACATACAATGGGATTCCTTTTGGGATTATGTACTGAGCGTTTTCATCGATTCAAACCCGTTTTGATCCCTCCACTGCTTGCGCTCCTGCTGCTATTATAGCTAAGTAAGCAGCGATCCGATCTTCTCTGGTATGCAATACGCGAGAGCCTGCATTATGGTTCGTTGGCAGTGGAATTCAAGCTTCTGTACCTAACGTTCACAAGTAAGCCATAAAATATGAAACACGTTCCCAGCAATACAAGTGAACAAAGAAAACAACACACCCTGTACGTTGAGACGGACGAGATACAGTGAGTGAGTTCATAAGCGAGAAATTGCAAATTCATGGCAAGGATGGACTGAATGCCTGAACAGAGTCAGGCAACGCCACCGAGTGCGGTGTCTACTTCGGTTTCCCTCGAGCAACTAGTGGTTAAACGGGTGGTAAGAGGATAGGGAAAACGAGAAAAACCGATCAACAAACTTACCTACATCCGTACGTACTCGAGAATGAGTGTTGTTGCCACAACTGCATGCCTTGAAATACGGATACGTTTTTTCTTCGGTTTTTTCCTTGACTCCATTGTGCTGAGATGGTGAGTGGCATAGAACCAGTTTTCAGGCTTTGCCTTGCACTTTTCTTCAACACGTTTCAGTGGTAGCGGCAAGCGAAATCCGAGTATTGACGGTATTTATCGAAAAGCGGAAGACTAAATGCCATACAAGCGAGAGACCAAGATACTCTGTATACACTTAAGTGCTTGAATGACTCTTTCGAAAATGCCATAAAGTCAGTCATTAGCTTAGTTGCACTGTCACATTCCACCATAATGCTCATGGGCGTTGTTATAATTGTTTTTCCAACTTTAGATCCGATTCTGCATGTGAGTCACGGGCGGTGATGAAACAGAGATTAGAACTGTATCCTTGTCCGGATGTACGGCATTCAAATTCTAACTTTCCACATTAAGATGAACGATTGTGGTAAGAGCTCTTTGGCACCTAGGACAGATTAATCACACGGGAAACTTCAGCCGCAGATACTTGTCCAAATAAATTTTGTCGATTTTTATTTCGATTTTTCTACTCCACCTCGACTCTGTCCTATCCCGTCCCATTGGACGGGGCTTGAAATATTCACACCCTATCTAATCGTAGAGACTGTGACAATGGCATGGGATATCATTTGTCAAGTCTCGGATACTCGGATACTGTGTACGTAAAAGTGAAAAAGGGATTGCAACTAATGGCGCAATATATCTACGACAAAAGGACCTATCCTTCAACCGTAATTTATGATGCTTCAATAAAATTGTCATTTCTTTAACTTTTCGTTGGTTTTTCCGGCGGTAGACCTCCTTTGCCGCCTCATTTGAGATTTAGAGTTCCTTTCCAGGCGGTGGGGGTAAGATTGTTTTCAGTCTTGGATTGATGTCTTTGTAGGAAGATTGAACGAAACGGATTTTAGATATACCAGCAGTGCAATTATCGGAGGAAAATTGGATAAGGACGACATAAAGAAGCTTTATGTATGTACATATGGACGGTGGTGACAAGGTAAGATTTGGAAAAGTTTTTCCATCAACATGGCATGTGGTAGTCCTTGCCGTCTTAGGGTAAGGGCCATATTCACAAGATTGTTAAGCCTGTATATTCTATTGGGTAATTGCAGGCAATAAACTTGAGTTATAATGGGATATAAAGGTGAGAACAACACTCAGCAAATCTCGATTAAATTGAAGAGAATGAGATAGGACTGATAGCCTATCAGCCCAAAGTATTTGCATAGTAAGTGCTCTCTGTGTACACATTCCGAAAAAAAAGTGCCGAACAATTTGGCAACAAAGTCCACCGCCGCAGCATAAAACCTATTTAAACCGACTGTGTAACCCATCAAAAGTGATGGGGTTCGTTCGTACATAGAAAGCCTAACTGCTGACAGTGAATCAAATGAAACCCTTTGGAGAGCTATTAAGAGCAATGGGTTAGGTTAGGTTAGTTGGGTGCCCTATTGACATGAGGTCAAGGCTCACTTAGACTACAAGGGGTCCATTGTGCCCAGTTTGAAAATATAACCCGAGAGGAAGCTATTAGTTGCCCGCTGAGCTGAACCACCCAGATGAAATTAAGAATCTTAGCAGTTTGTTCACTTAATGTCTCTTGCCTCCTTTAAACCCAAAAAGAAGTAGCTCCCGAGGGACGTAAATCTTTTCTCTCGCACAGTAGGTGACGAATGGATTCTATTTCCTCTTCGCCCCTACAGCTTCTGCAAAAATCGTTGTAGGGTTGGCCTAGCCTAGCTGCACAATACGATATCATGCAACTCCCAGTGAGGGCACCGACTACCAGTCGTATATTCCCTCTCCTAAGATATAGCAAACTTATCGTCCTTTTCTTGTCATAGACAGGCCTAATTGGTGTCTAATTGGTCTTACGGATTTTTCTAGTAGTTCCACCCCTATTTCTCTGAATAGTGTGCTAAGTGGCGTTCTAGCCTCAGTTGTGATCTGCGTATTATCTGCGCCTGATCCCAGTCTTGCTAGTTCGTTTGCCTTCTCATTTCCGGGAATATTCACATGCCCTGGTACCCAGCAGATAGTTACCTCGTTGACATCCGATATTTCTTCTAGTTTCTCTTTACAGAGTTTTACGAGTTTGGATCTTTTCCATGTTTCCTGCAGAGCCTTAATGGCTGCCTGACTGTCAACACAGATTTTGATTCTCTTACCTGGGAAATTCTCCCTAAGAATCAGATCCGCAGTTTGTTTAATTGCGAAGATCTCAGCCTGGAAGACACTACAGCCATCGTCTGAAGGAGTGATATGCTTCCCGAGGTTCGAAGTAGACTCCGGCTCCTGTTCCTCTTCCGTGTTTACTATACCACTGGCCCATTCCTCCCTGGAGGGAATCCTAATAGAGAATCTCCTGTCGTAGCAAGAAAGTGGGGGTGGTATAGTCCGTTTTGGCTGCGGACCTCAGGATAGCCCATCGATTCAGGATTGATGTGTGGCCATGAGGATAAGGACATATTTTCCAAAAACTGAATTCCTGCATCCTTAGCGCAGCCCTGGCGGCAATGCTTTTACAATACATGTCTAGTCGTGGAAGGTTCAGCATCGCTTCAAGGGCTGCCATTGATGGGGTTTTCACAGATCCGGTCACCGCCAGACAGCCAGCCCTCTGAATCTTTGTGAGACTCTGAAGGTTGCATTTCTTCTCAAGTGCTTTCCACCAGACAATTGACCCATAGACTAAAATAGGTCTTATCACCGCGGTGTATAGCCAGTATACCACCTTTGGTTTAAAGCCCCATGTCTTTCCGAACGCTCCTCTGCACGAATATAGTGAAATGTAAGCTTTGTTGGTTCTTCCATTTATGTTGTCTTCTCAGCTAGGCTTGGAATCTAGGATTATGCCACGAGCGGTTTTCTTCGGAATCTGGCCGATACAATTTATACGTGGATGTGTGTAACTTGGTATTGATACATATTTGTCTTGTGGACAATCTCAGTTTTCGGTGGATTTACCCCTAGGCCTCGTTCTTTGACCCAAATATTCACCTATAACAGCGCATAACTTAGTCTTTCAGTGAGGACCAGGGAAAATTTCCAAGGTACCAAGATGGCAATGTCGTCGGCATAGTCCGTGACATTGAAACCCTTCGTCGACTACGAGGAGCCATAGGAGAGGCGATAGAACACCCCCCTGTGGTGCGCCTCGGTTGACCTTCACCCTTCCATTGCTCCTCATATCGACGAGTTTATTATCCGAGTACTTAGCATTTGTTCAACCCATCTACAGATTCCGGAGTTTATGTGGGCCTCGGTACTGACGTTATTGAAAGCACCCTCAATATCTAGAAAAGCCCCCTAGGCGTATTGGTATTGAGTACCTCGGGCATGCCCCCCTTGCAGCTGGCCTCCTCGTGGTGGGGGGCGGGCAACAGGTTTGGGGTGTGCGAATTAATTTTCGTACGGACCACACCTGGCTAAAGAAGCGCAAACCCCCATGATGACGAAAAGAAGAGCAGCCTCGGTAATTGCCTACCATGGTTTGCCACGGCCTCATTCAGAGCCAGGTCTAAATGGTGGCAGTATGCGAGCGTCTGGGGGCGGGTCTGTCCCGCTCGGCAGCCGGTCGAGCTTAGCCCGAAGAAGTCACGAGCAACCCGGCAGTGGCCGCGTGAGCCATTACGGCGGTGGGGTTATCATGCACTAACCAGTGCGTGAGGAGAGTAAAGGGCAATAGACAACGGCATAGACATACAGGGAAGTATCACAAGCTGGTTGAGGAAGCTGCCAGGTATCGGTTAGATATCGAAGGTATCTCTTCGACAAAGCAAAAAGGATATAAAACTGTGGACTCTTCGGACGGGTGGAAACTCTTCCTGTCGGGAGTTGCACCTCAAATGTCTGCACAGGGGGGAGTGGGGATACTTATAAGTCCCAGGCTGGCAGACAGGGTATTGGAGTGGATACCATTAGGAGGAAGAGCCGCGATCTTAAAACTCAAGTTTGAAAGATCAACTTTGGCTCTGGTGCAGGTGTATGCACCGAATCTAGAGTCTGAGTGTGTGACTGTTTTGGGTGAAACGGATGCGGCCCTTGATAGGGTGGTTGAAATTGATTCCTATATCCTGATGGGTGACTTCAACGCCCACATGGGTGTGGATGTAACGACACGGGGGAGTGTGATTGGGAGGAACGGTGATCCTTATCAAAACGCGAACGGAGAGAGGTGGTTGGATTTTTGCTGTACAAATGTCCGCACAAAGCATTTCATAAATATACGTGGTACCATCGGAGTCCTCAACAGAAATCGTTGATAGATTTCTTTGTGGTACCATCGTGTGTGAAACGGATGGTGTGTGACGTTCGTGTGGTGAGAGGGGCTGAACGTCAACTATTCATCACCTGGTGTTGTGTAAGCTGTATGTTACTGATAGAGTACCTCGTCTGCCAAGGCGGAAACCAAAAGTGGTTACACGTATACGGTGGGAGAAACTACAGAGCAGCGAGGTGCGGGAACACTTCGCACGACACATATCCGAAAAGTTTGAGCAAATTCCAACTGTTCCATCGTTTGTAGAGGAAGAATGGCGACTATTTTCAACAGCTGTCATCGCCTCTGCACGTGATGTTTGTGGAGAGAAGCGGCTTGGAGTGGCGGCTGGTGGTGAGAAAAGAACTGCGTGGTTTAAAACACCCGGAGATCAAGAGGCCATCAGAGAGAAGAAGAAGGCCTACAGGGACTGGATTCTCTTGGGAGACTCTGCTTCCCGTGACCGGTACACTGTGGTGCGAAGAACTTGCAAATTGGCTGTGCGAGCAGCTAAAGAGCAGTCCTGGAAGGATATCGGCGGGAAGTTGGAAAGCGACCATAGATCTGCGAAAAAGGTGTTCTGGCAAACCATTCGCCGGCTCAGAGGAAGGAAATTCAGCATTATCGAAGGAGTTAAATTCAAAGATGGTGTGTTGCTTTCCGATGAGATGGACATCTTACGGAGATGGAGCGAGCACTTTTCGGGGCTGCTCAATCCCGAGCAGGGCGCTGAGGGGGACGTAGTCTTGAGTGGGGCGGAGAATAGTCCAACGGTTGAGGAAGTCATTTTAGCCATGGAATCGCTAAAAATTGGCAAATCCGCCGGTGTGGATGAAGTTCGGCCAGAAATGCCTAAGGCAATGGATAAAGAGGGAGTATTATGGCTCTCTCGTGGCATTAAAGTGGCCTGAGAATGCGGTGAGACACTGACTATCGACAAGAGATGTTGTGGACATCCTCTAGCCGCCAATACTGTCACTGAGACCTCTCCGCATGTGGCTGATATAATACTGCTATTTAGCATCTCACTGATCCAGTGATTAGTGGGATGGTCTACACCCCTGCAGGATAGTCCAGTGGTGATCGAACCATAGCCAGTATTATCAAAGGCCCCCCTATATCGAGGAAGGCGCAAATTGCGATCTCCTGTGTGTGTGTGAAACTGTTTTCACCACGTGTCACCAGGTGGGTTAGTGCATTCTCAGTAGATCGTTCTTTGCGATATGCATACTGATTAGGATGCGGTGGTATCTGATTCTCCAGCATACCTCTAATATGGAGCTCTATCCATTGTTTTTAGAAGGAACGAAGTCAAGCTGATGGGGTGATAGGATATAGGTTGTCCACTTGGCCTTCCAAACATAGGGATAAAGACAAGAATGACCTCCTTCCAGATTTATGGTATATATCCCTGGTTGAAGCAGGACTTAAAAAGAACTACCAGTGGTGATCAAATTGTGTTCAGGCCTTTCTGTAAGATAGCAGGAAAGACACCGTCTTTGCCTGGGGCCCTTATAGGGCTTAAGTGAACAAATTGTCCATTTAACCCTATCAGGGCTAAGAAGTCTGCCAGAGTGGCTATTCGTTCTACTGTCGATGGTATTTATGACGTTCGTCCGATCGTCAGAAGTCATCGACTGAGGAGTAGAACCAGAGAATTGCACCTCAAGCAAGGGTCTCCAGGGTTTCCCTCCGATTGACGGTACAGGTGCCGTCTGATTTGCGAAGCAGCCCGAGTACATTTGTGCGCTCCTGGGATAGCGCTTTATGGAGTCGAGCCGCAGTTGGAAGCGAGTCTATGTTTTCGCAGTGTTTTCTCCAAGACATTCTCTTGGATTTCCTCAGTTCGAGGTTGTATTTAGTTAGAGCAGATCTATAATCAGTCCAACTATTAGTCCGTGTGGCTCTGCAAACAGAGATCTTACCTGTTTCCTTAGATATTCAAGCTGTGTATTCCATCAGGGCACACATCGCCTGTATGTACTTTTCCCGGATGTACAGCTGTCTCTGAAGGATGAGATAAGTGCAGCATTGAGCTGGTAAGCCGCTTCATCGAAATCATCGATCGATTCAATCGAATCAAATATAATCAAGCTTCTTAGAAGGCATTTTAAACATTCCGCAGACCATATTCTCTGCTCTGATTGCTCCAATCAATTGCGGCCAAAGATCTCTCTCATGGTCGAGCTGAATCTGCATAAATTCCTGACTCACTCACTGACCGCATACGAGTATTTGTTTGTAATTAAAACTGACAGATGAGACAATTAGGCGCGAATCTAGGCAATCATGAAAGTGCAATAGAAGTGCATTCCTCGGTCCAACTGTCACTACCATATTGACTGTATCGCATTTCCAATTAAACTGCAATCCATTTCAATTGATGGCAATTAATAAAGTCGAGATACATACGCCTGCTTGAGTTAATGACCTAACCCGGTCAACGTGTACATATGTATGTAGATATGCGATAGTGGTAACCGTGATCATAGAGAAGAACGGAAAAGAAAAGCTTCTGACAAGTTCCCAGCTGCAGCTGGAGACGGAAACGCAAATGCTACCGCTTTAACATCGACCGACCGAAATCAGTCTCCGTTGAATGACAGCATTAATCACACCCATCCCAGATCGTATCTCGATGGCATTTGACAAATTTCTGTTGACTCGTTGGAGATGTTTATCTTGTTACGCTGTTGTCAGACAAGGCTAGAGCGGTCAAAAGAAAAGGGTTCTTTCCTGTTGGCCTGCTACCATAGTTTCGGCTTAACAAAAACGACTATCGCTCTAACGTGTGGAGTGCAAGCAAATATGAACTACTAACCGGGGGATAATCAAATGAGTTACGACCACTGTCATAGAGACTCTTTCACTGGTTGTCATTTATTTTTTTGCTTCGTAGTTCCAAACTCCTGGAATATGTTCGGCTAATGTACGTAGAACGGGGAACGGAGAGATACACAACCCAACGCAAGTGAAAACGAAACCAATGAGGAGGGAAACCACTTGACATTTATTTGGATTAAAACACCATCTGTCGGTTCGTTTGCCTTAATACCTTCACTTGGCATTATGTCCACATAACCATTCGTATCAAGTCGATAGTACGAGCATTGTATAGATTGTGTAGTATGGAACACCATGACTAACTACGGTCGTCGTGTGCTCAAGGAGTATCTTTGTATGTAGTACCATTTGTCACCTCGTGACTATCTGTCCGTCTGTCTGGTGGTCTGTTGGTCGTTTTGTTTGCCTTCATGTTCGAAATGCAATGTCTAGAATAAATTACGAAGATAAAATCATCAGAACCAGAAAGCATGGATTGGAGAGTCTGGTCTTTTCTTTCCCATTCTGTTTGGTCCTAAATGCCCGATAGGCATTTTGGTTTTCTCCGAACCGACGAGGTTCACAGAGGCAGGCTGGAATCCGGGAATGAGTGTTGGAAGTGGATAGTGAAAGAAAAGTTTAGGTTTTCATACTTTTCGGAAAGTATCTTGCAGGTGTTTATAGAAAGATAAAATAAGTTGCGGTCCAAGTGACGATAATTTCGTCGCTTTCAAGTGTACACCGTTGGTCAGGCCCTGTGACCGGTGAATTAATTTTTTTCTCTTCTCCTCTTCTCTCGTTCAAACAGAAGTCTCGGCCTCATTACGATAAAGACTGTCTGTCGTTTACACATGATCAAAAAAACATTCAATTACGCACTCAAAATACCATTTTCGCTTTTTCCTGTCAGCTTCAATCTGAGTACGTATTTTTGTATCTTTTGTGTGGTGTTTATCGTTATTTCTCCCCGCATTCTGAAAGATTTAAACGATTATGAGTAATTTACAATCTTCGTCTATAGACATTGGGATGCGGTGAAAGCGTTCGTTCGGTTCGTTAACTCGTCAATTTGTTCGTTTTGTTCTCACACGGGTTTCTAAACGATTTCTGAAGAGCTTGCGGTGTACCTAAGCGGCCGCCAACCGGCCCATAGCGGACGAGACAATTAATATTTACTATCACGCACAGATCAGATCACATCTAAGACGTTACTCGTCTTGAGCACGTCATCAACGTTTACTATCAAACGTACAAATAATGTCTATCAAGAGGAGTGCAGTGGCTGGGATGGTATAATGACCTTTTGCCGGGAAACCTATGTACATACAGGGTGGGCGAAATAAAAGATTTTCTTTTTTAATTGCAATAAAATTAACAAAACTATTTTCTTTCCATGAATTATAGCTTTATTAGTAAGAATAAACATTCCCATTAATTATGAAATACCGAAATACAACGTCGTTCAAGTGGCTGTCTCGGCTAACTTCGCAGAAACGCATTCTTACTTACTTGCTTGCTTAGATGGCGCTGCAGTTCGGGGTGAACCAGGGCCTCAACCAACAATCCTCTGCAGCCGACAAGATGTTTGGCCAGCCGCTTCCAGTGCCGCACGCCTAGTTGGTTGAGGTACCTTTCCATCTAAACGCGCCACTTTAGATGGGGTCGTCCTCTGCTGCGTCGTACCTCGGGTTTGGTGTTGAAGATTCTTCAGGCCGGAACGGTGATGTCCATTCGCTCTACATGGCCCAGCCATCTTAGAAGATGTTTAACTAGGCCGATGTCGCTGTACAGCCCGTAAAGTTCTTGGTTGAATCTCCTCCTCCAATCTCCGTTACACATACGGTACCAAAGATTGTACTTAGAATTTTCCTCCCAAGAGCCTCTTCATCCGCTTTTGATAAAGTACAAGCCTCAGTGCCGTAGAGTAGGACCGGGATGATTAAGGTTTTGTAGAGGGATACCTTAGTTTTTCGAGAGAGGGCTCTACCAGCCAGTTGCCTCTTGAGCCCAAAGAAGCAGCGGTTGGCAAGAGTTGTTCTGCGTTTTACCTCAACGCTGGTGTCGTTGCTACTTCAAGAATATAGCGGCCGAAGGTGACGCTCTGACCAAGACGTCGGTGTTGCGCGTTTTTCTTTGATGACTGCATATATTGGGTCTTGTCCCCATTTACCCTTAGACCCACTTTAGCCGCTTCTACTTCAATACTTGTGAACGCCTCATTGACGTCTCGCTTTGTTCGCCCAATAACGTCAATGTCATCTGCGTAGGCAAGCAATTGTGTGGACTTGAAGTATATCGTACCTCTTGTATTGGCCGCGGAGTCCCGCACGATCTTTTCAAGTATGATGTTAAAGTAATTACATAACAGCGCATCACCCTGTCTAAAACCTTTTTCAACGAACGATCCTTCACGGTTCCCCACAAAAACAGTCCAAAGGGGTCAAATCGCAGCTCCGAAGTCTCTATGAATTCCACACCAACGGCGGCTCTTGAAGTTATGCAGAACCTCCCATCCTTGGACATATACTGCGAGAGCGTCGCAGCCAGAACTGCCCTAAGACTACCAGAATTACGGGGTGGCCGTGGTGCAGTGGTTAACATCATCGACCGCCGATCGGAAGGTCTATAGTTCAAATTCGCTTCATAGCCAAGTAAAAATAATTCCTAAACGGATGATAAAAAGTATGCAACGGAGTTGTGAATGGAAAATGACCAGACGTACTGCCTGCAGGCATAACACTCACAGTATATGGTCAACCGAAATTCATCCTCTGCGTATGCAATACTAATGTGCTTGAACGAATTACTACGGACTGTAACCAACGCGGAATTTGGTCGGCTCTTGTCCTATCTAGGCCTAGGGCAACCACCCCTGAGAGTAGTGAACGAACACCAACGACCCCAACCATTGCACTCCGTTCAGGTTGTGTGTGTCAACACATCATAAGAGAATATGAAAAACTCTTAAACCAGCGCGAGTCTCTAAAAAAAAAAAAAAAAAAAAAAAAATTCGGTCCTTTGACAAGGAGTCTTCACGGCCACGCATGGGTCTTGGATCGATGGGTCATATCGAGATTGAGAACCGAAACGGACTATTTCACCCGATTTCGTTCTTGTGAGAGGAGATTCTCTATTAGAATTCTCTCCAGGGAGGAATGGACCGGTGATATGGTACGCACGAAAACTGAACTGGCAATCAACATCGAAGGATCCAAGATAGTTGTCGGCACAGGTGCCGGAGTCTATTTTGATTATCGGGATATACATCGCTCCTATAGGCTTGATGATGGCGCCAGTGTTTTCCATGCTGAGGTCATCGCAATCAAGCAGGCGGCAGAGCTGATTAGCAGAGAGAATCTCTCAGGAAAAAGGACCAATATCTATGTTGACAGCCAGGCAGCCATAAAGGCTCTGTAGGTAGCATGGATAAGGTCAAAACTCGTCAAACTCTGCAAAGAGAGGCTAGAAGAGGGCGAACGTGTTAGTTAGGCTAGGATCAGGTGCAAACTTCGCGCAGATCGCTATCTAAGCCAAAACGCCACTCAATGTGCTCTGCAGACAGATAGAGGCGGAGCTTAGATACCTGCGCAACGGCAAGATACATGCGCAACGGCAAGATCGACTTGGCTCGTCGATAATAAGAAAAAAATAGAAAGTCTGCTGAATCCCAATTATGGGAATATTCGACTGGCAGTCGGTGCCCTCATTGGGTATTGCATGCTATCTTACCATGCAGCTAGGAAGAGGAAATTGAATCCATTCGTCACCTGCTGTGCGAATGCCCGGCGCTAGCCCAAAAAAGGAACGTATTCCTAGGAAGACACTTCCTTTCGGGACTAGAGGAGGTAAGGAACATTGGGCTGAACAGAATACTAGGATTCCTATCCTCGTCTGGATGGTTCAGCTCAACGGAAAATGCCTAGGTTTCTACGGGTTAAAGATTAATTGGGCACAATGGACTCCACGTAGTCTAGGTGAGCCTTGATTTTACGTCAGTAGAACACTCACTTACTTAACCTAAGGCCAAAACTGCGAAGCAATAACGAAGCGGATGGTCGCACCTTCAATTGCTGAGTCAGTTGGATCTTGTAAGCGAGTCATCCGGGATCTTTGTGCAGGCCAGTCAGGCTAGTGCTTGAAATGTTGAGCTGTTGAGATCGATAGCGAGTCGATGTTCGTGAATTGAGTCTCTACACTCTCGGCCACGTCAGCCACATACTCATCAATGCGCCCCGTACGACCGCGGGGACAATGAGTGTTTTCCACTAGCACACAAGTCTTACGAACTTTTTGTACAAAATTGCGTACAGCAGTCGCGGTGGGTGCCTAAACGACGCTTTTGACTTATCATGTTAGGCTCAAGGCGTCGATGTGTAGAGTCAAGATGTCGGAACAAGGCAGAATGACATAGTCAAGACGCCGTCAAAAGTGCCTTACAGAGTCAGTGGTATCTCATTCATTATCCCCAATACTGACTTCCTTGTCAAGATTTCAAGCGGGAAACAGCTGTCAGTGTCAAAATAACCTATGATTTGAAAACACTACATAGATGGCCCACCCTATACATAGTCTACCACTGATTTTGGGTTTTCTTGTATACGTATCTGTTTGCTGTATGTTTTTCGAATCTTTTTCTATTTTAGTGCCATTGTAATGGGCGCATAAATCTCCTTTTTATCATCCATCGCTTACGATAATGCGAGGAATATGTAACGAACGTACGGAGCACATAGGGAGTTTAGGTCATGAATCTGGCGTTATGTCCGTTTCCAAATAAAATTCAAAATAAATTGCCTTCTTCCTGGAACTTATTACACACTCGCTAGTGTCTCGGGCAGTTTCATATGAAAGATCATAGATTACGATGTAGCATCATATGCACACCGTTGAGGTGCGACTTTTCACGTCCACGGACCTCATTAGTGGCACTAGAATGCTTGAATCGTCGTCCCTCTGGTCACATCCATACATACTTTCATGTACATAATTCAAGTTCAATTCCATATCAGAAGTGAAGATAAAACCGACCAGAAATAACATGTCGCCTTCAGTGATGTAATACGGCATGGTTCTGATAACAAAGCAACGCGCAGTAGAGCTATAGCAGAGCGAAAAAAGGGAAAAACCCTGCTCCCCGGAGTATTATTCAAGCTCCAATTCCGATTATTTATTTCCCCACTGGTGTTTGATTACGAAGCGAGACAGAGGAGAAAAAGTGGCAAAAAATGCTCTAGCGATAGCCCTGAGACGACGGTATGTTGGTCACAGTGATGATTTTATCCCACAAATCCACTGGACTGAACCTAACCTGAAACGTGGACATCTATTCGCGAGCATTCAGCTGAATTTTGTATAGGCCAAATTAGACCTAAGGACATTTAATTTAATTAAGGGAAGATTGTAATTAGTCTGGCATTTGGGTTAATAAATTTGTTTGTCGGACAAAAGGCACGCCTCCTTGAGACCGTTGAAGCTAATGAGCCTTATCGAGTTTGGTTTTTCGTTTTCGTTATGTTTGTATGAAGGTATAGCTATTTCCTTAGCCGCTGGGTTGAAAGTAGTTTTAGGTCAAGATGCTAGTGGGTATCTAGAGCAGATGCTGCAGAAAAGTGATGGATAGCTAATGGCAAACGATTTGGGAAACGTTTCTTCTCTTCGTGGATTAGTCGCGACTGGTGCTTTTTCGCACGCTTTCTACCTTGTTTTGCTTTTTTTTTTTTTTCGTTGTAGGCTTCTGCTATCTGTTGGAGCACTCGGACGCACATTTTCTTGTTCTTTTGGTGGTGTTACAACCCATTTAGGACCAGAGCCAAGCTCCCCCCAATCACCCATGTGATACTACGAGGGGTTTCGCCAGGACCCCGCCGAGGAGGAATGCCGCGAAATAAACATTCGATGGCGTTGGTGTTATCGGGATCCGAACTCGCTCATCGTGCGTCAGAGTCCAACACATTAAGTACTGCGCCACGGTATCCTCTGACGCAAATACTGATCCATTATACCGCCGGACAGCACCTAACCTGACTGTATTTTCCCCATTTTCTGGAGAAAAATGAGAAGGAGTGATATAGAGCTAAGAGACTTAGAGCGGGCTCAGGTCCTGAGAAACTATTCTCTGAGCCCATTCTGACGAGTTCATTAGATATCTCATTTCCTGGGATCCCAGAGTGACCTAGAACCCATACAAGCCTTAGTGAATTTAGTCTATTAGCTCTGTTCAAGAAGGTCTTGAGTTCATGCAATAGTTCGGAGCTAGTTGAAGGGTTTGACACAGCTTTGCGTGTAGCTTGGCTTTCACTGCAGGCGCATATGCCTTTAACCTTCCACCTGTGCTTCACAACATAGTATGGCCAGATGGCCATTAGGATTGCGTATATCTCTGATTAGAACGCAGACGTATATTTTCGTAACGAAAAGTGCAGTCGAACCTTTTCGCGATCAAAGAAAATCCCAGCGCCAGACCCTAGTCCAGACAATCATTTCCAAGTTGATGCCATGTGAATTCGACTGTAAAGATATGGCGCCGTAGGATGACAGGTATCCTTGAGTCAGAAGGTAAATCCATGAGACACGGGTTGAAGGACATTTCTCGCACAAGCGTAGTTGTACCAACAACCATTTCTCTCGGGACGAGGCACGACTTTCAGAGCGCACCCTCTGGAAATATATCAAGGAGTGGACGGTTCATCATAGCATCTAGAGCAGCACCCGGTGTGCTAGAGAAAGCCGCCGTGCAGCTGAGACAAACCTTCCTTTGGCGTTTGATGAAACAGAATTTTCTGTTCCACTAGACAGACAACTAGACTACATTGTGGGTTTTATCATTGCCGTAGAGAATCAGGACCTTTGCCGGCGGTAAACCCCATGTTTTGCCAAAAGCTCCTTTGTATTGCCAAAAAGCTGACAGCGCCTTGGTGGTTTTCGACTCAACATACCTTGATTAAAGAAGCTTGCTATCTAAAACGACTCCAAGAAACTTAGCTTCCTCAGTTAATGGGATGGGAGTGTCTTTTAGTACCAGCTGGGTCATGTCAGTATTTTTCCTTCTTCTCGTGAAGAAAACGACATCGGGCATACGGGGATTAACCGACAGCACATTTCTGGCACACCAATCATCGATCATACTGCCACTAAGCATAAGCCGACAGAAAGAACGGCGACACCATCCCCATAGTCCTGGGCATATATTCCAGAGGCACTGAGAGCATCAAGCAGAGAGTCGACAAACTTGCGGGCAGCCCCTGTTTACGCCGGATTTGACACACTGGCCGAGGCATCAGCGGTCAATGTCCTGTGCACTAGCATTGCTTTGATCCATAAGACTAGTGCATCATCTACGCCATGCCGTCTGGGAGCGTTACACATGTTGTCAAAAGTTGTGTTATCAAAAGCTCCTTCAATGTCGACAAAAATGCCAAGTGCGTACTCTTTCCTTCCGAGCGCGCATTCAATTATTCCAACTAGATTTTGAAGCGAAGTCTCGCAGGATTTTCCGCGCTGATATGCATGTTGCGTCTCCAAAAGAGGATGCGTCCGAAGACCAACTTCGCACAAGTGCAGCTCTGCTATTCTCTCCATGCTTTACAGCGAGAAGGATATTAGACTGATTAGTCTAAAACTCTTGGCGAGCGAGTAATCCCTGTTTTGGGAATAAAAAAAGACTACTTTCACCGTGCTCCATGGAATAAGTGCCAGGCTAGCAGTGAAAATTATTTTTAAAGTGGGAAGTCGCAGCCTTATAGCTTTTTGCAGCATAACAGGGTATGTCCCGTCGGAGCCCGGCGATTTGAAGCCATCAAAGGATGCCACAGCAAATTCAATGGCCTCAGCTGTGACCACGCGCGACGCAACATACCAACTACGCCGATTTCTTTTCATCGTTTCAGTTACAGTTACCGTTGAAGGCGTATGCAACGAGCCGATGACAGTCTGATTTCCCGGGAATGGACCCGAAGCAGTAAACTAAGAGTTTCGGCTTAAGACTCAGTAAAGGTACAATCGGATTTTCAACTCTTTTTGAATTCGATATATGTATCTGTGATCCGACAGCGTAATATGATGGCCTTCACACGTCTATTAGATAGGATTAAGTCCATCGCCTCCTGTTGTCAGACGAAAGAGTGAAGCCTAAAAGACGGACGCTGCTGCCCAGTGTTTTGAGGATTAGCATGGCAACATAAGACCAATTCTTCTGACTTCGCAGTACTCTACAAGTTCGGAAACTGCCTTCGGTGGTGGTATTTTGGGTAATTATGTCTAATACCCCTCAAGGTAGCTCTGTGTTTGGTTAAAGTTAATCCCTACCGGCGTGCAGTCGCAATCTAGTTCGCGTCAACCTTCAATGTTAGAATCAAAGACTTTTCGGGTCGGTCCAATGGTTTTGCAAAATTTCATTAGCAATGCATATCCATCCAGACGTTAGTTACGTCATCTATGACTCCGAGAAAGGGTTTTATTACTAAATTGGTAGGCATGGTATTTTAGAGCCTTTTTATTCTCGAGCCGACAGAAAGGTCGTCTGACAAAAGTGCCTTGACTAGCAAGATTCCTTGCGAAAGGACTTCCATCCTGTGAACAACGTTTGACTGCTGATACCGCCCTCCAAATGTTATTCTAGTACAAGGGCTTTAGAGCAATGTCCTAATGCAATCGGTAGTGAGGCGTATGATATGCTAGTGATAGCGACGGCCTACAATGTATAAATGTTTAAATAGTGATTTCTAGGCAGCTTGCTGGACATGCAAGTGTCGACCCAAGTGCTGCGAAATGCTTAGGCTTCCTATACAGATGCAAGAAATATTCCTCACCCTTGGCCCTGGCCATCTTAGGCGTTGGATCTGTAGACGTCTTACTATGTTCATGTCGTTCTATAGCCCGTACGATTCATGCAGATCGGCCGATAATCGTATTCAGAATTTTTCTATCAAAACCACCAAGGGCCTCCTCATCCGCTTTTGATAAGATCCATGTCTCTGCGTCATAAAGCAGGACCGGGATGATAAGGGTCTTGTATATGGTCACCTGGGTTATCCGAGAGAGGGCTCTGCTTCTCGATTGCCCTCGGAGCCCAAACAAACAGCGGTTGACAAGAGTTATTCTGCGTTTCCTTTCGGCACTGACGTCATGACACTGCGGAGCCAAGTCAGAAGAAGTCCTTGACTACCTCGAAATTATACCAGCCAACATGTGCGCTCTGGTCTAGACGCCGGTGGACAGTGTCCTTTTTCGAAGACAGCATATATTTCATCTTGCCCTCATTTACCGACAGTCCCATTTTAGCCTCTTCCGCCTCAATGCTCCTAAAGGCCTCAATGACATCCGCTGAGTTCGTCCAATTACGTCAATGTCATCGTCATATGCGAGCAGTTCTACGGACTTGAAGAAGATCGTGCCTCTCGTATTGACCAGTGACCTTTGCATGACCCTTTCCAGGACTGTGTTGAAAAACAGAAAAAGTAACAATGAAGTCGCTTCCGACCCTGGTGGAGCAGGGAGAATTCTCCAATGTCATTCTGCACTTTCGAGTTTGGCAGCAATGTCAAGACTAGACATGGCGATGTACAGCTCGTCTCTATGTAGGCTATCGTATACGGTCTTGAAATCGACAAGCATATGGTGGGTGTCGACCTGGAGCTCGTTGCTTTGTTCGAGGATCTGCCGCAGTGTGAATACTTGATGGATAGTGGACTTCCCGGGCCTGAAACCACACTGGTATGGACCAATCAGTTTATTAACGAAAGGTTTCAGGCATTCACACAGTGCAGATCTTATAAGCGATGTTCAGGACACTCATACCTCTGTAGTTGGCGCTGACAAAGGGGCGCATTCCTCTGACCATATCTTACAGATGAGCTGGTGCATACTTCCAACCAGGTCATCTCCAGCTGCCTTAAAGAGCTCAGCAGGTAATTCATCTGCTCAAGCAGCCTTGCTTTGTTGGACTTATGCTTAGAAAAAGCATTCCAAGCTTCGTCCAGGTCAGGGGGACAGAGTTATCTGCTATCATCGTCCGTCGTGAATGGGTCATTCTGCCTGACAGTGGAATCTGTTTTGTCATCGCCGCTATATTGTCTGCAGAAGTAGTCTCTCCAGATTCCTAGTAACGACGGCGAATCCACTACTAGGTTTCCATTTTCCTCCACTCTGTGCATAATACTCACTGGTAGCTCTCATCCTTCTGTGCAGCGCCGCTTGTGATAGGCTTGATGCCTGGTTGCGTGGGCCCTCCTACAATCGTCACCAAACCATGGGTTTCTTGTAGATGGCGTTTGAAACCCAGTGCCTCTGAAGCAGCACTTTCTAAGGCTTGTTGATAACGGGTCCATTGGTGATGTACGGTTTGAGCAGGTGTTGGTGTTGGAGGGTTTTCCGAGAGCTTGAGGGAGACGCGATTGGCATAGGCTCTGGCAGTCTCTTGCGATTGTAGCATTACGACGCTGTATGCCGCTGGCTTTACTCGATTTTTCTGGACCAGGCATATTCGTAGTCGTGACTTGGCTACCACGAGATAGTGATCCGAGTCGATGTTGACTCCTCGCAAAGTTCGTACATCCAGAATATCAGAATATGCGCGCCTATCATCAATCGCAATGTGGTCAGTCTGGTTGACGGTTGATTGATCCGGAGACCGCCAGGTCCCCTTGTGGATCTTGAGATGTGGAAAACACGTGATAGCAACTAGAAGATTTCACTCTGAATCCATTTCCGAATGTGGTATTGTGTAGGCTGTGACAGAAGCGACTTCCTTGCCTAGTTTCGCGTTCAAGTCTCCCAGTACGATTTTAATATCGCAATTGGGACATTGGACATATGTTCTATCCAGGAGGTAGTAGAAGTCGTCTTTTGTAGCATCATCCTTGTCCTCGGTTGAGGCGTGAGCGCAAGTTAGGCTGATGTTGGCAAAGTTTGCCTTGATGCGGATTGTTATAAAGCATTCGCTTACTTGCCAGAAGCTCAAGACTTTTCACGGCTTGCCGGGCCATAGCCTAACCAACACTAATCCTCTTTTGCGGTGCAAGGAACTCGCCATTCGTCTTTTTTCGTTCACAATTTCATATAGAAATCCCCGGGTGGCATCACGAGAAGATGAAAAGAGGACTTACTAACAGAGCTGCTGGATGTTCGGCTGCAATGGCTTCCACTCGCTATTTTAAGGGTCAGAGCTTCAGCACACTTGCTAGACAAAATTCAAAACCGCGCGATAAAACTTATAGGAGACCCCAACCTCGTCAAATCCGGAACAAGGGAGTTCCTCACAAAACTGCTCTTTCTGGATGTTTGATAAGACAAACAAAGACATGGCTTCGCAAAATCGAACACCAAAAATGCATTAAAATGTTACGGATGCACTTAAAGGTCTATCTAATTGAGGTTACGTTTAACAACTTTATTCATTTACAAAGCCCGTGAGTGCCCTTAAGCTTCTACTCGATTCCACCTTGTGACGCAATGAATTTTTCAATCTTACATCGCAGCGTTCTACCAAAAGAGAAAAGAAGCGAAAAAGTTAAAATAACCTTCGTGATGACAAGGATTTTAATCGACTTTTTATCTTTTCTAGGTTTTTTATTCTCAGCAGGTGTATTGTAGATCTATGGTCCAAAGGACCTTACATAAGCATAAAAGGTTTAATTGCAAAAAAAAAGAGAAATGAAAGAAATAAACATTCCAGATACTAAGATAACTAGCTGAAAGTATATAAATAAAGAAGAAACCAACCACAGTAACCTAACATAAAAGAGACCTGGTGAAGCTACTGGACTTATCGCCAGATAACTCAATCATCTCCTCGAAATGAGATGCTAACGTGGATGACATCTACCCTACAGTTAGTGCCCTCCTAATGTACAGCGAATGTTATTTTCTGATAAAAAAGAGCATAATAGCGAGGAAAGAAAAGGATCACCACAACAACATCAACAGACAAGTCATAATCACCAAGGCAATATAGCTCTCAACCTCGCCGAGCGAGACCCAACCACCTGGCCAGTATCTCACGCACTACAAAGCATCACCTCCGCCCGTTCATCCCTATCTTAATGCATGCATAATTCCAATAATGATACTATTCAAGGCTTAACGTGAGCATCCTTCAGGACACAAAACCTACCTTTCTAGCTTAACGTACTTGTGGTCGTAGTACAAACGACTTATTCTGTCCTTCTCCTCCTTCCGATCTGTTTTTTCTGCTCCTCTGTTCTCTCCTTCAGACTTTTCTGGTGACTATCTCTTATAGCGATGATGTGTACTCGGCTCTGTTTTCTGTTAGATGTATGTATCTAAAAATACCTGGAAGCAAAGATTGAGATAAGTCTTAGAAAATAAACTTTCCAACATTAAAATTTGAGTGGTTCACCCGTAAAAAGCAAAAACAAAAACAAATCAAGCTAATGGATGTATCGAGATGGAAAATGAAAAACATTTCCTGAGGACAGTTAGTCAACAGAGCAGTCAGCACATTATTCCTTTCCTACATTAGCAGAAGTAAAAAAACAATAAAATAATTAATTCACATCCTTCTGAAGCAACCCCCCCTCGGCATGTTATCCTCCGCCACCGCGGTGCGCATGAAGTGACGGTAGGGCACATGTGATAAGACATAGGTTAAGCAACTGAGTCCGTATCTTATCCTGTTTACGGCGGTTGCTGTTGTTTCCTTAGCAAACTGCGAGGACCCTAAGGCAGATGGTAGTAGGTTATATGGGGCTGGGAGAAGGAGGAGAACGAAAAGACTTTATTATCCCGCAGATGTAATTTGCAGGAGGACTTTAGAAAGTGGATGTTTTTCTGTGTAGAGGGAACGATAAAACACCTTCGAATGATGACGTTTTATGTCCAATTATCTAGCACGCCCGGAGCTAGTAGCCACGTTGTTTTCGTAATAAGCGAGATTAAAACACTCGAGTTTAGCAATTAACCTAAATTGCTACTGGCTATGTGCACGTTGACTATTGGAATAGGGGGAGCCATGTCACACAATGCCTTGGACAGTTTTCAAATAGACTAGCTTTATAGCGTACTTCAAGAGGGTATGACAACTACTAATGATGGCACTCGCACTTTGCTGTGGGAGTTTCGTCCAGTCGTCATCTGATTCCATCTCTTGTCTTGACTTTAAGAGAGTGTCGCAAAAAAAGCCTGCTTGAGTTAACGATACACCATGTAGCAGCCCGACTTCTTTAACGTCTTTAAATTCCCCCGAGAATGTGGCCATAAGTGTGAAAAGGATTAAAATTGAATAAAGTCCTCCTCTACAGAACGATTCCAACGACTCGAATCACCACGTGAGGGGATTATCAGCTCCGAAGTTAACTCGTCCAGACTTATGGTTATCGACTTTTGGACGTTCTCTACACTGCAAATGGTAAGTGTGTTACTGCAACAAACCGTGGTGGAGGCTAATCGAATGGATAACAGCTACGATGCTGAGAGTAATTCAGATTAACCTCCATCACTCGAAAGCGGTAACCGCAAATCTTCTTCTCAGGCTGGCCAAAGGAGAAGAAGACATAGCCTTAACCCAAGAACCTTGGCTACATGAACACAAGGTTCGTGGAATAAGAACCCCAACCTACAACCTATTTACACCACAAATACAAGGTAAGCCTGGTACTTGCATACTCGCACAGAAATCTCTAAACGCTTACCTTCTTCCAAATTATAGCTGCCCTGACACTACAGTGATTGCAATACAATCACCCGGGGCTAAGCTATGGATAGCCTCTACGTATATGGCGCAGGAAGAGTCGATTCCATCGAACGAAATTAGAAAACTTGTCAGGGACTCGACAGAACATCAAGTTGGGCTCCTTATCGGTTCGGACGCGAATGCGCATCACACGATTTGGGGCAGCAGCGATATAAGGGAAAGAGGTGAGTGGCTCTAGTCCTAACATTTGCAACAAGGGTCATACACCCACATTTATCAATAAAAATCGCAGGGATGTACTAGACTTAACTCTAGCATCCCTTTCTCTCATTAACAGATTAAGAGAGTGGAGGGTTTCTGAGGAACACTCCTTCTCAGATCATCGCTCCCTGGTTTTCAGCCTAGACTTCACGGTCCCAACCCCAATTGACTCAACCTGCAACCCAAGAAGAATTGATTGGGAGCGCTATAGAGCCTTCATTGGCAATTCTATAGTAAACAGGACCCCTGACATCCCGCGGTCCACATTAGATACAGACAACATGGTCGATATCCTAATAACTACATTGGGCAACGCACGGGCCAACAGCTGCGCAATCCACAGATCAAGGAAAAACACTTACCCTTCTTGGTGGAACGCAGCTCTAAGCAAGCTCCGAAAACTTTTCAATAAAGCAAAGAGTACAAGAAACGACAGAGACTGGAGCTTATACAAAGATTCACTCAGATGTACAAACAGACCCTGAGGAAAGAACAAAGGTTGACCTGGAAACTCCTTTGCAAAAACATAGAGAACATCTCAGACGCCTACAGATTGAGGAAAATACTCTCGAAAGATCCACAATCTCCGAGCTGTCTTATAGCAAACGGAGTTCGGACAACGTCTGAGGAAGAAACTCTAAGTCATCTTCTCAACACGCACTTATCAGCATGCTCTGAATCGCAAGACTCAGTGAGCTCAGTGAGCTTCTCCTCCGCGATAGAAGGACAGTATGATCACATTATCTCTAGAGAGAAAATCATATGGGCGTTAAAAAGCACCAAGCCCAGGTTCGGATGAAATTTACCCTATCGAACTCACACAAACTATGAAATAGACTATACCATGGCTAGAGATAATCTTTTAAAGATGCCTAGCTTGGAGTCACATTCCAAAAAAGGGGAAGTGAGCAAAGGTAATTTTTATCTCCAAGGCCGGCAGGAAGTCTCACACTTCCCCCAAGGATCTTAGGCCTATCTGTCTATCATAATTTTCACTAAAAACTTTGGAAAGGCTAATAGACTTACACATACGCCACAGTTTGGATCCCTCCCTAAACTCCAAGGCACAGCACACCTACTGTAAGGGTAGAGCTGTCGAACCAGCCTTGCATATACTAGTGAGGAAAATCGAAAGATCAATCCATCTTAAGGAATATACCCTAACAGCCTTCCTAGACATAAAGGGCGCCCTTAACAACGTCACTCCGAAAGCTAAAGGTGGAGAGGACTCTGATAAAGCTGATCAGCGAGTTACTACTAACTCGCAAAATTCACTCCAAGTGGGGAAGCCAAGCAACCACCAGAGTGGTTACCAGGGGAACCTCACGAGGGATCCTCTTACCTCTTCTCTGGACTGTAGTTATAAACGAACTACTAATTAAACTGGAGAAAGAAGGCCTGGACGTTATTGCCTACACTGATGACATTGCCATTTCAATCTCAGGTAAATACCTATCCACACTGAATGACCGTATGTAAATGGCATTCTCTATTCTTTGCAAATGGGCGCATAGCAATGGGTTCAGGGTAAATCCTCAGAAAACGAAGTTCGTGCTATTCACCAAAAAGCATAGAATTCCGAAGCACTGCCCGATCACTCTGCTTGGTGCCAAGTTAACCTATTTCTCCAGTGCCAAATACCTTGGCATTATACTAGATAGGAAACTAACCTAGAAGAGCAACACAATCGAGAGAACCCTATGGTTCTACATCACGGTTTTTAGACCCATACTAATGTATGGAGTGATGGTCTGGTGGACTGCAGTGGACAAGGCAACATACCATAAACAACTCGAGAAGGTACAAAGACTGGCATGTATGTGCATTACCGGGGCCCTAAGGTACACCCCAACGGCTGCGCTTAACATGATACTCGACCTCACACCACACGGTCATAAGACTAAAAGCCATCTCGAAATGGAGGTGCTATGTCACTGGCCACTTCTCCATCCATGGAAAACAGGATAACCATGGCAGAAAACTTGGACTACACAGAACCCACCACAGTCTTGGAAAAAAATTGTACGACGATCTACCCGGATAGGCAAAACTGAACCCGCCAAACGCAACCCCGCAGGAACTGCGTGGATATTTACACTGACGCGTCCAAAACCAAAGACGGGGTGGGCAGTGGAGTATTCTGCAAATAACTAAAGCTGAACAAAGCTCTAAAATTACCAGATCACTGCAGCGTCTTTCAGGCGGGGCTGTTGGCAATAAAGGAGGCTTTTACTTGGCTGAAGTGGAACGTGATATCCACTACGGATATCCGTATTCTCACGGATAGTCAAGCAGCCTTAAAGTCGTTGGAGTCCTATGCGTACACATTAAAAACTAGTCTCGACCGTCGCCGATCTCTTAAAAAGATGGCAGAACAGTTCAACATACAGCTTATCTGGATACCGGGACACAGCGACATCGCAGGCAATGAAAAAGCCGACACACTCGCCAAACAAGGAACGATGCTACAATCAATCGTGGCTTGTGAGGGAGTACCCTTTACATCCATTAAACATAATCTAGCCAATCTCGCGAGGGCCGAGACGACCCTGAGATGGACCCAGGGTCATACCTGCGTCATCACCAGGCAAATCTGGCCTCGGCTTGACAGCCACCGCACAAGGAGTATAATCTCCCTAAAAAGAACTGACATCTATAAAATCATTGGCGTCATCACAGGACACTGCCTTATTGGCAGTCACGCGCAAAGACTAGGATTAGTTCCGAATTCATCCACCACCTTCTCTGCGCCTGCCCAGCATTCTGCACAATCAGGAAACGATACGATGTTTCAATTTCAAAGATCAAACGTGTTAAGTGACACACATAATCTTAAATAGTGTTGCATGACACGATTGTTGCGTGTTGTTTAAGACATTGGCATTTGCAGTGTTCACCGTCCTGATGAGTTCCTTTAAGGTGTGACTTGGGGAATAAAAAAAGTCACAGAGGGCGATATCGATATAGGCTGGATGCGGTTACGTTGGAATACCGCAAAAACTCTTGCACAATCAACGAGGAATGGGCGGGCGCATTGTCATCCTGCAAGGTTAAGCCCTTCTTGCCAAGTTTGGATCTCACACGGAAAAAAAGTGTTCGCAACCTCTTTAGGAAATGGGGGTGCCGTGGTGCAGTGGTTAGTGTGTTGTACTCTGACGCACGATGAACGAGTTCGGATTCCGACTCGACTCATGCCGTTCGGAATCGGCATAAAACTGTAGGTCCCTTTTACCTGTGTGAAAAATAAATAACACACAACATAGGTGATTGAGAGAAGCTTGGCTCCGGTCCTTCATGTGCTGTAACGTCACCAAAAGAAGAAGAAGAAAGTCCTCATTAGGACGCCAACACAGAACAGTCCAGTCACCGTCTGGTCGGTTCTTCATGCCGGTTCAACGCCTTCTTCACGGTCCATCTTGAACCGCTCTGCCTATTCAAACAGACGTATTTTCGACATACGCTCGTCTCCATACATTACCTGCTATTTTCGGTAGTTTTTGAGGGTTTTACCAAGATTTCACTAAAAATTGAATCACAACGTGTCGAAAAGCACACAGCGACTTCAGCTTTAGATGAAAACTGAAAGAAAGGGCCCCGTTTCTAGTCAGATGTTGACGGACAACGCAGTGTTCCATGGAGGATATGAGCCTGAGCTACAGCTGCCTTCCATCCTTGACGGTCCCGGGCACGCTGCTTCTAGTTATCTAGACCAAGATATCTTACATCCGCGATTACTTGGTCTTTATACCGGAGGTTCGGTACGGAGTGTAAGGTCGTTCAAATTTCCACCGCGGCATCCGAAATGTGAAATTTTCCATGACTCTGGTGCATAAATCGATGGCATGGGTTAGGTTGGCTTTAAGGGCCGCTCTAGTATATGGGCCATTCGCATAGACTTGCGACTACGGAAAGTCTAGCGGGGTCAAATCGCACGCTCTCGGCGGCCAGTTCACATCATCTCCCCGTGAGATGACTATGCTCTCGAATCGTTCGTGCAGAATTTCCAATATGGCGTAGCTGTGACACGTAGCACAGTTTTGTATTGCACCCCATGTCGTTGGTGTTCACATCACCCAATTCAGGCCCAAAAGAAGTTGGTAATCGTCAACCTATAGCGCTCGCCGTTAACGGTGATGGCTTATCCAATTTCGTTCTCAAAGAAATATGACCAAAATCCACACAAAACAGGGACTTTTTCAAGATGCATGGGACGCTCTTGGATCTCATGTGGATCGGTATAGTTAGTCCCGAATTCGATCTAGAAATAAGCCTTATCGCGGGTAACAATTTTGCGTTACGTAATACTTGAACACCCCCTAAAGAGTTACACTGTTAGCTCTAAGGTTGGCTTGGATTGCCACAAAACACTGAATAAGCTTGCAGAAAACAACAGTCTAAAGCTGATTTGGGTGCCAGGTCATGAAAACAACGAAGACAATGAAAAGGCTGACACACTGGCAAAGATAGGTGCTCAAGTACCGTTTATAGAGACTTCTCCCCTTTAAGGCTTAAACAATGTGGATAAAAAACTACACTTACACTCAAAGAGGCTCATGGAACAGCCCAAAAAGGGCTAAAGAAGCTCAAAGACTGAACAAAGCTGACCTAAAAGGGCTTTGTGAAGCACGAACAGGATACGGAACATGCAATTACCACCTTTACAAATTAGGCCTTCGCAGCACAGATATCTGTAGGCGATTTAACAATGCCAAAGAAACCATGGAGCATATACTAGCCATATGCCCAAGTCTCGCCGCAGAAAGACTCAGAATGACAAGCACAGCAACAATAACAGGGAAAGACTTTCAAGAGATCCCATCTAGAGATGTTGTCAAATTTTTGAGGACAGCACTAAAATCCTAGACCAAAGAAAGGACCTACAATAGACCTTAATGGTCGCGGTACGAGTGTCATTATGTGACACAACCCAATTCCTTCAATTCAATATGAGCGATTCTGCGACAGAGCGGATCACTTTCTAAATGTCATCGCATTGGGAAGACTAGATCTATCCTACCATACCACGTTAGCTGCATAGTCAAACTCAAGATTAACATTTTTTCGACATCCTGGAACCTTTGATTGAGCGCAAACACTGCAGTCAAAGCATCACCAGAATATCCAAACAGCTTCACACGATCCCGTCCAACTTATGTAGTCTTCAAATCAAAGTCTCTGCATCACTACACCCCAAAACCCATCAACAACCGAACGAAACAAGCTACCTACGAGTATCGTCCTCATCTCGTCTATCGACATTAAACCTTTCCGGCGTCGAATTGCCGTCGCACTACAAGAACCGATTAATTAAGCGAAACGTGAACGGATTTTTCAACTCAAAATTTAAAGCTCCAAGCACGTCCCGCTTCTTTGTTGACACACATTACCGCGAGTGTGACGGGCGCCCGGTTATGTTCACGGGCAGAGACGCGTTGTAATAAAATATAATTTACATCAGGTCCTAACTGTCAGGCGAAAAATGGAGAGCCAAAGAGGAAACGGAAACTATAACAAGTTCAACAAATATGTATCTCGTATCGCATTGTAGTACAAACACCACAAGTCGAAGTCAAAGTGGGTGCGGTCGAAACGCGCAAACAATGAGGTGTGGAAACAAGAAATCGTGTATCGAAATGTGGATGGAATTCCTGATGTTCGACGTTACACTGGGTACTACTGGGACTAGAGAGTTGTTGCCGGGTTCGGTATTTACCTACAATGTTCCGCTGAAGGTGGAGAACGGCGGTGAAAGGATTCGTGGGTGGAGAAGCTTTTATGAATTGTTAAGAATTCATAGATACACATCCTTGTCACGGTAAGGCAGGGTGGAGAGAGGTTGGTAGATGGACTAGGATGCGATGTGAACGTAACTTTTCCACATGCGATCATTGTTTTTTTTTTGCTCTTGTAAGGGTTGACGGTGGTGTGTACATAGTGGCACAGAGTAACAAACTGGGAAGATGAGAGAGGATTTTAAATATTGAAGGGTAGACCAGATGATGCTCTACGGATAGAAGCACGGAGTTAGTGTTTTGCTGTTATTTCTGATCTCAGGTGCAGGAGTTTGATGATAACACTGTTATATGCACGGGACACGATGCTACATATGCAGGGCACTCGGGTGGGTTGCGTTGCTAACCACCGGTCTCTACGCATTAGAATTCCACTAATATGTATTAGGGTGATGCAATCGATACATGATTTCTTTGTGGGCTATTCATGTCGCTATTAAAGAAGGAAGGGGTCAATTCCAGGATCCTCAGGAGTTACGTGTTCTTACCCAATAACGTCACGAAAGTGGTGTTAATTAGGTTATGTCACATATCTCCTTCTTCTACAGGTACATATCTTAGGTTAGGTTAGGTAAGTGGGTGCCCTACTGACGAAAACTCAAGGTTCACATAGACTACGTAGAGTCCATTGTGCCCAATTAATTTTTAACCCGTTGAAACCTAGACATGTATCATTGAGCTGAACCATCCAGAAGAAGATAAGAATTAGAGCCCTCGATTTCAAGCGTGTATTTAATTACACGTGTACTCGTGTCACGTTCACACGTGTATTAAAAAAAACATTTAAACGTGTACACGTATACGCTCTTACTACACGTGTAAATAAAAATGCACGTGTAAATAGAGAAAGAAATGCTCCTCTTTCATAATTCAAGTGACAGCCTTATGGGCATTTACTGCTAGTCCCAAGTGAGCCCAAGTACTGTTGTTTTTTTCTGTGTTGATGAAAGTTACATGGCTTGTACCGTGTTAATCAGTACTGATCTGCAGTATAGCCCAAAGAGTTACACATCTGAAAGAATGGAGGAAATCCATAGGGCACTGGCCAAAATGATTGCATTAAACCAAATACCTCTTTCATTCTGTTCTAGCAAAGGTTTTCTTGAATTCATGGCTTTGGTGGACCACACGTATTTTACTAAATACACGTGTAAAATTAAATACACGTGTAGAACTAAATACACGTGTTCTTACACGGACAATCCAATTAAACGTGTAACACGTGTACACAATTACACGTGCACTAGAGAGCTCTAATAAGAATCCTAGTAACGTAACGGCACCGAATATCGGCCGGCTACCTAAATCCGGCCATTTGCTTATTTGATTGATATCTATGGCAAAACTAAATATAAATTTTTTTTTATTATTACAATTTATAAAGTACTTATTATACTTGCAATTAGTTGAAAAAAAAGAAGTAAAATTATTTGTTATTGAGCAAAAAAAAATATTAATATAGTCGAAAGTTAGATTTTACTTAAATAGATCGATGAAATCCTAAGAATCGATACTTTAAAAATAAAGGATTTTCTGTACAATCTTAATAATTTATTATAATGCTAGTAATAATTTTAGACTCACATATTCTTTAGTAATACTATAATCTCATAGATAATTGCAAACATCACTTTTTGGGTCAGAAAAATGTAAAAATTTTATGGCCGGAATTAGGTACAGTTAAATTTACAATGGGTCATAATATCGGCCGGCGGTCGGTATTGGGATAATCGTATATGATCCAAATTCCGGCCAGGCAGACGGATAAACATAGACTGAGACGTTACATAGATTAGTTTTATTACTTAATTTTTGCTCCCAATCTTTTTTGTACACAAACTAAGGGACTTCCTCTGTGCGTTAATCCTTCCTTTATAGCATATACATAATAATTTTATTATGTTAAACAATCGAAATGCATATTCATATCCCTACTTTTTCAAAGTAAAACTAAGAATTGTTTTCTTGGTACAACAAGAAAAAAAGTGTGATCATTCTGTTCTAATCCTTAGAGTCATTTGGAAGAATTTTGTGAATTATTAGAAGTGAGACTGCCTGTTTTTTTACTAATTTAACAATAATTGCGAGCATAACGAATATAGTGGATTTCCTGCTGCGTGGTTAAATAGTGAAACGTAAACGTGTAAACTTTGAACTTTTAATTAAGCCGTTAACGAGTGGTTTACTTTTTGTGATAAAAAACTCCTCTCTTATACAGGTGCGTCATTACACAATGCTCTGAAATCAATTAATGATGGATTTATGTCTATTAGAAAGGCAAGTAAAGCTTATAATATCCCAAAAAGCACGTTGACTGATAAGCTTAAAAATAAATATTCAAATAATATCGGGGCACCAACGATTCTGACGGCTTCAGAAGAAAACTTATTGGTCCAATGGATTATAGAAATGGGTGAGAAAGGCTTCCCTGTAACGAAAGACCAACTGATCGTGTCAGTTGCTAAATTGGCACAAAAATTAGACCGGCCAAATCCATTTAAAAGTGGCGTACCCGGAAGAAAATGGGTCCAATCATTTTTAAAACGACATTCAAGCATAAGTTGTAGAATTGCACAGCCCTTAACAATGTCGAGAGCCGATGTGAGTGAGGGGAGTATTCGGAATTGGTTTAACCGTGTTCGTACTTATCTCATGGATCATGAACTACTCAATGTTATGGAAGACCCGAGGCGTGTTTTCAACAGTGATGAAAGTGGATTTTATTTAACTCCAAAAGATAAATTTGTGCTAGCTCGGAAAGGATCGCGAAAGGTTTACTCACGTGTTTATAACGACGAGAAAGAATGTTTAACTACATTAATAACAGTGAGTGCAGATGGGAGTGTACAGCCTCCAATGGTATTGTATCAATATAAACAAAGGATACCAAGCAATATTCACTCGAGGTACCCAAAAGACTGGGGTATCGGTAGATCTGAATCCGGATGGATGACAAGTGAGGTTTTTTACGAATATGTAGCAAACGTTTTTTACCCTTGGATTATAAATAATAATGTTCCACTGCCAATAATATATTTTGTAGATGGACATGCATCGCATTTAAATATTCATGTCTTAGAATTTTGCAAAGAAAAGGGCATAATCCTAACGGCATTTCATCCTAACGCTACTCATATTTTACAGCCCCTTGATGTTGGTGTATTTCATCCACTTAAAAATACATAGAAAAATCAAGTACGAAGTTGGCGAATGGAAAATCGTGGCCAAAAAATGAAAAGGGAAAATTTTGCACCAATTTTAAAATCATCGATTGACAAATCAATAACATCAGAACTCATTGAAAAGGCATTCCATACTTGTGGGTTATTTCCTTTTAATGAGAATAACATTAATTACGAGAAATTTTTAAAACAACTCGATGTGCATAATGAAAAATCAGGAAATGAAGATGGCAACCAAGAATACGCAATATGAATGTCCGAACGCACAGGGGAAGAAGTGATGTTGAGTTTTTATCAGAGTTGGAAAACAAAATGGATCCATCGTTAGTGATACAATTTAAGGAAACTGAAAATGAATGGGAAGGCAATCCATGTCACCTTAGCCTCTTTCAGTTATGGAAAGGATTGGCGTATAATGCAATAAATAATGGAACTTTATCAAATGATGCAGAGCTCGATGAAATAGTCAACGCCATTGTTGAATCTTCTGTGGATCCCATACAAAAAACACCAGAAAATATTGTGAGACATGAACATTATTATACATCACCATTTAAAGAAGCACTATATTGGCCCGAAACGACTATGAAAAAAGGAAAAGTCAATCTACAGGACGAACAGTCAAAAAGGAGAAAAATTACTCCTGTGTTTGCTGTAAACGCAGAATTTATTCAACATCAGCGAAAAATACAAAAAGAAAAAGATGAGAAAGAAAGATGAAAAACAGAACGATTAAACAAAAAAACCCTTGCAGTGGATACACCAGCTATGAATAGAGTGACTGAAGAAATCGTAAATATTAATGTGGGAAATATCAATTACTCGCAGGGAGATTATGTAATTGTGCAATATGAAGGTGAATTTTATCCAGGTGTGGTAGTACAAAGTAATCGTGAAAGTGAAGACCATGACAATGAACCGTAATAATTGGAGGTGGCCCGAAAAAGAAGATGTATATGATTATATAGTAGAGGATGTTATTTGCAAAATACCTGTCCCCGAATTAATAAATAGTAGAGTCATATACAGTATTCCTACAATTAATGATGTAAGAAATAAGAAAAAACCTATTGGCAATTGACATAAATATGTAAATTAAAAAAAAAAGAATTATGTCTGTTCGTTTTTTACTTTTTTTTTAATATTATTATGTTTTAATAAATATTATTGGATAAAAGTTGTAATAACGTTTATAAAATGTATGTTTTCATATTTTGTTTTGCTATGTTCCTACTAAATTAAGCGTATTTCGATGAAAAACTGATCGGCCGATATTAGGAGTACAAGTGGCCGGTATTAGGAACAGTGCGAAATAGTGGACGGAATTATGGTCACTTGCCAAAAATGGCAAGTGTTTTATTAAAAAATAATTTTAAATATTCTAACGATAAAATAAGCGAACGGGAATAATTTATAATGGATAAGAATCGTTTTCTTATGTAGAAACCACTACCAAAATTAAAATATATATTTCTATTAATTTATTAAAAATAAATAAATGTAGTCAATCCTTAGATGTCCGGTATTCGGTACAATTACGTTATTCTGTTGAGCCCAATGTTACTTACCTCCTCTAGTCCCGAAAGGAAGTGTTTTCCAAGGAATACGTTCATTTTTTGGGCTGGCACCGGGCATTCGCACAGCAGGTGACGATTGGATTCAATTTCCTCTTCGTTCCTGCAGGTTCTGCAGAAGTCATTGTGGGGCTGGCCTAGTCTAGCTGCATGATAAGATAGCATGCAGTGCCCAGTGAGGGTACCGATTGCCAGTCGAATATTCCCACGATTGAACTTCAGCAGATTTTCTTTCCTTTTCTTATTATAGACGAGCCAAGTCGATCTCGCCGTTGCGCATATATGTAAGTGACACCATCGTTTATTCGCTTTCATTAATAGCTCCGTCTCTATCTCTCTGTAGAGCGAACTGACTTCAGTTGCGATCTGCGCGACGTTTGCACTTGATCCAGCTTGTCCGCCCTCTCGTTTACAGAGATATTCACATAACCAGGCACCCAGCAGAGGGTCACCTCGTTTACATTCGATATCTCTTCAAACCTCCCTGTGCAGAGTTTGACGAGTTTGGTTCTCATCTTTGGCTGTCAACATATATGTTGATCCTTTCTCCTGCGAGACTCTCTCTGCTAATCAGGTCTGCCGCCTGCTTGGTTGGGACGACCTCAGCTTGTAAAAAACTGCAGTCATCATCAAGTCTATATGAGCGATGTATATCCCGAGATTCCCGGCTCCTGTGCCGACAATCATATTGGATCCGCCAGTGTATGTAGATTGCCAGATAATTTTCCGTGCGTACCATATCACCAGTCCATTCCTCCCTGGAAGGAATTCTAATAGAGAATCTCCTCTCACAGGAAGGAAGTCGGGTGACATAGTCCGTTTCGGTCCTGAATCTCGATATGGCCCATGGATCCAAGACTGATGCGTGGCCGTGAAGACTCCTAGTCCAGAGGCCGGATGATTGCAGTCTTAGCGCAGTTCTTGCTGCGACGTTCTCGCAGTATATGTCCAAGGGTAGGAGGTTCAGCATAACTTCAAGAGCAGCTGTTGGTGTGGACTTCATAGATCCCGTCACCGCCAGACAGCCTGCCTTTTGAACCTTTGACACACTTTGAAGATGACATTTCTCTCAAGCGCTTTTCACCAGACAACCGAACTATAGACTAGAATAGGTCCTACCACCGCAGTGTATAACCAATGTACCATCTTCGGTCTGGGGACCCATGTCTTTCCAAAGGCAACCCTGCACGAATATAGTGCCACGTAGGTCTTTTTGATTCTTTCATCAATATTTTCTCTCCAGCTAAGCTTGGAGTCCAAGATTATGAGTATATGTGTCCAAGAAGATGTGTGTAGGTGTATCTTGATACAGATCTTTTCCTTGTGAAGAGTACTATCTCTGTTTTCGCCGGGTTTACTCCCAGGCCTCGTCCCTTGTCCCAGTTATCAGCTAACATCAGTGCATAACTTAGTCTATCGCTGAGGACCTGCTAAAACTTTCCAGAAATTTAGATGGCAATGTCGTTGGCGTAGGCCGTGATGTTAAAACCATCCGCCTCTAGAATCTGGACCATTCCATCGAACACAAGGATCCACAGGAGGGGTGATAGACTGCCACCTTGTAATGTACCTTTATTTACCCTCACCCTTCCACTTGCTCTCCCCATCGCCGAGTTTATTATACGAGTACTCAGCATTTGCCCAATCCAACTGCATATTCCCGGGCTAATTTGAGCCATATGAAGGCTGGACACTATTGCCTAAGTACTAACGTTATTAAAAGCACCCTGAATGTCTAGGAAGGCACCTAGAGTGAATTCCTTGATGTTGAGCGATTGTATCGCATCTACCAATTTTCCCTTTATGTACGAGTTGTGTAATTCTGACAGATAACTGTCACCAATCTCATCCCCTACGTAGATGTCTATTAATCGTTCCAGCGTTTTCATAAAGAAGGAGGATAGACTAATAGGTCTAAAGTCCTTTGCAGTAGCATGGGTGAAAACCACCCTAACTTCCCTCCACGAACATGTAGTGAATGAACATCTATGATCCAAAGCATACGCACCCCGTCCAGGTTGTGTGACAAACAGAGTATGACTCTTGAACTTGTGCGAACAATACAAAACTAAAAAATAAAAAACAAAAATGGTCAGAATTGGCTACTGCCAACATATAGCATGGAGCACTACAACCTGTGTATATCTATTGCGCCTGCTAGCCGATCAGACGAAGAATTTGTCCATCGTAACGAGCAAAGAGCTCACATAGTATGTGCCCTGCAGTTTGTTCGTTCTCAAGACAGGGTCAACCCTCAGTATCGGACGAGAGGTTCATTTTATTGAGATGACGTCTCAGACCGCATGTCCCGTAAAGGAGTTTTAGTTCAGGGGCCGTATATATCTTCTCGATTGTTAGAGTCCTTGAAGGCTGTTCCAAATGGACAAGTGTTCCAGTTTTTCTCACTTGTCTATGAAAAACTTAATCTTAGACCAGGGAAAGCTGGTAGATACCTACGTATCTACATATTTACCCATTGCTGGAACTATTCCCTAGTCAGTAAATCGGCGATTTCATTGCCCTTAGTGCCGTTGTCCCCTGGCGTCCACCAGAGTAAGACCTAATTTTTTTTGGCTAGGTCCTGTCGGGCATCATGGCATGGCGGACTCTGAGTTTGTGCAATACGAGCTCAACACTTTGAGCTCTGGTTGTCTATCAAAGAATATATTGATAGTTACTCCTCTTATGCCAGTCTGTAAGTTTAGGTTGATGCACGTCACGATGGCGTATAGCTCGATCTGGAAGATACTGGGACTGATTTCCAGAGCTTTCGAGATTTACCGATTTCGCAAACTCAGAAATATATCTTGGAACCATCTATGTCCCACCTTGCCACCACCTAAGGTCGTGTGCGGTTCGGAATCAGTACCTCAAATCTCTTGTCAAAAGAGATGAATGTGTATGGTAATGCGTTCGAGACCGTGGTAGTCATATCCAGCTCAGGAAAATATTACAAAATGGACATGTGACCCAGTGGTCTACATGTTAGGCTTGTTTCTGAGCGAAAAAGTCTGATTGCACTGCGTATTGCAATATTTTTAATATGTAGGTGCAGTGGAGTAAGTCCAATTAGTGCCTCTTGGGCTGCCGTGGGGCAGGTGGGTATAGCGCCTGTAATGCCTGAACACACTAGTCTCTGAAGGAATTGAAGTTTAACGATTATCGTTTTTTGTTAAACTCTTGTCCACCATACTGCGGACGCATATATAGGTGATGATAGGTCTTACTATCGCGGTGTTTAACCAGTGGTCTACCTAAGGTTTTAATCCCCAGGTTTTAGCGTAGGTGTGTCGACAGGCTCACAATGCCTTAGTCGCCTTGTGTCGTGGTGATTGAGTTGTAACCAGTATTATCAAAAGCCCCTCCCAATATCGAATCCAGGAAGACGCAAACATGCCCTACTAAGTGATGTAGCGCATTCTCAGCAGACCGTTATGCAGTTTAACGCGGATGCAGTGGTATCTGATTCTCTAGGATACCTCTATTATGGATCTCTATCAGTTTTTTATTTGTTTTTTAAGCTAAAAGAGCTAACAGTGGTGCTAGAATGATGTTCAGGCCATTCTGGAGATGAGCTTACTTACTTATCAGGCCGGCAATCCATGGAGGATCTGAACCTAAGCTACAGCTGCCTTCCATCTATGATGGTCCCGGGTACGGTGCTTCCAGTTATCAAGACCAAATTGTCTTAAATCCGCAATTACTTGGTCTTTATACCGGAAGTTCAGTCTTCCTCTTCTTCTCGAACTAGGAGGCTCGGAGTCGAAGACCCTCTTAGCTGGAGCGTTGGTGTTCATGCGCTCGTTCTGGCCGAGCCAATGAGGCCCTACAACACCCCGACCAGATTGGTAGTTGTGCGGCGAGCCATATTATGAATGAGCAAGATGCCTCGGATAAACAGAGAATAGCAGGTAAGACATAATCTGTGCCTGGATCTTTGTAGGGTTTAAATTAATAAATTGACTACTCAACCCTATCGGGGCTGAAATGGTCTGAAAAGTCTGAGAAGGTTATTTGCTCTACTATCGATGTCGTTTAATCGTCAAAAGGCTTTCGTTGGGGAGTAGAGCCAGGGAAGTGTACCTCAAGCAAGGCCTCCAGGGTTTCCCTGCGATTGACAGCAAAGGTGCCGTCTGATGTTCGACCTAGTCCGAATCTATTTGTGTGCTCCTGGGATAGTGCTGCATAGAGTCAGGTCTCAGTGAGTAGCAAGTCTATGTTTTCGCAGTGTTTCCTCCAAAACATTCTCTTGGTTTTCCTCAATCCGAGGTTGTATTATAATCAGTTCAACGATAGGTAGATGCCAGGCAGAAAAGGAAGTCCTTCCTGTCTCCGATGTCACTGGTTATGAAATGTGAATAGATAAGGCATGGAAATTACGTCGGAAACTGGCAACACCGCGTCGTTCGTCAAATTTATCTAGAAAGGAGAGCCCTTTCTTTCAGTTTCTATCCAAGGCTGAAGTCGGCACATTTTGTTTGTATTTTGTGCGTATTTTCCAAAAATAAAATTAAGGGGCGCCGTGGGAATGAGTAACACATTTTTAGTGAAATCTGGTAAAAACCCCTCTGTAATCCTACGAAAATTGCATGTGGTGTATAGAGACGAATGTACATATATCGATAACAAAGTCAGTAGAATGTGATATGGAGCGGCCTTCGACGGAAAAGCTGTTAGTTTCTTTCGATATCCGCGGCATCGATCATAGTAAATATGTTGCTACCGAGCAGACAGCGACTGGACAGTTCTATGTTGGCCTCCTGAAGAGACTGCAGCACGTGTTTTCCGTGTACGACCCGCACTTGCCAAGAAGTGGTGAATCTTGCATTATGACAATGCGCCAGCCCAGTCCTCGTTGATTGTGTGTTTTTGCCGCGTCCATCCTATGGCCCCGATATTGCCGCCCCTTTCATCTTTTCTATTCCCCAAGACCAAGTCATACCTCAAGGTAACTGATCATGGCGGGGTAGAAAAGGTCTAAGAGGCTGTAACCATGGTTCTGAACAATTTGACTTCAGAATGATTGTGTAGAGTCAGAGCGGGACTATTGTGAAGGTCATTAATAAAATGTTCATTTAACTCCCGAAACAGCTGTCACATTTTAGAGCTCTAACGTCAGCATAAGTAGGGTAAGGTAAGCCCCCACCTAGCTCAAGCGTAAAAAATGGGCACACAACTTTACCTGTAAACAATAATTGTGGGTCATAAGCTAAATGAATTCACGAAATTCCGAAAACTCTGTCTAATTAGCTGGCATGTGACCATTTGCATGCATAATGATTGTATCAATCAACTCCACAGTATTCCCGCCTCCATGTAAAATGTTTACATTTCGGACAGCCAGAGAGTCCTTAATGGACTGCAACTCAAGTAATCATAATTCCCACAATTCCTTCCGACATCCTTCAAGCTACGTACACATACATATGTACCTACATCTACTTTGTCTCGCTAATTGCTATTTGCATAAACCTAAAAAGAAGAAAGAAAAACTCCTCCCCCACCCAAAAGACAGAATAACAGGAACCAAACAGCTAAGCAAATTTATCAAAGGACTCTGACTGGCACGAAGCACGTTCTTGGCTTCACCTACGCAACGTCGTCACACGCGAATATATTACACATTTGCGTGTGGTAGACGCATTTATATGCCCGCGGCAGCAGGAATTCGGTCTCAGGTGTCTGGCTATGCGGGCATTAAGGATCTACTCCGAATCCATTGAACAAAGGAGGGAAATTAAAATTAATTGCAACAATCGCTGCACAAATTTGCCGCCAAAAAAAAAAAAAAGACTTACTGCTTGAGTCACTTCGAGGACTCGAAGCGCGCCAGAGTACTCTGCATATCAAACAACTCCCCCCACCCACTTGAGAGTCCTGTCAACTGCGTAGCGTAAATAATTTTTCCATCCACAATAATCCTAATTAATCTATAGTTCGTATTTCTATTTGCGAATTCACCCGTCCACTTCGAAGGGGGAACTCGGCCAGGATTCGATCAGGAGGATTACAAGGGAATATGGGATGTATGCATGGATACATGCGTACATGATCGTTCATTGTTGTCGCTTATGCCATGCATTGGAACGGATGTTGTAGTACGCGTGTGCTGTTTTACGTAACACTGTCACCATTAGTTTCGGTTGTCACAGAAAGGAAATTCGTCCTGGTTAAGAGGGTATGAAAATTCATTAAAGTAATTTCGTCTAAGGACATCCCCGTTCCATTCAGGCTCCGTTTCGTCGATGTTCGCCTGCTCGGGGGTGGCGGATACGAGCAACACTTTCTTTTTTTTTTTGTTTCTTGTTGTTCCCAACAGAAAACAGAAAGGAAAAACGTCAAATCGTTGGCGGAAAGTCATTAATCAAAACCATCATGACCCGCCCTTGTTGACATCCTGTATGATGGACTAGCGAGCGTTTCTGTATTTTTTGGTTACGTGTCACCCAGGGGGTGACTGCCGAATTCACAACAATTCCCAGTGCCTTGTGATAATCTTCTTCATCATCGTCATCATCATCACCGCCACCACTCCCTCCCCATAGCCATCATCGCTGCGTACTGCTGTCTTCTTTTCAATCACTCACCATGTCATCAATTTTGGTCCACGGTGAAAGGGCCTCTACACCGCTACTACTGGCAAACGTCTGTGCGACAATAAGATGTGTGCTTGTCTCCTCGTTCAAGAAAGGCTTTCTCAGCGCAAAAAGGACGAAATACGATGGAAAAAAGTTTTTGAATAAATTTTCTGGCAACGAAACGAAAACAAATTGTCTGCAATTATTTTTAAATAAATTACACCAATTGAATGGTAATTCAAACTAATGATCGGGGACAACGACAAGTCCTCGTTTTCGATTTAATAGTTGGTCCGGTTCGACTGGACTCGAATGGGGCGTTGTGAGGGTGGTAGATGGGTGGTTTTGTGTGGAATTAGATTTAAATTGGGTTGTGATCAATTGAATCGAATTTATTTGAATGCTAATTAGTTCCGAAGTTCATCGAAATGATTTTCTTTCTCGGAGCGACAAATTGCTTCATTGGAGAGGTTTTTTGTGGGATTGGCACTTGAGTTAGGACTCGTCGTTAGGAATTTGTCGAGTAACAAATGTGTCTCTGATTTGAGGCTAGTAATGATGGTAATATTTTAGATATTCCTCAAGAGTGGGTATGGAAATGCCGTGACACAACATGAAGTACTTTTCCAAGGGGCGGAAGCGGTGGCTTTTGTTTTAAATATGCAATGACTGAATAGGATGGCAAAGGACTAACATGGACCTCGTTGGGGTAGCATCTATCCGATGCCAAAAAGCGAGAAGAGCCACCGCAGACGAACATCTTGCGGCACTGTTAGTAAGTCCCATCCCCACATCCTCGTGGTGCCATTTGGAGATTTCCTATGAAAATTACAGACGGGGAAGGGAAGATGGCGAGCTTCCCGCGCCAAAAAAAAACTGGATTAGTCGGTTGGGCTACGGCCTAGTACGCCGTAACCGTAAACAAAAAAAAAAAAAAAACTAACAGAGACAAGCACCGGCCTCAGAGGTAACAGACGGACTATATGTTGACAACCCCTGCAAGTCCTTTTCCAATAAGGACTTGACAATTTTTTTTTTTTTTTAATTTATGGTTTGCAGACGTTGCTCGTTCACCAGATTATCTGCAGAATTTCAGAAGATGAAAGCATGCCCGACGACTGGAATACCAGCTCTATATGCCCCATCCACAAAAAAGGCGATCCTACCTCTTGCAAGAACTATAGAGGTATATCCCTGCTCAATGTCGCATACAGTATCCTGTCCAGCGTATTATGTGAACGTCTAAAACCATTTTGCACCGCACTAATCGGCAGCTACTGAGTACGGCTTCCGGGCCGACAAATCAACTATTGACCAAATTTTCACACTTCGACATAACCGACCAACGAGTTTCGAATCGATACACACCATCTTTTCATCGATTTCAAAGCCGCATACGACAGCATTCATCGTGAAGAACTATTTGGGACGATGGCCGAATTCGGGATCCCGGTAAAACCGATCCAGTTGTGTCGCGGCACGCTAAAAAACATGCGATGCGCCGTGCAATTCGGTTCTAGGACCTCGGAACCATTAGAAACATGGACCGGATTTCAGCGAGGAGATGCGCTGTCGTGTGACTTCTTCAACCTGGTGCTGGAGCAGATAGTGCACTATCTTTTACAAGTCCATCCAGCTGCTAGGATACGCGGATGATATCGACATCATCGCGTGTTCTCGCCGTGGCATTGTGGAAGCATTCACGGCGATTGAAGAACAGGCGAGACGAGTTGGTCTTAAGGTCAATGAGGACAAAACGAGGTACACGCTGTCAAGCAAAAACTAATCCGTCGCTCACCACCTGGGACAAAATATAACAATTGACAGCTACAATTTCGAGGTAGTTAAGGAGTTTGTCTAACTCGGGGCAAACGTAAATTCCACAAATGACACCACAGTGGAGATCCGGCATAGAATCGCCCTTGGCAACCGCTGCTACTTCGGCTTGTCCAAACAACTGGGGTCAAAACTCCTCACTCGAAAGACCAAAGTCATGCTTTACAAAACGCTCATTCTGCCAGTTTTGCTGTACGGAGCCGAAAGCTGGACGATAAGCAGGACGGCGGAGCTGATTTTGGGGTCTTTCGTAAGAAGAATTCTGCGCCGGATATTTGGTCCTGTCTGTGAGGAAGGTGAATGGAGAAGAAGACACAACCGCGAACTCTACGAGCTGTACCAAAATGTGGATGTAGTCCGGAAGGCAAGGATCCGTCGACTACACTGGCTCGGCCACATCGAGCGCATGGACATCAACGCTCCAGCTAAGAGGGTCTTCGACTCCGAGCCTCCTGGTTCGAGAAGAAGAGGAAGACCAAACCTCCGGTATAAAGACCAAGTGATCGCGGATGTAAGACATCTTGGTCTTGACAACTGGAAGCAGCGTGCCCGGGACGGTCAAGGATGGAAGGCAGCTATAGCTCAGGCTCAGATCCTCCATGGATCGCAGGCCTGATAAGTAAGTAAGTAAGACGTTGCTCGTTCGTGTACTATACCACGATGAAAATGTTAAGTTTACTGAATAAACTGACAATGACAGTTCGATGATTAGTGAAAGGGTGCGTTCAAGAATTGAATTCAAAGTTGTAAATTCCCTATTTGAAAACCGTATATAAAAGGACAAGAGCTACAAGGAGAGCAAACTACGCCGATTTGAATACGGATTCGTTCTTCGAGGTGGACTTAGCCAAAAAGTCCTAAGCTTCCGGCACGTGGATGGGGGAGAGAGTGAGCAAACAGAGCAAAGAAGTTGATCGCGTTTACAATGACAAACGCCAGCTTCGAACTCTGTCCCTGCTCAATCCAAGTTGACACACAGCCTCCGCGTGGCCCGCCTGGATAGCTATACTGGCACCCGCCAGGCAGTGAACTAATTTGTGAAGCGACCCGACCCCTTGTTCCTGGGGAAAGAGGAATCTGGCCCTCCAGGTTGGGGGTTGCGTTTGGGGTTAACAACCCCATCGCGTAATATAAACATTTGTTTAGAGACAACCAATAGCCTCGGATACGGACGGATTACATGTTGACGACCCCCGCAAACGTCTAAAAGGAATCGAATTCCGGATCCGCACCTGGAACGTTAGGCCCCTCATCAGACCAGGCGCAGCCGGACAACTCTTTGGACTGCTATAAGGCAGACATTACCGCGCTCCATGGAGGCGGATGAAAAACTGTGATATCTACTACGGAAACTACTACAAACAATGCTTATTCGGATGCGGATTTGTTATTCGAGGCAGACTCAGAAAAAAAGTCTTAAGCTTCCAGTATGTAGGCGAACGCCTCATAACTATCCCCATCAAGGCCAATCTCGGCAATATAAGCTTATTATGTGTCCACGCTCCCACAGAGGAGAAAGATGACCGACATAAAGACGACTTCTAGATCTCCTAGGCAGCACATGTGTATGCCCAATGTCCCAGTTATGACACCAAAATTGTTCTAACAGATTTCAATGCGAAGCTGGGTAAGGAAGCTATCTTTGAACGAGTCATAGGAAAGCATAGCCTACAACGCAATACCACGTCAGAAAACGGACTAAGGCTAGTGGACTTTATGGCGGCCACATCGAGCGAATGGACATCAACGCTCCAGCTAAGAGGGTCTTCGGCTCCGAGCCTCCTGGTTCGAGAAGAAGAGGAAGTACGAATCTCAGGTATAAAGGCCAAGTAATTGCGACGCCGTGGCGCAGTGGTTAGTGTGTTGGATTCTGGCGCACGATGAGCGAGTTAATTTCGCGGTGTCCCTCCTCGGCGGAGTACTGGCAAAACCCCCCGTAGCATAAACTTGCCTTGAAAAAGCTTCTCGACTCACGCCGTTCGGAATCGGCAATAAACTGCAGGTCCCTTTCACCTGTGTGAAAAAATAAATCACACACAACATGGGTGATTGAGAGAAGCTTGGCTCTGGTCCTTCATGGGCTGTAACGCCAACATACATACAATCGCGGATGTAAGACATCTTGGTCTTGATAACTGGAAGCAGCGTGCCCGGGACCGTCAAGGATGGAAGGCAGCTATAGCTCAGTCTCAGATCGTCCATGGATCGCTGCCCTGATAAGTAAGTAAGTAAGTAACTGAACGATTTGAAATCTCCGAAAATCCTTAAATCCCTGAATTGTGAGCTGAGTACAATAGCTCCCTAACAAAACCCACTGTCACAACAACAATAAGGATTAACGTTCATAATTTACTCACTAATTCCACATGCAGCTACTGCATACCACCGTCTGATCCCATTTTTATTGTCACACACCCGACTGACTACTTGTAGGCCCTCTCCATCCGCCATCCACCAGTAGCGACCAATTAAACAGCTTTCCATCTAATGACGGATCCTTTTCATTCGTCTCCAATGATAATTCCCACAAAATGGAAAATAAAGAGCCGCGCGGTGTTAGATATATTTTATATTTGATTTAAAAATAAATTCAACTTCAGGTAGGCAGGCCATCGCCTCGGTTGCGAAGGTGCTGCATAGTGTATAGAATGCGATGATGGGCGGCTGTGCACGAGTGTGTGCGTGTATCTAATCCGAAAATTGATTTCGGAGAAGTTCAAGTAGAACGAGAAGAACAAGAGAAGAATGGAAGAAGGAAAATTTCCCAAGGCGAGCATAGTGTTGTGGGTTTCTCAATAAATGTTTAAATAATTAATGGACACATACCTATACACACACGGAAATATGCATGCGATCTGGAAGGTTAGACGGGATCAGGTCGAGCATCAAATTAGAAACTAATCGTTTTCGAATTCCTTCACACAGTCCAGCACATCGAATCTATGTATGGTAGATACGTAGATACCGAGTGTCTTCCATTCGTATGGGATAGAGGAATAGTTGGAGTAGGGGTCGAGGCAGTAACGAGATTTTCTTTTGGCTTTCTTCATCGAGCGCTTTCATGACCGTTCGAAAGGGTGAAAGTGTTAAGTTGTTTGTTTCTTCATGTAATTGTGCAGTACAATTCGATAGACAATAGGCAAAGTCATGTCCATCAAATGGTTTTCAAGACTGAACAACATTCATTGTGTGCCTAGGTGCTGTTTGATGCCTTGTCCCCCACTATAAGGGTCTTTGTTTGGGCGATCGATGAAAAGATGGAAAGGTAATCCCGACAGAGATGCAAGCCTGCATGCCGCTCGACAAGAACTCATGACGAATCATGATTGGAACCAAGCAGCCCATGCTTGTAGCATATTTTATGTTCGGCTTTGACGGGAACACGACCCATTGCCGCCACTTCTGGTCGTGGGTTCTTGACATATCGCGTGTATATGTATGTTTGTGGGTGTTGTTTTCGTGACATCTGCATATCGTTGTCGGGAATACGCCTACATATGTATGTATATGTGGCGTTACTATCCCCGTTGTCGTTGTCATCTCCCGGCCTTAATATTGTATCTATACCATTGATGTATTTAGATAATCGTTAGCTATTCAGTCGCCGTTTTTCACTGATGTTCGCTCCTACTTCTCCTACCTTCCGCTCTCTCTTTCTCGATTGCGGATGGTAGCACTTCATCATTTGTATTGAAAACAGATTGAAATTCAAGGTATCGCGATCCTACCACAAAATAAAGGAAACCACCCAGGATTTGAAGATTCCGCGATTTCGATTCTCCACAAGCTCCGCATCTCTTACGCACGAGTACGTCTACTCTACATGTAAGGTAAAGGCAATCTGCGGCCGAGAATTATATATTTTTTGCTCCCACATTGCTTGCCATGCACGAATTCGATCCCATGAATAAGGTGTCAAGAACCAAGTCTGAATACGTAGACTCTACCCTACTTTGTATTCGTTGGCATACAATTCGTTATTGGCATACGCTCGAAGCAATTGAATACGTCTGCTTACCTGTCTGAAATGTAATTGCGATACAAGTCAACTTGAATTCAAAATAAGTTGTTAAAACCTCGAGTTAGGAGAGAGATGTGAAGCAATAATTGAGTGCAATGGGATGAAGTGGGTTGCGGATGGTAATTTGCAATCTTGAGATTTTTGTCATTTGTTTTTCGGATAGTCGATTTGAAGGCGACCCACGTTGGTGTTGCAGGAAACACATCCTCACTTATCTGTAATTGAGTTATGTGTTGTCAAAGGAGTCAAGTTGGAGGGTAGGGTCTGGGCAAGTAGGGGAAAGTTGCTAATTGCACTCAACATGGCGACACCCCAGGAACGGTTCCTGCTAATGCTCAGATCAAGTTGACATAGAGCCTCCTCGCGGCACCCACTGGATAGCCTCCTCAACACCTGTTGGGAGGTGAACTGGTGTATACAGTTAAAGGCATAGGCAAGAGGACATAACCCGGCGGTTATGCGAAGCCTAACAACCCGCCATGCAAAAAAAACCCTTTTATGAACGAGAATATGGTCTCGGATACAGGAACGTACATATACTCAACGACAACACGGAAAGAAAAAGGACAACGACTTGCGAGTATGTTCCTGAAATGTGAGAACTCTCAACACTCCTTGAACTACTCGTCGACTGAAAAAGATCCTCGAGCCTGGGCCCTGTGATCCAGGAAGTACGCTGGATAGGAAAAGGAATGGTAATGCACTTATTGGGATGCGGATTTGTCGTGGGGGAAAAGGACGAAAGTCATCGATCCGCATCCAAAGTAGAATCTACAACATCAGCCTCCTCTGTGCTTACGTCTCTACCGACAAGTTTCAAGAACCCATCAAAGAGGATTTCTACGACCTCTTGGGGGACTTCAACGACAAAATCGGCAAGGAGAACACCTTTAGCCGAGTAGCCGGAAAGCACAGCCTTCAGAATACGACAATTGAAAACGGCTTCCGACTTACGGACTTTGCGGCAACTTATAACACGGTAATAAGAAGCACAAGATTTCGTCACAAGAAGATCCACACAGCAACCTGGAGGTCTACAGATGGTCGAACTGCCAACCAAATTGACCATGTGCTCATATGTAGACTCCAGACATCCGTCAAACATTCTGGATTTTACAACGATCAGAAGGACAAATTTCGGCTGTGATCATTTCTTAGTGGTAGAACGACTCTGAGCCCGACTTTCCAAGTATGTATGCAAGTATGCCGATAAAAACCCGTGGTATGATGGCGAGTGTGAGCAGAAAAAGCGAGCGACCGACGAGGCGTACCATAAGAGACTGAAAAGGAGAACACGAGCAGCGTGCGAGGAATGCCGAGCCGGAACGAGGGAGGAAAAAATATGCTTCGGCGAAAGAAGACAATTTTCGCAGTCTCCCAGCTCAAGAATATCGAAGAGTCCAGGGATAAAAACGCGATTAGAACCTTTACAAAAAATGCCAAAGCCTTGTAGCGGGCTTTTAAAACGGCACCCCTGCTCTTTGAAATTGCGACAGCAATGTTGTTACCCACAAAGAATAGTCGCTCTTTTCAAGTGGCATTTTCAGCGGCTGCTTAACGAACATGGAGAAGAAAGAGTGGTACTTGACGAAGAGATTCCGCCTCCAGTCGACGAAGTTGTCCTCCTTCTCATCATTGAAGAAATAGGCGCAGCTACTAAAAAGCTCCAGAAAAACAAGGCCGTCGGATGGATAACAAGGCATCAGAACTCTTCAAAGCTGGAGGCGATATTCTGGTAGGGAGCATACACCAGATCATCTGTAGAAATTGGGGGGACGAATGCATACACGACGACTGGAACACCAGCTCTATATGCCTCATCCACAAAAACTACAGAGAATCGCTTACAAGAGCCGTCTAAAGCCGTTTTACACCAGGCTGATCGGCACATACCCTGCGGCTTCTGGCCCGGCAAACTAACTAAATATAGACCAAATCTTCACGCTTCATCTTAGACTTGGGAATGCCGCAGAAAAGTTCGGCACATACATATGTTCCTTTCGCTGGAACCTTTCCTAGCGGGTTGATCGGCGATTTCATTGCCCCTAATAACTTTGTGCCCTGCCACCCTCCAGAGTTTGACTTTGTTTCTTTTGGTAAGGTCTTGTAAGGCATCATGGCATTCCTTAACCGTTTTTGAGTTCGCGCTGTACGAACTCAGCGTTTTGAGCGCTGCTTGGCTTTCAGAGCGTATTCATATTGATGGTTACTTCTCCTATGTCAGTTTAGATAGACGCATGTCAGGATGGCGTCTAATTCGGCTTAGAACATTCCTAGAGACTTTGAGACTTCTAGACTTCGAGAGTTGGTCCAAAGATGCCGGCGCCAAACCCAGAAGCCATATTGGTGCTTTCAGTGGAACACCTAAGTCCTATGACGTTGAACAAGGGATCGCCGGTTTCCCAAGCTGTGCACGACTGAACTTTAGTAGACTTCCTGTCTTTTTTTAATCATAGGCGGACCATGATCACCTTGCCGTTGCGCATGTATCTAATTGATGTCGTCGTTTATTGGCTTTCGTTATTAGCTCCGTTTCTATTTCTCTGAAAAGTGAAGTGTAATAAGTGGCGTTTAGGCTTCAGTTGTGATCTGTGCGTCTGATCATATTCTGGCTAGTTTGTCCGCCTTCTCATTTCCGGAAATATTCGTATAACCTGGTACCCAGCAGAGGGTCACCTTATTGACATCTGATATCTCCTTCAGCCTCTCTTTGCAAAGTTCCCTAGTTTGGAAGTTATCCATGCTACCTGCAGAGCCTTGATGGGCCTGGCTATCAACATAGATCTTGATCCTTTTACCTGAGAGGTTTTCTGTAAGAATCAAATTCGCAGCCAGTTTAATTGCGAAGACTTCAGCTTGAAAAACGCTACAGCCATCATCAAGTCTATAGGAATGAAGAAGCTAAGTAGTGGCAGATCCCATGCAGGAAAATAGGCGATAAGAAAGCTCCCGGACTTGACGGACCGTGAAAAGGGGACCAGACATTTTTAAAGAAACGATGCAAAGATGTCTTGAGGAGGGGATTTTCCCTGAACCATGGAAACTCAAACATCTGGTGTTTGTAACCAAGGAAAACAAACTACCTGGAGAAACTCCTGCGTACCGGCCAATATGTCTGCTAGATACAACAGGAAAGATCCTGGAACGTATCATATAAGGTAGACTAATTGCCATGCCGTAGGAAAAGGGAGCTTTGTCCGACCGCCAATACGGTTTCAGGAAATCGCGCTCTAAGGCCGATGCCATAAAAGGTAAGAAGACACAGCAGCTGAAGCAGTACGTGGGAAAAGATGGCGAGGAGGCACAAAGAAATAGTGTGCGCCAGTAGCACTAGAAGTAAAAAATCCTTTCAATCCGCACACTGGTCTTGTATCAGGAGGTATCTGACCACAATGGACGCACCACATTACCTTGTGAAGATAATCCTTAGCTACTTCACTAGCAGGCAGCGGAGGTATCAGACGGAGATGGCCTTAAGTACTACAATGTTTCTGTGGGAGTCTTGGACGTGATGAGGTACTTGGACCTCTTCTGTGGATGTGATGATATTGCCGTCGTTACTGGTAGCAAAACACACTAACGAGATAGGAAGGTAGGTAGGTTAGGATCAAAAGTTGGCTAGAGTCTGCCGACCTTGAACTAGCTGACCACAAGACGGAAGCTGTCTTAATAGCTAGACGAAAGACAGTGGAAGTTCTGGCTTGGGAGCCAGTCAATCAAGTCTAGGTTAGGTTAGGTTAAAGAGGTTGGCATACGCCATACGTAGGCGTGATTCGCAAAAGAAGGGCATGAGCAGAGGACGTGGTGTATCAATTCCTTCAAGTCTAAAGCGGCCTTAAAATACGTCGGGTTAATGCCCTACAACCGACTTAATTTTAAAGCCCCCATCGAATACTGCAGTAAAAGGTTGTCAAAAATGGGCGTTTCGAGAGAAAAATTCTGCGTGCAATCTTTGGTCCCGTTTGTATAAACGGAGAGTGGAGGAGGACCAAGAACATCGGCCTAGTTAGACGTCTTCGGATCAACGTCTAAGATGGCTAGGCCATGTATAGCGAATGGACATCACCGCTCCGGCCCGAAGAGTCTTCGACTCCAACCCCAAGGGACGAGGCAGCAGAGGACGACCGCATCTAAGGTGACGCGCACAGGTGGAAAGGGACCTCAACTAACTGGGCGTGCGGCACTAGAAGCGGCTGGCCAAAGATCATGCCAGCTGGAGGGGATTATTGGTTGAGGGACTGGTTCACCCCGAACTATAGCGCCATCAAAGTTAGTAAGTATGGTGCGCTCCGCAAGGCCCACACGACTAACTTCACAGTGGGAAAAATTAGAACACCCATTTAATTTCATATTCTTTCATTTTTAGCCCCCGACGCAAAAAGAGGGGTATTATAAGTTTGAGGTGTCTGTGTGTCTGTCTATGGCATAGTAACTCCTGAACGAATGAACCGATTATGATGTGTGCACACGAGTGTGTGCTTTTATGGAAACTCACCCTATGTGCGCACTCCAGATGTGCGCTAAACAGAACCCACCCTACAGAGGGCACATAAGTGTGCGTTCTCTTTAACGAACATATGAAGTGCGCACAGGGATGAGTTTCCAAGAATGCAAACACACTCGTGTTTATGAGCGAAAATAAAAATGCTCGCCGCCAATTAGCGCAACTCATGAGTGTGCGTTTCCTTACCCTAACACAACACTGTCCGAGCAATTTCATATGTATCCGTTGTCGTCCGATCACCGCAATCAACCAACGTCGGGTGCGGTTGGTGCTTAGATGGAGGGCCGCTTGGGAACACCGCGGGCTGTTAATTTATTTTTTTTTTTTTTGCCTATTTTGCAGTTATTTAATTTCTGACAAAGAACCTCTGGAGGGATTTTACTGAAAACTTACTCATTTCTAGATTGCGTAGTTACGCGTAGAATGAAGCTAACCTTATGTCAATACCATCTCTGGTTCTCGAGATAATCGCGAAACTTCCGGTACGCACATGCGCACATACGTACATCTCTACAAAAACCTTGGATTTGGATTCTGCTGACCTTGAATCGTGGAGATATGTTAAAATTTGGAATTTGCAAAATCGGCCCACTGGGAAGTTAAAAAAGTTAAAACCAAGGAGCGCACACTCGGCAAAGCCTTCTTTGACGAGCTACTAGATTTCAGTACATAGCATTCTGCAGCATTATTCAATTTCTCAACTCCACAGGATGGATTCGAAACACAAATCGACACACTAGGTCACTGGAGTGGTGGCATCACACGGCGCACATGCGTTAATTGAGTCTTGGTTTCAGGTGGTCACTCCTATCTACCAAGGTTCACTTCGCTCTCGACAGGATACAATTTCACTGAATGTTCAATATGGGAACTATCGAACAGTTCCTTTCGAATAAATATCTCCCCATGGTATTGTCGTTGTACCGATAATCACAGTATTGGTCACGGAAAGATACAAGACACTTCATACCATCACCGACTAGAATTTCACCCAGTCGACAGCATAAACTTTAGTATCCGATTTCATTTTCATCACAATCTCAGTCTCTCCGTCGATTCCATGGGACGACAAAGGGTCTCCATTCCATACCCACGCCTGTAGCAGGTTGCGTTACAGGTCTACCATCATTAATCCCAATCAGGTTCTACTGATTAGGAGACTCGTGTCATCGTAAATAAACCGTTTATGTAGCCCTTAGCATAAACGATGCAGATGTGACTCTGGCTGTCAAAATTTGTTGGTCAAACAACGAAAAAGCTTTTAAGAACTGGTTCTGTGGGACTGATATGCATTTATGCGTGACTGAGTTTAGTCAGATGTGTTACTGCGTGGATAGGATGAACTGTGATGGACTTAGATCGATGGTATTCGATATTGGTTATGATTATGTGTCACGAACGACGGGAGATCATCACCATCGTCGTGATGCGGGCGGTTTCGAAATTGGTTTCCTACCTTTCATGGGCATTTCTACCTATGTAGGTCGATAAGTTATGGGAGCAACAATAGCGGTGCAAATAATGGCTTCTTCCGTCATATGACAATAAGTGATTTCACAGCGTAGATGTCATAATCATGTTAATAAAATTCCAATATTGTCTAAATGCTTTGTTTGGCATAACCGAAGGCTTGTCATATTTGTTATGATAACGACGACAGTTTACCTTGTGGGAAGGTAACGACTACAGAAATAACCGATATACTTCGAGTCAATAACAATCAAGCAATCAATTTAGATAAATTATGACTGAAAGGGTCATTCATGCTGTCCAATTTAATGTGTCAGTCTTCTTACAACTTAGGCGTTTATCTTTGGATCAAATCATGGAGCCAAGAACTGTGTATGCCGACAGCGGTGCAATGGCGACATTGAAGTACAAATTGAATGTCATCCGAAAACCGCTCAACACACTTGAACCTTTCGTAACTACCAGCTTAACACCTTACCATAAATAATGAAAGCTAAACAGGTGAGAAGGCGACAAGTGCTCCTCACATTATCCAATTTACCTTAAGCACTACACGTGAAAGCATGACACGTACGTATTACAAACCGGAAATGAGTCTATAAAACAAAACTCAACACTCTTCGCCTGAATCGTGTTATCGTTTCCATTAAAATTTCTATTAACGTACGACTAAATTAGATATAAATAAAAAAAAAAAAAAAAGATGGATCCTCGTCACGGGCTTACAATGATCGAATTCATTAACAACCTGACCGACGACGTATCCACCTCTATCCCATGAATGAGGAGTGAGAAGAGATGAAGAATGGAAGGCACGGTGTGATTGAATATCTACTGATTGGCAACTTCATCGCGCATGGAAACGGCTCTTCAAATTTCAATTTGCAACATCTGAAAGATGGAGAATACCCATAAAGGGAAACGTATAGATTGAAGAACTAGGGCTGCCATTGAACCATGGTCACAGGTATGCTATTGATTTATGATGGTTAACAAAGGGCCAAAGATAGTCAAATGCCTTTTGTTCGCGCATAGTATGTAGGTTCATTCGCTTCTGTTCTGTTTTTCTGTCGAAGGGACTTGGAATGAAATTTACGATTCGATTTCCTGGCAGAGTTCCCGCCCGATAGTGATATACATAGGTGCCGTATGCCGTAGTTGAAGTGAACGATGCAATGAAGGCTTCCTTTTGAAAATCGATACGTTGTGAACTGGTAACGAGTTCCGCCGAAGCGGTATCTGAAACCTGACAATGCTGAATAATGTCTGTTTTTTCTGTGTTCTTATTGCTGAATAGAGATGCGTTTTGATTCATTTGAGATGAGGAATTTCCATAAGAATACTTGGCTGGGGTCGACATTCATCGTTATCATCATCTTTCTAGATCTTCCATTACCGATTCCTCACAAGGGGCTTACGTATACTTCGTCGTCCTATACACCAAGGACTCAATTCTCTGATTTCACAAAGTAGGTAGTAGAGTACTGTATACAGGGTGGGCCAAACACAAGCTTTATAAGTAAGAACGAACATTACCATTAATTACGAAATACAACGTCGTTCCAGTGGTTGCCTCGGTTGGCTTCGCATGAGCTCATTTTGTCATCCCAATTTTCCAAGACCTTGCTGATGGTTTCGGGCTGCAGCTCACAGATTGCCTGGATGATATTGGCCCTAAGTGCTTGAATCGATTTCGACGAATCGACTGTTGGTTCAACATCAGTCCTTCACGGTTCCCCACAAACCGTCCAAAGTCCAAAGGGATCAAATCGCAGCTCCGAGGCGGGCAATTGACATCGCCAAGACGGCTGATAACACCATTTGGGAATTTAGTGCGCAAACGATCGATTGTGGCATGGGCTGTGTGGCATGGCGCGCCCTCCTGCATGAACCAGAGATCGTCTAAATCATTGTCTTCAATTGTAGTAAAAAAAAAAAAAAGTTGAACGCCCACGGTTGACCGGAACGTTGTTCCCTCATTTTCGAAGAAAAATGGTCCAATCATGCCACCACTCTATAATCCGCACCAATTTGTTACTCTCTGTGGATGCAATGCTTCTCGACAATAACGTCCGGGTTTCCAAACCCCAGATGCGGCAATTTTGTTTGTTAACGTAGACGCCGAGATGAAAAAGCACCTCGTCAGAAAAGATGATTGTTCGCCTAAGATCCTTGACCAATTCAAGTTGCTCTAAGACCAAAGTGTGTCAAAAGTTCAAAGGGCAGGCTGTCTGGCAGTGACGGGATCTATGAAGTCCGCACCACCGGCGGCTCTCGAAGTTATGCTGAACCTCCCACTCTTGGACATATGCTGCGGAAGCGCCAGAACTGTGTTAAGACTACAAGAATCCGACTTCTTTCCTGTGAGAGGAGATTCTCTGTTAGAATTCCCTCCAGGGAGGAATGGACCGGTGATATGGTACGCACGGAAAATAAACTGGGAATCTACACTTATGGATCCAATATGGATGTCGGCACAGGAGCTGGGGTCTATTTTGAATCTCGGGATATACATCGCTCCTATAGACTTGATGATGGCGGCAGTGTTTTCCAAGCTGAGGTCATTAGCAGAGAGAATCTCTCAGGAAAAAGGATCAACATCTATGTTAACAGCCAAGCAGCCACTAAGGTTATGCAGGCAGCATGAATAAGAACCAAAATCGTCAAACTCTGCAAAGAGAGTCTTCAGTCTAGAAGAGATATCGAATGTTAACTAGGTGATCCACTGCTGGGTACCGCGTCATGTGAATATCTCTGGAAACGAGAGGGCGGACGAGCTAGCTAGGCTAGGATTAGGTGCAGATTTCGCGCAGATCGCAACCGAAGCCAAAACGCCACTCAGTGCGCTTTACAGAGAGACACTGCTCCAGCATCCCAGATGTACGAACTCGGACCACCGCCTTGTTGTAGCCAAGGTAACGAATGAAGATATCAAGGATACTACGGAGTCGAGCTGGACAACTTAAGTTTGACGTCGGAAAGCAACAATCACAAGAGACTGCTAGGATCCTTCCCCTAACCTCTCGCAAATTCCGATGACACTGGTACAATCCACAGAATAACAGCTAGCCGCCGCCAGCTAGGAAACCCTGGTTTGATGAGCAATGTGCCCAAGCCCTCGAAGCAAAGCAAACTGCATACAAGGCCATGCCTCATAGACGGGTGAGAGCCGCAAAAATGGAGAGAGGAACAAACGCTTTTAAGGAAAAAGGAGAAGAGAGCATGGAAAGCGTAAGACAGAGTAAATGGAGGGATGCAACCACAGGAATGACGCTGGCGAGTTTTGAGAGAAGTTAAACGAACATACCAGGGCTACAAAGCTAGAGCGGAAGCCTGTGGGGATGAAGACGCACAACTACTAGTAGAGTCACAGTCGATGCTGAGAGTATGGATGGAACACTTCTATAGATTGTTTAACGGCGATGAAAGTTCTAATACCGCTGTCAGACAGATTAATCCATTCGCAACGAACCTAGATGAAATTGAGCTGGTAACTTCGAAGCTTAAGACTAACAAAGCCGTGGATGCAGACAACCTGTATGCCGAGCTACTTAAAGCGGCTGGAGTTCTTATCAGCGTAATTTCGGGCCAGGTAAATCCACAATAGACCAACTATTCACACTGCGGTCGGTCTCGAAGCCGCGTATGTGCACGGAGACGAGCTATACGGAGCCATGTCTAGTTTTAACATCCCTGCCAAACTCGTCAGACTATACAGGATGACAATGGACAATTCCCACTGCTCCATTAAGGTTTGGTAGCGAATAAACCGAGACCTTTGGTGATAAAAGAGGATCTAGACAAGGTGCCGCACTGTCATGTAATTACTACAACATCGTGCTTAAAAAGATCGTACGAGACTCACTGGCCAACACAAGAGGTGCGGTCTATTTCAAGTCTGCGCAACTGCTTGCGTACTCGGATGGCATTGACGTAATTGGACGAACACAGCGGAACGTCAATGAAGCGTTTGAAAGCATTGAAGCAGAAGCGGCTAAAATGGGTCTTTCGGTAAACGATGGTAAAACGGAATGTATGCTGTCAACCAAAAACGACGCGACACTGACATCTCGGCCAGAACGTCACAATTGGTAACTAACAGTTCGAAGTGATTAAGGACTTCGTCTGACTTACCTCACTAGTGACCAGCGACAACAACACCAGCGCTGAAATCAAACGCTAAATTACTCTTGCCAACCTTTGGGCTCAAGAGGCAATTGAGTGGTAGAGCCCTCTCTCAGAAAACTAGGCTAACTCTCTATAAAGCCTTAGGTCCTCCCGGTCCTCCTCTACGACGCAGAGGCTTTGACTTTAACGAAAGCGGATGCGGAGGCTCGTGGTCGTTTCGAGAGAAAAACTCTGCGTTCAATCGATGGTCCCGTTTATATAAACGGAGAGTGGAGGAGAACGTATATCGACGGCCTAGTACGACGTCTACGGGTCCAACGTCTAAAATGGATAGGCCACGTAGAGCGAATGGAAAACACGGTTCCTCCCCGAAGTGTCTTCTAGTCCAAATCCGAAGGACGCCGCAGCAGAGGACGATCGGATCTACGGTGACGCACACAGGTGCAAGGGGACCTTAACCAACTGAAAGTGTGGCGCTGGAAGAGCTGGCGAAAGATCGTGCCAGCTGATGAAGCTTGTTGGTTTCGGCCAGGTTTCACACCGGACTGTAGCGCCACCTAAGTAAGTAAGTAAGCCCCTCAGCTTTTGTCCAAAATAAAGACCATTTGACTTTCCTAGCGCTTTTGTAACCCAGTGATTAGGTTATGAGAGGTTTGTACAACTAGTCACTAGTATGACTCAAAACTGTTTCTCAAACAGGCCAGTATTAGAGGCAAAAGAGGGATCATATGCGCCGATACGATCATAAAACTGAAGAAATTAGTTCTAATTGGACACAACTGCTTATGTTTGTAAGGACCTACCTTTTGCTTCTTACCTGCAAACTGTAATCACCGTCCGACCTGAAAAGATATCACCATGAGCACATGCGCAAGCTCTACACATGTATCTCGCAATGTGATTCGGTTCAAAGTCAAATAGACTGTAACCCGCTTATGATCTTTAAGTTCGGAACCAGCAATCACTACATTGTGGTAGCGTGTAATTGATGTGGGAAGGAATTTATAATTACTGGTTGTTCGGCATCGGTTTGCGGCTACTGTCATTAAATCTGTTCGTGGCACATACCCATGAGGTAAATCTCGGGCTCGGGGGCCTAAGCTAAGGTGCGGAAAACCGTGTTAAATGTGGAAAGAATGCAGTAAATATCCACTTTAACGTAATTAAGGGCGATTATGAAATATATTCGTATTAAGAGCATACTAGCGTATGACGGCCGAAGTAGTCGACAAAACGTTCATTTTCATTGATTATTCGAGGTTTTGATCATGTGGTGGATGTGTACACATACCGTGGCGATGAAAACTGGATAAGTAGGTTCAAGTTTCCAAGTTTTTTGAGGATAAAATGAATATCCGTCAACCGAGTTTAAAGAAGTGTTTGACTAATTACTTCTGTCCTTTTCTTATTATAGATAAGGAGCTTTAATAGCTGCCTGGGTATCAGCAAAGATGTTGATCCCTGCTTGATTGCGAAGACCTCAGCTTGGAAAACACTGCAGCCATCTTCAAGTCTAGAGGAGCGATGTATATCCTGAGATTCAAAATAGACCCCGGCTCCTGTGCCGACATCCATATTGGATCCATCAGTGTAGATTACCCGTTCATTTTCCGTGCGTACCATATCACCGGTCCATTTCTCCCTGGAGGGAATTCTAACAGAGAATCTCCTCTCACAGGAAGGAAGTCGGGTGACATAGTCCGTTTCGGTTCTCAATCTCGATATGGTCCATAGATCCAAGACTGATGCGTGGCCGCGAAGACTCCTTGTCCAGAGACCGGATTCTTGTAGTCTTAGCGAAGTTCTGGCTGCGACGCTCTCGCAGTATATGTTCAAGGATGGGAGGTTCTGCATAATTTCAAGAGCCGCCGTTGGTGTGGACTTCATAGATCTCGTCACCGCTAGACAGCCTGCTCTTTGAACCTTTGACACACTTTGAAGATGACATTTCCTCTCAAGCGTTTTCCACTAGACAACCGCACCATAGACTAAAATAGGTCTTACCACCATAGTACCAACATGTATCAACTTCGGTCTAAGGCCCCATGTCTTTCCCAAGGCTACCCTGCGCGAATATAGTACCATGTAGGCCTTTTTAATTCTTTCGTCAATATATTCTCTGCAGCTAAGCTTGGAGTCCAGGATTATGCCCAGATGTTTGGCAGATTTTCCAGGGATCAGATCGATACCATTCATACGGGCATAGGTGTATCTGGATACAGATCTTTTCCTTGTGAAGATTACTACCTCTGTTTTCGCCAGGTTTACCTACATTACCCTCCCTACCTACATTACCCTCCCTATCTACCTACCTACATAGTCTATCGCTGAGGACCTGCGGAAACTTTCCAGAAATTAAGATGGCATCCGCCTCTAGAATCTTAACCATTTCATCGACCACAAGGAGTCACAGGAGGGGTGATAGAAGGCCACCTTGTGGTGTACCTTTATTTACCCTCACCCTTATACTTGCTCTACCCATCACCGAGTTTATATATCCAAATGCATATTCCCGGGTTTATTTCGGGTTTATTTGGGTCATATGAAGACTGGACACTATTGCCTTAGTACTGACATTATTAAAAGCACCCTCAATGTCTAGAAAGGCACCTAAAGTGACTTCCTTGATATTGAGTGATTTTTCTATCGCATAGAGCAGTATCTACCAATTTTCCCTTTATGTACGCGTTGTGTGATTGTGACTGATACCTGTCACCAATCTCATCCCTTACGTACATGGCTATTAATCGTTCCAGCGTTTTCATAAGGAAGGAGGATAGACTAATAGGTCTAAAGTCCTTTGCAGTAGCATGGTTGACTTTATCCGACGTGGGTATGAAAACCACCCTAACTTCTCTCCACGCTTGAGGAACATAACCCATCCTGCGGCACCAGGAGTAAGTGCGCTTCATCCATGGAAGAACGACTTCACATGGTTCCTCCAACATAATCGGAAAAATACCATCAATTCCCGGCGCCTTGTAGGGATCATATGAATTGATTGCCCACAGGATCTTTTTCTAAGTAACAATCTTATCGATTGTCTCACGTTCGATACATTCCCTCGGCGGTAAGTCAAGGTGAGGTTAACCACACCGTACTACATGAGATGATCATGTAGTACTCATCGGCTGCCGTCTCTTTTCCAGGATCTCGACCTGACCGTGAAGATCTCCCATTAATCGGAGCTGGGGACCTTGCCGTTGACAGATACCCCTATTAAAAGCCACTGAAGTAATTTTGGTTTTGCTCTATGGAGTCACGTGAAGTCAAATATCTTAAAGTTTTTGATGTCGAGAAGTCGGTGAAACTAGTGAAGTTTTTGATGACAGTATTGTCATCTGAATTTCATTCATGTCCTTAAAGTCTTCGAAGCTATGAAAACCTTGCAATCCATTTTCTTTAAGATCAGTGAAGCCTTTGCCATTCGTCTGTTAATATTCTGAGTATTTAATCAAAACTGCTCTCACCTAAATGAGATTCGCAGGATACAGTCGACAGATTGAGAGAAGTTTGTTATGTCAGGGGGGGACCCATCAACCTTAGACACTTTGGAGCAAATCAAAGGTATGCATAAGCCCGGGGTTCAGAACAAATAATCAGTTTTTAATAACATCAAATCGGAAACTTCGAATCAGTATCTGGGATTTCACTCATTAGAATAAAATTGGCTTTCACGTGTGAAGTCAGTAACCTAAACATTCAACTTTCAATTCAATATGCAATCAATACGTACATCAGAGTGGAATAAGTAAACTCCTGATTGTCGATTCATGTCAATTTAATGAGCTCACTGGCAGGGTATGTGTAAGTGACTTCTGCCTTAAGGAAGAACCTCACGTGACTCTGGTGCCACTAGACCAATCATTCAGATTTGTATTTCTGCACGCATGCATGGGCCAAAGGCAAAGTGTGTATCTAACCATTGAACGGCATGTAGGGCGTTCCCAACTAAACTGCGACTACCATCCATCAAACTCAAATGCACCACTGGAGCTATGTACTTATGTACTGTACGTATGTTTAGTGTTCAATCACTTAAAAGTAAAATCCTCACTCAAGCATGAAGCGCATCGTACTTATTTGCTTTACAATACCCTTCGGTCTTCGCGGCATATGTACGTATCTACCGCCTTACCAACGTCATTATTATCAGAGGTCATCGTCATCAACAAACCGATTGGTACGGTTGAGGAATTCTTCATCGCTCATTCAATTAAATACACACCTGCCCGCGGCTGTCAAATGCAGTCAATCCAATCTACATGGTATGTAGGTAGGTCTATCTGGACGTCCGGGTATAATGTTAAGAGTGCGTGTCATCGTATGCTCATGCTGACGAATTCTTAATTTTGGGGATACAAAGAACAATCAAAGATACTTTTAATTATCGAATACAAACGTCAGATAAAAACATGATTTGACTTTTAGGAAATTTTCCAGACACCACAAAGAGGTATAGACGATCAAGTGGATGTGAGGATGCTATCGAGCGAATATTGGTAACAAATCTCAGATTTTTCCAACGTAAAAAGTGTATCACCACCCTCTTGTTGTCAATGGCCTTTGTTGCGACGGATACGTAACCTGCAGATTGATTGTACTCGAATAACATCCTCAACGTAACATCACCTATAGCGACAGCCTACGGCAGCGATATGGAAACGAAGACGCCAGACACGAGTACATAAGATGCTCCTTTGGCCGACTATGAAAATAAGCAAAATCGAGGTCAAAGGGAAGTCAAAGACGGCGACGAGGTGGAAACTCAAGACTAAACAAGAGTGGGACAGCAGTGAGAAGTTTTTTTCTCTTGTTTGCCAAGATATGTTAAGTAACAAGTCGGATCTGGGTTGTGCATCTTTTAGTAAACAAAAAAAAGTATCTATTTGCATGTAAATGCGAAGGAGTAGAAGATCAAGAGGAAGAGAGAGAGAGTTTATAATGAGGTACAGGTTTCGCGGTTCTGTCGATGCCGTAGCGTCGTTGTAAAAGCCTGAGGAAAGGAAAATGTAAACACACTTTTCTACCATCTCAGTAGGCACGACCTTTTTGTTTTAGTTTTTTTCTGTGTATCTTTTCCTCTACCTGAGAGTTTAAAAAGCCACTGTTTCGGTTACTTTTCTGCCTCCTTAGGGACTCGTTTTTTATTTTTACTCGGCCGAAGAACACTGGCAAATACAATAGGCAGATAAACAGGTTTGCCGTGTTCCGCATTCGGAATTGTTTTGTGCAAATAAATGGTCTGATTTAGGGGAATATGAGATAACGATTTCCTAGCGCACACATGAACACAAAGTAATATGCGCTCACGCCCCAACGGAAGAAAAGGACGCTCGACACAAAGAAGTATTCTACGATCTCCTAGACAGAACCTATGCCCAATGCCCCAGCTACGACACAAAAATAGTTCTAAGAGATTTAAATGCAAGACCGGGCAAAGAGGACATATTTGAGTCGGGCGTAACCTCCCTGTAGCAAGCACGCGATTCCCCCATCTCAACATCCACAAGGGTACCTGGCGGTCTTTTGATCAATCGACCACCAACCCGATTGATCACATTGCGATCGACGCCAGACACTCCTCCAGTATTCTCGACGTACGAACCTTCCGAGGGGCAAACATCGACTCCGACCACTACCTTGTTGTAGCCAAGGAACGCATGAGGATATCAAGAGTCGAGTGGAACTACATACGTAGGTTTGACGTCGAAAAGCTGCAATCGCAAGAGACTGCCAGAATCTTTGCCGATCGTATCTCCTCCAAGCTCTCTCAAAATCCGCCCACAACAATACAAACAATAGAGCAGGAATGGGCGCATTGCCAGAGCGCCGTCAGAGACGCTGCCTCAAAGGTGCTGGGTTTCAAGCCGCCACCACCTAGAAACCCCTGGTTCGATGAACAGTGCGAACAAATCCAAGTAGCAAAACAAGAGGCATATAAAGCCACGCTAAAATGACGGACGAGAGCTGCTCGCGAAATCTATGAGCAGAAGAGAAGTGAGGAACACACGCTTTTCAGAAGAAAAAAGAGAGACCACGGAAAGCGTGAAATCGAGGAGATGGAGAGATGCTTCCACAGGAATGACGCACGTAAGTTTTACAATAAGGTAAAACGAACATGCCATGGCTACAAAGACAGAGTGGCGGCCTGCAGGGATGAAAATGAAAAACTGGTAGTAGAGCCGCAGTCAATGCTGAGGATTTGGAAAGACCACTTCTGCAGACTGCATAACGCCGATGATAGACAAGATACCGCTGTCAGGCAGAACGAGCCATTCGTAATGGACAACGATGTAGGAGAATTCCGTTCACCCGACCTAGACGACATCAAAATGGCGATACCAAGACTTAAGTCCAATAAAGCCGCGGGCGCAGACGGCCTGTGTGCTGAGATTTTAAGGGCGGCTGAAGATGAACTGGTAAGGTGTATGCACCATCTCATTTGCAAGGTATAGGCGGAGGAAAGCATGCCCGACGAATGGAATCTCAGCATCGTTTGCCCGGTGCATAAGAAAGGAGACCCTATAACTGCGCCAACTAAAGGGGATAAGTCATTGCATATAAGATATTCTCTGCCGTATTGTGTGAACGCCTGAAACCGTTTGTGGATAACCTGATCGGCTCTTATCAATGTGTTTTCAGGCCAGGTTAGTCCACAATAGACCAGCTATTCACATTGCGGCAGATCTTAGAGAAGATCCAAGTATTCCAAATCGACACTAACCACCTTTTCGTCGATTTTAAGGCTGCATATGACAGCGTGTATAGAGATGAGCTATACAGAGCCATGTCATGTTTTAACATCCCTGCCAAACTCGTCCGACTGTGCAGGATGACAATGGAGAATTCTCACTGCTCCATTAAGGTCGGTGATGAGCAAACCGAGACCTTTGATGTTAAAAAAGGATTTAGGCAAGGTGACGCGCTGTTATGCAACTTTTTCAACATCGTGCATGAAAAGATCGTGCAAGAGTCACTGGCCAACACAAGAGGTACGATTTATTTCAAGTCTACGCAATTGCTTGCGTACGCCGACGAAATTGACGTGATTGGACGGACACAGCGAGACGTCAATGAGGCCTTTGTAAGCATTGAGGTAGAAGCGGCTAAGATAGGTCTCAAGGTTAATGAGGGTAAAACCAAATATCTGCTTTCATATAAAAGAGACGGACAACACCGACGTATTGGCCAGAACGTTACCATGGGCGGATATAACTTTGAAGTGGTCAAGGAATTCGTCTACATTGGCTCACTGATGACCAGCGACAACAACACCAGCGCTGAGATAAAACGCAGAATCACTCTTGCCAACCGCTGTTTCTTTGGGCTCAAGAGGCAATTGAGAAGTAGAGCCCTCTCTCGGAAAACCAAGGTGACACCATATAAGACCTTAATCATCCCAGTCCTCCTTTACGGCGCAGAGGCTTGGACCTTAACAAAAGCGGATGAAGATGCCCTTGGTCGTTTGGAGAGGAAAATTCTGCGCACTATCTACGGTCCCGTTTGTTCAAACGGAGTATGGAGGAGAAGATTTAACAAAGAACTGTACGGGTTGTACAGCGACATCGGCCTGGTACGACGTCTACGGATACAGCGTCTAAGGTGGCTAGGCCATGTAGAGCGCATAGAAAATACAGCTCCGACCCGAAGAATCTGAGAATCCACCCCGGAAGGAAGGCGCGGCAGAGGACGGCCGCATCAACGGTGGTGCATTCAGGTGGAAGGGGACCTTAACCAACTAGGTGTGCAGCGCTGGAGACAGCTGGCCAAAGACCGTGCCAGCTGGAGACGCTTGTTGGTTGAGACCCAGGGTCACCACGGACTGTAGCGCCACCTAAGTAAATAAGTAAGCGTATAAACATATGTAAATAGGGTTGGGAAAATGCTTTAATTAGGTGCATGATACCGTAACTGGCATTAAATCGCATCGAACCCATTATTGGACCTCGATTCGTATCAAACTCAAGAGGAGCTCGCTGAAAACCTGGGCGTAACTTAACAAGCGATTTTAAACTATCTCAGGGCCATGGGTATGGTGTAAAAACAAGAGCGCTAGGCTCCGCCTGAGCTGAGGCCAAGAGACGTCGAACGTCGTTTTTTTTCTTTTTTTTCACGTGCAAACAGCTACTCCAAGGACAAAGTCGAAAGGGTTTGTTGTATTGAATAGTGCCGAGGGATGAAATGTGGATACAATCCAAAGCGTAGAAAATCGTGGTGTAAGTCAACTTCAATGGCCAATTCGAATATCCATGACAAGAAGCTAATGCAGTGCATCTGGAACACATCTGGAGCACATCTTAATGGAACCATCACTATGGATCGTTACTAACAGCAATTGATGCAATTAAAGTGAGCACCGAAGCTGAAAGGCCTCCAATGTGCCAAAAGATATGACAAGATGATATTTCTCCATAACAACGCTCGGCCACATGTTGCTAAGTCACCAAGGAAATTTTGCAGGCACTTAACTGGGATACTCTACCCACGTCGTATTCTCCAAGCATTGCTCCTTCCGACTAGTTACCACTTGTTCTGGTCGATGGCACACGACCTGTCCGAGCATCACTTCACTTCTTAGGAAGAAGCCAATAAATTGGGTCGATTCTTGAATCGCCTCAAATGATGAGGAATTTTTTTTTTAACATGGTGTCCGTGGGCTGCCTGGAAGATGGTTTAAAGTGGTAGTACTTGCCGAAAACCCGGGAGAAAAGGAGAAAACTACACATTTTTCATGGAATTGGGGTCACGTGCAGCCTTTCGCGGTCAGGTTACCAAGATCGTTACTGCGGCAATCGAGTATCTAAAAGAAGACAAGTCAAAGTTGTCTGTGGCAAATTCAGACAATTTTGAGGAAATAGAAGAAGAGCTCGTGTCTTTAATCGAAAGGCTGAAAACAGCGCACGACAATCTCAACCTGGTGAACGAGGTCATCATTTCCAAGGGAATAGTGAAAGTCGTTGACCACCAGGATAAAGTAGCGGATTATCAAAATCAAGCCGTGGACGTACTTGCTCGTCTTAATACGAGATTAGGTAGGCTACAACTAGTAGCCAGAAAAGGCAGACAACATTTCAATCAGTGCACGATCATCTACCTCGAGTCAACATTAAAAGGTGATGCCAGAAAAGCCATCAACGGATTTATCCCTACGGAGGAGTGCTATGAATCAGCTATAGCTCTTCTACAGGAGCAGTACGGCAACAACGATAAGCACGTTCTTGAATTGGTAAACCTAAGGCCACTTCGCGACCGCTCTGACCTTGCTGAATTACGAAGTACATATTTATGAATCAGTGGTTACTGGCACTCGTTCGCTTACCGCTCTGAAGGTTCCCCCGGATCAGTGCTTCTTCGTTGCCTACCCACATCTTTACGCATCGATTACTATCGGTAAGCGGAGTGCGCTGAGGACACCAGTATGACGTCCCATACACCGAACCCGAGTGATTCAAACTCCTCCCGCTGCAGGTGACGATGTAAAGGCCATTCTTCGATACCTAAGGAAGGAAATCGAATCTATGGACAGAAGCGATATTGGGAACACCAACTTTAAATGTAAGCCCAGTGCCCATCATCCGACCACAGCTTCGAGTCTCGTTGCAATGAGCGAAACACGCACGTGTCTCTTCTGTCAACCCCAACAACATACTGTAAATGAATGCGACAGTAAGATGACAATTGGCGAAAAGAGGCAAATTCTCAGAAAAGGAAGCAGATGCTTTCGTTGTGCGAGGGGTGGAAACGATATTCGGGTGGACACTGCAAGGCGTTCAAGACACAGGTGAGGTAGTCGACAATAATGAAGGTATCTCTTGCTTTTCCAATGCATTTGTGAACCTAACATCCGAAAGAGAAGATGAAATGCTGGAATTCTGGTCATTGGAAACACTGGGAATTAAGGGTAGAGAAGCAAATAACACCATTGTTACCCAAGATCTCATCAGAAAGTGCATTTCGCAAGAAGATTCGAGATTTGTCGCAAAGCTGCATTGGAAGGTCGACGGGTGAGTGTCCATAAATGGACACAGACTCGTGTTCGTGAGCGAAAATAAGAATGCTCACAGCCAATTACTCATGAGCGCGTGCGTTTAATAATTGCTCGTTGGGTAGCGCACACTCATGAGCAGATCATTAGTCTGCGTTACCTTACCCAACTACAACACTGTCCGAGCAATCTCATATGTATTGGTTGTCGCCCGAGCGCCGCAATCGGCCAGCGTCGGGTGCGGTTAGTACTTAGATGGAGGATCGCTTGGGAACACACTGTATTGTTCATTTGTATTTGCCTATTTTTTAGTTATTTAATTTCTTACAGAAAACGGCTTAACCGATTTTGCTGAAAACTGCATCAGTTCTAAGTTGTGTAGTTACGCGTAGAATAAATTTGGTTCAATGTCAAAATCGTCTTTTGTTCTTGACATAATCGAGGTATAGCACATGGGCTCATACGCACATACGTACATACGCACATACATACTCACACGCACACACATTCATCTCTCTGACAACCTTGGATTTAGATTTTGGTGATCTTGAAACGTGGAGATACATATGTCAAAATTTGGAAATAGCAAAATCGGCCTCATTACAATAACTTCCCAGTGGGAAGTTAAAAATCGGAAAATTCACTCTTAACTGCTCACAAAACGAAACGTATCTCAGACACTAATTTGATGTGAAATTTGGCACGGATATCAAAGACAATCCTGCCAACGGAAAAATACCGAAGAGAGAGCTGAGTACCATACTGGAAATCGACTTTAACAGCTGTTATGTCACCTTACTTTTTGGACACATGACTAGGTACCATGATTTTAACTAACTTTACCTCTCGATTGATGTAATACAACTTTCAAGTCAGTACTTATCGATTCTTTATTCCTGCGACCGAGGATGTGCTCGAGAGTTTGGTGTGAGCCTACTTTTACGATCATGGGAAACACTCGTTTCTATCGCCACAGAACCATGCGGCCATTGGCCGAGATTGTGTTTTATTACCCCACCATGTCATATGCTTCAGGCAAGTTACCGAAACAAATTCGAACGTAAAATCTCTCTCCAACTACATATGTACCTATGTATGTACCTACCAAGTTCAAACTTCGATCGGAAACAAAAACCGATTTGGAACTAATCGTTCTCAGCGGCCAATAAGCCACTTTCCTACTTTTCACCATTTTGTATGGCGTCAACTCAACAGCTCATCATCCCCACGGCTATATTCTTGTTTGCACCCAAACAAAACAATCCACTAAAACTTCGAGCTTATTGAAAAGTATCGAAACAAAACAAAAATCGATACTTGCGAGTACACATCCACGGTGTACTTATTATCGGAAAGAATGGGGAAAAGTAAGAACACAATTCGGAAGCGGATTTGCTCGGGTAAGTACGAGCATACTTTCACAGATTTCTGCAAAATCTATTAAAGACAACTGTCGGCAATAACAGAAAAAAAAAAAAAAAAAAAAAATTAAAAAGGATTTTCCCAAATCGTAGTCCTCTTTTGTACACCACCGACAACAAAGGAGCGATTGGTTTCTGTTGAATCCGTTTTGCAACCAGCTTTTCGTCCCTCCTTCTACTCGTTTATCGATCAATCTCGCTTCTATGTACAAACTATTATCACGAGTTCATCGCTATAGATACATATACATAGTATTTGCGAAATATTGACAACTTAACAGTGTCAACTCGTCCTGTGCAACTGTCAGTCATTTCCGGTCGAATTATGGCGCATCGAATTGTACGGTACGGTATTACCCACTCATACGGCTAAATGGCACGTTGTAACAATGTTATGACGTTTCTGTCATCCACAACGGTTGGTTGAGTAACAAAATGACATCTTGTCAATCGAATGGTTTCTGTCATTACTGAGCCCCTGCATCGTTATGCACACCCATCACGATTTACATGAAAATCAGTTCGTAGGGAAAGGCTACCCAATTCCCATTCGATTCTAAACTTTCGTACATCCATGAGGTTTCAATTAAACTCCGGGGCAAATGAGTCCATTTCCATAAATTAGACTTTTATTTAGTCATCCAGTTTGTTGGGCTTTTTTTGTTGTAGATTCGCTGTCACACAAAATGTACGATTTACATGGAAATGTAATCATCAGCATCTGGGTTGGAACGAGAAATCGACTGAACAGTATTAATCAATGACGAAATGAATTTTCTCGAACATCTCCAAGTGGAAATGTCGCATCCAAGAAACCATTGTTAGGAAGACGTACCTATACTAGGTCAGTAGCTCAATCAGCGCGAAGAGCTCCACGTTGTGGTGCAACAAAATTAAATCAGATTGAGGCGCATTAGTAAATTGACAGTGGGCTTAACACATATCCCAGATTATAGGGTATTAGCATAGCATTTAGAGCCAGGCTTATAGCACAATTACCTGTAGACCAGCCTAGGCGTAGGTTGGCGAGTGCCAACATGCAGAAGACGCGACAAATTAACACCGCGAGCGTTGGTAATTGGCATTAAAAGGCGTGAAATTTATGCGAACAAATGCTTGATTTGTGGACGGTTGGGTTGGTTGTGACGATGACAGGCTCTACGGTTTCTTTTTTTGGTTTCAATAATAAATTGATTGTCGAATTAACTTATGCTGTATCAAGCAATTTGGCAATTTGGCACGGTTGTAAAGACGGATTGAGTGACTTGGAACCCATACAAGCCATTAGTTTACCGACTTTGTTCAAGAAGGTCTTGAGTTAATGCACTAATTTGGAGCTAGTTGAAGGGTTGGACACAGCTTTGGGTGCAGCTTGGCTGTCAGTGCAGACGCATATGCTTTTTCCCCTCCACCTGTGCTTCACAGCATAGTGCATGGCCATTAGGATTGCGTACATATATCTCTGATTGACAGACAGATGCATTCCTAACGAGAAGTGCAGTCGGACGTTTTCGTGCTCAAAGAAGACCCCAGCCAGACTGGAGCCATCAGTGCAAATGCAGTGACTATCCTTTGCAGGTTCTGTATCCAGCCAGAACCAGTACTGACGCCATTGAAACTCGACTGTGAAATTACAGTGCAGTAGGATAACGGGGCACCGTGGCGCAGTGGGTAGTGTGTTGGCCTCTGACGCCGATGACACGGGATCGAATCCCGACACAGCCATGTCTTCGAACGTGATTTTCACGGTGTTTCTCCTCAGCGGGGTTCTGACAAAACACCCTGTAGTAAAATTGTCATGAAAAGCTTCTCGAAATTCGCCGTTCGGAACCGGCAATAAACTGTAGGTCCCTTTCACCTATGGGAAAATGAACAACATGGGTGATTGAGAGAAGCTCGGCTCAGGTTCTTCATGGACTGTAACGCCAACATACATACATACATACAGGATAACGGGGGGAAGGGAGCGAGTCAACAGAGCAAAGAAGTTGATCGCGTTTAACATGGCAAACGCCAGCTTCGATCTCTGTCCATGCTCAATCCAAGCTGACACACAGCCTCCGCGTGGCCTCCCCTGGATAGCTGCCCTGCCACCCGCCAGGTAGTGAACCACTGTTTGCGGCGACCCAATCCCTTGTTCCTGGGGAAAGAGGAACCTGGCCCTCCAGGTTGGGGGTTGTGCTTAGGGGTAACATCCCTATCACGGAAAAATCACTCGTTCCGAACAAATCACAAGCCTCGGATACGGACGGATACAAAGCTGATGACCCCTGCAAACGACTAAAGGACTTGAGACTCTGCACCCGAAATGAGAGGTCCCTTAAGAGACCGAGTGCAGGCGATCAATCGGACCAAACCCTCAACTGCTATAAAGCAGATATAACCGTACGGGAACAGCGCTAATTCGGGTGCAGATTCGTTATTCGAGGAAGACTCCGACACAAAGTCTTAAGCTTCAGGGATGTAAGCGAACGCCTCATAACAATCCGCATCAAAGCTAAGTTTGGAAACATTAGCTTGATATGCGCTCATGCCCCAACGGAAGAAAATCGACTCACAGAAGAATTCTACGATCTCCTAGACAGAACCTATGCCCAATGCCCCAGCTACGACACAAAAATAGTTCTAGGAAATTTGAATGCAAAACTGGGCAAAGAGGACATATTTGAGTCGATCATAGGAAAGCGTAGCCTCCATAACAACACCACATCCGACAACGGACTTAGGCTAATCGATTTCCTAACGGGGGGTAACCTCCTTGAGCAAGCACGCGATTCCCCCATCTCAACATCCACAAGGGTACCAGGCGGTCTTTTGATCAATCGACCACCAACCCGATTGATCACATTGCGATCGACGCCAGACACTCCTCCAGTATTCTCGACGTACGAACCTTCCGAGGAGCCATCATCGACCCAGACCACTACCTTGTTGTAGCCAAGTTACGAATGAGGATATCAAGAATGCTTAGGAATCGAGTAGGACAACGTAAGTTTGACGTGGGAAAGCTACAATCGCAAGAGACTGCCAGAATCTTTGCCAATAGTGTCTCCTTCAAGCTATCTCAGAATCAGCCCACAGCAGCACAAACAATAGAGCAGGAATTGGCGCATTGCCAGAGCGCCGTCAGAGACGCTGCCTTAGATGTGCTGGGTTTTAAACCACCACCAACAAGCGAACAACGCCATGCAACAAAACAAGAAGCATATGAAGCCATGCTGCAACGACGGACGAGAGCTGCTCGCGAAATCTATTAGCAGAAGAGAAGAGAGGAACACACGCTTCTCAGAGGAAAGAAGAGAGAACACGGAGAGCCTGAGATCGAGGAGATGGAGAGATGCTTCCACAGGGATGATGCCCGGAAGTTTTACAATAAGGTAAAACGAACATGCCATGGCTCCAAAGCCATCGCGGCGGCCGGCAGGGATGAAAATCGAGAATTGGTAGTAGATTTGGTAGAAAGACCACTTCTGCAGACTGTATAACGGCGATGACAGACAAGATACCGCTGTTAGGCAGAACGATCCGTTCGTACCGGACGACGATGTATGAGAATTCCGTCCAACCGACTTAGACGAAGTCAAAATAGCGACATCAAGACTTAAGCCTTATAAAGCCGCAGGCGCAGACGGCTGAGCTTCTTAAGACGGTTGAAGATGAGCTGGTGAGGTGCATGCACCATCTCAATTGCAAGGTATGGTCGGAGGAAAGCATGCCCGACGAATAGAATCTCAGCATCGTTTGCTCGGTCCGTTAGAAAGGAGACCCCTTTAACTGCGCCAACTATAGGGGAATAAGTCTCCTTAACATCGCATATAAGATCATCTCTGCCGTATTGTGTGAACGGCTGAAACCATTTGTGGATCACTTGATCAGCTCTTATCAGTGTAGTTTCAGGCCAGGTAAATCCACAATAGACCAAATATTTACGCTACGGCAGATCCTGGAGAAGACCCAAATCTACACTCACCTCCTCTTCATCGATTTCAAGGCTGCATATGACAGCGTGTATAGAGATGAGCTATACAAAGCCATGTCTAGTTTAAACATCCCTGGCAAATTCGTCCGACTGTGCAGGATGACAATGGAGAATCCTCGCTGCTCCATTGAGGTCGGTAATGGGCAATCCGAGACCTTTGATGTTAAAAAATATGACGCGCTGTCATGCAAATTTTTCAACATCGTGCTTGAAAAGATCGTGCAAGAGTCACTGGCCAACACAAGAGGTACGATTTATTTCAAGTCTACTCAATTGCTAGTGTACGCAGATGACATTGACGTGATTGGACGGACACAGCGAGACATCAATGAGGCCTTTGCAAGCATTGAGGTAGAAGCGGCTAAGATGGGTCTCAAGGTTAATGAGGGTAAAACCAAATATCTGCTTTCATCTAAAAGAGACGGTCAACACCGGCGTAATGGCTAGAACGTCACCATGGGTGGATATAACTTTGGAGTGAACCAGGCATTCGTCTACCTTGGCTCATTGATGACCGGCGACAGCAACACCAGCGCTGAGATAAAACGCAGAATCACTCTTGCCAACCGCTGTTCCATTGGGCCCAAGAGGTCATTGAGAAGTAGAGCCCACTCTCGGAAAACCAAGGTCACACTAAGTAAGACCTTGATCATCCCAGTCCTCCTTTACGGCGCAGAGGCTTGGACCTTAACAAAAGTGGATATAGATGCCCTTGGTCGTTTCGAGAGGAAAATTCTGCGCACTACGTCCCGTTTGTTCAAAGGGAGTATGGAGGAGAAGATTTAACGAAGAGTACCAAATGCCATTTCTCTTGATATCAGACATGACTTTCAGAGCACACCCTCTGATAAGTATGTCAAGGGGTGGCAGGTTCATCATAGCATCTAGACCAAAACCCGGCGTGCTGGGGAAAGCCCCCGTTTAGCTGAGGTAAACCGTTCTTTGGAGTTTGGAGAAAGAGGCTACGACATGCTTGCGTGTTACCCGGTTTCACCAGTCAAACGATGCATATGAGATTAACGGTCTTATCATTGGTGTGTAAATCCAAAGGACCTTTTTCGGCGATAAACCCCATGTTTTGCCGAAAGTTCCCTTGCATTACCAGAAAGCTGACAGCGCTTCGGTGGTTTTTGACTCAACATGCTTTGACTAAAGAATCTTGCTGTCAAAGAAGACTCCCAGGAGCTTAGCTTCCTTGGGCACATGGACGAGAGTGCCTTTTAGTACCAGCTGAGAGTCATGTCGTTATTTTTCGTCGTTCTCGTGCAGAGAACCACACCGGTCTTAAGAGGATTAACCGACAGCCCATTTCTTCTACACCAATCATCAATCATATTTAGCGCCGCGTGTGCTTTGAGACGGACAGTCGCTAACCATGAGCCGACAGAAAGGATGGCGGCATCATCTGCATGGGCCAGAGGCATTGAGAGCATCAAGCAGAGAGTGGACCATCATCATGCACCATAACAGCGGATACAGGACGCCGCCTTGCGGGCAGCGGCCGGATTTGACACATTATTCGAAGTCTGCATCGGCGGTCGATGTCCTGTGCGCAAGCATTGCCTTGTTCCGAAAGACCAGTGCTTTATCTACGCCATGACGTCTGCTAGCGTTGCACATGCTGTCGAAAGCTGCGTTATCAAAAGCTCTTTCAATGTCGACAAAAATGCCCAGCGCGTACTCTTTCCTTTCAAGCGCACATTCTGTCCTCCCAACTAGGTTTTGTAGCGTAGTCTCCCAGGATTTTCCGCGCTGATAAGTGTTTGGCATCTCCGAAAGAGGATGCATTCGAAAGGCAACTTTGCGCACGTGCATCTCTACCAGTCTCTCCATGCTTTTCTGCAAGAAGGATGTTAGACTAATTGGTCGAAAACTCTTGGCAAGTTAATGAAGACTACTTTCACCGTGCGCCAAGGAATAGGTTTGTGGACAAGGCCAGGGTGGCAGTGAAAATTATTTTAAAAGTAGGAAGCAGCTGCCTTATACCTTTTTGCAGCACCCGTCGGTGCTTGTCGATTTAAAGCTATCGAAGGATGCCACAGCAAATTCAATGGCTTCAGTCGTTACCACGCTCGACGCAATACGAGCATACCAGCTACGCCTAGTTGTTTTCATCAGTTCAGTTGCAGTTTCCCTTGAAGGAGTGTACAACGAGCTTATGGCTATCTGATCTCCCGGGAAATGGGTCTGAAGCAATAAACTAGGAGTTTCCGCTTTAGAATCAATAAAGGTTTGTCGATTTTATCCGTTCGAGGACTTTGACCAACTTGATAGTCGCAGTCAGCGATTTGATCTCTTCACAGAAGGGCCTATAAGAATTGTTTTTCGGTTTACGGATAAGCTTTCTATATTTTTTCTGCCTCGACCGATACTTGCTCCAGTCATCTTCTGAATTCGATTTAAAAGATATTTTCAGGAGACTTCTGGCTGCTTTTCATTTACTCGACGAACAAAATGTATTGCGCACCGTCTTGAAAGGACAAAACCTCTTGCATTAGTGCGATCAACTTTAGCGGAAACCGCAGGAACCTTCCTTGGAATGTCGCCTGCTAAATGCATACCGAGAATGGAATATTGCAGGGTTTAGTGAGTGAAATCTCACACTACTACGAGCACGCGCCTACAATCCTCATAGCGTCTTTAGAAGCCAGCATCTCTGTCTTTATCTCCATGGAATCGAGGTCACATTTCTGTTGCTTCTGTGACATTGAGAGGATGCACAGTAGAAAATAGTGGACGCCAGAAGCCGCTCGTGTTGTGAGCGATTCTAAAAATATTCCCCGTTGTCCAAGGCCAGAGACAGAAGCATTAAAGAAGAAAAGGCCGCGCCGAGAAGAGGGACTAATTGCGAAAAATAATAGCGCTGGCGTGCGCTTCCGCTAAGGGATCACACGCTGTTCTTCTATTTAAACCGTGAAATGGCATTCGTTCCCACAACTCTTCTGGGTCCCGAACCTTGATCATACATATTATGTATATAGATACAAATTAAAGCGAAAATTCGGTAGTGTCGAAACATCAGTTTTGAACTCAATAATAACGGCGGCCAACCCATCCAGGTATAAAACTGATTTGATTCGCTTCAAGGATCACCTATCCTCTGTCTCGTACGCGTTGACACGAAAATATGACGGGAACCCATCGGACATGACGTTTATTGCCTGAATGGTTCCAGGAAGACCGACCGCCATGTGGCCGCCTATGCAGAGGAGGTTCTATCTACATATAAATGGACGGTTATCGACACATTAAAATCAAATCTCTCCGATCGTAATATTTTCCACTCGATTCCCCCCACGACTATCCGATCACAGCTGGTGTTTATGGAGGTTTCATCATGCTGACACATAACTATCGAGTCGTAGCCTGAGTAATCAAACCCGTCGATGGCGTCGAGACATTGGCATATTAAGTGCAAGATATCAAAAAATAAAAAACTGGGAATTTCTTGTTCTCCGATTTCGAAACAACGATTTGATGTGTCCAGCTCGGCAGTTTTTTTTTTTTTAAGATCAATTCCATTGCCTCGTGTCTGACTGATTGATTAATCGAGCTTATTGCAACATCCACACAACATTCTCAAGACATTCACGCAGCATTCAAACAACAATCACGAGTTTATTGTTGATACAGATCTCATGTCTCCACAGCGGCGTGCCGTATCTATCCACATAACTCTGCACTTGTAGATATGTATGTAGGTATATGGATGTACCTACACGTCTGCACATAATTAGCGTTTGGATTCGGCATCAATTAGTTTCGTTCTTATGAAACGTTCCATCGTTACAACATCAATCACTGATTGTTTTGATTGTTGTAAATAAATCAAAATTTAGGACGCGGGCAACGTGCGTGCTAGGGAAAATGATATATGTAATTTGTCACATGTTGCAACGAATTGGAATTGTTGGAATTCGTTCTAAATAGACTTTTTCGAAAAGGCGGTTTCGATTCTGGGAAACGAGGTACTCAGCTACTATGTATGTCGAGAATGGTGGCGAAATAAATAAAAGCTCCATCGAGAGAACGGAATTCGTGCTTTGAAAATTCTTATTCGATCGATCTCCTCCATCGGTGGAGTAAGGGAAATCGTGTGTGCCTCCGCCTACTTCCCTGGAGACGGCCATCAGATCCTACCTACTGAGGCACGGGACCTGGTAAGTTACTGCCAGCAGCGCAATCATCACCTTGTAATCGGATGCGATGCTAATGCGCACCACATTGAAGGTGAGAAGAGAGGCCCCACAAGAGGTAGAGAAGAGGTACTTGACCTCACTATCTCTAGCCCTTGCTTTGGTGGCGTTTTAGCCCGTGAAGGACCAGAGCCAAGCTTCTCTCAATCACCCATGCTGTGTGTGTTTTTTTTTTTTTTTTTTACACAGGTGAATGGCACCTACAGTTTAATGCTGATTCCGAACGGCTTGAGTCGCGAAGCTTTTTACCGAGGATTTTTCCAATACCCCGCCGAAAAGGGACGCCACGAAATAAACATTTTCTGGCTTGCCATCAGAGCTCTTCAAGGCTGGCGGCGATGTTCTGGTAAGGAGCATGCACCAGATCATCTGCAGAATTTGGAAAGATGAAAGCATGCCCGACGACTGGAATACCAGCTCTATATGCCCCATCCACAAAAAAGGCGATCCTACCTCTTGCAAGAAATATAGAGGTATATCCCTGCTCAATGTCGCATACAAGATCCTGTCCAGCGTATTGTGTGAACGTCTAAAACCATTTTGCACCGCACTAATCGGCAGCTACCAGTGCGGCTTCCGGCCCGGCAAATCAACTATAGACCAAATTTTCACACTTCGACAAATCCTGGAAAAGACCAACGAGTTTCGAATCGATACACACCATCTTTTCATCGATTTCAAAGCCGCATACGACAGCATTTATCGTGAAGAGCTGTTTGGGGTGATGGCCGAATTCGGGATACCGGTAAAACTGATCCAGTTGTGTCGCGCCACGCTAAAAAACACGCGATGCACCGTGCAACTCGGTTATAGGACCTCGGAACCATTCGAAACATGCAGCGGATTTCGGCAAGGAGATGCGCTGTCATGTGACTTCTTCAACCTGGTGCTGGAGCAGATAGTGCGACGGGCAGGCGTCAACAGGGAAGGCACTATCTTTTACAAGTCCATCCAGCTGCTAGGATAAGCGGATGATATCGACATCATCGCGTGTTCTCGCCGTGGCATTGTAGAAGCATTCACCGCGATTGAAGAACAGGCGAAACGAGTTGGTCTTAAGGTCAATGAGGACAAGACGAGGTACATGCTGTCCAGGCAAAAACCAATCCAAAATATAACAATTGACAGCTACAATTTCGAGGTAGTTAAAGAGTTTGTCTACCTCGGGGCAAACGTAAATTCCACAAATGACACCACAGTGGAGATCCGTCATAGAATCGCCTTGGCAACCGCTGCTACTTCGGCTTGTCCAAACAACTGGGGTCAAAACTCCTCACTCGAAAGACCAAAGTCATGCTTTACAAAACGCGCATTCTGCCAGTCTTGCTATATGGAGCCGAAAGCTGGACGATAAGCAGTACAGCGGAGCTGATGTTGGGTTCTTCCGAAGGAAAAATTCTGCGCCGGATATTTGGTCCTGTCTGTGAGGAAGGTGAATGGAGAAGAAGACACAACCGCGAGCTCTACGAGCTGTACAAAGATGTGGATGTAGGCCGGGAGGTAAAGATCCGTCGACTGCACTGGCTCGGCCACATCGAGCGCACGGACACCAACGCTCCAGCTAAGAGGGTCTTCGACTCCGAGCCTCCTGGTTCGTGAAGAAGAGGATGACCGAACCTCCGGTATAAAGACTAAGTACTCGCGGATGTGAGACATCTTGGTCTTGATAACTAGATGCAGCGTGCCCGGGAGGAGGAAACCCAGCAAAAGGGGCTCCCCATGATACTGGTGGGACGAGAATATTTAGAGGCTAAGAGCGAACTGTCTCAAAGCACGAAGAAAATCCCAACGATCCAGAAATAGAGCAGACTTCCAGGAATGGCTTCTCCACTTCAAGCTAGCGAGGGAGGACCTGGAAAAAGCCAAAAGCCATCAAAGAAAGCAGGGCAAGGTGCTTCAAAAGACTTTGCGAGGAGGCCGACATAGACCCTTGGGATAAAGCATACAGGGTGGTCACCAAAAGGATAAAAAGCGATAGAGATCCGCGGATTACCGACCCTGAAATGCCTACACAACACCTGTTCCCACTGGGATAACCGCACACTTGTAACAGCACGGCTAGGATTAGCAATCTGGAGATTTCTCTAATTATCTTAGAGGAGCCACATAGAGCTGCTTGTAAAGTATAGATAAGCAAAGCACCCGGACCAGATGGGGTTCTAAATAAGGCCAGACGCTTTCCAGCACACGTTTCGAAAATTCCTACAAGAGGGGGTTTTCCATACACAGTCGGAATTGCAGCACCTGGTGCTACTGCCAAAAGGAAAGAAACCACTTGGAGAACCGACCTAGAGAACTCGCCCAATTTGTCTATTGGACACACTAGGGAAGATACTAGCACGAGTTGCCTACGTTGTGTTACTGGCGGCACCGGAAGCTTATAGTGCATTGCCAACGCACCAATATGGCTTCATAAAAAGGACGTTCTACGGTCAACGCCATAGAATATGTACTCGGCAAACTGGATGTACATACGAAGGTCTCTAATTGCCATGGGTACCCCCCTATTTGCTGAAGATAGTCATGGACTTTCAAGAATAGGAGGCTTATGTACTACACCGACGAAGACAACAAGTTATACTTACAGCATAATGGAGGGAGTTCCACAGGAATCAGTGCTCGGACCTCTACTGTGGAATATTATATACGATGGCGTTTGACAATTAGCGCCTCCCGAAGGAGTACGAATCATCAGTTTTGCCGAGGACATTGCTATTGTCACAGTGGCCAAGCACATAGAGGAAGTGGAGGTGGCGAAAACTCAGCTATCTCCAAAGTGAATGATTGTCTTGTAAATGTCGGCCTGGAACTAGCGACCCACTAAACGGAGACTGTGCTCAATACCAGCCGCAAGAAGGCGGGATATGAGAGCTTCTTTGCTGGAGATTAGACGATTAGGTCTAAGGATTCAATGAAGTACCTAGGAGTTATGCTGGGCAACAGGCTCTCCTTTACGGAACACATAAGGTACGCCGGCGAGAAGGCATCACTTACACAAGGAGCATGGAGTAGTCGGGCCCGGATATATAGTCAGTTCAGTCCTACTGTACGCTGGCCCAATTTGGGCTGGAGCACTTGCAGTAAGACGGCTGAAGCGAATGATGATGTCAGTCTATAGGCTCTGTGCAATAAGGACAATCAGCGGATTCAAGACCATCTCAGATAGCGCAGCGTTCGTCATAGCTGGAATGCTACACGTCGACATATTGGCGGACGAGCTCAAGAGGGTCTGTCGCAGGCAAGCGTCTGATCGGCAGCAGACCATGCGTATAAGAGCAGAAGAACTGGCAACATACTTAACAATGGGGCAATACAGATGGGACGCATCCACAAAGGGGGGGTGGATGCATAGACTTGGACATCAAGTTTCTGTTTCACAGTTTCCGTCTGGACACGGCGGCTTTCGAAGAGTCTACATAGATGTGGACATGATGGGTCGCCGCTGTGTCCGCATTGTCCAAATTCTGAAGAGGACGCAGAGCATGCAGTTTTTGTCTGTAGACGCTTTGCGCTAGATAGATAGATAGACGAAGGGTGGACATACCAAGTTCCGAAAACCTGGTCCTTACATGATGGACTCCGTAGATAACTGGAATGAGCTTTGCTCGTACATTGCGTTAGTCCATTCGAGGCTACGGCAGGCCGTAGCAGAGAGAAGAGTTCAAGGGACCGCCACCCGAAATACAGCGTAAATCGCTAACCAGCCCCGCGAAGTAATACCTAATGGCAGTCCCGCCGATAGAGCGATTGAAGTGTACAGGGGTGTGGTTCAGTACGTAGTAAAAAGGAGAATAAATACCCGCGAATCGAGCATGCTGGTAACCCGGGTATGCATCTACTGTTGAAGACTTAACATCCGCTGATCACGCAACAAAGCGACGATAACAATACTGAATCGCAACGCGCGTAACTTGCTGAGTAACTACAGGTCTTTGGGGAGCTGTCATGAATATTGATGGAATTCAATCCACTTTTTGTTTAAATCTTTTTAAAAAAAAAGCAAAAGATTTATCGTCGATTACAATTATGGGTGGTCGTTCCCCACGTTTCTGGCGTCTGTATTCTAAAATATCCCTTTTCGTTTCACAATGAATGACGTCTGGAAATCAGGAACAGAATACGTACTTAGGTACCAGAAAACGTTAATTGCTTGAGCGAAAATAAGATTTTCAGAGAAATCTTGTCACGCAAGGTCTGGGAAACCTTACTGGCCAGTTTGCTATAGAGAAATTGATGAAGTACAACGAACGTCTCAATTCCTTTTATTAATTTGATAGTACCCCATACGGTTGTGATGAGGTAGTGGCTGTAATAAATCATTGATTTAACGCCTGCCGGCTCGGATGGATTACATGAAAGGTTTATCGGATTTTCGTGTACCTCCATGTTTTGCTTATGCATCGAAACATGCATGCTGGCTGTTTGAATATGAACGTTTTACGCCATGCCCATGAACATGGGAATCTGTCGGTCAACTTACGAGAGGTCATGGTAACTGGGTTAAGCTATAAGTCACCGAGGTTCAGAACTTTGTACTGAATGAGGAAGAGAATCCGTGGACTAACTATATGTTTGACTTTCAAACCTTCGTTCTGTATGGTAAGAGGACTGAGCCATCAACTCTGTTTTTGTTTTTTTTTTTTATGGGAGGCTTCTGCTGTCTTTTGGAGCACTCAGACGGAAATAGTGGTCCATTGTACTCCAGACGGACACCTTACATTAATGTGTTTTCCCCGTTTTCCGAAGAAAAATGGAAAGGAGCTTCAGTGATATAGAGCTAAGAGATTCAGCACACACCACGTGACGCCACCATGCGCCAGCAAAGGCGGGACAGTCGTAAAGAAAATGCTCTGCCGTGTCATACTCTTCGCAACAAGCAGTACAAGAAGGCGCCTCACTGATGCCAAGCACGCAAAGATGCTTAGCAAAAGTGTAATGGCCTGTAATGAATCCCACAATTAAGTCTCCTGCAGTCAATTCTCCTTAAGGACAGGAATAATGCTGCGGATTTCTTGCAGATATCAGTACATACGCGCTTAGTCATCCTGTATCCCGGATATACCCTCTATCTATGGTTGTACGTATAACCAACCGATTCTGGCGTGTTCATCAGAGATCTTATTTCCTGGGATCCCAGAGTGACCTGGAACCCATACAAGCCTTAGTGAATTTAGTCGACCGACTCTGTTCAAGATGGACTTGTATTCAAGCACCAATTCGGAGCTATTTGGGGAGTTGGACACAGCTTTAAGTGCAACTTGGCTGTCACTGCAGACGCACATGCTTTCTGCCCCTCATACTGTGCTTCACAACATTGTACATGGCCATTAGGATTGTGTGTATCTCTGACTGAAAGACAGATGCATATTTTTCTAACGAGAAGTACAGTCGCGCTCAAGGAAGACCCCTGCTCCAGACATACCTGGAGCCTTCCGTGAAAATGCGAAGACTGTCCTTTCCAGGTTCAGTATCGAGCCAGAGCCAGTTGTGCTTCCATGGAAACTCGGAGTCCTCCGTTATCCGTCATCCGTTATCCTACAGCGCAGTAGGATAACGGGTTTCAATGCGTCAGAAGGCATGTCCATGAGACAGGGGTCGCAGGACAATTCTTGCGCAAGCACACTGTTATTCCTATGCGAGTTGTACCAAGAGCCACTTTTATTGATAAGTATATCAAGGGGTGGCAGGTTCATCGTAGCATCTAGACGTGCTGGGGAAAGCCACCGTACAGCTGAAACAAACCGTTCTTGGGAGTTTAGTGAAAATTGGTACGACATGTTGCTTGCGATAAACCCCACATTTTGCCAAAGGCCCCTTTGCATTGCCAGAAAACTGACAGCGCTTTGGTGATTTTTGACTCATCATGCTTTGACCAAAAAAAGCTTACTATCTACGGTGACTCCCAAGTATTTAGTTTCATTGGACACCGGGAGGGAAATGCCTTTAAGTACCAGCTGAACCATGTCAGTATTTTTCCTCCTTCTCGTGAAGAGAGCGACATTGATCTCAAGAGGATTAACCGACAGCCAGTTTCTTGTACACCAATCATCGATCACATTTAGCGCCGCCTGTGCTTCGAGACAGTCAGTAGCTAAACATAAGCCGACGGGGAGAACGGCGGTATCATCCATATAGGCCTGGGCATAGATTCCAGAGGCATTGAGAGCAACAAACAAAGAGCCGACCACATGGCACCCTTCCAGGGGAGACAGGACGCCGCCTTGCGGGCAGCGCCTTGTTTATGCCGAATTTGACACATTATTAAAAGCTCCCTTAGTGTCGACGAAAATGCCCAGCGCGTTCTCTTTCCTTTCGAGCGCGCGTTCTATCCTCCCAACTAGGTTTGGAAGCCCAGTCTCGCAGGATTTTCCGCGCTGATAAGCATGTTGCATCTCCGAAAGAGTTTACATTCGGAGGGCTACTTGGCGCACGTGTAGCTCTACTATTCTCTGCATGCTTTTCAGTAAGGATGTTAGACTAATTGGTCTAAAACATTTGGCAAGTGAATAAAGACTCCTTTTACCTTGCGCCAAGGAATAGGTATGTAGGCAAGTGCCAGACTACCAATGAAAATTCTTTTCAAAGGACCCGTCGATACCTGGCGTCGATGCCTTCTTGCTTTTGAAAACGGTTTGTTGAGTCACCCTAAATTGTTCTGTATTGACTCAAACCTTCATCAGGTAACGCCACTAAATCTAAGTTTTCGAATTTTTCTTCCAGTTCGAGACCTACCTTTAAGGCTGAAATCATCACTTATGGGACTATTTTCAATATGATTCATCAGTTGGAGCAGTGTAACTAGAAATTTTCAAAATCAAAGTCTTATAAGTCGTATGTTGCTAATAGGTACGAGTATCTTACTCCACTGAAATCGTCTCCCATCAGCCACAATTTTGCAACATTTTGAACAGCCTCCAGCAATAAGAGAGCTGCCAATGCACCCGCAAAATTGCATAGATGGGTTTATTGGCCCTGAACCTGGGGAGACGGAGCGAGCAAACAGAGCAAAGAAATTGATCGCATTTAACTTGGCAAACGCCAGCTTTCATCTCTGTCCCTGCTCAATCCGAGCGGACACACAGCCTCCGCGTGGCCTCCCCTGGATAGCTGCCCTGGCACCCGCCAAGTAATGGACCAATGGGTGCAGCGACCCAAGACAGCGACCCTTATTCCTGGGGAAAGAGGAACCTGGCCCTCCAGATTGGGGGTTGTGCTTAGACGTAACGTCCCTATCACGTAAAAAACACACTTGTTCCGAAACAACCAGAAGCCTCGGATATGGGCGGATACAACGCTGACGACCCTTGCAAACGACTAAAGGAGTAACAGACCGGGTGCAGGCGATCAATTGTAGCAAACCCTTAACTGCTATAAAGCAGATATAACCGCGTTTCAATAAGATCGATGGGATGGACCAGGCAAAAGACGGATTAAAAACTGCAACATTTTCTACGGAAACAACTACAAGGACAACAAACAGCATTCGGGATGTAAGCGAACGCCTCATAACAATCCGCATCAAAGCTAAATTTGGAAACATTAGCTTGATATGCGCTCATGCCCCAACGGAAGAAGACTGACCCACAGATCTGCCCAATGCCCCATACAAAAATAGTTCTAGGAGATTTTAATACAATACTGGGCAAAGAGGACATATTTGAGTCGATCATAGGACAGCATAGCCTCCATAACACCACTTCCGACAACGGACTTAGGCTAATACATTTCCTAACGGGGCGCAAGCTCCTTGTAGCAAGCACAAGATTCCCGCATCTCAACATCCACAAGGGTACCTGGCGGTCTTTTGATCAATCGACCACCAACCAAATTGATCACATTGCGATCGACGCCAGACACTCCTCCAGTATTCTCGACGTACGAACCTTCCGAGGAGCCGTCATCGACCCAGACCACTACCTTGTTGTAGCCAAGTTACGAATGAGGATATCAAGAATGGTTAGGAATCGAGTAGGACAACGTAAGTTTGACGTGGGAAAGCTGCAATCGCAATAGTGTCTCCTTCAAGCTCTCTCAAAATCAGCCCACAGCAGCACAAACAATAGAGCAGGAATGGGCGCATTGCCAGAGCGCCGTCAGAGACGCTTCCTTAGATGTGCTGGGTTCTAAGCCACCACCAACTAGCGAACAACGCCATGCAACCAAACAAGAAGCATATGAAGCCATGCTGCAACGACGGACGAGAGCTGCTCGCGAAATTTATTAGCAGAAGAGAAGAGAGGAACACACGCTTCTCAGAAGAAAGAAGAGGGAACACGGAAAGCCTGAGATCGAGGAGATGGAGAGATGCTTCCGCAGGGATGATGCCCGGAAGTTTTACAATAATGTAAAACGAATATGCCATGGCTCCAAAGCCATCGCGGCGGCCGACAGGGATGAAAATCGAGAATTGGTAGTAGAATTGGCAGAAAGACCACTTCTGCAGACTGTATAACGGCGATGACAGACAAGATACCGCTGTCAGGCAGAACGATCCGTTCGTACCGGACGACGATGTAAGAGAATTCCGTCCAACCAACTTAGACGAAGTCAAAATAGCGACATCAAGACTTAAGCCTTATAAAGCCGCAGGCGCAGACGGCTGAGCTTCTTAAGACGGTTGGAGATGGGCTGGTGAGGTGCATGCACCATCTCAATTGCAAGGTATGGTCGGAGGAAAGCATGCCCGACGAATTGAATCTCAGCATCGTTTGCTCGGTCCATAAGAAAGGAGACCCCTATAATTGCGCCAACTATAGGGGAATAAGTCTCCTTAACATCGCATATAATGTCTTTTCTGCCGTATTTCAGGGCTGCATATGACAGCGTGTATAGAGATGAGCTGTACAGAGCCATGTCATGTTTTAACATCCCTGCCAAACTCGTCCGACTGTGCAGGATGACAATGGAGAATCCTCGCTGCTCCATTGAGGCCGGTAATGAGCAAACCGAGACCGTTGATGTTAAAAAAAGATTTAGGCAAGGTGACGCGCTGTCATGCAACTTTTTCAACATCGTGCTTGAAAAGATCGTGCAAGAGTCACTGGCCAACACAAGCGGTACGATTTATTTCAAGTCTACGCAATTGCTTGCGTATGCCGACGATATTGACGTGATTGAACGGACAGAGCGAGACGTCATTGAGGCCTTTGTAAGCATTGAGGTAGAAGCGGCTAAGATGGGTCTCAAGGTTAATGAGGGTAAAACTAAATATCTGCTTTCATCAAAAAGAGACGGTCACCACCGACGTATTAGCCAGAACGTCATCATGGGCTGATATAACTTTGAAGTGGTCAAGGAATTTGTCTTACTTGGCTCACTGATGACCGGCGACAACAACACCAGCGCTGAGATAAAACGCAGGATCACTCTTGCCAACCCCTGTTTCTTTGGGTTTAAGAGGCAATTGAGACGTAGGGCCCTCTCTCTGTAAACCAAGGTGACACTATATATGGCCTTTATCATTCCAGTCCTCTTTTACGGCGCAGAGGCTTGGAGCTTAAAAATATTGATGAAGAGGTCCTTAGTCGTTTCGAGAAGAAAATACTACGTACAATCTTCGGTCCCGTTTGTGTTGACAGAGAGTGGAGGACAAGATACACCAAGAACTGTACGGGCTGTACGGCGACATCGGCCTGGTACGACATCTACGGATACAGCGTCTAATGTAGTTAGGCGATCTAGAGCCCATAGAAAATACAGCTCCGACCCAAAGAGTCTTTGAATCCACCCCGGAAGGAAGGCGCGGCAGAGGACGGCCGCATCTACGGTGGCGCACGCAGGTGGGAGGGGACCTTAACCAACTTGGCGTGCGGCGCTGGAAACAGCTGGCCAAAGACTGTGCCAGCTGGAGGCGCTTGTCGGTTGAGGCCCAAGTTGACCCCGGACTGTAGCGCCACCCAAGTAAGTACGTATCGCACGGTGTTTTCTTTAAGGTTTCAGTCAGACTTTATGTATGCCCTGGCTATCAGGAAACGAGAAACTATAGATAGTGAATACTGGGACAGTTCTTTGAAGTGAGCTTTGGTCATCTCGTTAAATTCAAAAAGCCAGTAGACATGCTAGCACATTCCCTTTAAAGTTTAGATGATTAGAAGCATCACAATTTACTCATTCGAGTACCGATTTGTCTAAGCAACTTCGCAATGACCACCAAAGTCCTTTCGAATTTAATTTTATACGAAATCCTTCTCGCATCCCCTTTAAGCACTCAACTTTACTACAATTTGTGGTTTCAACCCCTTTCACGATTAAATGATTCTCAAAGCCATTCCCACACATGGCCACAAAGGACATTAAAGGTATGAGTAGCATGTATTGTACAATATGTTCCTAGTTCCTATGTTACTATCGTTGTTCTGTCACACAAATGAAACCGAGAAGTAGTGGTTTTCTGTTACCTCAGATTTCATGGGAGATTCTAAGGGAATGCCAGAGAGTCCTGTACAGCTTTGAGGTGTACGGATTCCTATCTATTGTCACAGAACTTTTTGACAATTACACTGGAACGTGCATGCACCTTTACTAGGAACCAAACAAGAACACAAGGACGATATAGAGGCATGAATGCATGGATGGTACGAGTATGGATGAATGTACATAGAAACCTCTCATATCTCGCAAAAAAAAAGAAAAAGGAAAGCAAAAAGTAGTACTAATGACTCCACAGAGCAAAGCAGGAGTCACTCAGTAGTTATGTGGCAAGGAAACAGGACATAAGAACTGAAGAGATAAAAGCACGTAGAACTCGTTGTAACACAGTTCCATCCGTATCCACATTCCCTTCACCCATTTGTACCATCATTATAGCCAACAACTCTACCGAGTATGAACGAGTGATTCGAATAAACCCCCAAGGAAGCACAGAACGATTCCAAGTGAATCCCCCCGCCTCTGTACGACAATAATTAAGATTTCGATCAATATAATTGCATGGGACTTACATACCTTTTACAAAAACAGCTTGGCTTAGGGCCTTGCGTTCGAAACGTCGTTAAAACTGGTCACTGTTCGATTTCTCTTGAGACCTGTCTATCGGTTTATCGTCCCTTTTCGGTCGTTCAATGTTAGATTCTTGCATATTCCAATATCATCTTCAGAAAGCACTTGAAACTCACCAAAATTTATTTTCTTTTCTTCCTTCTATTCTTACAAGGATTCGTGCTCTGAATTGGATGGACACAGTAATCAGCCACTAGAAAGCGAGAGAATTTTTCCTTTTATTCCTTGGCACTTCACCGGTTCCAGAGGCTAATAAGCGGAATTTCTGAGAAACAAATCGAAAACCCACTGAACACTGTTTGGTTTCGGATATACGATACCGACTACAAGATGTTGGAAAATTCAAAAAAAAGATTTTTCCCCGTCACAGTGATTTCAAACAATTTTCCACGCTTTTCACTTGGTTCACAGGTTTTTCATCAATTAACCGCCCGGAAAGAGGCACGGAAACGGAAACTTTTTTTTTTTTTTGCAAGATTCCAGAACTCACAGGCTACCCAAGTGTCTGGCTATGGGGAGACCCATAGTTAGACAACGGAAAAAGGTTCACCTTGTGCTAACTTGAACAATTTTAAAACACACTGGACCACTTGGTAGTTAGCCAATATACTCAGCGAATTGGACGAAAACCGGTTCCACATCCAGTCGAAATAACCGCCCGAAACTGACTAAACTCGTCGTAGCCATACACAGGATGACGAGTACCATCCATGTCCACGATGAAAGCAGAAACGACGAAACCGGAGAGCGATTGTTTATTGTGGAATGTACTGCGTTTTCCAGTGGATGTTAATATGTTCCGTTGATTGAACTGGACTGGAATACGTGTTGGATGGATGGAAGAGTGAATGACAGAGCATACAAATTCCAATGTATGAGCTTGTGGATCGTGGAAGCGATGTAGTAAATTCGGGATTCAGTTCTTAATTTGATTTTTGTCTGAAAAAAATCTGTTTTTTGTGAATACAAGGATGACAATTGGACGTTCCTTTCAGTCGTGTCAATTGATGGATTTTTCTCCGTTGATTAATTTGAAAAGTGGAGTATGCGACCAAGTGTTGGTTCCTCACTGGAAATGTATCCAATTCCCCTATAGGAATTTCTCTATTCTCTTACATCAACAATGAACGTGAGATTAACACACCTTTAAGAGAGAGAGAGAGAGAGGAAGAGAGGTGGAAGTATGTATCTCTTTACTGACACGTTTCTCTTATTACTTACTTACTTACTTACTTTGATGGCGCTACAGTTCGGGGTGGGCCAGAGCCTCAACCAACAAGCCTCTCCAGCCAGCCGCTTCCAGTGCCACAGGCCCAGTTGGTTGAGGTCCCCGTCCACCTGTGCGCGCCACCTTAAATGCGGCCGCCCTCTGCTGCGTCGTCCCTCGGGGTTGAAGTCGAAGACTCTTCGGGCGTTGATGTCCACTCGCTCTACATGGCCTAGCCATCTCAGACATTGGATCCGAAAACTTTGGGCCGATGTCGCTGTATAGCCCGTACAGTTCTTGGTTGAATCTCCTCCGCCACTCTCCGTTTACACAAACGGGACCAAAGATTGCACGCACAATTTTCCTCTCGAAACGCCCAAGAGCCTCTTCATCTGCTTTTGATAACGTCCAAGCATCAGCACCGTAGAGGAGGACCGGGATGATTAAGGTTTTGTAGAGGGAAACCTTAGTTTTTCGAGAGAGGGCTCTACTACTCAATTGCCTCTTGAGCCCGAAGAAGCAGCGATTGGCAAGAGTTATTCTGCGTTTTATCTCAGCGCTGGTGTCGTTGCTGCTTGTCACATCGAGCCAAGGTAGACGAAGTCCTTGACTACTTCAAAAATATAGCTGCCGTAGGTGACGTTCTGACCAAGACGTCGGTGTTGGGCGTCTTTCTTGGATGACAGCATATATTTGGTCTTGTCCCCATTTACCCTTAGACCCACTTTCGCCGCTTCTGCTTCAATGCTTGTGAACGCCTCATTGACGTCTCGCTTTGTTCGTCCAATAACGTCAATGTCATCTGCGTAGGCAAGCAATTGTGTGGACTTGAAGTAGATCGTACCTCTTGTATTGGCCGCAGAGTCCCGCACGATCTTTTCAAAAATAATGTTGAAGAAATCACATGACAGTGCGTCACCCTGTCTAAAACCTTTTTCAACATCAAAGGGGTCGGTTAATTCACCTCCGACCTTAATGGAGCAGCGAGTGTTCTCCATAGTCATCCTGCATAGTCTGACGAGTTTGTCAGGAACGTTAAAACATGACATGACTCTGTATAGCTCGTCTCTATAAACACTGTCATACGCGGCTTTAAAGTAGACGAAAAGATGGTGCGTGTCGATCTGGAATTCATGGGGCTTCTCCAAGATCTGCCGTAGTGTAAATATTTGGTTTATCGTGGATCTTCCTGGCCTGAAACCACACTCGTACGAACCTATCAGATTGTCCACGAACGGCTTCAGGCACTTACACAGTACGGATGAGAGGATCGTGTACGCGATGTTCAGGAGGCTTATCACTTTGTAATTGGCGCAGTCATAGGGGTCTCCTTTCTTATGGACCGGACAAACTATACTGAGATTCCATTCATCGGGCATGCGTCATTCCGACCATATCTTGCCAGCTGCTTTAAACAGTTCCGCGGGGAATCCGTCTGCTCTAGCAGCTTTATAAGACTTAAGTTTCGATGTAGCTATCTTAACATCGTCTAGGTCGGGTAGACGGGATTCTCCTTCGTCTTCATCCATTGTGAATGGTTCGCTCTGCCTGACGGCGGCATTTTGACTATCATCGCCGTTATACAGTCTGCAGAAGTGGTCCTTCCACACTCTCAGCATCGACTGTGACTCCCCTACTAGTTGTCCGTGCTCATCCCAGCAGGCTTCTGCTCTGGCTTTATAGCCATGGCATGTTGGTTTTACCCTCTGGTAAAATTTTCGAATTTCCTGCCGTAAAATCTCTCCATCTCCTCGATCTCGCGCTCTTTCTTTTTCCTTCTCAGAAGCGAATGCTCCTCCCTCCTTTCTGTTCACAGAGCTCGCGGGCAGCCCTCGTCCGGCGATGCAATGTGGCCATGTACGCATTCTGTTTCTCTACATGGGCCTGTCTGCACTCATCATCAAACCAAGGGTTTCTCGACGGTGGTGGCTCGAAACCGAGTACATCTGAGACGGCCTCTCTAATGGCGTTTTGACAACGACTCCATTGCTGTTCTATGGTTTCTGCAGATTGCATCGGGACTTGAGAGAGCTTGAGGGAGACTTGATCGGCGAAGTTCCTGGCGGTCCCCTGCGATTGCAGCTTTCCGACGGTAAATTTTGTTGTTCTCACTCGACTCCGTTGATTCCGAGAAATTCGCATCCCTACCTTGGCTGCAACAAGGTAATGATCCGAGTCGATGTTGGCTCCTCGAAAGATTCGGATATCTAGGATGCAGGAGGCGTGTCTGCCGTCGATCGCAATGCTATCGATTGATCGAAAGACCGGATGGATGTTGAGGTGTGGGAATCGTGGACTTGCTACTACTTGCTAGGAATTGGCTTTTCTTGGATATGAAACGAATTTGAACTATAGACCTTCCGCTCGACGTTCGATGAAGTTAACCACTGCACCACGGCCACCCCCAGTTAAACGCGATCAACTTCTTTGCTCTGTTTGCTCGCTCCCTTCTCCGTTTCTTTTATAGACAATCGAATAAGTACTCAGTAGCCTCATAGTCATTCTGCTAACGTGCCTTTACAGTGCATGCTTAGATGAGATGACCAAGCCTGTCTTGCCAGTTGGCCTTTTATATACGTATTGTTTTTTTATGACACTAGGCCCAAGAAATTCAGCGACGAGGTCTCTTCGAGCCACCAGTAACGCTGCGCTTGTCGAGCAACATCTCCTCGATCTTGATCTGATGTTGCAATACCGAAACGGAGGCGCCCCGGCTCACGGAGTGCAACATCTCGTTCGTAAGATAAGCCCTTTTCCACAGACCTCCGGGCCACGTGGAATATTAACGGAATTGCCGATTTGTTCTGGATCAGTTCGCAGTTGTCATAATATAAGAATGTTTCGGCGGGAACAAAGCCGCTAAGGCGGGCTCTCACGTTATATAACTCATTTGGATATCAAGTTATTGGTCGAGAACATTGCTCTCGCAACATGACTTCTAATCAGTTTAATCAAAAAGTTGCCAATTCTTATAATTTTGGCTGTATTGTGTAGGACCTCGTTGGGATAGAATTGTGTTCTATCCTGGTGTTCTGGGGTTCTGTATAATGCGAGACAGGTTTTCAGGCACTGTCTTTTGACCACCCGAACTCACATTGAACCAAAGGGGACATCCATAGGCGATCATGGGCCTGATTAAAGCCATGTAACAGATTACTTCAACTCTCTTATCAAGTTGGCTGCTATGAAACAGCCACCTTAACAGAGTGAAAGCTCCCCGAGCCCTGGCCAAAGCAATGTTTACTAAAATACAGATACTGATCCAACCAGATTCCAAAGTATCTGACTACAGTGGACGCCCATCCGTTCCAGTAATGGAGAATTGTCACCAGTATTTCCTGGTATCGAGTAAATATTCAAAAGAATCGGCGAGTTGACCGTGCTCTGTTGCAGACCATTTTTAGGGTTCCGTACCCAAAGGTAAAACGGAACCCTAATACTAAGACTGTCCGTCCGTCTGTCACCAGGCTGTATCTCATGAACCGTGATAATTAGAAAGTTGAAATTTTCACAGATGATGTATTTCTGTTGCCGCTACCACGACAAATACTAAAAACAGATCAAAATGAATATTTAAGTAGGGCTCCCATACAACAGACATGATTTTCATCCAAAAAATCCCCTTGGTCAAATACTGAACTAACGTTAGTCGACAATATCCCACAACCAGTAGCAAACTTCCCAGTTTTGATCTCTTTTGTGTCTTTGATGAATTAATCCTAGCAGCAACCCTTTTTCCCATATTTCCCATTATTGTTATTCACCTTTTCACATCGTTGGTGTCAAGTAAGATAATTGATTTGAATTCAATGGACACTTTGATGATCAACTATATCTCATTATGAAGATTTTTGATTATCAAAGTAATATGCCGATAACCTGCCTGCAACCAAGATCTGTCATCATACAAAAAATGTGATTTAATGTGATGACTGATGAGGTAACATACATAGTCTCTTATATATTCATATATACAGATGATACGGAACCCTTCGTGCGCGAGTCTGACTCGCACTTGGCCGGTTTTTTAATATCAAATGTTTGAGAAGAACTTTCTTCCCGTTAACATATTAGAGATCATATACAGCAGTGGTTTACTTATGCCTAGCTGGCTAAGCCTGTAGTAAAGTCCCTCTAACCGTACGGTGTCGAAGGCCTTTTCCAGACAAACCAGAAAGGCACCCGTGCATTGGTTCTTGCATCTGTTCCATTGGATATCCGACACGAGTTTCGACGCCGCATGAATAGTACCACGCCTCGCCTTGAAACCGAATTGGTTATCCGCAATGATGTCCTTGTCCTCAACTCATTTAGAAAGGACTCTGTGAATCATCTTCTCGAATACCCGGAGATTTGCCGGGTTGGATGAATCTTTCCCGTTCTTGGGGATTGGCTGCACCACCGCTGTTTTCCAACGCGACGGATTGCATTATTCAGTGCATTGTTAAACAGGATAGTGAATGCCTCTATAGCCATCGGTAGAAGGTGTCTAAGTACAATATTCGATATTCCGTCGATGCCCGAGGATTTCTTCTTTCTCAGAGATTTGAAGATCGTTTGGAGCTCTACCGTCGATACAAAAGGTGTATTAAGCCCATCACTGGCGACGATTGGAAGTGGGCTGGGTCTGGCAGAAGCGAGTAGAGTCGGTCTACCCGGGTCACCTGTTCTTGTAGCTGCTGTTGAAGTTGGCCGATTTGCCTCTGAATAGAGGACAATATCGAACGCAAGTCCAACTCTGCTTCCGGTGCCTTAGGGACAGGAACTGGAGATTTGGCAGCAGTTTTTGTTTGCTGTGCTGTCTTTCCTCAACCTAACGCCATTTGGGCATAGGTCATTTGGGATGTTACAGTTGGTGTTTGCCAGTGAATTTGAGGGCGATGTCTTACATCCGCGATTACTTGCTCTATATGCCGGAAGTTCGGTCTTCCTCTTCTTCTCGAACCAGGCGGCTCGGAGTCGAAGACCCTCTTAGCTGGAGCGTTGATGTCTATGCGCTCGATGTGGCCGAGCCAGTGTAGTCGACGGATCTTTGCCTTCCGGACTACATCCACATCTTTGTACAGCTCGTAGAGTTCGCGGTTGTGTCTTCTTCTCCATTCACCTTCCTCACAGACAGGACCAAATATCGGGCACAGAATTTTTCTCTCGAAAGGACCCAAAATCAGCTCCGCTGTCCTGATTATCGTCCAGCTTTCGGCTCCGTACAGCAAGACTGGCAGTATGAGCGTTTTGTAAAGCATGACTTTGATCTTTCGAGTGAGGAGTTTTGACCAACGTTGTTTGGAAAAAACGAAGTAGCAGGGGTTGCCAAGGGCGATTCTATGCCGGATCCCCTCTATGGTGTCGTTTGTGGAGTTAAAAAACGAAGTAGCAGGGGTTGCCAAGGGCGATTCTATGCCGGATCCCCTCTATGGTGTCGTTTGTGGAGTTAACGTTTGCCCCGAGGTAGACAAACTCCTTAACTACCGCGAAGTTATAGCTGCCAACCGTAATATTTTGTCCAAGGCGGTGAGCGACAGTTTTTGCTTGACAGCATGTACTTTGTCTTATCCTCGTTGACTTTAAGACCAACTCGTTTCGCTTGTTCTTCTATCTCCGTGAAATCTTCTACAACGTCACGCTGAAACCGCGCGATGATGACAATATCATCAGCGTATCCTAGCACCTGGACTGACTTGTAGAAGATAGTGCCCTCCCTGTTGACGCCTGCCCGTCGCGGTATCACCTCCAATACCAAATTGAAAAATTCGTGTGACAGCGCATTTCCTTGTCGAGATCTGCCGCACGTTTCGAATGGTTCAGAGGCCCTAGTATCGACCAGCGGATCAGTTTTCCTGGGATCCCGAAATCCGCCTTCGCATCAAACAATCCTTTGCGATGAATGCTGTCGATTTGAAATTCGCTGGTTTTTTTCCAGGATTCCAGCGTTAAGATCTGGTCTATGGTCCATTTTCCGGGTAGCTGCCGATCAGTGCGGTGCAAAAGGGCTTTAGACGTTTACACAGTACGCTGGATAGGATCTTGTATGCGACATTGAGCAGGAATATATCTCTATAGTTTTAGCAAGAGGTGGAATCACCTTTTTGTAGATGGGTCATATAGAGCTGATGTGCCTGTTTTGGGCATGCTTTCATCTTCTCAAATTCTACGGATGATCTGGTGTATGCTCTCTACCAGAACATCGCCGCCAGTCTTAAAGAGCTCTGATGGGAAGCCATCTGAGCCTGCAGCCTAGTTGTTCTTCAGCTTTCGAATAGTTATGGCGACTTCTTCGATGCTGGGTGGGAGGACTACTTTAGCAGCTGGAGTTGGGATTTCCTCAGTCCCTACCACGCTCTTTTGGTATACTTAAATACATCCACTATTCCCTGCGGGTCGGTGACAAGATTACCCTCGAAATTTCGAAGAGCCTAGATGCCTTTCTTAAAACCCCCTGTGAGGCTTTTTGCTTCCTTATAAAAGGCCCATATTTTATGCTTGTCCCTAGACTCCTCGATATATATGAGCTGGGAGAAGATTTTGTTTATCTTTAGTCGCAGTAGTTTTTTCTCCTCCCTCCTCCCTTTCTCCTCTCGCTGCAGCGCCTTTTGGTAAGCCTCGTCGGTTGCTGCCTTTTTCTGCTCACACTGGCCATCATGCCACGGCTTTCTTGTAGGGGGTGGTAGGTAGCCTATGCTGTTCTACTTCCTGAATGGCTGAGCTGGCTACATTGCCGCTCATTTGACATTTTTGACATTTGTGCTCGACGTAGGCATACCGGAGAGCCTTTCGCTCAGTTGCTCGCTGAAGACTCTGATAACCTCCGGTGTACTCAGGCGTCCAATGTCATACCTACTCATGGTGGGCTGGTGCCGCTTTCTGGTATTGGACAGTCGAGCTTTGAATCTTTCTGCTACGAGGAAATGGTCTCAGAGTCGACGTTACCCTCCTCGCGACCCCGATCCATGATCACTACGACCAGATGATACCTCACCACCCCTCTGAGAGTGGGCGCAGTAACGGTGACTCCTATGACTCTTTCAGGTAGGTATGGCATCATCGTAAAAGCGAGGTCTTTTGGAAGTCCACACATTTCTTTTAGGTGGTAGCGGAAATAGAAGGTTCCTTTCCATGTCGACTCTTCCACTCGTCCATGGCTTCCGAAGCCATACATACTATGTACATTTACATAAAAGGAGACCAAAGTAACAGTGGACAATAGACTAAAACTATCTGATGGCAAGGCGTATGTAAGTTTGAAGCTCCAGCTCGTCCCACTTCGTAGCACGTCATTAACTTTCTTGCCCACTACTCGAACAATGTCCATTTGAAACTACCCATTTTGAGGTCACGGCCGATCTCTTGCTGTTCATCTTCCCACAATCGAGTGATCATGTCTACAATAAATCATCACTAAGTCTACTCCAACCACTATACAATGACCACGCAAAATGGACACACAACGCAGAAATAAAACCAAAAAAATCCAATTTTAAACGCGCACAGTTCGTCTGCAATCAATCATTTAGCATTTGTCTCTCCACCCCACTCAGTCCGTGCGTCGTATGCGTATCCGAACGTATGTAGGTACTTGAACGCGAGCAGATAAATACAAATAGAACAAGATTGATCATAAATTAATTGGCCTCATCAAAAGGTCCAACGAAGCGTCTGGCTACTGAACAACAATCTTGTTAATACCACTTAATAGGCAAATCATTTTTCTTTCGATTTCTGGATGGGTCGTATCCCAGACAGTGTCTCTCCCGGCGTAAGATTGATCAACAACATGCATTTGGATCGATCTCATCAATATTGATCAGATTCTCTAAAGCGACGACCCGTCAATAGATGGATGTGGATGGGACGTTGCCGGAAGATGACTGAACGAGGGTCGTTTAATCCGTTTTTGGTTTTGATATTTTGATATTGGCCACATTCCTGAGATTGTGTTGACCTTAATTGATGGAGCGCTGAAAACACATCCGTTTCGATGGGTGTTGTTCTTTTTGTTTTTTTTTTTAATTCTTCTTTAAAGCTCATGTCGGGTCGTGGTGGTTGGTCTCATGGCGAGACAAGGTCATCAATTATAAGTGGTGTCCACGGTTTGACTGCGGGAACTGGGAGGTTTGACGTAAGTTTTAGGCAACTGTCAAAGTCGGACAAAGAAGTTACGCTTGACATGTACATATAACTGCAGAGCTGAGGCCAGACAAGGCCAGGCTTTGGAATTCAATTAAGTTTAAGTTTGACTTTGGCTTGTTCGTATGAGTATTTTAATTAGGGGTTTGTACGTACCTATAGATAAGATAAATCATGGGCTGCCGTTGGCAAGGTTTTTCTGGTAGAGTTTTTTGGTCTTTTTCTAACTACTTAGTTTTGATAGACAACATATTCTGCTACGATGATAAATGGAAAAACGACTGAAGGTAGACTCGAAGCGTGTGATCTCAGATTTTTCAATTGCTACAATACAACAAGGACTTTCGTGAAGAGCTTCCTATCTTTAAACTCAAATAAAACGAACTGTGTGTGAGACATTACCGGCACTTTTTAATCGTCTCAAATGCCTATCGATGCCATTATTATGAAATATCCTTTTCCTCTTATCGGATGCTACAGTTCGGGGTGAACCTGAGCCTCAACCAACATGCCCCCCAACCAGCCCGGTCTTTTGATAGCCTTTTCCGTTGCCGCACACCCAGTTGGCTGAGGTCCTCTTCCCCCTGTGGGTGCAATCCTAGTTGTGGCCGTTCCTTGTTTCTTCGTCCTCCGGGTTGAATTCAAACACCCTCCGGGCTGGAGCTATGGTGCCCATTCGCTCTACATGACATAGCCATCTTAGGCGTCCAATCCGTAGATGCCTGACTAGGCTCATGTCGCTGTACAACCCGTAAAGTTTGTGGTTGAATCTTTTCCTCCGTTCCCCGTCTACGTTTATAGGATCGATAATTACACGCAAAATCTTTCTCTCGAAACAGCCCACTAAGGCAAAGGACTAACAAAGGCCTCGTAGGGGTAGCATCTATCCGACGGATGCTGGCCTGCTAAAAAGCGAGAAGACCCATCGCAGTCGTACATTTTTTATAACGTTTTTTGAACGAACGTTGTGCGAGCAAAGGTAACAGGGAGAGGGAGAGTTTCGCGAAGGCTAATGATTTTGACACACAACCTGAACGGAGTGCAGTGGTTTTTTGGGTCGTAGATGTTCGTTCACTTCTCTCAGGGGTGGTTTGTCCTAGATAGAATGAGAGCCGACCAAATTTCGCGTTGGTTATAATTCACGTTAATTCGTTCATGCACTTTTGGTGTTAATATTGCATACGCTGAGGATGAATTTCAATTGACCATATACTGTGAGTGTTATGCCTGCAGCAGTATGTTTGGTCGCCTTCCATTCACAACTGTGTTGCATACTTTTTTCCGTATAGGAATTGCTTTTTCTTGGCTATGAAACGAATTTGAACTATAGACCTTCCACTCGACGGTCGATGATGTTAACGACTGCACCACGGCCACCCCCTTGCGGCACTGTTAGTAAGTCCCATCACCACCTCCTCGTGGTGCCATCTGGAGATTTCCTATGGAAATTGCAGACGGGGAAGGGCGAATGGTCGGTCGGTCGGGTTACGGCCTAGTAAGCCGTAACCGTAAAAAAACCACAAACTCCGAAACAACCTCAACCTTTGGACTAAGGCAAAAAGTCCTAAGCTTTCGGCATGTGAGCGAACGCCTCAAAACAATCCGTTTCAAGGCTACATTTTTTAACATCAGCCTGATCTGCGTCCACGCCCCACGGAAGACAAGGATGACTCCGCCAAAGATGAGTTCTACGATCTCCTAGACAGAACGTATGCCCAATGTCCCAGCTATGACATCAAAATTGTACTAGGGGGCTTCAATGCTAAGCTGGGTAAAGAAAGCATCTTTAAACGAGTCATCGGCAAACATAGTCTACACGACACCACCTCCGATAACGGACACTTATCTCCTTCTAGCCGGTACGCGCTTCTCGCACCCAGCGCATCGCCCTGCCTAAATCCTTTTTTGACATCAAAACTATCGGTAAGATGTTCATCGATTCGGATGGAGCAGCGAGCATTCTCCAAAGTCATCCTGCATAGTCTGATGAGTTTAGCAGGTATGGCAAAGGTAGGCATAGCGCTGTATAGCTCGTCTCTAATTACGCTGTCGTATGCGGCTTTGAAGTCGACAAATAGGTGGTGAGTGTCGACTTGAAATTCATTGGTTTTTTCCAGGATCTGCCGTAGTGTGAAGATTTGGTCGATGGTGGACTTCCCTGGCTTAAATCCGCACTGATAAGGACCTACACAAAGCGGCAGAGAAGATTTTGTAGGCAATGTTAAGGAGACTTATTCCTCTATAGTTGGCGCAATCAGAGGGGTCTGCTTTCTTGTCGATCAGGCATATGATGCTGAGACTCCATTCCTCAATGAACACTGTCATATGGGGCTTTAAGGTCGTCAAAAAGATAGTGCGTGTCGACCTGGAATTCATGGGTTTTCTCCAAGATCTGCCGTAGTGTAAATATTTGGTCTATCGTGGATTTTCCTGGCCTGAAACCACACTGGTAGGAACCTATCAGATTGTCTACGAACGGCTTCAGGCACTTACACAGTACGGCAGAGGAGATCTTGTGCGCGATGTTCAGGAGGCTTATCACTTTGTAATTGGCGCAGTCATAGGGGTCTCCTTTCTTATGGACCGGACAAACTATACTGAGATTCCATTCATCGGGCATGCATTCTTCCAACCATATCTTGCAGATGAGTTGGCACGTGTTCCTGACCAGCTCATCGCCAGCTGCTTTAAATAGTTCCACGGGGAGTCCGTCTGCTCCAGCGGCTTTATAGGACTTAAGTTTCGATATCGCCATTTTAATATCGTCTAGGCCGCCGGGTGGACGGGATTCTCTTTCGTCTTCGTCCATTGTGAATGGTTGGTTCTGCTGATTGCGGTATTTTGCATTGCGTTATACAAACTGCTGAAGTGGCCTTTCTACAATCTCAGCATCGACTGGGACTTCACCATTAGTTGTCCGTGCTCATCCCTGCAGGCTTCTGCTCTGACTTTTTAGCCTTGGCATGTTCGTATTACTTTTTGGCAAAACTTTCCAACGTCGGTCCTGCAATAACACCTCTCCATCTCCTCGATCTCGCGCCTCTCGTCCTCCCTCTTTTTTCTCCTCAAAAGCGCATGCTCCTCACTTGTTTTCTGCTCATAGAGCTCGCGGGCAGCTCTCGTCCGTCGATGCAGTGCAGCCATGTAAGCATTCTAATTCTACATGGGCCTGTCTGCATTCGCCATCAAACCAGGGGTTTCTCGAAGGTGGTGGCTTGAAACCGAGTACATCTGAGGCGGCCTCTCTAATGGCATTTTGACAGCGACTTCATTGCTGTTCTATGGTTTGAGCAGATTGCATCGGGACTTGAGAGAGCTTAAGGGAGACTTGATCGGCGAAGGTCCTGGCGGTCTCCTGCGAATGCAGCTTTCCGAACTTACATTTTGGTATTCTTACTCGACTTCGTTGATGCCGAGAAATTCGCCTCCGTACCTTGGCTGCAACAAGGTAATGATCCGAGTAGTCGATGTTGGCTCCACGTAAGGTTCGGACATCTAGGATGCAGGAGGCGTGTCTGCCGTCGATCGCAATGCTATCGATTGATCGAAAGACCGCCAGGTCCCCTTATGGATGTTGAGGTGTGGGAATCGTATACTTGCTACTACTAGATTATGTCCCGCCATAAAGTCCACAAGCCTTAGTCCGTTTTCTGACGTGGTGTTGTGTAGGCTGTGCTTTCCAATGACTCGTTCAAAGATAGCTTCCTTACCCAGCTTCGCATTGAAATCTCCTAGAGCGATTTTGGTGTCATAGCTGACGTTGGGTATATGTCCTGCCTAGGAGATTCCAGAAGTCATCTTTATGTCGGTCATCTTACTCCTCTGTGGGGGCGTGGACACATAATAAGCTTACATTAACGAGATTGGCCTTAATGCGGATAGATATGAGGCGTTCGCTTACATACTGAAAGCTTAAGGCTTGTTTCCTGAGTCTGCCTCTTACAATAAATCCTCATCCGAATAGGCGTTGTTTATTTTCTCTGTAGCAGTTTCCGTAGTAGATGTCACATCCACTTTTTGCCTGGCCCATCCCATCGCACTTCTTGGAGCGCGGTAATGTCTGCCTTATAGCAGTCCAAAGAGTTGGCCAGTTGTCCGGCTGCACCAGGTCTGTTGAGGAACCTAACTTTCCAGGTGCATATTCGGAATTCGTCTCCTTTTTGACGTCTGCGGGGGTCGTCAACATGTAATCCGTCCGTATCCGAGGCTGTTAGTTGTCTCTGAACAAGTGTTTGTTTTATGCCATAGGGATGTTAACGCTAACGCAACCCCCAACCTGGAAGACTAGGTCCCTCTTTCCCCAGGAACAAGGGGCCAGGAACAGCCTCCACGCGGAGGCTGTGTGTCAACTTGGATTGAACGGGGACAGAGATCGAAGCTGGCGTTTGCCAAGTTAAACTCAATCAACTTCTTTGCTCTGTTTGCTCACTCCCTTCTCCCCTACCTATATACCTAGTACCTTTTATTACTCTATGCTTTATCCATTCTACAATAAAATCTGCATTTACTCCATTACGTCCATACTGTGTCCGGCGTATAGGATTTTACCCATTCAATCCCAATAAATCAATTTGATGAAATGGCAGTGACCCGTCCCTAGCTCATCATTAGCGGAATGTCCTTCACTACTCTGTCCGGTCCATCATTCGCACCTCTCTCGAGCGACATGTATTCCGAATGTATTACAAATCTTGTGGCCATTCATTTTAAGCCAACTACCCGTGTATTCTCATCCAACCTTAGCCCTTGACACATAGAAATCCTGTTAAGCTTCGGCACCCATTATACTCGCACGCCCAAAAGAAGTTACTACTACCCGACTCGCGCTTAATGCATTTGCACTCCGCAAAGGATATGTGGGCACATAAACATTTTATTCACCAATCCACTTCCATGATCCATTAACCGGAGCCCACAACGCCAAAAACGACATCTACTGCCGCGCTATGTGATCGCTTGGACGCTGACAATGATGGTCATTACAAGAAACCGGACTCGACTAACCGGTAGTTATACAATACACAAACTAGCGACCCAACCTACATACAAATGTAATCCTATCCTAGATACTCAACAGATAGTTGCACAAAGTAATGCAACGACGCTGGATGCCGGTGAGTGTTTTTTCGGTTTTTTTTTCCGACATTACTCGTACCGAACAGCACCGTTGATGCCTTTCATGCCATTCAAAAAAACGTCCATAGTGTCCGTGGCGTCTGCATATAGCATGTAGCCATGGTCATCAGCACAGTGCCATCCAAAATGGATTTACGGATGCAATCTCCGCGATAAGTGTATTTTGCGATTGCTCCTTCATTTTTTATGTGCGCCGCTGTGGACAATGTAAGTGCATCATCTCTCTGTCCATCTCCTCCTCATCTTCCGTGTCCTCTAGCCCTCTAGCCAACGTCACATTCATTTGACCTAACCTAATCAAAAAAGACAGCGAACTAAACCAGTAATACGAGAGTGGAAAAAAGAAAAACTGCATCTGACTCACCACCCCGACGACGACGGGAGATGGATGATAACAACCGTGCGTCCATCGTCCATGGAAAACTGGGCGAACTGTGATACGAGTATCCACAAATTGGTGGTGTCGGTGTGTACACTTTCCGGTTGAACGAAACTCGTTCTGTGGCTCTTGCTCTCAACGCCTTGACTTTGGATATAATCACTTATCAATTTGTCTATGGACAATGGGCACAGAGTGAGGAAGGGGCTACGACAGACCAAACAGCCAAAAGATAAATAATAAAAAGAAAAATATCAAAACAGTGCGGCGCGGCGTCAAAGGGTCATAGCGTTTATCACTTTACAGCCACCAGCGCAGGTAGGTAGGGATTGCTCCACGGCTTCCACCTCCCTAAAACGACACACGAAAACAAAGAGAAGAGGAACGAGGAATGTGTCGTCCACTCTATCATCGACGTGGCTAATTTATGTACACCTCGGATGGCAAGAGAGATGCTCGTTGCTCGTCGCAGCAGCAATCAAAGTGTGCTGATCAATTTGGAGAGTGGAAGTGACCACTTTGGAACTACAAGATTCTCAATTGGTTCTTCAACTGATAGTACACTCGAGTCGAAACTTGAACCCGAGATGCATCCAAGTGTGCATCTTCTCTGGCTTTTCGTACAACAACTCGTGGGTGGTCTGGAACAATCCGCCGCCCGCGTTCTTCAATTTTATTACGATACCAAAGGCGGAATGTGAGGAGCTGGACTACGAGTAGTACGACCGGCGGTTAGGTTAACCTAATGACTTAAGGTGTCAAACCGTTTAGGAGATGCGTTCCGTTGGGTGGAGTCTTTCTTTCTTTTTCCTTAGTTTTCATTTTGGAAAAGATAGAGAAGCAACTTATTGGGACATTATGGGTGACTCCATTTGGATGCATCGTTAAACGAAAACGAAAGAAACGGATTGAAACTGGAAATGGTGATTGTTGAGTGAGCATTGTCGTTTCGTTCGGTATTCTGGGATTCTGGAATTCGGCATGACATGGTTGATAGCTCGACGAGCAGGGAAGCGATTTATATCAATTTAAATGATTCGATGGTGGAAAACTAGCTGAGCTTTTACCGCTAGGGGAGATTGGTTCGGTAAATGCATTTTTGGAATTTTTCAAATACACATTTTACGAGACGTCCAGTATGTCTAAGACATTTGGCGGGACAGACAGTTTTTTTCTACTAATTGGAGGTTATGAGGGCATGGGCTTGGACATACAGAGTAAAATTGTTGATTGCTCTCAATCTGGCGAGCTGACAGCGACGATCCCTTTTTCAATGCCCGGGTCAATCTGACATACAGCCTCCTCGCGGCTCGGTCTGAATGGGATGCGGATTTGTCGTGGAAAAGCGATTAAGGTCGATAAATGATCCGCATCAAAGGCAGATTTTACAACATCAGCCTCTTATGTGCACACGCCCTTACCCAAGAGGCTATAGACCCCATCAAAGAGTACTTCTATGATCTCTTGGCCGACGCCTACGGAGCTTGTCCGGAGTACGATGTTAAAATCATACTCGGGGACTTCAATGCCAAGATCGGTAAGGAAAATACCTTTGACGGAGTGTTAGCAAAGCTCAGCCTCCACCATACAACAACAGATAACGCCTTCCGACTCACAGACCTTGCGACAACTCGTAATGCGGTGATAAGTAGCAGAAGATTTCCCCACAACCGAATCCGCAAAGCAGCCTTGCGCTTTTCGCATGGTCGAACCGCCAACCAAATGGACCATGTACTCATTGACGCAACATTCAGGGGGGCAAACGTCGACTTTGACCATTCCCTCGTAGCAGCAAGATTCAGAGCTCAACTGTCCAATACCAGAAAGCTGCACCAGCCCACTATGAGGAGGTATGACTTGTGAGTTTCGTACCATCTTCTCAAGTCTGATATTAAAAAAGTCACATGAGAGCGCGTCGCCCTGCCTAAAACCTGTCTTGCCATTGAAGGTCTCGGTAAGTTCGTTAGCGACCTTGATGGAGCAGTGAGAATTTTCCATGGTCGCGTTTGGTAGGGATACCGCAACTAGACATGGCTCTGAATAGCTCGTCTCTATGCACGATATTATATGGGGCTTTGAAATCGACAAATAGATGGTAAGTGCCGATCAGCATTTCTTGGGTCTTTTCCAGGATCTGCCGCAGTGCGTCTATAATGTACTTCCCTAGCCTGAAACTGCACTGATAAAGACCTACCAGGGTATTGACGAACGGTTTCAGGCGTTCACACAATACAGCAGAGAGGATTTTGTATACGATGTTAAGGAGACTGATCCCTATGTGATCGGCACAATCAAAGGGGTGGATTCTTGTGGATCGACACTGAGATTTCACTCTTCGGGCATATTTTCCTCCGACCATATCTTACAGATGAGCTGGTGCATGCGCCCTGCTAGATCATCCCCAGCTGCTTTAAACAGTCCCGCGGACATTCAATCCGCTCCAGCAGCTTTGTTTGACTTCAGCCTAGATATTGCTATCTTGACCTTGTCACAGTCGTTGGGACGGAATCCTTGCCTATCGTCGTCCAAGTTGTGTGGAACATTCTGCCTGACAGCGGTATTTGAGTCTTCCTCGTCGTTCAACAGTCTGCAGAAATGAGTCTTTCAAATTTTCAGTATCAACTGCGATTCTACTACCAGTTGTCCATTTAGGTATATCCACTGGATATCTGTTTTACTTTCTGGTAAAATTTCCGGACTTCATTCCTGCTGTAATACCTCTCCATTTCCTCGACCGCGCGCATCTAATGCACCTTCTTTTTCTTTTTGAGCAGCGGGTTCTCATCTCTCCCTTTCTACCCGTAGAACTCACGAACAGCTCTCGTCCTTCGATGCTTATTTAACTGCGTGGGCCTGTCTGTACCCGTCGTCAAACCACGGGCTTTTCTTGGTCGGTGGTATTTTAAAATCCAGCACATCAGTGGCAGATACTTTAATAGGTTTTTGGCAATGCTTCAGATCTACCTATGCTGTGCAGATCTAACTATGCCAATCTTCTAAGTAGAGTACAAAGAACAGCCCCCGCTGCAGCCCTCGAAAGGATGCTTCACCTACTCCCCTTGGATCTTTTGGCAAAGAAATGACGAAAAAATTGCCGTTGCGACTTAAAGAATCAGGGCATTGGAAGTTCTCCGAAAAAGGGAAATCACGGACTACTTAGTCCCGACCGTAGACTTCAAGATTCTATACAAAACAAAACAAATTCCCAACCGTCGACGCTGGGAGGGGAATGAATATCCAAGCAAAGGTGCTGCACTGGAAATATACACAGACGGGTCCAGGATAGGCAATGGTGTGGATACCGGTGTCTATGCACCTACCCTAAAAATCAGCCAATCCTTTGGACTACGGAGCCACTGTAGTACATTCCGAGCTGAATTAACGGCAATTCGTGAGGCCGCTGACTGGCTCAGGTACTGTCAACCTAGAACCAGTAGCCTGTCAAAAATACCTAGGCGATGTATAGGCAGCCTAGTTAGAGTCCAAACAGGAAACGGTGCTTTAAGAAAACATGCCGCTAGATGAGGACTGCCATATAACGACTAGTGAGTGTCATGATGTGGAAGAGGAAGAATCTCCATCCCATCTCCTATGCAGTTGCCCTGCCTAGCCCTAGCCTCATCAAGAAGACGAATTCTGGGGGAACACTTCTTTAATGAACAAGCGGATCTATCCGAAGCGGATATCAACATAGGATCTTATTCAAAGCACAAAATGGTTCCAGGAGTAACGTGGACCAAACTCGTCGATAGGAGGAGCAAATGGATGGGTGAGAGTCAACCGAGGCACACCACAGGGGGGTATTCTATCGCCTCTCCTGTGGCTCCTTGTAGTGGACGAATTGCTAAAGCTCCTAGAGACACAGGGTTTCAACGTCACGGCCTATGCCGATGACATTACCATCCTGGTACCTGGGAAATTTCCTCAGGTCCCCAGTGAAAGACTAAGGTATGCGCTGCTATTGGTGAATAACTGGGTCAAGGAACGGGGCCTAGGGGTAAGCCCAACTAAAACTGAGATTGTCCTCTTCACACGAAAAAGATCAATACCTCGTTACACATATCCACGTATAAATGGTATCGACCTGATTCCGAAGAAATCCGCTACGTATCTTGGCATAATTCTAGATTCCAAGCTTAGCTGGAAGGACAACATAAATGAGAGAACCAAGAAAGCTTACGTGGCACTATATTCGTGCAGGGTAGCTTTCGGAAGGACATGGGGCTTTAAACCAAAGGTGGTATACTGGCTATGGACAGTGGTGATAAGACATATTTTAGTCTATGGATCAATTGTCTGGTGGAAAGCACTTACGAAGAAATGCAACCTTCAAAGTCTTACAAGGATTCAGAGGGCTGGCTGTCAGGCGGTGACCGGATCTATGAAATCGACACCAACGGCGGCCCTTGAAGCCATGCTGAACCTCCCACCACTAGATATGTATAGAGAAAGCATTGCAGCCAGGGCTGCGCTAAGGATGCAAGAATCCAGGCTTTGGAAAAGATGTCCTTATGGCCACGCATCAATCCTGGATCGATGGGCTATCCTGAGATCCGCAACCGAAACGGACTATACCACCCCACTTTCTTGCTGTGAGAGGAGATTCTCTATTAGGATTCCCTCCAGGGAGGAATAGGCCAGTGGTGTGGTAAACACGGAAGATGAACTGGCAATCTATACCGACGGATCCAAAACGGATACCGGTACAGGAGCCGGAGTCTACTTGATGATGGCTGTAGCGTCTTCCAGGCTGAGATCTTTGCATTCAAAAAAGGCGCGGATCTGATTCTTAGGGAGAATTTCTCAGGTAAGAGAATCAAAATCTATGTTGACAGTCAGGCAACCATTAAGGCTCTGCAAGCAACATGGATAAGATCCAAGCTCGTAAAACTCTGTAAAGAGAAACTAGAAGAAATATCGGATGTCAATGAGGTAACCATCTGCTGGGTACCAGGGCATGTGAATATTTCCGGAAATGAGAAGGCGGACGAACTAGCCAGACTGTGATCAGGCGCAGATACTTCGCAGATCACAACTGAGGCTAAAACGCCACTCAGCACACTATTCAGAGAAATAGGGGTGGAACTACTAGGAAAGGCCAACAAGCGATGGTGTCAATTAGATACATGCGCTACGCCAAGACTAACATGGCCTGTCTATGACAAAAAAAGGACGGAAAGTCTGCTAAATCTTGGTAGAAGAAATATACGACTGGTAGTCGGTGCTCTCACTGGGCACTGCATGATATCATATCATGCAGCTAGACTAGGCCAGTCCTACAACGATTTTTGCAGAAGCTGTAGGGACGTCACTTACTGTGTGAATGCCCTGCACTGGCCCGAAATAGGTTTAGGTATCTCGGGAACTTTTTCTTTTTGGGTTTAGAGGAGGCAAGAGACATTAAGCTGAACAAACTGCTAAGGTTCTTAATAAAATGTGGATGCTTCAGCTCAGCGAGTAACTAACAGGTTCCCCTCGGGTTAGTTTTCAAAATGGGCACAATGGACTCTTAGTAGTCTAAGTGAGCCGTGACCTCATGTCAATAGGGCACCCAACTAACCTAACCTAACCTAACATGGACCAAGCCGACTCGAGTGGTAGCACAATGGACCGATCTTGGTCTAAGTCAAAGCTTTACGGTTGGCAGCCACCTAACCTAATCTAACTTAATTAACAGCCCTTGTATCAAATGCATTTAAGGTCAATCTCCAACGATGTCTCCTCTATTCGTCCTTTTTATCTTATGTCCGAACTGTGTCGTCGACATGAAAACTTTGAGTACGCACAACGTACTTGCAAAATCGTTGCAATTGCAACTTAGTATGGCATTTAAATTCTGGCCATGAAGGCGATAAGTGGGTTTCTAGACGAAATCCCATAATACATTACATTCGCAGGATAAGTTCTTAATTGCCCTAGTCGAGCTCTAGTTCGTTCATTAGAATACAATCGACACTATAGGGCCACAAAAGCTAAATTGATTAGTGGGCCAATTCGTTTCCTTTAGGCAGTTCATCTGCCACTCGCTCTTCCGTATAATGTCCCCCCACTTGATGTACCAATGATACTCACATAGTATCCATCACAACATCTATCGCCATTTCTCCTCCTATCACTCAATCACTTTCTAGAAATGGTGTAGGTTGCTCATCATTCGAATTCGCAGCCTCTGTCATGGCAGATGATTGATTCGGGTAAGTAACCGTGGGACTTGATAGCCTCCAGAGTTCAACTAGTCAAAAATCATATTCTCGTTTGCTAAAAATACATCATCACCGTCTCTGTTCATTAGTTTCCCGCATAAGTTAACCGAAATGACCGTTAAATACGAGTTTCTGTCTACTTATCGGCGAATGCACTTTCAAATGCAACCGGCTATATGCTGATGCTTATACGATTACGGGCTCACTTTACCGCCTCTTTCACTCCGTGAGGATCCCAAATAGACCACACATACTTGCCATTCGTCACTGCCGTATTTAGAACCTCATTTTGTTCACGTTTAATAGTGATTCTAGTGGCAAGCTATTTTCCATGCTTCCTACGTTAATTCCTTTACGATCTTTTCTTAAAATTCACCATCAATCACTTAAGCTTCTGGTGCTTCTTTGTTAATTCCAGCTTTATGACGCTCGTTAATGCCCATAACGGGTAGTAAGCGACTGTGTCCATGAATGGATTTCAATCTATTGTTGGTGGTCAATACAAGGGCGAAAGGAGATGAGGTGCAGTCAAAACCCCTTTTATTCAGATTCGCTCGTAAATTTCTCGGCCGAAACCAGATGGCTGGAAGGGGAACGGGAGTAGGGCGGGGATTGTAAGAAGCTAAAACGGCTAACGCGATATATGGGCCGCACCTTTAAGCCACACTATTGTGAAAGCCTAACCCGCGGCGTTGGCTCTCGAGGTGTCGCGGTGAATAAATATCTTTCGATCTATCGCGCTGTTGATTTAATAGATACATAGATAGATATTCTTCGTTTGTCTTTAATGCGGATTGTAATGAGTGACGCATCTAAATCTAAAAAGGTCTGTCAATGTCATTCTGTCCTCGTAAGCTTTAATGCCAGCTGACTGACAGCGTGTTCAGTGCGATCGCTTACGGTGTTGTGTGTAAAATGGAATTGAACTAAGATAAAGGGGATCAAAAGGCTTAAGTTAAATTAGGAGCGCCTTAATGAGAAAGTGGAGGTCAATCAGTCTGATTGTGTGTTTTCAAAGCATAGGTGTCCGAAAATCGAGGTCATTCATATATGCTCTATTTGCTCGTAATGTAAACACTGATATGAACGAAAAGTATGTATGTATGTTGGAGCGGTAAAAGGAAATCCATTACTTTTGTATGAAGTTCAAGGATTCAATTTAGATTTAGGTCAAGTATACGTCATTTTGTTTCACAATGACTTTATCATAGAAGCCCCTGTCCCTATTGACAAAATACTGCGACAGTTGTTTTGCACAAAAGCAAAACAATTTCACTTTTCAGGCGAAATCGTCATCAGTGGACAGGAAAAGGTGGTAATCTCTTGGTTCCAGTTCTGGTTAATAAGGCAGTTCATAAGAAAGTCACAACCAAACTACCGAATGTTCTGACGATCCTGATGGAATATACTTTCTATCCTATTGATGAAAACTGGCCGCTTTTGCTCAATTGCTCCCCTCAGATGATCCAATTCTTGGCAGTACAGGTCCAAATTAAGAGGTTTGCCACAGGGAATCAGTTCATAGCACATCATTCCCTGTTAATTCCACCAATAAGCCAAGCAGGCAACAAGCCAACCAGCCAGCCAGGCAGCTCGGCCAGCAAACCCTGCCAGCCAGGCATAAAAGCCAGGTCAGCTAGGTAAGGCCGGCCAGGTCAGCCAGGAATGCAGCCGACCATACAGCTAGCCAGCCATTCAGCCAGCCAGCCAGTCAGCCAGCTAGGCCAGCATGCTAGGTCGGCCAGCCCAGTCAGCCACCCAGGAAGCCAAGCCAGCCTGGTTTGGCTGGCTTCCTGGATTGGTGGCTGGCCTGGCTGGCGGCCTGGCTGACTGGCTCGCTGGCTTGACTTCCTGGATGGCTGGTGGGAAAAAGCAAAAATTGGAACAACAGCGGCAACTAAAGCAGCAGCCAACAAAGTTGAAGCAACAGAGCCAGCAACATCTGTTGGATATACACATGTAGTAGCAACATTTTCCTCTGTAAACACTATACGCTAGGTGCGCGGATTTCCCTTAGTGTAAAATGGTCGCAGTGCAGTCGGTCACAGACCACCAAATATGTCCGACGTGTTTTCAGTGGTGGTCATGGAGCGGTCACTGGGCGGTCTCAGAGTTGTCAGCGCGCGGTAACGGAGCGATCACGGAGCGGCCAGCGAGCGGTAACGGAACGACCACGGAGCGGTCCGGCTGGCTGATCTGGCTGGCTGGCTGATCTGGCTGGCTGGCTGATCTGGCTGCCTGGCTGTTCTGGCTGGCTGGCTGACTTGGCTGGCCTGTCTGGACTGGCTGGCTTGGCTGGCCTGTCTGGACTGGCTGGCCTGGATGGCGGACTGGCTGGCGACTGACTGGGGGGCTGTTTGGCTGGCTGGCCTTACTGGCGACTGGCTGGCCTGGCTGGCGACTTGCTGGCTGACGGACTGGGCTAGCTGGCTTGCCTATCTGGTAGGTTGCCTTGGCTGGGTGGCTAGCCTGCCCCGGCTGGCCTAGCTGTCATGGATGGCTGGCCTGACTGGCTCGCTTGGCTGGCTAGCTGGTTTTGCTGGCTGGCCTGGCTGGCTGGGCTGGCTGGGCTGACCTGGGTGGCCTGGCTGGCTTGGTTCTCTAACCTGGCTGGCTTGGTTGGCCTGACTGGCTGGCCTCTGTGTCCGGGTTGGCCTGGCTGGTTGGCCTCCCCGGTTGACCGGGCTGGCCTGGCTGGCCTGGACGACTGGCATGGCTTGGTTTTCCTGGTTGAGTGGCCTGGCCAGTTGACCTGGCTAGTTGGCCCGCCTGACTGTTTGGCTGGCTGTCCTGGCTGGATGGTCTCCCTGTTTGACCAGGCTGCTTGGCCTGGCTTGGCTGGTTGGCCCGGCAGTCTGTTCGGATGGCTGTCCTGGCTGGCTGACCTGGCTGGTACTGGGCGGCTGGCTAACCTGGGTGGCTGGCCTGGTTGGCTCTCCTGGCTGGTTGGCTCGCCTGGCTGGTTTGGCTGCCTGACCTGGCTTGGTTGGCCCGGCTGACTTGACTGGCCTGGCTGACTGGCCTGGCTTGGCTGGCCCGGATTGGCTGGCCTGGATTGGTTGGCCTGGCTGACTGGCCTGATTGACTGGCCTGGCTGGCTGGCCTAGCCGGTTACCTTGCTGGCTGGCATGGCTGGTTGGTCTGGCTGCTTGTCCAGGCTGACTGGCCTGGCTTGGCTGGTTGGCCCGGCTGTCTGTTTGGATAGCTGTCCTGGCTGGCTCATCTAGCTGGTACTGGGCGGCTGGCTGACCTGGCTGGTTATCTCGCCTGACTGGTTTGGCTGCCTGACCTGGCTTGGCTGACCTGGCTTGATGGGTCTGGCTGACTTGACTGGCCTGGCTGACTGGCCTGGCTGACTGTCCTGGCTGACTGGCCTGGCTGACTGGCCTGGCTTGGCTGACTAGCCTGGCTTGATTGGCCTGGTTGACTGGCCTGGCTGGCCTGGCTGGCTGGCCTGGCTGACTGGCTTGGCTGGCTGGCTGACCTGGCTGGTTGGACCGGCTGGGTGGCCTGGCTGGCTGGCTGGCCTGGCTGGTTGGTCTGGCTGACTGGCCTGGGTGGCTTGGCCTCCTGGGTGGTTGGCTGGCCTGGCTGAATGGCTTGCATACCTGGCTGGCTGACTGGCCTGGCTTGTTGGCCTGGCTGACTGGCCTGGCTGGCTGGCTTGGCCGGTTAGTCTAGGCGGTTGCCTCACTGACTGGCCTGGCCGGCTGGCTTGACTGGCTGAGCTAGGTGGCCTAGCTTGCTGGCTTGACTTCCTGGGTAGCTGGCTGACCTTGCTGGCTGGCCTGGCTTGTTGGTCTGGCTTGGTTGGCCCGGCTGCCTGGCTTGGCCGGTTTGCCTGGCTGGGTGGCCTGGCTGGCTGGCGTGGCCGGTTGGTCTAGCCGGTTGCCTTGCTGGCTGGCATGGCCGTTTGGTCTGGCTGGCTGGCCTGGGTGGCTGGCTTGGCTTCCTGGGTGGCTGGCTGGCTGACTTGCTGGCTGGCTAGCTGGCCTGGCTTGTTGGCCTGCCTCGCTGGCCTTGCTGCCTAACCTGGCTGGCCTGTCTAGCCTGGCCGGTTGGCCTGGCTGGGTGGCCTAGCTGACTGACCTAGCTGGTTGCCTGGCTTGGCTTCCAGGGTGGCTGGCTGGCTAGATGGCTAGCTTGGCTGGCCTGTCTGGCTTGGTTGGCCCGGCTGGCTGGCTTGGCCGGTTGGCCTGGCTTGGCTGGCCTGGCTTGGTTGGCCTGGCTGGCAGGCCTGACTGGTTTGGAGGCTGTCCTGGCTCGTCTGCTGGGTGACCTGTCTGTTGGGGACCTAACATTACACCAGGAGAATTGAATGTCATCTTTGTTCGTTTTAATTTTTATTTTTAACTTTTCGGTCGTCATAGGTTTTTTTCCAGTTATGCCTTTCCCGGGCTATAGCCAAACTGACACTAAGCCTGTTTTGAGGCGCAGGAAACTCGCCATTCGTCCTATTGGATTCGAAATTTCACATCGAATTCCCTATGTAGCAGTACGAGGAGGTGAAGACAGCGCTTACTAACAGAGCTGAACACGTCTAAAACGCTACCCCTACGAAGCCTTTGTTAGTCGATTACTACCCTTCGGTCACCATCACCGCCACAGTTGTTACCAAAAAAGTTGTGTAATAATCCACATGTGGCATTTCGTGTACGCAATTGAATATTCCACCACGAGTTGGAACCATCAATCTTGTTGACCTTTCCAGAAACGAATTCCATTTACTACTTCCCATGGTCTTAATGAGACCAAACGTAATCTACACTTTCCCCGCACCTGTGACCAACATTCTGTCAAACGTCAATTTATTACCACCCGATGTCTGTCGTGAAACTCAAAACCTTTTATTCCAAAAACGAAATTTATTTTCTTCTCAACTAATTTGCTTACGAGAAATGATGTTATGACTGCGCACTAATTTCGCGCGAAATTATTTTCGCACTAAAACCCATAAACAACTGCCAGATTCGACACTCCCGTGGATATTTATACATCCGTAGCGGTCAGGCCGCAATCGCTTCGCTTGGATACTGGTCACTCAGTAGGAAAGAAGCAAAAGAAGTCCAAAAGCAAATCGAATAGCATCCTCCGAGTGAGTCAGCGAATGTCACGTCGTCGTAAGTTTTATGGCGTGATTTGTCAAACGTCGTTTTAACACTTAAATGCGCCGCCCTGTCATCCTTTAGAATGACGCTCAGAAATGTCACAACTTCTCGTTTGGGTTTGGGTTGTTTTCGGAGTCTTTTCGGCATTATTCGGTTTTTTTTTTCTTTCTTTCTCGTGATTTGATAACTTGGTAGCGTGTTACCACTTTGACCGCTAGATACAACCTTCCAGTTTGTTGTTTTTTGCCAGTCGAATTGAATACCAAGTAGGACTGAATGGCTTATGCAAATAAGGGATATCGGAATGGTAGATGATCCTTGTTAGTATGCCCGGCACATGTGGTGTCCAAGTGTGTTGGGGGGCGAAGTATGAACAAACAATAGAACAAGACAAATTGACGGATTTCGGTGTCGATGAGGGAGACACTATGGATTGGTAGATGTACCCGGAATTGTATGATCATTGGATGGACAAGAGATGCATTTGAAATTGAATTTCAAGTCGTGTACGGCGTTGGAAGCTTGTAATTGTGTCTATTAGATGTGAAATTGGAAAGTAGAGAGTATATGGAATGACAATGAGGTTTAAAGGGCCATCTGGAATGGATTTGAGGTATACTAGTGTGTACAGAATGTGGCTGGTAGGACTGTTTTTTGGCATTGTACGTCAAAATATTCATTCGTGTTTGAGATACGCTTCGTTTTATGAGCTTTGGATGATTTCTAATCTCTTTCAGTTAAGGAAGGCCAAGGAATTTTTTAGATATCTGGAACCGACTTTGTTCAGTCTTTATGGGATGTGTTTACACACATCCCGAACGCGAACGTTTTCAATAGCTGCGAATGACTCCTTTTGATACTACAACTATTCAGCAGAGTGGATATAGCCAATCACTAACGAAACAGTATAAAAGAAAGGGCAAAGGGAGATAAAGAAAAGGCGGAAGTCTTCGCTGAATATCTTGCGGAAACTATTAAGCCATCTTGGCTTTCTTTAGGTACAAAATCCAGCGATCCCTATGGATGGCTGAGAGGTAGTCGCGCTGGAGAGCAACGAGAAAGGTACCTAGAGCATAATCTTCGTAATCGAGAAGCTGACGGAAATTTTGAAAAAAAGTCATAGGTTAGGTTAGGCACAAGTGGTTGGCATAAGCCACACGTAGGCTGAAGTCAGCCCATTGTGATACCACATGGATCATATTACCCTGATCCGCTACCTTAGAGCAAACCGGTGCTTCTGATGAAGCGGCGGAGTTGAGCTATTTTAAGATCTGCTAGCTCACTTAGATTTTCATAAAAGGGCGCACCGAGGTAGATCCTCCTGCGATTCGCAAGAGAAGGGCATGAGCAGAGTAAATGATGTATCGATTCCTCCTCCTCCTCGTCCATGCAGCCGCGGCAGAAGTCATTGGAGGGTAGCCGTAGTCCGGCGGCGTATTTTCCAATGATACAGTGACCTGTAATGATACCCACTAGAGTGCTTAAGGTTGCCCTTTTGGTTGCTACTAGGTCCCTGGTTCGTCCTAGGTTTAGCTTAGGCCAGATTTGTTTAGCGATAAAGCCGATATTACTTACATCCCATTGGAGGTTGGTCGCCTCTATGGTTCGAAGTTTCTAGGTACCCGAGGGTAGGAAGACTGAGTGTGCTTGACCCTAACTTTGCGAGTTCGTCGGCCTCGCAGTTTCCTGGAATATACCTATGCCCGGGAACCCACAGTACTCTACTGTTGAACTGTTCAGCCATCTCATCTAGAGAAAGGCGGCAGTTAAGTGATGTCTTTGATTTGTGAGTTACCGCTGCCAGTGATTTTATCGCAGATTGGCTATCCGTGCAAATGATAATATCCTTTGTGGATATTACATTGATCCTGAGCCATGCCAGGGCCTCCGTTATCGCTGTTATATCTGCCTGATCCACACTACAGTAATTTAGGAGTCTAAATGATAGGTTGAGGTTAAGTTCCTTAGAGGAGACCCCACTGCCTACACCCGACAGAATAGTGGTGTGGCCTTTTTGAGTTGTGGGCCATTTTCTTATGCTCCTCATCCTTAGAGCCGCGAATGCAGCAACTTGCCTGCTGAAAAGGCATAATGGTGGAAGATGTAGTATAACATTTAAGGCCTCCGTGGGGGTTGATATAAGCTGGCTGATCTTTGTACCTTCCCCAGAAGGTTTCGATTGACTGCTTTGTCCAGAGCAGTCCACCAGACTACGATGCCATACAGGAGGATAGGTACATAATGCTTGGTTGGAGACCCCACCTCCTGCCTACTACTTTCTTACATCTGTAGAGGGCAACAGTTGCTTTCTTGACCCGAACAAGAGTGTTGGGTTTCCAGTTCAGCCTCCTGTCAATGACTAGGCCTAGATATTTAGCCTGTTCCTTGATTGATAGTTGGGTTCCACCCAGCCTCGGTGGGTTGAGGGGCGGAATTTTATATTTGTTAGTGAACAGTACTATTTTCTTTAGATAGTGGCAATTTCCCAACTTCCATTACTGTAAATAGAAGGGAGGTTCTAGACATAACACTTCTAACTGGAAACGGTACTGCAAAAAAAGTCGCAAATTGAAGAGTATCTGAGAAAGCATTGCTTTCTGATCACTGCTGGGTTCTGTTTGATTTGCCCTTCTGCACGTTGGACAGAAAAGTCTTTCGAAACCCGTGGGAGGCGAATTGGCCGAAAACTGAGTAAGACCCTTAGTCGACATCCGGAAGGGAATGCCCCTACATAGAAGACATCGATGTGATGATATTAAACTTCACTAGTCCAAAAAAGGGACATGTTCCTTGGAAGTCCTAGTCTTTTCCGGACTAGAAGATGTGAGTTATATTGGGCTGAACAGACTACTTGGATTTGTATCTTTTATCTAAGTGGTCTACTTCAACAAGTAACTCCTAGGTTTCTACGGGTTAAATGTCTACTGGGCACAATGGACTCCTCGTCGTCTAAATAAGCCTTGACCTTTCGTCAATAGGGCACCCAATCACCTAACCTAACCTTTAAGCCATCTAAAGGTAAACCGCTTACAGAATTTGTCTATCCGATGGACGATATACCGGAATATACAATAACACATTCCGGGCTATGATCTAATTACAGGAGAAGGTCTTAAGGCTCTACAAAGAAAGGCTTTGCTAGAACTCCTGTTTATTGGTATTGCCGCAATTGAATTAGAATATGTGGCGAGGCAGTGAAAAGTCATAGAAGTTATAATGGTTCCAAGGCCGGGTAAGGCAGTAGCAAACGAGACATCGTTTCGGCGATTTCACTATTGCCGATAGTTTCAAAAATTTGTTAACGAATTTTACAAACGTCTCTTACCAGATCATCAGTTTGGCCTCAGAAGCAAGCATTCAACTATAGACCACGTACATCGAATAACTGATGTAATGGAAGAGGCACTTGAACACAAACTGATATGCTCGAGTGTATTATTTCACGAAGGCTTGATGTCTAAACTAGGACAAACCTTACCAGGGAAGCTGTTCAATAACTCTGATCAGAATGGACGCACCACATTGCCTTATAAAGATAATCCTTAGGTACTTCGCTAATAGGAAGCTGAGGTATCAGACGGAAGTTGGCCTTAAGCACTACAATGTTTCTGCAGGAGTTCCTCAGGGCTGAGGTGTCAGGTGGACGTTGGTCTTAAGCACTACAATGTTTCTGCGGAGATCCCTCAGGGCTCAGTACTTGGACCTCTTCTGGGAAACATGATGTATGACGGAATTTTGCGATTGACTCCGCCACAGGGAGTTAAGATTATCGGTTTCACTGACGACATCGCCGTAGTTATCCTAGTCCGCCACAGATGAAGCAGTTGCCAGGATCAAAAATTGGCTAGAGTCTGCCAACCTGGAACTACCCGTTTATGAGACAGAAGCTGTCTTAATAACCAGCCGAAAGACCCCGGAATACGCAAACTTCCGTGTTGGGAGCGGCTTGGAGGGTAATGCACGGCAACCGACTTAATTTTAAAGCCCATGTCGAATACTGCAGTAAAAAGTCATCACAAATGCAGGCTTCGCTCTCCAGTATGCTGGCTAACACCGGTGGACCAGGATATGCGAGGAGGATTCTGCTTTCCAATGTAGTAAGCTCAATACTCCTATACGCTGCGCCGGTCTGGGCGGAAGCCCTTACAAAGAAGGAGACAAGAAGAAAACTCTCGTCGGCATATACGCTCTGCGTAATAAGGACAATATGTGGTTTCCGGACAATCTCGGATGAAGTAGCGTGTGTCATAGCGGGTATGGTCCCCATCAACATCCTCGTCAACTATACAACTATATAGATGCACAGGATTTATTTAGGCGAACCACAGACCGTCAAGAGCCCAGTGTTATCCGGAGGATAAAAACCGAAGAAAGGGCATCATTCGTGGCATTATGACAAAAAATCCGTGCGTATCTCGGAGTGTACTCGGTCGACGTCCGCAAACGCAAGATTCAATTCTAGCTACGTTAACGAAGCATGTTAAGAAGTAGTATTGGGAGTTCGAAGAAGAGTGAGAACGTGGGGAAGACGACACGTCTGATCCTCAGGTACCGAAAACACAGATTTGTCTTTTGAAAAAACACCGTCACGTTGAAGTGTGTGAAACAATGCTTTCTGAGTATAAGCTCATCAGATTGTGCTGGATGGCTTCGAAGAATGCTGGCTGATCCATCCGAATTGGTGAAAGCCTGACCGATAGTTTTAATGTCAAAAGAAGATTTAGGCAGGGCGATGCGCTGTCGTGTGATTTCCTCAACATCGTTTTAGAAGTGTTTGTGCAAAAATCACTGGCCGACACAAAAGGCGCAATATATTTCAAATCCTCACAACTCCTCGCATACGCGGATGACATTGACATTGACATTGGAAGAACACAGCAAGATGTGAATGAGGCATTCACGAGTATTGAGCCGGAGGTCGCGGAATTTGGTTTGGCAGTAAATGAGTGCAAAACCAAATATACGCTGTCATCAGAAAAGGACACTCACTGTCGACGTCTTGGCCAGAACGTTTGTATTGGCAGATATAAGTCAAAGGTGGTTAAGGACTTCGTCTACCTTGGAACAACGACATCAGTTCCGATATGAAACGCAGAATCACCCTTGCCAATCGCTGTTTCTCTGGGCTCAGGAGGCAATTAAGTAATAGAGTACTTTCCCGAATGACAAAGTTGACTCTATACAAGACATTTATCATCTCGTTCCTGCTGTACGGCGCAGAAGCATGGACACTATCAAAAGCGGTTGAGGAAGTCCTTGGCCGTTTCGAGAGAATGATTTTGCGTGTGATTTTCGGACCTATCTATATATAAACGCAGACGGGGGATGGAGGAAAAAATTAAACCACGAGTTTTACGGGCTTTACAGCGACATTAGTCTAGTCAGGCGTCTACGGATTCAATGAATGGACACCACAGCTTCAGCCCGGAGAGTCATTGAATCCAACCCCGAGGGACGACGAAAAAACAGAGGATGGCCGCACCTGAGATGGCGCACATACATAGGTGGAAGGGGACCTCAACCAACTGGGTGTGTGGCAACGGAAAAGGATAGCAAAAGATCGTGCTATTTGAGGCCCAGGTTCATCCCGACCTGTAGCGCCCGACTAAAAGAAGTACGCTATACACCGTGGCTGAGTTTCAAGGTACCCTGCCCTGCACGGTATTTTGCTTGTCTTAAATGAAGAAGGAGTTTCTTCGGTGTAGTATTTTCCACAGCTAACAATGTCGTCAAATTAGATAGGAAACTACGCCACCCAGAAGGCAACATATATAATGTTCTGGGAGCTGTAGCTGTCCCACAAAATTACCCAATTATCTTCTAACCCTCATCGATCAGATAAATTAGGCCCCTGCCTACGATACAAGAATTTAGCACATAAACATCCGATGATTCCCAACATCGCCCAAGTCATAACAAGGCAAATACACTTCCCACTTAACGCCGCGTCCACAATGCAGTATTTCAAAAGTTCTAAACGAAAACACCCGCTGACAACATTGGGGAGCTCGAGAGTGCGGGGTATATATCCATGCTCTCCCCCATTCTAATAACACTTTCTTTACAGTCTGTTCATTCCGTCGACCACAATGTCAAATGTCAAACACTCCTCAGGTAGTATTTCCATAACAATCGCTTCAATGATTTATCGGTCTGCCTAGCAGCGCGTCTCACGCAATCGTTTCATCCCGGTTATTCGCCGCGTATATCCGTCCAAACACAGTGTTCGTCATGATTTATGAAGTACAACTAACCGCGCAACACCCATCGTGATTCGATATTTATTTCCAACAATAAAACTTTCAGTGCGTAGGTTGTTTGGATCCTATCCGAAGCTAGGCACTAGTGGGCACATGCTTCTGATTCAATATACCTATGAGTGAGGTTATGGGTTTTGCAAGATCGTATGGATTTATCATCTCTTGGGTGATGGTAGTGGAATGATATGTGTAATTCCAACCTTCAAAACCTCTCCCAAGGACTGTATGCAAGGAGATGAAACAAATGTATAAAAACATTCCAATCCCTGGAGGCTTTCTAGACATCGAAAAATGGCCATAAACGCCTAATGAGCGCGCATTAAGGCAATAATCCTCGCGACACAAAGGAAAACAGAAACAAAAAATACTTATTAACGCGCTTATCGTGTACCTTGTGTCTAGGCTTTTGAAACCAACACCTGTCATGGAGTGCTTCCGAATGCTACATGGCCACCACCTCAGACTAAGGCTCCTGTGACCGTCGCGCTAATGATGACAAGTCAAACATAAAATTTTATCGCTGCCATAAAAGTCATGTAGGCGAGCAGGTATCGCGTCCTGTGTGGGGGCTGTGCATTCTCAAAATAATTAGATTACATACACACACCTATGATCTACATAAGATATTAGATACTCTCTATTTGGTCTGGCCACTATGTATGAATGCTGAATGGCGAACGGATGGATGGATGGATGGATGGTTTATTATTGTAAGACTGTCGTCTACGCGCCACGCGCTTTATATCACCAACATATGTATGCGGATCTAGACAGACATCATCATGGTGCTCCTAGACATCATCATTGTCGTCATCATCTTGTGACATGTCGAAGAAATAATTACACGTGACAGGAGCAAGCGAGTGCTGTTGCTGCTAATGCTGCCGCGCTGTTCCCCTCACTTCGTTGTCGTTCGCTAAGGCAGAAATTCTTACAAATTATCGGGCAATCGAAGAACCTCGACTTGGCTTAATGAACACGCGTATAAGTTTCCTAGATCCACAAGCATCATCTCATCTCATCTCGATGGCGTACATCTGTGAAGGGCTAAAAATACTAGCACAATCGTAGCTCGTCTTCTCTTACTTACATACATCGTGCGTTCGTTTCAAAGAACCGACGGATGGGATTTGTAAGCGAGCGACTACATGCATCCTCTGATTGATCATTTGGTAGCAATCAGTAGCGGCAAGCCGCGCCGCCATGCGATAGCTATCGTATTCCAATGTATTTTTGGGCCAAAAATAAAATGCCACGCTATCCGCGGATCGTCGCGTTTCGTTCTTGTGCGAGATGTGGCACGTATCCGTTGAGAAATAATTACGAGGAATTTCCCTCGAACATAATTTACGGCTAATGAAAGCAAATTAATTCCGAAGTAAGTGGGTTCACTTTGGGGCGAGCACTGTTGCTATCCTTGTTGTTGTTTGGTAGTTCGGAACTGGGAAATTGCTCGTCGATTGTCAATGTAATTACGTGTCAGGGCGGTTTTCTGTTTCAGCATGTCACTGGTGAATACCAGTACGGCGTGACAGGTTCTATGTACATCGTGTCGAATTTACATAGGGAATGTAACGCGAAAAAACACAACGAATAGCGAGAAGCCTGTCATTGGATTTGGGCTTTTACGGTTTCCACAAAGTATCCATCGAGGCTGAAGTGGAGCTTGACAGATGATATACAGATTGTATGTACATTGCAGCAGATATTTCAGACTTTATTGTTAAATTTAAGGAAAAAACTGCGATCGATTTCTGTGAGACCTACATATGTAGTTTTGGAAGCTCTAATGTGGTAATTAGTATCAATGTCAGTTGTACTTTCTACAAGCAGGAGGATGACTGTGTTTGCTGTGACAGCTTGAACCTCGCGGAGCACGGGGACGTGGACAAGGGCGGAGTGCATTTGTAATTATATTAAACGATGATACGGCGCCCGAGGTGTGGTCCTTTTTAACTTACTTGCCGGAAACCTAATTAATAGCTATAGCTTTAAAGGAAAAAAGGTGCTTTTTTAAACACTGGTTAACACTTGTGCATGCTCTATTGATGGGGGAATTATGCTCTCAGTCCTGCAACATTCGCGGGTTGAGAAAGAATTTATTTTGCCACGTATTCCTGGGCTCAGGCTGAGCATGGGCTCGGACATACAGGGTAAAGTTGTTGACCGCTTTCAACCTGGCGAGATGCCAGCAACGATCCCTGTTTAAATGCCCGGGTCATTGACATACGGCCTCCTCGCGGCGCCCTCTGGATAGCCTCTTCAACAACCGTTGGGAGGTGAACAAACGTATGCAGCGACAAAACCCCGACCAGAATGGAGGTTGTGCGGCGGGCTAACAATCCGCCCACGTAAAAAACATAAAAGTTGTCAATCAGCAAGATGCCGGACAGATACTCGACGACGACAACGCACGAAAAAGGAACACGATTTGCGAGTATGCTCCTGGAATGTCAGAACCCTGTACACTCCCGGAGCTGCTCATAAACTAGAAAAAATCCTCACGCAGTACAAGGCGGATATTACGGCGGTCCAGGAAATGCGCTGGATAGGAAACGGTATGATAAGGAAGAAAAACTGCGACATTTATTACAGCTGTCATAAAAGATTGCACTTACTGGGATGCGGATTTGTCGTGGAAAAGCGGTTAAGGCCGAAGGTCATCGACCTTAAACCTATAACTGATCCGCATCAAAAGCAGATTTTACAACATCAGCCTCATATGTGCACACGCCCCTGCTGAAGAGGCTGAAGACCCCATCGAAGAAGACTTCTATGATCTCTTGGACAACGCCTACGGAGATTGTCCGGAGTACGATGTCAAAATCGTACTCGGGGACTTCAATGCGATATGGTCGGAAAGCACACGATACAACAACGGATAATGGCTTCCGACTCAAGGACTTTGCCACAGATCGTAATGGGGTGATAAGTCGCACCAGATTTCCCCGCAAGCGAATCCACACAGAAACCTGTCGATTTCCAGATGGTCGAACCGCCAACCAAGTCGACGCTCATTGACGCTCGTCAAACATCCTGTATGTGCGAATATTCAGGGGGGCAAACGTTGACTCTGATCATTTCCTCGTAGCAGCAAGATTCAGAGCTCGACTGTCCAATGTCATAAAGCTGCACCAGCCCACCATGAGGTTCGACATCGGACACCTAAGCACACCGGAGGTTACCAGAGTCTGCAGGGACTAACTAGCCGAAAGGCTCTCCGGTATGCCTACTTCAAGCACAAATGTATGTGGCTGTATTGCCGCTCAGCCATACAGGAAGTAGCCGAGAACACCTTAGGATACCTACCATCCCCCGACAAGAAACCAGTGATATGACGGCAAGTGTGAGCAGAAGAAAGCAGTAACCGACGAGGCGCACAAAAAGCGCTGCAGCATAGAACCCGGCCGAGAGGAGTCCCTAGCAGCCTTGCAATGCTGTAGATTGATCTAGATACAAATTATCCTGACCTTTTCAGAGGAGATGGCCACCTCTCTATAAGAGGGCTGCTTCTCTCGGCTCCTTACGGTAATTTGGATCTCTTTCTCGGAGGAAGGGGTTTTGTTGTGTGACGTGCCCGCCTCCGAGGAGCGGTTTTCGGCTATCTTTGCCTTCTGTCCTATGCTTTGATCCGTTGCCACATCTGCCATTGGACCATCACACTCTAGCGAGGCTATCCTTGGCGGCGGTCTTCCGTTTGCCGAAGCTTTTACCTCCTTCGGCTTGAGCTCCTGCTTCGTTCGGACGCCGCTCTGGGACAGCCTTACCGATTCGAGGACTGCTAGGACCCGTAACGACTTTGCCTTCTGCGTTCAGAGTCTGTCTGTCAGCCCCGCCACCTTTTTCGGCGGCGGCGACGGCCATGGCAGAAACCTGACAGATTCTGGCCCCGTAATTTCGAGAACTGATCACGCTCTTACTGGGTGGTTAAACCTTCCCAGTAAGAGAAAGAGTGTTGGAGGCGCATGCCGAAAATGCAGCAGATTTTCCTGACCGCCGACGTTTTCTGCGGTGCCCACCGCCGAGTGGGGAGGGGACCTCATATGGGAGGGTCGGATCGGTTTCGATAGGAGATACATCCGTCGACCTAAGCCTCTTATCCGGATCTCCCCCTCTTTTTTTGGCACTAAAGAGTACGTCCCAATCCTGGGGCGCGCTCAACCTTTGCGGTTTCCCGTGCCACGCCATCGTCGGTGTCGCCTCCGCTGAATGCACCGCTCATGCTCAGTCCGAATAAGTGGTCAGAGAGTGAACTGCAGGAGTCGGTGTCATTCTGGGTTGCCGAAGAGTTAAAAATGAATGGTGGGGCCTCCAGAACCCTTGTCCCGGCCGCGGTCAAAAAGACCGCGGGCAGTATTCCACTGTTGCGGGTGCCACCTGGAGTGCTCAGATTTATTGGGTTTGTGTCTTAGTTCGAGGTCTATGCCCTCGTCGGCCTCCCACCAATGAAGGGAGGGATCAATCAATCACTAATCAGACTGATTACATCCCGATACTCATACTCATACATACTCCTCCTCTATTCTTGATGGTCGAGCTTTCCGAGGAGCTAACATCGACCCGGACCATTGCCTTGTAGTATGCATGATGCGCCTACGGATATCACAAGAATACAAGGTTATGACGTGGGAAAACTTCTATCGCCAGAAACCGCTCGTGCTTTTACCGATGGCGTCTGCCTTAAGCTCTCTCATACACCTCAACCCTCCACGCACTCAATTGAACAACAGCGGAAACCCTGAAATGCACTGCATCTGAGGTTTTAAGCTTTAAGGCTCTAATACGAAGGAACACTTGGTTCGATGAGGAGCGCAGGAGGGTTCATATAGCGAAGTAGAAGGCATATATAGCCTCGCTGCATAGAAGAACAAGAGCAGCTCATGAGCTCTACGAGTTAAAAAGAAGGGAGGAGCAGAAGCTTCTCAGGAGAAAGAAGAAAGAGCACGGGAAGCGCGCGATTGTGGACTTGGAGACGTATAACTGAAGGCATGACGTTCGAAAGGTCTATCAACAGATAAAGCGAACATGACAAGGTTATAAAGCCGGAACGGATGAGAACGGACACCTAGTAGTAGAATCGCAATCGATGCTGAAGATATGGAAAAACCACTTCTGCAGACTGTATAACGGCGATGACAGCCAACATACCGCCGTCAGGCAGAATGATCCATTTCTTAATGACGAAGATCGCAGAGAATTCCGTCCCCATAACCTCGGCGATGTTAAGATCGGCATATCGAAACTCAAGTCGATTAAAGCTGCTGCCGCAGACGGACTGTCTACTGAGCTCTTCAAATCGGCTGGAGATGACCTGGTTAAGAGTATGCACCAGCTCATACGTTTTGTGTGAACGCCTGAAGGCTTCTGTAAATAAGTCGGTAGGTCCTTATCAGTGTGGGTTCAGGTCAGAGAAGTCCCTCATCGACGGAACCTTCAAGTCGACTCTCACCACCTATTTGACTTCAAGGCCGCATACGGCAGCATCCTGGTGTGAGGCGCAGAAGCATGGACACTATCAAAAGCGGATGAGCAAGTCCTCGTCCGTTTCGGGAGAAACATTTTGCGTGTGATTTTCGGTTCTATAAACGCAGACGGTGGATGGAGAGGAAGTTTAATCTACGAGCTTTACGGGCTGTAGAGCGACAAGAGCCAAGTCAGGCGTCTACGGATTCAGCGCCTAAGATAGCTAGGCCACGTGGAGTGAGTGGGCAACACAGCTCTAGCCCGGACGGCCGTAACTGAGATGGCGCACACAGATGGAAGAGAATCTCAGGCAACTGGGTGTGCGGCAATGGAAAAGTCTAGCGAAAGATCGTGCTAGTTGGAGGGGAATGTTGGCTGAGCCCCAGGTTCACCCCGAACTGTAGCGTCCGATAAGAAGAAGAATGATGACCAATACGTATTTGACTCATTTCCCATAAAGGAAGCTGTTCAGCAGTTTACACAAAAAGTCACGGAGACCTTGCATACTTATTGGCACACTATGAGAAAAATAGTTGAACTCTTCCAAGGAAACGCCACTAACCTGTTCTTGGATCTTGTATATGTAATTCAATATTATAACTCAAAATTGGCATTATCTGCCTTCTGAGTTGTCCACTCCGTTCAGAAATCCAACAAACTGAACATTCCAGACGTGCACATTTGCGCCCAGAAATAAAATGCAATGAATCCCATTGCTGCCAGGACTGGCTATCCAGATAAGTCATGATTTACGACTTTGACAACGGCATACAAGTGTTTTCCGACTACCAGGTGTCATCCGATAAAATTAAGAACCTCCGCCCAGCCATCAACTGAAAAGGACGAAAAAAAAATCATTCAATCTCGTCCCCATCACTCTTCGTTTCAATCTCGCATTGGTATTCCCGCCGAACCATGCAATCCGATGGATACAACAAATCAAGTAAAAATGACGTTGCAAATGGCTGACACTCGCTCAAATGTAATTTACATACGAAATGTTCCAAGCGTAAAACGAGTGTGTGTCTGTGGATCTGGACAGTATGGACTGATGATTGGTCTTGACTGGTTGAGGCAGCAACTGAACGACAGCGAAATGGCAGTAGAATGTGTTAATTTGGAGACGAAATCTAATTCCTACTGCAATCCTGCATGGCGTAGGTCGGGTTTTTGCGAGTGTCCATGGTTGGTAGTCATCATCGTCATCGTCGTCATTGCTGTCGTTATTGTCGTAGTCGCGGCTAAGCTCTATCGTTGAGAAGGTGGTTAGACTATTACGAAACTTGTTTAGCATTCACATCAGGTGCGGCTTGGTCGCCGGTGAGCAGACCTCTCGAGTGACGCTGTTGATGATGATGAGAATGGACAGTGGCTTTAGGAGTGCAATAACTCAATTGTTTCAACTAGTCTTAAAGCTGAAGCTGTTTTGGGGTTTGTTCAGTGAAGTATGTCCTTACCAACCGAACCAGTTGGATAAGGAATTAGCTGAAATGGTTTCACTAAGCCTCTCGTCCCTTGAGTAGTGCTTATGGTTTTCATAAACCCCGGCCTGACCAACCACCTTCTCGTGGTGCTGGAGCTTATATGTACTAGTTGAGAATACCATGTCGACTAATATGTTTCTCTAGAAGGCCAGTAACTAAGAGGTAGTCAACCCTATTCCAGTGGTGGTGTGAGCTTGTTGAAACCGTGCCCAAGGATGAAAGGTTTGAGGGTTTATTTCCAACAGCTAACAAGCTGCCTTAGGTGCACAGGCGAGGCCTAAGATATCCGACCGTACTCGTGGGAACAAGATTCCAAATTATAAGAAAGCTTCAGAAAAAGGAAACAAGAGGGAAGAACTCTATCTCTCGGCTCAGTGGCAGACGCACTAATTGACATGGCCGCTAACAGAGGGAAAGAGATTAAGATAACAAAATCCAGTGTGTTACATGGAGACATCTCTAAAGAATGGGAGGAGGAAACTACTCGCTGAGTACAGCGAGAGCTGAGACAGCCCAGGAGAGTGTCACAAGAATAAGAATGAAAAGGAGGTCAGGAAGCTGTCTTAAGGTATGCTGAGACTAAAGGAGTACAAAAAAAGCTGTACACCTGAAGTGCATACTTGAGAAGAAAGGCAGCTGCCTGCTCTCCGATTTCGAGAAGGAGAGGTAATTGCTAAAGACGCCCTAACAAGACCAAGGGCTGACAAAGAGGGCAAGGGCGGGGAAAACCTCAAACAGCACCCAACGAAGAGTGACGACGGACCGGACCATCTGGAATCGTAACCGATATGGCGAGTTCCAACTGCATCCAGGCTCATGGCACAGGCGGAGGCTTGAAACCCAAAAATACAAAGAGGCAGCCCTTACCGCGGTCGATACCGTACCCGCTACTAAGAGTAAGAAGGGTTTCGCGGAGAAGAGGGTGAGATCCGAAATGCTCTACAGTTAGCTGTAGTGGATTCCGGTAAGCCGAGCGGCCGGTACACCTTCGAACAGGAGAAGTTGATCGATACAGCTTTAGCTGGGGCGATCTTCGACCACATTCGAGGGAATGCCGGGAAAACTGTGCCAACGTTTGGTCTCACTAACTGGAGGCGACGTATAAGCAGGCTGGACTTCGCGAAAAAGGTTATTTCCACTTTGAAGTCGTGGAAGGGCGCTGCACTAAAGGCTGTCTCCGTGGACGAGGTACCGGAGAGGCCCGAAGCCAAGATGAGCGTAGCGGATTAGGGCATAGAAAACAATGAGATTCTCGGCTTTTTTGTCGATGCTGAGGATTTGGAAAGACCTCTTCTACAGACTGTATAACGGCGATGACAGATAAGATACTGCTGTCACGCAGAATGATCCGTTCGTAATGGACGACGAGGTCAGAGAATTCCGTCCACTCGACCAAGACGAAGTCAAAATAGCGATATCAAGACTTAGGTCTAATAAAGCCGTTGGCGCAGAAGGCCTGTCTGCTGGGCTTCTTAAGGCTTCTGGAGATGAGCTGGTAAGGTGCATGCACATGCAAGGTATGGTCGGAGGAAAGCATGCCCGACGAATGGAATCTCAGCATCGTTTGCTCTATAACTGCGCCAATTACAGGGGAATTAGTCTCCTTAACATCGCATATAAGATCTTCTCTGCCGTATTGTGTGAACGCCTGAAACCGTTTGTGGATAACCTGATCGGCTCTTATCAGTGTGGTTTCAGGCCAGGTAAATCCACAATAGACCAAATATTTACGCTACGGCAGACCTTGGAGAAGACCTCTTCGTCGATTTCAAGGCCGCATATGGCAGCGTGTATAGAGATGAGCTATACAAAGCCATGCCTAGTTTTAACATCCCTGCCAAACTCGTCCGACTGTATACTGTGCAGGATAGATAGATAGATAGATAGGGCTTGGGGGGTGGGACAGAGTCGCCTGATCACTGCGGCCACGATTGGGCCTATTGTGATGTCCCCCACTTACAGTTCACTCAGAAAACCTGAGTTCGTAATAAAGCTTAGTATGCTTTTGAGTGAACTGGCAGCAATTTCATCTGCTTCAAGATAATGCTTGCCTAGGTGACGAAGACGTGTACTGACCAGGCAGTTACAGTGGCATAGTATGTGCTCTGCTGTTTCTTCGTCTTCATTACACATACGGCAAGTGTCGTCTTGTATGATGCCCATTGTTTTGAGGTGTTTATTAACTGGGCAGTGTCCAGTAAGGAAACCTGTGATTAAACGAATCTGACTCCTCGAAAGCATGAGAAGTTGTTTCGTTCTTTTGAGGGATGTAGTTGGGAGGAACAGCTTGGCTTGTCTGCTACCTTTCGTTTGTGACCAGTAGTGATCCGTCGTGTTCCTTAACCAATTTTTTATGCAGCATTTGGTGGTGCTAGTAGGTATGCCGCAGAAAGGCCGTGGCATCATAAATGGTGATGCAGAGCCTTTCCTTGCTAGTAAGTCCGCCTTTTCGTTGCCTGTATGGCCGCTGTGTCCAGGTATCCAAATGAGATGAACTCTGTTTGTACTGGCCAGCTGATGAAGTAGCTGTAGGCAGTCCCATACCAGCTTGGAGGTTATTTCAAAGCTCTTTAGGGCTTGAAGTGCAGCTTTGCTGTCAGAGAGAATATAAATGTTTTTGTTAAGTATATTTCTGTTTATATTTTCTCTGAGGCAGAGTTCTATAGCAAATATCTCTGCTTGAAAAACGGAGTTATAACTGTCCATGCTGACGTAAATGCATGTGCCTGTATTTGCTCCATATACTCCAGCCCCAACGCCTTCGTCCGTTTTGGAGCCATCTGTGTACCACACGTAACTGTGCAGGATGACAATGGAGAATTTTCGATGCTCCATTAAGGTCGGTAATGAGCAAACCGAGACCTTTGATGTTAAAAAAGGATTTAGGCAAGGTGACGCGCTGTCATGTAACTTTTTCAACATCGTGCTTCAAAAGATCGTGCAAGAGTCACTGGCCAACACAAGAGGTACGATTTATTTCAAGTCTACGCAATTGCTTGCGTACGCCGACGACATTGACGTGATTGGACGGACACAGCGAGACGTCAATGAGGCCTTTGTATGCATTGAGGTAGAAGCGGCTAGGATAGGTCTCAAGGTTAATGAGGGTAAAACCAAATATCTGCTTTCATCTAAAAGAGACGGACAACACCGACGTATTGGCCAGATCATCACCATGGGCGGATATAACTTTGAAGTGGTCAAGGAATTCGTCTACCTTGGTTCACTGATGGCCAGCGACAACAACACCAGCGCTGAGATAAAACGCAGAATCACTCTTGCCAACCGCTGTTTCCTTGGGCTCAAGTGGGAATTGAGAAGTAGTGGCCTCTCTCGGAAAACCAAGGTGACACTATATGTATATGACCTTAATCATCCCAGTCCTCCTTTACGGCGCAGAGGCTTGGACCTTACCAAAAGCGGGTGAAGATGCCCTTGGTCGTCCCGTTTGTTCAAACGGTGTAAGATTTAACGAAGAACTGTACGAGTTGTACAACGACATCGACCTGGTACGACGTCTACGGATATAGCGTCTAAGGTGGCTAGGCCATGTAGAGCGCATGGAAAATACAGCTCCGACCCGAAGAGTCTTCGAATCCACCCCGGAAGGAAGGCGCGACAGAGGACGGCCGCATCTACGGTGGCGCACGCAGGTGGAAGAGGACCTTAAACAACTGGGCGTACGGCGGTGGAAACAGCTGGCCAAAGACCGTCCCAGTTGTTGGTTGAGGCCCAGGTTCACCACGGACTGTAGCGCCACCTAAGTAAGTAAGTAAATAAGTACATATTGTCGGTGGTAAACACCTACTTGTATACATATGTACATCCCTTCGGATTTCTTCTTAAATAGAACAACACTTCACAGCGAGGTGTACTTTGGAATTATTGATATCGCCAACAGCATTACTCGTCGATCTTCGGGGAATCCCCGTGGTTTCATTTTCACCATCCCCCTGCACGGACTGCGATATGTTCAAAACAAACACACTTAAACGACATCAAACAGAATTCTTGAGATACGAGTATACTCGTACCTCGTATCTCCCCTGTCGTAGAGTGTCAGCCATCTCAACTCCCGCATGTTGATGGAAAGTATCTTTTGACTACCCTGGCGCTCTCTACTGAGCTTGAAGCTTACTTTTTAATTATGTAATTTCGTAAGACTCCCTGATGCCCACGCGGGAGCACCATTGAAGCGGGGTGCAGTTTTTCATTTTGCTTTTGCGTCTTTCTTGACGGCGACAAGGAGGATTGGAGACTGTTCCAGTATCCTGCCTTCTAAGAGAAAACATTTTTTTTTTTTTAGTTTGTTTATTAAAACTGAACAGAGATTAATGAACACCTGAACGTAACACGAGATGCATCGCCCAGGCAAATGAGGGAACACACACGTACGAGCCGAGTATGCGAGTATCTTTGATTAATTATCAGCTACCTGACGGGTTGTTTTCATTTTGTTGCTTAGCGGCGGTCGTGGCTTAAAGCTGCTGCTGCTTGGTCGCATCAGCAACGTTGGCATGTGTTAGGATTAATGCGATTATTTTCATTTTCATATCAAAGGCGCCGAACCGCGTAAGATAGGTAAATTGATTTCTTTGTTGTTACTCTTATTTTCTTGTTGCTAATTGACGCGAAATACCAGAGTTTATATGACCAAGACCGAAATGGATGACTGGGAAACCTTGTCACTGTAGCCGGTAGCCGGTAGCCGGTTGCCGACATTTGGTCATGAATCCATAAAATCCAGATTAACAGAGAAATATTCCTCACCCGTATTGAAGGTGCTAGGTGCTTCACGTTGGCGAGTATCATCTGTTTACTTGTCGAGAGAAAGATATTTGCATGGAAATCGAACCGATGCGATGGGTTTTAAGTTGAGGCAGGAGCCATCGCCACACACTTGTCTCCTTCATGAGGCGTCGGTTTTTTTCTTCTAATTTTGGTATCTTAACATGCGGAACATGTCAGGAGTTCGGCACAAGATGTTAAGCGACGACGTGTGTGTTCTGTGCTCGCTACTCTCCGGATATTGCATTATGAATGTGCGAACGTGTGAGGCATGTGTCCTTTTTTTGCCTTTTCCTGAGTTCCTTTTTCCTATTTTTTGTGGTTGTTTGTCAGGTCTTGTTGTTCGACGAGCAGTCATTCATCATTAGCATCCGTAATTTTCTAATCTAATATGTTACCGCCGCGCCGCCGGCTCGTGCTACGCGTGTTGTCTAATTTCGTCACAATTTTTTTTTTTTTTTTTTTTTTTTTTTTATGGGATCTAGATCTAGCAGATCTATTGTGCCTGCTAGCCGATCAGCCGAGGAGCCTCTCCACCTCTATAATGAAGTTGAGAATGCTTCTCGTAGGAGCCAAGGTGATCCTCTCAGGAGTCGTAACTTCACTCAGAAGGATACGCTTCCTAAGACGGCAGAGAGCAGTACACTCACACAGTACGTGACGGAGTCCCCGAACGCTGTTCCAAAAGGACAGGTGTTGCAATCTTTTTTCCCACTTGTCTAAGAAGAAATTTATCTTAAGCCCGGGAATGCCGCAGAATAGTTCCGGACCTATATATTTGTCGCTGGAACCTTTCCTGGCAAGTTGATACCTTTATGTCCTGGCACCCACCAAAGTCTAACATTGTTTATTTTGGCGAGATCTTGTAGGGCGTCATGGTATTCCTTGACGGTTTTTGACTTCGTGCTGTACGAACCGAGCGCTTTAAGCGCTGCTTGGCTATCAGAGAGTATGTGGCCAGTATCGAGATTTAGATTGACGCATGTTAGGATGGCATGCAGCTCTGCTTGAAAGATGCTGGGATTCATTCCCAGGGCCTTCGAGATCTTGCGATTTGGTCCAAAGATGCCGGCCCCAACGCCGGAAGCCATTTGCGTGCTCTCGAGAGAGCGCCTTGTGGAGTCGGGCCGCAGTTGGAAGCGAATTTATGTTATCGCAATGTTTCCTCCAAGACGTTCTCTTGGATTTCCTCAGTTCGAGGTTGTATTTAGTTAGAGCAGATCTATAATCAGTCCAACTATTATACCGTTTAACTCTGTTAAACAGCGATGTCACCTGCTTCCTAAGGGACTCAAGCTGCGTATTCCACCAGGGCACACACCATTTGTGTGTATTTGACCTGGATGTACAGCTGCGTCTAAAGGATGAGATAAGTGCTGTATTGAGCTGGTAAGTCGCTTTATCGATATCGTGTCTCGATTCAATTGATTTAAGAAGCATATCCTCTTTAGCGGCGAGTTGAGCTTGGAACCGAGCCCAATCCGTTCGTTTCGGCTGATATCCGGCCTCAGCCTCTTTAACCTCACCGGAGATGTTGAATCTGATATACTGGTGATCAGACAGTGAGGCTTTATTGGAGGCATGCAGGTCCCCAATCGCGTTTGAGACAAATGGGCTGGAGATGCTGAGGTAAAGCACCTCTTCTCTGACCGCATTTATGAATGTAGGTTTGTTGCCTCTATTGGCAACGGTGAGTTCATTAATAATTAAAAATTCAAAAGGTGACTCACCTTGTTTGTAAGTATTGCTGCTGCCCCATTCCATATGGTGCGCGTTGGCGTCGCATCCAATTACCAGGTGGTGTTTTTTCTGATTGCAATACCTAACCAGATCCTGGAATTCAGTGGGAGGGATTTGTTGGCCGTCTCCAGGAAAGTAAGCGGAGGCGCATACAACCTCCCTTACTCCTATATCGGTGGGGACTTCCACAATGACGGCTGCCAGGTCACTTGTGATGAGTTCTGGAATGGGGATCACACATGCGGCCCTAGGAGGAGAACCTCCTGTAGCGTAAACTAGCTTACGCGACCTGTTTTGCAGGCCCATAATCTTACCTCTATGGACCCATCGTTCTTGAATTAGCCCAATGCTGATCCTGTCGCGGTACAGTCGCAGGCTAAAGGTGTCCGAGGCACCTTTGGCATAGTGCAGGTTGCCCTACAGCACACGCAGCCCACCCATTATTTGCGACGGTAGGCCGGATCCTTCATTCTGTATGGCTTGTTGTGTCCACGGCTGAAGTTTCCGGCCCGATGGGAGTGATCCTCTGATCTACTTCCGATCGAGGATTCCCCTTGTTTGCTTGGGGGAAGTTTATTTCTTTACTTGGGCGACCCTTAGGGGTCGTCGGCCTAGATGTGGCATCAGGTTTTAGCTCGTCACATCTGGGCGTCTCTACTACAGCAGTAGGTGCAACCACCATACTGCTGGCTGTAGGTTTTCCTACAGCTATTGGTACCACATCATGTTTTCACCTGGCTTTTGATGATTATCTTAATGATTTCTATAAACCACTTGGCACTTAAGTTCTATTAGTCGAGCCAGAGACTTGTCGCTGACTGCCAGAACTAAATGCAGGAGGGTTTTCTCTTTATTTGACGTGCTCTGCATGACTCTCCAGTTCTGTGCATGTAAGCCGTCATTTTAAGAGTTCAGCGTCGAAAACACCTTTGTGATGGGTAAGCCAGTACCGGCCGTAGCTGGGTTGTCACACACGAAGTGTAACCACAGTCACTATTAGGACGTCAGAGAGGCCGCCTCAGACGTACTTGGTTTCAAGCCACCACCTTCGAGAAACCCCTGGTTTGACGTTGTATGCAGACAGGCCCATGCATGTAGAGAAACAGAATGCCTACGTGGCTACATTGCATCGACGGTCGAGAGCTGCCCGCGAGCTCTATGAACAGAAAAGCAGAGAGTAGCACGCGCTTCTGAGAAGAAAAAAGAAGGAGCACGAGAAGCGCGAGATCGAGGTGATGGAGAGATGTTATTGCAGGAACGACGTTCGAAAGTTTTACCAAAAAGTAGAAGGAATATGCCAAGGCTATAAAGCCCGAGCAGAAGCCTGCAGGGAAGAGCACGGCCAACTAATAGTGGTGTCACAGTCGATGCTGAGATTGTAGAAGGACCACTTCTGCAGACTGTATAACGGCGATAATAGTCAAAATGCCGCCGTCAGGCAGAGCGAACCATTCACAATGGACGAAGACGAAAGAGAATCCCGTCCACCCGACCTAGACGATGTTAAGATAGCGATATCGAAGCTTAAGTCTTATAAAGCTGCTGGAGCAGACAGACGTAACTGTTTAAAGCAGCTGGCGATGAGCTAGTCAGGAACATGTACCAACTCATCTGCAAGATATGGTCGGAAGAATGCATGCTCGATGAATGGAATCTCAGCATCGTTTGCCCGGTCCATAAGAAAGGAGACCCCTATGACTGCGCCAATTGCAGAGGGATAAGTCTCCTGAGCATCGCGTACAAGATCCCGTGCTGTGTAAGCGCCTGAAAGCGTTCGTGGACAATATGGTAGGTTCCACGGAAAATCCACGATGGATTAAATATTTACAATGCGGTAGATCTTGAAGAATACCCATGACTTCCAGGTCGACACGCACCATCTTTTCTTCGACTTTAAGGCCGCATATGACAGTGTTTGTAGAAAAGAGCTATACAGAGCCATGTCATATTTTAACATTCCTGCCAAACTCGTCAGACTGTGCAGGATGACTAGGAGGTGAACTAACCGACCCCTTTGATGTTAAAAAAAGATTTTAGACAGGGTGACGCACTGTCATGTGATTTCTTCAACATTATTCTTGAAAAGATACGATCTACTTCAAGTCCACACAATTGCTTGCCTACGCAGATGACATCGACGTTATTGGACGGACAAAGCTAGACGTCAATGAGGCGTTCGCAAGCATTGAAGCAGAAGCGGCGAAAGTGGGTCTAAGGGTAAATGGGGACAAGACCAAATATATACAGTCATCAAAGAAAGACGCGCAACACCGACGTCTTAGTCAGAACGTCACCTTCGACAGGTTTATTTTTGAAGTAGTCAAGGACTTCGTCTACCTTGGCTCGATAGTGACAAACAGCAACGACAACAGCTCTGAGACGTTGCTTCTTTGGGCTCAAGAGGCAACTGGGTAGTAAAGCCCTCTCTCGAAAGACTAAGGCGTCCCTATACAAAACCTTAATCATCCCCGTCCTCCTCTATTGCGCTGAGGCTGGGACGTTATCAAAAGCGGATGGAGAGGCTCTTGGACGTTTCGGATGGGAAATTCTGCGTTAAAGACCGCATTTAATGTGGCGCGCACAGGTGGAAAGGGACCTCAACCCACTGGGCGTGCGGCACTGAAAGCAGCTGGCCAAGGATCGTGCCAGCTGGAGAAGCTTGTTGGTTGAGGCCTTGGTTCACCCCGAACTGTAGCGCAATCTAAGTAAATAAGTAAGGCTTTCATTTATCTAGGATGCTTAGATACGGCGCAACCGACTGACTCTGTTTTTTGTCAAAGGGAAATTGTTACTTTCACATTATCGATTTTGATTTTTTGGTGTTTGGTCTTTCAGTGTTCTAATTTGGGAGCTCGCGTATCATTTGTGGCATGTTTTAAAATCAGGTTTATTTGGCTAGCACTGCCGTTTTATGGTGGAGAGACCTTTAACTGAATGACGCTTAAAAATGATAAGCTCGGCAGAAACGAGTAGATCCTGTCCACTCGTTTCGCCTACTTTTGGAGCTGAATACAGCCAACAATCCTTCATGCAATTCAATTTCATATGGCTGAAACTCATACTCCGTAAGCTTACTATTCAATGCTGTTTTCTTTACAGTAGCTTAAACCCAGGTAGAATCCCAACATTTGATGCATTCGATACATTGTCTGACTTAATTTCTCCATGCCGCCCTGATTCCCGTTTTAGCTATGGACTTCAGTGTACACAACTCTCCTTGGCTTGGTTTGGAATCACGGCACTCGAAGGAATATACTTCGAATCATTCTCGGAGTTAAATCGTTTAGCTTAACTCACGGACAAGTCGTTACGTATCCCCGATATTGCCAGTCACACCGCCAATACACTGGACTAGTTCCTTTTGTTTCTTTCGGTTGCTTCCAAAGCTATTTAGAAAAAATGTCATCAGATGGCGGGCGGAAATCCGCTCATCCTACTGCTTCGAAATCGGATGATTCCAACAAATAATATGATTTCGAAACACCAGGTGCAGGAGATAGTTAAGTCCAACTCCTATATTGACGAAACGCCCCTCCTTCTTCGCGTCAGCTAGTCAGCCAGCCAGTCAAAATCTAACTTTATTCTAACTCTAATTTTAACTTTAACTCTAACTCTAACTAACTACAGCTTTAACTAACTCTAACTCTAACTCGAACTCCAATTCTAATCCTAGTTCTAACTCTAACTTTAAATCTAAATCTAGCCCTAACTCTAACTCTAGCTCAAACTCCAACTCTAACTCTTATTTTAACCCCAACCCAACTCTCAGTCTCTAGCTCTAACTCTTAGTTTAACTCCGACCCTAGCTCTAACTCTAACCCTAGCTCTAGCTCTAACCATAGCTCTAACTCTAAGGCTAGTTCTAACTCTAACTCTAATTATATCCAAAACTCTAACTCTAATTCTAGCTCTATGTAACTCCTCGATATGCTTGCGCTGGGAGCAGCAGTTTGTTTTCGTTTTCCCTCCCTCATAATAGTTTTGTAATCCTCTCTTGCTGCCATGGTTTTCGCTGCTGCACCATTCGGTACGCCTCGTCGGTTGCTGTCTTTTTCTACTCACACTCACCATCATACCACGGATTTTTTGTCGGTGGTGGCAGATGATCTCGGCTAGATTCTAAATAGCTGAGTGTCAATGCAGCCAATGGAGATACTACCTCCACTACCGAAGGCAGTTTCTAAGCATGCAATATTAAAGTGCTCGAACAAATTAGTACGGACTATAACCAACCCGGAATTTGGTCGGCTCTCGTCCTATCTAGGACAACCACCCCTGAGAGTTGTGAACGAACATCAACGACCCAACCACTGCACTCCGTTCAGGTTGTGTGTCTATAGGCACATGATAAGAGAATATAAAATCTTGAACCTGCGCGAGTTTCTAAAAGAAAAAAAAAAAACAAAAGCTCGTATCCATCTTACCTTGCGATGCTAATGCTCAAAAAACTGTTTGGGGCAGCAGCAAATGCAATATAGCCGTCTTTTAGACTTCCGTTCTTCGTCGGACCTTATCATGAACAATTTTGTCACGGGAGACGAGATGAGGTGAATACCTTATCACTAACTGGAGAGTCTTACCAGATGGTACGCTGTCGGATCCTAAATATATCGAATTCCAATTGAGTTGTGAAATCTTCCCCCCACGCAGCCCAAAGGGAATCCGAGAACGACGGGCCGGATGTGGTTTAGAGAGGAGCTTGAGAAATCTACTCAAAACCTACCTAAACTCAGAACGAAACAATTGGTAGAGGACGCTGTTCACAACCTGAGTAGCGTCATCACTCACTCGCTAAGAGTTTTAGACCAATCAGTCTACCATCCTTCTTGATGAACAGCATGGAGCGAATAGTAGAGCCGCACCCGGACGAATTTGCCCTTCGAATGCATCTTCTTTTGGAGAAGAAACATGGTTATCAACGCGGAGAATCCTGCGAGACTGCACCTCAAAACCTAGTTGGGAGGATACAATGCGCAGTCGAAAGGATGGGGTGCGCACTGGGCAGTTTCGTCTACTTTGAAGGAGCTTATGATAACGCAACTGTTGACAACATGTGTAACGGTGCTAGACGGCATGGCGTAGATGAAGCACTGGTTTCGTGGATCAAGGCAATGCTATAACACGGGACATTGATCGTTGCAGGTCTCGAACAAAGTGTCAAATCTGGCTTAAAGAGGGACTCCCCGCAAGGTGCCGTCCTTTCTCCGCTGTTATGGCGGTCGACTCTCTGCTCGATGCCTCCAGAATCTATGCCCGTGCTTTTGGGGATAATGTCGCCGTTCTTTCTATCGACTCATGTTTAGAGACTGTCTGTCTCAAAGCGCTAAACGTAATCGATGAGTGGTGCATGAGAAATGGGCTGTCAGCCAATCCTCTCAAGACTGATGTCGTTCTTCTCCCGAGAAGCTGGTGCTAAAAGGGTTTCCCATCCTGATTTCCAAGGAAGCTAGGTTCGTTGGAGCCATCTTGAATATCAAGCTTCTTTGGTCAAAGCATATTTAGGTAAAAACCACCAGAGCGCTGTCAGCACACGGGGTTTATCGTTGGCAAAGGTCCTCTGGATCAACATGGCAATGGTAATCTCATATACATCGGTTGCCTGGTGGAACAGGCTAACACGCAAACACGTCGTAGCCTCCTTCACCAAACTAAAAAAAAACGGTTTGCCTAATCTGTACGGGGGCTTTCCCCAGCACGCCGGGCGCTGCTCTAGATATTATGATGAGCCTTCCATTTATCAGAGAGTGTGCACTGAAAGTTATGTCTCGTCTAAAGGAAAATGGTTTTTGGTACGACTCGCATTGGAATGACAGTGCGCTTGTGAGGGAAATATCCTACGACTACGACCCGAATCTCACGGATATGCCCTCTGACGCAATGACAACTGTCATCCTATTGCGCTTTAACTTCACAGTCGAATTTCCATGGCGTCAGGATTGGCTCTGGTCACGTACTGAACCTGGAAAGTATTGTCCTCGCATTTTCACCGACGGCTCCACCAGCTTGGGATGGGGTCCGGCGCTGGGGTTTTCTTTGAATGCGAAAACGTCCGACTGCACATTTCGTTGGAAAAATGTGCGTCTGTCTATCAGTATTTGTTCCAACTCTCACCTAAGGTTATGAAGTGTGGGGATTGACCGAAACAATAAAATGCGAATACAAGCTGCCGAAATGAGATTTCTTCGCGTTGTTATGGGAGTTACTCGCCGGGATAGAGTGAGAAACACGGCAGTGCACCGGGAGCTCAATGTTTAGCAGCTGCTTCTCCGAACGGAAAGTGCTATGCTTCGATGGTTTGGTGACGTGAGATGAATGTCGCCATCATCACGACTTCCGAAGCGTGCCTTGGATGCAATACCATCCAAAAACTCGCCTGGGTGCGCTTGGGCATAGCTCCTGATAAGCTAGAGTCGATGACGGAGGATCGAGTGGCCTGGAGATCCCGTGCGTGCACGGATTGCCCCCACGACTCTTTTAGTGGAATATGCGGGCCACTGAAAATGTATGTATGTATGTATGTATGTTCAAATCAATATGACTTTTTGGGCAAGTAACGAACTATAAAACTGTGTATACAGTAGGTTTGTAGTGTGGAAATATTATCTTTCAAACACGCATTCGTTTGATAGCGTCGGATTAGTACTACATGATGTATGAGGAGACAACCGCGGAACCAATACATGGATGAATTTGGTTTGGAACACATTTCATACCTGTTGAAAAGCTGTGATACAAGATAAGGTTGAAGGGTTCACACTCAACAGGTGTCCACTTTGAATAATTGTTTTCATGGAAAAAATAACAGAAAAGTATCTAACTAAAGTGTAGATATGAAATAGAGCTTAACAGATACCATTTAACTGTATGTACATAAGTGCATACTAATATGTATCTACACAATGATTGATTTTTACAATGAATAGATCCCGTACGCAAATGAGAAGAAAACCTACGAAATTCCATTTAACAGGAGGATGTTAACTAATCTGTCAGTTTAGTGAGAGATTTTCCCATAAGGCTCGTAGATACTTTTGTGTGTATTTTTTCGATGCATTCGGTGAGAGGGTATTGTCGTGCATTACCGATTGGCCGTTGAATGATATGAGATACTTGAGGGCGAGTAGACATATTGGCACAGGGAATTAGAGGATTCTAATGAGACAATGGAAGATCCAATACAAAATCGTTTTGTTTTCTTCTTCTTCTTTGGCGCTACAGTTCATGGCGAACCTGGGCCTCCTTTAAGAAACCTCTCCAACTGGCACCGTATTTCGCCAACAGTCTCCAGTGCCGCACGCATAGTTGGTTCGGGTCCTCTTCCACTTGCGTGTGCCTCGACCTCGTCGCCTCTCATGGTTGGATTCAAAGACCTTCCGGGCCGGAGCTGTGATTTCTATGCGCTGTATATGACCTAGTCATCTTAGGCGTTGGATTCGCAAACGCTATGCTCATGTCGCTGTACAGCCCGTACAATCCATTATTAAGGCTTCTCCTCCACTTCCCATTTATGCTGGTCCGGCCGAAAGTCGTACGCTCGTCGTCGTCATCCGCTTTCAATAAGGTCCATGTCTCCGCACCATAGAGCAGGACTCGAATGGTTATCCGAGAGAGGGCTCTGCTTCTTAATTGCCTCACTAGTCCAAAGAAATAGCGGTTGGTCAGAGTTATTTTGCATTTGGTTTCGGTACCCATGTCATTGCTGCATGTCACTGCGGAGCCAAAGTTGATGAAGTCCTTGACTACCTCGAAATTATACCTGACAATATGTGCACCCTGAGGGCGCCGTGGCGCAGTGGTTAGTGTGTTGGACTCTGGCGCACGATGAGCGAGTTCGGATCCCGATAACACCAACGCCATCGAATGTTTATTTCGCGACGTTCCTCCTCGTCGGGGTACTGGCAAAATCCCCCGTATGTAGTAAACTTGCCATGAAAAAGCTTCTCGACTCACGCCGTTTGGAATCGGCATTAAACTGTAGGTCCCTTTCCACCTTTGTGAAAAACAAATCACACACAACATAGGTGATTGAGAGAAGCTTGGCTCTGGTCCTTCACGGGCTGTAACGCCACCAAAGAAGAAGAAGTCTTCTAAACATCGCTTGTAAGATCTTCTCTGCTGCACTGTGTGAACGGCTGAAACCGTTGATTAATAAACTAATTGATCCATATCAATGTGGTTTCAGGTTCACTATCGATAGATTATTCATACTGCGGCAGAGCATGAGCATGATGACACAACAAAAGACGACTTCTACGACCTCCTAGATAGGACATATACCCAATGTCCCAGTTACGATTTCAAAATCGTACTGGGAGACTTTAACGCGAAACTGGGCAAGGAAGTCACTTTTGATAGGGTCATTAGCAAGCACAGCCTACACAATACCACATCCTGAAATGGATTCACGCTGACAGACTTCCCAACTGGGAGAAATCTTCTAGTTGCTAGCACGCGTTTCCCACATCACAAAATCCACAAGGGGACTTGGCGATCTGCGGATCAATCAACCATTAACCAGATTGACCACATTGCGATTGATGGCAGGCGCGCATGCGATATTCTGTATGTACGAACTTTTAGAGGAGCCAACATCGACTTGGACCACTAGCTTGTGGCAGCCAGGTTGCGACTGCGAATATTCCTGGCCCAGAAAATCGAGTAAGTCCAGCGGCATACAACGTCGCAAAGCTACAATCGCAAGAGGCCGCCAGAGACTATGCCAATCGTGTCTCTCTTAGGCTCTCGGAAAACCCTCCAACTCCTGCTCAGACCATACAACACCAACAGACCCGTTGTCAACAAGCCTTAGAGAGTGCTGCTTCTGAGGTACTGGGTTTCAAACCGCCACCCATAGTTTGACGATGAGTGTAGGAGGGCACACGCAGCCAAACAGCAAGCCTATCAAGAGGCGCTGCATAGAAAGACGAGAGCTGCTCGTGAGCATTATGAGCAGAAGAGGAGGGAGGAGCATAAGCTTCTCAAAGCAAAAAAAAAGCTCGCGATCATAGAGATGGAGATGCAGGAATGACGTTCGGAGGTTTTATCAAAGAATAAAATAAACATGCCAGGGATATAAGACCAGAACGGAAGCCTGCAGCGACGAAAATGGAAACCTAGTAGTGGATTCACAGTCGGTACTAAGAATCTGGAAAGACTACTTCTGCGGACTCTATATTGGCGATGATGAAACAGATCCCGCTTTCAGGCAGAATGACCTTTTCACAGCGGACGATGATAGCAGAGAATCCCGTCCCCTGACCGAAGTTATAAATGCTTTTTCTAAGCTTAAGTCCAACAAAGCTGCTGGAGTAGACGGACTACCTGCGAGCTTCTTAAGGCAGCTGGAGATGACCTGGTGGGAGTATGCACCAGCTCATCTGTAAGATATGATCAGAGAAATGCATGCCCGATGAATGGAATCTTAGTATCGTTTGCCCGATCCACAAGAAAGGAGACCCTTTTGTCTGCGCTATCTACAGAGGAATAAGTCTTCTGAACATCGCTTATAAAATCTTCTCTGCTGTTCTGTGTGAACGCTTCAAGCCGCTCTTTAATAAACTGATTGGTCCATACCAGTGTGGTTTCAGGCCCGGGAAGTCCAATTCTTCTTCCTCTTAGTGGGCGCTACAGTTCGGGGTGAATCTGGGCCTCAACCAACAAGCCCCTCCAACTAGCACGATCTTTCGCTAGCCTTTTCCATTGCCGCACACCCAGTTGGCTGAGGTCCCCTTCCACCTGCGTGCGCCATCTTAAGTGCGGCCGTCCTCTGCTTCTTCGTCCCTCGGGGTTGGATTCAAAGACTCTCCGGGCTGGAGCTGTGGTGTCCATTCGCTCTACATGGCCCAGCCATCTTAGGCGTTGAATCCGTAGACTATCGGTAAGGTGTTCACCGATTCGGATGGAATCGGGAAGTCCACTATAGATCAATTATTCACGCTACGGCAGGTCCTGGAAATAAAAACGAATTCCAGATCGACACCCATAAGCCTGTTTGTCGACTTTAAGGCCGCATACGATAGCATGCATAGAGACGAGCTTTACAACGCCATGTCTAGTTTTGACATCTCTGGCAAACTCGTCAGATTGTGCAGGACGACATTGGAGAACTCTCGCTGCTTCATCAGGGTCGGAAGTGACCTAAAGGTCCTGATAGGATCGTCCTAAACTCACTGGTCAAGACGAGGGGCACTATCCTTTTCAAGTCCGTACAATTGCTCGCATATCCCGATGACATTGACATAATTACGAGCATTGAGACGGAAGCGGCTAAAATGGCACGGGCGGTAAATGAGGGCAAAACGAAATATGTATATGCTGGCGTCGTAAAAGGACACGAACCATCGGCGTCTTGGCCAGGGCGCACATATCGGCAGGTACAATTACGAGGTATTCAAGGACTTCATCTACCTAGGATCCGCAGTGACTTGCAGCAATGACACTAGAGCCGATATCAAACGCAGAATAACTCTTGCCAGCCGCTGTTTCTTTGGGCTCGGGAGGCAACTGCGAAGCAGAGCCCTCTCTCGAAAAACCAAGGTGACCACATACAAGACCATTATCATCCATGTCCTGCTTTATGGCGCAGAGACATGGACCTTATCGAACGCGGATGAGGACTTGGTCGTTTTGAGAGAAAAATTCAGCGTACGATTTTCGGCCCCACCTGCATAAATGGGGAGTGGAGAAAATGACTTAATAGTGAACTGTACTGTACTGCACGGCGTCTTCGGATCCAACGCCTAAGATCGCTAGGTCATGTTGAGCGTATGGAAAAACCAGCTCCGGCCTGAGTGGCGACGCGGTCGAGGACGGCCAAATTTAAGGCGGCGCAACCAAGTGGAAGAGGACCTTAACCAACTAGGCGTGCGGCACTGGAGACTGCTGGCATAAGACCGTGTCAGTTGGAGAAGTTTTTTAAAGGAGGCCCAGGTTCGCCATGAACTGTAGCGCCAAAAGAAGAAGAAGAAGAAGCCCACGTCGGATACGTTACCCTAACGAGGCCTTTGTTAGTCGTTTACCGCCCGGAGAGTCCTTTTTTACTTACTTACTTACTTATCAGGCCAGCGATCCATGGAGGATCTGAGCCTGAGCTATAGCTGCTTTCCATCCTTGACGGTCCCGGGCACGCTGCTTCCAGTTGTCAAGACTAAGATGTCTTACATCCGCGATTACTTGGTCTTTATACCAGAGGTTCGGTCTTCCTCTTCTTCTCGAACTAGGAGGCTCGGAGTCGAAGACCCTCTTAGCTGGAGCGTTGATGTCCATGCGCTCGATGTGGCCGAGCCAGTGTAGTCAACGGATCCTTGCCTTCCGGACTACATCCACATCTTGGTACAGCTCGTAGAGTTCGCGGTTGTGTCTTCTTCTCCATTCACCTTCCTCACAGACAGGACCAAATATCCGGCGCAGAATTTTTCTTTCGAAAGAACCCAAAATCAGCTCCGCCGTCCTGCTTATCGTCCAACTTTCGTCTCCGTACAGAAAGACTCGCAGTATGAGCGATTTGTAAAGCATGACTTTGGTCTTTCGAGTGAGGAATTTTGACTCCAGTTGTTTGGGCAAGCCGAAGTAGCAGCGGTTGCCAAGGGCGATTCTATGCCGGATCTCCACTGTGGTGTCATTTGTGGAATTTACGTTTGCCCCGAGGACCCTAAGACCAACTCGTTTCGCCTGTTCTTCAATCGCGGTGAATGTTTCCTCAATGCCACGACGAGAGCACGCGACGATGTCGATATCATCCGCGTATCCTAGCAGCTGGACGGACGTGTAGAAGATAGTGCCTTCCCTGTAGACGCCTGCCCGCCGCACTATCTGCTCCAGCACCAGGTTGAAGAAGTCACATGACAGCGCATCTCCTTGCCGAAATCCGGTGCATGTTTCGAATGGTTCCGAGGTCCTAGAACCGAGTTGCACGGTGCATCGCGTGTTTTTTAGCGTGGCGCGACACAACTGGATCAGTTTTACCGGGATCCCGAATTCGGCCATCGCCCCAAACAGTTCTTCACGATGAATGCTGTCGTATGCGGCTTTGGAATCGATGAAAAGATGCTGTGTATCGATTCGAAACTCGTTGGTCTTTTCCAGGATTTGTCGAAGTGTGAAAATTTGGTCTATAGTTGATTTGCCGGGCCGGAAGCCGCACTGGTAGCTTCCGATTAGTGCGGTGCAAAATGGTTTTAGACGTTCACACAATACGCTGGACAGGATCTTGTATGCGACATTGAGCAGGGATATACCTCTATAGTTCTTGCAAGAGGTAGGATCGCCTTTTTTGTGGATGGGGCATATAGAGCTGGTATTCCAGTCGTCGGGCATGCTTTCATCTTCCCAAATTCTGCAGATGATCTGATGCATGCTCCCTACCAGAACATCGCCGCCAGCCTTGAAGAGCTCTGATGGCAAGCCATCTGAGCCTGCGGCCTTGTTGTTCTTCAGCTTCTGAATAGCTGTGCCGACTTCTTCGATGCTGGGTGGGATGACTACTTCAGCGGCTGGAGTTGGGACTTAGTCGGTCCCTCCCACTCTCTCTTGGTCATGCTCGTTAAGCAGCTGCTGGAAGTGCTGCTTAAATACATCCACTATTCCCTGCGGATCGGTGACAAGATTACCCTCGTAGTTTCGAAGAGCCAGGGTGCCCTTTTTGTAGCCTCTGGCAGGGCCTGTGGCTTTCTTGTAAAAGGCTCGTATTTGAGAGTCCTTTTTTAGGCATACTAAATTCCTCGATCTTTTGCTTTCTAGTTAAGATATCCACGCTAGTCGGAGTGGACAGACTAGATTCGAATGTGTGGGAACTATTTAGAGAGGCGGGTCTACATACATACAATGGCTCTGTTTATATAATTGTTTGTAAATTATTTAAATAATTCATTGCCTGGCCAAGCGTCTACATAACTCCTAGTAGCCATCTCCTCCAAACAGATCCATTCGTACTTAATTTATTCACACTTTCAACACCCGAGTTCTAGGCAGTGGCAGCGGGAGCATGATAAACTACAATGGAAACCACGGAAACCCCCGAAAACCCGATCGAAACAAATTCTCGTTGAAGCGGTCCACTTTCGAAATTAGCATTTTAAAACAATTACGAAATTTACCTAATTAATGGGTGACCGGAAGTGCAAGGTTGGTCTTATCACGGCAGCGAGCATATTGCTGCCATGTTCACATAAACAACGGTAATTTCACTCCTAAATTGTAGGTTAGAATTTAATAATCTGGAAAGAGCGGTTGAGGAATGAATAGTGGGGTGCCTGAGTGATGTCGCGGTCATTGTAAGCGTGAAGTAGTTGACGGCGGCGGTCCGTGGACAGAAATAAATCTTCCTCAGCCAGCCAATTCAATCATACTGCGTTAACACATACATATGTACGTGGTGTCATCTGTTAGATATCATTGTGATGTGTGGGAACTCCTTTGTTCGCCGAAATCAATTTAACAACGAAACGGTATCCGTCTTCCTTTTTGGGCTAATTGCCCAAATAAGAGTACATCGATTCGCAGGAGTGACTTGCATCTCTTGAGGCGTTCACTTCTTTTCATTCCTGTTCTTTTGTCTTCACTTTGCTTTGCTCGATCCTCCGCTGTCGGTTGGGGTTAATTAATGCAACCTTATCGACGTTTTATTTTGTAGCAGGTATTTGCCGTGTGCCACTGGTCCCTGGGAATACAGAGAATTCCATTTGTAGGAACAAAGAACTTTGACTTGACTGTTTCTGCCGGACTCCTGACTGCTGTTGCACATTAATTTAATTCCATTCTGCTAAATGACATGCACTCACTGGCATCTCAAAGTGAAAATAAAATGTATCTTAACACGTTTCGTGGGGCGGTTGTGGCGGGCCATCGGGATACACGGAAGGGAATCCGCTTGAGGTGGGTCCGTGTCTGTTGGCGATAAGTTATTTCTTTTAAATTTTGCACAGTGAAAGGGAGAATTGATATACGAGTATGTATCTTGACAGTTGGAGATTATTATAAAGCAGATGAAGTCAGTGAGTAGCCTAAATGGCACTGTGACAAGGCGATGCTGAAATGATTTACTCATATTTTAGGTATGTCATTGGCGACCCTGATTCCAGAATTCTTTGTTTCACCCATACTGTCAGTTTGCGTGGACGCGCGGTTAAACTGCCAAAACTCGGCCGCGGGTGGTATGACATTACAAATGCGGGCGAGTGTTGCATCAAGCAAAGATCATCAACGGCATGCATTTGAGCGCCTCTTGCACAATTGCCACTTAGAACCGATACGTCAACAAGACATTTGCTGGTCTGATCGATGAGTCAATTGTGATACTCTTGTAATGAATACTAGAACATGGAAGGGAGTCGAAACGCGGTTATTTACCACTGTCTTGACCTTACAGTGACTTCGAAGTGCTTTTTTCGATTCTCTTTAAATTGAGTGCCACCAATTCGACGACTGTTGGCTCGTTTGCATGTCATACTCGTAAACTCGCACGTCGTATTTTTTTTTACATTTTACCTGACCCTATGCGGGTACTGGCAAACGCCAGCTTCGATCTCTGTCCCTGCTCAAACCAAGTTGACACACAGTCTCCGCGTGGCCCGCCCTGGATAGCTACCCTGGCACCCGCCAGGTAGTGAACCAATGTGTGCAGCCAACCCCTTGTTCCTGGGGAAAAAGGAACCTGGCCCTCCAGGTTGAGGGTTGTGCTTAGTGGTAACATCCCTATCACGTAAAAACCTACTTGTTCCGAAACAACAACAAGCCTCGGATACGGACGGATACAAAGATGATGACCCCTGCAAACGACTAACGGACTTGAGAGTCTCCACCTGGAATGTTACGTCCCTTAACAGACCGGGTGCAGGCGATCAATTGGAGCAAACCCTCAACTATTATAAAGCAGATATAACCGCACTCCAAGAAGTGCGATGGGGTGGACCAGGCAAAAAACGGATGAAAAACTGCGACATCTACTACGGGAACTGCTACAAGGAGAACAAACAGCGCCGATTCGGGTGCGGATTCGTTTTTCGAGGAAGACTCCGACAAAAAGTCTTAAGCTTCCGAGACATAAGCGAACGCCTCATAACAATCCGCATCAAAGCTAAATTTGGAAACATTAGCTTAACATGCGCTCACGCCCAAACGAAAGAAAAGACGACTGACTCAAAGAAGAATTCTACGATCTCCTGGCTATATTTTCCATGCGCTCTACCTTAGACGCTGTATCCGTGAACGTCGTACTAGGCCGATGTCGCTGTACAACCCGCACAGTTCTTCATTAAATCTTCTCCTCCATACTCCGTTTGAACAAACTGGACGGTAGATAGAGCGCTGAATTTTCATCTCGAAATGACCAAGTGCCTCTTAATCCGCTGTTAAGGTCCAAGCCTCTGCGCCGTAAAAGACGACTGGGATGATCAAGGTCTTAGTGTCACCTTCGTTTTCCAAGAGAGGGCTCTACTTCTCAATTGCCTCTTGAGCCCTAAGAGTGAATCTTGCGTTTTATCTCAGCGCTGGTGTTGTTTTCGCCAACTTTGGTTTTCCTGGGTCTTCTATAAGATCTACCGTAGCGTAGATATTTGGTCTATTGTGGATTTATCTGGCCTGAAATCACATCGATAAGAGCCGATCAGGCTATCCACAAACGGTTCCAGGCGTTGACACTTATGGAGACTTATTCCATAAGTAGTTGGCGCAGTTATAGGGCAACCGATGCTGATATTCCATTGGTCGGGCATGCTTTCCTCCGACCATACCTTGCATATTAGATGGTGCATGCACCTTACCAGCTCATCTTAAAAAGCTCAGCAGCAGCTCAGCAGTCTACGCCCGCGGCTTTATTCGATTTAAGTCTTGATATCGCTATTTTGACTTCGTTTGGGCCGGTTGGACGGAATTCTCTTACATCGTCGTTCAATACGTATGGATCGTGCTGCCTAAGAGCGGTATCGTGTCTGACATCGCCGTTATACAGTCTGCAGAAGTGGTCTTTCCAAATCCTCAGCATCGACTGTGGCTCTACTTCCAGTTCTCCATTTTCATCCCTGGAGAACGCCGCTCTGGCTTTTTAGCCATGGCATGTTCGTTTTACCTTATTGTAAAACTTCCGGGCGTCATTCTTGCGAAAGCATCTCTCCTTCTCCTTGATCTCACGCTTTCCGCATTCTCTTCCCTTTCTTCCGAGAGGCGTGTGTTCCTCTCTTCTCTTCTGCTCATAGATTTCGCGAGTAGCTTTTGTCCGTCGTTGCAGCGTGTCTTTATATGCCTCTTGTTTTGCTGTATGGGCTTGTTCGCATTGTTCATCAAACCAGGCGTTTCTAGGTGGTGGCGGTTTGAAACCCAGCACCTCTGAGGCAGCTTCTCTGACGGCGCTCTGACAACGCGCCCATTCCTGGTCTATTGTTTGCGCCGCTGTGGGAGAAGGCACGATTGGCAAAGATCCTGGCAGTCTCTTGCGATTGTCGGATGTGGTGTTATGGAGGCTATGCTTTTCTATGATCGACCTACATTAAATTAAATATTAAATTAAACTAAGGGCATTGCCTGCAGAGATGAGCACGGACAACTAGTAGTGGAGTCACAGTCGATGCTGAGATTGTGGAAGAACCACTTCTGCAGACTGTATAACTGCGATGATAGTCAAAATGCCGCCGTCAGGCAGAGCGAACCATTCACAATGGACGAAGTCGAAGAAGAATCCCGTCCACCCGACCTAGACGATGAAAAGATAGCGATATCGAAACTTAAGCCTTATAAAGCTGCTGGAGCAGACGGACTCTCCGCGGAGCTGTTTAAAGCAGCTGGCGATGAGCTGGTTAGGAACATGCACCAACTCATCTGCAAGATATGGTCGGAAGAACGCTTGCCCGATGAATGGAATCTCAGTATCGTTTGCCCGGTCCATAAGAAAGAAAGGAGACCCCTACGACTGCGCCAATTACAGAGGGATAAGCCTCCTGAACATCGCGTACAAGATCCTCTCTGCCGTACTGTATAAGTACCTGAAACCGTTCGTGGACAATCTGATAGGTTCCTACCAGTGTGGTTTCAGGCCAGGAAAATCCACGATAGACCAAATATTTACACTACGGCAGATCTTGGAGAAGACCCATGAATTCCAGGTCGACACGCACCATCTTTTCGTCGACTTTAAAGCCGCGTATGCCAGTGTTTATAGAGACGAGCTATACAGAGTCATGTCATGTTTTAACATTCCTGCCAAACTCGTCAGACTGTTCAGGATGACTGGAGAACTCTCGCTGCTCCATTAAGGTCGGAGGTGAACTAACCGACCCCTTTGATGTTAAAAAAGCTCTTAGACTGGGTGACGCACTGTCATGTGATTTCTTCAACATTGTTCTTGAAAAGATCGTGCGGGACTCTGCGGCCAATACAAGAGGTACGATCTACTTCAAGTTCACACAATTGCTTGCCTACGCAGATGACATTGACGTTATTGGACGAACAAAGCGAGACGTCAATGAGGCGTTCGCAAACATTGGAGCAGAAGCGGCGAAAGTGGGTCTAAGGGTAAATGGGGACAAGACCAAATATATGCTGTCATCCAAGAAAGACGAACAATACCGACGTCTTGGTCAGAACGTCACCTTCGGCAGCTATATTTTTGAAGTAGTCAAGGACTTCGTCTACCTTGGCTCGCTAGTGACAAGCAGCAACGGCACCAGCGCTGAGATAAAACGCAGAATAACTCTTGCCAATCGCTGCTTCTTCGGGCTCAAGAGGCAATTGAGTAGTAGAGCCCTCTCTTGAAAAACTAAGGTTTCCCTCTACAAAACCTCAATCATCCCGGTCTTCCTCTACGGCGCTGAGGCTTCGATGATATCAAAAGCGGATGAAGAGGCTCTTGGACGTTTCGAGAGGAAAATTCTGCGAGCAATCTTTGGTCCCGTTTGTGTAAACGGAGAATGGAGGAGGAGATTCATCTAAGAACTGTACGGGCTGTACAGCGACATCGGCCTGGTTAGACGTCTTCGGATCCAACGTCTAAGATGGCTAGGCCATGTAGAGCGAATGGACATCAACGCTCCGGCCCGAAGAGTCTTCGACTCGAACCCCGAGGGACGACGCAGCAGAGGACGACCGCATTTAAGGTGGCGCGCGCACAGGTAGACGGGGACCTCCACCAACTAGGCGTGCGGCACTGGAGGCGGCTGGCCAAAGATAGAGCCGGCTGGAGAGGCTTGTTGGTTGAGGCCCTGGTTCACCCCGAACTGTAGCGCCATCAAAGAAGAAGGAGAAGGGCATTGGGCGTATGTTCGGTCTATACCCTATATAAATCTGGTCTTCGGCGGACTTTGCATCCTTTGACACAACCAAAACTGTCTGTTCAGTGTTAAAGACAGTGTTAAAGACAGTGTTTGATTTACCACTTACGACACGAGTATATCACAGTCGCGTTCCATACGAGGATATTACTCCTCTCTCGCCAACTTAAAATCCCATTCATATAAGGCAACTACCTCTCCTTCTATTGCCTTTGAACATATTATATTTACTCGAACGACTTCTCGCAGCAACAATGAGCGAGTGGAATCATTTTGCACTGAGCTCGGCTTTATCCAACATAATTGATTCCTTCGCACACACCTCATCAACTTGCCTCCACGGAAAATTTGTCTACATTTTCCGTCTTATCTACATGAACGTCATGCGACGAATAACAGCTCCTACGCCAGCATCTCATTAACCAGACCAAACGAATATGGAGGTATGGAACGAAAGTCACCCAAATGCCGAAGCTTAAGGAGTCTTAAGCAGAGTACGGGTATTAATAATTACATGCGCCTCGTTGCCTTGCCAAGATATCTCAATTTAATTACACAAGTAGATCCCGAAAATATCTCGAACATAACGTGCTTAGTTTTGCAAGACTGTAGATATCAAGTGACTCCTGTAAGATGAGCGCTTATCTATTCTACCCGTATTACTCACTATCCATACTTATTTTCCGATTACAATATTTCGTTCCATGTGTCTCGACAGAAGCTGTCCTACGGACAGGGATACATGCGTATGTACGTACGTAGAGACGAAGAGATGTCGGAAAATGGATAGGAAAGTAATGGCATGGTGGGGAGATGGCGCATGGCAGAGCTTCTTGGTTTATGCTGTGGCAAGCGAAATTCAATTTGATCTCCTGTTTACTCGTAATTGTAATGTTTTTTTTCTTTTTCCAAGTGCGTCCTTCCCTTATCCCTACCAGCACGTCCTGGAACCCACCAAGCGGTTGTTTATCCCACCGGGTTACCCCGAAGATTTGATCTCTTATTTATGGGAATTGATAAATGTCCCGCTTAATAGACTTGTACCGAATAAATAGTGAGATGTTTTGATCCGTTTGCTATTAAGATATGTAGATCTCCTCCAATAGAACCTAAATCATTTGACAGCCACTTTTCCGTTTTCTGAGGAGCGCACTCTCGTTATCATTTTTATTGGGTCATTCTCGTTAGCTCTGACTACTTAGCTTGGTGATTTTATAGTATCCAAATCGAATACTTTCAAAGTCTAGTGACAGTCCATTCCGATGTACCATAAACCGATACAGCGAAGCTTTTGCTTCATATCCCCACACATCCGGCGGGACAGCTATTTCTGGTGAACCCAAGCAATCTGGACGCTGGTATCTATGAGTGCCGCTACGAGCAGGTAATAAATTAATAATTACTATCGTTAGACCTGGTTACAAATACGACTATGCCCTAGTCGGATATCATCGTCGTGGATGACGACTATAACTATGACCATGAGCCCAGGTACTACGTTGTCACAGCCACCTCCCTCTCTCTCGTTCTTACTGCCTACTGCCGCGGGATTGAGGAAAAGAGCAGAAAAAGTTTTCCCATTTGTTTCGACTTTGGTATAATTGAAAAGGTGCGGCGGCGATAGACCATTGGGGCGGATTATTTATATACCGTCGTGGAACACTTTTTTTTTCTTCCTCTTCTATTGGGTGATTCTACCTGTAACACACGGTGACGGCAGTGTTGGCCGCTTCCAATGGCGATTCTGTGGATTATTAATTGACCTCTATCCATGTGGCCATGGGGACTTTGGGTATAGAAAGGATAACCGAGTTGATCTCGGTCACGCTCACTCGTCATTTCTATTGTCGATTTACCGTCGAATTACATTAATACTGCATCGGACGTGCTAGAGTTATTTATAAAGCGAATCACACTTGGCTGCTAGTTAATTCTAAATATAACGGTCGGATTGCTTTCATCGCATGATTTAATTCTCCTACGCTTCTGGGTTAGTCCTCTGTTGAGACATGCTTACTTGGAGTATTGGCACTGGAGGAACAGGTATCTGATGATATATTCAATTACCGCTTGATAGCGTTGGTCGGGGAGTAATAAATTTATCACTTATTCAGAGCATGAGCGTGGCGTTAAAACAGCTACGATGGACGGAGGCAGAATGATTTTTAGCAAGAATTTGTTGACTTTTTGCTAAAGGTCGCCTTGTCTCCCGCAGTTGCGTTACCTTGCTGTCATTTGATCCTACTCCACGGCTGGTATGAGCTTCATACAACCTTGCCTATCGATGAAGCGGCTTACCAGCTCAATACAGCACTTATCTCGTCCTTCAGAGACAGCTGTAGACCTAGAACAAGTGCCGTCCTCTGCCGCGTCTTCCTTCCGGGGTGGATTCGAAGACTCTTCGGGTCGGAGCGTTATTTTTCATGCGCTCTACATGGCCTAGCCATCTTATACGCTATATCCGTAGACGTCGTACCAGGCTGATGTCGCTATACAACTCGCACAGTTCTTCGTTAAATCTTTTCCTCCATACTCCGTTTGAATAAACGGGATAGTGCGCAGAATTTTCCTCTCCTCTGCGTCGTAAAGGAGGACTGGGATGATCAAGGTCTTACCGTGGTTTTCCGAGAGAGGGCTCTATTTCTCAATTGCCTCTTGAGCCCAAAGAAACAGCGGTTGGCAAGAGTGATTCTGCGTTTTATCTCAGCGCTGGTGTTCTTGTCACCGGTTATCAGGGAGCCAAGGTAGACGAATTCCTTGACCACTTTCAAGTTATATCCGCCCATGGTGACGTTCTGGCCAATACGTGGGTGTTGACCGTCTCTTTTAGATGAAAGCAGATATTTGGTTTTACTCTCATTAACCTTGAGACCCATCTTAGTCGCTTTTACCTCAATGCTTACAAAGGCCTAATTGACGTCTCGCTGTGTCCGTCCAATCACATCAATGTCGTCGGCATACGCAAGCAATTGCGTAGACTTGAAATAGATCGTACCTTTTGTGTTGGCCAGCGACTCCTGCTCGATTTTTTCAAGAACGACGTTGAAAAAGTTGCACGACAGCGTGTCAACTTGCCTAAATCCTTTTTTAACATCAAAGGTCTCGGTTTACTCATTAACGACCTTAATGGAGCAGCGAGAATTCTCCGTTGTCATCCTGCACAGTCGGACGAGCTTGGCAGGGATGTTAAGACTAGACATGGCTTTATATAGCTCATCTCTATACACGCTGTCATATGCAGCCTTGAAATAGTCGAAAAAGTGGTGAGATTCGAACTTGTATTGGTGATTGGCTACGGCAGATCTTGGAGAAGACCCAGCAAAATCTACCGTAGCGTAAATATTTGGTCTATTGTGGATTTACCTGGCCTGAAACCACACTGATAAGAGCCATTCAGGTTATCCACAAACGGTTTCAGGCGTTCACACAATACGGCAGAGAAGATCTTATATGCGATGTTAAGGAGACTTATTCCCCTATAGTTGGCGCAGTTATAGGGGTCTCCTTTCTTATGGACCGGGCAAACGATACTGAGATTCCATTCGTCGGGAATGCTTTCCTCCGAACATACCTTGCAAATGAGATTCATCCTCTGCGTATGCAATACTTAAGTGCTTGAACGGATTACTACGGACTATAACCAACGCGGAATTTGGTCGGATCTCGTCCTATCTAGGCCTAGGACAACCACCCCTGAGAGTAGTGAACGAACATCAACGACCCCAACCACTGCACTCCGTTCAGGTTGTGTGTGTCAACACATCATAAGAGAATATGATAATATCTTGAACCTGCGCGAGTCTCTAAAAAAAAAAACATGGTGCATGCACCTTACCAGCTCATCTCCACCCGCATTAAGACGCTCAGTGGACAGACCGTCTGCGCTTGAGGCTTTATTAGACTTATGACTTGATATCGCTATATTGACTTCGTCTAGGTCGGGTGGACGGAATTCTCTTACATCGTCAACCATTACGAATGGATCGTTCTGCTTGACAGCGGTATCTTGTCTGTCATCGCCGTTATGCAGTCTGCAGAAGTGGTCTTTCCAAATCCTCAGCATCGACTGTGACTCTACTACCAGTTCTCAACTTTCATCCCTGGAGGTCGCCGCTCTGGCTTCGTTTTATCTTATTGTAAAACTTCCGGGCGTCATTCCTGCGGAAGCATCTCCACATCACCTTGATCTCACGTTGTCCGTGTTCTCTCTTCTTTGTTCTGAGAAGCGTGTGTTCCTCTCTTCCCTTCTGCTCATAGATTTCGCCAGCAGCGTGGCTTTATATGCTTCATATGCCCTGACAACGCGCCCATTCCTGCTCTATTGCTTGTGCTGCTGTGGGCGGATTTCGAGAGAGTTTGAAGGAGACACAATCGGCAAAGATTCTGGCAGTCTTCTGCGATTGTAGCTTTCCGACGTCAAACTTACGTAGTTCTACTCAACTCCTAAGCGTTCTTGATATCCTCATTCGTACCTTGGCTACAACAAGGTAGTGGTCCAAGTCGATGTTGAATACTGGGAAGGTTCGTACGTCGAGAATACTGAAGAAGTGCCTGGCGTCGTTTGCAATGTGATCAATCTGGTTGGTGGTCGATTGATCAAAAGACCCCCAGGTACCCTTGTGGATGTTGAGATGGGGGAATCGGGTACTTGCTACAAGGAGATTACGTCCCGTTAGGAAATCGATTAGCCTAAGTCCGTTGTCGGATATGGTGTTATGGAGGCTATGCTTGCCTATGATCGACTCAAATATGTCCTCTCTGCCTGGTCTTGCATTAAAATCTCCTAGGACTATTTTTGTGTCGTAGCTGGGGCATTGGGCATAGGTTCCATCTAGGAGATCTCAGAATTCTTCTTTGAGTCGATCGTCCTTTTCTCCGGTTGCGGCGTGAGCGTATATCAAGCTAATATTAGCTTTGATGCGGATTGTTATGAGGCGTTCGCTTACATCCCGGAAGCTTAAGTCTTTTTGTCGGAGTCTTCCTCGAATAATGAATCCGCACCCGAATAAGCGCTGTTTGTTCTCCTTGTAGCAGTTCCCGTAGTAGATGTCGCAGTTTTTCATCCGTCTTTTGCCTGGTCCATCCCATCGCACTTCTTGGAGTGCGGTTATATCTGCTTTGTAGCAGTTAAGGGTTTGCTCTAATTGATCGCCCGCACCCGGTCTGTTAAGGGACCTCATATTCCAAGTGCAGACTCTCAAATCCTTTAGTTGTTTGCAGTGGTCGTCAGCTTTGTATCCGTCCGTGTCCGAGACTGGTGGTTTTTTCGGAACAGGTGGTTTTTCCGTGATAGGGATGTTACCCATAAGCCCAAACCCCAACCTGGAGGGCCAGGTTTCTCTTTCCCCAGGAACAAGGGGTTTGGTCGCAGCACACATTGGTTCACTACCTGGTGGGTGCCAGGGCAGCTCTCCAGGGGAGGCCACGCGGGGCTGTGTGTCAGCTTGGATTGAGCAGGGACAGAGATCGAAGCTGGCGTTTGTATTGTATTTTCGTATTGTTTGCCATGTTAAACGCGATTAACTTCTTTGCTCTGTTTGCTCTTTCCCTTCCCCCCGGATTAGGATGACTGGCCTTTTGTAAGCAGCGCAAAATATTTCCATGAATAGGGGGCACCCCTCGTAGCAACACAAAGTGCCTATCTGGCCTAGGTTTGTACTCCCCTATAACTACCCCGAAGAACGAAGAAACAGAGGACGGGTGCACCCACCTACGATGTGGCACACAGGTGGAAGGGAGCTCAGCCAACTGAATGTGCGGCAATGGAAAAGGCTAACAAAAGATCATGCCAGCTGGACGGACATGTTGGTTGAGGTACAGGGTCACCCCGAATTGTAGCTCCCTATAAGAGGAAAAAAACATGAGGAGGTTACCGAGTTCCCAAGTTGGGGATCCTCTCGCCCAACTTGTGCATTAAAGCACAATAGATCTAATCAGGTCGCAATGCACGCATTGAGTGCTAACGTTAGTACCATGACACGATGTAATCCATTATCCGATTTCTGTTATTCATTCCCATGTTCATTTGACTCGATCATATTGGGCAAGACATGATCAATGCTACGAAGCACCTCTGGATCCTCATCGATTAAATCGATCGTTTCACAATATGAGCTTGAGACCAACAGCTTTCCACCAATCACCAATAATTCATACAGCAACTCTCAAATTAAATTTGACCTTGTAAGCTACATTGGAAACTTGAACTTAACTTCCATCCGATGGCATGAAACTTTCTCCACACGCCAAGCACCGAAAACCGAACGCCAATCACCGACTGACAGGCACTTCATTTCCGCGTCGTTGCCAGAACTCCTCACCTGTCAGGTGTCATATCACATGGACGTGGATGTCTTGATAAGTTCTTTTCTCTTCTCTTCCACTTAGACGTGCATTTTTCGATTCACCATGCACCATGTACGCAGACTTCTACTTCAGCTCAGCATTCGTTCCACCGAGTATTGTGAATATCAATTGGAATCTGGAAGATGCGGAACAAGATTTATGTCGAGAGTCCGGTTTAGGAGGTAATGGTTCACTTGTTCCTTCGCAGTCGAACGCTTGTATGCATACACTTTCGATTTATCTTGCACGGATGGAGAGAAGGACGAGAAGAAAGCGTTTCCCACGCAATAAATTAATTTTAATTACTTGCGGGAAGTTCATGAAGTATCCATCATTCTGGATGTGACAGCCCGCCACCAGCCATTGGCCCTTCCGATCTGATAGTGTTTTGTTAGTAAATTGCAGTTTAAAACAGGCGCAGCAATGTACTTTGTCAATGTCAGTGGCTTACGAGCTGTTTACTTGTGCTGGTGCTGGTACTGTGGCACTAGTTGCGTTCTAAAGTCTTAGAACATTTGTTAGTTGGTGTCAGATGGACAAGGGATTGGATGTGACGGTTAGCGTTACCCCGGTCCCGAGGAGGAAGTACGCATTTCGTGCGCATCAATACTGAATAACAATGAATTTTAGTGAGCACCTTCGGATGCGAAGGCAAGGTAGTGCTGCATTGGATTGTTTAACTTGAATTTATGGCTCTGGTCTTAGTGGTTAGTGTTTATCCATTAAGCTCTTGGCTGAGTGACAAAAGTTGGAGGATTTATGGAAACTCGAATTAGGAATGACTATTGCGAAAACTTTAAAACTATGGTAAGTGGTATGATGGAACAAGTACCGATCTGTCCCGATCTGCCTTGGTCGAGAAATGTAGTCAACTTGGTGACAGTTTTCTACAGTGGAGCCAAGTTAAGATACACCTTTGGGCGTGTGCATTGTTTTGATGGAGGAGGATCTTTTCCTTTTGCAAAAGAGCATATTTTTCTAAATATCTTGGCTCAACTGGTGTGATAACGATGCCTAATAGTACTCCGTGTAGATGAACACCGAAACACCGCTGACCGAACTCGACTTTTTCGCCTTCTTCAGAGCACTTCTTCGCTTGTAAAAATCCATTGTTTGGATATTTCGTACCCAAAAGCGCCAAAGCTACAATGGGAGAAGCGCAGCCACCCATCCTGCTGACATTTTTCCAAATCCGGTTTTTTGTGCAAAATCAGAATGCCTCTGGCTTCGACTATTTCGCATATTTTTGTCAGTCATACAAAACGATATCGCGGATTATGTCAATCTCTTCTGGAGTAGTCATTTGCACTCGACGTCCATTCGCTTACATGCCCGCCTCAAGCAATACTTATGTACATGCCTGCCCCAAGCAACGAACCCGCATCCAAAAAGCGCTTGCTTTCGTAGTGACAGTATAGGCCTTCATTTCTCATTCTTATTTTGCACAGCCTATCCCATCGAAGTTTGCTTGTAGCAGTCTAGGACTTCGGCTACATGTGGTCTGTTTTATGACTTAATATATCCTAGGCTTCGGATACGGACGAATACAAAGCTCACGACCTCTGCAAACGTCTAAATGACTTGCAAGACAGCACTTCAAATGTGAGGTCCCTTACCAGGGACCTCTGCTTTATAGCAGTTGAGGATTTACTCCAATTGATTTGCAGATATAACCGCACACCGAGAAGTGCGAACTGATGGACCAGGCAAAAGTCGGATGAAAAACTGCGACGTCCTCTACGGGAATTGCTACAAGGAGATCAAACAAGGGCTTCGACAAAAAGTCTTAAGCTTTCGACATGTACGCATGAAAATCTCAAACCAATCCTCATCAAAGCCAGTTGCGGGAACATTAGCTTAATACGCGTTTCCGCCCCAACAGAAGAATAGGACGATCGACTCAAAGACGATTTCTACGATCTCCAAGTCAGAACTTATATCCAATGTCCCAGCTATGATACAAAAATGGTACCAAGAGATTTTAATGCGAAACTAGGCCAAGGGAAGTATAGCCTATACTACACCACGTCAGAAAATGGACATCGGCTACTCGACCTCCTGGTGGGGCGTAATCTCCTTCTCGCTAGAGCCCGATATTTGTATGTTAAAAAGAAAAAACACAAAGGAATCTCTGATTAGTCGACCATCAACTAAATTGATTGACACTCCTCCAGCATCCGAGATATGAGTACCTTCCGAGGAGTCAATACGACTCGGATCACTGCCTTGTTGTAGCCGAGATACGAATGAGGATATCAGTGTCGAGCTGGACAACGAAAGTTTGACGTCGGAAGGCTACAAGCGCAGGAGACGGCTAGGATCTTTGCTGATTGAGTTTCCTTCAACCGGCCGATGACACCGGCACAATCCCCAGAACTACAGTGGGAGCATTGCCAGCGCGCCATCAGAGACGCTGCCTCTGATGTATCGGGTTTCAAGCCGCCGCTCGCTAGAAACCCCTGGTTTGATGAGCATTGCGAACAAGTCCATCTAGCAAAGAAAGCCGATGGACGAGAGCCGCTCGTGCACATTACGAGCAGAAAAGGAGGGAGGAACACACGTTTTTACTTACTTACTTACTTATCAGGCCTGCGATCCATGGAGGATCTGAGCCTGAGCTATAGCTGCCTTCCATCCTTGACGGTCCCGGGCACGCTGCTTCCAGTTGTCAAGACCAAGATGTCTTACATCCGCGATTACTTGGTCTTTATACCGGAGGTTCGGTCTTCCTCTTCTTCTCGAACCAGGAGGCTCGGAGTCGAAGACCCTCTTAGCTGGAGCGTTGATGTCCATGCGCTCGATGTGGCCGAGCCAGTGTAGTCGACGGGTCCTTGCTTTCCGGACTACATCCACATCTTGGTACAGCTCGTAGAGTTCGCGGTTGTGTCTTCTTCTCCATTCACCTTCCTCACAGACAGGACCAAATATCCGGCGCAGAATTTTTCTTTCGAAAGAACCCAAAATCAGCTCCGCTGTCCTGCTTATCGTCCAGCTTTCGGCTCCGTACAGCAAGACTGGCAGAATGAGCGTTTTGTAAAGCATGACTTTGGTCTTTCGAGTGAGGAGTTTTGACCCCAGTTGTTTGGACAAGCCGAAGTAGCAGCGGTTGCCAAGGGCGATTCTACGCCGGATCTCCACTGTGGTGTCATTTGTGGAGTTTACGTTTGCCCCGAGGTAGACAAACTCCTTAACTACCTCGAAATTGTAGCTGTCAATTGTTATGTTTTGTCCCAGGTGGTGAGCGACGGATTGGTTTTTGCTTGACAGCATGTATTTCGTTTTGTCCTCATTGATCTTAAGACCAATTCGTTTCGCCTGTTCTTCAATCGCCGTGAATGCTTCCACAATGCCACGGCGAGAACACGCGATGATGTCGATATCATCCGCGTATCCTAGCAGCTGGATGGACTTTTACACACGTTTTTAAGGAAGAAAAAAAGAAAAGCGCGTGATCGATGGGATAGGAATGACGTTCGTAAGTTTTACAAAATGTAAAACGAACATGCCAGGGCTATAAAGCCAGAGCAGAAACCTGTGGGGATAAAGCCGGACAACTAGTAATAAAGTCATTGTCGATGATAAGTATATGGAAGGAGCACTTCTGTAGGCTGTTTAACCTGCCGCTGTCAGGCAGAATGATTCGTTCGAAACGGATGAAAGTGGAAGAGAACTCCGTCCACCCGTTCTAGATAGAATTAAGTTGGTAATTTCTAAGCTTAAAACTAATAAGCCCGCAACGCAGGCGACATGTCTACCGAGCTATTTAAAGCACCTGGGGATCAGCTGGTAGGGCGAATGCACCAGCTCTTCTGTAAAATATGGTCGGAGGAAAGCATGCCCGATCAATGGGATCTCAGCGTCGTTTCCCCAATCCACAAGAAATGAGACCCCTATAACGCTAACGCTAACTACAGGGGAATAAGTCTCCTTAACATCCCATGCAAGATCTTCTCTACCGTACTGTGTGAACGCCTGAAACCCTTTATGGATAGTTAGATAGGTTCTTATCAAGAATACCAGGTCAACACCCATCACATCTTGGCGCATTCTTGGCGACACTGAATATGTGGTCGCTCCAATTAAAATTGTGAGCAACACACAATAAGCTTAAATAATGGGAGCGGATTAGTTATACGCTTTAACGACAAGAGACAGCATTGTGTTTTGGATGCATAAGACTCCACTTTATTGTTTTTACCCACTTGGATGGTGATGTCGCTCACTGTCCACAACCGAAGTGCAGGATCGTAAACTAGGGAACGAATATGAGAAGCTGAGGGTACTGTCGTCAGCGAAGGAGTGAATTGAATTAGAAATAACAGACAAGAGATAATTTATGAAAATGAGGAAAAGTGTCGGAGACAAAACGGAGCCTTGTGGAACACCAGCATTTACAAAATGTGTATCACACTTGAATCCGTCCAAACAAACTTGAATTGAACGATTCGAAAGGTAGCTTCTAATCCATTGAAGAAGAAATTCATCGATCACGAAAGCACGCATTTTCGACAAAGGGGGTTCAATGCCAAAACCTGTCAAATGCTTTTGAAATATCCAGTGCAGCAATTTTGGTCTCACTTGCTTGGTGAAGTGAGCGATTCCACTTTTCGGCGAGATATGCCATCAAATCACCAGTGGATCTGTTACTGAGGAAACCATACTGACGGTCATTGAGGAAATTCCGTGACCTTGGAAAGAAGGGACGTTAGTGCAATGGATCGGTAGTTGGAGGCGTAGATGACTCGCCTTTTTTGGGTATAGGCTGGACAAATGCTGTTTTCCACCTACTCGGAAAGAGCCCAGAGGAGTAGAAAAGGTGAAAAGCTTACGCAGTAGTTTTGCCAGCGTAGAAAAACATCTCTTCAGAACTATTGCTATGGTATTGCCCATCTGGACCAGCGGTCGAGGTCCTTCAGAACCCTTGCGACTGTACGAGCGCGAAAGTGGATTAGTCCCATGGTGGAATTGACGCACTCTAGTACAGGCGGAGATAAAGTACAAGCTGGAAGCTGGGAACTGTTTGCGAAATGGGCAGCAAGTAGGTTATCTTTGTCTAAGGGGGTGACAGCTGGAATGTCATTGTGGATGAGCATCGGTATAGGCGACGTAGTTGAGTTTTTTACGTTTTTTATAAACGACCGAAAGCTTTTGCTACCTTTGGGACACTGAGGGATTTTACGGCTTATGTTTTGGTCGGATTGGAATTTAACCCGTCGAACGTGGGTGTTGTAGTCATTTCTGGCTCGTACGTACTTTTTTCGGTTTTCCTCAGAACTGTTTGCCTTGTAGTCCTGAAAACTTAACTCCCTGAGCCTAATAGCCTCTTTGCAGCTCAAGTCCAGCCACGTATTATCCTTCGGCCTGGTGCTTTTAATATTGCTAGGAATAAGATCTGCCATGCCGAATCGGATACTATTTGCGATAAGATCAGTTGCGGCGTCTACATCGCGTCGTTGACGAGGAAGCACAGTGACCAGTTAAAGATCCGAAAGAAGTTGTTAAGGCCGCACCTTTTTCTTTAACTGGATGGTGGAAGTTCGAGAATGTTGCTGATATCACGCAGTGGTCAGACGGGCCTACATCGATCGTGTATTTGTTAGGCTGAGAGGTAAGAAATAAGTCCAGCGTGTTGGCGGTATGACCAGCGACCTCGGGGATACGCGATGGCTCATTCCCAAGTTGAGTTAATTGATTTAGCTTAGCAAACATTTTAACGTACCTTCCTTCGGGTGTTGTCTGTCCAGAATGTCGAAGCCACTGAGAAATGCGTACAGTAAAGTCGCCCGCTAAAACGATTTCAGTGCGAGGGAATAGGGAAACAAATCTTTGGATGGAATCAGACAATGCGTGAAATGCATCAAATGTTGCATTCCTGTCTAGACTGGGGCTTCTATAAAGCCCCTCATGTTGGCCTCAACCAACATGCCTCTCCACCTAGCACGATCTTGTGCTAGCTGTTTTCAGTACCGCACGCCCAATTGGTTCCTTTCCATCTGTGCGCGCCACCTTAGGTGTGGCCGTTCTCTATTTCTTCGTCCCTCGGGGTTGGATTCAAAGACTCTACGTGCTGGAGCTGTGGTGTCCATTAGCTCTACATGGCCTAGCTATTTTAGGCGTTGGATCCGTAGACGCCTGACTAGACTCATGTCGCTGTATAACCCGTATAGTTCGTGATTGAGTCTACTCCTCCAATCCCCCTCTGTATTTATAGGACCGAAAATCGCACGCAGAATCTTTCTCTCGAAACGACCAAGGATTTCTTCATCCGCTTTAGATAAGGTCCATGTTTCTGCGCCGTATAACAGGACCGGGATAATTAAGGTCTTATATAAGGTCAACTTGGTCGTACGCGAGAGGGCTCTACTTCTCACTTGCCTCTTGAACCCAAGGAAGCAGCGGTTGGCAAGAGTAATTCTGTGCTTGATTTCGAAACTGGTGTCGTTTTTCCAGGTCACTGCGAGGCCGAGGTGTATAAAGTCCTTAACTACCTCAAACTACTTGAAGTCCTAAACTGCCAAAAGTCCTGAATATTTGGTCGATGTTGTACTTATTAGCCTGAAGCCACACTGATAAGGACCTATCAGCTTATTTACAAACGGCTTCAGGCGTTCACACAAAACGGCAGCGAAGATCTCGCTTACGATGTTAAGGAGACTAATTCCTCTGTAGCTGGAGCTGTCAAAGGGGTCTTCTTTTTGTGAATTGGGCAAACAATACTGAGATGCCATTTGTCGGGCATGCTTTCCTCTAATCTTCTCTTACAGATGAGCCGGTGCATGCTCCTAACCAGACCACCCCCAGCTACCTTGAAGAGCTCAGCAGACAACCAATCTGCACCAGGAGCTTTATTCGACTTGAGCTTCGACATGGCAATCCGTCGAGATCAGGGGGACGGATAATAAAGGACTAGCAAAAGCCTTTAGGGGTAGCATCTGCTGACGGATGCTGGCCCGACAAAAAGCGTAAGAGTAAGAGTAAGAGCCTCTGCAGCCGAACACCTTACAGCTCTGCTAGTCAGGTCCTGCTTCCACCTCCTCGTGGTACCCAAGGAAGCATCTTCTCTAACTGATTTACACAGACCACATGCCCACCTCTGGCAGTAAGACGGTCATTAACGCAACTTTCGCGGACGATGTTGTGCTGCTAAGGTTCGGACACCATCCTCCGACTGTGACCTACCAACTACAACATATACTAGAGCTGATGAACTTCTCAAAATTGAACGTAGAGAACATAGAGGCTAGAAGGCTTTGCTGTGTATTTGGTGCGATTGGCAGCGATCACCTTACTATAAGGTGTTTCCCTCTTACTCTTAAGTTGAACCTGTACTGTCAATAATTGGACCGTATGAAGAAAGCAATCCCTAAGAAGCGACCAATTTTGACAAAATTGCCACACCAGTCGATAGTGAGCAGCCAGAACTTCCGGGAGCTTGGTTGGGAGGTTCTTATTGTACCAACCAACTTGATTCGCCTGTTCCTCAATCGCCGTGAAAGTATCTACAACGTCACGCCAAGATCGCGCGATGATGTCAATATCATCCGCGTATCCTAGCAGCTGGACAGACTTGTAGAAGAAGTGCATTCCCTGTTGACGCCTGCTCGTCGCACTATCTGCTCCAGCACTAAATAAAAAAGTCGCATGACAGTGCATCTCCTTGCCGGCATCCGGTGCATGTTTCAAACGGTTCAGATGTCCTGGAACCGAACTGCACGGTGTATCGCCTATTTTTTAGCGTCGCGCGACACAGCCGGATCAGTTTTCCTTGGATCCCGAATTCGGCCATCGCATCAAACAATTCGCTGCGATGAATGCTGCCGTATGCGACTTTAAAATCGATAAGGAGATGGTGTGTATCGATTTGGAACTCATCCTTTCCATGATTCCAGCGTTAAGATCTGGTCTATGGTCGATTAGCGGGGCCGGAAGCCGATCAGTGCGGTTCAAAAGGATTTTAGACGTTCACACAGTACGCTTAACAAGAAATTGTATGCGACATTAAGAAGGGATGTACCTCAATAGTTCTTGCCGGATGTAGGATCGCCTTTTTTATGAATGGGGCAGATAGAGCTGATATTCCATTCGTTGAGCATGCTTTCAACCTCCCAATTTCTACAGATGATCTGGTGCATGCTCCCTACCAGAACACTGAAGAGCCTTGAAGAGCTCTGATGGCAAGCCATTGCTCAAATGGCAGACTCACTGCGGCCTTATTGATCTTCAGCTTTTGAATAGCTGTCCCGGCTTCTTTGATGCTGGGTGGGAGGACTACTTCCGCGGCTGGAGTTGGGATTTCCTCAGTCCCTACCACTCTCTCTTGGTCATGCTCCTTAAGCAGCTGCTGGAAATGCTGCTTAAACACATCCACTACTCCCTGCGAGTCGAAGACAAGATTGCCTTCACAAAGGCTAAGCCTTACTTAGCTTTTTTATAAAAAGCCCGTATTTTATGATGGTCCCTAGACTCCTCGATATCCTTGAGCTGGGAGGCTGCGAAATGTATTTTCTTTAGTCGCAGTCGTTTTTCTCCTCCCTTGTTCTGGCTCGGTACTCCTCTCGCGCTTCCCTGGTTTTACGCTGCAGCGAATTTCGGTACGCCTCGTCGGTTGCTGCTTTTTTCTGCTCACACTCGCCATCATACTACGGATTTCTTATCGGGGGTGGTAGGTATCCTAAGGTGTTCTCGGCTACTTCCTGAATGGCTGAGCGGCAATGCAGCAACTTGCTGTTGACATTTGTGTTCGACGTAGGCATACCGGAGAGCCTTTCGGCTAGTTGCTCCCTGTAAACTCTGGTAACATCCGGTGTCCTCAGGCGCCCGATGTCGAACCTCCTCATGGTGGGCTGGTGCATTTTTCTGACATTGGACAGTCGAGCTTCGAATCTTGGTGCTACGAGGAAATGATCAGAGTCGACGTTTGCCCCCCTGAATGTTCGCACATCCAGGATAATTGACGAGTATCTTTCGTCAATGAGCACATGATCGATTTGGTTGACACTTCGACCATCCCGAGATCGTCAAGTTGCTGTGTGGATTCCCTTCGGGGAAATCTTGTGCTACTTACCACCGCATTACGAGCAATCGCAAAGTTCGTGAATTGGAAGCCATTATCCGTTGTTATATCATGGAGGCTGTGCTTTCCGATCACTCCGCCAAAGGTGTTCTCCTTACCGATTTCGGCATTGAAGTCCCCGAGTACGATTTTGGCATCGTACTCCGATCCATAGGCGTTGCCCAAGAGATCATAGAAGTTCTCTTTGATGGGGTCTTCAGCCTCTTCGGTAGTGGCATGTGCACATATGAGGTTGATGTTGTAAAATCTGCCTTTGATGCGGATCACAGCCAGGCGATCGACCTTCGACCTTAACCGCTCTCCCATGACAAATGCGCACCCCTACATATGCAGTCTTTTGTGACAGCTGTAGTCGATGTCCCAATCTTTTTTCCTCATTATGCCGTTTCCTATCAAGCTTATTTTCTGGATCCCAGTAATATCCGCTTGCGTAAGGGTCCTTTTCAGTTTATAAGCAGCTCCAGGAGTGTATAGGATTCAGACATTCCATCCTTTTTCGCGCCATGTCTTTGAGAACCCGCCCGTTTATCCGAGGCATTTTGCTCTTCCATAACTTGTTGTTTTTTACGTGGGCGGGTTATTAACCCGCCGCCATGCATACATACAGTCGATCATCTAACTCAGTTGTGGACACGCAAACTCTACACTTATGTAATTGTATAAATAGCACCCAATAAAGGATCTGTAAGCATCTGTTACTCCTACGTTATATACCTACTTTATAGACCGGATCTGGCGCCAATTGAATACTACCTGTTCCTGTCCATGATGACAGATTTTGCTGTTGAAAACCTCGCTTGTGTAAAGCGACCGTCTTAGTTTTTCCTCATAAGGAACCAGAGCTTCTATGAGGGAGGCGTAATGGAATTACCCTCAAAATCATAAGAAATTATGGAAAAAACGGCGCATTTATGAAGCTCATCGGGGATCCAAGAGCAACGAGCATCTGCGAGTTCTGTTTTTCAAACACCTTTTTGGTATAGAGACCCTAGCCCGAGAAATATTATACCTTGTGACAAGACGACACTACTCCGAGAACTTTTTCGACTACAAAGATGGATACAAGGGATAGTGCAACACTAAAGACGAAGCGCCTTCTACATTGAGACTCTCTTAGCAACTAAAACAGACATTACAAGACAAGAATCCAAGAATCAAGCAGTTTTCTAACAACCAACCAATCAACACAAATATGGAACACCACCACAACTCGAGGCCTAAAGCCTCCAATTCCAATTTGAATAATCATAGCGTTCAAGCTGTAATCTTACGTTAGATATGCAGCTTAACCTGGTTATCTTGATGATCAACCAATTATGGTTCCTGTGATTCCACGACTACTACGAGTATCTAAGATTTGGTGTTCTTCATTGCCCGAAATTGGCAAACAATTGCTATAATCTTATTATATCCATCCAAGCCTATAAGCCACGTCTTAGGAAAAACGATTCTCTTCGATTGCACTCAGCTCAACTGGAAGCCAAACCTTGACAATTGCAGAAACGCAAATGCAACGAATGCACCAACTCAGCACAACAATACTACAAGTCACCAGCTGGCGTTGAAATGCGTGACTTGAGTGTACTGAGTGCCTCAGGCCCCTGTTAATCATCCAGCATGTACATACCTCCTGAGCTCTGACATAGACGTTAGCTTACAGAACAAACGAAGGTCAATGAAATGACAACAATACCACCATTACATACCATTTGACTGACTTCCTTACCAGATAGCTCAACATCCATCCCCCAGTCGGCGCCCCACCGCGTGTGAATTAACGACCATCTACATCCAGATGCAAATCACAGAAGTCAGCAATCTCCCCAACCAAAACTGACAATTTACTTAAGGAAGATTTATAGCTTTTAAATTCCCCATTTCGTCACATTGTCAATTGGAGGCGTTCTGCATCTTGACTCTCTATAGTAACAGTTCCCATTCTCCATTCTTTGCTCTTTATTCGCCCTACCATATATGGAGTTGTGCGCTTGGCTAAGCTGCTCATATGCGAATGACTGCAGATTGTGTCCACGGTTAACGTTGTACTCGACCACGAAGCTTTTGTATAGCATTGACCTAGATTGGGCTCTATGGGTACAATCGTTCACATCTCATAATTCCAATCGGTGGAACAGGCTCCAGTGGCAATTGTGCCGATTCATTGCACAATCGCAATCGGTACGATCAACGGAAAAAGCATTAAGTGAATGCCACAGCCAGTAAGTAACGATCGGAGACGGAAGAGCTGGATTGTTGCACTTCATGGCGAAACCAATGATGGGATTCGTAGAGATGGTGGTGTTGCCGTGGAATGTTGTGCGATTGTTGTTTGGTGGAATCTGTAAATTAAATTGAATTGGAATCACATGACGACCGGGGGCCAGGAATGACCGTGACTTTGGCATACCCACTATATTGGATTCGTGACTTACTTTGGAATTGGAATTTGATGAAATATTGCTTTGTGGGCTTAGCTGGAAAGGTGTTTGGGAACAACACCGTAGGATAGTGTGATTAGGATGAACCTCATCATCACGAGCTTACAGAAATGGAAACAGGTGAAGAACAATAGAAAAAAGAAGAAATCATCGGACTGAGTTCGAGGTTTCCTAGTAATCTTCTGGTTTCATGGTTGTTCCTTCGTAAGCGGTAAGCATCCCAGTTGAAAGTTTCAGACTACTCGTGTGTCGGCTCTGAATAAGTTTGGATCAGTCACGTAATGAACCTCGATATCCAGTTTACAACAGTCCGGCATGATCCAAAGCCTCAACCAACATCATGTCTCTCTTATCTATCAGGCCAGCTCCAGTGTTGCACTCTCAGCTAGTTGAGGTCCACTCCGCTAGTATATGCCACCTCAAATTTGGCCATCCCGGCGAGCAAATAGATCGCGTTTAACATGGTAAGCGCCAGCTTCGATCTCTGTCCCTGCTCAATCTAAGCTGACACGCAGCCTCTGCGTGGCCTCCTCTGGATAGCTGCCCTGGCAGCCGCCAGGTAGTGGACCAATATGTGCAGCGACCCGACTCCCTTGTTCCTGGGGAAAAACGAACCTGGCCCTCAAGGCTGGGAGTTGTGCTTAGGGGTAACATCTCTATCATGGAAAAACCACTTGTTCCGAAACAAGCCAAAAGCCTCGGATACGGATGGATACAAAGCTGACGATCCCTGCAAACGACTAAATGACTTGAGCGTCTGCACGTGGAATGTGAGGTCCCTTAACAGACCGGGTGCAGGCGATCAATTGGAGCAAGCCCTCAACTGCTATAAAGCAGATATAACCGCACTCCAAGAAGTGCGATGGGATGGACCAGGCAAAAGACGGATCAAAAACTGCGGCATCTACTACGGGAACTGCTACAAGGAGAACAAACAGCGCTTATTCGGATGCGGATTTGTTGATCGAATCGGGATATAAGCGAAAATCTCATAACAATCCACATCAAAACTAATTTTGGAAACATTAGCTTGATATGCGCCACACCCCAACCGAAGAAAAGGACGATAGACTCAAAGAAGAATTCTACGATCTCCTAGACAGAACTTATGTCCAATGTCCCAGCTACGACACAAAAAAGTATTTGAGTCGATCACGGGGAAATATAGTTTACGCGACACCACGGCGGGGCGCAATCTCCTTCTGGCTAACACACGATTCCCGCATCTTAATATTCACAAAGGAACCTGGCGATCCCCTGATCGGTCTACCACCAATCAGATCGACGCCAGACACTCGTCCAGCATCCTAGATGTACGAACATTCCGAGGAGCCAACATCGATTCGGATCACTACCTTGTTGTAGCTAAGGTACGAATAAAGATATCGACAACGAAAGTTTGACGTCGAAAAGCTACAATTGCGGGAGACCGCTAGAACCATCGCCGATCGAGTTTACCTCAACCTCTCGTGAACTCCAATGACACCGGAACAATCCACAGAACAACAGCGGGAGCATTGCCAGCTTGCCATGGAGCAAAACAAGAGGCATATAAAGCCAATCTGCAACATCGGACGATAGCTGGTCGCGAAATCTATGAGCAGAAGAGAAGAGAGGAACACACGCTTCTCATAAGAAAGAAGAGAGAACATGGAAAGCGTGAGATCGAGGAGATGGAGAGATGCTTCTGCAGGAATGACGCCCGGAAGTTTTACAATAAGGTAAAACGAACATGCCATGGCTACAAAGCCAGAGCGGTGGGCCTGCAGGGATGAATATGGAGAACTGGTAGTAGAGTCACAGTCGATGCTGAGGATTCGGAATGACCACTTCTGCAGACTGTATAACGGCGATGACAAACAAGATACCGCTGTCAGGCAGAACGATCAATTCGTAATGGACGACGATGTAAGTGAATTCCGTCCATACGGATCCATGTCTAGTTTTAACATCCCTGCCAAACTTGTCAGATTGTGCAGGATGACCATGGAGAATTCTCGCTGCTCCACTAAGGACGGTAACGAATTAACCGAAACCTTTGATGTTAAGAAAGAATTTAGACAAGGTGATGCACTGTCATGTAACTTTGCAACGTCGTCCCTGAGAAGATCATACGAGACTCAGTAGCCAACACAAGAGGTACGATCTATCTATCTATCTATCAAGTCTGCACAACTGCTTGCGTACGCAGATGACATGGACGTAATTAGACGAACACACCGGGACGTCAATGATGCGTTCGAAAGCATTGAAGCAGAAGTGGCTAAAATGGGTCTTTCGGTTAACGAGGGTAGAGCTAAATATATGCTGTCAACCGACGTCTCGGCACAACACCGATGTCTCGGCCTGAACGTCACAATTGGCAGCTACAGATTCGAAGTGGTTAGGACTTCGCCTACCTTGGCTCACTAGTGACCAGCCACAACATCAGCGCTGATATCAAACGAGGAATTACTCTGGCCAACCGCTGTTTGTTTGGGCTAAGGACGGTTTCCGAGGCCTCAAGAATAAGGAAGATTCTGGCCTCGGTTCCGTATAATCCAAGCCACCTGATGCGTAACGACGGCTCCTGGACAACCTCCAGAGAGGAAGCTCTGGAACTTCTCCTAAGCGCACACTTCCCAGGCAGTAGTGACTCGGATATGACACCTCCTCGGGTCAATCAGCCAACGACACCCTCCCTCGAGCATGCTCTTGACCAGGTCAACTACAACAACGTCCTTTGGGCCATAAAGAGCTTTGAACCCTACAAGTCTCCGGGACCGGATGGGATCATACCAGCTGAGCTCCAGCAGGTAGCAGATATCATCCTCCCCTGGCTTGTGGTTATATACAATAGTTGCCTCTCCCTTCCCTACATCCCCAGCAAGTGGAAGGTAGCCAAGTCATTTTCATACCCAAGGCAGGCAAAAGGCCCACACGTATGTAAATGACCTAAGGCCTATTAGTCTCACTTATTTTCTATTAAAAACTCTAGAGAAGATTTTGGACGTACACATCCGGTACAGCTGCATCTCAGGAAGGCTGTCGGATAACCAACATGCCTACAACAAAGGCAAATCGGTGGAAACAGCAGTCCACTCATTGGTCAGTAAAATAGAAAGGTCTCTGGAAGGTAAACATTGAGGGCGCCTTTAACAATGTTGAACCATGGGCCGTCATCAAGGCGCTGTCTGATCTGGGTGTTACGGGATGAGTGATAGAACTGGTACGACAGCTGCTAATACAAGGAGTTGTCAAAGCCGACTTCGCTGGTGCCGTCTCAACCAGAATGGTCAGCAAAGGTACACCACAGGGTGGAGTACTCTCCCCTCTCCTCTGGAACGTGGCTGTGATCGCCTATGCGGATGACATTGCTATTGTTGTCACAGGAAAATTTCCCAGCACTCTATGCGACCTTATGCAGAGTGCACTACATACAGCAGAAACCTGAAAACGGTACTGTGGACTTGGGGTGAACCCAAAGAAGACCGATCTAGTACTGTTCACTAACAAATATAAAATTCCGCCCCTCAACCCACCGAGGCTGGGTGGAACTCAACTAACAATCAAAGAACAGGCTAAATATCTAGGCCTAGTCCTTGACAGGAGGCTGAATTGGAAACCCAACATTCTTGATCGGGTCAAGAAAGCAACTGTTGCCCTCTACAGCTGTAAGAAAGTAGTGGGCAGAGGTGGGGAGGTGGCGTAGTAGTCTGGTGGACTGCTCTGGACAAAGCAATCGAAACCTTCTGGGGAAGGTATAAAGATCGGCATGCTTATATATAAGCGGAGCGATCAGATAAACCCCACGGAGGCCTTAAAGGTTCTACTACATCTTCCACCATTAAACCTTTTCAGCAAGCAAGTTGCTGCATACGCGGCCCTAAGGATGAAGAGCATAAGAAAATGGCCCACATCTCAAAAAGGCCACACCTCTATTCTAAAACACTTCAAAGTACCCATGGACACTGACTACATCAACCCGCAGAATGTGTTCACCAGGAACTTCGAAGTTGTCTTTCCATCCAGGGAGGAATGGGCTGAAGGGAAAGTCATACCAAAGGACTCGATCTCCCTCTATACCGATGGCTCTAAGATGGAGTTGGGTGTAGGCAGTGGGGTCTACTCCAAGGAACTTAACCTTAACCTATCATTTAGACTCCCAAATTACTGTAGTGTGTTTCAGGCAGAAATAACTGCGATAACGGAGGCCCTGGCATGGCTCAGGATCAATGTAATATCCACAAAGGATATTATCATTTGCACGGATAGCCAATCTGCGATAAAATCCCTGGCAGCGGTAACCCTGTCGCCTATCTCTAGATGAGATGGCTGAACAGTTCAACATTAAAATACTGTGGGTTCCCGGGCATAGGGATATTCCAGGAAACTGCGCGGCCGACGAACTCGCAAAGTTAGGGTCAAGCACACTCAGCCTACCTACCCTCGGGTACCTAGAAACACCAATAAGTACGGTTAAGCACATGATAAAGCTTCAAACCATAGAGGAGACCAATCTCCAATAGAATGAGAGCAATATCGGCTTTATCACCAAACAATTGTGGCCTAAGTTAAACTTAGGACGAACCAGGGACCTGGTGGCAACCAAAAGGGCAACCTTAAGCACTTTAGTGGGTGTCATTACAGGTCACTGCACCATTGGAAAACACGCCGCCAGACTGGGGCTACCCTACAATGACTTCTGTCGCGGCTGCATGGACGCGGAGGAGGAGGAATCAATACACCGCCTCCTCTGCTCATGTCCCTCTTTTGCGAATCGCAGGAGGATTTACCTCGGCGAGCGCCCTTCTTCGACAATCTGAGTGAGCTAGCAAACCAAAAAATAGCTCAACTCCACCGCTCCCAGGTAGCGGATCAGGGTAACCTGATCCAGGTGGTATCACAATGGGCCGGCTTCGGCCTAAGTGTGGCTTATGCCTACCACGTCAACCTAACCTAACCCATGGGCTCAAGAGGCCATTGAGGAGTAGAGCGCTCTCTCGAAAGACTCTATGGCGCAGAGGCCTGGACTTTAACGAAAGCGGATGACCAGGTCATTGGTCGTTTCGAAAAGAAAATTGTGCGTTCAATCTTCAGTCCTGTTTGTATAAACGGAGAGTGGAGGAGAAGACACAGTGACTAAGTGTACATGCTGCACTGCGGCATTGGCCTAGTACAGCGTGGCTGTACCATGTAGGTCATGTAGAGCGAATGGATGACACAGCTCCGGCCCGAAGAGTCTTTGAATCCAACCCCGAGGGACGAAGTAGCAGAGGACGACCGAATCTTAGGTGGCTCACACAGTTGGAAGGGGAGCCTAACCAACCGGGAGTGCGCTACTTGAAACAGCTGGCAAAAGACCGTGCCAGCTGGAGAAGCTTTTTGGTTGAGGCCCAGGTTCACACCGGACTGTAGCGCCATCTAAGTAAGTAAGTAAGTAGGCGGTTGATTATTCCGTGCACGCCGTGTTACTTTATGGATGTTGAGATGCGTCGCGAAGTCGAGTAGTCTGAATCCAGTTTCTGATGTAGAATCTGAAGAATCGATTGGGAGCGTTATAGAGCCTTCATTGGCAACTCTATAATACGTAGGACCCTGACACCCCGCGGTCCACGTTAGATATAGACTTTATGGTCGATACTCTAACAATCACACTGGGCAACGCAAGGGCCAATAGCTGCGCAACCCACAAATCAGGAAAAAAATCTTACCCTCCTTGGTGGAACGCAGATCTAAGCAAGCTCCGCAAAGCCTGTCGTAAGCTCTTTAATAAAGCAAAGAACACAAGCAACGACAGAGACTGGAGCCTATACAAAAACTCACTCAAGGAGTACAAACAAAACCTGAGGAAAGAACAAAGGCTGTCTTTGAAACTCTTCTGCAATAACATGGAGAAAATTTCAGACGCACTCGCGAGGAACTCATATCTCCTCTGCGGTAGAAGGGCAGTATGATCACATTATCTCCAGAGAGAAAATTATATGGGCATTAAAAAGTTTCAAGCCGTACAAATCGCCGGGTCCAGATGAAATTTACTCCATCGAACTAACACAAACTATGGAATGGACTATACCATGGCTAGAGATAATCTTTTAAGGATGCCTAGCTTGGAGTCATATTCCAGAAAAGTGGAAGTCTATCATCCTTCGCTCTAAAAACCTCCGAAAGCAATAATAGAAGGGCTAGAAAAGCTAAAAGTGGAGAGGACTCTGATAGGGCTGATCAGCGAGTTGCTATTAACGCGCAAGATTCACTCTAAGTGGGGAAGCCTAGAAACTACCAGAGTAGCTACCAAGGGAACCCCGCAAGGTGGGGTCCTCTCACCTCTTCTCTGGAATGTAGTTGTAAACGAACTACTAATCAAACTGGAGAAAGAAGGCCTGGACGTTGTTGCCTACGCCGAAGACGCTGCCATCTCAATCTCAGGTAAATACCTATCCACACTGAATGACTGCATGCAAACAGCATTCTCATTCCTGTGCAAATGGGCGCATAGTAGCGGGCTCAGGATTAATCCCCAGAAAACGGAGCTCGTGCTATTCACCAAAAAGCACAAAATCCCGGAATACTGCCCTATCACTCTGCTCGATACCAGGTTAACCTATTCCCCTAGTGCCAAATTCCTAGGCATTATACTCGATAGGAAAGTATATTGAAAGAGTAATACAACTGAGAGAGCAAAAAAGCAACAATAGCTCTGTACACATGTAAGAAAGCCCTAGGAAAAAATGGGGATTCAACCCCAAGATCACCCTATGGCTCTACATCACGGTCGTTAGACCCATACTAATGTATGGAGTTATAGTCTGGTGGACTGCACTGGACAAGACAACATACCACAAACAACTCGAGAAGGTACAAAGGATGGCATGTATATGCACTACCGGGGCCCTCAGGTCCACACCAACGGCTAAAACCAAAGACGGGGTGGGCAGTGGAGTTTTCTGCAAACAACTCAAGCTATATAAAGCTCTAAAATTATCAGATCACTGCAGCGTTTTCCAGGCAGAACTGTTGGCAATAAAAGAGGCTTTATCCTGGCTGAAGTGGAACGTAATATCCACCACGGATATTCGCATCTTTACAGACAGTCAAGCAGCCTTAAAGTCGTTGGAGTCCTATGTGTACTCATCAAAATCTAGTCTCGACTGTCTCAGATCTCTTAACGAGATGGCAGAACAGTTCAATATACAGCTTATCTGGGTACCGGGACACAGCGGCATTACAGGTAATGAGAAAGCCGACAAACTCGCCAAACAAGGAACGACGCTACAATCAATCATGGTTTGTGAGGGAGTACCCCTTACAACCATTAAACATAGTCTGACCAATCTCGCCAGGGCCGAGACGAACCTGAGGCGGACACAGGGACATACCTGCGTCATCACCAGGCAAATCTGGTCTCGGCTTGACAGTCAACGCACAAGGAGTATAATCTCCCTAAAAAGAACTGACATCTACAAAGTCATCGGTGTCATCACAGGTCACTGCCTCATTGGCAGTCACGCACAAAGACTAGGTATAGTTCCGAATGATTTCTGCAGAAACTGTCAGGACGAGGAGGAGGTCGAATCCATTCACCACCTTCTCTGTGCCTGTCCAGCTTTTTGCAATATGAGGAAGCGGTACCTAGGCTCTTACTTCCTTAACGATCTGACAGATGTTCAGAAAGTAGGGATACTTAATCTTCTTAACTTCTTAAGAAGCACTAGATGGTTCCACGAATAGGGGGGCAAGACCCCCTCGTAGCTGCACAACGGGCCTCCCTGGCCTAAGTGCGTTCTTCTCAATTCTGGGAAGGCTACGACCCTACCTACCTACCGTGTAAGCTATGATGTCCAGCTTCGCTTTGGAATCTACAAATGCAATGTTGATGTCAAACCTAGGGCATTGAGCATGAGTTCTCCAGAAGATCGTAGAAGTTGTCCCTTCTGGTGTCATCCTTGTCCTCTGTAAGGACAAATGCACGCAAATTAGACTAACGTTGTTGTACTTTGCTCTTCGCTCACTTGTCTAAGAACTTTTTGCTTAGACGCGCCTCAAATAAGAAAACCGCAACCAAATAAGCATTGTCTTCCTTCCCTGTAGCCACTGTCGTAGCGGAGGCACTGGTTTTCATTCGCTTTTTGCCCGGCCCTCTCAACGCAACGGCGATGTCTGCTTTGTGGCATTCTAGGGCCTTCGCTAATTGTTCAGCCACACGACGACGGTACGAGGTCTGTTCACATTTCACATGCGGGATCCGAAAGTTATTCCTTTTCTTCGTTAATTTTCGGAGAAAATTTCCAGATGTTACCACGGGAAGAAGGTGCGATGGCTTTTGTTAACCATTTACTATCAAAAGACACTCTTACTCAAATTCCGAATTCGTGAGTGTTTAAAGTAGCACTCACGCATGCCGCCAGCAAAAAGTCGTTGCTCTCCATTCATTGAGTTGCAATCCGAAGGATTTTCACTCAAATCGTGCGTTTCTCTTTCGCAGGCCAATGTCGTAGATGAGTGCAAAGAGCAAATAACTCATTCAACTTCCTTCAACCGAAAGTAAATTATGCTCAGTCCGCATGAGAGAAACACTCACTCGAATGTGTGTCATGCGATTCCATTTACGATATTACTTGAGTGGCATTCGTTTTTATCCAATCCGATTCAAACTCACTCAGTCATTTTCCACTCGTTGCAAATGAGTGTCTGAGCATGTCCACCGCATTTGTCCCCCATGACCGGATGGCGGCATATAGGCAGACAAGGCACATGTCCATGTCCCATTGACAAAGGGAAAGGATTCGATTGTATTTTTCTTTTCCTTCGGATTTTTGTTTTTTGTTTTTTTTTGCTCTGGATCCTTTTTGATTACCTGGTAGACAGAGCGACCCTGACTCATTCCGGTTTGATTGAAAGGATTCGCTATTGTAATGTGCTTTTCATTCGTATCGAGTTTCCTTAATTCCGCGGCATTCAATCGAGTAAAGCTACGCTATTCTGTGTGATATAGCTAATTTCGGCGCGCCAGTGGTTAAGGATATCGATTTCGGGCAATCCTTAAAGCGGATTCAAATGGTGGTTCGCACGAAATCGCTAGGAAAAGGATTATTGTCGGTGCGAGAGTGAAGTGCTGTTGGATTAAACGTATGACGGAACGTTGTAATGAATAGTTCAGAACATGGACAAAGTGTTAATACCGCCAATAGAAGACCATCTGCGGATATTGTATGTCAGTTAATTTGCGAAAATAAGCTTTCTAACCCCTTCTAGATGGCAAACGACTAACAAAGGCCTCGTAGGGGTAGCATCTATCTAGCCACCGCGGACGAACACCTTGCGGCACTCTTAGTAAGTCCCATCCCCACTTCCTCTGGAAATTACAGACGGGGAAAGGCGAATGGCGAGTTTCCTTTGCCAAAAAAACGGGTTTAGTCGGTTGGGCTACGGCCGTAACCGTAAAAAAAGAATAAACTCAGAGACAACCACAAGCCACGGATTTAATGGATGGACTACATGTTGATGACCTGCACAGACGTATAAAAATCGGTTCTGCACCTGAAATGTCAGGCCCCCGTTGTTACTACGGATCCAAGGTAGACGAAATCCTTGACTACCTCGAAGTTCTAGCTGCCCATTGTGACGCCCTATCAGAGGCGCCAAAGTTGTGCGTACACATAGTTTTGCCTGATTTACCTCCGAACTCATTTTAGCCGCCTCCTCCTCCTCATTTACAGCCCACTGCGTTCGACCAATCGCCTCAATATCATCCGCGTAAGCTAGCAGTTGAACGGACTTCTGGAAGATCGTGCCCCTAGTGCTGACTTGTGAGTTACGCACGATCTTCTCAACCTTGATGTTGATAAAATCACAAGACAATGCGTCGCGGCGTCCCTCCTCGGCGGGGTACTGGCAAAACCCCCCGTAGTATACTTCTCCACGAAAAAGCTTCTCGACTCACGCCGTTCGGAATCGGCATTAAACTGTAGGTCCTCTTCACCAGAGTGAAAAACAAATCCACACACAATATGGGTGATTGAGAGAAGCTTAGCTCTTGTCCTCATGGGCTGTAACGCCACCAAAAGAAGAAAGAAGAGGAATATCTGTTTTACTTTCTGGTAAAGCTTCCGGACTTCATTCCTGCTACAACACCTCTCCATCTCTTCGACTGCGCGCTTCTCAAGCTTATTCTTGTTCTCCTTTTTTATTCGTAGAGCTCACGAACAGCACTCGTCTTTCGATGGCAGCATTGCGTCTTTGTTAGCTGCGTGAGCCTGCCTGCACTCGTCATCAACCCACGCACAACCCCCAACTGGGAGGCCAGGCCCTTTTTTTTACCATCGGGCGGAGCGTACGGGTGGATCCGGTATTGGTAACCTCGCTGAGGTTGTGAGCATCGTCATTTCCCTACTATGTAGGGCTCATCAACCGCCGTCTCTTCTCCAGCGCCCCGACCCGACCATGGAGATGTCCTCTTGGACCTGAGCTTCGAAATATGTTTGAGCAACTCGAGCAATAGTGTCCAGCCTTCATATGGCCCAAATAAACCCGGGTGTAGGCGGTTGGATTGGGCAAATGCTGGGTACTCGTATAGTAAATTGGGTGATGGGGAGAGCAAAGGGAAGAGTGAGAGTGAATAAAGGTATACCATAAGGTGGCGTTCTGTCACCCCTCCGACGACGGAATGGTCAAGATTCTAGAGACGGAGGGTTATAATGTCACGGCCCATGCCAACGACATTGCCATTTTAGTCTCTGGAAAATGTCCGCAGGTCCTCAGCGATAGACTAAGCTATGCACTGATGTTAGTGGATAACTGGGTCAAGGGACGAGGCCTGGGAGTAAATCCGGCGAAAACAGAGGTAGTACCTACTCTTTACAAGGAAAAGATCTGTATCAAGATACACCTACCCCCGTATGAATGGTATAGATCTGATCCATGGAAAATCTGCCAAATATATTGGCATAATCCTGGACTCCAAACTTAATTGGAGAGAAAATATTGAGGAAAGAATCAAAAGGCCTACGTGGCACTATATCCGTGTAAGGTAGCCTTTGGAAAAACATGGGGCCTCAAACCGAGTTTAGTATATTGGTTGTACACTGCGGTAGTAAGACCTATCCTAGTCTATGGCTCGGTTGTCTGGTGGAAGGTGCTTGAGAAAAATTGTCATCTTCAGAGTGTGTCAAAGGTTCAAAGGGCAGGCTGTCTGGCGATGACGGGATCTATGAAGTCCACAGGGGTGGCCGTGGTGCAGTGGTTAACATCATCGACCGCCGATCGGAAGGTCTATAGTTCAAATTCGCTTCATAGCCAAGTAAAAGTAATTCCTAAACGGATGATAAAAGGTATGCAACGCAGTTGTGAATGGAAAGTGACCAGACGTACTGCCTGCAGGCATAACACTCACAGTATATGGTGAACCGAAATTCATCCTCTGCGTATGCAATACTAAAGTGCTTGAACGAATTACTACGGACTATAACCAACGCGGAATTTGGTCGGCTCTCGTCCTATCTAGGCCTAGGACAACCACCCCTGAGAGTAGTGAACGAACATCAACGACCCCAACCACAGCACTCCGTTCAGGTTGTGTGTGTCAACACATCATAAGAGAATATGAAAAACTCTTGAACCTGCGCGAGTCTCTAAAAAAAAAAAAAAAAAAAAAAAAAAAAAAAACTGAAGTCATACTGAACCTCCCACCCCTGGACATGTACTGCGAGAGCGCCGCAACCAGAACTGCGTTAAGACTACAGAAATCCGGTCTCTGGAAAAGGAGTCCTCACGGACATGCATCAGTCTTGGATCGATCGGCCGTCTCGAGATTCAGAACCGTAACGGACTTAGTCACCCGACTTCCTTCCTGGGAGAGGAGATTCTCTATTAGAATTCCCTCCAGGGAGGAATGGACCGGTGATTTGATACGCACGGAAAGTGAACTGGTATTCTACACCGACGGATCCAAAATGGATGTCGGCACAGGTGCCGGAGTCTACTTTGAGTCTCGGGATATGCATCGCTCCTACAGGCTCGATGATGGATGCAGTGTCTTCCAAGCTGAGGTCTTCGCTATCAAGCAGGCGGCGGACCTGATCAGCAAAGAGAATATCTCAGGAAAAAGGATCAGCATCTATGTTGACAGCCAGGCAGCCATAAAGGCTCTGCAGGCAGCATGGATAAGATCCAAACTCGTCAAACTCTGCAAGGAGAAGTTAGAAGAGATATCCAATGTAAATGAGGTGACCCTTTGCTGGGTACCTGCTCATATGAATATCTCCGGAAACGAAAGGGCGGACGAGCTGGCTAGGGTGGGATCAAGTGCTAAGATTGCGCAGATCTCAGCTGAGGCCAAAGCACCACTCAGTGCGCTCTACAGGAAGATAGAGACGGAGCTATTAGTGAAAGCCAATAAGCGATGGTGTCGCTAAGATAAATGCGCAACGGCGAGATCGACTTGGACCGTCTATGATAAGAAAATAACGGAAAATCTGCTGAAGTTCAATCGTGGGAATATTCGACTATCCTACCATGCAGCTCGACTAGGCCAGCCCTACAATGACTTCTGCAGAAGCTGCAGAGACGAAGAGGAAATTGAATCCATTCCTCACCTGCTGTGCGAATGCCCGGCGCTAGCCCAAAAAAGGAATATATTCCTAGGAAGATACTTCCTTTCGGGACTAGAAGAGGTAGGTGATATTGGGCTGAACAGAATACTGGGATTTTTATCCCCGTCTGGCTGGTTCAGCTCGACGGTAAATGTATAGGTATCAACGGGTTAAAGAAAATAAGTGGGCACAATGGACTCAACGAATAAATAAATAAATAATAAAATAAATAGATAAGTATATAGATACACAAATACAAACATAACAAACAGGAATTGTTTAAGTTATAAGTTAATAGCTAAATTTGAAACAAGTGGGTTATCGGATAAATTGCATGAAACGATAAAATGATCATAAAGCTTGGCTACTCGAATTTTAACCAATTCGATTTTAGCTACTTCAAGCAATTCGGAAGTTGGAAAGGGCCGTGGTAGTCCTAGAATCATTTTTAAAACTTTCTACTAATGTCTGAAACTCATTTCACAGATAAAAGCTACATGAAAATCGGAGGCTATAACATGTATAGCACAAATCACCCTGACGGAAGAGCACATGCAGGTACAGCAATCTTAATCAAAAATAACATAAAATGTTTCGAACACTCACACTATAAAAAGCAACACATTCAATTCACAATAATACAAATAAAGGACAACGAAGGACCACTACTAATTGCGGTCATCTATTGCCCACCTAAATACAACATCTCAACAGAACAGTACGACACCTACTTAAAAACACTGGGGCCGAGACTTATACTTGCAGGAGACTTTAACGCTAAACACAAGGCTTGGGGCTCTAGGCTAACAAACACGAAGGGCAACAACCTACTAAAAGCCTTACAAGCAAACAACTGCAAGTTCATAAGTACTGGAGAACCAACGTACTGGCCAACTAACCGAAAGAAAAAAACAGATTTACTTGACTTTTGTGTTACAAAAAACATCATTCACTCAAAACTGAAAATAAAATCCTGCTTAGAACTATCTTCTGACCACTCACCTGTTCTACTAGAGTATTCGAACGACGTTACAGCCACAACAGAACACTCGAAACTATATAACAATAAGACAGACTGGTACACTTCCCAAGATTTTCTGGACGTTAATCTACATACAAATGTATCCCTCAAAACATGTGACGACATTGAAAGATCCATAATTTACCTTAATGACATGATAAATGAGGCAGCCTTCCGAGCAACACCAAAAAATCCCCAGCACAACACTTTTGGAACACATTCTGCAATGAAGGTGACACCGCCTGCACCCCACAGTTACAATTCAGAAGGACCATGAACCTCTCTGTAAAAAGAGTAACAATAAATGAAATAAACCAAGTTATTAGACATAGAATCAACCACAAAAAAGCGCCAGGATATGATCTCATAACAGCTGAATTACTCAACAAACTCCCAAGAAAGACTCTACAATATCTTAGAAACACCTTTAACGCAATGATTAGACTTCAACATTTTCCGAAATTGCCAAAGCATTCGACACCGTGTGGCATCCTGGTCTACTTGAAAAACTTGAAAGCTATCTTCCTACTGACAACTACTAATTATCAATAGTTACTTAACGAATCGACACTTCTATGTTAAGTACAATGATGCATCATCAAAGTTATACGCAATACGAGCTGGAGTACCCCAAGGCAGCGTACTTGGACCACTTCTATATAACATCTACACCAGGGATATTCCTCTACCCGCACAGACAACATCGATGATAGCTACGTTCGCTGATGATACTATCTTGCTCTGCTCGAACAAATGCCTTCACACAGCGACCACGCAACTCCAAAAAATATTAGACGATGCTATGAAATGGTTCAAGGAGTGGCGTATAAAAATAAATGAAGACAAAGCAGTAAAGGTTGTATTCACAACAAAGACAAATTACACAGCTGAATCACTAAGACGACTCGTTTCCCTCGCAAGCGAATCCACACAGCAACCTGGCGATCTCCGGACGGTCGAACCGCCAACCAAATCGACCATGTGCTCATTGACGCAAGGCACTCGTCAAACATCCTGGATGTGCGAACATTCAGAGGGGCAAATGTCGACTCTGACCACTTCCTCGTAGCAGCAAGATTCAGAGCTCAACTGTCCAATGTCAGAAAGCTGCACCAGCCCATCAGGAGGAGGTTCGACATTGGGCGCCTGAGCACACCGGAGGTTGCCAGAGTCTACAGGGAGCAGCTGAGCGAAAGACTCTACGGTATGCCTACGTCGAACACAAATGCCAATAATATGTGGCTGCATTGCCGCTCAGCCATTCAGGAAGTAGCCGAAACCATCTTAGGATACCTACCACCCCCGACAAGAAACCCGTGGTATGATGGCGAGTGTGAGCAGAAAAAGGCAGCAACCGATGAGGCGTACCAAAAGGCGCTGCAGAGGAAAACCAGGGCAGCGCAAGAAGAGTACCCATCCAGAAGAAGGGAGGAGAAAAAACTACTGCGACAAAAGAAAAGAATCTTCGCAGCCTCCCAGCTCAAGGATATCGAGGAGTCTAGGGATAAACATAAAACACGAGCCTTTTACAAGAAAGCCAAAGGCCTTGCAGGAGGCTTCAAAAAGGGCACCCAGGCTCTTCGAAACTGCGAGGGTAATCTTGTCACCGACCCGGGAATAGTGGATGTATTTAAGCAGCACTTCCAGCAGCTGCTTAATGAGCATGACCAAGAGAGAGTGGTAGGGACCGAGGAAATCCCAACTCCAGCCGCTGAAGAAGTCCTCCCACCCAGCATCGAAGAAGTCGGCACAGCTATTCAGAAGCTGAAGAACAACAAGGCCGCAGGCGCAGATGGCTTGCCATCAGAGCTCTTCAAGGCTGGCGGCGATGTTCTGGTAGGGAGCATGCACCAGATCATCTGCAGAATTTGGGAAGATGAAAGCATGCCCGACGACTGGAATACCAGCTCTATATGCCCCATCCACAAAAAAGGCGATCCTACCTCTTGCAAGAACTATAGAGGTATATCCCTGCTCAATGTCGCATACAAGATCCTGTCCAGCGTATTGTGTGAACGTCTAAGGCCATTTTGCACCGCACTAATCGGCAGCTACCAGTGCGGCTTCCGGCCCGGCAAATCAACTATAGACCAAATGTTCACACTTCGACAAATCCTGGAAAAGACCAACGAGTTTCGAATCGATACACACCATCTTTTCATCGATTTCAAAGCCGCATACGACAGCATTCATCGTGAAGCACTGTTTGGGGCGATGGCCGAATTCGGGATCCCGGTAAAACTGATCCAGTTGTGTCGCGCCACGCTAAAAAACACGCAATGCACCGTGCAACTCGGTTCTATGTCCTCGGAACCATTCGAAACATGCACCGGATTTCGGCAAGGAGATGCGCTGTCATGTGACGTCTTCAACCTGGTGCTGGAGCAGATAGTGCGACGGGCAGGCGTCAACAGGGAAGGCACTATCTTTTACAAGTCCATCCAGCTGCTAGGATACGCGGATGATATCGACATCGTCGCGTGTTCTCGCCGTGGCATTGTGGAAGCATTCACGGCGATTGAAGAACAGGCGAAACGAGTTGGTCCTAAGATCAATGAGGACTAAACGAAATACATGCTGTCAAGCAAAAACCAATCCGTCGCTCACCACCTGGGACAAAATATAACAATTGACAGCTACAATTTCGAGGTAGTTAAGGAGTTTGTCTACCTCGGGGCAAACGTAAATTCCACAATTGACACCACAGTGGAGATCCGGCATAGAATCGCCCTTGGCAACCGCTGCTACTTAGGCTTGTCCAAACAACTGGGGTCAAAACTCCTTACTCGAAAGACCAAAGTCATACTTTACAAAACGCTCATACTGCCAGTCTTGCTGTACGGAGACGAAAACTGGACGATAAGCAGGACGGCGGAGCTGATTTTGGGCTCTTTCGGAAGAAAAATTCTGCGCCGGATATTTGGTCCTGTCTGTGAGGAAGGTGAATGGAGAAGAAGACACAACCGCGAACTCTACGAGCTGTACAAAGATGTGGATGTAGTTCGGGAGATAAAGATCCGTCGACTGCACTAGCTCGGCCACATCGAGCGCATGGGCACCAACGCTCCAGCTAAGAGGGTCTTCGACTCCGAGCCTCCTTGTTCGTGAAGAAGAGGAAGACCGAACCACCGGTATAAAGACCAAGTAATCGCGGTTGTGAGACATCTTGGTCCTGATAACTGGAAGCAGCGTGCCCGGGACAGTCAAGAATGGAAGGCAGCTATAGCTCAGGCTCAGATCCTCCATGGATCGCTGGCCTGCTAAGTAAGTAAGTAAGTACCCTGGTATTTCGAGGAGGGGCCTTGCGTCTCTTCAGCACGAAGAAGCTGGGACTTAGCATGAGTTATTCTGCGTCTGATCGTTACATTCCGTAACTACTGCGGGTAAATCATGGAGTAGCTCTCGTCTATCATTGCATATACATATATGCGTGGAATCTGCCTACTTATCACATTCCCATATCGCTAACGCATTTAAATTTACGTTAGTAGCTTTGGCGCGTTCGGAGAACGCCTTAATATGTTTGCAGACACTTTTACACCACCTGGCCAGACTGTTTCACTTGCATTTTCGTTTCGGCCAACTGTCGTTAGAACTCTCTAAATTGTCACAGTCGATCATTCTGCGTTCTGCGTGGACTTGGGAAAAAATGGAAACTTTTTCATTGACATCTTTGAGTAAACAGAAAAGATATTATCGGCTTGCCAGGCGCTAATTGAGAAGCCATGAAAGTAGTGGGAATAGAATCGGTAACGATGTGGCCTGATTGAAAATGAAACTTCATTCGGTCATCGTACGGATAAAAGGAAGCTCTAGCTCGTTGTCTGTTCGCGTTCGTGGTTCGGTGAGGTTCACAAAAGACACAGCAGAAGAAGAGAATGTATCGATTACTGAGACTTGTTTTACTGGTGGTGTTTGCCAAGTTGGTACTTGGAAAATGGCTTATTTTCCCGACAACCGGCCCGGTGTACAAGGTAAGACGATGTGAGCTTTGGCATATGTGATTGCGGCTGAAATTGGTTTTGCTTTTGCGATGATAGTTTCTGGCGGGCTTCGGTGTACCTGTTGAAGAGCTGGATTTCGAGACCCTGGTTGTGGGTAATGTCTTCAAAACAAAGTTCCGTCTTCCAGCCTCGGCTAGACAGCTATTTACGCATACCACAACGAATGTAAATACCAGACGCAGTTTTGATGGATCCATAGCGCCTGATGGACGCGTATCAGGAAATTTCACATTGCTGGATGAAAACTCTTTGAATACCGTACAAAGCAGCGGAGATGTGGGAGAAGTTGACAAGGATTCAACCTTTACTTTGACGGATTGGGTGGAGGAAAATCATCCCAAAGGGTCTGGATACCGTTGGGCGATATACAAGGGCTTGGAAGCCTTTGGTGATAGGTGCGTATAAATCACATCGAATGAGGAACTAGGTTGCATTTAATAGTAATCATTGTCCTTAGAATGGGTGTCGTGGGACGCGCTTGTGTCTTGAAAAGCATCTGTGAAATGGCCGAGACACCATTTCACTATCATAATGGCATCTATGCGGAACTACTGCACATCCTTTTCACGTAAGTCGTTAGTGAACATATTTGCCCAAAAGTAGCTTTAATATGTCTATCCCTCGCTTTTAGCCCATCGTCCTCGGCTGATCCTTTGTCAACATATTCGGATAACGAATACTTGCATGCTGAGGCAGTAGGCAAGTCGGGAGCACCATGCGAGAGGGTATTTAAGGACTGCAACAAGTCGCTGCTCGATCGATTTTCCGAAATTTACGAAATGACACATAACATCCTTGAAAGGGTTGCAGAATGACAGTGAAAAGTGAGACTTAATAAACGGAATCTGAACGAGGAAATTGTGCTTGACTTACCGTTATTTCTTTTCGTGCTATGAAGTGTTGCATCACAGGAGTCTTCGCGGGTAATTAATGGTCGTGGTCTAGGAGGTGGGGGTATAAGTAAAATACCACGAAACATGTACGTCCCACATGGGTGTGGTCGCGGTGCAGTTGTAAACATCACCGACTGTCGAGCGAAAGGTCTGTAGTTCAAAGAATGTCGATAGCCAAGAAATACAACTCCTACACGGAAAAATGTCCTACCCCCACCTCCTCGTGGTGTCATCTGAAGATTTGTTCTGGGACGGGAAGGGCGAATGATGAGTTTCCGGACTGAACGTTGGCGCCGGTTACAGCAGGCTACTAGGCCTTGTACCTCAAAAGGTAGGTTTTGGTCGCCGTCTCCTGGAATTTCAGCGGAGGTGCACACGGACTCGATTACTCGGCTATCAATGGGGACTTCCGCGATGACGGATGACTGCTCTCATGTTATAAATGGGCACCAACACCATCTAGTGGGTTGGGTTAGGTTAGGTGAGTGGGTGCCCTATTAACGATAGGTCAAGGCTCACTTAGACTATGAGGAGTCCATTGTGCACAGTTAACGCTTAACTCGTAGAAACCCAAAAGTTACCCGTTGATCTGAGATCTGTTGAGATGCGGATAGAAATCCCAGCTGTCAGTCCAGCTCAATGTTTCTTACCTCTTCTAGCCCTGAAAGGAAGTGACTTCCAAGGAAAATGTTCCTTTTTTGGGTTAGTGCTGGGCGAATTGATTCGATTTCCTCTTAGTCCGTCTAGCCTCTGCAGGAGTCATTGTGGGGCTGGCCTAGTCAGGTTGCATGGTAGGATATCATGCAGTACCCAGTGAGGGCACCGACTACCAATCGAATATTCCCTGAACTTTAGCAGACTTTCTGTCTTTTTTTTTTTTTTTTTCATAGACGTGCTCCGCCTCTATTTCTCCGTGGAGTGTACTGAGAGGTGTTTTTACTTCAGTTATGATCTGTGCGCAGTTTGCTCGTCCACCTTATCATTCCCGGAAAAATGTACATAACCTGGTACCCAGCAGAGGGTTACATACCTTGTTGACATCTGATATCTCCTCCAGCCTTTCTTTGCAGAGTTTGATGAGCTTGGATCGTAGTTATGTTGCCTGCAGAGCCTTAATGGCTGCCTGACTGTCAACATATATGTTGAGAAGACCTTAGCTTGGAAGACGCTACAGCCACCATCAAGTCTATGGGAGCGATGATTATCACGATATTCGAAATAGACACCGGCACCTGTACTGGTATCCATTTTGGACCCGTCCGATTGCCAATTCATTTTTCGTAGGTACTTCCTACGAATATGTCATTGATCCCCTCAACCCTGGAAGGAATTCTGATAAAGATTCACCTCTCACCGCAAGAAAGCCGGGGGATATATAATCCGTTTCGGTCTTGAGTCTCGAGATGGCCCATCGATCCAAGATTAATGCGTGGCCATTAGGACTCCTTGTCCAGAGACCGGATCCCTGCATTCTCAGCACAGTCCCGGCTGCGATGCTTTCGCAGTATATGTCCAAGGGTGGAAGGTTCAGGATTGCTTCAAGAGTCGCCGTTGGTGTGGATTTCATAGATCCAGCCACCGCGAGACAACCTCTGAACCCTTGAAACACTTTGAAGATGGCACTCCTTCTCAAGTGCCTTCCACCGAACAATCGAACCACAGACTAGGATAGGTCTTACCACCGCAGTGTACAACCAATATGCCACTTCCGGTTTGAAGCCTCATGTCTTTACAAAAGCTACTCTGCCACGTAGGCTTTTTTGGACTTTTCATCAACGCTGTCCTTCCAGTTAAGCTTGGAGTCTAGAATTATGTTGGCAGAGTTTCCGGGGATCATATCGAGATCTTCTCCTTTTGAAGAGACCTATCTCGGACCGGGCTTACTCCCAAGCCTTGATAGCAGTGCATAACTTAGTCTTTCGCTGAGGACCTGAGGAAACTTCCCGATATCAGAATGGCAATGTCGTCAGCATAGACCGTGATGTTAAAACCATCTACCTCTAGAATTTTAACCATTCCGTCGATCACAAGGAGCCATAGGAGGGGTGATAGAACCCCACCTTGTGGTGTACCCCGACTCCTTCCGCTTACTCCTCCTATCGTCGAATTTATTATGCGAGTACTTAGCACCTGCTAAATCCGCCTATATATTCCCGAGTTTACTTGGGCCACGTGAAAGCTGGACTCTATTGCCCCAGTATTGACGTTATTAAAGGCACTCTCAATGTCTAGAAATGCACCTAGGGTAAATTCTTTGACATTTCTATTTCTATTCTCAGGAGTCATAACTTCTCTGAGAAGGATACGCTTCTTAAGATGGCAGAGATCAGCACACTCACACAGTATGAGTTCCGCCGTCTCTTCGTCCTCGAGACAGAGCCGACACTCAGCTTCAGACGAGAGGCTAATTCTGTTTAGATATTATCTCAGACCACAGTGTCCTGTTAGATAGCTGACTAGTCTTCTGATACCCATCCTATTGAGTTTGAGTATGTCAATAGAGTGCTTGTTCAGGGGTCGTTTCCATTGACGGAGTCCCCGAACGCTGTTCCAGAATGACAGGTGTTGCGATTTTTCCCACTTGTCCAAGAAAAAATTGATCCTAGGCTTGGGAGTGCCGCAGAATGGTTCTGGACCTATATACTTATCGCTGGAACCTTTCCTGGCGAGTTGATCGGCAATTTCATTGCCCTTAATACCTTTGGTGGGTGCCAACCAGAGTTTAACATTGTTTCTTTTGGCAAGGTCTTGTAGGGCATCATGGCATTCCTTGACGGTTTTTGAGTTCGTACGGTACGAACTCGGCGCTTTGAGCGCTGCTTGGATATCAGAGATTATGTTGATGGTTACTCCTCTTATGTCAGTCTCCAGATTTAGGATTCATTCTCAGGGCCTTCGAGATCTTGCGATTCGGTCCAAGGATGCCAGCGCCAACTCTGGCATTGCCAGAGTTGGATCTGATGTACTGGTGGTCAGATAGTGAGGCTTCATTGCAGACGTGCCAGTCACCAATTGAGTTTAGGATAAATGGGCTAGAGATAGTGCGGTCAAACACCTCTTCTCTAACCGCATTTAAAAAGGTAGGCTTGTTGTCTCTATTGGCAACGTTGTGACTATTGTATGTGTATGTATGTTGGCGTTACAGTCCATGGTGGACCAAAGCCGAGCTTCTCTCAGTCACTCATGTTGTGTGTGATTTTTTTTTTCACACAGGTGAAAGGGACCTACAGTTTAATGCCGATTCCGAACGGCGTGAGTCGAGAAGCTTTTCTTGACAATTATACTACAGGAAGTTTTGTCAGTACGCCGCTGAGGAGAAGCACCGTGAAAAACATGGATGTTGCGGGATTCGATCCCGTGTCATGGGCATCAGGGGCCAACACACTACCTACTGCGCCACGGCGCTCTCAATGGTGAGACTATTGCTGATCAAAAATTCAAGAAGTAACTCACCTTGTTTATTCGTAATGCTGCTGCCCCATTCCGTATGATGTGCGTTGGCATCGCTTCTGATGATCAAGTGGTGTTTCCGCTGGTCGTAATACCTTTCCAGGTCCTGTACCTCTACATATTCGTTGGCGTTGAATCCGTAGACGCCTGACTAGACTCATGTCGCTGTACAGCCCGTAAAGATCGTGGTTAAATCCTTTCCTCCATCTACCGCCTGCATTAATAGGACCGAAAATCACATGCAAAATCTTTTTCTCGAACCGACCATGGACCTACTCATCTGCTTTTGAAAGTGTCCATGTTTCTGCGTCATATAGCTGGACGGGGATGATAAGGGTCTTGTATAGAGTCAACTTTATCGTTCGGGAAAGGGCTCTATTACCTGCTGAGCCTAATAAAACAGCGATTGGCAAAGTGATTCTGCGTTTGATTTCGGAACTGATGTCGTTGTTCCAGGTCACTGCGGAGCCAAGGTAGACGAAGTCCTTAACTACCTCGAACTTATATCTGCCTATACAAACGTTCTGGCCGAGACGTCGGTGTTGAGCGTCCTTTTTTGATGACAGCATATATTTAGTCTTGCCCTCGTTTACTGCCAAACCAATTTTCGACGCCTTCATCTCGATGCTCGCAAACGCCTCATTGACATCCCGCTGTGATCTACCTATTATGTCAATATCGTCGGCGTATGCAAGGAGTTGGCCAGTGATTTTTGCACAATCATTTCCAATATGATGTTGAAGAAATCACACGACAGCGCATCGCCCTGCCTAAATCCTTTATTAACATCAAAACTATCGGTAAGGTGTTCACCGATTCGGAAGGAGTAGCGAGCATTCTCCAAAGTCATCCTGCATAGTCTGACGAGTTTAGCAGGTATGTCAAAGGTAGACATAGCGTTGTATAGCTCGTCTCTAATTACGCTGTCGTATGCGGCTTTGAAGTCGACAAATGGGTGGTGAGTGTCGACTTGAAATTCATTGTTTTTTTCCAGGATCTGTTGTAGTGTGAAGATTTGGTCGACGGTGGACTTCCCTGGCCTGAATCCGCACTGATAAGCTTATTTACAAAAGGCTTCAGGCGTTCACACAAAACAGCAGAGAAGATTTTGTAGGCGATGTTAAGGAGACTTATTCCTCTATAGCTGGCGCAATCAGAGGGGCCTTCTTTCTTGTGGATCGGGCATACGATGCTGAGACTCCTTTCCTCGGGCATGCTTTCCTCCGACCATATCTTACAGATGAGCTGGTGTATGCTCCCAACCAGGTCATCCCCCGCTGCCTTGAAGAGCTCAGCAGACAGTCCGTCTGCGCCAGCAGCTTTATTCGACTTGAGCTTCAATATGGCAATCTTAACTTCGTCGTGGTCAGGGGGACAGAATTCTCTGCGGCCTTCATCGTCACCGTTATATAGTTTGCAGAAGTGGTTTTTCCATATTCTCAGCATCGACTGCGATTCTTCTACTAGGTGTCCGTTCTCATCCCTGCTGGCTTCCGTTCTGGCTTTATAACCTTGGCATGTTCGCTTTATCTGTTGATAAAACTTTCGAACGTCCCGCCTGCAGTAACACCACTCCAAATCCTCAATCGCGCGCTTCTCATGCTCTTTCTTCTTTCTACTAAGAAGCTGTTCCACTGCTGTTCTATTGATAGCGTGGAGGATTGAGTTGTATTGGAGAGCTTAAGGGAGACGCGATCGGTAAAAGCACAAGCGGTTTCTGGCGATAGTAGCTTTCCGACGTCATAACTTTGTATTCTTACTCTGCTCCGCAGCGTTCGTGATATCCGTAAGCGCATCTTGGCTCTTACAAGATAGTGGTCCGAGTCGATGTCAGCTCCTCGGAAAATTCGACATCGAGAATAGCGGAGGAGTGTCTGACCTCGATCGCGATGTGATCAATCTGGTTGGTAGTCGATTGATCAAAAGACCGCCAGGTGCCTTTGTGTATATCGAGGTGCAGGAAGCGCGTACTGGCTAGAAGGAGATCTCGCCCCGTAGCAAGATCAATCAGCCTGTGTCCGTTATCGGAGATGGTGTCGAGTAGGCTATGTTTGCCGATGACTCGTTCAAGTTGAAGTCTCCTAGTACAATTTTGATGTCATAGCTGGGACATTGGGCATACGTTCTGTCTAGGAGATGGTAGAACTCGTCTTTGGTGGAGTCATCTTTGTCTTCCGTGGGGGCGTAGACGCAGATCAGGCTGATGTTGAAAAATGTTGCCTTGAAACGGATTGCTATGAGGCGTTCGCTCACATGCCGAAAGCTTAGGACTTTTTGCCTTAGTCCACCTCGAACAACAAATCCGCATCCAAACAATCTTTGCCCTCTCTCCCTATAGCAGTCGTCGTAATAAATATCGCAATTTTTCATCCGCCTTATACCCGGTCCATTCCATTGCATTTCCTGAATGGCAGTTATGTCCGCTTTATAGCGGTCTAGGGCGTCCGCAAGTAGTTCAGCTGCACGTGGGCTGTTTAGGGACCTAACGTTCCACATACAAAGCCGAAGTTCATTGTCCTTTTTTCGTTTTTTGCAAGGGTCGTCAACATAAATCTGGTCCGTTATATCCGAGGCTTGGGGTTGTTTCGGAGTTTGAGTTTTTTTTACGGATATGGCTTACTAGGCCGTAGCCCAACCGACTAATCCTGTTTTTTGGCGCAGGAGGCTCGCCATTCGCGCTTGCCCGTCTGCAATTTCCATAGGAAATCTCCAGATGGCACCACGAGGAGGTGGGGACGGGACTTACTAACAGTGACGCAAGATGTTCGACTGCGGTGGATCTTCTCGCTGTTTAGCAGGCCAGCATCCGTCGGATAGATGCTACCCCTACGAGGCCTTTGTTAGTCCTTTACCATCCTGTATGCATTATTGGTCAAGTGAAAATCCACTTGTGCTTCATGAATCACCACTTTATCCACAAAAAATAACTGTTTGGTGCGGTTTGCACGCCGGCGGCGTTATTGGGCCATCTTTTTTCGTCGACGATAACGATCGTCACGTTACTGTGAACAGCCAGCGTTATCGTGCCATGATTACCGATTATTTTTGGCCCGAATTGGAAGATATGGCCTTGGACGACATGTGCTTTCAACAGGATGGTGCCACAAACCACACAACACACGTTACAATTGATTTATTGAAGAGTAAGTTTGATGAGCGTGTTATCTCAAGAAATAGGCCAGTCGATTGGCCGCCTCGTTCGTGCGATTTAACGCCTCTGGACTCTTTTCTTTGGAGCTACGTTAAGTCATTGGTTTATGCCAACAAGCCGATGACGTTTAAAGAGCTCAGAGCCAACATTGATCGCGAAATAGCAGCTGTTTCATCGAAAATTGGGTCCAACGAATCGACCACTGCAAACATGCCCGCGGTGGCCATATGAACGAGGTCGAGTTCCATTCATAAACGTTTTGATTGTACTTCAAGCCAATGATAAAGTTTTTGAAATATCTCAAATGGTTTGCGTTTTAGTTAAAAAAAAAGTTGTCAAGTCCTTATTGGAAAACCCGATACTAAGCAGCACCAATATCAATCGCTATCGCATGCACCTAGCAGATGTCATCTAAAACCACTGGACTTTGTTTATGACTTCAGCATAACGCAAACAATTGTAATAAAACAAAAAATACGTCAGCGACTTTCATTCCATAATTAACACCATCGTCCGCTTAAACGCCTGTACGCCAACACCTGCCCTGGTTCGCAGCTCAGTTCCACGCATCGGTCAGCAACGATACAAGCCAGGACGTACCTACAAAAAACGTTATAAAAATAAATGAAATAATAATCCGAGAAAACGATTCATGGGAATTATTATTAAAAGCACTCGCAACAACTGTCAACCCTTCCTTCATTTCGTTTCTAGGTAAGGTAGGAAAAAATAACTAAAAACACCACGAGGCATTCCTCACGATCCCGTGTAACGACCGAGCACCGAGCGCCGAGAACGAAAGAGTTGAGTTCCACTTCAAGGCCAACAATTATCGTAATCAGTCAGTAAATCAACGACAATTGCTATGACGTTCCGTCCGTTCTCGAACCGAGAGTAGGTAAATTGTTTTCCTTCAGCCCAAGCCCACCGAGCAATCAGCACCGTGAACCCGCACTGTCGGACGTCAGGGAAAGATGATGTCTCTCCATTCGTTCCCGTTTTGTACGTGGCAGTCATCCTACACCTGTTCGCTCGACTGATTTTAACGATGCAATTAACGACGTTTTTATTATGGATACAATTCCACGGATTCACCGGCGAATGGTCCACTTGTTCGTCTCCTCCGACTCCTTCGAGCCCGGTGCCACTGAACTGAACCCGAACCAAGAGCGGAGGTGGATCTGGAAATGAACTTGTGTCGCTTCTGTGTATATTAGACGTTAGACGGTTTCGGATGTTGTTTGTCCAGTTCATTATCTTTCTGATTGACTTCAGTCTGTCTTTCGTTTTTATGGATCCAACCGAATAAGTTTTCACTAATTATAGGTAAAGTAATTCATTTTTGTTTTTTATGGGAGAAGGAGTGGATGAAGTGGAAATTGATTTTTTTAATAATTACTGGGAGTGGGCGGTGGTAGGGAATCTCTTGGAGGTGCTTGTAACAGTCAAGTATTTTTTTGTAATTTATTTTCTTGTCGTTTATCTCATTGAGTCCTTGCAGACAGGCGCGTCACGCGGGGAGGTTTTTTTTTGATTTTGATTTATAGCAACTGTTTGGCGTTATCAAATCGAAAGTTGGGGTCGCGGGGAAGAAGACGAAGCGCAGATAGCTACGCATATAAATTATGGAAGATAAATGACAATTGTCAAGATAGTGACATGGTGAATGGGTCGATGGCATCATTGGCAGGAGAGTTGTTGCCTGGATTTCGCAATTATTTGTTGGTGGCGGTAGATCTCGCTTCGAAGTTTGGGTTACTTAGAAAAAATGAGGGGGTAACTCTAGATACATATATCCAAGTCCTTGAAAGTCTTTGTTATATCTGCCCGACCACCTTAATCTCTGGCCGGAAGAATGAGTCTGAATTGCACAACTGAACAGAATCGAATTGAAGAACTTGGGGTGTGTCACATGAAGACACTGGCGTTGCGAGCATAAGGATCTATTGTACCCCCCTTCTTTGGTCTAGGATTTGAGTGCCGCCTTCGAAAATTTGACAACTTCTCCAGATGGGATTTTGTTTATCATTTTGAATCCTTCTCGGTATGGTACAGGGTCTTTCATTAAGTGCCCCCATTTTAGGACCCCTTGTTCCTGGGGAAAGGGGAACCTGGCCCTCCAGGTTGGGGGTTGTGCTTAGGGGTAACATCACTATCACGTTAAAACCCACTTATTCAGAAGTAACCACAGGCCTCGGATACGGACGGATACAGAGCTGAGGACCCCTGAAAACGACTAACGCTCACGCTCACGTCCCAATGAAAGAAAAGGACGATCGACCTAAAGAAGAATTCTACGATCTCCTAGATATAACCTACATATGCCCAATGTTCCAGCTACGACACAAAAATAGTTCTTCTTCTTCTTTGGTGGCGTTACAGCCAATGAAGGACCAGAGCCAAGCTTCTCTCAATCACCCATGTTGTGTGTGGTTTTTTTTCACAAAGGGAAGGGGTCCTACAGCTTAATGCCGATTCCGAACGGCGTGAGTCGAGAAGCTTTTTCCAGGCAAGTTATACTACGGGGGGTTTTGCCAGTACCCCGCCGAGGAGGGACGCCGCGAAATAAACATTCGATGGCGTTGGTGTTATCGGGATCCGAGCTCGCTCATCGTGTGCCAGAGTCCAACACACTATCCACTGCACCACGGCGCCCTCTAGGAGATTTTAATGCAAAACTGGGCAAAGAGGACATATTTGAGTCGATCATAGGCAAACATAGCCTCCATAGCACCACATCCGACAACGGACTTATGTAGGCTAATCGATTTCCTAACATGGCGTAACCTCCTTGTAGCAAGCACATGATTTCCCCTATCAAAATCAACAAGGGGACCTGGGGGTTTTTTGATCAATCGGCCACCACCCAGATTGATTGGCGATCGACGCTAGACACTCCTCCAGTATTCTCGACGTACGAACCTTCCGAGGAGCCAACATCGACTCGGACCACTACCTTGTTATAGCCAAGGTACGAATGAGGATAGTTAGGTAGGTAGATAGGGTCGCAGCTCTCCCAGAGTTGAGAAAAATGCACATAGGCCAGGGAGGCCCGTTGTGCAGCTACGAGGGGGTTTTACCCCCTATTCGTGGAACCATTTTGTGCTTCTTAAGAAGTTTAGAAGATCAAGTATCCCTACTTTCTGAACATCTGTCAGACCGTTAAGGAAGTAAGAGCCTAGGTAACGTTTCCTGAAATTGCAGAGAGCTGGACAGGCGCAGAGAAGGTGGTGAATGGATTCGACCTCCTCCTCGTCCAGACAGCTTCTGCAGAAATCATTCGGAACTATTCCTAGTTTTTGAGCGTGACTGCCAATGAGGCAGTGTCCTGTGATGACACCGATAACTTTGTAGATGTCAGTTCTTTTTAGGGAGATTATACTCCTTGTGCGTTGACTGTCAAGCCGAGGCCAGATTTGCCTGGTGATGACGCAGGTATGTCCCTGTGTCCGCCTCAGGTTCGTCTCGGCCCTGGTCAGATTATGATTAATGGTTGTAAGGGGTACTCCCTCACAAGCCACGATTGATTGTAGCGTCGTTCCTAGTTTGGCGAGTGTGTCGGCTTTTTCATTACCTGTAATGTCGCTGTGTCCCGGTACCCAGATAAGCTGTATGTTGAACTGTTCTGCCATCTCGTTAAGAGATCTACGACAGTCGAGACTAGATTTTGATGTGTACACATAGGACTCCAGCGACTTTAAGGCTGCTTGACTGTCTGTGGTGGATATTACGTTCCACTTCAGCCAAGACAAAGCCTCTTTTGTTGCCAACAGTTCCGCCTGGAAAACGCTGCAGTGATCTGGTAATTTAAGAGCTTTATGTAGCTTGAGTTGTTTGCAGAAAACTCCACTGCCCACCCCGTCTTTGGTTTGAGACCCGTCAGTGTAGAAATCCACACAGTTTCTGCGCGGTTGAGTTTGGCGCGTCCAGTTCTTCCTGGAATGAGGATATCAAGAATGCTCAGAAGTCGAGTAGGACAACGTATGTTTGACGTAGGAAAGCTACAATCGCAAGAGACTGCCAGAATCTTTGCCGATCGTGTCTCCGTTAGGTTCTCTCAAAATCCGCTCGCAGCAGCGCAAACAATAGAGCAAGAATGGGCGCATTGCCAGAGCGCAGTCAAAGACTCTGCCTCAGACGTGCTGGGTTTCAAACCGTCACCACCTAGAAACCCCTGGTTCGATGAACAATGCGAACAGACCCATGCAGCAAAACAAGAGATATGAAAAGCCACACTGCAACGAAGGAAGAGAGCTGCTTGCGAAATCTATGAGCAGAAGAGAAGAGAGGAATACACGCTTCTCAGAGGAAAGAAAAGGGAATACGGAAAGTGTGAGATGGAGGAGATGGAGTGATGCTTCCGCAGAAATAACGCCCGGAAGTTTCACAATAAGGTAAAGCGAACATGTCATGGCTACAAAGTCAGAGCGGCGGCCTTTAGGAATGAAAATGGAGTAATAGAGTCATAGTCGATGCTGAGTGTTTTAAAAGACCACTTCTACAGACTGTATAACGGTGATGACAGACAAGATACCGCTGTCAGTCAGAAGGATCCATTCGTAATGGACGATGATGTAAGAGAATTCCGTCTACCCGACCTAGACGAAATCGGCCTGGTACAACGTCTACGGATACAGTGTCTAAGGTGGAAGGGGACGTTAACCAACTGGGCGTGCGGCGCTGGAAATAGCTGGCCAAGGACCGAGCCAGCTGGAGACGCTTGCTGGTTGAGGCCCAGGTTCACCACCGACTGTAGAGCCAGTTAAGTAAGTAAGTAAGTCGTGTAGGTTGTGCTTTCCTACTACTCGTTCAAAGATGTCCTCTTTACCCAGCTTTGCGTTGAAATTCGCTAGAACAATCTAGGTGTCATGGCTGGGAGATGGAGCATATGTTCTATCTAGGACTTCACGGAAGTCATCTTTGACGCTGTCGTCTTTTTCCTCGGTGGAGGCCTGAACGCATATCAAGCTGAGGTTCCCGAAGATAGCTTTGATGCAGATTGTTGTGAGGCGTTCACTTACATGTCTAAGATCCTTATGAACAGTGCCGCAAGATGTTCGTCTGCGATGGCTCTTCTCGCTTGTCAGCAGGGCAGACCCGTGCGAGGCCTTTGTCAGTCCTTTGCCATCTCTGGCATCATTATTTAGCAATTTGCAGGCTTACTGGCAATATTGATGTCAACGAAAAGGTGTTTAGTTTTGGCGGGAGATTTCTATCTCACAAAAATTGTTAACTGTGAAAAGGTACTAACGAAGTGTCTGTGAATCACTTGACGACTCAATTTCAATTTCCAGTGAAAAAGGCAATTAAAGAAAGTGAAAGCAGCGTTCATCGTGTCACAGCAAAGCTTCTAATCTGACCATCGACAACTGTTCAACACGACACGCCAACTTGATAATTACCTGCGACACCAAATGGAACTTTTAATAAACCAAATTAAGCAATTAACGTGCTAGTATAATAGAGGACATGGATTTACACGTACGTATCTAAACGACCAAGAGAGCGATGGTGTAAGGTATAACACTAATGACGTACCGTGTAGCATAATAATTAGGAGTGCGAACAAAGACGTCGTTTCCTTCATGCTTTCTTTCGCACAACATGACTATGGAAATACACGTCCTGACACTCATACGAGGCGAACTGTGCGGCCTTAAGATACGTGTACATGAGTGGGCTGGAGATTGAGAGCCCAACATTATCCGCACCAATTTAAACAACCGCACCGAAGTCACACTGTGAACCTTCATTACGGATTGCTACGTACGAATACGAGTTGTGCTCATGCAAATAGGACGACAGGAGCTGTCGAACTGTCATAGACAGATGGTAATCGAGCAGTCGTGCGATATGGTTTTATAAGCGACGACTTTGCTATAGAAACGTAATCTATTTCAAAAGGATATTCCGTGTAGACAGATACAAACAAGTACCAAGAGTGCCTGAGGTGATGTAGTTCACCGAATATGGGTAGAGACGTATGCAACGGATAAGGACGGATGTAATCATTGGATTGGCTGCTAATTTGGGACGACATCCTGACGCAACAGATAACGCTTTTGGATTCTACAAAATTGGAATATGTCTTGAAGTTCAAACAAATCAAACAGACGGCGGCGGGGGTCTATCTTAGGTATAGATTACAAGTAAACACTTGCCAGTGTTTTCCGATGAAATTGTGTAGTCATAGTTAAGAGATACATTCATTTACTACTCCTACATGGTACTTTATTGAGCCCACCTCCTAGTACATGGACTTAGAGAGCATTAACCTCGATTGTGGTCTGAATATTCGTTTAATATTTACATGCGGATGAATATGTACATAGTGTCGGCACGAAATATGTAAATGAACCGAATTAACGTATTCAGATCTAATCGTTCTTTCAAATTTAACCTGTAGATACAACAGACATACATAGGTAGATATCATAGATACATATAGGCGCTTCATTTGTGCGTTAAGTGGGGGAGAATGGAATGTGTCTTCGAGTAAAAAGGCCACAGCTAAGACAGTGAAGTGACCTAGAGTCGAGTGGATTTGACAGACCTTTAAAGCGAATTTCGAAATTTCACCAGAAATGTTTGCCGAACTCATTCTCGCAGGAGTGCAACCATGCGTTACAGTGAGACACGAGTTAATTGAACGTCAAGTGAAGGTGGTACGACAACCTTGGGTTAATGGAATTCTTCAACCGACACTATGAGGACCGACAGCGCGTGCTCATAGTAGTGTAAGATTTGACTCACTAAAAACACCACCATTCGAGTTAAGTTAGTTTTGCACCTAGATACTGTCAACGAACTCATACTCTCACATCTACGACGTGGTGAATCTTGGGAGCTTAGTACCTTTGACCGAAGTTGGGACCGACTTCCGTGAGAAGTCGTTGGCGGCTGCTAACGAGAGAGGGGGATGTGTAAGAGTAAGTCGGTTCCAGGAATTAGTTCTTCTTCAAGACGGTGGCGAATGAGTTAATTAATAGATGAGCTGCTCGAGTATATATATGTATGTATTTCGAAGCTCAGGTCCTAAGGGAGATTTCTAAGTTTGGGCGAGGATCCTGATAAAGAGACAGCGGCGTTACGCCCTACATAGTAGAGCCAACGGCGGCGCTCACAACCTCAGTGAGGTCACCGACACCGGATCCACCCGGACCCGACCCTCCGCCCGAAGGTAAAAAAAGGGGTTTGGCCTCCCAGTAGGGGGTTGTGCGTGGGGCTAACTCCCTCTTACTTACTTACTTATCAGCCCGGCAATTCATGGAGGATTTGAGGCTGAGCTATAGCTGCTTTCCATCCTTGACGGTCCCGGGCACGAATACTTGGTCTTTATACCGACCGGAGGTTCGGTCTTCCTCTTCGTCTCGAACAAGGAGGCTCGGAGTCGAAGACCCTCTTAGCTGGAGCGTTGGTGTTCATGCGCTCGATGTGGCCGAGCCAATGTAGTCGACGGATCTTTGCCTTCCGGACTATATCCACATCTTTGTACAGCTCGTAGAGTTGGCGGTATTGTCTTCACCACCTTCCTCACAGACAGGACCAAATATCCGGCGCAGAACTTTTCATTCGAAAGAACCCAAAATCTACTCCGCCGTCCTGCTTATCGTCCAGCTTTCGGCTCCGAATAGCAGTATAAGCGTTTTGCGAAGCATGACTTTGGTTCTTTGAGTGAGGAGTTTTGACCCAAGTTGTTTGGACAAACCGAAGTAGCAGCAGTTGCCAATGGCGATTCTATGCCGGATCTCCACGGTGGTGTCGTTTGTGGAATTTACGGTTACCCCGAGGTAGACAAACTCCTTAACCACCTCGAAATTAGGGCTGTCAACCGTTATATTTTGTCCCAGGTGGTGAGTGACGGATCGGTTTCTGCTTGAGAGCATGTACTTTGTCTTATGCTGGTTGACTTTAAGACCTACTCGTTTCGCCTGCTCCTCAATCGCCGTGAAAGCTTCTACAATGTCACGCTGAAACCGCGCGATGATGTCAATATCATCAGCGTATTCAAGCAGCTGGATAGACTTGTACACGATAGTGCCTTTCCTGTTGACGTCTGCCCGTCGCACTATCTGCTGCAGCACTAAATTGGAAAAGTCACATGACAGCGCATCTCCTTGTTGAAATCCGGTGCATGTTTCAAACGGTTCAGATGTCCTAAAACCGAACTGCACGGTGCATCGCGTATTTTTTAGCGTGCCGCGACACAGCCGGCTAAGTTTTCCTGGGATCCCGAATTCGGCCAATCGCATCAAGCAAATCTTTGCGATGAATGCTGCCGTATGCGGCTTTAAAATCGATAAGGAGATGGTATGTACCAATTTAAGACTCGCTGGTCTTTTCCAGGATTCCAGCGTTAAGGTCCTTTTTATGGACGATTTGCCGGGCCGGAAGCCGGCCAGTGCGGTGCAAAAGGGCTTTAGACGTTCACACAGTACGCTGAACAGCATCTTGTATGCGACATTGAGAAGGGATATACCTCTATAGTTCTTGCAGGAGGTAGGATCGCCTTTTTTTTTGATGGGGGAAATAGAGCTGATATTCCATTCGTCGGGCATGCTTTCATCCTCCTAAATTCTACAGATGATCTGGTGCATGCTCCTTACCAGAACATTGCCGCCAGCCTTGAAGAGCTCTGATGGCAAGCCATTGCTCAAATGGCAGGCTTACTGCAGCCTTGTTGTTCTTCAGCTTTTAAATAGCTGTGCCGGACTACTTCCGCTGCTGGAGTTCGGATTTCCTCAGTCCCTACCACTCTCACTTGGTCATGCTCGTTAAGCAGCTGCAGCACATCCACTATTCCCTGCGGGCCGGTGAGCCTGGGTGCTATTCTTAAGGCCTTCTGCCAGGCGAATGGCGAGCCTCCTGCGCCAAAAACAGGGTTAGTCGGTTGGGCTACGGCCTAGTAAGCCGTAACCGTAAAAAAAACACAAACTCCGAAACAACCACAAGCCTCGCGAAAGGCAAAAAGTCCTTAGTTTTCGGCATGTGAGCGAACGCCTCATAACAATCCGTTTAAAGGCTACATTTTTAAACATCAGCCTGATCTGCGTCCACGCTCCCACGGAAGACAAGGACGACTCCGCCAAAGATGAGTTCTACGATCTCCTAGACAGAACGTATGCCCAATGTCCCAAGCTATGACATCAAAATTGTACTAGGAGACTTCAATGCTAAGCTGGGTAAGGAAAGCATCTTTGAACCAGTCATCGGCAAACATAGTCTAAACTACACCACATCCGATAGCGGACAAAGGCTGATTGATCTTGCTACGGGGCGAAATCTTCTTCTCGCCAGTACGCGCTTCCCGCACCTCGATATACACAAAGGCACCTAGCGCTCTTTTGATCAATCGACTACCAACCATATTGATCACATCGCGATCGACGTCAGACACTCCTCCACTATTCTTGATGTTCGAACTTTCCGAGGGGCTTATATCGACTCGGACCACTATCTTGTAGTAGCCAAGAAGCGCTTACGTATATCACGAACGCAGCGAGTAAGAATACAAAGTTATGACGTCGGAAAGCTACTATCGCCAGAAACCGCTTGTGCTTTTACCGATCGCGTCTCCCTTAAGCTATCCAATACACCTGAATCCTCCACACTATCAATAGAACAGCAGTGGAGCCTTTGCAAACAAGCCCTGAAAAGCTCTGCATCCGAAGTTTTGGGTTTCAAGGCTCCACCACGAGGAAACACCTGGTTCGATGACGAGTGCAGGAGGATTCATACAGCGAAGCAGGATGCATATAAGGCGTCGCTGCATAAAAGAACAAGAGCAGCTCGTGAGCTCTACGAGTTAAAAAGAAGGGAGGAGCATAAGTTTCTTAGAAGAAAGAAGAAAGAGCACGAGAAGCGCGCGATTGAGGATTTGGAGAGGTGTTACTGCAGGTGTGACGTTCGAAAGTTTTATCAGCAGATAAAGCGAACATGCCAAGGTTATAAAGCCAGAACGGAAGCCTGCAGGGATGAGAACGGACACGTAGTAGTAGAGCCGCAGTAGATGCTGAGAATATGGAAAAACCACTTCTGCAGACTGTATAACAGACCTCGACGAAGTTAAGATCGCCATGTCGAAGCTCAAGTCGAATAAAGCTGCTGGCGCAGACGGACTGTCTGCTGAGCTCTTCAAGGCAGCTGGGGATGACCTGGTTGGGAGCATGCATCAGCTCATCCGTAAGATATGGTTAGAGGAAAGCATGTCCGAGGAATGAAGTCTCAGCATCGTATGCCCGATCCACAAGAAAGGAGACCCCTCTGATTGCGCCAACTATAGAGGAATAAGTCTCCTTAACATCGCCTACAAAATCTTCTCTGCCGTTTTGTGTGAACGCCTGAAGCCTTTTGTAAATAAGCTGATAGGTCCTTATCAGTGCGGATTCTGGAAAAAACTAACGAATTTCAGGTCGATATTCACCACCTATTTGTCGACTTCGAAGCCGCATACGACAGCGTAATTAGAGACGAGCTATACAACGCTGTGTCTACCTTTGACATGCCTGCTAAACTCGTCAGACTATACAGGATGACCTTGGAGAATGCTCGCAGCTCCATCCGAATCGGTGAATACCTTACCGATAGTTTTGATGGCAAAAAAGGATTCAGGCAGGGTGATGCGCTGTCGTGTGATTTCTTCAACATCGTATTGGAAATGATTGTGCAAAAATCACTGGCCAATAAAAGAGGTACAATCTATTTCAAATCCTCGCATCTCCTTGCATACGCCGATGACATTGACATAATAGGTAGATCACAGCGAGATGTCAATGAGGCGTTTGCGAGTATTGAGATGGAGGCGGCGAAAATTGGTTTGGCAGTAAACGAGGGCAAGACTAAATATATGCTGTCATCAAAAAAGGACGCTCACCACCGACGTCTTGACCAGAACATTTGTATGGGCAGATATAAGCTCGAGGTAGTTAAGGACTTCGTCTACCTTGGCTCCGCAGTGACTTGGAACAACGACATCAGTTCCGAAATCAAACGCAGAATCACTCTTGCCAATCGCGTTTCTATAGGCTCAAGAGGCAATTGGGTAATAGAGCCCTCTCCCGAACGACAAAGTTGACTCTATATAAGACCCTTATCATCCCAGTCCTGTTGTACGGCGCAGAAGCATGGACACTATCAAAAGCGGATGAAGAGGCCCTTAGTCGGTTCGAGAGAAAGATTTTGCGCACGATTTTCGGGCTTATAAACGCAGACGGGGGATGGAGGAAAAGATTCAACCACGAACTTTACGGGCTGTACAGCGACATGAGCCCTGTCAGGCGTCTACGGATTCAACGCCTAAGACGGCTGGGCCATGTAGAGCGAATGGACACCACAGCTCCAGCCCGAAGAGTCTTTGAATCCAGCCCCGAGGGAAGAAAGACGCAGAGGACGGCTGCACTTAAGATGGCGCACACAGGTGGAAGTGGACCTCAGCCATCTGGGTGTGCGGCAATTGAAAAGGCTAGCGAAAGATCGTGCTAGATGGAGGGGCATGTTGGTTGAGGTCCAGGTTCACCCCGAACTGTAGCGCCCACTAAGAAGAAGAAGATATACCGTCTGCAGAAAACGGTATAAGGAAAAAGTAAGGTCAGAATAAGGAGCAAATAATAGATGGCAACTCTGACAGCTGATTCATGCCTTGTAGCTTACTATGAAGATTCCAAATCCTTTGGCGTAGCCAAACAACAAAAAAAAGAAAAAAACTTTTAAATACACCTAGGAGTTGTGGAAATCGACCAAACCACTTCATATCTCCCTCCTTAGATACTTAACACGAAAGTCAATTTGTATATTCCCATTTCCCGCCACCATCTAATCAAATATTTTAAGCTTTACTGCATCCACTAACCACAGCAAACCCGAATGATAAGTTAAATCAATACCCATCACATCGTTACACGAGCACGCTCCACTCAGTCAACAGTACAACAAATCGAATGACAGCGGCAAGAGGGGCCGTGAGACAATTAAACATAAACATTAATGTCACGCGTATAAATACCGTCATATACACAACACCTCAATCGATTTAAGAGCAGCGCGCAAAGGGTTGTTCTCGTTATCGATACTTGGCATTTAACTTCATTTCGATGACGGTTACGAGCGCTTTAATGCATTTGTAGCACGCGACCGGGGGGTGGGGAGGTGTTCAATAGAAATTTAAATTTTGATTAAAGTTTGATTTCCCGAAGGTAGAGGTTATGGCGACAATAAAAGCGGCACCATCACCTAACCCGGCGTGTGACTTTCTATCAAATGCGCACTCACCCTCATGCCATTAGATGGGGGGCCTATGAAGATACAATCTGAGAGGAATGCCCTTATTCGCTGCAACAGAGAGAGATACCTCGGTTCCATAAGATAAATCAGTTTTGTGAATTAGATCCTCTTCTGAATCATTAAAGTGCAAGAAGTAAGTAGCGATTTAAGTGACTCGAATTAATCCGTCGTTGAATGCAAATAATGGAAGGAGAGGCTCTTACAAAATCAGCAGCGCATTAAATAACGCTTCAGCTGGCCGAGCTTAGCATGACTTCGATTCGACGAAGCGTCAATGACCAAGTTGACAAACATATTCATCTGTGTTAACTCGCAGTAGGAACAGCTCCCGACTGCTGCAACTCGGTTAATTACTTATGAACTTCAATTTGCTGCAGTAGTGCTGATGCTAGTTGAAGTATCGCAACGTTATGACTTCCAACCGACGAGCCAATCTACTTGGCACATGTACGTACTTTTAGGTATGTAGCCGCCTAACCGACATGCTATAACCCTCGACCTCAAGTGGCAACGATGCAAACAGGTCCCGGTGGTAGTCCGCGATGCAACCGGGAGCTAACTCCAACCAATATAAGGTCATGGATAGTTAATTGCATTAATAAAGTTGATTCACAGATAAGTGAAGTGTGACTGTGCGGTACGGGCGGTTCGGTTCGGTTCGGTGGCAAGGAGACTGTCTGTCAATAGGTCACGTTCGTCAATGTTCAACTGATGCCATACTCAAATATTTAACTCAATTTCGATTTGCAATTTGGCGTCGAAGGTAATCCGTTTGTATACGGAGTGATGTGCTTAATATATGCCATACTTTGGTCGAAAGTACTCGCATGGACGTCCTGCAGATGTTACATCATTGTACCGGGCGCGCCCGGACCTAGGATTCGGTTTAATACCTGCGGTAGTTGCTATAATTACCTTGAATAAAGAAATGATTGCATTCATCGAAGCTGGAAATTAAATCTTCCGGTCAAAGTGGACGATGGTTTCGAATCTTTGAAAAGTCTAATCAAGTTATTGACATGCTGAGTTGGTAGGTGAGTGGTGGATAATCGTATTGGTGCTATGGTATATAGAGCGAAGAAGGTCTTAATTGGATTTTGAGGATTCAAGGAAACTCCTGGTCTATTTCATACTATCCATTTTAAACAGAAGGCCATTCGAATACACTCAGCTTCTGTCCTCATTTCACATTCAAAATCAGGCAGATAAACGGTTCGTTTCTTTAGTCAAAAACTCCTTACTAATACCAATCTATGTTAAGCTGATGGATAAGAGGGATGAGTGGCCACCAAAACACCACAGAATAATACCAGCTTTAAGGAAATGAAGAAATCAATCTAGAAAACGTCAGGACTGTCGCCACCTTAAACGTCTTTCCCTTTACAGTACACCTAGGGTCGAACGTTGCATGTTCAGTATTTTTGCCTTAGAGTTAGAGTTAAAGTGGATAAGGGGTTGGGACAAGGTTGCCTGATCACTGCGCGGCCACTAGTGGGCCTATTGTGATATCCCCCACTTACAGTTCACTCAAAAATCCCGAGTTGTTAAAAAAACTTAGTATGCTTTTGAGTGAGCTAGCAGCAATTTCTTCTTCTTCTTTTTTGGCGCTACAACTCATGGCGAACCTGAGCCTCCTTTAAAAAACCTCTCCAACTGGCACAGTCTTTCGCCAACAGTCTCCAGTGCCGCCTAGTTGGTTAAGGTCCTCTTCCACTTGGTTGCGCCACCTTAAATTTAGCCGTCCGCGACCGCGTTGCCGAGTGCAGAGGTTTGGCTCGTTGATGTTTGTTAACTCTTAGGGGTGGTTGTCCTAGATAGGACGAGAGCCGACCAAATTCCGCGTTGGTTACAGTCCGTAGTAATTCGTTCAAGCACCTTAATATTGCATACGTAGAGGATGAATGTCAGTTGACCATATACTGAGTGTTATACCTGCAGCAGTACGTCTGGTCACCTTCCATTCACAACTGCGTTGCATACTTATGTCTGGAGCCTAGGTAGACGAAGTCCTTGACTACCTCAAAATAATACTTGCCAATATGTGCGCCCTGGCCAAGGCGCCGGTGGTTCGTGTCCTTTTCCGACGACAATGACATCTCGCTGACTTCGTCCAATTATGTCAATGTCATCGGCATATGCGAGCAGTTGTATGGACTTGATGTGTGAATAATTGATCTTAAGTCGACTTCCCGGGCCTGAAACCACACTGATGTGGACCAATCAATTTATTAACAAACAGTTTCAGGCAATCACACAGAACAGCATACAAAATTGTATAAGCGTTGTTCAGAAAACTTATACCTCTGTAGTTGGCGCAATCAAAGGGGTCTCCTCTCTTATGGATCGGGCAAACGATACTAAGATTCCATTAATCGGGCATGCATTCCTCTGACCATATCTTACAGATGAGCTGGTGCATACTCCCAACCAGGTCATCTCCAGCTGCCTTAAAGAACTCGGCAGGTAGGTCGTCTCCTCCTGCAGCTTTGATGGAGTTGAGCTTAGAAAAAATGTTCCTCACTTCGTCCAGGACAGGGGGACAGAATTCTCCGCTATCATCACTCGCTGTGGAAGGGTATACAGTCTGCACAAGTAGTATTTCCAGATTCTTAGTACCGACTGTGAGTCTACTACTAGGTTTCCAGTTCGTCCCTGCAGACTTCCGTTCTGGCCTTATATCTCTGGCATGTTCGTTTTATTCGTTGATAAAACCGCCGAACGTCCTTCCTGCGATAGCATCTCTCCATCTCTACGATCGCGAGCCTCTCATTCTTTTTTTTTTTTTGCTTTTTTTGTTTTGAGAAGCTTATGCTCCTCCCTCCTCTTCTGCTCATAATGCTCACGAGTAGCTCTCGTCCTCCTGGGAGCCTCCTGCGCCAAAAAACAGGATTGGTCGGTTGAGATACGGCCTAGCAAGTCGTAACCTTAAAAAAAAACCACAAGCTCCGAAACAACCACATGCCTCGGATATAACGGGCCTGATTTATGTTGATGGCCCTTGCAAAAAACGAAAAAAGGACAATGATCATCGGCTTTGTACGTGGAACGTTAGGTCCCCAAACAGGCCACGCGCAGCCGAACAACTTGTGGACGCCTTAGACCGCTATAAAGTGGACATAGTCGACATAGTCGATGCTGAGAATATGGAAAAATCACTTCTGCAGGCTGTATAACTGCGATGTTAGTCGATATACCGCTATCGGGCAGAATGATCCATTTCTTAACGTCGAAGACCGTAGAGAATTCCGTCCTCCTGACCACGACGAAGTTAAGAAAGCCATGTCAAAACTCAAGTCGAATATCCCTGGATCCCTGGCCTGAATCCGCACTGATAAGGACCTATCAGCTTGTTTACGAATGGCTTCAGGCGTTCACACAAAACGGCAGCGACGGCAACGGTATGCGACATTAAGGAGACCTATTCCTCTATAGTTGGCGCAGTCCAAGTGGTCTCCTTTTTGTGGATCGGGCTTTTTTGTGTGCTGAGACTCCATTCCTTGGGCATGCTTTCCTCTGACCATATCTTACAGATGAGCTGGTGCATGCTCCTAACCAGGTCATCCCCAGCTGCCTTGAAGAGCTTAGCAGACAGTCCATCTGCGCCAGCAGCTTTATTCGATTTGAGTTTTGCTATGACGATCTTAACTTCGTGGAGGTCAGGGCGACGGAATTCTATGCGATCTTCGTCATTAAGAAATGGTCCATTCTGCCTGACAGCGCCATATTGACAAACATCGCCGTTATACAGTCAGCAGAAGTGGTTTTTCTATATTCTCAGCATTGACTGCGATTCTACTACCAGGTGTCTGTTCTCATTCCTGCAGGCTTTCGTTCTGGCTTTATAACCTTGGCCTCTTCGCTTTATCTATTGATAAAACTTTCGAACGTCCCACATGCAACAACACCTCTCCAAATCCTCAATCGCGCGCTTCTCGTGCTCTTTCTTCTTCCTTCTGAAAAGCTTATGTTCCTCCCTTCTTTTTAACTCGTAGAGCTCACGAGCTGCTCTTGTTCTTTTATGCAGCGAGGCCTTATATGCATCCTGCTTCGCTGTGTGAATCCTCCTGCACTCGTCATCGAACCAGGTGTTTCTTCGTGGTGGAGCCTTGAAACCCAAAACTTCGGATGCAGAGCTTTTCGGGGCTTGTTTGCAAAGGCTCCACTGCTGTTCTATTGATAGCGTGGAGGATTGAGTTGTATTGGAGAGCTTAAGGGAGACGCGATTGGTAAAAGCACGAGCGGCTTCTGGCGATAGTAGCATTCCGACGTCATAACTTGGTATTCTTACTCTACTCCGCTGCGTTCGTGATATCCGTAGGTGCATCTTGGCTACTACAAGATAGTGGTCCGAGTCGATGTTAGCCCCCCGGAACGTTCGAACATCAAGAATAGTGGAGGAGTGTCTGACGTCGATCGTGATGTGACCAATCTGGTTAGTGATTGTATCTATCCGACCGCCAGGTGCTTTTGTGTATATAGGGGTGCGGGAGGCGCATACATACTGGCTGGAAGGAGATTTCGCACCGTAGCAAGATCAATCAGCCTGTGTCCATTATCGGATTAGATGTCGCAGTTTTTTTATTTTTGTCTGGTCCATCCCATCGCACTTCTTGGAGTGCGGTTATATCTGCTTTATAGCAGTTGAGTGTTTGCTCTAATAGATCGCCTGCATCCGATCTGTTAAGGGACCTTTCATTCCAGGTGCAGACTCGCAAATCATTAAGTCGTTTGTAGGGGTTGTCAATTTTGTGTCCTTTCGTAGGTATCCGAGGCTTGTGGTACCCTCGCAACAACTTATTTTTTCCGTGATAGGGATATTACCCCTAAACACAATCACCAACCTGGAGGGACAGGTTCCTCTTTGCCCAGGAACAAGGGAGTCGGATCGCTGTACTTATTGCTTCACTACCTGGAGGATGCCGGAGCAGCTATCCAAGAGTGGTCACGCGGAGGCTGTGTGTCAACTTTAGCTGAGCAGGGACTGACATCGAAACTTCTTCGCTCCGTTAGCTCGCTCCTCTTCCCCTGTTCCGTGACTCACAGGTGACTTCTGCTGAATGGGTAATTTCTGCCAGGAATATTTACATTTGAATGCCACATTGTCCTTTTTGCTGCTTTATTATTTTATCTGTGCAGCAGGGTTCAAGAACGGAGGTATCTTTAAATTATTAGCGTTTCGGCGCAATGTGGGTGAGGTACAAATTGTTTCAAGAAATCTGGTTCTACACTGCTCGCACATAAAACAAAATTGGTAGCGTGTTATGGCAAACATTAAGTTAATAGAACAATAGCCTTGATATCACTCAAACTGATTCGAAATGGGATACAAATCCGAAGCACACTTTGCCAACATTCCTTTCGTTAATTCACTCTCTAAATGAACCACCCAGGTGATCTTTTCACCTGGACATAAAACCATAGAGGCTTGTCTTGGACTTCATTTCAAACACCTAAACAGCGTGTCCCACGGCTCTATTGTGCTCATATGACCTGACGACCCCATATAAATCGCATAAACTTCTCCAACTAATAAATCCACATTACAACAACAAATTACTATAATAAAATGAACAACATTTTAGCTTAGTTACATCACACTTAAACCATTCCGAGGACAGGGAGCTTCCGCAAAAACCACTCTATGGCAGCCATCGGGCTGGAATTTTTTTAAGTGCCGCTTCGCTGCTCGTTCGTGACCTATAGAACGCTCCTCCAGACACATTCCGCTTGGTTTTTATTATTGCCGCTGTTAATGGATGTTCTTTAATAAACCACGCTACGAGTGGCGAGCGTTAAAATACTTTCACTGCACAGCGGCACCCCAAGCTTTATGGAACAGAAGTTGGGTGACGGTAGGTATAACAGGCTACACACATTGAATCCAATGTAGTTAGTATGTTTTCACTTTTTTCCGATGATGAGCTATTAGTGCTAATTGTGAAAATATCTTTTAGGTTATTACTAGTATGTATAGCAGTGGAATTACCATGACACTAGTAGCTGAGCGCAGGGGGATTCATACACATCCTAATGATGCGACATGGGTAGGGATAATTACTATTTCATGACACTCCATTTAAATATATTTTCTAAAGGAGTGCAGGAGTGGTCTTGAAACATGGTACACATCTCGGAAAAGAAGACTGTTTGAAAGTACCTTGCTTTTCAACAGCAACAAATGTGGAATTTTAGTTATCAAAGTCTCCTCCATGTAGAGAAACAGAATGCATACATGGCCACATTGCATTGACGGACGAGAGAGGCCGCGAGCTCTATGAACAGAAAAGGAGGGAGGAGCATGCGCTTGTGAGAAGGAAAAAGAAGGAGCACGAGAAGCGCGAGATCGAGGAGATGGAGTGATGTTACTGCAGGAACGACTTTCGAAAATTTTACCAGAAAGTAAAACGAACATGCCAAGGCTATAAAGCCAGAGCAGAAGCCTGCAGGGATGAGCACGGACAACTAGTAGTGGAGTCACAGTCGATGCTGAGATTGTGGAAGGACCACTTCTGCAGACTGTATAACGGCGATGATAGTTAAAATGCCACCGTCAGGCAGAGTGAACCATTCACAATGGACGAAGACGAAGGAGAATCCCGTCCACCAGACCTAGACGATGTTAAGATAGCGATATCGAAACTTAAGTCTTATAAAGCTGCTGGAGCAGACGGACTCCCTGCGGAACTGTTTAAAGCAGCTGGCGATGAGCTGGTCAGGAACATGCACCAACTCATCTGCAAGATATGGTCGGACGAACGCATGCGCGATGAATGGGATCTTAGTATCGTTTGCCCGGTCCATAAGAAAGGAGACCCCTATGACTGCGCCAATTCAGAGGGATAAGCCTCCTGAACAAAGCGTACAAGATCCTCTCTGCCGTACTGTGTAAGTACCTGAAACCGTTCATGGACAATCTGATAGGTTCCTACCAGTGTGGTTTCAGGCCAGGAAAATCCACGATAGACCAAATATTTACACTACGGCAGATCTTGGAGAAGACCCATGAATTCTAGGTCGACACGCACCATCTTTTCGTCGACTTTAAAGCCGCGTATAACAGTGTATATAGAGACGAGCTATACAGAGTCATGTCATGTTTTAACATTCCTGCCAAACTCGTTAGACTGTGCAGGATGAATATGGAGAACTCTCGCTGCTCCATTAAGGTCGGAGGTGAACTAACCGACCTCTTTGATGTTAAAAAAGGTTTTAGACAGAGTGACGCACTGTCATGTAATTTCTTCAACATTATTCTTGAAAACATAGTGCGGAACTCTGCGGCCAATACAAGAGGTACGATCTACTTCAAGTCCACACAATTGCTTGCCTACGCAGATGACATTGACGTTATTGGACGAACAAAGCGAGACGTCAATGAGGCGTTCGCAAGCGTTGAAGCAGAAGGGGCTAAAGTGGGTCTAAGGGTAAATGGGGACAAGACCAAATATATGCTGTCATCCAAGAAAGACGCGTAACACCGACGTCTTGGTCAGAACGTCACACCTTCGGCAGCTATATTTTTGAAGTAGTCAAGGACTTCGTCTACCTTGGCTCGATAGTGACAAGCAACAACGACACCAGCGCTGAGATAAGACGCAGAATAACTCTTGCCAATCGCTGCTTCTTCGGGTTCAAGACGCAATTATGTAGCAGAGCCCTCTCTCGAAAAACTAAGGTTTCCTTAGTTAAAACCTTAATCATCCCGGTCCTCCTCTACGGCGCTGAGGCTTGGACGTTATCAAAAGCGGATGAAGAGGCTGTTGGGCGTTTCGAGAGGGAAATTCTGCATGCAATCTTTGGTCCCGTTTGTGTAAACGGAGAGTGGAGGAGGAGATTCAACCAGGAACTGTACAGCGACATCGGCCTAGTTAGACGTCCTCGGATCCAACGTCTAGGATGGCTGGGCCATGTAGAGCGAACGGATATCAACGCTCCGGCCCGAAAAGTCTTCGACTTCAACTCCGAGGGACGACGCAGCAGGGGACGACCGCATTTAAGGTGGCGCGCACAGGTGGAAAGGGACCTCAACCAACTGGGCGTGCGGCACTGGAAGCGGCTGGCCAAAGATCGTGCCGGCTGGAGAGGCTTGTTGGTTGAGGCCCTGGTTCACCCCGAACTGTAGCACCATCAAAGTAAGTAAGTAAGGTCTCCTCCATGTCGCTAATGACACTCTCGTGGTATATGTTGGTGGGGTAGTAACCCCCGGAGGTCAAATTATTGACCAAAGGCATTGCCCTTGTAATGTATCTTCGGATCAGCTTCATCAGAAAGTTGTCTATCCGTAGAACTCTTGCCTTACTGTAAAGAACCTCGTTGGGATAGAATTTCATGTATTCCGACTCTGGTGATCTGTGTAGTCCTAAGTAAGTCTTAAGACCTTGTCTCTCAAATACCCGAATCCTCCCACCAAACTAGTTGGCAAGCATCATACCAAACGGGATATCCATAGGCAATCATTTTGTCAGAGCGACAGGGCCCTGGATTATTAGTAGAGCTTACCTACTTATCTGAATCTGGGTTATAGCTGCCCTCCATTCTTGACGGTCCCGGGCACGCTGCTTTCAGTTATCAAGAGCAAGTTTTCTCACATCCGCATACATTACTTGGTCTTTATACTGAAGGTTTGGTCTCCCCCTTCTTCTCGAACCAGGAGGCCCGAAGTCGAAGACGCTCTTAGCTGGAGCGTTGGTGTTCATGCGCTCGATGTGGCCGAACCAATGTAGTCGACGGATCTTTGCTTTCCGGACTATATCTACATCTTTGTACAACTCGTAGAGTTCACTGTTCTGTCTTCTCCTCCATTTACCTTCCTCACTGACAAGACCAAATACCATGCGCATATCTTCTTTTCTTTCGAAAGAACCCGAGCGATTAGTGATTCAATCGCTAAAATGAGCTTCCCGGAGCTGCTCATAAACTAGAAGGAATCCTCACGCAGTACAAGGCGGATATTACTGCGGTCCGGGAAATACGCTGGATAGGAAACGGTATGATTAGGAAGAAAAATTGCGACATTTATTGTAGCTGCCACAAAAGGTTGCACTTACTGGGATGCCGATTGGTCGGGGGAAAGCGGTTAAGGTCGAAGGTCATCGACTTTAAACCTATAAGTGATCGCCTGGCTGTGATCCGCATCAGAGGCAGATTTTATAACATCAGCCTTATATGTGTACACGCCCCTACCGACGAGGCTGAAGACCCTATCAAGAAGGACTTCTATGACCTCCTGGACAACGCCTACGGAGCTTGTCCGGAGTACGATGTAAAAATCGTGCTCGGGGACTTCAACGCCAAAATCGGTAAGGAAAACACCCTTGGCGGAGTGATCGGAAAGCACAGCCTCCACGATACAACAACAGATAACGGCTTCCGACTCGCTGACTTTGCGACAGCTCGTAATGCGGTGATAAGTAGCACAAGATTCCCTCGCAAGCGAATCCACACAGCAACCTGGCGATCTCCGGACGATCGAACCGCCAACCAAATCGACCATGTGCTCATAGACGCAAGGCACTCGTCAAACATCCTTGATGTGCGAACATTCAGTGGGGCAAATGTCGACTCCGACTGTCCAATGTCAGAAAGCTGCACCAGCCCATCAGGAGAAGGTTCGACAGAGTCTATAGGGAGCAGCTGAGCGAAAGACTCTACGGTATGCCTACGTCGAACACAAATGCCAATAATATGTGGCTGCATTGCCGCTCAGCCATTCAGGAAGTAGCCGAAACCACCTTAGGATACCTACCACCCCCGACAAGAAACCCGTGGTATGATGGCGAGTGTGAGCAGAAAAAGGCAGCAACCGACGAGGCGTACCAAAAGGCGCTGCAGAGGAAAACCAGGGCAGCGCGAGAAGAGTACCGAGCCAGAAGAAGGGAGGAGAAGAAACTACTGCGACAAAAGAAAAGAATCTTCGCAGCCTCCCAGCTCAAGGATATCGAGGAGTCTCGGGATAAACAGAAAATACGAGCCTTTTACAAGAAAGCCAAAGGCCTTGCAGGAGGCTTCAAAAAGGGCACCCTGGCTCTTCGAAACTGGGAGGGTAATCTTGTCACCGACCCGCAAGGAATAGTGGATGTATTTAAGCAGCATTTCCAGCAGCTGCTTAGGGAGCATGACCAAGAGAGGGTGGTAGGGACCGAGGAAATCCCATCTCCAGCTGCTGAAGTAGTCCTTCCACCCAGCATCGAAGAAGTCGGCACAGCTATACAGAAGCTGAAGAATAACAAGGCCGCAGGCTCTGATGGCTTACCATCAGAGCTCTTCAAGGCTGGCGGCGATGTTCTGGTAGCGAGCATGCACCACATCATCTGCAGAATTTGGGAAGATGAAAGCATGCCCGACGACTGGAATACCAGCTCTATATGCCCCATCCACAAAAAAGGCGATCCTACCTCTTGCAAGAACTATAGAGGTATATCCCTGCTCAATGTCGCATACAAGATCCTGTCCAGCGTATTGTGTGAACGTCTAAAACCATTTTGCACCGCACAAATCGGCAGCTACCAGTGCGACTTCCGGCCCGGCAAATCGACTATAGACCAAATTTTCACACTTCGGCAAATCCTGGAAAAGACCAACGAGTTTCGAATCGATACACACCATCTTTTCATCGATTTCAAAGCCGCATACGACAGCATTCATCGTGAAGAACTGTTTGGGGCGATGGCCGAATTCGGGATCCCGGTAAAACTGATCCAGTTGTGTCGCGCCACGCTAAAAAACACGCGATGCACCGAGCAACTCGGTTCTAGGACCGCGGAACCATTCGAAACATGCACCGGATTTCGGCAAGGAGATGCGCTGTCATGTGACTTCTTCAACCTGGTGCTGGAGCAGATAGTGCGACGGGCAGGGACAACAGGGAAGACACTATCTTCTACAAGTCCGTCCAGCTGCTAGGATACGCGGATGATATCGAGATCATCGCGTGTTCTCGCCGTGGCATTGTGGAAGCATTCACGGCGATTGAAGAACAGGCGAAGCGAGTTGGTCTTAAGATCAATGAGGACAAAACGAAATACATGCTGTCAAGCAAAAACCAATCCGTCGCTCACCACCTGGAACAAAATATAACAATTGACAGCTACAATTTCGAGGTTGTTAAGGAGTTTGTCCACCTCGGGCAAACGTAAATTCCACAAATGACACCACAGTGGAGATCCGGCATAGAACCGCCCTTGGCCAACCGCTGCTACTTCGGTTTGTGCAAGCAACTGGGTTCAAAACTCCTCACTCGAAAGACCCAAGTCATGCTTTACAAAACGCTCATTCTGCCAGTCTTGCTGTACGGAGCCGAAAGCTGGACGATAAGCAGGATAGCGGAGCTGATTTTGGGTTCTTTCGAAAGAAAAATTCTGCGCCGGATATTTGGTCCTGTCTGTGAGGAAGGTGAATGGAGAAGAAGACACAACCGCGAACTCTACGAGCTGTACCAAGATGTGGATGTAGTCCGGAAGGCAAGGATCCGTCGACTACACTGGCTCGGCCACATCGAGCGCATGGACATCAACGCTCCAGCTAAGAGGGTCTTCGACTCCGAGCCTCCTGGTTCGAGAAGAAGAGGAAGACCGAACCTCCGGTATAAAGACCAAGTAGTCGCGGATGTAGGACATCTTAGTCTTTGACAACTGGAAGCAGCGTGCCCGGGACCGTCAAGGATGGAAGGCAGCTATAGCTCAGGCTCAGATCCTCCATGGATCGCTGGCCTGATAAGTAAGTAAATAATATCGACTGCGTCGGGTTCCATGCTCTCTCCGGATTCGCACATAGTGTAAGAAAGAATATTGATTGTATGGTCTCCTTGCTTTCAATCTGTTTGCTTATTTTTTGTTGCTACACATCATCGACAATATTGGTGTAGGCACCAAGTGTTCATTGCATTATTTGCAAATTATATTTTCAAACTTGTGAGTGATGGAATAAGTGCTGGACATTGAAACCCCTAATCCATCGTCCGAGTAGCCTAACTAATTTGGGTTCTGGTTTATTTGTTTCTTGCAATTACGTGAAATATTCAATTCCATTTTAAACTACATAGTCGAAGGCTGAAGTAAATCGTTCCTTCGCATCCTTCCGTTTCAGTATTGATAGCTTTGCATAACAAACCTTTCTGCCACCTCCTTACTGCAAGACATGAAATGAAATGTTATCTGCGTCCTGCCATAACACACAGTGCCCTACAATATTATTATTATTATTTGATCAACTCTCACCCAAGCATTTATCCTTAAAACCGAAGCACGAGCAGCTCCTAGTTTGAAATTCAATTCGAAATATCCTGTGGATGTGCTCTCTGTTCAATTATTTCCAATAAATAAATTTCCAACATTGTATGTATTTATCCTCCGCTGGAAACAAAAACATCATGTCCCACTCAGACTCCACCGATATCTCCGTCAGGCAGGATTTTAAGACGTGCATTGTGTCTTTACTGCTTCCCCGACGACGACACTGCCGCTGTTTTGTAATCGCTCCAATAAGTATCCGGAGGTTGGGTAACCATCCTCCCTTCGATTACTTCTGCTTCATTTTGTTATTTCGAACAAAGTGGAAATTCGTGATACTTTGCAAATATTTTTCTTCCATTAGGACACAAGCCAGACTCCTGTACCTTTGACATGTAGCGCCTTGGCACGACTCCGAGCCTCAATAAATCTAATTTGCTTTCCTTCTACCTATCATACACACGAGTTCGAACTGTAGGTATATTGAGACATGATGATGTTCCCCAGCGTTCCCCAGCCTAATCTTGCCCGATTTGTGTACACGGTTTTTTAGGACCATGTGCTCGTAAACAGGAATTTCCAAATACCATTAGCATACGCAAAGTGTGAGCGCGGTAATGGAATACACGGATGTGAGATCACAGGATACGTACTCCTATAACAATAAACGAGGACGAAATAACACTAAAGCAATGCGAACATACACGCGCCACTACATGACGACCAAATAGTCTTCTTGGATTCATAAAAATTTATGATTTCCATCTTTCGAAATGGGGATACGCCGATAATGTGGCGCAAAGAACCAGAAATGAGATAGAGAAATAAAATCGGACCCGTCTCTCATCCTTGCGTATCTTCAAGATAACAAACAGAGGGAAGGCTGCGCCCTAGGCGGGCGGATGGATTTGAAAATCGTTGGGATTATTTTATTACGAAATGAAGACCTTACGGATATTTGGTTTCCTACCCGAATACCCGTTTGACGCTTCTGGTTGATAGATTTTATTAAATACTCTACGGTCGTGGTATGAAAAAATTGCGACGCTTCATGTGTGATAAATAGGTTATGAGCCTTATTTAAAGGCTGCCAATCTACCGGTATAGGACGAAGAGACACGCGACGTTGTTGTAAAATATTAACGATGAAATGTAGCACCAACATAAATACATCTTTATGGTCCTTATCCTTACATTGTAGGTATAAAACTGCCTTATCTTTAAGCTACCGTGCCATTGGCTGAGTTCAAATATGTGTTTATTGTTAAGAAGTAAAAATTTCATTACGAGTTTCTGGTTATAATTCAATCTATAAAATTGTGTCACTCCTATTCTATATAATGCTCCGCCTCACCAAAAGCGGAGAAGACGTAAATCTAATCCAGGAACCGTGGATAGTTAACAACATGGTACGTGGACTCGGAACATCAGAATTCAGAATAAAAGCTCACCTACGTGCGCGAGCCAACAGCTTGTATCTTAACTAACTTACTTCAACTGATCAGGCCAGCGATCCATGGAGGATCTGAGCCTGGGCTATAGCTGCCTTCATCCTTGACGGTCCCGGGCACGCTGCTTCCAGTTGTCAAGACCAAGATGTCTTACATCCGCGATTACTTGGTCTTTATACCGGAGGTTCGATCTTCCTCTTCTTCTCGAACCATTAGGCTCGGAGTCGAAGACCCTCTTAGCAGGAGCGTTGATGTCCATGCGCTCGATGTGGCCGAGCCAGTGTAGTCAACGGATCCTTGCCTTCCGGACTACATCCACATCTTGGTACAGCTCGTAGAGTTCGCGGTTGTGTCTTCTTCTCCATTCACCTTCCTCACAGACAGGACCAAATATCCGGTTCTTTCGAAAGAACCCAAAATCAGCTCCGCTGTCCTGCTTATCGTCCAGCTTTCGGCTCCGTACAGCATGACTGGCAGAATGAGCGTTTTGTAAAGCATGACTTTGGTCTTTCGAGTGAGGAGTTTTGACCCCAGTTGTTTGGACAAGCCGAAGTAGCAGCGGTTGCCAAGGGCGATTCTACGCCGGATCTCCACTGTGGTGTCATTTGTGGAATTTACGTTTGCCCCGAGCTAGACAAACTCCTTACTTACTTACTTATCAGGCCTGCGATCCATGGAGGATCTGAGCCTGAGCTATAGCTGCCTTCCATCCTTGACGGTCCCGGGCACGCTGCTTCCAGTTGTCAAGACCAAGATGTCTTACATCCGCGATTACTTGGTCTTTATACCGGAGGTTCGGTCTTCCTCTTCTTCTCGAACCAGGAGGCTCGGAGTCGAAGACCTTCTTAGCTGGAGCGTTGATCTCCATGCGCTCGATGTGGCCGAGCCAGTGCAGTCGACGGGTCCTTGCCTTCCGGACTACATCCACATCTTGGTACAGCTCGTAGAGTTCGCGGTTGTGTCTTCTTCTCCATTCACCTTCCTCACAGACAGGACCAAATATCCGGCGCAGAATTTTTCTTTCGAAAGAACCCAAAATCAGCTCCGCTGTCCTGCTTATCGTCCAGCTTTCGGCTCCGTACAGCAAAACTGGCAGAATGAGCGTTTTGTAAAGCATGACTTTGGTCTTTCGAGTGAGGAGTTTTGACCCCAGTTGTTTGGACAAGCCGAAGTAGCAGCGGTTGCCAAGGGCGATTCTACGCCGGATCTCCACTGTGGTGTCATTTGTGGAGTTTACGTTTGCCCCGAGGTAGACAAACTCCTTAACTACCTCGAAATTGTAGCTGTCAATTGTTATGTTTTGTCCCAGGTGGTGAGCGACGGATTGGTTTTTGCTTGACAGCATGTATTTCGTTTTGTCCTCATTGATCTTAAGACCAATTCGTTTCGCCTGTTCTTCAATCGCCGTGAATGCTTCCACAATGCCACGGCGAGAACACGCGATGATGTCGATATCATCCGCGTATCCTAGCAGCTGGATGGACTTGTAAAAGATAGTGCCTTCCCTGTTGACGCCTGCCCGTCGCACTATCTGCTCCAGCACCAGGTTGAAGAAGTCACATGACAGCGCATCTCCTTGCCGAAATCCGGTGCATGTTTCGAATGGTTCCGAGGTCCTAGAACCGAGTTGCACGGTGCATCGCGTGTTTTTTAGCGTGGCGCGACACAACTGGATCAGTTTTACCGGGATCCCGAATTCGGCCATCGCCCCAAACAGTGCTTCACGATGAATGCTGTCGTATGCGGCTTTGAAATCGATGAAAAGATGGTGTGTATCGATTTGAAACTCGTTGGTCTTTTCCAGGATCTGTCGAAGTGTGAAAATTTGGTCTATAGTTGATTTGCCGGGCCGGAAGCCGCACTGGTAGCTGCCGATTAGTGCGGTGCAAAATGGTTTTAGACGTTCACACAATACGCTGGACAGGATCTTGTATGCGACATTGAGCAGGGATATACCTCTATAGTTCTTGCAAGAGGTAGGATCGCCTTTTTTGTGGATAGGGCATATACAGCTGGTATTCCAGTCGTCGGGCATGCTTTCATTTTCCCAAATTCTGCAGATGATCTGGTGCATGCTCCCTACCAGAACATCGCCGCCAGCCTTGAAGAGCTCTGATGGCAAGCCATCTGAGCCTGCGGCCTTGTTGTTCTTCAGCTTCTGAATAGCTGTGCCGCCTCCTTCGATGCTGGGTGGGAGGACTACTTCAGCGGCTGGAGTTGATATTTCCTCGGTCCCTACCACTCTCTCTTGGTCAGGCTCACTAAGCAGCTGCTGGAAATGCTGCTTAAATACATCCACTATTCCCTGCGGGTCGGTGGCAATATTACCCTCGCAGTTTCGAAGAGCTTGGGTGCTCTCTTTGAAGCCTCCTGCAAGGCCTTTGGCTTTCTTGTAAAAGGCTCGTATTTTATGTTTATCCCTAGACTCCTCGATATCCTTGAGCTGGGAGGCTGCGAAGATTCTATTCTTTTATCGCAGTAGTTTTTTCTCCTCCCTTCTTCTGGCTCGGTACTCTTCTTGCGCTGCCCTGGTTTTCCTCTGCAGCGCCTTTTGGTACGCCTCGTCGGTTGCTGCCTTTTTCTGCTCACACTCGCCATCATACCACGGGTTTCTTGTTGGGGGTGGTAGGTATCCTAAGGTGGTTTCGGCTACTTCCTGAATGGCTGAGCGGCAATGCAGCCACATTTGTGTTCGACGTAGGCATACCGTAGAGTCTTTCGCTCAGCTGCTCCCTGTAGACTCTGGCAACCTCCAGTGTGCTCAGGCGCCTAATGTCGAACCTCCTCCTGATGGGCTGGGGCAGCTTTCCGACATTGAACAGTCGAGCTCTGAATCTTGCTGCTACGAGGAAGTGGTAAGAGTCGACATTTGCCCCTCTGAATGTTCGCACATCCAGGATGTTTGACGAGTGCCTTGCGTCAATGAGCACATGGTCGATTTGGTTGGCGGTTCGACCGTCCGGAGATCGCCAGGTTGCTGTGTGGATTCGCTTGCGAGGGAATCTTGTGCTACTTATCACCGCGTTACGAGCTGTCGCAAAGTCAGCGAGTCGGAAGCCGTTATCTGTTGTTGTATCGTGGAGGTTGTGCTTTCCGATCACTCCGCCAAGGGTGTTTTCCTTACCGATTTTGGCGTTGAAGTCCCCGAGCACGATTTTTACATCGTACTCCGGAAAAACTCCGTAGGCGTTGTCCTGGAGGTCATAGAAATCCTCCTTGATAGGGTCTTCAGCCTCGTCGGTAGGGGCGTGTGCACATATAAGGCTGATGTTATAAAATCTGCCACTGATGCGGATCACAGCCGGGCGATCACTTATAGGCTTAAGATCGATGACCTTCGACCTTAACCGCTTTCCCCCGACCAATCGGCATCCCAGTAAGTGCAACCTTTTGTGGAAGCTGTAATAAATGTCGCAATTTTTCTTCCTAATCATACCGTTTCCTATCCAGCGTATTTCCTGGAACGCAGTAATATCCGCCTTGTACTGCGTGCGGATTCCTTCTAGTTTATGAGCAGCTCCGGGAGTGTACAGGGTTCTGACATTCCAGGAGCATACTCGCAAATCGTGTTCCTTTTTCGTGCGTTGTCGTCGTCGAGTATCCGTCCGTGTATCCGAGGCATTTTGCTCATTCATAACGTTTTCTTTTTACGTGGGCGGATTGTTAGCCCGCCGCACAACCGCCATTCTGGTCGGGGTCTTGTCGCTGCATACGTTTGTTCACCTCCCAACGGTTGTTGAAGAGGCTATCCAGAGGGCGCCGCGAGGAGGCCGTATGTCAACTTGACCCGGGCATTTAAACAGGGATCGTTGCTGGCATCTCGCCAGGTTGAGAGCGATCAACAACTTTACCCTGTATGTCCGAGCCCATGCCCTTTAACTAAAACACATCTAAAAACCTCCTTCAAGCTCTGGATTGCCTCGGCCTATTTGGCCCACGACCACCCAAGTCCTCCCCCTCAGGCTAACTTGGTGAATCTGGTCAAGGATGCTGAGTAAGCAAATGCCGGACTTGTTATAGGGTGTGATGCGAATGGACACTACACTTTTTTTTTTTTTTTTGTTTTGTTATAGGGCTAGTGCTACCATTAGCAATACGGCACTGCGACCTTTGCAGATCTATTGTGCCTGCCAAATGGGGCAGCAGTAACATCAACGATCGAGGTGAGTCTTTGTTTAATTATTTATTACATACTTACCTCATCGTCTGGATGGTGAAGGACTAGCAAAGGCCTAGCAAAGGGGTAGCATCTGCCGACGGATGCTGGCCCGACAAAAAGCGAGTAAGAGCCTCTGCAGCCGAACATCTTGCAGCTCTGCTAGTCAGATCCTACTTCCACCTGCTCGTGGTGCCATCTGGAAATTTCCTTAAAAGGGAAATTACTGACAGAAGAGGCCGAATGGCGAGTATCCTGCGCCACCAAACAGGATTAGTGTCGGTTGGGCTATGGTCTAGCAAACCATAACCGTAAAACCACTGATTGCTCAGAAACAAAAAAGAGCCTCGGATAATAAAACGGAACGGATCTATGTTGACGACCCTATAAGAAAACAAAAAACAAACAAGGATCTTCGGTTCAGTACGTGGAATGTTAGGTTCCTAAACAGACCACGTGCGGCCGAACAACTTGCGGACGCCCTAGACCGCTATGAAGCGGACATAACCGCCATCCAGGAAATGCGATGGAATGGACCGGGTAAAAAGCGGATGAAAAACTGTGACATTTAATACGGTGACTGTTATAGGGAGAGAGGACAGAGACTATTTGGATGCGGATTTGTTGTTAGAGGTGGACTAAGACATAAAGTCCTTAGTTTCCAGTATGTGAGTGAACGCCTCATAACGATCCGCATCAAGGCAAATTTCTGTAACATCAGCCTCATATGCATCCATGCCCCCACGGAAGACAAGGATGACTCCATCAAAGATGATTTCTTTGATCTCCTAGACAGAACATATACCAAATGCCCCAGCTATGATACCAAAATCGTACTAGGAGATTTGAACGCTAAGCTGGGTAAAGAAAGCATCTTTGAGCGGGTCATCGGCAAACACAGCCTACATGACACCACATCCGATAACGGACACAGGCTGATCGACCTTGCCACGGGGCGAAATCTTCTTCTAGTCAGCACACGATTTCCCCATCTTGATATACACAAAGGCACCTGGCGGTCGCCAGATCAATTGATCACATCACCATTGACGTCAGACACTCCTCCACTATTCTTGATGTTCGCACTTTCCGAGCAGCGAACATCGACCCAGACCGCTATCTTGTAGTAGCCAAGATACATCAACACATAACACGAACACCGCGGAGTAGAGTTAGAAAACCAAGCTATGACGTCGGAAGGCTACTATCGCCGGAGATCGCCAGTGCCTTTGCCAACCGCGTCTCTCTTAAGCTCTCCGATACACGTCAGTCCTCCACTCAGTCAGTAGAGCAACAATGGAGCCTGTGCAAATAAGCACTGAAAGGCACAGCAACGGAAGTGCTGGACTTTAAAGCTCCACCACGACGAAACACCTGGTTCGATGACGAGTGTAGAAGGATTCATGCGGAAAAGCAGGAGGCATACAAAGCATCACTACACAAAAAAACAAGAGCGGCTCGTGAGCTCTACGAGCTTAAGAGAAGGGAGGAACATAAGCTTCTCAAGAGAAAAAAGAAAGAGCACGAGAAGCGGGCGATTGAAAACTTCGAGAGGTGCTATTGCAGGCACGACGTTCGAAGATTTTATCAGCGGATAAAACGAATGTCTCAAGGCTATAAAGCCCGAACGGAGGCCTGTAAGGATGAGAACGGACACCTAGTAGTAGAATCGCAGTCGATGCTGAGAATTTGGAAAAACCACTTCTGCAGACTGTATAACGTCGATGACAGCCAACATACCGCCGTCAGGCAGAATGATCCATTTTTTAACGACGAAGATCGCAGAGAATTCCGTCTCCCTGACCTCGACGAAGTTGAGATTGCCATGTCGAAACTCAAGTCGAATAAAGCTGCTGGCGCAGATGGACTGTCTGTTAAGCTTATCAAAGCGGCTGGGGGTGAGCTGGTTAGGAGCATGCACCGGCTCATCTGTAAGATATGGTCAGAGGTAAGAGTGCCCGAGGAATGGAGTCTCAGCATTGTTTGCCCGATCCACAAAAAAGGAGACCCCTTGGACTGCGCCAACTATAGAGGAATAAGTCTCCTTAATGTCGCATACAAAATCTTCGCTGCCGCTTTGTGTGAACCCCTGAAGCCATTCGTAAACAAGCTGATAGGTCCTTATCAGTGTGGCTTCAGGCCAGGAATGTCCACCATCGATCAAATCTTCACACTACGGCAGATCCTGGAAAAAGCCAATGAATTTCAAGTCGACACTCACCACCTATTTGTCGACTTCAAAGCCGCATACGACAGCGTAATTAGAGACGAGCTATATAACGCCATGTTAACTTTTGACATCCCTGCTAAGCCCGTCAGACTATGCAGGATGACCCTGGAAAACGCTCGCTGCTCCATCGGAATCAGTGCAGAACTGACCAATAGCTTCGAAGTCAAAAAAGGATTTAGACAGGGCGATGCGCTGTCGTGTGATTTCTTCAACATCATATTGGAAATGATTGTGCAAAAATCACTGGCCAATACAAGAGGCACAATCTATTTCAAACCCTCGCAACTCCTTGCATACGCCGACGACATTGACATAATAGGTAGATCGCAGCGAGATGTCAATGAGGCGTTTACGAGTATTGAGTTGGAGGCGGCAAAAATTGGTTTGGCAGTTAATGAGGGCAAGACTAAATATCTGCTGTCATCGAAAAAGGACATTTACCACCGACGTCTTGGACAGAACGTGCATATTGGCGGATATAAGTTTGAGGTAGTCAAGGACTTCATATACCTCAGCTCCGCAGTGACTTGGAACAACGACACCAGTTTCGAAATAAAGCGCAGAATTACTCTTGCCAACCGCTGCTTCTTTGGGCTCAAGAGGCAACTGAGAAGTAGAGCCCTCTCTCGTACGACCATGTTGACTTTATATAAGACCTTAATTATCCCGGTCCTGTTATACGGCGCAGAAACATATCTAAAGCAGATGAGGAAATCCTTGGTCGTTTCGAGAGAAAGATTCTGCGTGCGATTTTCGGTCCCATAAACACAGAGGAGGGTTGGAGGAGAAAATTCAATCACGAACTGTACGGGTTGTACAGCGATATGAGTCTAGTCAGGCGTCTACGGATCCAACGCCTAAGATGGCTAGGCCATGTAGAGCGAATGGACACCACAGCTCCAGCCCGTAGAGTCTTTGAATCCAACCCCGAGGGACGAAGAAATAGAGGACGGCCGCACCTAAGGTGGTGCGCACAGGTGGAAAGGGACCTCAGCCAACTGGGCGTGCGGCATTGGAAAATACTAGCGAAAGATCGTGCTAGGTGGAGAGGCATGTTGGTTGAGGCCCAGGTTCACCCCGAACTGTAGCGCCCGCTAAGTAAGTAAGTAACTACATCTTCTGTAATAATGGCTTGAACCAACTTTCATCACCAAGAATAGACAGGAAGTTCTGAATGTAATTTTTGCGTCGCAGGACATTGTCGAGAAAGTCAGGGAATGCAAAGTCCTAAAAGAGCACTCCCTCTCTGACCATCGCTATATTCAATTCAGCATAGTCAGCCACGTCAGTGCCCCAGCTCCCATCAGGAACTACAGGAGAACTGATTGGCAAAAATATGTTGAGCTCTACCTAGGGACAAGACACCCTACCTATCCGCACAACTTCGCGGAATTAGATAGCTTAGTTAATGAGCTGACAGGAACCCTTAACAGAGTACTGTCTAAATCGTATGCGGTTAGCACCCCGAGACAAACCCAAACCCCCCTGGTGGAATAAAGAGATAGTTTCCCTTAAGAAAGAGAGCGGAAAGCTCTTTACTTACTTACTTAGGTGGCGCTACTGTCCGTGGTGAACCTGGGCCTCAACCAACAAGCATCTCCAGCCGGCACGGTCTTTGGCCAGCTGTTTCCAGTGCCGCACGCCCAGTTGGTTGAGGTCCCTTTCCACCTGCGTGCGCCACCGCTGAGGCGGCCGTCCTCTGCCGCGCCTTCCTCCCGGAAGACTTTTCGGGTCGGAGCTGTATCTTCCATGCGCTCTACATGGCCTAGCCACCTTAGACGCTGTCGAAGCGTCTTTAACAAAGCTAAATGTACCCGCTTGCAAGAGCATTGTGACCTCTATAAGGAGGCACTTAAATCAGCAAAAGCAGCGACCAGGAAGGCTAACTGGCAATCTTGGAGGAACTACTGCGAAAATATCAAGGCGGTCCCCGTAGCTTCATCAATAAGGAAGATTCTGGCTTCGGCCCCGTAGAACCCCAGCCACCTAATGCGGAATGCTGGTTCCTGGACGACCTCCAGAACGGAAGCCCTGGAACTTCTTCTGAATGCACACTTTCCGGGCTGTAGTGACTCGACTATGTCACCTCCTCAAGTCATCCAGCCGAGAACACCCTCCTTCCAGCGTACTCGCAACCTGGTAAACAGCAATATCTATTGTCCTCTGGGCTCAAAAAAGCTTTGAACCATACAGGTCTCCAGGACCGGAGGTCCCTCCATCCTTCCCCGGCAAAAGCTGCCTCCCCTTATCCTACATACCTAGCAAGTGGAAGATAACCAAACCCATTTTCATACCAAAGGCAGGCAAAAGCACCCACACGTATGCAAATGACTTGAGCCCTATTAGTCTCACTTCTTTTCTACTAAAAACTCTAGAGAAGATTTTAGACGCACACATTCGCTACCGCTATATCTCAGGAAGGCTGTCGGATAACCAACATACCTACAACAAAGGCAAATCAGTGGAAACAGCACTCCACTCACTTGTCAGCAAAATACAAAGGTCACTGGAACATAAGGCATGTACTCTAGTGGACTTTTCCGATATTGAGGGCGCCTTTAACAATGTTGAAACATGGGCAGTCACCAAAGCGCTGTCTGATCTGAGTGTTACGGGATCAGTGATAGAACTGGTACGACAACTGCTAACACAAAGAGTAGTCAAAGCCAACTTCGCTGTTGCCGTCTCAACTAGAATGGTCAGCAGAGGTAAACCACAGGGTGGAGTACTCTCCCCTCTCCTCTGGACAGTGTTGGTCAATGAACTACTACTGTTGCTAGAACAGGAAGGGTACGCTGTGACCGCCTATGCAGATGATATTGCTATTGCCGCCACAGGAAAATTTACCAGCACTCTAAGCGACCTAATGCAGGGTGTATTACATACAAGCCACGTCCAGTCCAGTCCCGTCCAGTCCAGTCTATTTCCATCCAGTCCAGTCCAGTCCCGTCCAGTCCAGTCCCGTCCAGTCCAGTCCAGGCCCGTCCAGACCAGTCCCGTCCAGATCAGTCCCGTCCAGTCCAGTCCCGTCCAGTCCAGTCCCGTCTACTCCGGTCCACCCAGTCCAGTCCCGTCCAGTCCAGTCCCGTCCAGTCCAGTTCCGTCCAGTCCAGTTCCGTCCAGTCCAGTCCAGTCCCGTCCAGTCCAGTCCAGTCCCGTCCAGTCCAGTCAAGTCCAGGCCCGTCCAGACCAGTCCCGTCCAGCCCAGTCCCGTACAGTCCAGGTCCATCCAGTCCAGTCCCGTTTCGTTCAGTCCAATCCAGGCAAGCCCCTCCCAGCCCAGTCCCGTCCAGTCCAGTTCCGTCTAGTCCAGTCCGACCCAATCCGGCCCAGACGAGCCCCGTCCAGTCCAGTCCCGTCTACTCCGGTCCACCCAGTCCAGTCCCGTCCAGTCCCGTCCAGTCCAGTCCAGTCCTGTCTACTACCGTCCCGACCAGTCCCGTCCAGTCCAGTCCCGTCCAGTCCAGGCCCGTCCAGTCCAGTCCCGTCCAGTCCAGTCCCGTCCAGTCCAGTCCAGCCCCATCCAGTCCCGTCCAGTCAAGTCAAGTCCAGAAAAGTCCAGCCCCGTCCAGCCCAGTCCCATCCAGTCCAGTTCCGTCCAGTCCAGGCCCGTACAGTACAGGCCCGTCCGGCCCAGTCCAGTCCCGTGCAGTCCAGTCCAGTCCAGTCCCGTCCAGTCCAGTAGAGTCCATCCCGGTCCAGTCCAGTTCAGTCCAGTTCAGTCCCGTCCAGTCCAGTCCAGTCCCGTCCAGCCCAGGCCCGTCCAGACCAGTCCCGTCCAGCCCAGTCCCGCCCAGTCCAGTCCTGATCAGTCCAGGTCCATCCGGTCCAGTCCCGTCTCGTCCAGTTCAATCCAGACAAGTCCCTCCCAGCCCAGTCCCGTCCAGTCCAGTTCCGTCTAGTCCCACCCAATCCGGTCCAGACAAGCCCCGTCCAGTCCAGTCCCGTCTACTCCGTCCAACCAGTCCAGTCCCGTCCAATTCAGTCCGGTCCAGTTCCGTCCAGACCTATCCAGTCCAACCCCACCCAATCCAGTCCCACCTAGTTCAGTTCCGTCGAGCCCAGTCCAGTCTAGGCCAGCCCCGTCCAGTCCCGTCCAGTCCAGTCCAGTCCTGTCTACTACCGTCCCGACCAGTCCCGTCCAGTCCAGTCCCGTCCAGTCCAGGCCCGTCCAGTCCAGTCCCGTCCAGTCCAGTCCCGTCCAGTCTAGTCCAGTCCCATCCAGTCCCGTCCAGTCAAGTCAAGTCCAGAAAAGTCCAGCCCCGTCCAGCCCTGTCCCATCCAGTCCAGTTCCGTCCAGTCCAGGCCCGTACAGTACAGGCCCGTCCGGCCCAGTCCAGTCCCGTCCAGTCCAGTCCAGTCCTGTCCCGTCCAGTCCAGTAGAGTCCATCCCGGTCCAGTCCAGTTCAGTCCAGTCCAGTCCCGTCCAGTCCAGTCCAGTCCCGTCCAGTCCAGTCCAGTCCCGTCCAGACATGTCCCTCCCAGCCCAGTCCCGTCCAGTCCAGTTCCGTCTAGTCCCACCCAATCCGGTCCAGACAAGCCCCGTCCAGTCCAGTCCCGTCTACTCCGTCCAACCAGTCCAGTCCCGTCCAGTTCAGTCCGGTCCAGTTCCGTCCAGACCTATCCAGTCCAATCCCACCCAGTCCAGTCCCACCTAGTTCAGTTCCGTCGAGCCCAGTCCAGTCTAGGCCAGCCCCGTCCAGTCCCGTCGCGTTCAGTCCAGTCCGGGCCAGCCTCGTCCAGCCCTGTTCTGTTCATTCCAGTAAACTCCGGTCCGATCCAGATGCGTACCCTCCAGTCACGTCCCGACCAGACCAGCCCTGTCCAGTCCAGTCCCGTCCAGTCCAGTCCCGTCCATTTCAGTCCAGTCCCATCCAATCCAGTTACACGCAGTCCAGTCCCGCCCAGACACATTCAGTCCCACCTAGCTCAGTTCCGTCGACCCCACTCTCGTCCAGGCCAGGCCCGCCCAGTCCAGTCCCCCCCAGTCCAGTCCCATCTAATCCGGTTCAAGCCCGTCCATCCAGTCCCGCCCACTCCAGTTATGGCCAGCCAAATCCCGTCCAGCAAAGACCATGCCAGCTCCAACCACTCCAGTCCCATTAAATACGATCCAGACAAGCCCCGCCCAGTACAGTTCCGTCCAATCCGTTCCAGGACAGGACTGTCCAGTTGAGTCCCGGCCAGTCCAGTGCCACTCAGTCGAGTCCCGTCCAGCCCAGTCCTGTCCAGTCCAGTCCTATCCCGACCAGTCTAGTCCCGTCCAGTCCAGTCCCGTCCCGTTCAGTCCAGCCCAGGCCAGGCCCGTCCAGTCCAGTCCCCCGCAGTCCAGTCCCATCTAATCCGGTTCAGACAAGCCCGTCCATCCAGTCCCGCCCAGTCCAGTTATGTCCAGACCAGTCCCATCCATGGCAGCCAAATCCCTTCCAGCAAAGTCCATGCCAGCTCCAACCATGCCAGCTCACATCACTCCAGTCCCATTAAATCCGATCCAGACAAGCCCCGCCCAGTACAGTTCCGTCCAATCCGTTCCAGGCCAGGACTGTCCAGTTGAGTCCCGGTCAGTCCAGTGCAACTCAGTCCAGCCCCGTCCAGTCCAGTCCCGTCCCGTTCAGTCCAGTCTAGGCCAGCCCCTTCCAGACCAGTCCCGTCCAGTCCAGTCCAGTCCAATCCCGTCCAGTCCAGTCCAATCCCGTCTAGTCCAGCCCCGTCCAGCCCAGTCCCATCCAGTCCAGTCCCGTCCAGTCCAGGCCGGTATAGTCCAGGCCCGCCCAGTCTAGTCCCGTCCATGTGACCTTGCTGAAAAGGTCAGAGACCTTATTGAAAGGGTCAGTGACCTTGTTGAAAGGGTCAGTGACCTTGTTGAAAGGGTCAGAGACCTTGTTGAAAGGGTCAGTGACCTTGTTGAAAAGGTCAGTGACTTTGTTGAAAACGTCCGTGACCTTGTTGAAAAAGTCAGTGACCTTGTTGAAAAGGTCAGTGACCTTGTTGAAAGGGTCAGTGACCTTGTTGAAAAGATCAGTGACCTTGTTGAAAAGGTCCGTGACCTTGTTGAAAAAGTCAGTGACCTTGTTGAAAAGGTCAGTGACCTTGTTGAAAGGGTCAGTGACCTTGTTGAAAAGGTCAGTGACCTTGTTGAAAAGGTCAGTGACCTTGTTGAAAAGGTCAGTGACCTTGTTGAAAAGGTCAGTGACCTTGTTGAAAAGGTCAGTGACCTTGTTGAAAAGGTCAGTGACCTTGTTGAAAAGGTCAGTGACCTTGTTGAAAAGATCAGTGACCTTGTTGAAAAGGTCCGTGACCTTGTTGAAAAGGTCAGTGACCCTGTTGAATAGGTCAGTGACCTTGTTGAAAAGGTCAGTGACCTTGTTGAAAAGGTCAGTGACCTTATTGAAAAGGTCACGGACGGGTCCGGACTGGTCTGGACGCAACCGGACAGGACTGAACGGGACTGGGCCGGACGGAACTGAACTGGGTGGGACTGGACTGGATGAGTCTGAACTGGACGGGTCTGGACTGGGCGTAACTGGACTGGACGGACTGGGTGGACCGGAGTAGACGGGACTGGGCCGGACGGGGCTTATCTGGACCGGACTGGCTGGGACTGGACTAGACGGAACTGGACTGAACGGGACTGGGCTGGGAGGGACTTGTCTGAACTGGACAAGACAAGACGGAACTGGACCTGATGGACCTGGACTGTACGGGACTGTGCTGGAGGGGACTGGTCTGGACAGGCCTGGACTGGACGGGACTGGACTGGGCTGGACGGGACTGAACTGGACTGGACGGGGCTGGACTGGACTGGACTGGACGGGACTGGACTGGACTGTACGGGACAGGACTGGGAGGGACTTGCCTGGATTGGACTAGACGGGACTGGACCGGATGGACCTGGACTCTACGGGACTGGTCTGGACGGGCCTGGACTGGACGGGACTGGACTGGACGGGCCTAGCCTGGACGGGGCTGGCCTGGTCGGGACTGGACCGGACACGACTGGACTGATCGGGACTGGACTCGACTGGCCCGGACTTGGCGGGACGGTTCTGGACAGGACTGGACTGGACTGGACTGGACGGGACTGGACTTAACGAAACTGGACTGGACATTACTGGAGTAGACGGGACTGGACTGGGTAGACTGGACAAGACGGGACTGGACTGCACGGGGCTAGCCTGGATCGGATTGGCTGGGACCGGACTAGTCGGAGCTGGACTGGACGGGACTGGGCTGAACGGGTCTTTCCTGGACTGGACTGGACTGAACGGGACTGGACTGGAATGGACGGGACGGGACTGGACGGGACTGGACAGCTTAGTCCCGTCCAGAGCAGCCCCTTCCAGTCCCGTCCACTCCAGTCCCATTCAGTCAAGTCCCGTCTAGTCCAGTCCCGTCCCGTTCAGTCTAGTCCAGGCCAGCCCCTTCCAGCCCAGTCCCGTTCAGTCCAGTTCCGTACACTTCCGTCCCGTCCAGTACAGTCCCGTCCCGATCAGTCTAGTCCAGGCCAGCCCATTCCAGCCTAGTTCCGTCCAGTCCAATGCCACCCAGTCCAGTTCCACCTAGTTCAGTTCCGTCGAGCAAAGTCCAGTTCAGTCCAGTCCGGTCCAGGCTAGGCCCGTCCAGTCCAGCTCCGTCCAGTCCAGTCCCATCCAATCCTGTCCAGACAAGCCCCGTCCAGTCCAGTCCCGTCCAGTCCAGTCCCGTCCAGTCCAGTCCGGTGCAGTCCAGTCCCGTTAAGTCCAGGCCAGTCCAGTCCCCTCCAGTCCAGTCCCATCCAGTTCAGTCCCGTTCAGTCCAGGCCCGTACAGTCCAGGCCCGTCCAGCCCAGTCCAGTCCAGTCCCGTCCAGTCCAGTCCCGTGCAGTCCAGTCCCGTCAAGTCCAGGCCCGTCCAGACCAGTGGCGTCCAGTCCAGTCCCGTCCAGTCCCGTCCAGTCCAGTCCAGTTCCGTCCAGGTTCAGTAAAGTGCCGTCCAGTCCAGTCCAGTCCAGTCCAGTCCCGTCCAGTCCAGGCCCGTCCAGTCCAGTCCCGTCCAGTCCAGTATTGTATTTGTATTGTATTGTATTGTATTTTATTTATTGCCTCTATTGTTTAGTTACAGAGATATTTTATAGTTGTATGTCGGCTTATTATATCCCCATGGAGTTATCTCTTCAATGCTGGATAAACCTTGAAGCGGTAGGAGAGAGTCCATGTGAGATATAGGTCCACCTTACATGATTTGCTTAATACAGAAGTAACAATATTATATAATATAAAGAGAACAGTGTAGGCAACGTTTGAAGGAGATCTGCGAAGCCCTAAGGGCTTTTCTGCAGAAGGTTATACATATTAAGTTGATCCTACATTTCCGTGCAGTGGGTTTTTTTTTTTTTTTTTTTTTTTTTGGGATGGGTGAGTCTAATGTACATGTATTGGATTACATAAGATGTACTGTTTTAATTTCCGTTTCCTGGTCTGAATTGATTGTATGTTCCATAAATGCCTTGGCAGTTGATTGAAGACTACGGGAACCACATAAGCAAGCTGCTGTCTTCCATACGAGTTGTGGGTCCATGGTATCTTGAGCACACCGTCCGTCCTTTGCCTCGTATTGATGTTGTGGTCAGTTGGATGTTTAAACCGAACATCGGTGTATGAGTCCATAGCCATGTTAAAGACAAAAAGTTTTTGTACAGTTAATAAGTTTAAGTCTGCACTTGGATCAATAGAATGTACATACCTGTTGCCATATTTTGCCCGTAGAAGAATATTAAATATCCTATTCTGTGCCCTTTGCAGTTCCTGTACCCTGTATCGTGCCGTATTACCCCATGCCAGTATGCCGTACTGCAGTATTGACTCCACCAAGGAGAAGTAAACTTGCTTGAGAACTGTGAAGGACGTGAAGTTGCTCAGATGATAAAGAGCATATGTAGACTGTCGCAGCCGCGTGCAGAGATACTTTATGTGGTAGTCCCACTTGAAGTTCGAATCTACTTCCACACCAAGGTATCGATAGACGTTCACAGTATCTATACGGTTCACGCAATCATCTGTACAGTTTGAATAGTTTCGGTTAAAACTGTTTTTGTGCAGACATTCGAAGCTGTGCAACCGAATGTTGATTGGTGTTCTTATTACGTGGCTCGGCCGAATATGCATTAGCTTCGTTTTCTTTGCATTAATGATAAGTCCACTATCATGACACCAGCGTGCAATGTTGTCGATTTCAGATTGCATTCTCTGAGTGGCTATGTTTAAGTTTTTGTCGTTCACAATTATAGCAGTATCATCAGCATACTGGAGTCCAGTACTATCTCGCAACACTGACAGCATATCATTCACATATATAACAAAGAGGAGAGGTCCTAAGCCTTGTGGAACTCCCGTCTCAGCGTTTGTAAGGTTACTGAAGCTGTTGGATATTTTGACTTGGAAGCTTCTGTCGCATAGATAACTGGCAAACCAGTCCAATATGTGACCTCGAATACCAATCTTTTCAAGCATTAATATAATTCTTCTATGACAAAGTGTGTCAAACGCCTTTTTGAAATCAATAAAAATCACTAGCGAGTGATGGTTTTTGTTCAGGTTGACGTTTATAATGTTTGCAAATTCCCTGAGCAATTGGTTTACATTCCTGTTTCTCATGAACCCGTACTGACTTTTATTGATTATCTTATACTTGGAAAGGTAGTCTTGTAGTCTCTTCGCCATTACTTCTTCTATTACCTTATCTAACGCGGGTAGGATGGAAATGGGGCGATAGTTAGCAACATCATCTTTCTTCCCCGATTTGTATATAGGCCGAACGATTGCAATTTTGAGCTTTCTTGGGAATTGACTTTGTTCGAGTGACTTGTTCACCAGCTGAGTTATTGGTGATGTTAACATACTTAAGTATTCTTTTAGGTCTTTGACTCGGACGTTGTCCACTCCAGGTGATTTATTGGTATTCATCTTGCTTATTATACTGCTTATTTCGTCTTCCGCTACGCTTCCAAGGAACATTGATTGACTAGTGGTTGATTCTGTGGCACCATAGGTTTTTATGTCGCATCTGTGTATAATAGACTTGATTTCTTTAGTAAACTGTGTGGCGAATTTGTTTGGTATACTGTCTATACTTAAGCCTGAGGTGAAATTTCTGGTTACTACTTCATCTATATTATTAGAGGTCCTTCCTAGAATGCTGTTTATGAGTCCCGTCCAGACCCGTCCAGTCCAGTCCAGTCCCGTCCAGGTTCAGTAAAGTGCCGTCCAGTCCAGTCCAGTCCAGTCCCGTCCAGTCCAGGCCCGTCCAGTCCAGTCCCGTCCAGTCCAGTCCGGTGCAGTCCAGTCCCGTCCAGTCCAGGCCCGTCCAGTCCAGTCCCGTCCCGTCCAGTCCAGTCCCGTCCAGGTTTAGTAAAGTCCCGTCCAGTCCAGTCCAGTCCCGTCCAGTCCAGGCCCGTCCAGTCTAGTCCCGTCCAGTCCAGTCCCGTGCAGTCCAGTCCCTTCCAGTCCAGGCCCGTCCAGTTTAGTCAATTCCGTTCCAGGCTAGGCCCGTCCAGTCCAGTTCCGTCCAGTCCAGTCCCACCAAGTCCAGTCCCATCCAATCCTGTCCAGACATGCCCCGTCCAGTAAAGTCCCGTCCAGTCCGGCCCAGTCGAGTCCAGTCCCGATCAGTCCAGTCGTGTCCGGTCCAGTCCCGACCAGGCCAGCCCCGTCCAGGCTAGGCCCGCCCAGTCCAGTTCCGTCCAGCCCAGTCCCGTCCAGTCCAGTCTTGTCCGGCCCAGTCCGGTTCAGTCCAGTCCCGTCTAGTTCAGCCCCGTCCCGTCTAGTCCAGTCCAGGCCAGCCCAGTCCCGTCCAGAGCAGCCCCGTCCAGTTCCGTCGAGCCCAGCCCCGCCCAGCACAGCCCTTCCAGTTAAGTTCCATCCAGTCCAGTCCCACCCAGTCCAGTCCCATCCGATCCGGTCCAGACCACCCCCGTCCAGTCCCGTCGAGTCCAGTCCCGTCGAGTCCAGTCCCGATCAGTCCAGTCGTGTCCGGTCCAGTCCCGACCAGGCCAGCCCCGTCCAGGCTAGGCCCGTCCAGTCCAGTTCCGTCCAGCCCAGTTCCGTCCAGTCCAGTCCCATCCAATCCTGTCCACACAAGCCCCGTGCAGTAAAGTCCCGTCCAGTCCAGTCTTGTCCGGCCCAGTCCGGTTCAGTCCAGTCCCGTCCAGTCCCGTCTAGTTCAGCCCCGTCCCGTCTAGTCCAGTCCAGGCCAGCCCAGTCCCGTCCAGAGCAGCCCCGTCCAGTCCCGTCGAGCCCAGCCCCGCCCAGCACAGCCCTTCCAGTTAAGTTCCATCCAGTCCAGTCCCACCCAGTCCAGTCCCATCCGATCCGGTCCAGACCACCCCCGTCCAGTCCCGTCGAGTCCAGTCCCGTCGAGTCCAGCTCCGTCCAGTCCAGTACCGTCCAGTCCAGTTCCGTCCAGACCTGTCCAGTCCAATCCCACCCAGTCCAGTTCCACCTAGTTCAGTCCCGTCGAGCCCAGCCCCGCCCAGCACAGCCCTTCCAGTTAAGTTCCATCCAGTCCAGTCCCACCCAGTCCAGTCCCATCCGATCCGGTCCAGACCACCCCCGTCCAGTCCCGTCGAGTCCAGTCCCGTCGAGTCCAGCCCCGTCCAGTCCAGTACCGTCCAGTCCGGTTCCGTCCAGACCTATCCAGTCCAATCCCACCCAGTCCAGTCCCACCTAGTTCAGTTCCGTCGAGCCCAGTCCCGTCCAGTCCAGTCTAGTAGGGTTCAGTCCAGTCCCGTCGCGCTCAGCCCAGTCTAGGCCAGCCCCGTCCAGTCCCGTCGCGTTCAGTCCAGTCCGGGCCAGCCTCGTCCAGCCCTGTTCTGTTCATTCCAGTAGACTCTGGTCCGATCCAGAAGCGTACCCTCCAGTCCAGTCCCGACCAGAGCAGCCCCGTCCAGTCCAGTCCCCCGCAGTCCAGTCCCATCTAATCCGGTTCAAGCCCGTCCATCCAATCCCGCCCAGTCCAGTTATGTCCAGACCAGTCCCATCCATGGCAGCCAAATCCCGTCCAGCAAAGACCATTCCAGCTCCAACCATGCCAGCTCCAACCACTCCAGTCCCATTAAGTCCGATCCAGACAAGCCCCGCCCAGTACAGTTCCATCCAATCCGTTCCAGGCCAGGACTGTCCAGTTGAGTCCCGGCCAGTCCAGTGCCACTCAGTCGAGTCCCGTCCAGCCCAGTCCCGTCCAGTCCAGTCCTATCCCGCCCAGTCCAGTCCCGTCCAGTCCAGTCCCGTCCCGTTCAGTCCAGTCCAGGTCAGGCGCGTCCAGTCCAGTCCCCCGCAGTCCAGTCCCATCTAATTCGGTTCAGACAAGCCCGTCCATCCAGTCCCGCCCAATCCAGTTATGTCCAGAGCAGTCCCATCCATGGCAGCCAAATCCCGTCCAGCAAAGTCCATGCCAGCTCCAACCATGCCAGCTCTCACCACTCCAGTCCATTAACTCCGATCCAGACAAGCCCCGCCAGTCCGTTCCAGGCCAGGACTGTCCAGATGAGTCCCGGCCAATCCAGTGCCACTCAGTCCAGTCCCGTCCAGTCCAGTCCCGTCCCGTTCAGTCCAGTCCAGACCAGCCCCTTCCAGCCCAGTCCCGTCCAGTCCAGTCCAGTCCCGTCCAGTCCAGACCGGTCCAGTCCAGTCCAGTCCAATCCCGTCCAGTCCAGTCCAATCCCGTCTAGTCCAGCTAAGTCCAGCCCAGTCCCATCCAGTCCAGTCCCGTCCAGTCCAGGCCGGTATAGTCCAGGCCCGTCCAGTCCAGTCCCGTCCAAGTGACCTTGTTGAAAGGGTCAGTGACCTTGTTGAAAGGGTCAGTGACCTTGTTGAAAAGGTCAGTGACCTTGTTGAAAGGGTCAGTGACCTTGTTGAAAGGGTCAGTGACCTTGTTGAAAGGGTCAGTGACCTTGTTGAAAGGGTCAGTGACCTTGTTGAAAGGGTCAGTGACCTTGTTGAAAGGTCAGTAACCTTGTTGAAAGGGTCAGTGACCCTGTTGAAAGGTTCAGTGACCTTGTTGAAAGGGTCAGTGACCTTGTTGAAAGGGTCAGTGACCTTGTTGAAAGGGTCAGTGACCTTGTTGAAAGGGTCAGTGACCTTGTTGAAAAGGTTAGTGACCTTGTTGAAAGGGTCAGTGACCTTGTTGTAAGGGTCAGTGACCTTGTTGAAAGGGTCAGTGACCTTGTTGAAAGGGTCAGTGACCTTGTTGAAAGGGTCAGTGACCTTGTTGAAAGGGTCGGTGACCTTGTTGAAAGGGTCAGTGACCTTGTTGAAAGGGTCAGTGACCTTGTTGAAAGGGTCAGTGACCTTGTTGAAAGGGTCAGTGACCTTGTTGAAAAGGTCAGTGACCTTGTTGAAAGGGCCAGTGACCTTGTTGAAAGGTCAGTGACCTTGTTGAAAAGGTCAGTGACCTTGTTGAAAGGGTCAGTGACCTTGTTGAAAAGGTCGGTGGCCCTTTTGAAAGGGTCAGTGACCTTGTTGAAAGGGTCAGTGACCTTGTTGAAAAGGTCAGTGACCTTGTTGAAAGGGTCAGTGACCTTGTTGAAAGGGTCAATGACCTTGTTGAAAGGGTCAGTGACCTTGTTGAAAAGGTCAGTGACCTTGTTGAAAGGGTCAGTGACCTTGTTGAAAGGGTCAGTGACCTTGTTGAAAGGGTCAGTGACCTTGTTGAAAGGGTCAGTGACCTTGTTGAAAGGGTCAGTGACCTTGTTGAAAGGTCAGTGACCTTGTTGAAAGGGTCAGTGACCTTGTTGAAAGGTCAGCGACCTTGTTGAAAAGGTCAGTGACCTTGTTGACCCTGTTGAAAAGGTCAGTGACCTTGTTGAAAAGGTCAGTGGCCTTGTTGAAAAGGTCAGTGACCTTGTTGAAAGGGTCAGTGACATTGCTGAAAGGGTCAGTGACCTTGTTGAAAAGGTCAGTGACCTTGTTGAAAAGGTCAGTGACCTTGTTGAAAAGGTCAGTGACCTTGTTGAAAAGGTCAGTGACCTTGTTGAAAAGGTCAGTGACCTTGTTGAAAGGTCAATGACATTGTTGAAAAGGTCAGTGACCTTGTTGAAAAGGTCAGTGACCTTGTTGAAAAGGTCAGTGACATTGCTGAAAGGGTCAGTGACCTTGTTGAAAAGGTCAGTGACCTTGTTGAAAAGGTCAGTGACCTTGTTGAAAAGGTCAGTGACCTTGTTGAAAGGGTCAGTGACCTTGTCGAAAAGATCAGTGACCTTGTTGAAAGGGTCAGTGACCTTGTTGAAAGGGTCAGTGACCTTGTTGAAAGGGTCAGTGACCTTGTTGAAAAGGTCAGCGGCCCTGTTGAAAGGGTCAGTGACCTTGTTGAAAGGGTCAGTGACCTTGTTGAAAAGGTCAGTGACCTTGTTGAAAGGGTCAGTGACCTTGTTGAAAGGGTCAGTGACCTTGTTGAAAGGGTCAGTGACCTTGTTGAAAGGGTCAGTGACCTTGTTGAAAAGGTCAGTGACCTTGTTGAAAGGGTCAGTGACCTTGTTGAAAGGGTCAGTGACCTTGTTGAAAGGGTCCGTGACCTTGTTGAAAGGGTCAGTGTCCTTGCTGAAAAGGTCAGTGAACCTGTTGAAAGGGTCAGTGACCTTGTTGAAAGGGTCAGTGACCCTGTTGAACGGTCAGTGACCTTGTTGAAAAGGTCAGTGACCTTGTTGAAAGGGTCAGTGACCTTGTTGAAAGGGTCAGTGACCTTGTTGAAAGGGTCAGTGACCTTGTTGAAAGGGTCAGTGACCTTGTTGAAAGGATCAGTGACCTTGTTGAAAGGGTCAGTGACCTTGTTGAAAGGGTCAATGACCTTGTTGAAAATGCCAGTGACCTTGTTGAAAAGGTCAGTGACCTTGTTGAAAAGGTCAGTGACTTGTTGAAAAGGTCAGTGACCTTGTTGAAAGGGTCAGCAACCTTGTTGAAAAGGTCAGTGACCTTGTTGAAAGGGTCAGTGACCTTGTTGAAGGAATCAGTGAACTTGTTGAAAGGGTCAGTGACCTTGTTGAAAGGGTCAGTGACCTTGTTGAAAGGGTCAGTGACCTTGTTGAAAGAGTCAGTGACCTTGTTGAAAGGGTCAGTGACCTTGTTGAAAGGGTCAGTGACCTTGTTGAAAGGGTCAGTGACCTTGTTGAAAGGGTCAGTGACCTTGTTGAAAGGGTCAGTGACCTTGTTGAAAGGGTCAGTGACCTTGTTGAAAGGGTCAGTGACCTTGTTGAAAGGGTCAGTGACCTTGTTGAAAGGGTAAGTGACCTTGTTGAAAGGGTCAGTGACCTTGTTGACCTTGTTAAAATGGTCAGTGACCTTGTTGAAAAGGTCAGTGACCTTGTTGAAAGGGTCAGTGGCCCTGTTGAAAGGGTCAGTGACCTTGCTGAAAGGGTCAGTGACGTTGTTGAAAGGGTCAGTGACCTTGTTGAAAGGGTCAGTGACCTTGTTGAAAAGGTCAGTGACCTTGTTGAAAAGGTCAGTGACCTTGTTGAAAGGGTCAATGACCTTGTTGAAAAGGTCAGCGACCTTGTTGAAAAGGTCAGTGACCTTGTTGAAAAGGTCAATGACCTTGTTGAAAAGGTCAGTGACCTTGTTGAAAAGGACAGTGACCTTGTTGAAAGGGTCAGTGACCTTGTTGAAAGGGTCAGTGACCTTGTTGAAAGGGTCAGTGACCTTGTTGAAAGGGACAGCGACCTTGTTGAAAGGATCAGTGACCTTGTTGAAAGGGTCAATGACCTTGTTGAATGGGTCAGTGACCTTGTTGAAAAGGTCAGTGACCTTGTTGAAAGGGTCAGTGACCTTGTTGAAAAGGCCAGTGACTTGTTGAAAAGGTCAGTGACCTTGTTGAAAGGGTCAGTAACGTGTTGAAAAGGTCAGTGACCTTGTTGAAAGGGTCAGTGACCCTGTTGAAAGGGTCAGTGACCTTGCTGAAAGGGTCAGTGACGTTGTTGAAAGGGTCAGTGACCTTGTTGAATGGGTCAGTGACCTTGTTGAAAAGGTCAGTGACCTTGTTGAAAAGGTCAGTGACCTTGTTGAAAGGGTCAATGACCTTGTTGAAAAGGTCAGCGACCTTGTTGAAAAGGTCAGTGACCTTGTTGACCCTGTTGAAAAGGTCAGTGACCTTGTTGAAAAGGTCAGTGACCTTGTTGAAAAGGCCAGTGACTTGTTGAAAAGGTCAGTGACCTTGTTGAAAGGGTCAGTAACCTTGTTGAAAAGGTCAGTGACCTTGTTGAAAGGGTCAGTGACCCTGTTGAAAGGGTCAGTGACCTTGCTGAAAGGGTCAGTGACGTTGTTGAAAGGGTCAGTGACCTTGTTGAATGGGTCAGTGACCTTGTTGAAAAGGTCAGTGACCTTGTTGAAAAGGTCAGTGACCTTGTTGAAAGGGTCAATGACCTTGTTGAAAAGGTCAGCGACCATGTTGAAAAGGTCAGTGACCTTGTTGACCCTGTTGAAAAGGTCAGTGACCTTGTTGAAAAGGCCAGTGACTTGTTGAAAAGGTCAGTGACCTTGTTGAAAGGGTCAGTAACCTTGTTGAAAAGGTCAGTGACCTTGTTGAAAGGGTCAGTGACCCTGTTGAAAGGGTCAGTGACCTTGCTGAAAGGGTCAGTGACGTTGTTGAAAGGGTCAGTGACCTTGTTGAATGGGTCAGTGACCTTGTTGAAAAGGTCAGTGACCTTGTTGAAAAGGTCAGTGACCTTGTTGAAAAGGTCAGTGACCTTGTTGAAAGGGTCAATGACCTTGTTGAAAAGGTCAGCGACCTTGTTGAAAAGGTCAGCGACCTTGTTGAAAAGGTCAGTGACCTTGTTGAAAAGGTCAGTGACCTTGTTGAAAAGGTCAGTGACCTTGTTGAAAAGGTCAGTGACATTGCTGAAAGGGTCAGTGACCTTGTTGAAAAGGTCAGTGACCTTGTTGAAAAGGTCAGTGACCTTGTTGAAAGGGTCAGCAACCTTGTTGAAAAGGTCAGTGACCTTGTTGAAAGGGTCAGTGACCTTGTTGAAGGAATCAGTGAACTTGTTGAAAGGGTCAGTGACCTTGTTGAAAGGGTCAGTGACCTTGTTGAAAGGGTCAGTGACCTTGTTGAAAGAGTCAGTGACCTTGTTGAAAGGGTCAGTGACCTTGTTGAGAGGGTCAGTGACCTTGTTGAAAGGGTCAGTGACCCTGTTGAACGGTCAGTGACCTTGTTGAAAAGGTCAGTGACCTTGTTGAAAGGGTCAGTGACCTTGTTGAAAGGGTCAGTGACCTTGTTGAAAGGGTCAGTGACCTTGTTGAAAGGGTCAGTGACCCTGTTGAACGGTCAGTGACCTTGTTGAAAAGGTCAGTGACCTTGTTGAAAGGGTCAGTGACCTTGTTGAAAGGGTCAGTGACCTTGTTGAAAGGGTCAGTGACCTTGTTGAAAAGGTCAGTGACCTTGTTGAAAGGGTCAGTGACCTTGTTGAAAGGGTCAGTGACCTTGTTGAAAGGGTCAGTGACCTTGTTGAAAGAGTCAGTGACCTTGTTGAAAGGGTCAGTGACCTTGTTGAAAGGGTCAGTGACCTTGTTGAAAGGGTCAGTGACCTTGTTGAAAGAGTCAGTGACCTTGTTGAAAGGGTCAGTGACCCTGTTGAACGGTCAGTGACCTTGTTGAAAAGGTCAGTGACCTTGTTGAAAGGGTCAGTGACCTTGTTGAAAGGGTCAGTAACCTTGTTGAAAAGGTCAGTGACCTTGTTGAAAGGGTCAGTGACCCTGTTGAAAGGGTCAGTGACCTTGCTGAAAGGGTCAGTGACGTTGTTGAAAGGGTCAGTGACCTTGTTGAATGGGTCAGTGACCTTGTTGAAAGGGTCAGTGACCTTGTTGAAAGGGTCAGTGACCTTGTTGAAAGAGTCAGTGACCTTGTTGAAAGGGTCAGTGACCCTGTTGAACGGTCAGTGACCTTGTTGAAAAGGTCAGTGACCTTGTTGAAAGGGTCAGTGACCTTGTTGAAAGGGTCAGTGACCTTGTTGAAAGAGTCAGTGACCTTGTTGAAAGGGTCAGTGACCTTGTTGAAAGGGTCAGTGACCTTGTTGAAAGGGTCAGTGACCTTGTTGAAAGGGTCAGTGACCTTGTTGAAAAGGTCAGTGACCTTGTTGAAAGGGTCAGTGACCCTGTTGAAAGGGTCAGTGACCTTGCTGAAAGGGTCAGTGACGTTGTTGAAAGGGTCAGTGACCTTGTTGAATGGGTCAGTGACCTTGTTGAAAGGGTCAGTGACCTTGTTGAAAGGGTCAGTGACCTTGTTGAAAGAGTCAGTGACCTTGTTGAAAGGGTCAGTGACGTTGTTGAAAGGGTCAGTGACCTTGTTGAATGGGTCAGTGACCTTGTTGAAAGGGTCAGTGACCTTGTTGAAAGGGTCAGTGACCTTGTTGAAAGGGTCAGTGACCTTGTTGAAAGAGTCAGTGACCTTGTTGAAAGGGTCAGTGACCCTGTTGAACGGTCAGTGACTTGTTGAAAGGGTCAGTGACCTTGTTGAAAGGGTCAGTGACCTTGTTGAAAAGGTCAGTGACCTTGTTGAAAGGGTCAGTGACCCTGTTGAAAGGGTCAGTGACCTTGCTGAAAGGGTCAGTGACGTTGTTGAAAGGGTCAGTGACCTTGTTGAATGGGTCAGTGACCTTGTTGAAAGGGTCAGTGACCTTGTTGAAAGGGTCAGTGACCTTGTTGAAAGAGTCAGTGACCTTGTTGAAAGGGTCAGTGACCCTGTTGAACGGTCAGTGACCTTGTTGAAAAGGTCAGTGACCTTGTTGAAAGGGTCAGTGACCTTGTTGAAAGGGTCAGTGACCTTGTTGAAAGAGTCAGTGACCTTGTTGAAAGGGTCAGTGACCTTGTTGAAAGGGTCAGTGACCTTGTTGAAAGGGTCAGTGACCTTGTTGAAAGGGTCAGTGACCTTGTTGAAAAGGTCAGTGACCTTGTTGAAAGGGTCAGTGACCTTGTTGAAAGGGTCAGTGACCTTGTTGAAAGGGTCAGTGACCTTGTTGAAAGGGTCAGTGACCCTGTTGAACGGTCAGTGACCTTGTTGAAAAGGTCAGTGACCTTGTTGAAAGGGTCAGTGACCTTGTTGAAAGGGTCAGTGACCTTGTTGAAAGGGTCAGTGACCTTGTTGAAAGGGTCAGTGACCTTGTTGAAAGGGTCAGTGACCTTGTTGAAAGGGTCAGTGACCTTGTTGAAAGGGTCAGTGACCTTGTTGAAAGGGTCAGTGACCTTGTTGAAAGGGTCAGTGACCTTGTTGAAAGGGTCAGTGACCTTGTTGAAAGGGTAAGTGACCTTGTTGAAAGGGTCAGTGACCTTGTTGAAAGGGTCAGTGACCTTGTTGAAAGGGTCAGTGACCTTGTTGAAAGGGTCAGTGACCTTGTTGAGAGGGTCAGTGACCTTGTTGAAAGGGTCAGTGACCCTGTTGAACGGTCAGTGACCTTGTTGAAAAGGTCAGTGACCTTGTTGAAAGGGTCAGTGACCTTGTTGAAAGGGTCAGTGACCTTGTTGAAAGAGTCAGTGACCTTGTTGAAAGGGTCAGTGACCCTGTTGAACGGTCAGTGACCTTGTTGAAAAGGTCAGTGACCTTGTTGAAAGGGTCAGTGACCTTGTTGAAAGGGTCAGTGACCTTGTTGAAAGAGTCAGTGACCTTGTTGAAAGGGTCAGTGACCTTGTTGAAAGGGTCAGTGACCTTGTTGAAAGGGTCAGTGACCTTGTTGAAAGGGTCAGTGACCTTGTTGAAAAGGTCAGTGACCTTGTTGAAAGGGTCAGTGACCTTGTTGAAAGGGTCAGTGACCTTGTTGAAAGGGTCAGTGACCTTGTTGAAAGGGTCAGTGACCCTGTTGAACGGTCAGTGACCTTGTTGAAAAGGTCAGTGACCTTGTTGAAAGGGTCAGTGACCTTGTTGAAAGGGTCAGTGACCTTGTTGAAAGGGTCAGTGACCTTGTTGAAAGGGTCAGTGACCCTGTTGAACGGTCAGTGACCTTGTTGAAAAGGTCAGTGACCTTGTTGAAAGGGTCAGTGACCTTGTTGAAAGGGTCAGTGACCTTGTTGAAAGGGTCAGTGACCTTGTTGAAAGGGTCAGTGACCTTGTTGAAAGGGTCAGTGACCTTGTTGAAAGGGTCAGTGACCTTGTTGAAAGGGTCAGTGACCTTGTTGAAAGGGTCAGTGACCTTGTTGAAAGGGTAAGTGACCTTGTTGAAAGGGTCAGTGACCTTGTTGACCTTGTTAAAAAGGTCAGTGACCTTGTTGAAAAGGTCAGTGACCTTGTTGAAAGGGTCAGTGGCCCTGTTGAAAGGGTCAGTGACCTTGTTGAAAGAGTCAGTGACCTTGTTGAAAGGGTCAGTGACCTTGTTGAAAAGGTCAGTGACCTTGTTGAAATGATCAGCGACCTTGTTGAAAGGGTCAATAACCTTGTTGAATGGGTCAGTGACCTTTGTTGAAAAGGTCAGTGACCTTGTTGAAAAGGTCAGTGACCTTGTTGAAAAGGTCAGTGACATTGCTGAAAGGGTCAGTGACCTTGTTGAAAAGGTCAGTGACCTTGTTGAAAAGGTCAGTGACCTTGTTGAAAGGGTCAGTGACCTTGTTGAAAAGGTCAGTGACCTTGTTGACCCTGTTGAAAAGGTCAGTGACCTTGTTGAAAAGGTCAGTGGCCTTGTTGAAAAGGTCAGTGACATTGTTGAAAGGGTCAGTGACCTTGTTGAAAGGGTCAGTGACCTTGTTGAAAGGGTCAGTGACCTTGTTGAAAGGGTCAGTGACCTTGTTGAAAGAGTCAGTGACCTTGTTGAAAGGGTCAGTGACCTTGTTGAAAAGGACAGTGACCTTGTTGAAAGGGTCAGTGACCTTGTTGAAAGGGTCAGTGACCTTGTTGAAAGGGTCAGTGACCTTGTTGAAAGGGACAGCGACCTTGTTGAAAGGATCAGTGACCTTGTTGAAAGGGTCAATGACCTTGTTGAATGGGTCAGTGACCTTGTTGAAAAGGTCAGTGACCTTGTTGAAAGGGTCAGTGACCTTGTTGAAAAGGCCAGTGACTTGTTGAAAAGGTCAGTGACCTTGTTGAAAGGGTCAGTAACCTTGTTGAAAAGGTCAGTGACCTTGTTGAAAGGGTCAGTGACCCTGTTGAAAGGGTCAGTGACCCTGTTGAAAGGGTCAGTGACCTTGCTGAAAGGGTCAGTGACGTTGTTGAAAGGGTCAGTGACCTTGTTGAATGGGTCAGTGACCTTGTTGTAAAGGTCAGTGACCTTGTTGAAAAGGTCAGTGACCTTGTTGAAAGGGTCAATGACCTTGTTGAAAAGGTCAGCGACCTTGTTGAAAAGGTCAGTGACCTTGTTGACCCTGTTGAAAAGGTCAGTGACCTTGTTGAAAAGGTCAGTGACCTTGTTGAAAAGGCCAGTGACTTGTTGAAAAGGTCAGTGACCTTGTTGAAAGGGTCAGTAACCTTGTTGAAAAGGTCAGTGACCTTGTTGAAAGAGTCAGTGACCCTGTTGAAAGGGTCAGTGACCTTGCTGAAAGGGTCAGTGACGTTGTTGAAAGGGTCAGTGACCTTGTTGAATGGGTCAGTGACCTTGTTGAAAAGGCCAGTGACCTTGTTGAAAAGGTCAGTGACCTTGTTGAAAGGGTCAATGACCTTGTTGAAAAGGTCAGCGACCTTGTTGAAAAGGTCAGTGACCTTGTTGACCCTGTTGAAAAGGTCAGTGACCTTGTTGAAAAGGCCAGTGACTTGTTGAAAAGGTCAGTGACCTTGTTGAAAGGGTCAGTAACCTTGTTGAAAAGGTCAGTGACCTTGTTGAAAGGGTCAGTGACCCTGTTGAAAGGGTCAGTGACCTTGCTGAAAGGGTCAGTGACGTTGTTGAAAGGGTCAGTGACCTTGTTGAATGGGTCAGTGACCTTGTTGAAAAGGTCAGTGACCTTGTTGAAAAGGTCAGTGACCTTGTTGAAAAGGTCAGTGACCTTGTTGAAAAGGTCAGTGACCTTGTTGAAAGGGTCAATGACCTTGTTTAAAAGGTCAGCGACCTTGTTGAAAAGGTCAGCGACCTTGTTGAAAAGGTCAGTGACCTTGTTGAAAAGGTCAGTGACCTTGTTGAAAAGGTCAGTGACCTTGTTGAAAAGGTCAGTGACATTGCTGAAAGGGTCAGTGACCTTGTTGAAAAGGTCAGTGACCTTGTTGAAAAGGTCAGTGACCTTGTTGAAAAGGTCAGTGACCTTGTTGAAAAGGTCAGTGACCTTGTTGAAAGGGCCAGTGACCTTGTTGAAAAGGTCAGTGACCTTGTTGACCCTGTTGAAAAGGTCAGTGACCTTGTTGAAAAGGTCAGTGGCCTTGTTGAAAAGGTCAGTGACATTGTTGAAAGGGTCAGTGACCTTGTTGAAAGGGTCAGTGACCTTGTTGAAAGGGTCAGTGACCTTGTTGAAAGGGTCAGTGACCTTGTTGAAAGAGTCAGTGACCTTGTTGAAAGGGTCAGTGACCTTGTTGAAAAGGTCAGTGACCTTGTTGAAATGATCAGTGACCTTGTTGAAAGGGTCAATAACCTTGTTGAATGGGTCAGTGACCTTGTTGAAAAGGTCAGTGACCTTGTTGAAAGGGTCAGTGACCTTGTTGAAAAGGCCAGTGACTTGTTGAAAAGGTCAGTGACCTTGTTGAAAGGGTCAGTAACCTTGTTGAAAAGGTCAGTGACCTTGTTGAAAGGGTCAGTGACCCTGTTGAAAGGGTCAGTGACCTTGCTGAAAGGGTCAGTGACGTTGTTGAAAGGGTCAGTGACCCTGTTGAATGGGTCAGTGACCTTGTTGAAAAGGTCAGTGACCTTGTTGAAAAGGTCAGTGACCTTGTTGAAAGGGTCAATGACCTTGTTGAAAAGGTCAGCGACCTTGTTGAAAAGGTCAGTGACCTTGTTGACCCTGTTGAAAAGGTCCGTGACCTTGTTGAAAAGGTCAGTGGCCTTGTTGAAAAGGTCAGTGACCTTGTTGAAAGGGTCAGTGACATTGCTGAAAGGGTCAGTGACCTTGTTGAAAGGGTCAGTGACATTGCTGAAAGGGTCAGTGACCTTGTTGAAAAGGTCAGTGACCTTGTTGAAAGGGTCAGTGACCTTGTTGAAAGGGTCAGTGACCATGTTGAAAGGGTCAGTGACCTTGTTGAAAAGGTCAGTGACCTTGTTGAAAAGGTCAGTGACCTTGTTGAAAGGTCAATGACATTGTTGAAAAGGTCAGCAATGTCACTGACCTTTTCAACAAGGTCACTGACCCTTTCAACAAGGTCACTGACCCTTACAACAAGGCCACCGACCCTTTCAACAAGGTCACTAACCTTTTCAACAAGGTCACTGACCCTTTCAACAAGGTCACTGACCCTTTCAACAAGGTCACTGACCCTTTCAACAAGGTCACTGACCCTTTCAACAAGGTCACTGAACCTTTCAACAGGGTCACTGACCCTTTCAACAAGGTTACTGACCTTTTCAACAAGGTCACTGACCCTTTCAACAAGGTCACTGACCTTTTCAACAAGGTCACTGACCCTTTCAACAAGGTCACTGACCCTTTCAACAAGGTCACTGACCCTTTCAACAAGGTCACTGACCTTTTCAACAAGGTCACTGACCTTTTCAACAAGGTCACTGACCTTTTCAACAAGGTCATTGACCTTTTCAACAAGGTCGCTGACCTTTTCAACAAGGTCGCTGACCTTTTCAACAAGGTCGTTGACCCTTTCAACAAGGTCACTGACCTTTTCAACAAGGTCACTGACCTTTTCAACAAGGTCACTGACCCTTTCAACAACGTCACTGACCCTTTCAGCAAGGTCACTGACCCTTTCAACAGGGCCACTGACCCTTTCAACAAGGTCACTGACCTTTTCAACAAGGTCACTGACCTTTTTAACAAGGTCAACAAGGTCACTGACCCTTTCAACAAGGTCACTTACCCTTTCAACAAGGTCACTGACCCTTTCAACAAGGTCACTGACCCTTTCAACAAGGTCACTGACCCTTTCAACAAGGTCACTGACCCTTTCAACAAGGCCACTGACCCTTTCAACAAGGTCACTGACCCTTTCAACAAGGTCACTGACCCTTTCAACAAGGTCACTGACCTTTTCAACAAGGTCACTGACCCTTTCAGCAATATCACTGACCCTTTCAACAAGGTCACTGACCTTTTCAACAAGGCCACTGACCTTTTCAACAAGGTCACGGACCTTTTCAACAGGGTCAACAAGGTCACTGACCTTTTCAACAAGGTCGCTGTCCTTTTCAACAAGGTCATTGACCCTTTCAACAAGGTCACTGACCTTTTCAACAAGGTCACTGACCTTTTCAACAAGGTCACTGACCCATTCAACAAGGTCACTGACCCTTTCAACAACGTCACTGACCCTTTCAGCAAGGTCACTGACCCTTTCAACAGGGTCACTGACCCTTTCAACAAGGTCACTGACCTTTTCAACAAGGTTACTGACCCTTTCAACAAGGTCACTGACCTTTTCAACAAGTCACTGGCCTTTTCAACAAGGTCACTGACCCTTTCAACAAGGTCACTGACCTTTTCAACAAGGTCACTGACCCATTCAACAAGGTCATTGACCCTTTCAACAAGGTCACTGATCCTTTCAACAAGGTCACTGACCTTTTCAACAAGGTCACTGACCCTTTCAACAAGGTCACTGACTCTTTCAACAAGGTCACTGACCCTTTCAACAAGGTCACTGACCCTTTCAACAAGGTCACTGACCCTTTCAACAACGTCACTGACCCTTTCAGCAAGGTCACTGACCCTTTCAACAGGGCCACTGACCCTTTCAACAAGGTCACTGACCTTTTCAACAAGGTCACTGACCTTTTCAACAAGGTCACTGACCTTTTTAACAAGGTCAACAAGGTCACTGACCCTTTCAACAAGGTCACTGACCTTTTCAACAAGGTCACTGACCTTTTCAACAAGGTCATTGACCTTTTCAACAAGGTCACTGACCTTTTCAACAAGGTCGCTGACCTTTTCAACAAGGTCATTGACCCTTAAAACAAGGTCACTGACCTTTTCAACAAGGTCACTGACCTTTTCAACAAGGTCACTGACCCTTTCAACAAGGTCACTGACCCTTTCAACAACGTCACTGACCCTTTCAGCAAGGTCACTGACCCTTTCAACAGGGCCACTGACCCTTTCAACAAGGTCACTGACCTTTTCAACAAGGTCACTGACCCTTTCAACAAGGTCACTGACCTTTTCAACAAGTCACTGGCCTTTTCAACAAGGTCACTGACCCTTTCAACAAGGTCACTGACCTTTTCAACAAGGTCACTGACCCTTTCAACAAGGTCACTGACCCTTTCAACAAGGTCACTGACCCTTTCAACAAGGTCACTGACCTTTTCAACAAGGTCACTGACCCTTCAACAGGGTCACTGACCCTTTCAACAAGGTCACTGACCTTTTCAACAAGGTCACTGACCTTTTCAACAAGGTCATTGACCTTTTCAACAAGGTCACTGACCTTTTCAACAAGGTCGCTGACCTTTTCAACAAGGTCATTGACCCTTTCAACAAGGTCACTGACCTTTTCAACAAGGTCACTGACCTTTTCAACAAGGTCACTGACCCTTTCAACAAGGTCACTGACCCTTTCAACAACGTCACTGACCCTTTCAGCAAGGTCACTGACCCTTTCAACAGGGCCACTGACCCTTTCAACAAGGTCACTGACCTTTTCAACAAGGTCACTGACCTTTTTAACAAGGTCAACAAGGTCACTGACCCTTTCAACAAGGTCACTGACCCTTTCAACAAGGTCACTGACCCTTTCAACAAGGTCACTGACCCTTTCAACAAGGTCGCTGTCCTTTTCAACAAGGTCATTGACCCTTTCAACAAGGTCACTGACCTTTTCAACAAGGTCACTGACCTTTTCAACAAGGTCACTGACCCATTCAACAACACCTTTTCAACAAGGTCACTTTTTAACAAGGTCAACAAGGTCACTGACCCTTTCAACAAGGTCACTGACCCTTTCAACAAGGTCACTGACCCTTTCAACAAGGTCACTGACCCTTTCAACAAGGTCGCTGTCCTTTTCAACAAGGTCATTGACCCTTTCAACAAGGTCACTGACCTTTTCAACAATGTCATTGACCTTTCAACAAGGTCACTGACCTTTTCAACAAGGTCACTGACCTTTTCAACAAGGTCACTGACCCTTTCAACATGGTCACTGACCCTTTCAACAAGGTCACTGACCCTTTCAACAAGGTCACTGACCTTTTCAACAAGGTCACTGACCCTTTCAGCAATGTCACTGACCCTTTCAACAAGGTCACTGACCTTTTCAACAAGGTCACTGACCTTTTCAACAAGGTCACTGACCTTTTCAACAAGGTCACTGACCCTTTCAACATGGTCACTGACCCTTTCAACAAGGTCACTGACCCTTTCAACAAGGTCACTGACCTTTTCAACAAGGTCACTGACCCTTTCAGCAATGTCACTGACCCTTTCAACAAGGTCACTGACCTTTTCAACAAGGCCACTGACCTTTTCAACAAGGTCACGGACCTTTTCAACAGGGTCAACAAGGTCACTGACCTTTTCAACAAGGTCGCTGACCTTTTCAACAAGGTCACTGACCTTTTCAACAAGGTCATTGACCTTTTCAACAAGGTCGCTGACCTTTTCAACAAGGTCGCTGACCTTTTCAACAAGGTCGTTGACCCTTTCAACAAGGTCACTGACCTTTTCAACAAGGTCACTGACCTTTTCAACAAGGTCACTGACCCTTTCAACAACGTCACTGACCCTTTCAGCAAGGTCACTGACCCTTTCAACAGGGCCACTGACCCTTTCAACAAGGTCACTGACCTTTTCAACAAGGTCACTGACCCTTTCAACAAGGTCACTGACCCTTTCAACAAGGTCACTGACCCTTTCAACAAGGTCACTGACCCTTTCAACAAGGTCACTGATCTTTTCGACAAGGTCACTGACCCTTTCAACAAGGTCACTGACCTTTTCAACAAAGGTCGAGGTCAGTGACCTTGTTGAAAGGGTCAGTGACCTTGTTGAAAGGGTCAGTGACCTTGTTGAAAGGGTCAGTGACCTTGTTGAAAGGGTAAGTGACCCTGTTGAAAGGGTCAGTGACCTTGTTGACCTTGTTAAAAAGGTCAGTGACATTGTTGAAAGGGTCAGTGACCTTGTTGAAAGGGTCAGTGACCTTGTTGAAAGGGTCAGTGACCTTGTTGAAAGGGTCAGTGACCTTGTTGAAAGGGTCAGTGACCTTGTTGAAAAGGTCAGTGACCTTGTTGAAAGGGTCAGTGACCTTGTTGAAAGGGTCAGTGACCTTGTTGAAAGGGTCAGTGCCCTTGTTGAAAGGGTCAGTGACCTTGCTGAAAAGGTCAGTGAACCTGTTGAAAGGGTCAGTGACCTTGTTGAAAGGGTCAGTGACCCTGTTGAAGGGTCAGTGACCCTGTTGAAGGGTCAGTGACCCTGTTGAAGGGTCAGTGACCTTGTTGAAAAGGTCAGTGACCTTGTTGAAAGGGTCAGTGACCTTGTTGAAAGGGTCAGTGACCTTGTTGAATGGGGCAGTGACCTTGTTGAAAGGGTCAGTGACCTTGTTGAAAGGGTCAGTGACCTTGTTGAAAGGGTCAGTGACCTTGTTGAAAGGGTCAGTGACCTTGTTGAAAGGGTCAATAACCTTGTTGAAAATGCCAGTGACCTTGTTGAAAAGGTCAGTGACCTTGTTGAAAAGGTCAGTGACTTGTTGAAAAGGTCAGTGACCTTGTTGAAAGGGTCAGCAACCTTGTTGAAAAGGTCAGTGACCTTGTTGAAAGGGTCAGTGACCTTGTTGAAGGGATCAGTGAACTTGTTGAAAGGGTCAGTGACCTTGTTGAAAGGTTCAGTGACCTTGTTGAAAGGGTCAGTGACCTTGTTGAAAGAGTCAGTGACCTTGTTGAAAGGGTCAGTGACCTTGTTGAAAGGGTCAGTGACCTTGTTGAAAGGGTCAGTGACCTTGTTGAAAGGGTCAGTGACCTTGTTGAAAGGGTCAGTGACCTTGTTGAAAGGGTCAGTGACCTTGTTGAAAGGGTCAGTGACCTTGTTGAAAGGGTCAGTGACCTTGTTGAAAGGGTAAGTGACCTTGTTGAAAGGGTCAGTGACCTTGTTGACCTTGTTAAAAAGGTCAGTGACCTTGTTGAAAAGGTCAGTGACCTTGTTGAAAGGGTCAGTGGCCCTGTTGAAAGGGTCAGTGACCTTGCTGAAAGGGTCAGTGACGTTGTTGAAAGAGTCAGTGACCTTGTTGAAAGGGTCAGTGACCTTGTTGAAAAGGTCAGTGACCTTGTTGAAAAGGTCAGTGACCTTGTTGAAAGGGTCAATGACCTTGTTGAAAAGGTCAGTGACCTTGTTGAAAAGGTCAGTGGCCTTGTTGAAAAGGTCAGTGACATTGTTGAAAGGGTCAGTGACCTTGTTGAAAGGGTCAGTGACCTTGTTGAAAGGGTCAGTGACCTTGTTGAAAGGGTCAGTGACCTTGTTGAAAGAGTCAGTGACCTTGTTGAAAGGGTCAGTGACCTTGTTGAAAAGGTCAGTGACCTTGTTGAAATGATCAGTGACCTTGTTGAAAGGGTCAATAACCTTGTTGAATGGGTCAGTGACCTTGTTGAAAAGGTCAGTGACCTTGTTGAAAGGGTCAGTAACCTTGTTGAAAAGGTCAGTGACCTTGTTGAAAGGGTCAGTAACCTTGTTGAAAAGGTCAGTGACCTTGTTGAAAGGGTCAGTGACCTTGTTGAAAGGGTCAGTGACCTTGTTGAAAGAGTCAGTGACCTTGTTGAAAGGGTCAGTGACCTTGTTGAAAAGGTCAGTGACCTTGTTGAAAGGGTCAGTGACCTTGTTGAAAAGGTCAGTGACCTTGTTGAAATGATCAGTGACCTTGTTGAAAGGGTCAATAACCTTGTTGAATGGGTCAGTGACCTTGTTGAAAAGGTCAGTGACCTTGTTGAAAAGGCCAGTGACTTGTTGAAAAGGTCAGTGACCTTGTTGAAAGGGTCAGTAACCTTGTTGAAAAGGTCAGTGACCTTGTTGAAAGGGTCAGTGACCCTGTTGAAAGGGTCAGTGACCTTGCTGAAAGGGTCAGTGACGTTGTTGAAAGGGTCAGTGACCCTGTTGAATGGGTCAGTGACCTTGTTGAAAAGGTCAGTGACCTTGTTGAAAGGGTCAATGACCTTGTTGAAAAGGTCAGCGACCTTGTTGAAAAGGTCAGTGACCTTGTTGACCCTGTTGAAAAGGTCCGTGACCTTGTTGAAAAGGTCAGTGGCCTTGTTGAAAAGGTCAGTGACCTTGTTGAAAGGGTCAGTGACATTGCTGAAAGGGTCAGTGACCTTGTTGAAAAGGTCAGTGACCTTGTTGAAAGGGTCAGTGACCTTGTTGAAAGGGTCAGTGACCATGTTGAAAGGGTCAGTGACCTTGTTGAAAAGGTCAGTGACCTTGTTGAAAAGGTCAGTGACCTTGTTGAAAAGGTCAGTGACCTTGTTGAAAGGGTCAGTGACATTGCTGAAAGGGTCAGTGACCTTGTTGAAAAGGTCAGTGACCTTGTTGAAAGGGTCAGTGACCTTGTTGAAAGGGTCAGTGACCATGTTGAAAGGGTCAGTGACCTTGTTGAAAAGGTCAGTGACCTTGTTGAAAAGGTCAGTGACCTTGTTGAAAGGTCAATGACATTGTTGAAAAGGTCAGCAATGTCACTGACCTTTTCAACAAGGTCACTGACCCTTTCAACAAGGTCACTGACCCTTACAACAAGGTCACTGACCCTTTCAACAAGGTCACTAACCTTTTCAACAAGGTCACTGACCCTTTCAACAAGGTCACTGACCCTTTCAACAAGGTCACTGACCCTTTCAACAAGGTCACTGACCCTTTCAACAAGGTCACTGAACCTTTCAACAGGGTCACTGACCCTTTCAACAAGGTTACTGACCTTTTCAACAAGATCACTGACCCTTTCAACAAGGTCACTGACCTTTTCAACAAGGTCACTGACCCTTTCAACAAGGTCACTGACCCTTTCAACAAGGTCACTGACCCTTTCAACAAGGTCACTGACCTTTTCAACAAGGTCACTGACCTTTTCAACAAGGTCACTGACCTTTTCAACAAGGTCATTGACCTTTTCAACAAGGTCGCTGACCTTTTCAACAAGGTCGCTGACCTTTTCAACAAGGTCGTTGACCCTTTCAACAAGGTCACTGACCTTTTCAACAAGGTCACTGACCTTTTCAACAAGGTCACTGACCCTTTCAACAACGTCACTGACCCTTTCAGCAAGGTCACTGACCCTTTCAACAGGGCCACTGACCCTTTCAACAAGGTCACTGACCTTTTCAACAAGGTCACTGACCTTTTTAACAAGGTCAACAAGGTCACTGACCCTTTCAACAAGGTCACTTACCCTTTCAACAAGGTCACTGACCCTTTCAACAAGGTCACTGACCCTTTCAACAAGGTCACTGACCCTTTCAACAAGGTCACTGACCCTTTCAACAAGGTCACTGACCCTTTCAACAAGGTCACTGACCCTTTCAACAAGGTCACTGACCTTTTCAACAAGGTCACTGACCCTTTCAGCAATGTCACTGACCCTTTCAACAAGGTCACTGACCTTTTCAACAAGGCCACTGACCTTTTCAACAAGGTCACGGACCTTTTCAACAGGGTCAACAAGGTCACTGACCTTTTCAACAAGGTCGCTGACCTTTTCAACAAGGTCATTGACCCTTTCAACAAGGTCACTGACCTTTTCAACAAGGTCACTGACCTTTTCAACAAGGTCACTGACCCATTCAACAAGGTCACTGACCCTTTCAACAACGTCACTGACCCTTTCAGCAAGGTCACTGACCCTTTCAACAGGGTCACTGACCCTTTCAACAAGGTCACTGACCTTTTCAACAAGGTTACTGACCCTTTCAACAAGGTCACTGACCTTTTCAACAAGTCACTGGCCTTTTCAACAAGGTCACTGACCCTTTCAACAAGGTCACTGACCTTTTCAACAAGGTCACTGACCCATTCAACAAGGTCATTGACCCTTTCAACAAGGTCACTGATCCTTTCAACAAGGTCACTGACCTTTTCAACAAGGTCACTGACCCTTTCAACAAGGTCACTGACTCTTTCAACAAGGTCACTGACCCTTTCAACAAGGTCACTGACCCTTTCAACAAGGTCACTGACCCTTTCAACAACGTCACTGACCCTTTCAGCAAGGTCACTGACCCTTTCAACAGGGCCACTGACCCTTTCAACAAGGTCACTGACCTTTTCAACAAGGTCACTGACCTTTTCAACAAGGTCACTGACCTTTTTAACAAGGTCAACAAGGTCACTGACCCTTTCAACAAGGTCACTGACCTTTTCAACAAGGTCACTGACCTTTTCAACAAGGTCATTGACCTTTTCAACAAGGTCACTGACCTTTTCAACAAGGTCGCTGACCTTTTCAACAAGGTCATTGACCCTTAAAACAAGGTCACTGACCTTTTCAACAAGGTCACTGACCTTTTCAACAAGGTCACTGACCCTTTCAACAAGGTCACTGACCCTTTCAACAACGTCACTGACCCTTTCAGCAAGGTCACTGACCCTTTCAACAGGGCCACTGACCCTTTCAACAAGGTCACTGACCTTTTCAACAAGGTCACTGACCCTTTCAACAAGGTCACTGACCTTTTCAACAAGTCACTGGCCTTTTCAACAAGGTCACTGACCCTTTCAACAAGGTCACTGACCTTTTCAACAAGGTCACTGACCCTTTCAACAAGGTCACTGACCCTTTCAACAAGGTCACTGACCCTTTCAACAAGGTCACTGACCCTTTCAACAAGGTCACTGACCTTTTCAACAAGGTCACTGACCCTTCAACAGGGTCACTGACCCTTTCAACAAGGTCACCGACCTTTTCAACAAGGTCACTGACCTTTTCAACAAGGTCATTGACCTTTTCAACAAGGTCACTGACCTTTTCAACAAGGTCGCTGACCTTTTCAACAAGGTCATTGACCCTTTCAACAAGGTCACTGACCTTTTCAACAAGGTCACTGACCTTTTCAACAAGGTCACTGACCCTTTCAACAAGGTCACTGACCCTTTCAACAACGTCACTGACCCTTTCAGCAAGGTCACTGACCCTTTCAACAGGGCCACTGACCCTTTCAACAAGGTCACTGACCTTTTCAACAAGGTCACTGACCTTTTTAACAAGGTCAACAAGGTCACTGACCCTTTCAACAAGGTCACTGACCCTTTCAACAAGGTCACTGACCCTTTCAACAAGGTCACTGACCCTTTCAACAAGGTCACTGACTCTTTCAACAAGGTCACTGACCCTTTCAACAAGGTCACTGACCCTTTCAACAAGGTCACTGACCCTTTCAACAAGTTCACTGATCCCTTCAACAAATTCACTGACCCTTTCAACAAGGTCACTGACCTTTTCAACAAGGTTGCTGACCCTTTCAACAAGGTCACTGACCTTTTCAACAAGTCACTGACCTTTTCAACAAGGTCACTGACCTTTTCAACAAGGTCACTGGCATTTTCAACAAGGTCATTGACCCTTTCAACAAGGTCACTGACCCTTTCAACAAGGTCACTGACCCTTTCAACAAGGTCACTGACCCTTTCAACAAGGTCACTGACCCTTTCAACAAGGTCACTGCCCCATTCAACAAGGTCACTGACCCTTTCAACAAGGTCACTGACCCTTTCAACAAGGTAACTGACCTTTTCAACAAGGTCACTGACCCTTCAACAGGGTCACTGACCCTTTCAACAAGGTCACTGACCCTTTCAACAGGTTCACTGACCTTTTCAGCAAGGTCACTGAACCTTTCAACAAGGTCACGGACCCTTTCAACAAGGTCACTGACCCTTTCAACAAGGTCACTGACCCTTTCAACAAGGTCACTGACCCTTTCAACAAGGTCACTGACCTTTTCAACAAGGTCACTGACCTTTTCAACAAGGTCACTGACCCTTTCAACAAGGTCACTGACCCTTTCAACAAGGTCACTGACCCTTTCAACAAGGTCACTGACCCTTTCAACAAGGTCACTGACCCTTTCAACAAGGTCACTGACCTTTTCAACAAGGTCACTGACCCTTTCAACAAGGTCACTGACCCTTTCAACAGGGCCGCTGACCTTTTCAACAAGGTCACTGACCCTTTCAACAAGGTCACTGACCCTTTCAACAAGGTCACTGACCCTTTCAACAAGGTCACTGATCTTTTCGACAAGGTCACTGACCCTTTCAACAAGGTCACTGACCTTTTCAACAAAGGTCGAGGTCAGTGACCTTGTTGAAAGGGTCAGTGACCTTGTTGAAAGGGTCAGTGACCTTGTTGAAAGGGTCAGTGACCTTGTTGAAAGGGTAAGTGACCCTGTTGAAAGGGTCAGTGACCTTGTTGACCTTGTTAAAAAGGTCAGTGACATTGTTGAAAGGGTCAGTGACCTTGTTGAAAGGGTCAGTGACCTTGTTGAAAGGGTCAGTGACCTTGTTGAAAGGGTCAGTGACCTTGTTGAAAGGGTCAGTGACCTTGTTGAAAAGGTCAGTGACCTTGTTGAAAGGGTCAGTGCCCTTGTTGAAAGGGTCAGTGACCTTGCTGAAAAGGTCAGTGAACCTGTTGAAAGGGTCAGTGACCTTGTTGAAAGGGTCAGTGACCCTGTTGAAGGGTCAGTGACCCTGTTGAAGGGTCAGTGACCTTGTTGAAAAGGTCAGTGACCTTGTTGAAAGGGTCAGTGACCTTGTTGAAAGGGTCAGTGACCTTGTTGAATGGGGCAGTGACCTTGTTGAAAGGGTCAGTGACCCTGTTGAAAGGGTCAGTGACCTTGTTGAAAGGGTCAGTGACCTTGTTGAAAGGGTCAGTGACCTTGTTGAAAGGGTCAATAACCTTGTTGAAAATGCCAGTGACCTTGTTGAAAAGGTCAGTGACCTTGTTGAAAAGGTCAGTGACTTGTTGAAAAGGTCAGTGACCTTGTTGAAAGGGTCAGCAACCTTGTTGAAAAGGTCAGTGACCTTGTTGAAAGGGTCAGTGACCTTGTTGAAGGGATCAGTGAACTTGTTGAAAGGGTCAGTGACCTTGTTGAAAGGGTCAGTGACCTTGTTGAAAGGGTCAGTGACCTTGTTGAAAGAGTCAGTGACCTTGTTGAAAGGGTCAGTGACCTTGTTGAAAGGGTCAGTGACCTTGTTGAAAGGGTCAGTGACCTTGTTGAAAGGGTCAGTGACCTTGTTGAAAGGGTCAGTGACCTTGTTGAAAGGGTCAGTGACCTTGTTGAAAGGGTCAGTGACCTTGTTGAAAGGGTCAGTGACCTTGTTGAAAGGGTCAGTGACCTTGTTGAAAGGGTAAGTGACCTTGTTGAAAGGGTCAGTGACCTTGTTGACCTTGTTAAAAAGGTCAGTGACCTTGTTGAAAAGGTCAGTGACCTTGTTGAAAGGGTCAGTGGCCCTGTTGAAAGGGTCAGTGACCTTGCTGAAAGGGTCAGTGACGTTGTTGAAAGGGTCAGTGACCTTGTTGAAAGGGTCAGTGACCTTGTTGAAAAGGTCAGTGACCTTGTTGAAAAGGTCAGTGACCTTGTTGAAAGGGTCAATGACCTTGTTGAAAAGGTCAGCGACCTTGTTGAAAAGGTCAGTGACCTTGTTGAAAAGGTCAAAGACCTTGTTGAAAAGGTCAGTGACCTTGTTGAAAAGGTCAGTGACCTTGTTGAAAAGGTCAGTGACCTTGTTGAAAAGGTCAGTGACCTTGTTGAAAAGGTCAGTGACATTGCTGAAGGGGTCAGTGACCTTGTTGAAAAGGTCAGTGACCTTGTTGAAAAGGTCAGTGACCTTGTTGAAAGGGTCAGTGACCTTGTTGAAAAGGTCAATGACCTTGTTGAAAAGGTCAATGACCTTGTTGAAAAGGTCAGTGACCTTGTTGAAAAGGTCAGTGACATTGCTGAAAGGGTCAGTGACCTTGTTGAAAAGGTCAGTGACCTTGTTGAAAGGGTCAGTGACCTTGTTGAAAAGATCAGTGACCTTGTTGAAAGGGTCAGTGACCTTGTTGAAAGGGTCAGTGACCTTGTTGAAAGGGTCAGTGACCTTGTTGAAAAGATCAGTGACCTTGTTGAAAAGTTCAGTGACATTGCTGAATGGGTCAGTGACCTTGTTGAAAAGGTCAGTGACCTTGTTGAAAGGGTCAGTGACCTTGTTGAAAGGGTCAGTGACCTTGTTGAAAAGGTCAGTGACCTTGTTGAAAAGGTCAGTGACCTTGTTGAAAAGGTCAGTGACATTGCTGAAAGGGTCAGTGGCCTTGTTGAAAAGGTCAGTGACCTTGTTGAAAGGGTCAGTGACCTTGTTGACCCTGTTGAAAAGGTCAGTGACCTTGTTGAAAAGGTCAGTGACCTTGTTGAAAGGGTCAGTGACCTTGTTGAAAAGGTCAGTGACCTTGTTGAAAGGGTCAGTGACCTTGTTGAAAGGGTCAGTGACCTTGTTGAAAAGGTCAGTGACCTTGTTGAAAAGGTCAGTGACCTTGTTGAAAAGGTCAGTGACCTTGTTCAAAGGGTCAGTGACCTTGTTGAAAAGGTCAATGACCTTGTTGAAAGGGTCAGTGACCCTGTTGAAAAGGTCAGTGACCTTTCTTGAAAAGGTCAGGGACCTTGTTGAAAAGGTCAGTGACCTTGTTGAAAAGGTCAGTGACCTTGTTGAAAAGGTCAGTGACCTTGTTGAAAAGGTCAGTGACCTTGTTGAAAAGGTCAGTGACCTTGTTGAAAAGGTCAGTGACCTTTTAGAAAAGGTCAGTGACCTTGTTGAAAAGGTCAGTGACCTTGTTGAAAAGGTCAGTGACCTTGTTGAAAAGGTCAGTGACCTTGTTGAAAAGGTCAGTGACCTTGTTGAAAAGGTCAGTGACCTTGTTGAAAAGGTCAGTGACCTTGTTAAAAAGGTCAGTGACCTTGTTGAAAAGGTCAGTGACCTTGTTGAAAAGGTCAGTGACCTTGTTGAAAAGGTCAGTGACCTTGTTGAAAAGGTCAGTGACCTTGTTGAAAAGGTCAGTGACCTTGTTGAAAAGGTCAGTGACCTTGTTGAAAAGGTCAGTGACCTTGTTGAAAAGGTCACGGACGGGTCTGGACTGGACTGGACGCAACCGAACTGGACCGGACGGGACTGGGCCGGACGAATCTGAACTGGGTGGAACTGGACTGGATGAGTGTGGACTGGACGGGTCTGGACTGGACGTAACTGGACTGGACGGGACTGGTCTGGACGGGAATGGACTGGACGGGACTGGGCTGGACTGGGCTGAACGGGCCTGGACTGTACGGGCCTTGGCTTGACGTGGCTGGCCTTGATGGGACTGGGCTGGACGGGGCTGGACTGGACGGGACTGGACTAGACGGGACTGGACTGGACTGGACGGGGTTGGGCTGGACGGAACTGAACTGGGTGGCACTGGACTGGACGGGACTGGACTGGACGGGACTGGTCTGGACGGGACTGGACTGGACGGGACTGGGCTGGACTGGGCTAAACGGACCTGGACTGTACGGGGCTTGGCTGGACGTGAATGGCCTTGATGGGACTGGTCTGGACGGGGCTGGACTGGGCTGGACGGGGCTGGACTGGACGGGACTGGACTGGACTGGATGTGACTGGACTGGGCTGGACGGGACTGGACTGGACGGGACTGGTCTGGACGGAACTGGTCTGGGCGGGCGTGGACTGGACTGGACAGACTGGGTGGACCGGAGTAAACGGGACTGGACTGGACGGGGCTTGTCTGGACCGGATTGGCTGGGCCTGGACTAGACGGAACTGGACTGGACGGGACTGGGCTGGGAGGGACTTGCCTGGACTGGACTGGACAAGTCGGGACTGGACCGGATGGACCTGGACTGTAATTTAATTTTCAATTTTCGTGGAGGCCAATACCCCCATTTATTAAGCTTAATTCAAGCTAACATTCTTAATTCTAACTTAACTAACTAACATTCTTAATAAGTCTACCTTAACTGACTAACAAGAACGGGAGAGGGGGGCGTGATTAGGGAACTATGGAAGTGAGAAGGGGGGGATACCGAGAAGACGGAGTTTTAGGCATGGAGTGCTGAGGTTGAAATCGAAGTTAGTGTTCGAATTAACACTTCCCAGCATACGGGAGATGGGTTCATTGGAGCCATAAGAGGTGCGGGGGGTGGGTAGGTAGAAGAGACGAGGATTGCGGGTATTACGAGGGTTAGTGTTAAGGGATATAGAGTTGTAGAGGTTGGCACAGTCAATGGTACCTGTTAGGAGTTTATGAATGAAGAGGATGTCAGCTACCCTTCTTCTATCCTCCAACGTACTCAGATTTATTAGTTTGAGTCGGTCTTGATAGGGTGGTAAGAGCAAAAGATTTTGCCAGTGCAGACCTCGAAGAGCGAAGCGTAGGAATAGACGCTGGATGCTCTCGATTCTAGAAATGTGGGTTTGTTGATAAGGGGACCACGCTTGCGATGCGTATTCAAGAAGGGGGCAAACGAAGGTAATATAGAGGGATCGAGTCACGTAGGGATTGGAGAATTCTTTAGACCAGCGCTTCACGAAACCGAGTGCAGAGTTTGCTTTAAGAATTATATCATCGATATGTGCGCGGAAATTGAGCTCTTGGTCACATAGTATGCCAAGATCGCGGATAACCTGAACGGTAGAAATGGGTTGGTTGTGGAGAAAGTAGAGACGAGGAGAGGATTGGACACGTTTGCGTGAGAAGGTGATAGATTGGCACTTGGAAATGTTAAGCTCCAAGCTATTTTTGGAACACCAGGTAGAAAAGCTATTGAGATCGGATTGAATAAGGGAAGAGTCTTGTAGCGAGGAAATGGTCTTAAAGAACTTGTTGTCGTCGGCGTACAGTGAGAGATGGGAATGTTTGATGATTATCTCAATGTCGTTTATGATAAGAATGAAAAGAAGTGGACCTAGGTGGCTACCTTGGGGAACGCCGGAAGAGGCTAAGAAAGGGTTAGAAAAGGCAGATCTGAAGCGAACACTGTAGAAACGGTTTTTTAAATATGAAGATATCCACTTCAGCGCAGTGGGTTCAAAGCCTAGGGCAGACAGTTTGAAGAGTATTAGATTGTGAGATATTTTGTCAAACGCTTTACTGAAGTCGGTTGTAATGACGTCGACTTCGTTTCCATTCTCTAATGTTGAGAGGGTGAAGGACACGAATTCGACAAGGTTTGTGGTTGTAGACCTGGATTTGAGGAATCCATGTTGATTTGAGGAGATTAGAGACTTGCAATGGAAACTTAGAGTGTCATACAAGATGCTTTCGAAAAGTTTGGGTATATGTGAGAGTTTTGCGATGGGGCGGTAGTTGTTAACATCACTCTTTGGACCTTTTTTGTGAATAGGAGTTATGAAGGCGGTTTTCCATACCTGGGGAAATTCTCCAAGGGACAGGGATAAGTTGAATTATTTTGCGAGCGGGACGGAGAGAATGAAGGAACATTTTTTTAATAATATGGCGGGGACACCATCGGGCCCAGGAGTAAACTCATCATTAACTTGATTCAGTTTAAGTTCAATGATATGGGGTTCAACAGAACGTGGAAGAAATGGACTGAGGGAGAAATTTGGTAGGTAGTCGAAATAGGAAGTGTCCGGCACAAAGGAGTCATCGGCAAAAGATTGTTTGAAAAGGTTGGCAAAAAAGTTGGCGATAGTGTTGGGATCATTCGAGGTTTCGCCATTGAAAGAAAGTGAGGTTGGGTAGCCATCAGATTTCCTTTTGTAGTTGACAAACTGAAAGAAGAACTTAGGATTGTTGATAAGATTGGCTTGTGTTTTGATCAAGTGCTGTTCGTAGAGAGAGTTATGAAGCTCGGTAAATTGTAGATACGTACCAATATAGTTGGAAAAGTCATAGGGGGACTGAGTACGAAGAAAGATAGCCCACAGTTTGTTTCTTTTGTTTCTTAGAGAACGGAGCCTGCGATTATACCAAGGAGGAGAAGATAAGTGATTGGATCGTGAAATGGGAACGTAGAGAGAAATAGAATTAAATATTTCTCTATAGAATAAGGATATGGCGTCATTTATTGTAAGGCCGTCAAAATTGAAGGGGGCGCTATTGAGGTATTCATTGATAAGGTTGAAATTTGCTTTATGGAAGTCGTAAGACTTGAGCGCTGGAGGGGAAGAGGTCAGTGGTGGAGAGTCGAGAAAAAACGAGAGAAGAAGGGGAGGATGGTAATTGTCGATGGTTGATAAGGAATGGGGACAAAGTGAAACAGAGGAATTATAGGGTCGGTTGTGAAAATCAGATCTAGCTGTCTACCCATGTAATTTGAGATGCCACTCACTTGGCTAAGGTTTGAATCGGCTAGGCTATCTAAGAAGAGACATTCCTTGGCAGAAGATGGATTAGTGGCAGTGTAAAATGATTGATCTTCTGATGGTTCCCATTGGAGAAAAGGAAGATTAAAATCGCCGAAGAGAAGGATTTCATCGCGGGCATCCCGTAAGTCATTTATGTGATCAATCGCATTAATAGCGAGTTCATAGGACTTAATAGGTTGAGATGGTAAGATATAAAAACAGATGATGTAGAGCGACTTACGGGGCAGTACGATCTTGATTGAAACAAAGTCGAGATAGGGGGAAGAGGATATTGCAATAAGGGACGAGTCGATCGTGTTTAGGGCGGCTATTAAAACGCCACGACATGGGCGGCTATCGGTAGGTTGGTTGAGAAGGTCGTCGCGGTAGACGTTAAAATTTGATGGGAATAGTTCTTCGTTGTTAATAGCGGGGATCAGGTTGGTTTCAGTCAGAACGAAAAATTCGAATGGTAAAGCGTGAGACTGTTGGAAGACTGCTTGGGTTTTTGAACGGAGACCTCTGACGTTCTGGTAATAAAAGGTGAGAGGAAGGTTAACGTGGTGGGCAGGAAGAGGATGGAAATTAGGGACGAAAATATCTGTCGTGGTCAGCTCTGCTACGCTGGAGGTGGGATATTCGCTTTGAGTGGATATATTGACGAAAAGCATCAAGATCATTTGATGCTTTTTGGGGGGACATATTAAGGAACTCATGATACTTGATAAAGAGGTTTTTGAGGCTGGCATAGTCAGAAGGGAGGCCTTCCTGTTGAATGGATACCAGTACGCTAGTGTTAGTATTACCCTCATAGCATACTGAGTCTGGTTTGTCATGGAGGTAAGCCAAAAAAAGGCGGACGTTCTCATACGTCCTTCTATCCCTTAAACGAGAAAGAGCATAGCGGCATTCGGTGAGATTATTAAATTGCTTGGTAATTTTGACAGAGGGGGGCAGAAGGGGATCAGCGAATGATTGGGTGGGGTTAGGAGGAGGTGTTGTTGAGGAGGGAGTTGAGACAGTTGGGAGAGAAGTGGAGTCGGATGTAGTGTGCGAGGTGGAGTGTGTTGTGAATGTGTTAGTGTTTTATTTGGTAGTATTACTTTATTTAATGTGTCTTCATTGAATGTTAGATTATGACTGACTGTGGCTGAGCGGCTCTCATTGATCGCTGCTCTACCATCTGCGTCAGCCATGTACATATGTGTTAGTTAGTACTCAAACATCCTTCCCTTAATTTCTTGTAAATACAATCTAAATTAAAATGTGAATGTACAATACTTCATTTCTTTTCTTAAACTAAAAGTTAAATTCATATTTGCTGAGTAACACTAGAAATTTGCTTAGAAGAATTCATTAAAAGTTAAATAAAGTTGATTAATATAAACAAAACAAAAAGCAACTTAGAATAGAATTCAAATAACTCTGTATCTCAAGTTAATCTCTATATATTCTTACGTGTAGGGTGCTCTAATACATCTTCCATATCTAGTTTTATAAATTTGCGTTTCGATGTGGTCATTTTTATTTGGCGATTGTTGCACACTTTTTTGGGATGTATCTGCTTTGAAATCATTATCATTTATCGCGAGAGAAGAACGACTGTCGACGATATTGCTTAAATTGTTACTTGTATTCCTAACACTTCTTCGAGCTTTAATATCAACAGAATTTTTCCGATAAATGTTCCCCTCTTCATCTTTTAACATGTATGACCTTGGACTATGGTGTTGTGAAATAATTTTTGCGGGATACCATCGGGAATTTTGCTTTTTAAAGTTTATATTTTGTTCTCTTTCAAAATCTGGACGAGCTTTTGCAGTTTTGTCGTAGTGTTTCCTAACATAATTCTGATAACTTTGAATTTTTTCGGGTATGTTTTTTATAACTTTGGGTTCTAATAATTTTTTATTTATTGGTAATATAGTCCTACAGCGTCTGCTAAACAAAATTTGAGATGGGGAAACTCCTAGAGCCCTTATTGGGGTGTTGCGATATTCAAGCAACGCTAGGTACAATTCTATTCCCGATTCTTTTGACTTCTTTATCAAATTTTTTGCAATGCCTACAAATTTTTCAGCAAGCCCATTTGACTTTGGGTAATACGGGCTGCTGAATGCGATTTTGAAAAATAATTGTTTGGATAAATCGGAAAAGATTTGTGAATTAAAGGGACTGTTGTCGCAAACAATTTCTTCCGGAATGCCATGGACGCTAAATAAATATTTTAAATGTTTAATAATTTCATGCATGCTTTTATTTTTAAGTTCTAGTACTTCCAGCCATTTGGAAAAATAATCACCAATAATAAGATATGAGATACCTCCGTATTCCATTATGTCCATACCAATTTTTGAAAATCTGTATGGTGGGATGGGGTGGAAAATAATTGGTTCTTTTGTATTTTTCCTGCTATATTTATTACACACTTTACATGAAGATATGAAGTTTTCAATGACGAGATTCATAGTTGGCCAGTATAACAAATCTTTAGCCCTTTGCTTTGTTTTTTGTATACCACAATGTGGTTGATGTAATGCATTTAACATTTCTTGTTTCAATGTACTTGGGATTATGATTCTATCTTCATAGAACAATATGTCATTTTCTAACGCAATCTCATTTCGAATCTTAAGATATGGTAGAAGAGTTGGTTGAATTTTAGATTTGTCGGTTGGCCATCCATTTTTACAATAGTAAATAATCTGTCTTAAATTGGTATCTAATTGGGATTCTTGTTTTATTTTCAATTGTTTGTTCTCGCTTACATTTACGGAATGAACGATTTCATTGAAATCATCGTCTTCATTGGTTGGAGCCAGTCTATCATACGATCTTGACAAATAGTCAGCAATGTGAAGATGTTTACCCGGTATGAACTCTAGATTCAGATTGTATTTAAGATTAAGATTAGGGGCTTGTGGTCTGTCTGAACACATATCTCTCGGCCATAAATATAATAATGAAACTTGTTTGTTGCGAAAATAATACCTAAAAGTTCTTTTTCAATCTGAGAATAATTCTTCTCAGCATCACTCAAACTACGCGAGGCATAACTAACTGGTCCATTCTGTTGGAGTAAACATGCCCCTAAACCAGACTGTGAAGCATCAGTTTGTATTGTAACTTTGCTATTCTCATCAAATGATCTCAAAGTGGGAGCATTGCTAATCAATTTTTTAATGTTTTCAAATTCTTTCTCATGTATAGGTAACCATTCAAACTCTACCTCATTTTTCAATAATTCCCTCATAGTTTTGCATTCATCAGATAATTTTGGAATAAAGCTTCGTAGATAATTAATCATTCCTAAGACAGACTGAAGTCCCTTTTTGTTTTTTGGAGGTTCTAAATTAGCAATTGATCGGACTCTATCCGGGTCTGCTGTACATCCTTGTTTTGAAAAAATATGGCCCATATATTTTACGCTATCAACTTTATATTGAAATTTTTCCCTATTAAACCTTATATTTAAATATCGTGCTCTTTCAAAAACATTTTTCAAATTTCTATCATGTTCTTCTGTCGTTCTTCCAAACACTAAAAAATCATCAATGTAAATAAATGTTCCCGGAAGGTCCCCGAATGCTCAAGTTGCATACTTTTGAAATACTTCAGGTGCGATTTTAATGCCAAATGGTAAGCGATTAAACTTGAAACACCCAAATGGAGTACTAAAAGTACATAAATGACTTGATGGCTCGTCTAACTTAATTTGCCAAAATCCCTGCTTCATATCTAAAACTGTAAAATGTTTCATATCTTTAAGTTTTGCTTTTAATTCATCCAACTTCGGTATAAGTTGACTATGTGTTACTAGAGCATTATTTAAATCCCTTGGATCCAAACACAACCTCAAATCTCCGTTTGGTTTTTCAACAATGATGAGGTTACTAACCCAATTTTTTGGATGTGGTACAGGCTCCAAGACCTTCATTTGAATTAAATCATCTAAATGTTTCTTCAATTTTTTCTCTAGGGCTAGAGGTATTCGCCGTGGTGGCTTAACTGTAGGAGAAATTCCAGGATATGTTGTTAAACGAAGTTCATTGGGAAATGAACCAAGCCCATTGAAAAGATCTTTGTATTCTCTTAAAACCCGACATTTTTCATTTTCGTATATAGAATCTAATTTTTTCATAAGCCCAAAGTCTCTACATGCTGGCAAGCCCAGAATAGGAACCGAATTGGTATCGACCACAACATAATCATGCGTTAAGCTTACATTATTTAAGCTACTCTTAAGTCTGACTCCACCTTCTGGAATAAGTTTGTTTCCACCATAGGTCTCAATAATCAAGCGTGATGGTAACATTTTTTTATTCTGCTTGATAGAATTCAAAAATCTTAAAGGCAAAACATTTATGGAAGACCCGGTATCTATTTTAAATTTTATAAAAGTATTTTGGAAACACAAGTTTTCGAACCATTCACTAGTATTTAGATTAAAATTACCCTTCATGGAATGTAAATATAAGGTCTCAAAAGCAAAGTCATTACCTGTGTCGGTGTTAGTAGAATAAGAAACTTCTTTATTGTTCTCGTCCGGTTCATCCCCTTCATCATCACCTAAAGAAGTTCTAATTTCGTTAGTTCTGTATGTTTTATCTGATCGCCTTCTACTACAAGCCAAATAAAAATGACCACGTCGCTTACAAATGCTACACAGTTTGTTAAATGCTGGGCACCGGTTTTTAAAATGTACAGTTAAGCATTTATTACATCTTATTAACGCCGTAGAACCCATATCGCTAGAAAAATATGTATGATTATTGTTTTTATTTGAGTTGTTTATTTTCCTCTCAATATTATATGATATGTTCCTCCTTCCCATTCTCGTCCCCATTTCTGCTACAGTCTGACCAGCCAATCCCGTTTCTTCATGTACTTCCATTGACCTTGATCGCTCCAGTTCTGCTACTCTGCACATGTTTATTGCTGTCTCCATATCCAGGTCCGTTATATTCATTAATTTGTCACTTAAATCCAGTTGATTTAATCCCAAGATTACAAAATCTCTGATCATATTTTCTTTTTCTTCCTTAAATTCACATCCATCTGCCAAGCGCCGTAAATCAGTTAAAAATGAATCAAAATTTTCACCTTCTTTTTGTTTCCGCTTATAAAATTTCATTCGCTCATATATCACGTTCTTTTTGGGATTGCAATAGTTTGTAAATGCTTCTACGACATCCTCTAAAGTTGGATTATCTTTTTTCGAGATTTCCCATGTGTAGTATTTTTGGCGGGCATCTTGGCCTATTAAATTTAAGAGAATTGCAACTTTGGTTTGATTGGATTTTTTGTCTTTTTCCGATGCAGTCATAAAGGTGTTGAAATCTCTTAAAAATGTTTGCAAATTTCTTGCCATGTTTCCTTCAAAAAGAAGTGGTTCGGGTTTGTTGTAGTCCATGATTCCTCTATTTTAATATGTTCCGTTTTGTTTGTCTTCGTTTTGTTTCGGCTACCCTGGTCTTTTCCCTCTTGATGTTTTAGTTAATTTTTTTTTTTTTTTTTTTGTTATTCACTTTTTTTCAACTAGTTTCGGCTGCGCCATGTTTTATTTGGTAGTATTACTTTATTTAATGTGTCTTCATTGAATGTTAGATTATGACTGACTGTGGCTGAGCGGCTCTCATTGATCGCTGCTCTACCATCTGCGTCAGCCATGTACATATGTGTTAGTTAGTACTCAAACAGTTAGAAAAGGCAGGGGCAGAGGGGTTAAGGACGTGAGAGCTGCGGAAATTAGGATACTTGGCTCCAGACTTTAGATCGAAATTAGGAAAAGAATTCGGGAGGGGTGTTTGTACTGGTGGCGAGGGGCTAGTGGTGGCAGAACAAGTAGTTGGAGTTATATTGAAAGAAACACGTTGGCGTGGAGGTTTGGGTGGGTACGGGACTGTGCTGGTGGGGACTGGTCTGGACAGGCCTGGACTGGACGATAGTGAACTGGACGGGACTGAACTGGACTGGACATCGCGGGACAGGACTGGACTAAATTGGACGGAGCTGGGCTGGACTGAACTGGACGGGACTGGACTGGACGGGACTGAACTGGGCCGGACGGGCCTGGATAGGGCCTGGACTGGACGGGACTTGACTGGATGGGACTGGGCTGGACGGGGCTGGACTGTACGAGACCGGACTGGACTGTACTGGACGGGACTGGACTGGAATGGACGGGACGTCCAGAGCAGCCCCTTCCAGTCCCGTCCAGTCCAGTCCCATCCAGTCAAGTCCCGTCCAGTCCAGTCCCGTCCCGTTCAGTCTAGTCCAGGCCAGCCCCTTCCAGCCCAGTCCCGTTCAGTCCAGTTCCGTACAATTCCGTCCCGTCCAGTCCAGTCCCGTCCCGTTCAGTCTAGTCCAGGCCAGCCCCTCCCAGCCTAGTCCCGTCCAGTCCAGTTCCGTCCAGTCTAGTTCCACCCAGTCCAGTCCCATCCGATCCGGTTCAGACCACCTCCGTCCAGTTGCGTCCAGTCCAGTCCCGTTCAGTCCAGTCCCGTCCAGACCCATCCGGTCCAATCCCACCCAGTCCAGTCTCACCTAGTTCAATTCCGTCGAGCCCAGTCCAGTCTAGTCCAGTCCGGTCCAGGCAAGGCCCGTACAGTCCAGTTCCGTCCAGTCCAGTTCCGTTCATTCCAATCCCACCCAGTCCAGCCCCATCCAATCCTGTCCACACAAGCCCCGTCCAGTAAAGTCCCGTCCAGTCCAGGCCCGTCCGGCCCAGTCCCGTCCAGTCCAGTCTTGTCCAGCCCAGTCCGGTTCAGTCCAGTCCCGTCCAGTTCAGTCCCGTCCCGTCCAGTCCAGTCCAAGCCAGCCCAGTCCCGTCCAGAGCAGCCCCGTCCAGTCCCGTCCAGTCCCGTCCCGTCCAGTCCCGTCCAGTCCAGTCCCGTCCAGTACAGACCAGTCCCGTCCCGCCAAGTCCAGGCCAGTCCAGTCTCATCCAGTCCAAACCCGCCCAGTCAGTGACCTTGTTGAAAAGGTCAGCGACCTTGTTGAAAAGGTCAGTGACCTTGTTGAAAGGGTCAGTGACCTTCTTGAAAGGGTCAGTGACCTTGTTGAAAGGGTCAGGGACCTTGTTGAAAAGTCAGTGACCTCGTTGAAAGGGTCAGTGACCTTGTTGAAAGGGTCAGTGACCTTATTGAAGGGTCAGTGACCTTGTTGAAAAGGTCAGTGACCTTGTTGAAAGGGTCAGTGACCTTGTTGAAAAGGTTAGTGACCTTGTTGAAAGGGTCAGTGACCTTGTTGAAAAGGTCAGTGACCTTGTTGAAAGGGTCAGTGACCTTGTTGAAAAGGTCAGTGACCTTGTTGAAAAGGTCAGTGACCTTGTTGAAAAGGTCATTGACCTTGTTGAAAACGTCAGTGACCTTGTTGAAAGGGAGAGTGACCTTGTTGAAAAGGTCAGTGACCTTGCTTAAAAGGTCAGTGACCTAGTTGAAAAGGTCAGTGACCCTGTTGAAAGGGTCAGTGATCTTGTTGAAAAGGTCAGTGACCTTGTTGAAAGGGTCAGTGACCTTGTTGAAAGGGTCAGTGACCTTGTTGAAAGGGTCAGTGACCTTGTTGAAAGGGTCAGTGACCTTGTTGAAAGGGTCAGTGACCTTGTTGGAAGGGTCAGTGACCTTGTTGAAAAGGTCAGTGAACTTGTTGAAAAGGTCCGTGACCTTGTTGAAAGGGTCAGTGACCTTGTTGAAAGGGTCAGTGACCTTGTTGAAAAGGTCAGTGACGTTGTTGAAAGGGTCAGTGACCTTGTTGAAAAGGTCAGTGACCTTGTTGAAAGGGTCAGTGACCTTGTTGAAAAGGTCAGTGACCTTGTTGAAAAGGTCAGTGAACTTGTTGAAAAGGTCAGTGACCTTGTTGAAAAGGAGAGTGACCTTGTTGAAAAGGTCAGTGACTGTGTTGAAAGGGTCAGTGACCTTGTTGAAAGGGTCAGTGACCTTGTTGAAAGGGTCAGTGATCTTGTTGAAAGGGTCAGTGACCTTGTTGAAAGGGTCAGTGACCTTGTTGAAAGGGTCAGTGACCTTGTTGAAAAGGTCAGTGACCTTGTTGAAAGGGTCAGTGACCTTGTTGAAAGGGTCAGTGACCTTGTTGAAAAGGTCAGTGACCTTGTTGAAAGGGTCAGTGACCTTGTTGAAAAGGTCGGTGACCTTGTTGAAAGGGTCAGTGACCTTGTTGAGAAGGTCAGTGACCTTGTTGAAAAGGTCAGTGACCTTGTTGAAAAGGTCAGTGACCTAGTTGAAAGGGTCAGTGACCTTGTTGAAAGGGTCAGTGACCTTGTTGAAAGGGTCAGTGACCTTGTTGAAAGGGTCAATGACCTTGTTGAAAGGGTCAGTGACCTTGTTGAAAGGGTCAGTGACCTTGTTGAAAGGGTCAGTGACCTTGTTGAAAGGGTCAGTGACCTTGTTGAAAGGGTCAGAGACCTTGTTGAAAAGGTCAGTCAGGAAGGATTTCAGTAATTCTTGAAATAAAACTCGACTTGTTCGTATGATTGTTGACAGAAGAAGAACGAAAAATTTATTCATATCATTGACATTCATTTGACATGTTCGAAGAGCACACTTCGTTTAACAATCACTACTGGTCACAAACGAAAGGTAGCAGACAAGCCAAGCTGTTCCTCCCAACTACATCCCTCAAAAGAACGAAACAACTTCTCATGCTTTCGAGGAGTCAGATTCGTTTAATCACAGGTTTCCTTACTGGACACTGCCCAGTTAATAAACACCTCAAAACAATGGGCATCATACAAGATGACACTTGCCGAATGTGTAATGAAGACGGAGAAACAGCAGAGCACATACTATGCCACTGTAACTGCCTGGTCGGTACACGTCTTCGTCACCTAGGCAAGTATTATCTTGAAGCAGAAGAAATTGCTGCCAGCTCACTCAAAAGCATACTAAGTTTTATCTCGGACTCAGGTTTTCTGAGTGAACTGTAAGTGGGGGACATCACAATAGGCCCAATCGTGGCCGCAATGATCAGGCGACTCTGTCCCACCCCCTAAGCCCTATCTATTTATCTAGAGGAGAGCATGCCCGAGGAATGGAGCCTCAGCATCGTATGCCCGATCCACAAGAAAGGAGACCCCTCTGATTGCGCCAACTATAGAGGAATAAGTCTCCTTAACATCGTCTACAAAATCTTCTCTGCCGTTTTGTGTGAACGCCTGAAGCCTTTTGTAAATAAGCTGATAGGTCCTTATCAATACGAATTCAGGCCAGGGGAGTCCACCATCGGCCAAATCTTCACTCTACGGCAGATCCTGGAAAAAACCAATGAATTTCAAGTCGACACTCACCACCTATTTGTCGACTTCAAAGCCGCATATGACAGCGTAATTAGAGACGAGCTAAACAACGCTATGTCTACCTTTGACATGCCTGCTAAACTCGTCAGACTATACAGGATCACTTTGGAGAATGCTCGCAGCTCGATCCGAATCGGTGAACACCTTACCGATAGTTTTGATGTCAAAAAAGGATTTAAGCAGGGCGATGCGCTGTCGTGTAATTTCTTCAACACCATATTAGAAACGATTGTGTAAAAATCAATACAAGAGGCACAATCTACTTCAAATCCTCGCAACTCCTTGCATACGCCGACGATATTGACATAATAGGTAGATCACAGCGAGATGTCAATGAGGCGTTTGCGAGTATTGAGATCAGCGTTACCACTTCAACAAAAAAAAGCGAAGTAGATTTGACCCAAAAAGTGAAGTAGATCTCAAAACCATAGCTTTAATGATATGTTTTATGTATAAAACATGTCTAACTAACAAGACTTTATTTTATTTTTATTAAAATAAAGTCTTGTTAGTAATATACTGCATTTATCTTTTTGGTTGGCTAGTGGCAAGATTACATTAGTTAATTTTGTCATAACACCGTTTTTTTTTTTATTAAATACAACTATTATTTGATTTTTGTATTTAAATTATTACATAAAAGTCTCAAAATGCATGTGTAGGTAGGAACATTGGTTGAAAAACAAAAAATTTAATTTCAAATATGCATACATATCACAAAATTAAGATTCAGATATAAATAGTTGAATTGTCATTTTAATATATAATGGCCATTACTAAATTTGAATTTTTTGAGGCTCAAAAATATAGTTTTTGTCAATATTATTTTCTCTTATTAGTTCTTTGCAAAGCATTAAATTTTCTACCGTTTCACATAGTAATTTATTTGTAGTATCTGATTTTATGAAGTTCATTTCTGAAAATTTCCTTTCAGCTGCCGCCGAACTATGCGGTAAAACAGGCAAGTTTATCATGTAACTTGAGATTTCCTTCAACATAGGTTTTTCTAAAACATTGTCTGTTTTCCTAACTCGTTCCAAAATTTAACAATGTCTCGGTCTCTGTCAAGTTTAAATTTTTCAATGAAAGCGTTATTCTGTCTCATTAGCAATCGCCATTGAGAATTTAATACTTCTAAATCTGAATCGAAGTGGTAAGGAAAAGCGTTTACAAAAGGTTAAATTGTTTGCATAGTCCTTCCTTGAATTTTTCTTGGGTTTAAGTATTGCAACATTTTTAAATCTGTATTTTCAAATTCAAACCGTTTTAGTAACTGACTGCATGAAACAATATAAAATTGCAAGCAATTTCTTTTCACTTCTTCCAATTCAACATTTTCCGTTTCGACTTGTATCTGCTCGAATTTTATTCCGAAATACATTTGCTGTATACGAAGATGAAAATTCGGATTCGAGAAATCAGATTTATCCCCAATATGATCGGGTCTTAAAAAAATTGTTTGGACGTTAGTAAAAAGCGCTTCAGTCGACGTGAAAATCAGATATGCTATTGAATTTTATTAAATAATGAAATAATTTATTAATTGAGTTGATTTCATTTAAAATATAGGAAAGGAAATAAAAATAAGCCTTGTTAGTAACATTTAACCCAGACAAAATAGATTCATTAATGCCATCGAAAGCCTAGAGGTTAAAGAAATTCCACAGTGCAGACCATTGCTCTAAAACTCTGTCTATTACACTTTGCAATGAAAGCCAGCGAGTAGAACTTACTCTCAGAATTGTATGTACTTCGTCGTTAAAACACTCTTGAAATTCCTTGAAACTATCTTGCCGTTTTGGGCTATGGGAAAAATGATAGTATATGTCTCTTAATAATTTTTCTAAATGATTTGGAAGAGATTTGCACGAATGAGAAGCACATAAATTTAGCGAGTGACACCTATAGCCAAGATAAAACATACTCGGATTTAATTCGCGCAATTTAGCCCTTACACCGTTTAAATCGCTCTGCATCACAGATGCATTATCTGTCGCAAGTCCTATCATGTTACTAATAGGTATCCGAAGTTCTTGCATGTAAGACAATATTGAACTGGTTATTCCATTGGCTGTAGCATCATATAGCTTTCTTAATCCCAAAAATTTGTCCGTAATACATTCTATGCCATTTCCATCAGAAAAGAACCTAGCGACTAGGAAGAACCTAGATTCGTCTATAACCAAAGAAAATTTTCTAACCCGGACCTGTGAAGCAATCTGCTCTCTAAAATATGACCCAATTACGTCTATCATGGCCGCAGCTTTTGTTCTACCACATTCTATCACACCTTTTGTATCAGGAAAAATCTGTTCCAACCGTTTTGGAAAAGAATTCATTAAAGTAAACGGAAGTGTATGTTGAACGCATTATATAACACAAACTATTTCTTTATGGAGTTTGCTTCTTGCAGCAACTTCCAATTCAGAATTGGTTTGCTTTATTGAATGTGAAATGAATGGTTGATGTAGTGCTTCTTTATTTTTTTTTTTTAAATGGTTTTTGGTTTTAGCGTGGCGTTTTAAGTTGGTTATATTGTTTGCTAAAGATTCACGACAAACCTTGCAGTATGCTTGGCCCTTGATTTGGCTTAACCAGTATAACAATCTTTCCCATTCCTGTTTGCATTTTTGGTTATACAATTTCTTGGAACAGCTTGCTGCGTTTTCATTCGAATCGAATCCGAAGTTTGAATCAGAAAAATCAGATTCAGATTCAGAGGCCGGATCATCTCTAAAACAATGAAAGAAAAATCGCTTTTCAGTAACAAAACAGAAAGACGAATAAAAATAGTAATAACCTTGCCGAAACATCTACAGCTTCTTTTTCTACTGAAGTCGGCACATACACTTCATTTTTACTATTTTTGCAAATCTTGATTGTTCAGAGCTTTTTGGAACAAAAATATCATAAATGGTGCATAGCGATATGTTTATTAAATTATAATTTGGCCTACCAATCTTTATTCACATTTGTGATTACTTCAAAATATCTTTTCATCGCGTTTATAATAATTCTTTCAAGTATTTGGCTAACCTTTTCAGAACAGACAGACAAGAACCAAAACCAAACCGAACGTATCACCTCTTTGACAGAGAATTAAAAGAAAAGCAATAATGAACGTCAGAAAATTCTAACTAATTTTGTGTTTAAAGTGAATGTTATTCTTTTGAAATATGAATCTGAGCCTACTTGAATGAGTGTAAAACATTTTTAAATATTTTTTTTCTTTTTTTGGAAGTAGATTCAAGGTTTTTTTATTAAAATTGAAGCGGATTAAATAAGGGATTTCTAAAGTGAAGTAGTTATACAAAATTAAACAATAGTGCGAAGTAGGGAGCAGATTTGATTTTTTTTTCCAAAATTGAAGTAGATCTACTTCAATTGAAGTAAAGTGGCATCGCTGATTGAGATGGAGGCGGCGAAAATTGGTTTGGCGGTAAACGAGGGCAAAACTAAATATATGCTATCGTCAAAAAAGGACGCTCAACACCGACGTCTCGGCCAGAACGTTTGTATAGGCAGATATAAGTTCGAGGTAGTTAAGGACTTCGTCTACCTTGGCTCCGCAGTGACCTGGAACAACTACATCAGTTCCGAAATCAAACGCAGAATCACTCTTGCCAATCGCTGTTTCTTTGGGCTCAGGAGGCAACTGAGTAATAGAGCCCTCTCCCGAACGACAAAGTTGACTCTATATAAGACCCTTATCATCCCGGTCCTGTTGTACGGCGCAGAAGCATGGACACTATCAAAAGCGGATGAGGAGGCCCTTGGTCGGTTCGAGAGAAAGATTTTGCGCGTGATTTTTGGGCCTATAAACGCAGACGGGGGATGGAGGAGAAGATTCAACCACGAACTTTACGGGCTGTACAGCGACATGAGCCTAGTCAGGCGTCTACGGATTCAACGCCTAAGATGGCTGGGCCATGTAGAGCGAATGGACACCACAGCTCCAGCCCGGAGAGTCTTTGAAGGTGGAAGGCGACCTCAGCCAACTGGGTGTGCGGCAATGGAAAAGGCTAGCGAAAGATCGTGCTAGATGGAGGGGCATGTTGGTTGAGGCCCAGGTTCACCCGAACTGTAGCGCCCACTAAGAAGAAGAAGAAGTTAGTCCGTATCAAGGCTAAACATTAGCCCGATCTGCGTCCACGCCCCCACGGAAGACAAAGATGACTCCGCCAAAGATGAGTTCTACGATCTCCTAGACAGAACGTATGCCCAATATCCCAGCTATGACATCAAAATTGTACTAGGAGACTTCAATGCTAAGCTGGGTAAGGAAAGCATCTTTGAACGAGTCATCGGCAAACATAGCCTACACGACACCACCTCCGATAACGGACGAAGGCTGATTGATCTTGCTACGGGGCGAAATCTCCTTTTCCTTCAAAGGCACCTGGCGGTCTTTTGATCAATCGACTACCAACCAGATTGATCACATCGCTATCGACGCCAGACACTCCTCCACTATTCTTGATGTTCGAACTTTCCGAGGGGCTAACATCGACTCGGACCGCTATCTTGTAGTAGCCAAGATGCGATTACGGATATCACGAATGCAACGGAGTAGAGTAAGAATACAAAGTTATGACGTCGGAAAGCTACTATCGCCAGAAACCGCTCGTGCTTTTACCGATCGCGTCTTCCTTAAGCTCTTCAATACACCTGAATCCTCCACACTATCAATAGAACAGCAGTGGAGTCTTTGCAAACAAGACTCCACAAGACGGGACTGGACTGGACTGGACGGGACGGGACTGGACTGGACGGGACTGGACTGGACGGGACTGGACTGGACGGGACAGGGCTGGAAGGGGCTGACCTGGACTACACTGGACGGAACTGAACTGGACGGGACTGAACTGGACGGGACTGGACAGTACGGGCCTGGCCTGGACCACATTGGATGGGACTGGACTCGGTGGGACTGGACTGGACGGAACTGGACTGGACGGGACATGTTGGTTGAGGCCTAGGTCTACCCCGAACTGTAGCGCCCGATAAGAAGAAGTATGGATAATAAGGGGCCGAGTTGTCGACTACAGGTATTAAATAGTTGGCCAAAACTTTAAGCAAGAAGGTTAGCATTGGTTTTGTCAGAGATCTTGCTAATGATCAATCATCATTTCAAAAGGGGCAGTCAATACCATTTCAATGGATGTTTTAGGCCTCAAGTCTCGATTGGTACATCATCGCCCTGAAAGGTGTCAAGCAATGCTTTCTGAGTATCAAGACAAGTCAAAATGCATCATTACGGGAGATGAAACCTAGATTTATGCTTACGACCCGGAAATAACAAGTCAATCGAGTGAATATCGTACTAAAGGTGAGGTTAGTCCAAAAAACCGCCCCAAGGTCGCTCAAAAATCCAAATCATCTTAATTGTGTCCATCAAGTATCGTTATGTTGTGCACTGTGACTTCCTCCCGCGTTATACGTCGTTTGCGTGACGCTATTCGGCTAAAGGAGCCGAAATTGTGGCGAGACAACTCTTAGTTTTTACACCAAGATAATGCACTATCTCACATTGCATGGATTCTTCGTGACCATTTCGTAGTCACTGTACTGCACTGAGCGGTTAAGATAATACACATGCCACCTGGCAAGCTGCTGATAAGCATTTTACCATGATAAGAACGCCGCAAAATATGCATACAAAACAAATAAAAGTCGACTTTCAAGAGCTTTCCCTTTCCCACGGTCTATATCCAAGTGTGGCCGACGGATAAGCTGCCTGAGAGCTTCCATTATCTCTCTGTTTATTTATAAACACGTTCCGACTGAGGGTATTTTAGTCTTATTTCACTAATTAAGCGACATGGTCGTCTGTAATAGAGTCGCAGTCGAGCAGGGTACTGTTGTTGGCGGTCAGGGTGTTTTGCCCAGTGGAAAAACCTACTTTTACTTCCAAGGAATCCCCTACGCAGTACCCCCCCTTGGCCAACTGAGATTCTTGGTGAGTAATCATATATGTACGTCTGCTTCGATCTGGAAACTAAAAACCGGTTTTACTGCGTTAAGGCACCTATTCGATTGGAGCGATTCGCACAACCTGAAATTCAGTGTACAAAGGAAGGTGATGTACCTTATCAACTAGATGGCAACACAAATCAAAGGATCGGCTCAGAGGATTGTCTCTATTTGAATGTCTATGCACCGAAGAGCGAACCAGGTGAAACGCTGCCGGTAATGGTATTCATTCACGGCGGGGGATTTACTTTCGGCAGCGGCAACAGTGATCTGTAAGAGCACGATCTTATCGCATTACTTAGTATTGTATCTGTCTAATGAGTTAGGTATTTGTTTATTTTGTAGGTACAATCCACTCTATCTTATCCAAGAGGGCGTAGTCGTTGTCACATTGAACTATCGTGTGGGTATTCTTGGTTTTCTCGCACTTCCCGAAGCAAATATTCCCGGGAATGCTGGACTTAAGGATCAGGTATGTTCCTATAACGCACACTTATCGTAGTAAGAGAGTCACTTACATATTTCGTATAACAGCGTCTTGCCATGCAATGGGTGCACGAGAACATCGCCAAATTCAACGGCGATCCGAATAACGTCACGCTGTTTGGTCACAGTGCAGGCGGAGCAAGCGTTCATTGGCACGTCCTCTCCGAGAAATCGAGGAAATTCTTTAACAAAACAATCATCCAAAGCGGAACTGCAAACACATCATGGTCCGCCGACAATGATCCATCGTCTAAGACACGGGCATTTGCCAAAAGCCTTGGCTTTAACTCCAATAATCCATTCGAAATAGCCAAATTCTTCCAAGAATACAAGAATTTATCGGATTTCATCACTCCATTGGTTACGACGCAATCGTTGGAAGATTTTTTCCGCGGACGACCGGTCCCCATAAGACCTGTAGTTGAAAGGGAAAGCCACGAAGCTGTTATAACCAAACCGGCTGAGCAGGCACTGAACGACAGCAGTCTTATCGATATACCGATTATGATCGGTTATACATCAGCTGAAGGTATCCTATTCCTTCCAGAGCTTGTCGATCGTCTAAACGAATTTAACGAGAACATTAGCGTCCTCGTGCCACCACCACTGAACCAGAAGCTTAGCGAATCCAAACTCCTCGAGTTGGCTACATCAATCAAGAATTTCTACTTCAAGGGACAAGATCTGAACAAGGATCTTCTCAACGAATTGGCTGATCTGATGAGCGATGAATATTTTACGATTGACACCCACGAAGCGGCCAAATCACATTCCAGGAAACAGCGCAATTGTCCATTGTATTTCTATCGATTTGACTTTGTTGGGGCTTTGAACTTCTACAAGAAATTGTTCAAAATGGAACATTTGAATGGCGTTAGCCATGCCGATGAGCTTATGTACATTTTCCAGTCGACTCTGGTCCCGGAGCCGTGGCCGGAGAAGGAGCGGCGAGTGCTTTTAACCATGTGCAAGATGTGGACGAATTTCGCAAAGTGTAGTAATCCTACGCCGGACAAGGGCTTGCTGGGATTCACTTGGGAACCGTTTAAGAAACGTGGAAACGATCTCGTTGTCAATACGCTGATAATCGATGATCCATCAAAAATGATTACTAATCCCGACGAAGAGCGTGTCGCGTTCTGGAAGAATGTAGAGGCAAAGTACAAGGTTTGAATGAGATCATTGGTCGTTGACATGTGCATTCTATTCCCGATATGAGCAATAATAAAGTAAACGTTTGGAGACAATTGAATTTTTTTGCGCGCACTCAAGGTCTAATAACCTTATTATGTCGGCGACACAGTGTGGGCAGAAGATAGAGAGGAAGAGGAATAGAGGAGATGCCGATGGACATTGATCTTAAATGCTTACATGTTGCATTGAGGGGGGAAAACCGAATCCGGCAGGGAGTTCCAGATTCGTGTGGTTCGGTTAATGAAAGATTCTCTATATTTGACAGTACGTCCGAAAGCGGGCTTCTGGGTATATTGGTGAGCATTCCTAGAGAGACGTGTATTGCGGGAGAAATGTTGAAGGGGCGGAATGCAACTGGCTATTTCATCAGAGCATTTTTGGTGGTAGTAACGATAAAACAGGGAGAGGCAGGTAACATTCCTGCGGTGTTCCAGTGAGTCTAATGTTTTGGTAATGCTGGAGTCACCTATCAGTTTTATGGCTCGTTTTTCTATTCTGTCTAGTAGGTGCAGTGAGGTCTTGGAAGCACCGGACCAGACATGAGCGTTAAGCCCTAATTTGGGGCGAATGAACGCCTTATAGATTGTAGCCAGATCTAAGGGTGAGAAATATTTCTTGCATCTGTATAAGAATCCTAGGCATTTCGCAGCATTCTTGGCGACACTGAATATATGGTCGCTCCAATTAAGATTGTGAGCAACACTCATACCCAGAATGGAAAGCTTTTCAGTTTCTGAGATGCAAGTGCCATTCATGGATAATGGCTGCGGGTTATTTATACGCTTTAACGACATGAGACAGCATTGTGTTTTGGAAGCATTAAATTCCACTCTATTGTTTTTACCCCATTGGATGATGCTGTCGATATCGGAATTTAATGAGCTTAACATATGCTGCCGCTCATTATCTACAACCGAAGTGCAGGGTCGTAAACTGGTGAACGAATATGAGAAGCTGAGGGTACTGTCGTCAGCGAAGGAGTGAATTGGATTAGAAGTAACAGACAAGAGATCATTTATAAAAATAAGAAAGAGTGTCGGAGACAAAACGGAGCCCTGGGGAACACCGGCATTTACAAAGTGAGTATCAGACTTGAATCCGTCCAAAACAACTTGAATTGAATGATTCGAAAGGTAGCTTCTAATCCATTGAAAGAGAGACTCATCGATCCCAAAAGCACGCATTTTCGACAAAAGGGCTTCATGCCAAACCCTGTCAAATGCTTTCGAAATATCCAGTGCAACAATTTTGCTTTCACCTGCTTGGTGAAGGGAGTGAATCCACTTTCCAGCGAGATATGCCATCATATCACCAGTGGATCTGTTGCTGCGGAAACCGTATTGGCGGTCATTGAGGAGTTTCCGTGATTCAAGATATTTCATAAGCTGACGGTTAATCAGCGTTTCCATGACCTTGGAAAGAAGGGACGTTAGTGCAATGGGTCGGTAGTTGGAGGGAGAAGATGATTCGCCTTTTTTGGGTATAGGCTGGACAAATGCTGTTTTCCACCTGCTCGGAAAGAGCCCAGAGGCGTAGGAAAGGTGAAAAAGCTTACGCAGTGGTTTTGCAAGCGTAGAAGAACACCTCTTCAGAACTATTGGGGCAATACCATCTGGACCAGCGGATTTGTGTATATCGAGGTCTTTAAGAACCCTTGCGACTGTACGAGTGCGGAAGTGGATTAGCCCCATGGTGGAATTGACGCACTCTAGTACAGGCGGAGACAAAGTACAAGTTGGCAGCTGAGAACTGGTTGCGAAATGGGCAGCAAGTAGGTTAGCTTTGTCTAAGGGGGTGACAGCTGGGATGTCATTGTGGATGAGCGTCGGTATAGACGACTTAGTTGAGTTTTTTACGTTTTTTACAAACGACCAGAAACTTTTGCTGCCTTTGGGACATTGAAGGATTTTACGCCTTAATTTTTGGTCGGATTGGAATTTAATCCTTCGAATGTGGGAGTTGCAGTCATTTCTGGCTCGTAAGTACTTTTTTCGGTTTTCCTCAGAACTGTTTGCCTTGTAGGCCCGAAAACGTAGCTCCCTGAGCCTAATAGCCTCTTTGCAGCTCGAGTCGAACCACGTATTATCCTTAGGCCTGGTGCTTTTAATCTTGCTGGGAATAAAATTTGCCATGCCGATTCGGATAATGTTTACGATAATATCAGTTGCGGCGTCCACATCGTTGTCGAGGAAGCACATCGACCAGTTAAAGATCCGAAAGAAGTTGTTAAGGCCGCACCAGTTGGCTTTCTCGTATAGCCATAGTGTTCTCTTAGGAGCTTTTTCTTTAACTGGATGGTGGGAGTTCGAGAATTTCGCTGATATCATGCAGTGGTCAGACAAGCCTAGGGGTTCCAATACATCGATCGTGTATTTGTCAGGCTGAGAGGTAAGAAACAACTCCAGCGTGTTGGCGGTATGACCAACAACATCGGGGATACGTGATGGCTCATTCACAAGATGAGTTAAGTGATTTAACTCAGCAAAAATTTCAACGTACCTTCCTTCGGGTGTTGTCTGTCCAGAATGTCGAAGCCACTGAGAATTGTGTACATTGAAATCGCCCGCTAAAACGATTTCAGTGCGAGGGAACAGGGAAACAATTCTTTAGATGGAATCAGACAGTGCGTCGAATGCATCAAATGTTGCATTCCTGTCTAGATTGGGGCTTCTATAAAGAAAACAGTGGGATCTAATTTGGGTTGGGTCTTTTGTTGTGCTAGTTACTTAAATCGAAGTTGCTATCTCTGGACGATGCAGTACAAGCTTGCGTTTTCACTCGGATCTGACATGGTTGAGAAGCATTTACTTACTTTGATGGCGCTACAGTTCGGGGTGAACCAGGGCCTTAACCAACAAGCCTCTCCAGACGGCACGATTTTTGGCCAGCCGCTTCCAGTGCCGCACGCCCAGTTGGTTGAGGTCCCTTTCCACCTGTGCGCGCCACCTTAAATGCGGTCGTCCTCTGCTGCGTCGTCCCTCGGGATTGGAGGCGAAGACTCTTCGGGCCGGAGCCTTGATGTCCAATCGCTCTACATGGCCCAGCCATCTTAGACGTTGGATCCGAAGACGTCTAACTAGGCCGATGTCGCTGTACAGCCCGTACATGTCCTGGTTGAATCTCCTCCTCCACTCTCCGTTTACACAAACGGGACCAAAGATTGCACGCAGAATTTTCCTCTCGAAACGCCCCAGAGCCTCTTCATCCGCTTTTGATAACGTCCAAGCCTCAGCGCCGTAGAGGAGGACCGGGGTGATTAAGGTTTTGTAGAGGGAAACCTTAGTTTTTCGAGAGAGGGCTCTACTACTCAATTGCCTCTTGAGCCCGAAGAAGCAGCGATTGGCAAGAGTTATTCTGCGTTTTATCTCAGCGCTGGTGTCGTTGCTGCTTGTCACTATCGAGCCAAGGTAGACGAAGTCCTTGACTACTTCAAAAAATCTAGCTGCCGAAGGTGACGTTCTGACCAAGACGTCGGTGTTGCGCGTCTTTCTTGGATGACAGCATATATTTGGTCTTGCCCCCTGCTTCAATGCTTGCGAATGCCTCATTGACGTCTCGCTTTGTTCGTCCAATAACGTCAATGTCATCTGCGTAGGCAAGCAATTGTGTAGACTTGAAGGAAATCGTACCTCTTGTATTGGCCGCAGAGTCCCGCACGATCTTTTCAAGAATAATGTTGAAGAAATCACATGACAGTGCGTCACCCTGTCTAAAACCTTTTTTAACATCAAAGGGGTCGGTTATTTCACCTCCGACCTTAATGGAGCAGCGAGAGTTCTCCATAGTCATCCTGCACAGATTGACGAGCTTGGCAGGAATGGTAAAACATGACATGGCTCTGTATAGCTCGTCTCTATAAACACTGTCATACGCGGCTTTAAAGTCGACGAAAAATGGTGCGTGTCGAGCTGGAATTCATGGGTCTTCTCCAAGATCTGCCGTAGTGCAAATATTTGGTCTATCGTGGATTTTCTTGGCCTGAAACCGTACTAGTAGGAACCTATCAGATTGTCCACGAACGGTTTCAGGTACTTACACAGTACGGCAGAGAGGATCTTGTACGCGATGTTCAGGAGGCTTATCCCTCTGTAATTGGCGCAGTCATAAGGGTCTCCTTTCTTATGGAGCGGACAAAAGATACTGAGATTCCATTCATCGGGCATGCGTTCTTCCGACCATATCTTGCAGACGAGTTGGTGCATGTTCCTGACCAGCTCATCGCCCGCTGCTTTAAACAGTTCCGCGGGGAGTCCGTCTGCTCCAGCAGCTTCATAAGACTTAAGTTTCGATATCGCTATCTTAACATCGTCTAGGTCGGGTGGACGGGATTCTCCTTCGTCTTCGTCCATTGTGAATGGTTCGCTCTGCCTGACGGCGGCATTTTAACTATCATCGCCGTTATACAGTCTGCAGAAGGGATCCTTCCACAATCTCAGCATCGACTGTGACTCCACTACTAGTTGTCCGTGCTCATCCCTGCAAGCTTCTGCTCTGGCTTTATAGCCTTGGCATGTTCGTTTTACTTTCTGGTAAAATTTTCGAACGTCGTTCCTGCAGTAACATCTCTCCATCTCCTCGATCTTGCGCTTCTCGTGCTCCTTCTTTTTCCTTCTCAGAAGCGCATGCTCCTCTTTCATTTTCTGTTCATAGAGCTCGCGGGCTGCTCTCGTCCGTCGATGCAATGTGGCCATGTATGCATTCTGTTTCTCTACATGGGCCTGTCTGCACTCATCATCAAACCAGGGGTTTCTCGATGGTGGTGGCTCGAAACCGAGTATATCTGAGGCGGCCTCTGTAATGGCTTTCTGACAACGACTCCATTGCTGTTCTATGGCTTCTGCAGATTGCACCAGGACCTGAGAGAGCTTGAGGGAGACTTGATCGGCAGCTTTCCGACGTTAAATTTTGGTGTTCTTACTCGACTTCGTTGATTCCGAGAAATTCGCATCCGTACCTTGGCTGCAACAAGGTAATGATCCGAGTCGATGTTGGCTCCTCGAAAGGTTCGGACATCTAGGATGCTGGAGGAGTGTCTGCCGTCGATCGCAATTTGGGTGGTTGTCGATTGAAAGACCGCCAGGTTCCCTTTCCGTGCATGGCAATCCAATAAAGTGCAGTCGACTGATCAACTAACGCCCGAACTTTTTTTTTGTCGTTGAATGGCTTCTACTATCTGTTGGGGCACTCAGACGCAAATACTGGCCATTGTACTGCCAGACAGATCTTCTTCCTTTTCGGCGCTAAAGTTCATTGTGGACCTGGGCCTCCTATAAAAAACCTTTCTAAATGACGCGGTCTTTCGCCAGCAGTCTCCAGTGCTGCACGCCTAGTTGGTTGAGGTACTCTTCCACTTGCGTGCGTCACCTTAAATTTGACCGTCCTCGACCGCGTCGCTCCTCATGGTTGGATTCAAAGATCCTCCGGGCCGGAGCTGTGATTAGATCCGCAGATGCCGTGCTAAGTTTATGTCGCTGTACAGCCCGTACAATTCACTACTAAGTCTTCTCCTCCACTCCCCATTTATGAAGGTCGGGCCGAAAGTCGTACGCAGAATTTTTCTCTAAAAACGACCAAGGGCCTCTTTATCCGCTTACGATAAGGTTCATGTCTCTGCGCCATAATGCAGGACCGGGATGATAAGGGTCTGGTATGTATATGGTCACCTTGGTGTTTCAAGAGAGGATTCTGCTTCTTAATTGCCTCCCGAGCCCAAAGAAACAGCGATTGACAAGAGTTATTCTGCGTTTGATTTCGGCATTTTGTCATTGCTGCAAGTCACTGCAAGTGGTTGTCATAAGCAACACGTAGGCCGAAGTTGGCACATTGTGATACCACATGGATCATATTACCCTGATCCGCTACCTGAGAACCAACCGGTGCTTCTGCAGCCACGGCAGACGTCATTGGAGGGTAACCCTAGTCTGGTGGCGTGTTTTCCAATGATGCAGTGACCTGTAATGACACCCACTATAGTGCTTAAGGTTGCCCTTTTGGTTGCCATTAGGTCCCTGGTTCGTCCTAGGTTAATCTTAGCTTAGATTTGTTTAGTGATAAAGCCGTAATTACTTTCATTCCATTAGAGGTTGGTCGCCTCTATGGTTCGAAGTTTTATCATGTGCTTTACCGTACTTATTGGTCTTTCTAGGTACCCGAAGGTAGGAAGACTGAATGTGCTTGACCCTAACTTTGTGAATTCGTCGGCCGCGCAGTTTCCTGGAATATCCCTATGCCCGGGAACCCACAGTATTTTAATGTTGAACTGTTCAGCCATCTCGTCTAGAGATAGGCGGCAGTTTAGCGATGTTTTTGATTTGTGGGTTACCGCTGCTAGGGATCTTATCGCAGATTGGCTGTCCGTGAAAATGATAATATCCTTAGTGGATATTACTTTGATCCTGATCCATGCAAGGCCCTCCGTTATCGCTGTTATTTCTGCTTGATACACACTGCAGTGATTGGGCAGTCTGAATGATAGGTTGAGGTTAGCAGTGATTTCGAAACTAAACATGGCACTGTATAGTTCGGCCCTATAGACACTGTCATATGCGGCCTTGAAATCGACGAAAAAGTGGTGCGTATCGACCTAGAATTCATGGGTCTTCTCCAAGATCCGCCGCACTGTGAATATTTGGTATATTGTGGATTTACCTGGCCTGAAGCCACACTGACAAGAACCTATCCGACTATCTACAAAGGTTTTCAGGCGTTCACACAATTCACGGCAGAGAAGATCTTATATACGATGTTAAGGAGTCTTATTCCTCTGTAGTAAGCGCAGTTATAGGCGTCTCCTTTCTTGTGGACCGGGCGAACGATGCTGGGATTCCATTGGTCGGGCATGCTTTCCGCCGACCATATTTAACAGATGAGCTGGTGTATGCGCCATACTAGCTCATATCCAGCCTCATGAAATAGCTCAGCAGACAGGCCATCCGCGCCCGCGGCTTATCAGTCTTGAGCTTTGAAATTACGACCTAGATGAAGGGTGGATGAAATTCTCTTGCATCTTCGTCGGTTGCGAATGGACCATTCTGCGGTATTGGATCTTTCATCGCCGTTAAATAGTCTACACAAGTGTTCTTTCCATATGCTCAGCATCGACTGTGACTCTACTACCAGCTGTCCGTCTTCATCCCTACAGGCTTCTAACCTGGCTCTATAGCCCTGGCATGTTCGTTTTACTTTATCGTAAAACTTGCGAGCATTGTTCCTGTGATAGCATCTCTCCAACTCCTCGATCTCACGCTTTTCATAAAATAAAGTCATTGATTGCTCTTAACCTAGCGAGTTGCCAGCAACGATCCTTGTTTCAATGCCCGGGTCAAGTTGACATACAGCCTCCTCGATGCGCCCTCTGGATAGCCTCTACAACAACCGTTGAGAGGTGAACAAATATATGGGAAAGCGGTTAAGGTCGAAGGTCATCGACTTTAAGCCTATAAGTGATCGCCGGGTTATGATCCGCATCAAAAGCAGATTTTGCAAAACCAGCCTCATATGTACACACGCCCCTACCGAAGAGGTTTCGGTATGATCTCTTGGACAACGCCTACGGGACTTGCCCGTACCCGGGGACCAAATCGGTAAGGAGAACACCTTTGGCGGAGTGATCGGAAAGCACAGCCTCCATGACACAACAACGAATAACGGCTTCCGACTCACGATCTTTGCAACTGCTCGTAATGCGGTGATAAGTAGCACAAGATGTCCCCGAAGGGAATCCACACAGCAACCTGACGATCTCCGGATGTGCTCATTGACCCAATGGTCACTCGTCAAACATCCTGGATGTGCGAACATCCAGGGCGACAAACGTCGACTCTGCCCATTTCCTCGTAGCAGCAAGACTTAGAGCTCGACTGTCCATTGTCAGAAAGCTGCTCCAGCCCACCATGAGGAGGTTCGACATTGGACGCCTAAGCACACCGAAGGTTACCAGAGTCTACAGGGAGCAGCTGAGCGAAAGACTCTACGGTATGCCTACGTCGAACACAAATGCCAATAATATGTGGTTGCATTGCCGCTCAGCCATTCAGGTAGTAGCCGAAACCACCATCAGTAGGCTTACCATCAGAGCTCTTCAAGGCTGTCGTCGATGAACTATTGAGGTATGTAGCATACAAGATCCTGTCCAGCTTACTGTGTGAACGTATAAAATCCTTTTGCACCACACTAATCGGCAGCTATAGTGCGGCTTCTGGCCCGGCATATCGTCTATGGACCAAAACTTCACGCTGCGACAAATCCTATATGATGCGATGACTGAATTCTCCTCACTCGAAGAACAAAAGTCGTGCTTTCCAAAACGCTTATACTGCCAGTCTTACTGTACGGAGCCGAAAGCTGGACGATAAGCAGGACTCTACGAGCTGTACAAAGATGTGGATATAGTCCAGAAGGCAAAGATCCGCCGACTACATTGGCTCGGTCACATCGAGCGCATGAACACCAACGCTCCAGCTGAGAGGGTCTTCGACTCCGAGCCTCCTGATTCGAGAAGAAGAGGAAGACCGAACCACCGGTATAAAGACCAAGTAATCGCGGATGTAAGACAACTTGGTCTTGATAACTAGTAGCAGCGTGCGCGGGACCGTCAAGGATGGAAGGTAGTTAGAGCTCAGGCTCAGATCCTCTATGGATTGCCGGCCTGATAAGTAAATAAGTAAGTAAACTGGGACATTGGCCATAAGTCCTGGCTATGAGAGCGGAGAAGTCATCTCTAAGTCGATTGTCCTTTTCTAATGTTCCCGAAATTAGTCGGAGTCGTCCTCGAATAGTGAATCCGCACAAGAATAAGCCTTGAATGTAGCAATTCCCGTAGTAGATGTCGCAGTATTTCATTCGTCTTTTGCCTGGTCTATCCCATAACACGTCTTGGAATGCGGTTATATGTATATGCTTTATAGCAGTTGAGGGTTTGCTTCAACAGCGGTCTGTTAAGGGACCTCACATTCCAGGTGCAGACTCGCAAGTCAATTAGTCGTTTGCAGGGATCGTCGGCTATGTTTCCATGCGTATCCGAGGCTTGTGGTTCTTTTTTTCGTGATAGGGATGTTACCCCTAAGTACAACCTCCGATCTGAAAAACCAGGTTTTTCCCCAGGAAAAAAGGGGTCGGCTCGGCTAGGGCAGCTATCCAGGGCAGGCCATGCGGAGACTGTGTGTCAACTTGAATTGAGCAGGGACTGAGGTCGAAGCTGGTGTTTGCCCCGTTAAAAACGCGATCAGCTTCTTTGCACTGTTTGATCCCTCGCTCTCCCTTTACAGCGACCATACCTTCCTTAAAAAAAACTCCTCAACCGCCAAAGACTGCTTTATCGCAGTCACATACTAATTTTTTGTGAATTATTATCCCCCTAACAAGCCCATTATTCCATCTCCTTGTATCGTACTTACGCCATGCGACTTTCCTGCTTTTTTTTAAACTCCAAACCAAGCCGCATCCTTCGTCGACTCCACCCATAGTCCTTTCGCTTCTAGCAATTGCGACAAATTATACATTTCGAGCACGTATCCCTCTCTCTCCCTCTCGATTCTTTCAGTAAAATTATCTAATGAATAAATCCGGTACTTCGAAAACCACCCTCCAAGTGAATCCGGCGACGACCATGGCCAACAACTGCCACGGCGACTGACAATAGGACAATATTACCTAATTTCGCCAAACTCCTCGAATCAAATGCTCACTCGGTCCACGACTCGATGGAAGACACTTGCAAATTGTTCCTCTTTCTACCCTTGGGCGGGGGGAGTGAACAAAAAGGGCGGCAATAGTGCCAGTCGATGCCAATGCGGCACGTGCAGACATAGACTTTTACTTTCGACTATGGCGCTCACGGGTTCAGTGGTGTGTTCCGTCGTACTCAGTATCCTTCCTGGTTCCTTGCATTTGCTTTTTCTGTGCTCATTGATTCACTTTGGAGATAATTGGAATTGTTTTGTCAACAATTCCGAACTTGGTGTGATCAAATGGTAAATAATTTCCCATTTGTAATAGGCGCGTAACCTTGGCGTAATAAGGCAGATGCTTATCGATAGCGAAGTTTGTTCGGGGCGGGGTAGATACTCTCGTATGATTTCATTGATTGTTGACTGGGCAGATGATTTTGTCGATTGTAAATCAGAGAGCACGTAGGCAATAATCTGAAAGGGGAGTGGTACGTAGCGGAAATACCGGAAAATTAGTTTTGCCAAGTTGGTGCCGGGCATAGGGCGATTGGTGCTGATTTGGCGGCGAATCGATTAAGTGCTGATGGCGCACTTAAGGGGTTAATGATGCCATTAGCAGAAAGGTGGGAATAATAAAATCGTAAGTAGGTGAATAAGACCCAAACAATTTAATTGTTTTGCCTACATCGCATATAACTTGGCGTTCTGTGTATGTATGTATGTTGGCGTTACAGTCCATGAAGGAACTTGGCGTTTTATTCTGTTTAAATCTCATTAACTTAAAAATATAAAATTGTTCTGCCTCATATACCATACCTGTAGTGTCCAACCTCTTTCATTCAGTCCTGAACGCACTCTTCCACTGACAGCCGAGTTTGACAACTAGAAACTGTCAAGCAAATCGGTTTTACTCTAGCAAGAGATTTGAATTTGTTTAGAAAACTTAAGAAAAAATGCTAAAAACCGAAGAAATCTATAAATATTTAGCAGCAACACATGAAGGTTTCAAACCAACAACAGATAGTTGTTTCAAAAATGAAATCTACTTCCCGAAATATGTAAAAAGAGGCATAATATCAGTGGACGACGAAGAGGACTTTCACCCAAAGTAGGTTTTCCCGCAAATAAAACATTCTTTTCAACTCTATTCCTTTAGGAATGAGATATTCTGCAACATACCTGGCTGTGAACGTTTTTTTCAATCTGTGTTCGCCTACCAAGCACACTACAATAGCCTGCATCGATACCACTGTAGCCATTGCAAGAAGAACTTACCTACGCCCCATCTCCTCGATTTGCATCTGTCCGAGAATCATGACTCCTATTTCTCTGTGTTATCCAAGAGCAAGCCAATGTACTTGTGTTTCATTGAGGAATGCCAACACAAATCCCTTACACAAGAGGAGCGCAAGGATCACTGCATCAAGGAGCACAAGTTTCCATCAAATTTCCGCTTCGATAATCTCAGTTTACTAAGTCGGCGAGTGGCAAACATGGAATTGGACGAACCGATGGAAGATAAAAAGGAACCCGATGTGAAGAAAACGACGAACTTTGCATTCGGACACACGAAAGCCAAGACGTTCAATAAGAAAAGTTACGCGAAACTACTCACCAAGTCGGAAGTGGAGTATAAAAACACGCTGGAGGACTCAAAGACTCTTACGGACCTGCTGAGCTCATTGCCAGATGCTGTTTAGTGAATATGTGAATAGGAGCATGGATCTTCTAGAGGATTGGATGCGATGGTTGTATGCATTTCGAGCGAAAGTAATTTATATTTGAATTGTAAATACACCGCCACATTGTGGTGTTTTGAATGATCTACTTGGATTGTGTGGGTTTTGGAGGCATTGTGAGCGTGCTCGACAGGTTCAAGGTTAAAAGCATTGCACCAAACGGCGCTGTTGTCTAAAATATTGTCGGAAAGTACTAAGCGAAATGCGTCTTCATGCTCCACTCTGGTAAACCAAGTTAAAGTGGGAAAAGACTAAGAGCTCACGGGAGTCTCTCCTCGCATGTATGAAGTAACCTGAGTACCGGAGAACCGGAATTTATACATTAACTCTTCGCCCCATTGAAAAGCGTTCTCGTAAGGGCCATCACTTAGGAGACGTTCTATCTATCCCCAACCTCTGTCGTGACTCTGAAATCTGCGTACGATTCACGCCCCTACTGCGGCTGGTAGGTCCTTATTTCATTTTAATGTCAAGTAGTTGAAGGATGGGACGATTAATCTACAGCATTGCAAGACTGCTACCGCTCTTCTAGGTAGTAGAATTGCATGCAGTAGTACCAATCATCACGTTGTATCCATTCAGCAAACGTGGGTGTGGAACAGACGCCTATGGTATACGTGACGCAACGATTCTTTATGATGAGCGATCCGAAAGGCCTGGGGTCTGCCTCAGCATATCGAACTCACTATCGGGAACCAAACTTGGACACTATTGTGGACAAGGTCTCGTGGCTGCTAGAGTAAGCTACGAAACACACGGAGTAATAGAACACTTCGTCATAGCGTCTGCCTACTTTCCCTACGACTCGATACTACCTCCACCACCGAAGGAACTCGTTCGTAGAGTACTGTGAAACCAGAAAGGTTAGTCTCATCTTGTGTTGCGATGCTAATGCCCAAACCACTGCTTGGGACAGCAGCAAATGCAATATAAGAGGGGACCGTCTTTTAGGCGTCACTCTTTCGTCTGACCGTACCATCAACAATGTTGGCTCTCAACCAACGTTTGTTACGACAAGGCGACAGGAGGTGATTGACCTGACCCTATCCAACAGATATGTGAAGGACATCACTAACTGGCGAGTCTTGCCTGATGCTACGCTGTCGGACCATAAATATATCGAGTTCCGATTAGGTTGTGGGATCTCTTCCTTGCAACCTAAATGAAATCCGAGGACGGACTGGGTACGGTTTAGAGAGGAGCTTGAGAAATCCACTCAGGCCCTACCTAAGCTTAGAACGAAACAATTGGTAGAGAACGCTGTTCATAACCTGAATAGCGTCATCACCAGTTGTTTTGAACTCGCATGTCCTGTCAGCAAACCTCCCTGCAGGAAATTGGTCCCCTGGTGGAATGCCGAGCTCCAAAGATCGCTCAAATCGAATTCGGAAGATGACTGGAACAAGTACCAGTCGAAGCAGAAAGAATGTAAGAAACTTATTCGTAAATCGAAAAACCGTTCTTATGGGGCCTTCTGCGTAGAGATCATCTGAGTTCGATGAGCAAGTTGGTTAAAGTTCTCAAACGGGGAAAACCGACAAAACCGAGACCTGACCTGTACCTTTACTGAGTCTAAGGCGGAAACTCTTAGTTTACTGCGTCAGACTCATTTCCCGGGAAATCAGATCGCCATGGGCTCGTTGCACACTCCTTCAAGGTATATTGCGTCGCGCGTGGTACGACTGAAGCCATTGAACTTGCTCTGGCATCCTTCGATGGCTTCAAATCGCCAGGCACCGACAGGCAGCTGTTTCCTACTTTGAAAAGAAATTTTAAAGTCGACCGCTGCTCGACCATTGTGTCTGCTTGATGCTCTCAATGTCTGGAGTCTATGCTCAGGGCTATACGGATGATGTCGCCGTTCTTTCTGTCGGTTCATGCTTAGCGACTGTCCGTCTGAAAGCACAGGCGGCGCTAAATGTGATCGATGATTGAATGGGCTGTTGGTCAATCCTCTTAAGACCGATGTCGTTCTCTTCACGAGAAGGAGGAAAAATACTTACATGACTCAGCTGGTAGTAAAACGCACTCACATCCCGGTATCCAAGGAGGCTAGGTATCTAGGAATCATCTTAGATAGTAAGCTTCTCTGGTCAAAGCATGTTGAGTCAAAAACCACCAAAGCGCTGTCAGCTTTCTGGCAATGCAAAGGAGCTTTTGGCAGAATATGGGACTTATCGCCGGCAAAGGTCCTCTGGATCTACATGGCAATGATAAGATCCATAATCTCATATGCATCGGTTGTCTGGTGGAACGGATTAACACGCAAACATGCCTCTTTCGCAGCCTCTTTCACCAAACTCCAAAGAACGGCTTGTCCCAGTTGTACGGGGGCTTTCCCCAGTACGCCGGACGCTGCTCTAGATACTATGATGACCCTTCCACCTCTTGATATATTTATCAGAGGGTGTGCTCTAAAGGCCATGTCTCGTCTGAAGAGAAATGGCTTAGGAATAACAGTGTGCTTGCGCAAGAATTGTCCTGCGACCCCAGTCTCATGGACACGCCCACTGACGCACTGGTGCACGTTATCCTACTGCGCCGTCATTTCACAGTCGAGTTTCCATGGCGTCAGGATTGGCTCTGGCTGGATAATAAGCCTCGAAAGGATAGTCTTCGCATTTTCACGGATTGCTTCAGGTCTGGGCGGGGGTCTTCTTTGAGCGCGAAAACATCCGACTGCACTTCTCCATTAGGAGAAGTACATATCAGACATATACGCAATCCTAATGGTCATGCACTATGTTGTGAAGCACAGGTGGAGGGGAAAAAGCATATGGGTCTGCAGTGATAGCCAAGCTGCACTCATGGCTGTGTGCAACCGCCTCACTAGCTCCAAATTAGTGCATGAACTCAAGTCCTCCTTGAACAGAGTCGGTACACTAAATTCATTAAGGCTTGTATGGCCACTCTGGGATTCCAGGAAATGAGATCTCTGATCAACTCGCCAGAATGGGTTCAGAGGAGAGCTTTTCAGGACCGAAAACAGGTCTAGATGGACGGATTATTCAGGTTGCAGGAAGACTAAGCTCGTATGCCCTGATGTGTGCAAGAAATCCGCAGCATTCCTCATGTTTTTAAGGAGAATCGACTGCAGAAAACTTGTGGGAGCCATCACGGGCCATTACACTTTTGTTAAGCATCTATGGGTGTGGGGCATAAGTGAGACGCGTACCAGTGCTGTATGTTGCGAGGAGGATGACACTGCAGAGCATATTCTCTGTGACAGTTCCGCATATGCTCGCGCACGGTGGCACACCCTTGGGGCCGACGTGTTGTGTGCCGAATCTCTTAGTTCTATGTCACTAAAGCTCGTTCTCGTTTTTCTCAGTAAAGGTAGGTTCTCAAATAGCAGAAGCCTTCAAAAACAAAAAAACAGGATAGTGCCTTCCTTGTTGACGCCTGCCCGTCGCACTATTTGCTCCAGCACCAAATTGACGAAGTCGCACGACAGGGCATCTCGGGTTCAGAGGTCCTAGAACCGATCTACACGGTGCATCCCGTATTTCTTAGCGTGGCGCGACACAGCCGGATCAGTTTTCCTGGAATCCCGAATCCCCCCCCCCCCCCCCCCCCCACGACAAATCCGCTTTCCCACGACAAATCCGCACCCCAACATGTGCAATCTTTTGTGACAGCTGGAATAGATGTCCTCATCATACCATTTCCTATCCAGCGTAATTTCTGGATCGCAGACTCCCCTTGTTCCTGGGGAAAAAGGAACCTGGCCCTCCAGGGGTAACATCCCTATCAAGTAAAAACCTATTTGTTCCGAAACAACAACAAGCCTCGGATACGGACGGATACAAAGCTGACGACCCCTGCAAACGACTAACGGACTTGAGAGTCTGCACCTGGAATGTTAGGTCCCTTAACAGACCGGGTGCAGGCGATCAATTGGAGTAAACCCGCAACTGCTATAAAGCAGATATAACCGCACTCCAAGAAGTGCGATGGGATGGACCAGGCAAAAAACGGATGAAAAACTGAGACATCTACTGCGGGAACTGCTACAAGGAGAACAAACAGCGTCTATTCGGGTGCGGATTCGTTATTCGAGGAAGACTCCGACAAAAAGTCTTAAGCTTCCGAGACATAAGCGAACGCCTCCTAACAATCCGCATTAAAGCTAAATTTAGAAACATTAGCTTCATATGCGCTCACGCCCCACCGGAAGAAAAGGACGATCGACTCAAAGAAGAATTCTACGATCTCCTAGACAGAACATATGCCCAATGCCCCAACTACGACACAAAAATAGTTCTAGGAGATTTTAATGCAAAACTGGGCAAGGAGGACATATTTGAGTCGATCATAGGAAAGCATAGCCTCCATAACACCACATCCGACAACGGATTAAGGCTAATCGATTTCCTAGCGGGGCGTAACCTCCTTGTAGCAAGCACGCGATTCCCCCATCTCAACATCCACAAGGGTACCTGGCGGTCTTTTAATCAATCGACCACCAACCAGATTGATCACATTGCGATCGACGCCAGACACTCCTCCTGTATTCTCGACATACGAACCTCCCGAGGGGCCATCGACTCGCACCACTACCTTGTTGTAGCCAAGGTACGAATGAAGATATTAAGAATGATTAGGAGTCGAGTAGCACAACGTAAGTTTGACGTCGGAAAGCTACAATCGCAAGAGACTGCCAGAATCTTTGCCGATCGTGTCTCCTCCAAGCTCTCTCGAAATCCGCCGACAGCAGCACAAACAATAGAGCAGGAATGGGCGCATTGCCAGAGCGTCAGAGACGCTGCCTCAGAGGTGCTGGGTTTCAAACCGCCCATGCAGCAAAACAAGAGGCATATAAAGCCATGCTGCAACGACGGACGAGAGCTGCTCGCGAAATCTATGAGCAGAAGAGAAGAGAGGAACACACGCTTTTCAGGAGAAAGAAGAGAGAGCACGGAAAGCGTGAGATCGAGGAGGAATGACGCCCGTAAGTTTTACAATAAGGTAAAACGAACATGCCATGGCTACAAAGCCAGAGCGGCGGCCTGCAGGGATGAAAATGGAGAACTGGTAGTAGAGGCGCAGTCGATGCTGAGGATTTGGAAAGACCACTTCTGCAGACTGTATAACGGCGATGATAGACAAATTACCGCTGACAGGCAAAACGAGCCATTCGTAATGGACGACAATGAAACAGAATTCAGTCCACCCGACCTAGACGAAGTCAAAATAGCGACATCAAGACTTAAGTCTAATAAAGTCGCGGGCGCAGACGGCTTGTCTGCTGAGCTTCTTAAGGCGGCTGGAGATGAGCTGGTAAGGTGCATGCACCATCTCATTTGCAAGGTATGGTCGAAGGAAAGCATGCCCGACGAATGGAATCTCAGCTTCGTTTGCCCGGTCCATAAGAGAGGAGACCCCTATAACTGCGCCAACTATAGGGGAATAAGTCTCCTTAACATCGCATATAAGATCTTCTCTGCCGTATTGTGTGAACGCCTGAAACCGTTTGTGGATAAACTAATCGGCTCTTATCAGTGTGGTTTCAGGCCAGGTAAATCCACAATAGACCACATATTTACGCTACGGCAGACCTTGGAGAAGACCAAATCGACCCTCACCACCTCTTCGTCGATTTCAGGGCCGCATATGACAGCGTGTATAGAGATGAGCTATACAAAGCCATGTCTAGTTTTAACATCCCTGCCAAACTCGTCCGACTGTGCAGGATGACAGTGGAGAATTCTCGCTGCTCCATTAAGGTCGGTAATGAGCAAACCGAGACCTTTGATGTTAAAAAAGAATTTAGGCAAGGTGACGCGCTGTCATGCAACTTTTTCAACATCGTGCTTGAAAAGATCGTGCAAGAGTCACTGGCCAACACAAGAGGTACGATTTATTTCAAGTCTACGCAATTGCTTGCGTACGCCGACGACATAGACGTGATTGGACGGACACAGTGAGACGTCAATGAGGTAGAAGCGGCTAAGATGGGTCTCAAGGTTAATGAGGGTAAAACCAAATATCTGCTTTCATCTAAAAGAGAAGGACAACACCGACGTATTGGCCAGAACGTCACCATGGGCGGATATAACTTTGAAGTGGTAAAGGAATTCGTCTACCTTGGCTCACTGATTACCAGCGACAACAACACCAGCGCTGAGATAAAACGCAGAATCACTCTTGCCAACCGCTGTTTCTTTGGGCTCAAGAGGCAATTGAGAAGTAGAGCCCTCTCTCGGAAAACCAAGGTGACACTATATAAGACCTTGATCATCCCAGTCCTCCTTTACGGCGCAGAGGCTTGGACCTTAACAAAAGCGGATGAAGATGCCCTTGGTCGTTTCGAGAGGAAAATTCTGCGCACTATCTACGGTCCCGTTTGTTCAAACGGTGTATGGAGGAGAAGATATAACGAAGAACTGTACGGGTTGTATAGCGACATCGGCCTGGTACGACGTCTACGGATACAGCGTCTAAGGTGGCTAGGCTATGTAGAGCGCATGGAAAATACAGCTCCGACCCGATGAGTCGTCGAATCCACCCCGGAAGGAAGGCGCGGCAGAGGACGGCCGCATCATCGGTGGCGCACGCAGGTGGAAGGGGACCTTAACCAACTGGGCGTGCGGCGCTGGAAACAGCTGGCCAAAGACCGTGCCAGCTGGAGACGCTTGTTGGTTGAGGCCCAGGTTCACCACGGACTGTAGCGCCACCTAAGTAAGTAAGTAAGTAATATGCGCCTTGTACGGCGCGAGGATTCTTTCCAGTTTATGAGTAGCCCCAGGAGTGTATAGAGTTCTATAATTCCAGGAGCATACTTGCAAATCCTTTTCCTCTTTCATGCTATATCGCCTTCCGTATCCGTCCGTGGCATTTTGCTCTTTCATAACTTGTTTTTTTCACATGGGCGGATTGTTAGCCCACCTCAGAACCGCCAGTCTGTTCGGGGTATTTTAAGCGCCCTTTTACGTATGGCGATAGCTTTATATATTTCTTCACCACTCAAGGGTTGTTGTAGAGGCTATCCAGAGGGAGTCGCGAGGAGGCTGTATGTCAACTTGATCCGGTCATTGAAAAAGGGATCATTGCTGGCATCTCGTCAGGTTGAGAGCAATCGACAACTTTACAACGAGCCCATGCCCACCTCTCATTCACCTATGGCAAAATAAATCACATGATTCTGATCCTCCAATGACTGTAACGCCAGCTTACCATATTGTGCACCTATGCGATCTATGCGGAAGAGTGTCTCACGTCAGGTCCTCTTGAACGTTCAGTCGTTCCCTACCGTCTACCAAAGTAGAGCGATAGATCTTCATCGCTGTCTTGTGTCGCTTTGCTGAGATGTCCGCACCTCTTTCCAATTCAAGGATCCAGAGATGAGTGATTCCGTCTAATGTAGTTGATGTAAAAGACCTGGGTCTCAGCAGAACACCCTGAAAAATCATTTCCTCGATGACCATTGGTAAAGCCAGCACTGAACTCTGGCCACCGAAAGTTAGGCTAAATAAGACGCACATGTCCAAGAATATTTATAACTCTATACTCCATTCCAACAACAAAGCTATCTTACATGAATACAAAATACATTTTGCCTCTCTTTGAGCAAACTTTGCGCTTTAAAAAACCTACACCTAACTACTTGTAGATACAACTCACTTCCTCGGGCACCTATGGCTACCGGTCACTAGGTCGTTGTTCCCAGAGAACCTAATCATCACATAATACTCTCAACTCGTTGTTACATCAGTCCCTTCTCTGATAAATGAAAAACCAAAAACGAAATCTATGACTTTGGCATCTTATTGCGTTTCCTTAGGATACGCATCAATTGCTTGGACATGAAGTAGGGCTTCTCCTCCGATCCGTCGTTGCGTTCACAGTCTTCCACTAAAAACGAACAGGAAGGGATGGAATGATTATACCAATATAGTCGATGATGGATTACTTACGGAAGCAGAGGAACAACGTGTCCACGGCCATAGAGTACACGCCGAAGAACACGCTTGTGATGAGGAAGGTGAGAATCACAATGATCGTAATTGGAACGGCAACATAGTTCAAAGGATGTAAATTCGGCGCTGTGATCAAATAATAGTATGTAGCAATACCAGTAGCACCAGTGAGTAGTAGTTTCGAGAGGAAGAACAGGAAATCGGTCACTTTGTCCAGGGCGATGACACGTAAAAAGTTCCTCATCAACAGATTGAATGAATCCTTAGCGCTCACGCAGAAATTCTTGCCATGAATCGCGCACATAATGTAGGCGTTCCGATTAATAAAACGTAGGAAATTCTCCAGGCACCAGAAGAAGCATTTCATGCAGCACAGAATGGCTCTGGTCACGCTATTGTCGTATTTCTTCAGTTTCTGATCAATATATTCAAGGATCAAGCGAATGATTCGACACACAGTCAGAATGAAAGCACCCAGAGCAAGGGTACCGAGATGATAGCGAACTGTTCGTCCGAAGGCGCGTAGTATCACAAAGTACGGCACGTCTGATTTGTGGAATGTCCAGTACCAGGAGGAAAATGTCCCGGCGAGCACCATGTCTCCAAACGCCGCTATGAAAAATGTTAACCATATGAACCCGACGATATTGTAGCCCTACGTACGAGAGAAATTAGATTATGAAAGGTCGAATGGAATAGGAGCTGCAACCAACTTACCTGAAGGTACGACACAAAGGTCGGATTCTTGATCTCCTCGAAGTAGCACCCGGTATCGACGCATGGCACGTTTGACTTGAAATAGTCGATCAACGTAGCCGGAGCTGACTGAATAAAGCAATGACTCTGGAATATGGTTGGATCGCACGCTGCACCGAGAGTGTAGTTCACTGCCGGACCCCCGCATCGACATATCTCGCCGCCAATCGGCTTTGTGTTGATCATCTTAAAAGCTGTCTCTCCCACCGAACCTAAGTATAGTCCAACGCCAATCGCATAAGCAGCTGCGAAGAGGTACAAGAACCACGGGAATATGGGGAAAAACACCGAGCACACCATGCACGATACTGCCCTGGAATCAAATTCGATTATTAACAATCGCATCGGTAACAGGGGGGCTGTTGATTAACTTACTTGCTTCCTTCCTTCACCAGTGCAATCGCGATCCGGATTCGACTGCGCAGAACGATTACCAGAAGGAAAATAACTACAAATGCGATGCCTAATACGATGGCGGCATACAGCCAGGTGTTATGCTGCTGAAAGACATTCTTAACCGACGAGGATAGATTGAACGAGTGATAAGGAACCGTAGGCGTAGCTTTCCAATACTTGTACTGAATGACACTGTAGTAGACACCGAATCCGAGGCCGACGAGGACACCCAATATCGATAGCCAGACGATAGGTGTGGCCATCCAACGCATCAATACAATGAAGATGAGCGACACGATCATGGCGCCCACCAGGGCCAATAGGATCACGTACTTGGAGTTGATGATATCCTCGACAACTTTCTCACCAACCTGTAAATAGAATCAGGGTTAGCTGCTGTATAGGGCGTATTGTTTGGAAGTGTAGCGGGAGTGGTTTAAAACGGGCGGAAGATGGGACTGCTGGACTCTTTTCCGCCTTTGTGGTGTGAGTGTTGTGCCTATTGGAGTACCAGCATTGGCGTGGACAAGAACAGAGCACACAGAGAGAGCAAGCGCGAAATAGAGGTTCTATAATGCAGAAATGAGGAGTTAAGTACTATGATTCCTAAGCTCCTGTCCTGTGAAAGAGCTTACACTCAATCCCTAAAGATATGCTTGGAAGTCTTTCGTAACAGTGGTTCCGATCCTCGAGAAAGCAAAAGACAAGACTTCCTTGATGAAGTTGAGAATGCTTCTTGTGGGAACTGAGATGATCCCCTCAGGAGTCATAATTTCACTGAGAAGGATACGCTTCCTGAGATGGCAGAGAGCAGCACACTCACACAGTATGTACCTGCAGTCTCTTCGTCCTCAAGACAGAGTCGACACTCAGTTTCAGACGAGAGGTTCATTTTGCCGAGATGATATCTCAGACCACAGTGTCCCATAAAGTAGTTGACCAGTCTTCTGATATCTACTCTATTGAGTTTGAGGATATTAATGTGTTTGTTCAAGGGCCGTATAAATTGTTTCGATTGGCGAAGTCCCTGAACGCTGTTCCATCTCGGTTCCCTTGCTCTGCGATGTTTACCACTTGTCTAAGAAGAAGTTGATGTTAGACTTGGGAGTGCCGCAAAAAGGTTCAGGTCCTATGTATCTTTCGCTGGAACCTTTCCTGGCGAGTTGATCGGCGATTTCATTGCCCTTAATACCTTTGTGCCCTGGCACCCACCAGAGTTTGACCTTGTTTCTTTTAGCGAGGTCTTGTAGGGCATCATCGCATTCCTTAACGTTGTTTCAGTTCGTGCTGTACGAATTCAGCGCTTTAAGCGCTGCTTGGCTATAAGAGAGTATATTGATGGTTAATCCTCTTATGCTAGTCACTTAGTTTAGATTGACACATGTTAAGATGGCATATAATTCTGCTTGGAAGATACTAGGACTCATTTCCAGGGCCCTCGAGATCTTCCGATCTGGTCTAAAGATGTCGGCGCCAACGCTAGAAACCATTTTGGAGTCATCAGTGTACGTGATGACCTTTGACGTTAAGCTGAACGATTTGGGATCAATATCTCAAATCACCTGTCGAAGGTAAAGGTGTGTGGTAATGCCTCAAAGGCCGTGGTAATCATATCTACCTCGGCAGGCTTGTTCCCAAGCGAAGAATTCTGATTGAAGTGATTCTTGGGTTGCCGTGGGGTAGGTTGGCATAGCGCCTGTAATGCCGAGACACGCTAGTCCCTGAAGGCGTTGAAGCTTAACGTTAGCATAGGTAACAATAGATCCTACTATTGCGGTGTTTAATCAGAAGACTACCTTAGGTTTAAGTCTCCAGGTTTTACCGTAAGTGCGTCGACAGGCCCACATGGCCTTAGTCGCTTTTGTGAGTTTCGTTTTAATATTGGATTTCCAGTTGAGTCTGCGATCTAGCTCTATACCTAGGTACTTGACTTGTACCTATGTTTGTGCTAGTTAGAAAGACGGATCAGGGCTGCACCTTTCTCCTCCTTGTAAACGGGACTAAGATTGTCTTATTTGGGTTCATCGATAAACCCTCTCTCCCAGTCAGAGATAAACTGAAGCGCGAACTGCATACACTCACAGGCAGCAGTTTCGCCCTTGCACGTAACAATAACTACTAGGTCATCAGCATATCCGATGACCTCGTAGCCACGAGTGGTTAGCTTGCGGAATAGGTCGTCGATAACTATCAACCAGCGAGTCATAGCCAGTATTGTCGAAAGCCCCCTCAATACCGAGGAAGGCACAAATTGCGAGCTTGTGTCTATAGGGACGAGCTATATACAGTTATGTTTTGGCTTTCCTGCCAAACTCGTCAGGTTGTGCAGGATGACAATGGAGAATTCTCCCTGCTCTATTGGGGTCTGTAAGATGTTAACCGAGACCTTCGAGGTCAAAAAAGGATTCAGACAGGGCGCCGCACTGTCTTGACATTTTTTTCAATATCATGTTTGAAAAGATCTTGCGGGATTCACTGGCCAATACAAGAGGCACGATCTACTTCAAGCCTGTACAATCGCTCGCACACGTTGTCAATGAAGGTTTTGTGAGCTCTGTATCAGAACCGGCTAAAGTGGGTCTGAAGGTACACGAGGCAAAACCAAATATATACTCTCGTCAAAGAAAGACGCACAACATCGACGTCTTGGCCAGAACGCAGCTATAACTTTGAAGAAGTCAAGGAATTCGTCTATCTTGGCTCACTGGTAACAAGCGGCAAGGACACCAGCGCTGAAATTAGACACAGAATGACCGCAATTGAGGCAATTGAGTAGTAGAGCCCTCTCTGGGAAAACTAAGGTGACCCTCTATAAAACCTTAATCATCCCGGTCCTCTCCTTCGGCATAGAGGCTTGGAACTTATCAAAAATGGATGAAGAGGCCCTCGGTCGATTCGAGAGGGAAATTCTGCGTACAATCTTCGGTGCCGTTTGTGTTGATGGAGGGTGAAGAAGAAGTTTCAACCACGAACTGTACGGACTGTATAATACGTCTACGATGGCTAGGCCACACAGGTGGAAAGGGACCTCAACCAACTGGGCGTGCAACACTGGAATCAGCTAGCAAAAAATCGTGCTAGCTAGAAAGGCTTGTTGGTTGAGGCTCAGATACACCCCGAAGTGTAGCGCCACCTAAGTAAGTAAGGTCTTACCAGCGTAGAAGAAAGTATAGGAGGGAATACCATCCGTTCCAGCGGATATGTGTTCAGATCTCCTTTCACTGTACGAGTGCGGAAAAGGACTTGGACAACCTCACTAACAGGGGGGAATAAATTTAAATTTAGCGAAAAATGTATGAAGTGTACGGTGAGAATGCTGTGAAGGAATGCAGGATCAGGGAGTGGTTTGCTCGGTTCCGTTCCGTAAATTTCGGTGTCAAAGATGCATCTCTCTCTGTTCGGCCAATCATAGAAAAAGTCGATGCAATTCTGCAGCTGGTGGAACAGCAATGGCACACAAGCTGTCAAGCGATCTCGCTATCAATCATTTGAAAGTTTGGAATCACCTCAAAAAAGCAGGCTACGCAAAGAAGCTTTATGTTTTGTAAAATTGGAGGAGAAGTATCCTCTACTGTGCACAACTCGACCGTTTAAACGAAAGATTTAAAGAGAACAGAACAGAAGTGATGTTCTATCATGGAAATGCCAGGCTACGCACAGTCTTGGAACAAATTAACAAACATTTGTTGGGAAGTATTGTTGCATCCACCGTATTACCCCGAGTATGCTCCGTTTCACTGCAATTTGTTTCGGTCTCAGCAAAACTCTCCTGATGGTGAAAAAATTGGCGGACAATGCACAGTCCACATTTCAAATACGTTGAAACACGACGAGAGCTAATTTGAGTTGTCCAGAGCCCGATTACTTTCTGAGCAACCCCAGCTTGAACTCCGGCTTATTCCGTAAAATGCAATGCATGCTTGCGACAGATCCACCTAACACTCTTGCCATTGTGTTTTCACTACGACACATTCTCACATCTGACACATATCTTCACATTCTCAGCTGATGTTACAGTCGGTCAACGTGCACCACCGTCATTTTTTCCGCCGTCCCGATATGGTTTCATGGTCCGGTGGACGAAGATAAGGGATGGTAAAAGACTAACAAATACCTCGTGGGAGTAGCATCTACCAAAGCGCGCTGGTCCGCTAAAAAAAAAGCAGCTAGGTCCTAATTCCAACTCCTCGTGGTACCATCTGACCATGGAATTTACTAACGAAAGAGGACGGATGACAAGCATTCTGCACCACAAAACAGGATTGATGTCCGTTGGGTCTAGCAAACCGTAACCGGAAAACCGCACAATTGCTCAAAAGCAACCACAAGCCTCGGATGGATTAATGTTGACGACTCTTGCAAAAAATTAAAAATGGACGTGGAATGTTAGGTCCCTAAACAGACCACGATTGTTCGGATGCGGACTTGTTGTTCGAGGTGGACTAAGGCAAAAAGTCTTGAGCTTTCGGCATGTGAGCGAACGCCTCATAACGATTCGTATCAAGGCCAAATTTTCTAACATCAGCCTTATCTGCGTCCACGACCTCATGGTGGACAAGGATGACTCCACCAAAGATGAGTTCTACAATCTTCTCGACAGAACGTATGCCCAAATCAAAATTGTACTAGGAGACTTCAATGCTAAGCTGGGTAAGGAAAGCATCTTTGAACGAGTCATCGGCAATCATAGCCTACACGATACCACATCCGATAACGGACACAGGCTGATTGATCTTACTACGGGGCAAGATCTCCCTCTAACCAGTACGCGCTTCCCACACCTCGAGGCCTCAAGGCTCCACCACGAAGAAACACCTGGTTCGATGACGAGTGCAGGAGGATTCACGCACCAAAGCAGGAGGCATATAAAGCCTCGCTGCATAAAACAACATGAGCAGCTCGTGAGCTCTACGAATTAAAAAAAAGGTAAGAACATAGGCTTCTCAGGATAAAGAAGAAAGAGCACGAGAAGCGCGCGAATGAGGACTTAGAGAGGTGTTACTGCAGGCATGACGTTCAAAAGTTTTATCAACAGATCAAGCGAACATGCCTAGGTTCTAAAGCCAGAACGGAAGCCTGCAGGCATGAGAACGGACACCTAGTAGTAGAATCGCAGTCGATGCTGAGAATATGGAAAAAACACTTCTGCCACTGCTGAGAGGCAAATCTGCTGGCGCAGACGGACTGTCTTCTAAGCTCTTCAAAGCACCTCGAGATGACCTGGTTAAGAGCATGCACCAGCTCATCTTTAAGATACGGTCAGAGAAAAGCATACCCGAGGAATGGAGTCTCAGCATCGTTTGCCCGATCCACAAGACAGGAGACCCCTTTGACTGCGCCACCTACAAAGGAATAAGTCTCCTTAACATCGAATCCAAAATCTTCTCTGCCGTTTTGTGTGAACGAGTGAAGTGTTTTGTAAGTAAGCCGATAGGCTCTTATCAGTGTAGCTTCAGGCCAGGGAAGTCCACCATCGACCAAATCTTCACACTACGGCAGATCCTGGAAAAAACCAATGAATTTCAAGTCGACACTCACCACCTACCATGTCTATCTTTGACATCCCTGCTAAACTCGTCAGGCTAAGCGGGGTGACCTTGGAGAATGCTCGCTGGTTCATCCGAATCGGTAAACACCTGACCGATAGTTTTGATATCAAAAAAGGATTTAGGGCGATGCGCTGTCGTGTGATTTCTCCAACATCGTATTAGATATGATTGCGCAAAAATCTCCTGGCCAACACAAGAGGCACAATTTATTTCAAATCCTCACAACTCCTCGCATACGAGGACATGATCGGAAGAACACAGCAAGATGTGAATGAGGCAGAGGCGGGGAAAATTGGTTTGGCATCAAAAAAGGACCCTCGCCACCAACGTCTTGGCCAGAACGTTTGTATTAGCAGTCATGAGTTTAAGGTAGTTAAGGACTTCGTCTACCTTAGCTCCGCAGAGACCTGGAACAGCGACATCGGTTCCGAAATCAAACGCAGAATCAATCTTGCCAAACGCTGTTTTCTTGGGCTCAGGAGGCAATTGAGTAATAGAGCCCTCTCCCGAACGAAAAGTTGACTCTATATAAGACCCTTATCATCCCAGTCCTGCTGTACGGCGCAGAAGCATGGACACTATCAAAAGCGGATGAGGAGGCCCTTGGTCGGTTCGAGAGAAGGATTGGTAGGTGGGAGATGGAGGAAAAGATTCAACCACAAACTTTACGGACTATACAGCGACATGAGTCTAGTCAGGCGTCTCCGGATTCAACGCCTAAGATGCTAGGCCATGTAGAGCGAATGGACACCACAGCTCCAGCCCGAAGAGTCTTTAAACCTGACCCCCGAACTTAAGAGGGCGCACACAGGTGGAAGGGGACCTCAGCTATCTGGGTGTGCGGCAACAGAGAGGGCAAGCAATAGATCGTGCTAGTTGGAGGGGCATGTTGGTTGAGGCCCAGGTTCACTGTAGCGCCCAATAAGAAGAAGAAGACGAAGAAGAAGAAGAAGAAGACGAAGAAGAAGAAGAAGACGAAGACGAAGAAGAAGAAGAAGAAGAAGACAAAGATACGATTCACGTTTAGATGCGCAAGTCACGAACCGAAGTCGATTTTTATTTGCCAAATGGAGGTGTTGCTTATATCTCAAGAAATTACTTGCGTTTGAGAGACAATGAATGACGTTCCAAGGATATATCATTCTAAAATTGTTCCAATTGAAATACCCTGTAGTTTGAAACAGTTCTTCTTCATCAGTCTGATCTTAGCGGTTTCAAGTGCAAAGTGTTCCAGAATGTATGTAGCTTACCATCCTATTCCTAGAGAAATGGTCCAGTTGATGATTCTTTGCAACAGACTAATGCATTGAGGGTGGTAAAGATGGTGCTATGTGTATGAGAAACAATTTCCAAAGTGGAAAAGTAGTATTGCACAATTTGATAGTGCTGATCATGGACGGAAACAAAGATCACGTTCAGACATTCTGACATTCTGGGATCGTTCCCACATAAATGTTGTATCCTCACTAGTACATCCGATGTTCTCTACAATTTACCTTCATTTTCTATTACACTTTACAAACAGGCACGAGTACATCACACATAGTGTCAACGTTGTCTATAAATGAACAAAAAAACAAACAAAAACACAAGTCTTACCCCTTCGAGATCAGTTCCGAGCATTCGTGCTGTCAAATTAGTGATTTCCGGCGGAAGTCTGATGTCACGCACCAATTGATTAATGCCCTCAATATCCGACGGTACGCATCGATTCGATACTATATTTGAAAAACATTTCGTTTCACTTTTAGCATACAGAGTGCAAATGTGCTTGGAAAATTGACTTAAAGACACATGTTAAGCTGTTAGGCGGGACAAGGGACACATGACAAAACTGGAACACCACAATAAACACACCCACCCACTCCACATACATATATTTCTGGGGAAATAAAAGATCTAATACCTAGTACACGAGTCACGAATTACCTGTTGTGCGTCGACATCACTATAGAAATGCGCCACGATATTACCAACCAACCGAGTTAGGTAGGAGTTGGCTTTGACCATCTTCTCCCTGATGATGGTCTCACCTAGTTTCTGCCGCGTACTGCACTGAATCACTGGTTCTTCGACCTCCTTCAAGTGTGGCCTTGTTGCCTCTAGGCTGGTTCTTTTCTGTACGAGGGCTTCGATGCTTGTCGCCTGATCGTCGGAGGGGAACTTTACAAATCCAGCGGTATTCGGTATGGTTTTGAAAGTGCTAGAAGTGACGTCCCTCTTTTTGATCGAGCGCAGGAATGACGGAATGTACTCACATCGATCCGGTTCAAATGTCCATACACATCGGTTTAGGACTGAAGATTGTGTTAGTTTTAAGAAAGACAATTAGACAATAGACAAAAGGCTAAAGGGAAAAATGTTTAAGCTACAGAGGAGGCTTTGGGGAATCAAGTCAACCGGCGGCGCAAAAAAACAAATAAACTAGAGTTGAAAAGTTTTTCGTAATAAGAGAAATAAATGACAGGCTTTCCCACGTTTTCCGATCTTTTGTGAAAATCTTTGAAACTCGTATGTATCTAATGACCGATCCTAGACGTTTCTGTTAACTTATCAACGACATAAAAAATCTGACGGGAACTGCTCCACCCTCAAATCGCATAACCTATTTGCCTCATTCTTCAGCCTGTTACTTAACGACTGCAGTCAAAAACCTGACCCATTACCTCTTACTACCAAATTTAACAAAGCTTTTGATACGATCAGCCAAATCGAGTCCTTAGGCTTCCCGCCCTAAATCATCGCATGGCTTAAATCATACCTTGAGAATCGGTATTACAAATAGAGAAACTGAAGCTCTAATCCCATTTATGCCTTTTCCGGTGTTCAGCAAGTCAGTCATCTTGATCCTCTGATTTTTGTCCTAACCGTTAATGATGCCAACTTTATCATAGATTACTCCAATTTACCAATCTCCACAGACGATACGATATGCAACAGGACAACTCTAGCTGACTCGGTTGAATTCCAAAACGGTACTTGGGATGATAACAGCTTAACGTCGATCTCTCCTCGACTATGCTAGTTAAGCCTGGTCTCCATACTACGTTAGCCATTCTGTACGAATTAAAGCTGTGCAATGTAGGTTCGTACGTTTTGCCTTAAGGGATTTCTAATGATCTGATGGAATTGAATTACCACTCTACGAAAATCGACTGTAGTTGATCAGCTTACAAACCATGTACCAACTATCGACTCTCCTGCTCTTTTGGAAAAGATTTCACTCACCCCCAACCTTGTCGCCTAGAGGGTTTACCGCGTTTTCGACTTCTCCTTCATCGCACCAAATACAGCCATCTTACGGCAATTGGCAGAACGTTACCTTTAGCTTACTTACTTACTTATCAGGCCAGAAATCCATGGAGGATCTGAGCCTGAGCTATAGCTACCTTCCACCCTTGATGGTGAATATTTAGTCTATATTCGAATTGCCGGGCCGGAGGCCGCACTGGTAGTTGCCGAATAGTGTGGTGCAAAAAGGGCTTTAGACGTTCACACAGTACGCTGGACACGATCTTGTATGCGACATTGAGCCTGCGGTCTTGTTGTTCATCAACTTTTGAATAGGTGTGCCGACTTATTCGATGCTGGGTGACTACTTCAGAGGCTAGAGTTTGGATTTCCTCAGTCCCTACCACTCCCTCTTGGTCTTGCTCTTTAAGTAGCGCCTGGAAATGCTGCTTAAATACATCCACTATTCCCTTCGGGTCGGTGACAAGATTACCCTCAAAATTTCGGAGAGCCTGGGTGGCTTTCTTGAGGCCTCCGGCAAGGCTTTAAGCTTTCTTGTAAAAGGCCCGTATTTCATGTTTGACCCTAGACTCCTCGATATCCTGGCTGCGAAGATTCTTTTCTTTTGTCGCTGCGGTTTTTTTTTCTCCCTTCTTCTGGCTCGGTTCTCCTCTCGCGCAGCCTTGGTTTTTCGCTTCAGCACCTTTTGGTACGCCTTGTCGGTTGCTGCCTGTTCCTGCTTACACTCGCCATCATACTACCGGTTTCTTGTCGAGGGCAGTGGGTAACCTAAGATGTTCTCGGCTACTTCCTGAATGGCCGAGCGGAAATGCAGCCACATATTATTGACATTTGTGCTCGACGTATTCATGCTCCCTGTAGGCTCTGGTAACATCCCGTGTGCTCAGACGTCCCATGTCGAACCTCCTTATGTTGGGGGGCTGATTTAGCTTGCTGACATTGGACAGTCGAGCTTTGCTCGAACTTAGCTGTGACAGCCTTAATGTTACCATCCTATCTGCCTTTCATAACGCTTGCCCAGAGAAAGTCAAGTCAGGCAATTTTACCACTCCGTGTTGGAACAGCAAACTGGCCAAGCTAAGAGCACTGACCAGAAAACTGTTCAACAAAGCTAAACGGACTGGTGGCTGGACACAGTACCGCGTCTCACTCACCAACTACAACCAAGAAATTAGAAAAGCCAAAAGAGACTCATGGAAAAGTTCTGCAGTAGTCTATCAGACATTCAGAGTAGCGCTCGTATCCACAGAGTTCTCGCCAAAGAGCACACTAGCCCAATTGTACTGTTGAGGAGAGCAGATACGCGGAAAATGGTCCAGAAGTACTAAAAATGTAAACCAGTACGCACTCCCCAGGCTCCAACATCATTCCCTCTAACATACCTCCGTATATCAGGGTAACTAGACCCAACAGGGAGGATTGGAAGAGAGCACGAACAATATTTCACGAGGCAAGTATAAAATGGGCCATTCATTTATTTGACCCGTTCAAATCCCCGGGGGAGGATGGCATCTTCCCAGCCCTCTTTCAGAAAGGAAGTGCGCAAATCAGTCCCATTCTAATCAACATCCTCAGAACCAGCTATGCATGGTGATACATACCAACGAGCTGGACAGAGGTAACGGTAAAATGTATTCCCAAAGCAGGCCGTAGACCCACAGACCTTCCTAAAGTCATACAGACCGATAAGCCTTACCTCTTTCTTCCTAAAAATCATGGAAAAAACTCTGGATAGGCATATAAGGGATGGTGCCCTGAAAAGATCACCACTTCACAAAAACCAATACGCCTACCAGCCTGGGGAATCGACCACGCATGCTCTTCAGGAGCTGGGTTAGGTTAGGTTAACGTGGTTGGCATAAACCACACGCTTCAGCAGTTAACAGCCCGGATCAACAAATCCCTGAGCGACAAAGAAATTGCGATAGGTTGCTTTCTCGATATTGATGGTGCCTTCGATAATACCGACTACACCTAAATAAAACGTTGCATCCTCAGCACAGGGGTGGATAACACCACAAACAACTGGATCCAACACATGCTTAGTAATAGGAAAATAAACACTTCACTAGGCAATGATGAAATGAGCGTAAATGCCGCGAAAGGATGCCCTCAAGGCGGGGTTCACTCACCTCTCCTGTGGTCCATCGTAGTAAACGAACCGATTAACATACTCAGCAACAATGGTTTCTATGCCCAAGGCTATGCCGATGACATAGTGATCCTAGTCAGAGGAAAATTCGAAGACACAGTCTCGGAAATCCTCCGAAAGGCACTAAACCTTGTTGCAAACTGGTGCATAAAAGTTGCACTAAATGTCAACCCCAGAAAAAGCACTATAGTCGCCTTCACCAAAAGGAGGAATAAGCATAAACTTACCAAACCTACCCTCTTTGGTGAAGCGATAGAGTTCTCAAAAGAAGTCAAATACCTAGGGGTAACTCTAGACGAAAAGCTCACTTGGAACTCTCACATTACAAAGACCATTGAGAAAGCCAGGATCTCTCTATGGACCCGCAAAAGTCTCACTGGCAATATAAGTTTAATATGTGTCCACGCCTCCACAGAGGAGAAAGATGACCTACGTAAAGACGACTTCTATGATCTCCTAGGCAGAAAATATGCCCAATGTCCCAGCTATGACACCAAAATCGTTTTAGGAGATTTCAATGCGAAGCTGGGTAAGGAAGCATTCTTTGAACGAATCATAGGAAAGCATATCCCACACAACACCACGTCAAAAAACGGATTAAGGCTAGTGGACTTTATGGCGGGACATAATCTCGTGGTAGCAACTACCCGATTCCCACACCTCAACATCCATAAGGGGACCTGGCGGTCTTTCGATCAATCGACAATCAATCAAATTGATCACATTGCGATCGACGGCAGACACTCCTCCAGCATCCTAGATGTCCGAACCTTTCAAGGAGCCAACATCGACTCGGATCATTACCTTGTTGCAGCCAAGCTACGGATGCGAATTTCCCGGAATCAACAGAGTCGAGTAAGAACACCAAAATTTAACGTCGGGAAGTTGCAATCGCAGGAGACCGCCAGGACCTTCGAAGATCAAGTCTCCCTCAAGCTCTTTCAAGTCCCGATGTAATCTATGGAAACCATAGAACAGCAATGGAGTCGTTGTCAGAACGCCATCACAGAGGTCGCCTCAGATGTACTCGGTTTCAAGCCACCACCTTCGAGAAACCCCTGGTTTGATGACGAATGCAAACAGGCCCATGTAGAGAAACAGAATGCATACATGGCTACACTGCTTCGACGGACGAGAGCTGCCCGCGAGCTCTATGAACAGAAAAGGAGAGAGGAGCATGCGGTTCTGAGAAGGAAAAAGAAGGAGCACGAGAAGCGCGAGATCGAGGAGGAGAGATGTTATTGCAGGAACGACGTTCGAAAAATTTACTAAAAAATAAAACGAACATTCCAAAGCTATAAAGCCAGAGCAGAAGCCTGCAGGGATGAGCACGGACAACTAGTAGTGGAATCACAGTCGATGCTGAGATTGTGGAAGGGCCACTTCTGAAGACTATATAACGGCGATGATAGTTGAAATGCCGCCATCAGGGAGAACGAACCGTTCACAATGGACGAAGATGAAAGAGAATCCCGTCCATCCGACCTAGACAATGTTAAGAAAGCGATATCGTCTATTGGTAAATCGGTAATCGATATCGAAATTTAAGTCTTATAAAGCTGCTGGAGCAGACGGACTCCCCGCGGAACTGTACACCAACTCATCTGCAAGATATGGTCGGAAGAATGCATGCCCGATGAATGAATGAATGCATAGTGAGATTCAGTATCGTTTGCCCGGTCCATAAGAAAGGAGACCCCTATGACTGCGCCAATTACAGAGGGATAAGTCTCCTAAACATTGCGTACAAGATCCTCTCTGCCGTACTGTGTAAGCGCCTGAAACCTTTCGTGGACAATCTGGCCAGGAAAATCCACGATAGACCAAACATTTACACTACGGCAGATCTTGGAGAAGATCCAGGTCGACACGCACCATCTTTTTGTCGACTTTAAAGCCGCGTATGACAGTGTTTATAGAGACGAGCTAGACAGAGCCATGTCTTGTTTTAACATTCCTGCCAAACTCGTCAGACTGTGCAGGATGACTATGGAGAACTCTCGCTGCTCCATTAAGGTCGGAGGTGATCTAACCGACTCCTTCGATGTTAAAAAAGGTTTTAGACAGGGTGACGCACTGTCATGCGCATTGGACTCTGCGGCCAATACAAGAGGTACGATCTACTTCAAGCCTACACAATTGCTTGCCTACGCAGATGACATTGACGTTATTGGACGGACAAAGCGAGAAGTCAATGAGGCATTCGCAAGCATTGAAGCAGAAGCGGCTAAAGTGGGTCTAAGGGTAAATGGGGACAAGACCAAATGGTCTTGATCAGAACATCACCTTCGGCAGCTATATTTTTGAAGTAGTCAAGGACTTCGTCTACCTTGGCTCGATAGTGACAAGCACCAATGACACCAGCGCTGAGATAAAACGCAGAATAACTCTTGCCAACCGCTGCTTCTTTGGGCTCAAGAGGCAACTGAGTAGTAGAGCCCTCCGTCGAAAAACTAAGGTATCCCTCTACGAAACCTTAATCATCCCGGTCCTCCTCTACGGCGCTGAGGCTTGGACTTTATTGAAAGCGGATGAAGAGGCTCTTGGGCGTTTCGAGAGGAAAATTCTGCGTGCAATCTTTGGTCCAGTTTATGTAAACGGAGAGTGGAGGAGGATATTCAACAAAGAACTGTACGGGCTGTACAGCGACATCGGCCTAATTAGACGTCTTCGGATCCAACGTCTAAGATGGCTGGGCCATGTAGAGCGAATGGACATCATCGTTCCGGCCCGAAGAGTCTTCGACACCAATCCCGAGGAACGACGCAGCAGAGCGCGACCCCATCTAAGGTGGCGCGCACAGGTGGAAAAGGACCTCAACCAACTGGGCGTGCGCCACTGGAAGAGGCTTGTTTGTTGAGGCCCTGGTTCACCCCGAACTGTAGCGCCATCTAAGTAAGTGAGTAAAAGTCTCACTGGCAAAAACTGGAGCACTAACCCCAAAATATCCCATTGGCTGTATACAGCAATCACCAGACCAATTTTCACATACGCTGCGCCCGTCTGGTGGCACAAAGCAAAATAAGTATCAGTGCAAGCCAAGCTCAACAATCTGCAAAGACTAGCTTGTATCTGAGGCCGCCGTGGCGCAGTGGTTTGTGTGTTGGACCCTGACGCACGATGAGCGAGTTCGGATCCCGATAACATCAACCCAATCGAATGTTCCTCCTCGACGGGGTACTGGCAAAACCCCCCGTAGTATACTTGCCTTGAAAAAGCTTCTCGACTCACGCGCCGTTCGGAATCAGCATTAAACTGTAGGCCCCTTTCACCTGTGTGAAAAATAAATCACACACAACATGGGTGATTGAGAGAAGCTTGGCTCTAGTCCTTCATGGGCTGTAACGCCACCAAAGAAGAAGAAAAGCTTGTATCTGTATTACCGGTGCCATGAGAACAACTCCCACAGCAGCACTAGAAGTCATCATGGACCTACCACTTCTTTACCGCCAACTGAAAAAAGAAGCCATGGTCTTCGCCCACAGACTAGTCGTGGAGGATGACTTTAATCGTAGGCTCTTTCATCCTGACATCCTTACTGAACTAAACAGGCATGAAATCCTAAGGATATCTCACAGGCAATTGGCTCCTCAGATACAACTTCAGCTAAAACTACAAGGTCACATTTCCCAATCGACACACCTCGGAACAGGATAGACCCTCCTTCACAGAGGGCTCCAAAACGAACGAAGGCGTTGGGGCTGGAGTATGTATGTATGTACATATGTATGTTGGCGTTACAGTCCACGAAGGACCTGAGCCGAGCTTCTCTTTCAATCACCCATGTTGTGTGTGGTTTCATTTTCCCATAGGTGAAAGGGACCTACAGTTTATTGCCGGTTCCGAACGGCGAATTTCGAGAAGCTTTTCATGACAATTTTACTACAGGGGGTTTTGTCAGAGCCCCGCTGAGGAGAAACACCGTGAAAAACATGTTCGATGACATGGCTGTGTCGGGATTCGATCCCGTGTCATCGGCGTCAGAGGCCAACACACTACCCACTGCGCCACGGTGCTCTCAAGTATACGGAGCAAATACCGGCACGTGCATCTACTTCAGCATGGACAGATATAACTCCGTTTTCCAAGATATTCTCTCTGACAGCAAGGCTGAACTTCTGGCCCTAAAGAGCTATGAAATCACCTCCAAACTGGTATGGGACTGCTTACAACTACTTCACAAGTTGGCCAGCACAAACAGAGTTCACCTCATTTGGATACAGGCAACGAAAAGGCGGACCTACTAGCAATGAAAGGCTCCGCATCACCATTCATGATGCCAATGCCTTTCAGCGGCATATCCATCAGCACCACCAAATGCTGCACAAACAGTTGGTTAAGGAACACGGCTGATCACTACTGGTCAGAAACGGAAGGTAGCAGACAAGCCAAGTTGTTCCTCCGAACTACACAACTCCTCATGCTTTCGAGGAGTCAGATTCGCATAATCGCAAGTTTCTTACTGGCCACTGCCCAGTCAACAACCATCTCAAAACAATGGCCATTGTACAAGATGACACTTGCAGAATGTGTAATGAGGACGAAGAAACACTGTAACTGCCTTGTCAGTACACGTCATAGTCACTTAAGCAAGTCATATCTTGAAGCAGTAGAAATTGCTGCTAGCCCACTCAAAAGCATATTAAGTTTTTTTACGAACTCAGGGTCTTTGAGTGAACTGTAATTGGGGGACATCACAATAGGCCCACTCGTGGTCGCAGTGACCGGGCGACTTTGTCCCACCTGCCAGCAACGATCCCTGTTTAAATGCCCGGGTCAAGTTGACGTACGGCCTCCTCGCGGTGCCCTCTGGATAGCCTCTTCAACAACCGTTGAGAGGTGAACTAACGTATGCATCGATAAAACGCCACCAGAATGGCGGTTGTGCGGCGGGCTAACAATGAATGAGCAGGATGCCTCGGATACACGGACGGATACTCGACAACGACGACAACGCACGAAAAAGGAACACGATTTGCGAGTATGCTCCTGAAACGTCAGAACCTTCTACACTCCCGGAGCTGCGCATAAACTAGAAGGAATCCTCACGCAGTACAAGCCGGATATTACTGCGGTCCAGGAAATACGCTGGATAGGAAAAGGTCATCGACTTTAAACCTATAAGTGATCGCCTGGCTGTGATCCGCATCAGAGGCAGATTTTATAATATCAGCCTTATATGTGCACACGCCCCTACTGACGAGGCTGAAGACCCTATCAAGGAGGACTTCTATGACCTCCTGGACAACGCCTACGGAGCTTGTCCGGAGTACGATGTAAATATCGTGCTCGGGGACTTTAACGCCAAAATCGGTAAGGAAAACACCCTTGGCGGAGTGATCGGAAAGCACAGCCTCCACGATACAACAACAGATAACGGCTTCCGACTCACGGACTTTGCGACAGCTCGAAATGCGGTGATAAGTAGCACAAGATTCCCTCGTAAGAGAATCCACACAGCAACCTGGCGATCTCCGGACGGTCGAACCGCCAACCAAATCGACCATGTGCTCATTGACGCAAGGCACTCGTCAAACATACTGAATGTGCGAACATTCAGAGGGGCAAATGTCGACTCTGACCATTTCCTCGTAGCAGCAAGATTGAGAGCTCGACTGTCCAATGTCAGAAAGCTGCACCAGCCCATCAGGAGGAGGTTCAACATTGGGCGCCTGAGCACACCGGAGGTTACCAGAGTCCACAGGGAGCAGCTGAGCGAAAGACTCTACGGTATGCCTACGTCGAACACAAATGCCAATAATATGTGGCTGCATTGCCGCTCAGCCATTCAGGAAGTAGCCGAAACCACCTTAGGATACCTACCACCCCCGACAAGAAACCCGTGGTATGATGGCGAGTGTGAGCAGAAAAAGGCAGCAACCGACGAGGCGTACCAAAAGGCGCTGCAGAGGAAAACCAGGCCAGCGCAAGAAGAGTACCGAGCCAGAAGAAGGGAGGAGAAAAAACTACTGCAACAAAAGAAAAGAATCTTTGCAGCCTCCCAGCTCAAGGATATCGAGGAGTCTAGGGATAAACATAAAACACGAGCCTTTTACAAGAAAGCCAAGGGCAGGAGGCTTCAAAAAGGGCACACAGGCTCTTCGAAACTGCGAGGGTAATCTTGTCACCGACCCGCAGGGAATAGAGGATGTATTTAAGCAGCATTTCCAGCAGCTGCTTAACGAGCATGACCAAGAGAGAGTGGTAGGGATCGAGGAAATCCCAACTCCAGCCGCTGAAGTAGTCCTCACACCCAGCATCGAAGAAGTCGGCACAGCTATTCAGAAGCTGAAGAATAACAAGACCAGAGGCTCAGATAGCTTGCCATCAGAGCTCTTCAAGGCTGGCGGCAATGTTCTGGTAGGGAGCATGCACCAGATCTTCTGCAGAATTTGGGAAGACGAAAGCATGCCCGACGACTGGAATACCAGCTCTATTTGCCCCATTCACAAAAAAGGCCATCCTACCTCTTGCAAGAACTATAGAGGTATATCCCTGCTCAATGTCGCATACAAGATCCTGTCCAGCATACTGTGTGAACGTCTAAAGCCATTTTGCACCGCACTAATCGGCAGCCACCGGAAGCCGGCCCGGCAAATCGACTATAGACCAAATGTTCACACTTCGACAAATCCTGGAAAATACCAACGAGTTGCGAATCGATACACACCATCTTTTCATCGATTTCAAAGCCGCATACGACAGCATTCATCGTGAAGAACTGTTTGGTGCGATGGTCGTATTCTGGATCCCGGGAAAACTGAACCAGTTGTGTCGCGCCACGCTAAAAAATACGCGATGCACCGTGCACTCGATGCACTCGGTTCCAGGACTTCGGAACCGTTTGAAACATGCACCGGATTTCGGCAAGGAGATGCGCTGTCATGTGACTTCTTCAACCTGGTGCTGGAGTAGATAGTGCGACGGGCAGGCGTCAACAGGGAAGGCACTTTCTTCTACAAGTCCGTCAAGCTGCTAGGATACGCGGATGATATCGATATCATCGCGTGTCCTCGCCGTGGCATTGTGGAAGCATTCACGGCGATTGAAGAACAGGCGAAACGAGTTGGTCTTAAGGCCAATGAGGACAAGACGAAGTACATGCTGTCAAGGAAAAATCAATCCGTCGCTCACCACCTGGGACAAAATATAACAATTGACAGCTACAATTTCGAACTAGTTAAGGAGTTTGTCTACCTCGGGGCAAACGTAAATTCCACAAATCACACCACAGTGGAGATCCGGCATAGAATCGCCCTTGGCAACAACTGGGGTCAAAACTCCTCACTCGAAAGACCAAAGTCATGCTTTACAAGACGTTCATACTGCCAGTCAGGGATAAATATATTTATCCCTGCTGCCAGTCTTGCTGTACGGAGCCGAAAGCTGGTCGATAAGCAGGACAGCGGAGCTGATTTTGGGTTCTTTCGAGAGAAAAATTCTGCGCCGGATATTTGGTCCTGTCTGTGAGGAAGGTGAATGGAGAAGAAGACACAACCGCGAACACTGGTGACACTGGCTCGGCCACATCGAGCGCATGGACATCAACGCTCCAGCTAAGAGGGTCTTCGACTGCGAGCCTCCTGGTTCGAAAAGAAGAGGAAGACCGAACCTCCGGAATAAATACCAAGTAATCGCGGATGTAAGACATATTGGGACCGTCAAGGATGGAAGGCAGCTATGTATAGCTCAGGCTCAGATCCTGCATGGATCGATGGCCTGATAAGTAAGTAAGTAAGTAAGCCTGACACCAACAGGTCGAACTGCTTAGTAAGTATGAATGGGCTACTAATCAGCTTTTTGCAATATAGAATGTCTGGACAACGTCTTCGAAAACCATTTAATCAGCGAAAATACTCATTTCTTGTTAATGCTTTTGTGAGCCCTCAAATAAGGCAGCTGGTGACAATATTTCTTATGACCTATCAAGCAGTTATCATTGATTGATCGGATTCTAGTCTTAAAATCGCCCACTTTTCTGCTTAAAAAAACTATGCAGAGCAGCAAAACTGCAAAAAGCTTGCTCGCAGAACATTAATAACACCAGCAAAGCCCACAAAGCCCTTATCTCCATATGTGGCTCACTTTGTGATAACAGCTACATCAGGGTACATCATAACAATATTAACTTATCGATTCACCTAATCGCTCGACACTCATTGAAATTCACATACCGCCGATGGTCGTCGCGTTCGTTCGCTCTGTCAGATCCCAAAAATAACCTCAAATCTTGTCTCAAGCCTAGACTTGTGCCGACTTATCCCCTCCAGCCTCGCACAAAACAATTATCAAAACAAAATAAAATCGACAAACAGAAAAAGCATGCGATAAGGAAATAAAAACAAATCTACTACATAAATCTACTACACCACGACATAAATAAAAAACCATACTCACATGGTGTACTCTTGACATACCACCGCGCGCATCGTTCCTCCTTAATAGCTATCTCGGCATCGGCTTTCGTGATAATGCGACTCTTGTCCAGCTCTGTTTGACAGATTAATTTCGATTTTAGCTCATCCAAGCTAAGCGAATTCTTCATGGTATCCCAAACGAATGTCGTCGTCGGGCAGCTTGACACACAGACCTGTGGCGTTGGACATCCGGTAATTGGCACAAATGGATCGATACATTTTTCCAAGTTAAAAAAGAACAAATAGTTCTTCCCAATCACAGAGCCGTCGAGGCCGCACTTTCGATTAAACGAATCCGTTGGCGCCAGTAACCTGTTCAAGTCGCCATTCTTATACGCTAGACCGGGGGAGGGAGGAGGAAACAATCGAGACGCAAATCAATTAACTTATTCGTGGGATTTGAAAGAAAATCGATAGAGACTTACCGTAGCTGCCGATGTAACCCCAAGCGGCGAGAAATATTATGAAAATCAACAGGCAGAACACATCTGTGCAGGATCGCTTCGAAAGAGGTCCTTTAAACGATCGATCATACTGTAAACGCTCCCCTGGAAGAAAACCAGAAAAAAAAAATCAAAAACCAGTCACCAGTCATCGTTTAGATTAACCCTAGACTCTACCGTAGTCGAGAAGCTGCGCCTGCTCGGAAAACTCCTTCATGTCAACGGAATCATCGTGGTCCTCGGAAGGACTGTTCCCACAACAACCTCCCATTTCAGTTTACATACACGTAACTCTGCTCAAAGGCACATAGTCCGGAATGTATACGAAAACACAACCACCACACGACTGACTACTGCGCGAACTCTATGCGAAACGAAACGTCAGCTGGAGCGCTTCAGTAACACAAGATACGGGTAATTGAATAAAGAATTTCTACTCAAGTTTAGCGTCTTAGACAGATACTTTTGAGAGCTCCAATACTCGCGGCTATTCATACGGGAGCGTGTAGGTACGAGAGCACAAGTGACGTAAGCGTTTGGCGATAGTGGGCTGAGAGCATGTGTGACGCGTCGACATGCTTTAGCTTCCAGCTTTGTTTGGGAGCAACTAAGCGTGAATAAATTTGATTTTTTTTTTATCTAAACCTGTATTGCCTTTTGTATCTAGATAGAATTGAACATGCTCTCGGTGTGATGCGATTTTGTGGCGTTTGAATGTGTGCCTGACGCGAAATTAGTTCGAGTTCAATGAAAATCAACACGAGTACGACGACTTGGGTTGGAGCAATGATATCACTTTGATGGTCACGGTGGATGAAGCGCGGAGACACAGTGGCTGCTAAAAATATTCGAATACATTACACGGCCAGGCCTGCTCATACGAGCGAGATCGTGCGAAACTCACAGGTTAACACTAGATGCACGATCTTCTAAAGGCTCGTTCAACTGTTAGCTTACGCGGATGACATTGACGTGATTGGCCGAACACACTTGTTGCGTGTTGTCATTCGACACACTTTAAGATTATGTGTGTCACTTAACACACTGAGACACTTATTCGTGTTGAAACTATAACACGTTCGTGTCAGGCGAAAGAGGGGGCCTTCGAATAGTCAACTTATAGAGATAGTGTTAAGCAGCTCTAAAAAAAAAATTTGTTCGCCAAGAAGGACTCTTGGAGAAGCTTCTGTGGCTCTATTGAATCATGTACGGGTGCGGCTCGTCTGAGGAAGGTCCTTGCCAAAGCTCCCACACAGATGTCCTCTATAAAGAGACCTGTTGGTAGCTGGACAGACTCAAACGAGAGCGTGTGATTTCCCTAGCTGCGAAGATGCAGGAACCTTTAATTCGGCGAGCACGCTGCCAAGGGAATATATCGAACATGAGACAATCGATAAGATGGTTACAGAGAAAAAAATCCTGTGGGCAATCAACTCTTTTGACCCCTATAAGGCACCGGGAGTGGATGAGATTTTTCCGATTATGTTGCAGGAGCCATGCGCATTTACTCCTGGTGCCTCAGGATGGGTTATGGTCATCAAGCGTGGAGGGAAGTTATGGTGGTTTTCATACCAAAGTCAGTTAAAGTCAACCATGCTACTGCAAAGGACTTTAGGCCTATCGGTCTATCGTCCTGAAAATATCAAAAAGGCCTACGTGGCACTATATTCGTGCAAAGTAGCCTTTGGAAAGACATGGGGCCTCAGACCGAAGTTGGTATATTGGTTATACACTGCGGTGGTAAGATCTGATCTGGTGGAAAGCGCTTGAGAAGAAATGTCATCTTCAAAGTGTGTCAAAGGTTCGAAGGGCAGGCTGTGTGGCGGTGACGGGATTTATGAAGTCCACACCAACGGCGGCTCTTGAGTTATGCTGAACCTCCCACCCTTGGACATATACTGCGAGAGCGTCGCAACCAGGACTGCGCTAAGACTACAGGAATCTTGGATCGATGGATCGTCTCGAGATTCAGAACCGTAACGGACTATGTCACCCGACTTCCTTCCTCGGAGAGGAGATTCTCTATTAGAATTCCCTCCAGGGACGAATGGACCGGTGATATGGTACGCACGGAAAATGAACTGGCAATCTACACCGACGGATCCAAAATGTATGTTGGCACAGGTGCCGAAGTCTATTTTGAGTCTGGGGATATACATCGCTCCTATAGGTTCGATGATGGATGCTGTGTTTTTCAAGCTGGGGTCTTCGCAATTAAGCAGACGGCAGAACTGATTAGCAGAGAGAATCTCTCAGGAGAAAGGATCAACATCTATGTTGACAGACAGGTAGCCATTAAGGCTTTGCAGGCAGCATGGATAAGATCCTAACTCGTCAAGCTCTGCAAAGAGAGGTTAGAAGAGATATCGAATGTAAATGAGGTGACCCTCTGCTGGATACCTGGTCATGTGAATATCTCTGGAAAAGAGAGGGCGGACGAGCTGGCTGGGCTGGGATCAAGTGCAAATTTCGCACAGATCTCAACCAAAACGCCACTCAGTGCGCTCTACAGGAAGATAGAGACGGAGCTCTTATTGAAAGACAATAAGCGATGGTTTCACTTAAATACATGCGCAACGGCGAGATCGACTTGGCCCGTCCATAATAAGAAAAGGGGACGGAAAATCTGCTGAAGTTCAATGGTGGGAATATTCGACTGGCAGTCGGTGCCCTCACTGGGTACTGCATGCTATCTTACCATGCAGCTCGACAAGGCCAGCCTTACAATGACTTCTGCAGAAGCTACAGGGACGAAGAGGAAATTGAATCCATTCATCACATGCAGTGCGAATGTCCGGCGGTAGCCGAAAAAGGGAATGTATTCCTAGGAAGATACTTCCTTTCGGGACTAGAAGAGGTAAGTAACATTGGGCTGAACAGAATACTAGGATTTTTATTCTCGTCTGGATGGTTCAGCTCAACGGTAAATATCTAGATCTCAACGGGTTAAGAATTAATTGGGCACAATGGACTCCACGTAGTCTAGGTGAGCCTTGATTTTTCGTCAGTAGGGCACCCACTTGAGGACGCCGTGGCGCAGTGGTTAGTTTGTTGGACTCTGACGCACGATGAGCGAGTTCGGATCCCGATAACACCGACGCCATCGAATGTTCAGTTCGCGGCGTTCCTCCTCGGCGGGGTACTGGCAAACCCCTCCGTAGTATACTTGCCGTAAAAAAGCTTCACGACTCACGCCGTTCGGAATCGGCATTAAACTGTAGGTCCCTTTCACCTGTGTGAAAAATAAATCACAAACAACATGGGTGATTAAGAGAAGCTTGGCTCTGGTCCTTCATGGGCTGTAACGCCACCAAAGAAAGAAGACGACTCTTTTACGAGCCTGACGTTGTCCTTTGTAAGCAGAACGGTTCCACACCAAAATCCGACAGCGTCAACGCGTTTGGTGGGTAGAATGCACCCCGTCAGTGGTACAATTCCCTCATACTGCCTCTTTAAGGCAGACCCCGCCGAACACCTGTGGCGGGCTTACCTAGAGTAGGGTAGGTTACGGTTAGCCAACTTGATCTTCTTCTTTGGTGGCGTTACAGCCCATGAAGGACCAGAGCCAAGTTTCTTGGCCAACTTGAAATAAAAGTAAATATTTGTTGTGTTACAATGGAGAAGAAGCAATGGCGCGCTATTTTTTTGAATGAGTTCAAAGAAGGCCACATAGCAGCAGAGGCCAGCCGCAACATTAATAACGCCTTCAGCCATGGAACGGCTATGTATGTATGTTGCAACGCTGGTTTCAAAAAATTTGACATGGAGATGAGGAAGGGCGTGAACGTAAGATACTCATCCACAATAATCAATTAAAGGTTCTGGTGAACTCACAAAGACGACTAAGGAACTGTGGGTCTGTCGACGCACGTAGGGTAAAACCTGGGTATTAAATCCTAAGGTGATTTACTGACTATATAGCGCAATAGTTAGACCTATCATCACTTATGCGTATCAATATCAAGGGCCTTAGGTGGTACACAGATGGCTCCAAGATGAGACATAGGTGCCGAACATTTCTGCAGCATTCCCAAAACTAAGATTAACTTCTTCTTAGATAAGTGAGAGGAATCACCTGTCCTTTTGGAACAGCTCTGGGATACCATCTCAACAAAATTAACCTCTCGTCTGAAACTGAGTGTCGACTCTTTCTTGAGGACAAAGAAACTGCAGAGCATATACTATGTGAGAGTGCTGACTTTTGCCATCTCAGGAAGCGTATCTTTCTCATCTTCATGAGGGGATCACCTCTGCTACTACGAGAGACATTCTGTACTTTATTACGAAAGTGGAGAGATTCCTCGTCTGATCGGCTAGCAGGAACAATAGATCTACACACAAGTCGCAGTGCCATAGTATAGCACTAGCCTCACACCAAAAAAAAAAAAAAAAAGAGGTTCTGCTGCAGTAAGAGCTGACTGTGACTGTCTGGTGATCTACAGCTGGTTTGATCCATCCTGGCGAAACCATCACGACTTAAAAATGTTGTCCACAAATCGAAATGCACCAAAAGCTCGGCTGTGACAGTGACGGGCGTAACTAGCACACGATTCGCACATCCTAATATCGATAAGGGAACCTGGAGGCCTCCTGATCAATTATCTGTAAATAAAATCGATCATATTCCGATCGCCGCTAGACACTCCTCCAGAATCTTGGAGGTCCGAACCTTCCGAGGAGTCAACGTTGACTCGGATCCTTAGCTTGTTGGAGCCAAGGTACGTATGCGGATATCGCGAATACTTCGGGGTCGAGTTAGACCAGCAAAATTTGACCGCCAGGATCTTCGCCGATCGTTTCATACAACAACAATGGAGACGTTGCCAAAACGTCATCAGGGATGCTGACTGTGATGTATTTGAGAATCCTTGGTTTGATGACGAATGCAGATAGGTACATGCAGGAAAACAGTCCATATGCAGTTCATAAAAAAGGAGCCCCATATAATTGTACCAGCTATAGGGGAATAAGTCTCCTTAGCATCGCTTACAAGGACTTCTCTTTCGTGCTGTGTAAACGCCTGAAACCATTTCCTGGCTTCAAGCTAGAAAAATCCACATTACAGGTCGACACACACCACCTTTCTGTCGATTTTAGGGCCGCATATGACAGTGTCGCGGCGTCCCTCCTCGGCGGGGTACTGGCAAAACAGAGAAAGCTTCTCGACTCACGCCGTTCGGAATCGGCTTTAAACTGTAAGTCCCTTTCACCTGTGTGAAAAATAGAATCACACACAACATGGGTGATTGAAGGGAAGCTTGGCTCTGGTCCTTCATGGGCTGTAACGCCACTAAAGAAGAAGATATGGGAGTGTCTATAAGGACGAGCTTAAGCATCTCTGCCAAACTCGTCAGGTTGTACATGATGACAATGGAGAATTTTCGCTGCTCCATTAAGGTCCGTAAGGAGTTAATCGAGACCTTCGATGTCAGCTCGCACACGCTGATGACAATGAAGGTATTGGGAGAACGCAGCGATACGTCAATGAAGCTTTTGTAAGCATTGAAGCAAAAGCGGCTAAAGTAGGTCTGAAGGTAAGTGAGGGCGAAACCAAATATATGCTGTTGTCAAAGGCGCACAACACCGACGACGTCTTGATCAGAGCGTCACTATTGGCAGCTATAACTTTGAGCCGGTCAAGGATTTTGTCTACCTTGGCTTACTGATAACAAGCGGCAACGAAACCAGCGTTGAGAGGCTCAAGAGGCAATTAAGTTGTAGAGCACTCTTTCGGAAAACTAAGGCGACTCTCTAAAAAAAACTTAATCGTTCCGGTCTTTCCAGTCCTGGATGAAGAGGCCCATGGTCATTTCCATAGAAAATTTCTGCGTACACCAGTGGAGGAGAAGATCCAACCAAGAACTGTACGGGCTGTACACATACATACTTCTCAGCTATTTTGGATATTTACATAATTGGTTTTCACAGATGCAAAGGATGAAGTTTGGTACTTGGCGATTTTTGCTATTGAATCCGTATCAAGCGTCAGTCACTGTATTCAGCGAACTGGTCCTAATTGAAAAAAAAATCCATGAAAGACGGATATTTGTGACGGTTGAGGGGATATAAGAGACGCATATCAGAAATGCTTCCAAATTCGAAAATAAATAAATGTTTCCCGAGAAAGATAAGTAAAAGGGTCACTTTTGCGAACAAACCACGTAGTTCACCTAACAAGCCAATCAAAAGACATAGAGACCTGTAATCACTGTTTCTAAAATGTTGTCTAATTCGGGTATTCCCCACAAAACAATTAAGTCGTCACTTCACCTTCATTATCCACTGGCACCACCGAATATTTCCTTTTCACAAAATGCCCACTCATCGCACTCAAATGACGACTGCTTCGGACACCTTCAATCCTCCACATAAACTGATCAACTAAACTCCTTGCTAAGTCAGCATGTGCCTTGAGGTACCCAAAATGCATTTTGTTGCAAGAGATAATTAGCAACATATAAGACTGCGTCCGCCTTATCAGGAAGCGCAAGGTAGGTAAGATGTTTTTATGGGAGCCACTGTATTAGACTCGAAACCTCACGCACACACCCGGGTACAAGTGGCCCGATTATGACTAGTAGGTCATAGATACAACATCGGTTGTGAGAATGTAGATTGTTTTTCGATTTTCTGTTTTGATCGAGTTGTTCGCTTAAGATTCTATTGTGACTACTACTGAGTAGGCAGTGCTTCACGAATACATCGATAAATTGGTGGCGATAGGGAATGGGTCACTGTAAGCGGATTACCGTAGCGTAGACCGTCCCGCTTCGTCATGAAATATTATCTACTAATGACTATGCGAATAAAACGAAGACGAATACGACGACAGACATACCAAGCATAAACGGCAGAGACTGTTTACAATAAAGGTTCATTAAACCATTTTTACAAAACAAGCTACGAAAGCTAAACAAAGGCTTACACATGTATCTACACACCTCTCCAACTGCCACGGTCTTTCGCCAGCAGTCTCCAGTGCCGCACGCCTAGTTGGTTAAGGTCCTCTTCCACTTGGCTGCGCTACCTCAAATTTGGCCGTCCTCGACCGCGTCGCCCCTAGGGGATGGATTTAAAAACTTTCCGGACCGGAGCTGTGTTTTCCATACGCTCAACATGACCTAGGAGGGCATGGGCTCAGACATACAGGGTAAAGTTGTTGATTGCTCTCAACCTGGCGAGATGCCAGCAACGATCCCTGTTTAAATGCCCGGGTCAAGTTGACATACGGCCTCCTCGCGGCGCCCTCTGGATAGCCTCCTCAACAACCGTTGGGAGGTGAACAAACGTATGCAGCGAAAAAAAACCCCGACCAGAATGGCGGTTGTGCGGCGGGCTAACAATCCGCCCACGTAAAAAAACCTAAAGTTATGAATGAGCAAGATGCCTCGGATACACGGACGGATACTAGAGGACGACAACGCACGAAAAAGGAACACGATTTGCGAGTATGCTCCTGGAATGTCAGAACCCTGTACACTCCCGGAGCTGCTCATAAACTAGAAGGAATCCTCACGCAGTACAAGGCGGATATTACTGCGGTCCAGGAAATACGCTGGATAGGAAACGGTATGATTAGGAAGAAAAATTGCGACATATATTACAGCTTGCGCTTGCTGGGATGCGGATTTGTCGTGGGAAAGCGGTTAAGGTCAAAGGTCATCGACTTTAAACCTATAAGTGATAGCCTGGCTGTGATCCGCATCAGAGGCGGATTTTATAACATCAGCCTTATATGTATGTGCACACGCCCCTACCGACGAGGCTGAAGACCCTATCAAGGAGAACTTCTATGACCTCCTGGACAACGCCTACGGAGCTTGTCCGAAGTACGATGTAAAAATCGTGCTCGGGGACTTCAACGCCAAAATCGGTAAGGAAAACACCCCTGACGGAGTGATCGGAAAGCACAGCCTCCACGAAACAACAACAGATAACGGCTTCCGACTTGCTGACTTTGCGACAGCTCGAAATGCGGTGATAAGTGGCACAAGATTCCCTCGCAAGCGAATCCACACAGCAACCTGGCGATCTCCGGACGGTCGAACCGCCAACCAAATCGACCATGTGCTCATTGACGCAAGGCACTCGTCAAACATCCTGGATGTGCGAACATTCAGAGGGGAATATGTCGACTCTGACCACTTCCTCGTAGCAGCAAGATTCAGAGCTCGACTGTCCAATGTCAGAAAGCTGCACCAGCCCTTCAGGAGGAGGTTCGACATTGGGCGCCTGAGCACACCGGAGGTTGCCAGAGTCTACAGGGAGCAGCTGAGCGAAAGACTATACGGTATGCCTACGTCGAACACAAATGCCAATAATATGTGGCTGCATTGCCGCTCAGCCATTCAGGAAGTAGCCGAAAACACCTTAGGATACCTACCACCCCCGACAAGAAACCCGTGGTATGATGGCGAGTGTGAGCAGAAAAAGGCAGCAACCGACGAGGCGTACCAAAAGGCGCTGCAGAGGAAAACCAGGGCAGCGCAAGAAGAGTACCGAGCCAGAAGAAGGGAGGAGAAAAAACTACTGCGACAAAAGAAAAGAATCTTCGCAGCCTCCCAGCTCAAGGATATCGAGGAGTCTAGGGATAAACATAAAACACGAGCCTTTTACAAGAAAGCCAAAGGCCTTGCAGGAGGCTTCTAAAAGGGCACCCTGGCTCTTCGAAACTGCGAGGGTAATCTTGTCACCGACCCGCACCGAATGTATGTATGTATGTTGGCGTTACAGTCCATGAAGGACCTAAGCCGAGCTTCTTTCAATCAACCATGTTGTGTGTGATTTCATCTTCCCATACGTGAGACCTACAAGTTTTTGCCGGTACCGAACGGCGAATTTCGAGAAGCTTTTCATGACAATTTTACTACAGGGGTTTTTGTCAGAACCCAGCAGCTGCTTAACGAGCATGACCAAGAGAGAGTGGTAGAGACCGAGGAAATCCCAACTCCAGCCCTGAAGTAGTCCTCCCACCCAGCATCGAAGAAGTCGGCACAGCTATTCAGAAGCTGAAGAACAACAAGGCCGCAGGCTCAGATAGCTTGCCATCGGAGCTCTTCAAGGCTGGCGGCGATGTTCTGGTAGGGAGCATGCACCAGATCATCTGCAGAATTTGGGAAGATGAAAGCATGCCCGACGACTGGAATACCAGCTCTACATGCCCCATCCACAAAAAAGGCGATCCTACCTCTTGCAAGAACTATAGAGGTATATCCCTGCTCAATGTCGCATACAAGATCCTGTCTAGCGTATTGTGTGAACGTCTAAAGCCATTTTGCACCGCACTAATCGGCAGCTACCAGTGCGACTTCCGGCTCGGAATATCGACTGTAGACCAAATATTCAAATTCCGAAAAGACCAGCGAGTTTCGAATCGATAGCCACCAACTCTTCGTCGATTTTAAAGCTGCATAGGACAGCATTCATCGTGAAGAACTGTTTGGGGCGATGGCCGAATTCGGGATCCCGGTAAAACTGATCCAGTTGTGTCGCGCCACGCTAAAAAACACGCGATGCACCGTGCAACTCGGTTCTAGGACCTCGGAACCATTCGAAACATGGACCGGATTTCGGCAAGGAGATGCGCTGTCATGTGACTTCTTCAACCTGGTGCTGGAGCAGATAGTGCGACGGGCAGGCGTCAACCGGGAAGGCACTATCTTTTGATGATATCGACATCATCGCGTGTTCTCGCCGTGGCATTGTGGAAGCATTCACGGCAATTGAAGAACAGGCGAAACGAGTTGGTCTTAAGATCAGTGAGGACAAAACGAAATACATGCTGTCAAGCTAAAACCAATCCGTCGCTCACCATCTGGGACAAAATATAACAATTGACAGCTACAATTTCGAGGTAGTTAAGGAGTTTGTCTACCTCGGGGCAAACGTAAATTCCACGAATGACACCACAGTGGAGATCCGGCATAGAATCGCCCTTGGCAACCGTTGCTACTTCGGCTTGTCCAAGCAACTGGGGTCAAGACTCCTCACTCGAAAGACCAAAGTCATGCTTTACAAAACGCTCATTCTGCCAGTCTTGCTGTACGGAGCCGATACTTGGTCCTGTCTGTGAGGAAGGTGAATGGAGAAGAAGACACAACCGCGAACTCTACGAGCTGTAACAGGATGTGGATGTAGTCCGGAAGGCAAGGATCCGTCGACTACACTGGCTCGGCCACATCGAGCGCATGGACATCAACGCTCCAGCTAAGAGGGTCTTCGACTCCGAACCTCCTGGTTCGAGAAGAAGAGGAAGACCGAACCTCCGGTATAATAACTGGAAGCAGCTTGCCCGGGACCGTCAAGGATGGAAGGCAGCCATAGCTCAGGCTCAGATCCTCCATGGATCGCTGGCCTGATAAGTAAGTAAGTAAGTAAGTCAACATGACCTAGCCATCTTAAGCGTTGGATCCGAAGACGCCGTGCTACGTTCATGTCGCTCTACAGCCCGTACAGTTCACTATTTAGTCTTTCCCTCCATTCCCCAATTATGCAGGAGCGAAAATCGTACGCAGAATTTTTCTCTCAAAACGACCATGAGCCTCCTCGTCCGCTTTCGATAAGGTCCATGTCTCTGCGCCATAGAGAACCGGGATGATAAGGGTCTTGTACGTAGTCAACTGGGTTTTTCGACTTTCAACTTGACATCTCGCTGACTTCGTCCAATTATGTTAATGTCATCGGCATGTACGTATGCGAGCAGTTGTACGGACTTGAAAAAGATGGTGCCCATATTGACCAGGGGGTTTTGAACGATCCTTTCAAGGACGATGTTGATAAAGTCACACGATAGCGTGTCGCCCTGTCTAAAACCTTTTTTGACATAAAAGGTATCGGTTAGGTCGCTTCCGACCCTTACGAAGCAGTGAGAGTTCTCCAATGTCACCCTGCACAATCTGACGAGTTTGGCAGGGATGTCAAAACTAGACATGGCGTTGTATAGCTCGTCTCTATTTATACTATCGTATGCAGCCTTAAAGTCGACAAACAGATGGTGGGTGTTGATCTGGTACTCGTTGGTTTTTTCCAGGATCTGCCGCAGTGCGAATAATTGATCTACAGTGGACTTCCCGGACCTGAAACCATACTGATATGGACCAATCAGTTTATTAACGAACGGTTTCAGGCGTCCGCACAGTACAGCCGAGAAGATTTTATAAGCGATGTTCAGAAGACTTATACCTCTGTAGTTGGCGCAGGCAAAGAGGTTTCCTTTCTTATGGATCGGGCAAACGATACTAAGATTCCATTGATCGGGCTTGCCTTATAGAGCTTGGCAGGTAGTCCGCCTATTCCAGCAGCTTTGATGGACTTAAGCTTGGAAAAAGCATTCCTTACTTTGTCCCGATCAGGGGGACGGAATTCTCTGCTATCACCGTCCGCTGTGAAAGCGTCATTCTGCCAGACAGCGGGATCTGTTTCGTCATCGCCGTTATACAGTCTGCAGAAGTAGTCTTTCCAGATTCTTAGTACCGACTGTGAATCTACTACTAGGTTTCCATTTTCGTCGCTGCAGGCTTCGGTTCTGGCCTTATATCCACAACTAAACTATTGTTAAGTAAGGTATCTACCAATAGGGACTTCCAAACTTTGACAATTGATAGTGGCCATATTGTTCAATCTTCATCCGTCAAATTGGCTGTCCTTTCTCCAGTCTGCTTTTTCCAAATTACCATAGATGGACATGAAGTTCGACAGCACGTGCAAAATGGGTGTTCCATCGGTCAACTTCAGACTGATTAATGCGTCAGAGTGATGGTAAATTTGGCATTACAGACATCAACGAATTGTTATTTACTGATCTGCATCAATCATCGTCTTCTAGTCCCCCGGCAGCTGACCTTCTCGCGGTGGGGGTGGGTAACAGGTTTGGGATGTGCGAATTACTTTTCGTACGGCCTAAACCTGCCAAATGAAGCGCAAAAACCCTCTAGATGACAGTGCCCCATTCGGAGCCAGGCCTAAATGGTGGCAGTATGCGAGCATCTGGTGGCCGGCCTGTCCCGCCTGCCGCTCGGCGGCCGGTCGGGCTTAGCCCGAGAAGTCACGAGCAACCTGGCAGTGGCCTCGTGAGTCATTACGCAGATGGAGGGGGATGCACGCTATGCACTAACCAGTGCATGCCGTGAGTAAAAGGCAACAGACAACGGCATCAACTTAGGATGGGCATATGGAACGTTTCATCGCTCACAGGAAAGCATCTCGAGTTGGTTGAGGAAGCTGCCAGGCATCGGTTAGATATCGTAGGTATCTCTTCGACAAAGCGAAGAGAATATAGAACTGTGGACCTTCTATCGGGAGTTGCACCTCAAATGTCTGCACAGGCGGGAGTGGAGATACTCATAAGTCCCAGGCTAGCAGACAGGGTATTGGAGTGGATACCATTAGGAGGGAGAGTCGCGATTTTAAAACTCAAGCTTCAAAGAACAACGTTGGCTCTGGTGCAGGTGTATGCACCGAATCTAGAGTCAGAATATGCGACTTTCCTGGATGAAGTTGATGCTACCCTTGATAGGGTGGTTGAGATGGATTCCTATATCCTGATGGGTGACTTCAACGCCCACGTGGGTGTAGATGTAACGACACGGGGGAGTTTGATTGGGAGGAACGGCGATCCTCATCAAAACGCGAACGGAGAGAGGTTGTTGAATTTTTGCTGTGCAAATGTCATGTCCATTATGAACGCCTTCTTTCCGCACAAAGCCATTCATAAATATGTATACGTGGTATCGTCGGAGTCTTCAACAGAAATCGTTGATAGATGGTACAACATCGTGTGTAAAACGCATGGTTTGTGACGTTCGTCACCAACTGATCATCACGTGGTGCTGTGTAAGCTGTATCTTACTGATAGAGTATCTCGTCTGCTAAGGCGGAAACCAAGGTTACACGCATACGGTGGAAGAAAATACAGAGCAGTGAGGTGCGGCAAAGATTTCATAAAATTCCGACTGTTCCATCGCATGTAGAGGAAAGAATGGCGACTATTTTCGATAGCCGTCATTGCCTCTGCACGTGATGTTTGTGGAGAGAAGCGGTATGGTGTGCGCGGTTTAAAACACCCGGAGTTCAAGAAGCCATCAGAGAGAAGAAGAAGGCCTACAGGGACTGGATTCTCTTGGGAGACTCTGCTTCCCGTGACCGGTATACTGTGGCGCAAAGAACTTGCAAATTGGTTGTGCGAGCAGCTAAAGCGCAGTCCTGGAAGGAGTTCGGCGAGAAGTTGCAATTCGACCATAGACCTGGTGTTCTGAAAAATCATTCGCCGGCTCAGAGGAAGGAAATACAACATAATCGAAGGAGTTAAATCCAAAGTTGGTGTGTTGCTTTCCAATGAGATGAACATCTTACGTAGATGACGCGAGCGATTTCGAAGCTGCTCAATCCCAAACAGGGCGCTGAGGGGGACAGACCTATAGTGTTGAGTGGGGCGGAGAATAGTCCAACGGGTGAGGAAGTCATTTTAGCGAACGGTTCGCTAAAAATTGACAAAGGCTTAATAGGGAGTACTATGGCTCTCTCGCGGTTAGGCACCTAGCGGTTGGCAAGCTGGGGTGATTGTTCCTCTTTTCAAAAAGGGGGGTAAAAAAGGGTGCTCCAACTATAGGGGCACATCTCTTTTAAGTGTCCCCAGAAAAGTTTACGCTAAGGTGTTGGAGGCGCGTTTTAGAGCTTAGGTCGAATCCAGGATAGGGGATGAACAGTGTGGTTTTCGTCACGGCAGAAGTACAACCGACCAGCTTTTCACTCTAAGAATGGTACTCGAGAAGGCTTGGGAGTACGCCAAACCGATCTACAGCTGCTTTGTAGATTCGGAAAAGGCATATGACCGAGTTCCTCGAGGTGTTCTGCAGGAGTATGGGATTGATGGGCCTCTGTTGAGGGCCATTTCGTCTCTATACACAAGCTGTAGCAGCTGCATTCGGGTTAACGGTAGTAAATCAACACCTTTCACCGTGGACGTTGGACTTTGCCAAGGGTGCGTCTTGTCACCTCTCCTTTTCATTACATATATGGACTGGATGTTGCAGCGCAGTCGAGCTGCCGAAATGAGATTTCTTCGCGTTGTTATGGGAGTTACTTGCCAGGATAGAGTGAGAAACACGGCAGTGCGCGGGGAGCTTAATGTCGATGGTTTGGTCACGTGAGATGAATGTCGCCATCATCCCGACTTCCGAAGTGTGCCATGAATGCAATCCCATCAGACAGGCGACTGCCTGGCAGACCCAGGACGGGGTGGTTGGACCAAGTCCAAAAACTCGCCTGGGTGCGCTTGGGCATAGCTCCTGCTGATTTAGAGTCGATGACGGAGGATCGAGTGGCCTAGAGATCCCGTGTGCGCGCATTACCCCCACGACCATATACCTCTGTAAGTGAAACAACAAATTGTATGTGGCTTTATCCTTTCTCAAAATGTCGCAATTTCCCATAAGGTATCCCGAAACATGTACAAGAAAGGAGACTCTTTTGACTGCGCCAATTACAGGGGGATCAGTCTCCTTAACATCGAATTCGAAATCCCTTTCTGCCGTTTTGTGTGCACGCCTAACACCGTTCGTCAACATACTGATAGGTCCTTATCAGTGGGGTTTCAGGCCAAGGAAGTCCACTATCAGTCAAGTACTAAGGCCTTGTGGACCTCTCACCGCACTTACGGTAAGGCCTGGGAATTAAAATCTAAAGTAATCCACTGGTTATATACAGCGATAGTATCACCTAAGCGTTGAACAAAAAACAGTGATCGTTTAACTTCAACGCATCCAAAGACTAGCGTGGCTCAGCATTACAGACGCTGTGCCAACCTGCCCTACGGCAGTTAAAGAAGCACTGATTGAACTTACGCCACTGCACCCTTTTTTTAAAAAAGTTGCATTATGTAGTGCGATCAGAATTCTTCGCTCGGGAATAGGCCTGCCATATAGACCTATGGGTCACATGCCTATCCTGCAACATCTTTCTAAACTGGATAGGTTTACCATAGCCTCGGACGCATTACCACACACGCTCACTTTTGACAAGACATTTGAGATACTGATCTCAAACCGCACGGCTTGGCAAAGCGTCGATCCCTTGCTCAGTGTCAAGGGTATAGTACGAACTCAAAGTCCGTTGAGAAATGCCATGATGCCCTACAAGAGCTTGCCAAAAGAAACAAAGTCAAACTCTGGTGGGTGCCAGTGCTGCTCTTTGCCAACTCAGAAAGCGTATCCTTTTCAGTGAAATTATGACTCCTGAGGATATCATCTCAGCTTCTACGAGAGGTCATTCTCAATTTCAATAGGCAAATGGGGAAGCTCCTCGTCTAATCGGCTAGTAGGCACAATAGATCTATAGAGGTTACTTCATGCTATTTGTTAGCACTAGCCCCTTAATTAAAAAAAGGGCTCAAGAGGCAATTGAGAAATAGAGCCCTCTCAAAAGACCAACGTTTCGCTATACAAAACCTTAATCATCCCGGTCGTGCTCTTTGGCGCAGAGGCCTGGACTTTAGCGAAAGCGGATAAGGAGGCTTTTGGTCGACTCGACCATCACTGGAATGGAATGAACCCGGTTCCATGTCAGTATCATCTTTGGTTCTCGAGATAATCGAGGCGAGAATTCCGCACATACGCACATACGTATATATACACAGGCATCTCTATAAAAACCTTGGATTCGGGTTCTGGTGATCTTGAAACTTGGAGATATGTCAAAAGTTGGAATTCGCAAAATCGGCCCCGTTACAATAACTTCCCACTGGGAAGTTAAAAATCGGCCAAGTACCTATTCACCATGCGGCAGATCCTGGAAGAAGCCAACGAGTTCCAGATCTGTACCCACCGTCTGCTTGTCGACTTTAAGGCCGCATACGATAGCGTCCATTGACACATAGTTTTCGCATACCTACCAAACTCGTCAGATAGTGTAGGATGACGATGGAAAACTCTCGCTGCTACATCAAGGTCGGTAGCGACCTTGCCGAAACCTTCAATGTCAAAAATGGTTTTACGCAAGGTGACGCGAAATCATCTGACTTTTTTAACATCAGCACTAGGGGTACGATCTTCCCAAAGCCTGCTAGCCTACGCCGATGATATTGACGTGATTGGTCGAACGCAGCGAGCCTTCAATGAGGAGTGTGCTGGCATTGAAGCGGAGGCGGCCAAAGTGGGTCTGGCGGAAAGTGAGGGCAAAATGAAGTGTATGTTGTCATCAAGAAAGGACGGAAGACGTCACAATGGGCAGCAAGAACTTCGAGATAGTCAAGGACTTCGTCTACCTTTGATCTGCAGTAACAAATACAAACATCAGTACTGAGATTAAAGACAGAATAACTCTTGTCAATTGCTGTTTCTTTGGGCTCAAGAAGTAATTGAGTAACAGAGGCGTCTTTCGAAAAATCAAGCTGTTTTTACATAATACCCGGATTATCCCAGTCCTGCTTTATGATGCAGAGCCATGGACACTATTGAAAGCAGATGACGAAGCTCTTGGTATTTTCGAGAGAAAAGTTCTGCGTGCGATCGTTGGTCCTTTTTGCGTCGATGGCATCTGGAGGAGAAGATTCAACCACGAACTATATGGGTTGTACGGCGGAATATGCCTGGTTAATCGTCTACGGATACAACGCTTAAGATGGCTAGGCCATGTAGAGCGTATGGACAACAGAGCCCCGGCCCTAAGAATCTTCGAATCCGAGCCATTGGGACAACGCAACCACGGACGCCCGCTTCTCAAATGGCGCACACAAGTGGAGAAGGACCTCAACCACCTTGGCGTGCGTGACTGGAGGCAGCTGGCAAGAGTCGCTTGTTGGTTGAGGCCCAATACTACACCGGCCTGTAGCTACATAAAGAAGAAGAAGGTGAATGCCGGACCCAGAAGCGATTTGCTCGATTACGTTTACATAGAAGTCTATGAAATTTTGTAGCAAGTGTAGCAGGAGTGACACGTAAGGTGTCAGGAGATAGCGGCGGCACTTAGCATCAACCAGAACATCCGCTCTAAAATAGAAGGCTACTCAAAGAAGGTCGATGTTTGGGCGCAGCATCGATTACCGAAAACTACTTAATTGTATGTATGTATGTATGTATGTTGGCGTTACAGTCCATGAAGAACCTGAGCCGAGCTTCTCTCAATCAGCCATGTTGTGTGTGATTTCATTTTCACATAGGTGAAAGGGACCTACAGTTTATTGCCGGTTCCGAACGGCGAATTTCGAGAAGCTTTTCACGACAATTTTACTACAGGGGGTTTTGTCAGAACCCCGCTGAGGAGGAACACCGTGAAAAACACGTTCGATGACATGGCTGTGTCGGGATTCGATCCCGAGTCATCGGCGTCAGAGGCCAACACACTACCCACAGCGCCACGATGCTCTTACTACTTAATTGTATCCACGAATAACTATCTTGAGAGGTGTTACTGCAGGCGTGACGTTCGAAAGTTTTGTCAACAGATAAAGCGAACATGTCAAGGTTATAAAGCCAGAACGGTGGCCTGCAGGGATGAGAACGGACACCTAGTAGTAGAATCACAGTCGATACTGTGAATATGGAAAACCCACTTCTGCAGACTGTATAACGGCGATGTTAGTCAATATGCGCTGTCAGGCAGAATGATCCATTTCTTAACGATGAGGACCGCAGAGAACTCCGTCCCCCTGACATCGACGAAGTAAGGATTGCCATATCGAAACTCAAGTCGAACAAATTGCTGGCGCAGACGGACTGTAATCTGTGCTCTTCAAAGTAGCTGAGGATGACCTGATTAGGAGCATGCACCAGCTCAACTGTAAGATATGGCCAGAGGAAAGTATGCCCAAGGAATGGAGTCTCAGCATCGTATGCCCGATCCACAAGAAAGTAGATCCCAGTTCCGAAATCAAACGCAGCATCACTCTTGCGAATTGAGTAATAGAGCCCTCTCCCGAACGACAAAGTTGATTCTATACAAGACCCTTATCATCCCGGTCCTGCTGTATGCCGCAGAAGCATGAACGCTATCAAAAGCGGATGAGGAGGCCCTGGGTCGGTTCGAGAGAAAGATTTTCGAGGACTTTCGGTCCTCTAAATGCGGATGAGTGATGGAGGTAAAGATTCAACCATGAACTTTACGGGCTGTACAGCGACGTGGGTCTGGTCAGGCGTCTACGGATTCAACGCTTAAGATGGCTGGGCCATGTAGAGCGAATGGACACCACAGCTCCAGCCCGAAGAGTCTTTGAATCTAACCCCGAGGGACGAAGAAATAGAGGACGGCCGCACTTAAGATGGCGCACAATCCCACAATGCGTACATAAGGGGAAAATCGGTAGATACTGCTCGCTCAGTATCATGGAATTCACTCTAGGTGCCTTCCTAGACATTGAGGGTCCCTTTAATAACGTTAGTACCGAGCAATAGTGTCCAGCATTCATATGGCCCAAATAAACCCGGGTGTATGAAGTTGGATTGGGCAAATGCTGGGTAGGTACTCGTACAGTAAATTCGGTGATAGGGAGAGAATGCGGAAGGGTGAGAGTAAATAAGGGCACACCACCAGGTGGCGTTCTGTCACCCCTCCTATGGCTCCTTGTGGTCGACGGAATGGCCAAGATTCTGGAGACGGGGGGATTTAATGTCACGGCCTACGCCGATGACATTGCCATTTTACTCTCTGGAAAATTTCCGCAGGTCCTCAGCGATAGACTAAGCTATGCACTGATGTTAGTGGATAACTGGGTCAAGGGGCGAGGTCTGGGAGTAAATTCGGCGAAAACAGAGGTAGTACTCTTTACAAGGAAAGATCTGTACCAAGATACACCTACCCCCGTATGAATGGTGTAGATCTGATCCCTGGAAAATCTGCCAAATATCTTGGCATTATACTGGACTCCAAGCTTAGTTGGAGAGAAAGTATTGAGGAAAAAATCAAAAAGGCATTCGTGGCACTATATTCGTGCAAGGTAGCCTTTCGAAAGACATGGGGCCTCAAACCGAGGCTAGTATATTGGTTGTACACTGCGGTGGTAATACCTATCCTAGTCTATGGCTCGGTTGTCTGGTGGAAGCCGCTTGAGAAAAAGTGCAATCTTCAGAGTGTGTCAAAGGTTCAAAGGGCAGGCTGTCTGGCGGTGACGGGATCTATGAAGTCCACACCAACGGCGGCTCTTGAAGTCATGCTGAACCTCCCACCCCTGGACATATACTGCGAGAGCGCCGCAACCAGAACTGCGCTAAGACTACAAGAATCCGGTCTCTCGAAAAGGAGTCCTCACGGACATGCATCAGTCTTAGATCGATGGGCTGTCTCGAGATTCAGAACCGTAACGGACTATGTCACCCGACTTTCTTCCTGGGAGAGGAGATTCTCTATTAGAATTCTCTCCAGGGAGGAATGGACCGGTGATTTGGTACGCACGGAAAGTGAACTGGCACCCTACACCGACGGATCCAAAATGGATGTTTGCACAGGCGCCGGAGTCTACTTTGAGTCTCGGGATATGCATCGCTCCTCCAGGCTCGATGATGGATACAGTGTCTTTCAAGTTGAGGTCTTCGCTATCAAGCAGGCGGCGGACCTGATCAGCAAAGAGAATATCTCAGAAAAAACGATCAGCATCTATGTTGACAGCCAGGCAGCCATAAAGGCTCTGCAGGCAGCATGGATAAGATCCAAACTCGTCAAACTCTGCAAGGAGAAGTTAGAAGAGATATCCAATGTAAATGAGGTGACCCTTTGCTGGGTATCTGGTCATATGAATATCTCCGAAAACGAGAGGGCGGACGAGCTGGCCAGGGTGGGATCAAGTGCTAATATTGCGCAGATCTCAGCTGAGGCCAACGCACCACTCAGTGCACTCTACAGGGAGATAGAGACGGAGCTATTAGTGAAAGCCAATAAGCGATGGTGTCGCTTGGATACATGCCCAACGGCGAGATCGACTTGGCCCGTCTATGATAAGAAAAGAACGGAAAATCTACTAATGTTCAATCGTGGGAATATTCGACTGGCAGTCGGTGCCCTCACCGGGCACTGCATGCTATCCTACCATGCAGCTCGACTAGGCCAGCCCTACAATCACTTCTGCAGAAGCTGCAGGGACGAAGAGGAAATTGAATCCAATCGTCACCTGTTATGCGGCGCTAGCCCAAAAAAGGAATATATTCCTAGGAAGATACTTCCTTTCGGGACTAGAAGAGGTAGGGAATATTGGGCTGAACAGAATACTGGGATTCTTATCCTCGTCTGGATGGTTCAGCTCAACGGTAAATGTCTAGGTATCAACGGGTTAAACAAGACAAGGGGGCACAATGGACTCAACGTAGTCTACGTGAGCCTTGACTTTCCGTCAATAGGGCACCCATATACCTAACCTAACCTAAGATGGCGCACACAGTTTGAAGGGGACCTCAGCCAACTGGGTGTGCGGCAATGGAAAAGGCTAGCAAAAGATCGTGCTAGTTGGTGGGGCATGTTGGTTGAAGCCCAGGTTCATCCCGAACTGTAGCGCCCATTAAGAAGAAATATAATGAGGAAGTATCAAGGTCTTATGTATACCCTTACCATATTTAGTGAAATTACTCAAAGACCTCTCATATGCTATGCGGGATTTTCTTTCCCAGTTGCAAATCGGAAATGATTTTGTTACGAACCCCGGCTCAGAGCTGTGCTCTCCTTCTGACTTCATTTGTCTCACATTAATCCGCCTTTTGATTGCTTTTTCGTCCCGCGTTGATTGATCAAAGGCCCAACCGAACACCTGACTGCACTTTCCTAACTTCTAATCAGTGTTGCACAATTACATATGTATCTAAAGAGAATAATCAACTTTAATGCGTTATTTCCACTGCATCTGCACACATTCGCTTCACTTTTTATAGCCGTAACACTGGAAACTAAATTGTTTTGTTTAACCTTTTATCCACGCTTGGAGCTGAAGCCAATTGCCCGTACCACACAAAGCTCTCTACTATAATTGCACTATCGGTCGCACACAATTTCAATTCGAATATCAAGTCCAAATATGCAAAATGCAATTGAAAATTTTCCATGGCAACAGAACAAAGATGAAATTCAATTTCTTACCCGAAAAAGCCTTCGGATGCACCTTATTCCAGTAGCAGCACAACTTTAGCGGCCAACCCGACATGCTCGTATCTAATGCACTCGTCACTTGAATTGCAACAATCGATACGAAGTTCACTTTCAGCGGTTCTACGGCAACGACCAAGAAGCCGGTGGCACACAATCGAAATTGGGTTACATGAAACGCGATTTTTGTTCTACCTCTTCAGGACCCGCCTATACGTGAACACAGGAAAACAGGACGACTCCCAAGTGAAATGACCACGTCTAATGACAATCCACCATAAATGCAATTTGCCCGTTTTGCATGTCACCATGTCCTGCCACACTCGTGCGTTCGTGTATGAAATTACTACCGCCGAGCCGTTCACCGGAGCCCAGCACCACTTTGCTAATTAGGGGGAACCTCTAAGTATCTAAGTATCTGTTCTCTCATTTTCTACATTTCGCTTTCAGTTGAATCGACTGTTTTTTGTCGCTGGGTTACGGAAAAAACTGCTTTATCAATGGAAACTATGGTGGAGCCAGCAAGGTAGGTGCTCGTGCAAAGTGTCGGTGCCGTGCTAGTTACCAATGTGATATTGTTGCATGTGCACTCTAATTCGTGTTGTCTGTGGATAATTACATTTAATTATTCATTCCTTATAAATGCACTCTTCAGTCTTTACCCAGTGGCAAGTGAGCTCGTGTGGGTTTAAGTGAAATTTGATTTTAAGAGATGACCTACTCTGTGGTCTTATTGTCCACATGGCCACTCTAGCCAGCAGTCGGAATGTAAACAAACCAAAAGAACGCAGCAGAATCCGCAGGTTTTAATGAACTATTAGATCCATCTGCCACTTGCACTTTCGGATGTGAATGAAGAGTATTTATGGACCAGTCGCCGTATTTCTATTTTTGAAAATATTGTATCATCGCTCGTATTATCGTCACGGACCTACTACTTGGCACGCGTACAAAACGCACATATCGTGGGCACGAATCTCTAGACGAAATCCATTTACGATTTCAAAACATCACCTACTCAGTTGCGTGTGGGCGTGTTGTGAGTTCCCCAAGACTGTTGGCCAATTTATTTCATTACCATCTCATAGCTTTGAGGATAAGAGTTCTGTGCTATATTGCAAGATGTTGGCATGTAGCCTTTTCGACTTACCGTATATGCTTTCGTTGTCATCGTTTCTGACCATTTTACATAGTGGATAGCCTGAAAACAGTAAAAAGAAAGGAATTAGCTATAAGGACAAGTAGGACATAAAAGGCAGGAGAAAGGAGACTTTTAGGCGGTAGAGTTAAGCTCATTATACGCCGGGATAAGGTGTACGAGGTGTGGCAATTAAGTTCCGAGAATTTATAGACGAAAAAAAAGCAAATTAGACCTTCACAACAGTCTACACAATCATTCCAACATTGCTCCCGCGATTCGAATCACCCTTATTAGTCCTCCGAGGTAAACTCTTTGACCTTCTCTACATCATCGACATAATGAGGTCCTTTAGGATGTGACTTCATTTGGGGGAATAAAAAAAACGTGCTCGCAGAACTGTCCAGTCACTCTCTGGTCGATAGGAACATATCCACGATGAACGATGTCGCGGTACGAGAGATAACGTGAGTTCCTTCACATGGATCGTTTTCTGCTGATTCATTTTCCTTTTTTTTGTTGTTGAAGACTTCTGCTATCTGATGGAGCACTCAGACGCAAATACCGGTCCATTATACTCCAGACCGACACCTTACATTACTGTATTTTCCCCCTTTTTCGAAGAAAACTGAGAAGGAGCTTCAGTAATGTAGAGCTAAGGGATTTGGCACACAGAGATTTGGTCACAGAGAAAATGCTCCTCGTAACATGCAGCCCGGGTAGGCGTCTCACTGATGACAAGCACGCAGAGATTCTTAGCAAAAGTGTAATGGCCCCCAATGACTCCCATAAGTCTTCCCCAGACTATTCTCCTTAAAGACAGGAAGGAATGCTGCCTTAGAAAATCCCTCCATATACGGTTGTGTGTATGATCTCTTGGACAACGCCTACGGTAGCTTGTCCGGAGTACGATGTCAAAATCGAACTCAGGGACTTCAATGCAAAAATCGGTAAGTAGAACACCTTGGCGGAGTGGTCGGAAAGCACAGCCTCCGCGATACAACTACAGATAACGACTTCCATCTCACGGACTTTGCGACAGCTCGTAATGCGGTGATAAGTTTCACAAGATTTCCCCGCAAGCGAATCCACACAGCAACCTGGCGATCTCCGGATGGTCGAACTGCCAACCAAATCGATCATGTGCTCATTGACGCAAGACACTCGTCAAATACCCTGGATGTGCCAACATTAAGGGGGCAAACGTCAACTCTGACCATTTCGCCGTAGCAGCAAGTTTCAGAGCTCGATTGTCCAATGTCAGAAAGCTGCACCGGCCCACCATGAGGAGGTTCGATATCGGACGCCTGAGCAACCCGGAGATTACCAGAGTCTACAGGGAGCAACCAAGCGAAAGGCTCTCCGGTATGCCTACATTGTATGTGGCTGCATTGCCGCACAGCCGTTTAGGAAGTAGCCGAGAACACCTCAGGTCATCTACCACCCCCGACAAGAAACCCGTCGTATGATGGCGAATGTAAGCAGAAAAAAGGCAGCAACCAACGAGGCGTACCACAAGGCGCTGCAGCAAAAAACCAGGGCAGCGCGAGAGGAGTACCGAGCCAGAAGAAGGGAGGAGAAAAAACTGCTACGACTAAAGAAAATAATCTTTGCAGCCTCCCACCTCAAGCATATCGAGGAGTCTAGGGACAGACATAAAATACGAGCATTTTATAAGAAAGCTTAAAGTCTTACAGGAGGCTTTAAGAAAGGTACCCAGGGTCTTTGAAATTGCGAAGGCAATCTTGTCACCGATCCGCAGCTGCCTAACGAGCATGAACAAAAGAAAGTGGTAGGGACAGAGGAAATTCCAACTCCAGCCACTGAAGTAGTCCTCCCAGCCAGCATCGAAGAAGTCGGCACAGCTATTCAAAAGCTGAAGAACACCAAGGCCGCAGGCTCAGATGGCTTGCCATCTGCCCGACGACTGGAATATCAGTTCTATTTGCCCCATCCAAAAAAAAAGGCGATCCTACCTCCTGCAAGAACTATAGAGGCTCAATGTCGCATACAAGATCCTGTCCAGCATACTGTGTGAACGTCTAGAGCCGTTTCGCATCAGGAAACTGATCCGGCTGTGTCGCGCCACGCTAAAAAATACGCGATGCACTGTGCAGTTCGGTTCGAGGACATCCGAACCGTTTGAAACATGCACCGGATTTCGGCAAGAAGTGCGACGGGCAGGCGTCAACAGTAAAGGCACTATCTTCTACAAGTCTGTCCAGCTGCTAGGATACGCAAATGATATTGACATCATAGTGGGGTCTCCGCGTGACGTTGTAAAAGCCTTCATGGCGATTGAGGAACAGGCGAAACGAGTTAGTCTTAAAGTCAACTAGGATAAGACAAAGTACATGGTGTCAAGCAAAAACCAATCCGTCGCTCACCACCTTGGACAAAACATAACGATTGACAGCTATAATTTCGAGGTAGTTAAGGAGTTTGTCTACCTCTGGGCAAACGTAAAGTCCACAAACGACACCACAGTGGAGGTCCGGCATAGAATCGCCCTTGGCAACCGCTGCTACTTCGGTTTGTCCAAGCAACTTGGGTCAAAACTCATCACTCGAAAAACCAAAGTCATGCTTTACAAAACGCTTATACTGCCAGCTTATACGCTTAAACGGAGCCGAAAGCTGAACAAACAGCAGGACGACGGAGCTGATTTTGGGTTCTTTCGAAAGAAAAGTTCTGCGCCGGATATTTGGTCCTGTCTTTGAGGAAGATGAATGGAGGAGAAGACAGAACCGCGAACTCTACGAGCTGTACCAAGATGTGGATGTAGTCCGGAAGGTAAAGATCCGTCGACTACACTGGCTCCGCCACATCGAGCGCATGAACACCAACGCTCCAGCTAAGAGGGTCTTCGAATCCGAGCCTCCTGATTCGAGAAGAAGGGGAAGACCGAACCTCCGGTATAAAGACCAAGTAATCGCGGATGTAAGACAACTTGGTTTGGATAACTGGAAGCGGCGTGCCCGGGATCGTCAAGGATGGAAGACAGCTATAGCTCAGGCTCAAGTCCTCTTTAGATTGCCGGCCTCTATGGGAATTGTTTTTTCTTGGCTGTGGAACGACTTTGAGCTACAGACCTTCTGCTCGACGGTCGGTGATGTTTACCACTGCACCACGGCCACTCCCAGTTGTCTTAATAGTCGCTGATCCCCTCTCATGCATATTATCGTAGCTAATTCCAGGAATAAGCCGATCGCATATGAAATCTTCTATCTAATTGACTTCATATTCGCAGCTCTGTATAGATTGCGTACTCGACAAACGAATTCACTTACGGATTCTCCATGAACTTGTTTTACCGTTGCCGTATTAAACCAAATCGCTTATATCACTTGTTGGGAGATGGTTTAAAGTAAACTTGCCACGCGGCGGTACAGCCCGATGGGAACCTGCGCCTCAACCAACAAACTTCTCCAGCTGGCACGGTCATTTGCCAGCTGTTTCCAGCGATGCACTCCCAGTTGGTTAAGGTCTCCTTCCACCCGTGTGCGCCACCTTAGGTGCGGCCGTCCTTTGCAACGTCGTCCCTCAGGATTGGGGTGGAACAGTCTTCGGACCGGAGCTGTGCTGTCTATTCGGTTCACATTGCCTAGCCATCTGGATCCGTAGACTTCGTACTAGGCCGATGTCGCTATACAGCCCATGTAGTTCGTCGTTGTATCTCCTCCACCACTCCCCGTTTATACAAACGGAACCATAGATTGAACGCAGAATTTTCCTCTCGAAACGACCAAGGGCCTCCTTTTCCGCTTTCGTTAAAGTCCAGGCCTCTGTGCTATGGAAGACGACCGCGATGATTAAGGTTTTGTATAGTGCAACCTTGGTCTTTCGAGAAAAGGCTTTACTTCTCAATTGCCTCTTAAGCCCAAGGAAGCAGCGGGTCTTCTTCTTCTTCTCAACGGGCACTACAGTTCGGGGTGAACCTGGACCTCAAAAAACATGTCCTTCAAAGTGACATTATCTTTTGCTAGCCTTTTCTATTGCCGCACACCCAGTTGGCTGAGGTCGCTTTTCACCTGCGTGCGCCATCTTAAGTGCGGCCGTCCTCTGTTTCTTGGTCCCTCGGGGTTGGATTCAAAAACTCTTCGAGCTGGAGCTGTGGTGTCCATTCGTTCTACATGGCCTAGCCATCTTAGGCGATGAATCCGTAGACGCCTGACCAGACCCAAGTGACTGTACATCCCGTAAAGCCCGTGGTTGAATCTTTTCCTCCATCCCCCGTCTGCATTTATAGGACCGGAAAATCACATGCAAAATCTTTCTCTTGAAACGACCAAGGACCTCCTCATCCGCTTTTGATAGTTTCCATGCTTCTGAGTTATACAGCAGGACCGGGATAATAAGGGTCTTGTATAGAGTCAACCTTGTCGTTCGGGAGAGTGCACAATTACTCAATTACTTCCTGAGCCCAAAGAAACAGCGACCGGCTTGAGTGATTCTGCGTTTGGTGTCATTGTTCCAGGTCACTGCGGAGCCAAGGTAGACGAAGTCCTTTACTACCTCCAACTTATACCTGTCAATACAAACGCTCTGGCCAAGTCGTCGGTGGTGAGCGTCCTTTTATGATGACAGCATATATTTGGCCCTCGTTTACTGCCAAACCGATTTTCGCCGCCTCCATCTCAATACTCGCAAACGCCTCATTGACATCTCCCTGTGATCTACCTATTATGTCAATGTCGTCGGCGTATCCAAGGAGTTGCGAGGATTTGAAATAGATTGTGCCTCTCGTATTTGCCAGTGATTTTTGCACAATCACTTCAAATACGATGTTGAAGACAGCGCACCGCCCTGCCTAAATCCTTTTTTGACATCAAAACTCTCAGTTAGCTCTTCACCTATTCGGATAGAGCTGCGAGCATTCTCCAAAGTCATCCTGCATAGTCTGACGAGTTTAGCAGGTAAGTCAAAGGTAGACATAGCGTTGTATAGCTTGTCTCTAATTACGCTGTAGTAGGCGGCTTTGAAGCCGACAAATAGGTGGTGAGTGTCGACTTGAAATTCTTTGGTTTTTTCCAGGATATGCCGTAGTGTGAAGATTTGTTCGATGGTGGACTTCCCTGGCCTGAATCCGCACTGATAAGGACCTATCAGCTTATTTACAAGAGGCTGCAGGCGTTCACACAAAGCGGCAGAGAGGATTTTGTAGGCGACGTTAAGAAGACTTATTCCTCTGTAGTTGGCGCAGTCAGAGGAGTCTCCTTCCTTGTGGATCGGCTTAACAATACCGAGACTCTATTCCTTGGGCATGCTTTTCTCAGACCTTATCTTACAAATGAGCTAGTGCATGCTCCTAACCAAGTCATCTCCCGTTGGTTTGAAGAGGTTAGAAGTCAGCTCGTCTGCGCCAGCAGCTCTATTCGACTTGGGTTTCGATATGGCGATCTTAACTTCGCCGAGGTTATGGGGACGGAATTCTCAGCGATCACGGAACATTTTGCCTGAAAGCGACATATTGACTAACATCGCCGTTATACAGTCTGCAGAAGTGGTTTTTCCATACTCTCAGCATCGACTGCGATTCTACTACTAGGTGTCTGTTCTCATCCCTACAGGCTTCCGTTCTGGCTTTAGAACCTAGGCATGTTCGCTTGATCTGTGGATAAAACTTTTGAACCTCTCCAAGTGCTCAATCGCGCGCTGCTCGTGCTCTTTCTTCTTTCCTCTGAGAAGCTTATGTTTCTTCCTCCTTTTTAACTTATAGAGCTCATGAGCTGCTCTTATTCTTCTATGCATACTGATTCGCTGTGTGAATCCTCCTGCACTCGTCATCGAACCAGGTGTTTCTTCGTGGTGGAGCCTTGAAACCCAAAACTTCAGAAGCAGTGCTTTTCAGGGCTTGTTTGCACAGGTTCCATTGTTGCTTTACTGACTGAGTGGAGGATTGTGGTGTATCGGAGAACTTAAAGGGACACGGTTGGCAAAGGCACTGCCGATCTCCGGTCATACAAGCTTTCCGACGTCATAGCTTGGTGTTCTAACTCTACTCAGCTCGGTTCGTGATGTCCGTGGGTGCATCTTCGCTACTACAAAATAGTGGTCCGAGTCGGTGTAAGCTCCTCGGAAAGTTCGAACATCAAGAATAGTGGAAGAATGTCTAACGTCAATCTGGTTAGTGATTGATTGATCTGGTGACCGCCAGGTGCCTTTGTGTATATCGAGGTACGGGAAGCCCGTACTGGCTAGAGGGAGATCTCGCCCCGTAGCAAGATCAATCAGCCTGTGTCCGTTATCGGATGTGGTGTAGTATAGGCTGTGTTTGCCGATGACTCGTTCAAAGATGCTTTCCTTACCCAGTTTAGCATTGAAGTCTTCTAGTACAATTTTGCTGTCATAGCTGGGACATTGGGCATACGTTCTGTCTAGGAGATCGTAGAACTCATCGTTGGCGGAGTCATCCTTGTCTTCCGTGTGGGCGTGGAAACAGCGGTTGGCAGGAGTAATTCTGCGTTTGATCTCAGCGCTGGTGTTATTGTCGCTGGTAACTAATGAGCCAAGGTATACGAAGTCCTTGATCACTTCGAATTTGTAGCTGCCAATTGCGATATTCGACCCATGAATTCCAGGTCGACACGCACCGTCTTTTCGTCGACTTTAAAGCCGCGTATGACAGTGTTTATAGAGACGAGCTATACAAAGCCATGTCATGTTTTAATATTCCTGCCAAAATCTTCAGACTATGCAGGATGACTATGGAGAACTCTCGCTGCTCCATCAAGGTCGGAGGTGAACTAACCGACACCTTTGATGTTAAAAAAGGTTTTAGACAGGGTGACGCACTGTCATGTGATTTCTTCAGCATTATTCTTGAAAAGATCGTGCGGGACTCTGTGGCCAATACAAGAGGAACGATCTACTTCAAGTCCACACAATTGCTTGCCTAAGCAGATGACATTGACGTTATTGGACGAACAAAGCGAGACGTCAATGAGGCCTTCACAAGCATTGAAGCAGAAGCGGCGAAAGTGGGTCAAAGGGTAAATGGGGACAGGACCAAATATATGCTGTCATCCAAGAAAGACGCACAACACCGACGTCTTGGTCAGAACGTCACCTTCGGCAGCTATATTTTTAAAGTAGTCAAGGACTTCGTCTACCTTGGCTCGATAGTGACAAGCAGCAACGACACCAGCGCTGAGATAAAATGCAGAATAACTCTTGCCAATCGCTGCTTCTTCGGGCTCAAGAGGCAATTGAGTAGTAGAGCCCTGTCTCGAAAAACTAAGATTTCCCTCTACAAAACCTTAATCATCCCGGTCCTCCTCTACGGCGCTGAGGCTTTGACATTATCAAAAGCGGATGAAGAGGCTCTTGGACGTTTCGAGAAGAAAATTCTGAGTGCAATCTTTGGTCCCGTTTGTGTAAACGGAGAATGGAGGAGGAGATTCAACCAAGAACTGTACGGGCTGTACAGCGACATCGGCCTGGTTAGACGTCTTCGGATTCAACGTCTAAGATGGCTAGGCCATGTAGAGCGAATGGACATCAACGCTCCGGCCCGAAGAGTCTTCGACTCCAACCCCGAGGGACGACGCAGCAGAGGACGACCGCATTTAAGGTGGCGCGCACAGGTGGACGGGGACCTCAACCAACTGGGCGTGCGGCACTGGAAGCGGCTGGCCGAAGAACGGGCCGGCTAGAGAGGCTTGTTGGTTGAGGCCCTGGTTCACCCCGAACTGTAGCGCCATCAAAATAAAAATATAAAAAAAATGAAAATTGCGATATTCTGGCCAAGACGTTGGTGTTGTGCGCCTTTTTTGGTTGCCAGCATATATGTATTTCGTTTAACCCTTGTTAACCGAGAGACCCGTTTTAGCCGCTTCTGCTTCAATGCTTTCGAACGCATCATTGACGTCCCGCTATGTTGGTTCAATTACGTCAATGTCATCCACGTAGGCATGGAGTTGTGTAGACTTGAAATAGATCGTACCTCTTGTGTTGGCCAGTGAGTCTCGTAAGATATTTTCAAACACGATGTTGAGGAAATTACATGACACTGCGTCACCTTTTCTAAATCCCTTTTTGACATCAAAGGTCTCGGTCGCTACCGACCTTAATGGTGTTTGGCAGGGATGTTAAAACTAGACATGGCTCCGTATAGCTCAAACCATTGTGACGATTTTCGAGCCCCAACTGCCACTAAAGACTGTCTTAGATGAGGCATGTTTTCAAATTTACGACTGCCATTGCAATATTTTTAATGCACCAAGAACCTTTTACCAGAGTGCGACCCATGACTCCTTTTCAAATTAAGAAAAGATCTGCTTAAAAGGCAATTTTATTGGTAGAATGAATTAAGAGTACATATCTCTTGCTCTTGTTTTAGAATTAGCCACCATTCTTCCTTTTAACATTGTCTTCCGAGTCCCATAATACCTCCTGTCCCTTATTTGAACTAGATATCAGTAGACCAAAGATTTCTCATGCCGCGTTGGATACTGAAGCATCCCATTCGTGGGTATAAACCTGATCTTGTTCACTATTCCCTCTCATAGCATAACACACTTGCTTTATATCTTAAATCTACAAATAATACGTTTTAATCTACTGCGGGAATTAGATCGTTCAAACGTACATACGTACACGTAAGATAGATAAGATACTGATGTATCAACATAGGATCTTTGTTATCTTTTCTATTTTTATCCCAAAATTGTATATTTTATTGTATCTATACTGCGTATAGATGCGTCAAAGTGACACAGAGAATAGTGCGAAAATGTCAACGTACTATCCGTCCACTGAGAGCTTACCGACAATGAAAGCAAATATTCTGTTCCACACCACCAACTCGTACGATTTATTGTTATTTTTATCTTTGGGCCTACGTGGAGGCCACCTGCTCACATAAGCTGGCTCATCGAACATCAAAATATGGGACTTCCAAGCGGATGTCATTGGTGCTTAATTAATCACTAGAATGCTAGGTCGCATTGAATCGTTTCATAATGACTGCCATCTATAGTAGGACTACTCGCATACTACATACTACATAGTCTACCTACATACAGTATTGGGCAAAACTAAAGCACCACTTGGTGTAAAGGTGTGTTTTCCATCGAGTTGATGGGCCGTCGATAATTTTTATTCAATCAATTTTGGAAATCTTCAAGTCAAATTTGAAAGGAACTTTTGGGATTATCAAGACATAAGGTCGGCGGTAAGTATGGTATAAATATAGGGTCATATGTCTGCAGTTTTTTTGTCACTAAATGGGTGGGGCGCCGCCGTGGCGCAGTGGTTAGTGTGTTGGACTCTGACGCACGATGAGCGAGTTTGGATCCCGATAACATAAACGTTATCGAATGTTTATTTTGCGACATGCCTCCTCGGCGGGGTACTGGCAAACACCCCCGTAGTATACCTGCCATGAAAAACCTTCTCGACTCACGCCGTTCGGAATCGGCATTAAACTGTAGGTCCCTTTCACCTGTGGGAAAAATGAATCACACACAACATTGGTGATTGAGAGATGCTTGGCTCTGGTCCTTTATGAGCTGTAAAGCCACCAAGGAAGAAGAAATGGGTAGCATCTAGTAAGGCGGCATGAGCTTGTGCAAAGTTGTTGATTGTGCCCAACTTGGCGGGATGCCAGCAACGTTCCTTGTAAGTACGCAAGTCAAGATGACATACAGCCTCCTCGCGGCGCCACCTGAATAGCCATCACAACAACCGTTGTAGGGTGAACTAATGTATGCAGGGATCGCCTTCCGTCCGAGAGTTTAAAAAAAAAATGCGCCTGGCCTCCCAGTTGGGGATTCGTGCGGCTAACCCCCTCACCACATTAAAAGTTTCCGGGTTACGAAACAACAACAAGCCTCGGATATGGACGAATATACTGTTGACAACCCTAGGAAATGAAAAAAGGACAATGAATTTCGGATCTGCACGTGGAATATGAGGTTCCTCAACAAACCAAGTGCAGCCGATGAGCTTACGGAGGTCCTGGACTGCTAGAGGGCAGAAGTGTGGCGGGATGGGCCGGGCATAAAGAGTATGAGAAACTGCGATCTCTACTACGGCGATTGCCATAGGGAGGGAAGGCAGCGATTATTTGGATGTGGATGTGTGGTTCAAGGCAGACTAAGGTGGAAAGTCTAAAGCTTTAAGTACGTAAGCGAGCGCCTCATAACAATTTGCATCAAAGCTAAATTCGGTAACTTACTTACTTACTTAGGTGGCGCTACAGTCCGTGGTGAACCTGGGTCTCAACCAATAAGCGTCTCCAGCTGGCACGGTCTTTGGCCAGCTGTTTCCAGCTCCGCACGCCCAGTTGGTTGAGGTCCCTTTCCACCTGTGCGCGCCACCTTAAATGCGGCCGCCTTCTGCTACGTCGTCCCTCGGGGTTGGAGCCGAAGACTCTTCGGGCCGGAGCGTTGATGTCCATTCGCTCTACATGGCCTAGCCATCATAGACATTGGATCCGAAGACGTCTTAACAGGCCGATGTCGCTGTACAGCCCGTAAAGTTCTTGGTTGAATCTCCTCCTCCACTCTCCGTTTACACAAACGGGACCAAAGATTGCACGCAGAATTTTCCTCTCGAAACGCCCAAGAGCCTCTTTATCCGCTTTTGATAACGTCCAAGCCTCAGCGCCGTAGAGGAGGACCGGGATGATTAAGGTTTTGCAGAGGGATACCTTAGTTTTTCGAGAGAGGGCTCTACTACTCAATTGCCTCTTGAGCCCGAAGAAGCAGCGGTTGGCAAGAGTTGTTCTGCGTTTTATCTCAGCGCTGGTGTCGTTGCTCCTGGTCACTATAGAGCCAAGGTAGACGAAGTCCTTAGCTACTTCAAAAATATAGCAGCCGAAGGTGACGTTCTGACCAAGACGTCGGTGTTGCGCGTCTTTCTTGGAGGACAGCATATATGTATTTGGTCTTGTCCCCATTTACCCTTAGACCCACTTTAGCCGCTTCTGCTTCAATGCTTGCGAACGCCTCATTGACGTCTCGCTCTGTCCGTCTAATAACGTCAATGTCATCTGCGTAGGCAAGCAATTGTGTGGACTTGAAGTAGATCGTATCTCTTGTATTGGCCGCAGAGTCCCGCACGATCTTTTCAAGTATGATGTTAAAGAAATCACATAACAGTGCGTCCCCCTGTCTAAAACGTTTTTTAACATCAAAGGGGTCGGTTAGTTCACCTCCGACCTTAATGAAGCAGCGAGAGTTCTCCATAGTCATCCTGCACAGTCTGACGAGTTTGGCAGGAATGTAAAGACATGACATGGCTCTGTATAGCTCGTCTCTATAAACGCTGTCGTATGCGGCTTTAAAGTCGACAAAAAGATGGTGCGTGTCGACCTGGAATTCATGGGTCTTCTCCAAGATCTGCCATAGTGTAAATATTCTTATGGACCGGGCAAACGATACTGAGATTCCATTCAACGGGCATGCGTTCTTCCGACCATATCTTGCAGATGAGTTGGTGCATGTTCCTGACCAGCTCATCGCCAGCTGCTCTGCTCCAGCAGCTTTATAAGACTTAAGTTTCGATATCGCTATCTTAACCTCGTCTAGGTCGGGTGGACGGGATTCTCCTTCATCTTCGTCCATTGTCAATGGTTCGCTCTGCCTGACGTTATACAGTCTGCAGAAGTGGTCCTTCCACAATCTCAGCATCGACTGTGACTCCACTACTAGTTGTCCGTGCTCATCCCTGCAGGCTTCTGCTCTGGCTTTATAGCCGTGGCATGTTCGTTTTACTTTCTGGTAAATATTTCGAACGTCGTTGCTGCCGTAACATCTCTCCATCTCCTCGATCTCGGGCTTCTCGTGCTCCTTCTTTTTCCTTCTCAGAAGGTGTAGGCTGTGCTTTCCAATGACCTGTTCAAAGATAGCTTTTTTACCCAGCTTCGCATTGAAATCTCCTAGAACGATTTTGGTGTCATAGCTGGGGTATTGCGCATACGTTCTGCCTAGGAGATCATAGAAGTCGTCTTTATGTCGGTCATCTTTCTCCTCTGTGGGGGCGTGGACACATAATAAACTTACCTACTACACCTGCTCACAAAAAACTAACTACCTATCGCCGGCTAGTTGTCTACGTAGGCAACATTTGGGCAGCTACAGCAGTATTGATTGGTTCACTTTAAAGTAAAGTTTTACTTATGTAGACCGACGATTAAGTCTATGGACATATGCAGCTAAAGAAGAACCTTGACTAACAGCAAGGCCGACCGCGCGCAAACGGGCTAAGGAAGGCAAAGCATAGGTTTAAAAAATCCGTGCTCATTAACGGTAATTCAAAAGCTATCTTCACACTGCATGTCGAATAAAATATGTATCCACTTCCACAAAGCAGTGCTCCCGACCAAATAAAGCACGCATAACCCCATTGAATTGCAAGGGTAACGAACTCACTACCCGGCAAAGCACAAGGCGCCAAGTCACGTTGCTTCCGATCTCGTGGCAGAAATCTTGTTTCCCTCGAATGCCATTCTAAAGGCTACAAATATTTACAAATACCAGTGATTCCAACTTACTGGCATAGACGTGTGCGAGGGGCCATTATTGACTGGTCCCCATCAGAAACCATCGCATAGACATTCCGTAATAGCAACTCGTTCATGACTTCCTAGGTGGGAGCGCCTGGGAGGAAGCCGACACTAAGTGACCATAAATTAGTGAAAGTGTTTACAAAGTGGATGTATCTTCTGGATTGTTTGGCTGCACGTCGATTTTCTAAATAATTACATTCACTGGCAATGAGTCCTGAGTGTAATTAGGAAAGGCACGTGATACAGACGTCGTTAGTGAGAAATGTGAACAATGAACGTGCCATAGAGTCAAGGTCGGATTTTGTGGTGTCTGGAGGATTTCTTTCTGTTTTATTTTTTTTCGTGCGCATTATGGACTATTATTTGATTATGGCTACAAGGATAAAAGCGGCGCATTTTTCTTCGATTATTAAAGGAATTAGGTCACCATGAATTCAGTAATGGAAGGCGGAAACGCATAAATATTTTTACATTAATCAACCGCTCATGCCTATTTCCATGAAAACTTGATGAGTTTTCCTCGCACCTACCTTTATAACGATTTTTTGATTACATAGTTTCCGATTACATAGTATCCGATGTACAGCTTGGAAGGAACAAACCAAATGGGGTGGCCGTGGTACAGAGAGAATGTCGAGGGGAAGGTCTGTAATTCAAAGTCTGTCCATAGCCAAGAACTACAATTCCTATACGGAAAAATTGTGCAACACTGCTGTGAATGGGCAGTGATCAAAATACTGACGAAGGCATAACACTCATAGTAACATTTGCTGAGAACTACAACCAACGTGAAAATTCAGTCGAGTTCCGCTCGAATCCTATCTAGGACAACCACCCCCGGATAGTGAACGAGCATCTACGACCCAAACCATCTGCACTGCGCCCAGGTTATGTGACAAACATAGTAAAAATATGACTCTTGAACCTGCGCGAATTATGAAAACAAAATTACATTTTTCTGTCGTACTTCCCTCATCGAGATATACAGTATTAGGCAAAATTAAAGCACCACCTAAAGCAAAAATATAAACACTTTAATAAAAATGTGGTCTACGTGCGGCCCGCAAGGCCCACATGACTAACTTCCCAGTGGGAAAAATGAAAATACCCATTTAATTTCATAATTTTTAATTTTTAACATCCTACGCAAAAAGAGGGTGTCTTAAGTTTAAGGTGTCTGTGTGTCTGTCTGTGGCATCGTAGCTCCTTAACGGGCGGACCGATTATAATGCTTTTTTTTTGTTTTTGAATGCTAACGTGATCGAGATGGTTCTTTGCTACAATTTGTGAAGATCTGTTCAGGTGTTTCAAGGTCATCAGCTCTTTTTGTTAGCTGTGGTAGGGTTCCTAGACGAATAGTGGGTATGTATCGGTTTTCGTCCGATGACCCCAATCAACCAATCTTCGGACGCGGTCAGTACTAAGATGGGGAACCGCTTGGGAACACCGCGTGTTGTTGGCATCAAGCCGCCTTTTTGTTGTCACTCATGTGCGCACATTAAACAATCTATTGCTCATAAACTGCTCACGTGCGTGTGCAATTTCGATTGCTGAAATTTTTTAATTTAGACTTCACAGAAAATGAAGTCATCTTAGACTAAAATATTATAAAAGTGGAAAATAAAAAAAATGTTCAGGTGAAATGTTTCCATGTTTTATCATTCTGCAATGTTGACCTCTGACGCCGATGGCACGGGATCGAATCCCGGCAACAGCCATGTCATCGAACGTGTTTTTCACGGTGCTTTTTATCAGCGGGGTAATGACAAAACCCTCTGTAGTATAATTGTCAATTAAAGCTTCTCGAATCTCGGCGTTCAGAACCGGCATTAAAGCTGTAGGTCCCCTTTACCTATGGGAAACTAAAATCTCATACAACATGGGTGATTGAGAGAAGCTCGGCTTTAGTCCTTAATGGACTGTAACGCCAACATACATATGTACATACATACAAACAAACTCCCGAGCAGTAAATCAACTCATTTTGGCTCACGAACGCGAGTGTGTGCATTTATAGAAACTCACCCCATGTGCGCACTCCACATGTGCGTTAAACAGAACCCACCCTACAGAGTGCACAGTTCGTGTAGTGCACACTCACAAGCAGCTCATGAGTGTGCTTTTCCTTACCCAACCACAGCACTGTCCGAGCAATAAGTAGTGGTTCTCGTCCGATCACCGCAATCAACCAGCGTCAGGTGCGGTTAGTACTTAGCTGGGGGATCGCTTGGGAACAACGCGTGCTGTTCATTCTTTTTTCCTATTTTTTAATTATTTAAATTCTAACAAAAAACTGCTGGACCGATTTTGCTGAAAACTTACTCAGTTCTCAGCTGCATAGTTAGGCGTGGAATGGACCCGACCTCATGTCAATATCGTCTGCGGTTCTCGAGATAACCGAAAACATACGCACGTAGATACACACACAGATACATCTCTATAAAAACCTTGGGTTTTGAGTCTAAAACATGGAGATATGTCAAAATTTGCAATTCGCAAAATCGGCCCCATTACAATAACTTCCCACTGGGACTAATAGACATAGTAAACAATTGGACTGGTTTGCCGTCAATCCAGGCTTTGGAGCCGTATGTGGGGGTCATCGACTTTTGAACACGATCGCTTGCATTTGATATATACGTAAGTATATAGGTTAGGTTAGGTTATTGTGGTCGGCATAAGCCACACATAGGCCGAAGTTGGCCCATTGTGATACCACATGGATCGTGTTACCCAGATCCGCTACCAGAGAACCAACCGGTGCTTCTGATGAAGCGATGGAGTTGAGCTATTTTATGGTCTGCTAGCTCCCTTAAATTATCATAGAAGGGCGCGCCGAGGTAGATCCTCCTGCGATTTGCAAAAGAGGGGCATGAGCAGAGGAGGTGATGTATTGATTCCTCCTCCTCGTCGTCCATGCAGCCGCGACAGAAGTCGTTGGAGGGTATTCCCAGTCTGGCGGTGTGTTTCCCAATGATGCAGTGACCTGTAATGACACCCACCAGAGTACTTAAGGTTGCCCTTTTGGTTGCCATTAGGTCCCTGGTTCGTCCTAGGTTTAATTTAGGCCAGAGTTGTTTGGTGATAAAGCCGATATTACTCTCATTCCATTGGAGTTGGTCGCCTTAGTGGTTTGGAGTTTTATTATATGCTTTACCGTACTTATTGGTGTTTCTAGGTACCCGAGGGTAGGTAGGCTGAGTGTGCTAGACCCTAACTTTGCGAGTTCTTCGGCCGCGCAGTTTCCTGGAATATCCCTATGCCCGGGAAGCCACAATACTTTAATGTTGAACTGCTCAGCCATCTCATCTAGAGATAGGCGACAGTTAAGAGATGTCTTTGATTTGTGGGTTACCGCTGCCAGGGATTTTATCGCAGATTGGCTATCCGTGCAAATGATAATATCCTTGGCGGATATTACATTGATCCTGAGCAATGCAAGGGCCTCTGTTATCGCTGTTATTTCAGCCTGATACACAATGCAGTAATTTGGGAGTCTGAAGGATAGGCTGAGGTTAGGCTCCTTGGAGAAGACTCCACTGCCTACACCCGACTCCATCTTAGAGCCATCGGTATACAGGGAGATCGAGTCCTCTGGTATGACTTTCCCTTCAGCCCATTCCTCCCTGGATGGAAAAACAACTTCGAAGTTCCTAGTGAACACATTTTGCGGGATGATATAGCCTGTGTCCAAAGGTACCTCGAAGTGTTTTAGAATGGTTGTGTGTCCTTTTTGTGATGTGGGTCATTTTATTATGCTCCTCATCCTCAGGGCCGCGCATGCAGCAATTTGTTTGCTGAAAAGGTTCAGTGGTGGAAGGTGTAGCAGAATGTTTAGGGCCTCCGTGGGGGTTGATCTGACCGCTCTGCTTATGTATAAGCTGGCCGATCTTTGTACTTTCCCCAGAAGGTTTCGATTGACTGCCTTGTCCAGAGCAGTCCACCAGACTACGACGCCATACAGGAGGATGGGCCTTATGACCGCAGTGTAGAGCCAGTGCATAATGCTTGGTTGGAGACCCCACTTCTTGCCCACCACTTTTTTGCAACTGTAGAGGGCAACAGTTGCTTTCTTGACACGGTCAAGAATGTTGGGTTTCCAATTCAGCTTCTTGTCAAGGACTAGGCCTAGATATTTGGCCTGCTCTTTGATTATTAGTTTGGGTTCCACCCAACCACGGTGGGTTGAGGGGCGGAATTTTATATTTGTTAGTAAACAGTACTAGATCGGTCTTCTTAGGGTTCACCCCAAGTCCACAGTACTGCGTCCAGGTTTCTACTGTATGTAATGCACTCTGTATAAGGTCGCATAGAGTGCTGGGAAACTTACGCGGTCACCATGGGCGGATGTAACTTTGAAGCAGTCATGGAATTCGTCTACCTTGGCTCACTGATGACCGGCGACAACAACACCAGCACTGAGATAAAACGCAGAATTACTCTTGCCAGCCGCTATTTCTTTCGGCACAAGAGGCAATTGAGAAGTAGGGCGCTCTCTCGGAAAACCAAGGTGACACTATATAAGACCTTGATCCTCCCAGTCCTCCTTTACGGCGCAGAGGCTTGGACCTTAACAAGATGCCCTTGGTCGTTTCGAGTGGAAAATACTGCGCTCTATCTACGGTCCCGTATGGAGGAGAAGATTTAACGAAGAACTGTACGAGTTGTATAGCGACATCGCCCTGGTACGACGTCTACCGATACAGCGTCTAAGGTGGCTAGGCCATGTAGAGCGCATGGAAAATACAGCTCCGACCCGAAGAGTCTTCGAATCCAACCCGGAAGGAAGGCACGGCAGAGGACGGCCGCATCTACTGTGGCGCACGCAGGTGGAAGGGGACCTTAACCAACTGGGCGTGCGGCGCTGGAAACAGCTGGCCAAAGACCGTACCAGCTGGAAACGCTTGTTGGTTGAGGCCCAGGTTCACTACGGACTGTAGTGCCACCTAAGTGAGTAAGAGTGAATGCTGCGCTACTATCTTAAGAACAATGTTGGAGAAGTCACACTGACAGCATTCCATGATAATAATTTTCACGACGGAATCGGGAAGGATATCAAAACGGGAGATGCTAGTCCACGGTATTGTAAACATTTAATGGAACACTTTCCCAGAGTTAAAGCCACCAGTCGCATAGTTCATAAAAAAAGGTATAAATGCGTACGCGCTCAAATATGCCAAAGTTCAAGCGTCAAGAACTAGACAGACACAAAAAGAAATGAATAATTGCGCGAACACATACCCATGAATGTCCACGACATTAAAGCCGCCGCTTTTGCCTATGGTCATTCTTAATTATCAAATTGTAAGGTCCCTGACTTAATTATGAGAATGCCTCACGATAAGCCGCCGATCTACGCACGTAACATTGTCATTTGTACGATCAGCACGACTCTCAAGTCTTGCCAACTTGACGTGACTCACCGACAACAACGGGAAAACCATTTGACCGCTACGTCAAACGTCAGTTGCCTCGTTCATTGCCCGCACTAGCTGCAAGTTCACTTGGGCTCGATTCTCTGCCTTCTGTCTTCTGTCGTGACAAGGAATGCAATTCTCGACTCAAAATGTCATTCATCTCTAAAGCAAATGTTTGATTTTTATGACATTCCCGCGAACAACGGAGGGCACCCGCGTGATCTAAGGCGTCCGGATAGTAAAGGGTTATGGGAACAGATCTTAAGTGTTGACACAACGCGCATTTGTCTCTTAATTCATTTTCCATTGTCTGCGGTCTTGGCGGCGACTGGCTAACAAAAAACGAGCGAAACGTCAATTAGAATTAAGTGCGCGTTGGGAATTGTGTTGTACTATTTCCTTTTACGATTCATGGAAGACCGATATGGCAGGTTGGTAGACCTTCGCCTAGATAGCATTTACGTGCACGCACGGTTGTCGCTATTTAGAGAGTCGTGCACCTGTTGTTTATCTTTCGTTGTAGGAAACCTGTTTGATATAAAGAGTTTCCACTTTCGCTCTCGGTGGTGTGGAGGAAGCTCTTGGAAGCACTTGGAGGGATTACCTAATGCCGATACATACAACACTTGTTTACAGGCAGTCGTAGAATAGTGAGTTATGTCATTGAATTGATATTACAGAGATGAAAGACCTGGAGTACCTGGAGTAATAATGAAGCTGTCTTTCAAGTCAATCTCTTATTTATAATGGACCCCGCCAGCTACTGACTGGAGTCACCGAACCGGATTTAATGTTTACATGTCGTTCGTAATGAATTTATTAGAAACCTGATTTCCTCATCACGAATTCTATGTTTACAAGGTTTGTTTCGAATTATAACAACCGTCAACCTGTAACCTATTGAACGAAAGAACCACCGTCACCCTACAAGAGGTGAACCGCAGTATAGCATACGTAGATGTGGAAAATCATGGCTGAGCTGGGGACAAATCTGCTTGCGAGCCTAATGGGACCGAAATTTGGTCAAATTAGTCTAATACCGTCAAAGGCAAAGGACTAACAAAGGCCTCGCAGGGGTAGCATCTATCCAGACGAACACCTTGCGGCATTGTTGGTAAGTCCCATCCCCACCTCCTCGTGGTGCTATCTGGAGATTTCCTCTGGAAATTACAGATGGGAAAATGCAAATGGCAAGTTCCCTGTGCCAAAAAACAGGTTTAGTCGATTGGACTACGGCGTAGTAAGCCGTAACAAAATCATAACGAACGGACTACATGTTGATGACCCCCGCAAACGTAGAAAAGGGCAGGAGTATCGGTATTGTACTGGAATGTTAAGTCCCTTGTGCGACCGAACGGTTACAAAAAGCCCTAGGCTCCTAGGGCCCTAGGTGCGATGGGATGGACCGGGTAAAAATAGGATGAAAAATCGTAACATAAACTGCGGAAAGTGCTACAAAGTGCACAAACAGCGCCTATTTGGATGGGGATTTGTTATTCGATGTGGACTTAGGCACAAAGTCCTAAGCTTTCGGCATGTGAGCGAACGCCTCATGACAATCCGCAACAAAGCTATGTTCGGGAACATCAGCTTGATATTCGTTCATAATCCCCTCCCCACCACAAGAAGTGAAAGACGACATAGTCAAAGATGACCTCTATGACATACTAGATAGAACACGCGCTCAATGTCCCAGCTATGACACCAAGATTTTTCTAGGAGATTTCAACCCGATTTCCATAAGAGGACCTGGCGGCCTCTGGATCAATTATCTGAAATCGAATCGATCATATTGCGATCGACGGCAGACACTCCTCTGACATCTTTGATGTCCGAACAACCTTTTAAGGAGCCAAGGTTCACTCGGATCATTACCTTGTTGCAGACAAGGTACGTATGTGGATAGCGCGAAAACTGCTGAGTCGAGTAGGACTAAGGTAAGGTGACATGGGTAAGCCGCAATCGCAAGAGACCGCCACGACCTTGGCCGGTGGTGTCTCCCCTCAAGCTCTTTCAAGGTAGGATGCAAACTGCATATACCATAGAACAATGGAGACAATGGAGCAATGGAGACATTGTCAAAGCGCCATCAGGGATGCTGCCTCTGATGGATTAGGTTACCAGCAACTGCCTAGGGGAAACCCTTACATGAACGAAAGCTGCTCGTGAGCTCTATGAGCAGGAAAGAATTGAGGAGCATGCACTTTTCAGAAGGAAAAAGAAATTGCCGTGATTAAGAGAACGCAGCGAGACGTCGCCGACCCGCAGGGAATAGTGGATGTATTTAAGCAGCACTTCCAGCAGCTGCTTAACGAGCATGACCAAGAGAGAGTGGTAGGGACCGAGGAAATCCCAACTCCAGCCGCTGAAGTAGTCCTCCCACCCAGCATTGAAGAAGTCGGCACAGCTATTCAGAAGCTAAAGAACAACAAGGCCGCAGGCTCAGATGGCTTGCCATCAGAGCTCTTCAAGGCTGGCGGCGATGTTCTGGTAGGGAGCATGCACCAGATCATCTGCAGAATTTGGGAAGATGAAATCATGCCCGACGACTGGAATACCAGCTCTATATGCCCCATCCACAAAAAAGGCGATCCTACCTCTTGCAAGAACTATAGAGGTATATCCCTGCTCGATGTCGCATACAAGATTCTGTCCAGCGTATTGTGTGAACGTCTTAAACCATTTTGCACCGCACTAATCGGCAACTACCAGTGCGGCTTCCGGCCCGGCAAATCAACTATAGACCAAATTTTCACACTTCGACAAATCCTGGAAAAGACCAACGAGTTTCGAATCGATACACACCATCTTTTCATCGATTTCAAAGCCGCATACGACAGCATTCATCGTGAAGCACTGTTTGGGGCGATGGCCGAATTCGGGATCCCGGTAAAACTGATCCAGTTGTGTCGCGCCACGCTAAAAAACACGCGATGCACCGTGCAACTCGGTTCTAGGACCTCGGAACCATTCGAAACATGCACCGGATTTCGGCAAGGAGATGCGCTGTCATGTGACTTCTTCAACCTGGTGCTGGAGCAGATAGTGCGACGGGCAGGCGTCAACAGGGAAGGCACTATCATTTACAAGCCCATCCAGCTGCTAGGATACGCGGATGATATCGACATCATCCGTGGCATTGTGGAAGCATTCACGGCGATTGAAGAACAGGCGAAACGAGTTGGTCTTAAGATCAATGAGGACAAAACGAAATACATGCTGTTAAGCAAAAACCAATCCGTCGCTCACCATCTGGGACAAAATATAACAATTGACAGCTACAACTTCGAGGTAGTTAAGGAGTTTATCTACCTCGGGGCAAACGTAAATTCCACAAATGACACCACAGTGGAGATCCGGCATAGAATCGCCCTTGGCAACCGTTGCTACTTCGGCTTGTCCAAACAACTGGGGTCAAAACTCCTCACTCGAAAGACCAAAGCCATGCTTTACAAAACGCTCATTCTGCCAGTCTTGCTGTACGGAGCCGAAAGCTGGACGATAAGCAGGATAGCGGAGCCGATTTTGGGTTCTTTCGAAAGAAAAATTCTGCGCCGGATATTTGGTCCTGTCTGTGAGGAAGGTGAATGGAGAAGAAGACACAACCGCGAGCTCTACGAGCTGTACCAAGATGTGGATGTAGTCCGAAAGGCAAGGATCCGTCGACTACACTGGCTCGGCCACATCGAGCGCATGGACATCAACGCTCCAGCTAAGAGGGTCTTCGACTCCGAGCCTCCTGGTTCGAGAAGAAGAGGAAGACCGAACCTCCGGTATAAAGACCAAGTAATCGCGGATGTAAGATATCTTGCTCCTGACAACTGGAAGCAGCGTGCCCGGGACCGTCAAGGATGGAAGACAGCTATAGCTCAGGCTCAGATCCTCCATGGATCGCTGGCCTGATAAGTATGTAAGTAAGCGAGACGTAAATTAAGCTTTTATGGTCATTGAAGCAGAAGTGGCTAAAGTGAGTCTGAAAGTAAACGAGTATGTATATGCTATCGTCAAAGACGCACAACTCTGACGTCTTGGCCAGAGCGTCACTATTGGCAGCTATAACTTTGATGTAGTCAAGGATTTCGTCTACCTTGGTTCAGTGGTAACAAGCGCTGAGATTAGACGCAGAATAACTCTTGCCAACCGCTGTTTCTTTGGGCTCAGAAGGCAATTGAGTAATAGAGCCCTCTCCCGAACGACCAAGTTGACTCTATACAAGACTCTTATCATTCCGGTCCTCACCCGACCATCAACCTCAACCGACGAAGCATACGTTGAAAAAATCAAAAATTGAGTGCTTGCAAGCTGCCGGTTAACAATAAGAAATCTTGCTCTTGAAGGATCAGTCAAAGCATTTTAAAGGATGTTTTGGACTCCAGGCGCCTTAAACATCGATTTGTACCGAAACACTGAAGTGCGTAAAACAATGCTTTCAGAATATCAGGACAAGATGAAACGCATTATTGTGGGAGACGAGACATCATTTGATACTTACGGCCCGGAAACAACCGATCAATTAAGTGAAAATCTTGCTAAAGGTGGGGCAAGACTAAAAAAATCCGCGCCAAAGTCGCTCAAAAAATCAAGGTCATGTTGACTGTTTTCTTCGATGATCGTGGTGTTGTGGAGTTTGAGTTCCTTCCGCTTGGCCAAACTGTCAACAAGGAATATTACTTGAGGGTTATGCGTCGTTTACGTGAAGTTTTTCGCCTAAAGAAGCTAGAATTCTCGCAAAACCATGACCATTTCGGCACAAACTCGACCTATAGCGTTGTTCAACCATCGTATTCACTTGATTTGACACCGAGCGACTTCTGACTATTCAAATAACTCAAAAGACCGTTCCAGAAACATCATTTTGAGTCAATAGAGGAGATAGCATCTTCGAACGAGTCATCGGCAAACATAGCCTACACCACATCCGATAACGGACACAGGCTGATTGATCTTGCCACGGGGCGAAATCTGCTTCTAGTCAGTACGCGCTTCCCGCACCTCGATATACACAAAGGCACCTGGCGGTCTTTTGATCAATCGACCACCAACCAGATTGATCAGATCGCGATTGACGTCAGACACACCTCCGCTATTCTTGATGTTCGAACTTTCCGAGGTGCTAACATCGACTCGGACCACTATCGTGTAGTAGCCAAGATGCGCTTACGGATATCAAGAACGCAGCGGAGTAGAGTAAGAATACAAGGTTATTACGTCGGAGACCTACTATCGCCAGAAACCGCTCGTGCTTTTACCGATCGCGTCTCCCTTAAGCTCTCCAATACACTCCAATCCTCCACGATGTCAATAGAACATCGGTGGAGCCTTTGCCAACAAGCTCTGAAAAGCCTCTGCATCCGAAGTTTTGGGTTTCAAGGCTCCACCACGAAGAAACACCTGGTTCGATGACGAGTGCAGGAGGATTCACACAGCGAAGCAGGATGCATATAAAGCCTCGCTGCATAAAAGAACAAGAGCAGCTTGTGAGCTCTACGAGTTAAAAAGAAGAGAGGAGCATAAGCTTCTTAGAAGAAAGAAGAAAGAGCACGAAAAGCGTGCGCTTGATGATTTGGAGAGGTGTTACTGCAGGCGTGACGTTCGAAAGTTTTATCAGCAGATAAAGTGAACATGCCAAGGTTATAAAGCCAGAACGGAAGCCTGCAGGGATGAGAACGGACACCTAGTAGTAGAATCGCAGTCGATACTGAGAATGTGGAAAAACCACTTCTGCAGACTGTATAACGGCGATGTTAGTCAATATACCGCTGTCAGGCAGACCGATCCATTTCTAATCGAAGGAGACCGTAGTGAATTCTGTCCCCCTGACCTCGACGAAGTTAAGATTGCTGGCTGTCTGCTGAGCTCTTCGAGGCAGCTGGGGATGACCTGGTTAGGAGCATGCACCAGCTCATCTGTAAGATATGGTCAGAGGAAAGCATGCCCAAGGAATGGAGTCTCAGCATCGTATGCCCGATCCACAAGAAAGGAGACCCCTCTGATTGCGCCAACTACAGAGGAATAAGTCTCCTTAACATCGCCTACAAAATCTTCTCTGCCGTTTTGTGTGAACGCCTAAAGCCTTTTTTAAATAAGCTGATAGGTCCTATTCAGGCCAGATAAGTCCACCATCGATCAAATCTTCACACTACGGCAGATCCTGGAAAAATCCAATATTTCAAGTCGACACTCACCACCTATTTGTCGACTTCAAAGCCGCATACGACAGCTTAATAAGAGACGAGCTATACAACGCTATGTCTACCTTTGACACACCTGCTAAACTCGTCAGACTATGCAGGATGACTTTAGAGAATGCTCGCTGCTCCATCCGAATCGGTGAACATCTTACCGATAGTTTTGATGTCAAAAAAGGATTTAGACAGGGCGATGCGCTTTCGTGTGGTTTCTTCAACATCGTCTACCTTTCCTCCGCAGTGACCTGGAACAACGACATCAGTTCCGAAATCAAACGCAGAATCACTCTTGCACAATCGCTGATTCTTTGGGCTCAGGTGGCAACTGAGTAATAGAGCCCTCTCCCGAACGACAAAGTTGGTATATGTAAGACCCTTATCATCCCAGTCCTGTTGTACGGTGCAGAAGCATGGACACTGTCAAAAGCGGATGAGGAGGCCCTTGATCGGTTCGAGAGAAAGATTTTGCGCGTGATTTTCGGGCCTAAAAACGCAGACGGGGGATGGAGGAGAAGATTCAACCACGAACTTTACGGGCTGTATAGCGACATGAGCCTAGTCAGGCGTCTACGGATTCAACGCCTAAGATGGCTGGGCCATGTAGAGCGAATGGACACCACAGCTCCAGCCCGGAGAGTCTTTGAATCCAACCCCGAGGAACGAAGAAGCAGAGGACGGCCGCACTTAAGATGGCGCACACAGGTGGAAGGGGACCTCAGCTAACTGGGTGTGCGGTAATGGAAAAGGCTAGCAAAAGCCTGCATGTTGGTTGAGGCCCAGGTTCACCCCGAGCTGTAGCGCCCATTCAGAAGAAGAATAATATGTGCGCCTTGGCCAAGACGCCGATGGTTCAACGATAGCATATACATATTTCGTTTTGCCCTCATTTACCGCCAGTCCCATTTTAGCCGCTTCCGTCTCAATGCTCGTTAAGGCCTCAATGACATCTCGCTGACTTCGTCCAATTATGTCAATGTCATCGGCCTATGCGAGCAGTTGTACGGACCTGAAAAGATGGTGCCCCTAGTATTGACCAGTGAGTTTTGCACGATCCTTTCAAGGACGATGTTGAAAAAGTCACACGATAGCATGTTGCCCTGTCTAAAACCTTTTTTGACGTAAAAAGTATCGGTTAGGTCGCTACCGACCCTGATGGAGCAGCGAGAGTTTTCCAATGTCATCCTGCACAATCTGACGAGTTTGGCAGGGATGTCAAAGCTAGACATGGCGTTGTATAGCTCGTCTCTATGTATGCTATAGTATGCAGCCTTAAAGTCGACAAACAGGTGGTGGGTGACGGTCTGGAACTCGTTTGTTTTTTCCTGGATCTGCTGCAGTGTGTATAATTGATCGATAGTGGACTTCCTGGGCCTGAAATCAGTTTATTAACGAAGTGCAGCAGTCTTTCCAGGTTCCTAGTACCGGCTGTGAATCCCCTGCCGGCTTCCGTTCTGGCCTTATATCCCGGGCATGTTTGTTTTATCATTGATAAAACCCCCGAACGTCGTTCTTGCTATATCATCTTTCCATCTTCATCTTCTCTTTTTTTGTTTTTGTTTTAAGAAGCTTAGGCTCCTCCTCCTCCTCCTCTTCTGCTTATAGTGCTCACGAGCAGCTCTCGTCCTTCTGTGCAGCGCCTCTTGAAAGGCTTGCTGCTTGGCTGCGTGTGCCCTCCTACACTCGTCGTCAAACCATAGGTTTCTTGTTGTTGACGTTTTGAGACCCAGTACCTCAGAAACAGTACTCTCTAAGGCTTGTTGGCAACGCGTCCATTGGTGTTGCATGGTCTCAGCAGGTGTTGGACAATTTTCCGAGAGTTTGAAGGAGACACGATTGGCATAGGCTCTGATGGTCTCTAGCGACTGTGGCATTGCGACGTTGTATGCCGCTGGCCTTACTCGATTTTTCTTGGCCAGGCATATTCGTAGTCGTAACCTGGCTGCCACAAGATAGTGGTCCAAGTCGATGTTGGCTCCTCGTACATCCAGAATATCGGATGCGTGCCTGCCATCAATCGCAATGTGGTCAATCTGGTTGACGGTTTTTTGAACCGTCATTTGCCCATTGGGAAGTTAGTCGTGTTGTCCTTGGGAGTCGCATCTGGACCACATCTTTAAAAAGAAACTTGTATTTGGCCCACTTCAAATGGATCATGGGAATCTTGTCGTATCAGAGCATCATCGACTTAATCGGTCTTTAAGGAACAATCGCACTACCGACATTGATAAGACCAATTTTAAAGGACTTTGTCAACGAAATTCTAGTGACCACACCACATTTTCAGAAACGTTTTAATGGGAACTGATTGAAAGAGTTGACGAAGTTTGGATTAAAGGAAGTTACTCATCAAATTGAATTGAATTGAATTTCATCGATACCGACAACGTCACTACAAAGATGATCACAACCGACATGAAAACACGGAAAAAACCCAAAAGGAACAACAAATGATCTCATAGGACACCACATCTCTCCCGCACACTAATCCGAACAATGAATCAAATGCATATCCTCATATCGCACCTGTCCAACAAAGAAACCAGAAACACATACCCTTGCCATGCCAAACAAAGGATACGCAGCACAAAGGCATCCCGTAACAGCTGATAGTTTGAAAATGTAAAAATAAAAAATAAAAAAACCTTCCATACACGATGCCTGGGAAGGAGGGTAGGAGAGGTATTCACAGCCAAGTAGTAAAAAGTCAAAAGAACCACTGTCCAAGGCACGAAATCTGTCCTCACGCAACTAAAACCGTCACATGCGACCTACCACTCTATTATTACATTTCTCACGTCCGGATTGCATAACAAATTGAACGCAAAACACTTACAGAATCGTCCTATCCAAATCAATCTGTGTATCTGCTAATTCGAATCGGATGAAGGAATTTCACAATCCAACGGAACGCACTTCTTTGCACTTGCAACACCAACAACTAACTGCACCGATTGTACGGATTTCTTTGTTTACACAACCACCTTACAATCATATGACACGCAATCCTCTCGATGAGGACGATGCACTCCGCGCGGTTGTGCACGACGTTTCACTATGATTTTCGTCTCCGTCTTATCACAATAGAATTCCCCGTCCCCACGTAGTACCTATCCAGGATTGATATCGGATATGTTTTATCGGGAATCGCTCTCCTCACAAGCCCGAATGAATTACTCGAAACAAAAATAACAACTGAAGTTCCACTTGAATGAGTTTCTCTGGTTTCACTGACTGTTTCGTCTTTCGTTTACATCCAGAATTACTGCGGCACTGTTGAAGCGCTTCGTCTATACCATTACCACCACCACCATCTACTGGTATTTACGTACTTCACTTTCATTCAAAAACCTGAACACGATGTGGCAAGAGACGCACCGTGGGGTCTATGCGGCGACTATGGGGAGCAGCACAGCTGATTCTAGATTCAATTTGGTCTTGAGTTTACAAGTCGTGTACCTTCTCGGTTAAGATAGTGAGCCGTACTGTGATACTGAAGAGAAACAACAAAGTAAAAATGTATCCAGATACAAGTGGGATTTAGATACTTATGTACTACAAGACGAGACGAGACGTTCGCGTGATATTTGTTCTTTGTTATCGGATTTTTTCTTTCTTTTCGTTTCTCCAACAAACACTTGTGTACACGAATCGAAACTGCTACTAGCGGGGGCGACCAGCGGTCTACGTAGTTACCGAAGTACTGACAACAGAACAAGCGCCAAACAAAAGACTCCAACCGACCGCGACACCGCGGTGAATGGAGTACTGCTTACTTACCTACTTACATATGTACCTCTAGAGCTTAACTGGAGTCGTAAAGTCTTTGGCTAGTTTATCGATAGAACTTTGCGCGACGGCACGTCGGACGTGATGAGGCAAACGACCAAGGCGTGTATTTATAAATCCATCGACCGAGAGAAATTCTATTTTCTCCATTTCGTCACATCCACGTTGTTATGTAAAATCTAGAAAAAGACAAGAAAATGAAAAAGATACGAAAGCTATGTAGCGCCGCCGATTGAATGTCACCAAGACGGGATGACACATCTCGCGCCTATTGTGCCTCCCTACCACCTACGTACAAATGTACATACTATGAGATGATTTTGAGAGCTAGAGATGGAGAGAGAGAGATTTGTTTTGTGTACAAAATTGTACATTTGAAGGCGACGATGGGTACGTAGGTAGGTATAGAGCCCTGGGGTTAGTTGGGGCTTTCGAATGGCTTTTCGTATGAAAGCTTGAACAGATTTTCTACTTACAAATGTAATTGCTGCTTATAGCAGGTGGTTTTGGGTTTTATGACAGATAAACAGTCGAACACCAACCGCGGCATGCTCCTGCTCTGCTTCGGTACAGGGTGTTTCGTTTATGATGCATTTTGTAAAACAAATAAAAACAAAATGGGACACTTGAGAGACGGATGACTCTCAGGAGAGCTCGCCTGGACTAATATAATTTATTTAGTTAATTAGACTTGAGTGTCATTAACTAGACAGCTTTGAGTGGCACTCCTTATCGTTGTTATTGTGACGTTATTACGCTGTAGGGGAATGCATACAAATGGTAGATAGGAGCTGTCCAGATGACAAGTGTCTCTGTCACTCGAGGCATGCATAGAATGCAATTATTGTTGTTGTTTCCAGATGATTAATATAGAGGGATATGTCAATCAACTCTCCAGCCAGGAAAATTCGATGACTTGCCGAGGCTGATAGGAAGAATGTAAACCCCACGGACCAGAACAACGATAACCTGATAGGACGCTATTTTTAAGGCCTAAGCCAACCAGGTTGATTGATCTTGCTACGGGGCGAAATCTCCTTCTAGCCAGCACCCACTTCCCGCACCTAGATATACACAAAGGCGCCTGGCGGTCGTCAGATCAATAAATCACTAACCGGATTGATCACATCGCGATCGACGTCAGATACTCCTCTACTATTCCTGATGTTCGAACTTTCCAGGGGCTAACATCGACTCGGACCACTATCTTGTAGAAGCCAAGATGCGCTATAAAGTTATGACGTCGGAAAGCTACTATCGCCAGAAACCGCTCGTGCTATTACCAATCGCGCCACCCTCAAGCTCTCCAATACACCTCAATCCTCCACGCTATCAATAGAACAGCAGTGGAGCCTTTTCAAATAAGCCCTGAAAAGCTCTGCATCCGAAGTTTTGGATTTCAAGGCTCCACAACGAAGGAACACCTGGTTCGATGACGAATGCAGGAGGATTCACACAGCGAAGCAGGATGCATATAAGGCCTCGCTGAATAAAACAACAAGAGCAGCTCGTGAGCTCTACGAGTTAAAAAGAAGGGAGGAGCATAAGCTTCTTAGAAGAAAGAAGAAAGAGCATGAGAAGCGCGCGATTGAGGATTTGGAGAGCGGCTACTGCAGGCTTGACGTTCGAAAATTTTATCAACAGATAAAGCAAACATGCCAAGGTTATAATGGTAGAACGGAAGCCTGCAGGGATGAGAACGGACACCTAGTAGTAGAATGCTGTCGATGCTGACAATATGGAAAAACCACTTCTGCAGACTGTATAACGGCGATGTTAGTCAATATACCGCTGTCAGGCAGAATGATCCATTTCTAATCGACGGAGACCGCAGTGAATTCCGTCCGCCTGACCTCGACGAAGTTAAGATTGCCATATCGAAACTCAAGTCGAATAAAGCTGCTGGCGAAGACGGACTGTCTGCTGAGCTCTTCAAAGCAGCTGGAGCGGATTTGGTTAGGAATATGCATCCGCCATTGTGTAAGATATGGTCAGAGGAAAGCATGCCCGATGAATGGAGTCTCAGCATCGACTCTATACACAAAAAAGGAGACCCATTTGACTGCGCCAACTACAGAGGAAAAAGTCTCCTTAATGTCGCATACAAGATCTTAACTGCCGTTTTGTGTGAGCGCCTGAAGCCTTTTGTAAATAAGCTGATACCTACGTAAGCTTTATCAGTGTGACTTCAGGCCAGAGAAGTCCACCATTGTCTAAGTCTTCACACTACGGCAAATCCTGGATAAAACCAATGAATTTCAGGTCGGCACTCACCACTCAACCACGAACTTTACGAGCTTTACTCGTACAGCGACATGAGTCTAGTCAGGCGTCTACGGATTCAACGCCTAAGATGGCAAGGCCACGTAGAGCGAATGGACACCACAGCTCCAGCCCGGAGGGTCTTTTAATCCAACCCAGAGGGGCGAAGAAAAAGAGGACGGCCGCACTTAAGATGGCGCACACAGATGGAAGGGGACCTCAGCCAATTGGGTGTGCGGCAATGGAAAAGGCTAGTAAAATATCGTGCTAGTTGGAGGGGCATGTTGGTTGAGGCCCAGGTTCACCCCGAACTGTAGCGCCCGTTAAGAAGATGAAGAAGCAAACCATGCTTATGTCCGAAAGCTCGGTGAGATCGTGCCAATAATGCACTAAGCTACGTTCTTCGTCGAATGAGGAGAAAGCGCTAATCTAATCTCCTCCACGCAGCTGTCCATGTTCCACTAAAGGGGTCGCGGGGGCAATGCGCGCAAGCGGGATCTTCAGGCCACTCGATCCTCTGCCACCGACTCTGACCCATCAGGAGAGCATCCAGTCGAGTTTTTAGACTTGGTCCAACCACCTCATCCTGGGTCTGCCAAGCGGTCGCCTTCCTGATGGTATTGCATTTAAAGCACGCTTCGGAAGTCGTCATGATGGCGATGGTTTGGTCTCAAGTGACCAAACCATTGAAGCATAGCCCTTTCCGTTCGGAGAAGCAGCTGCTCAACATTGAGCTCCCCGCGCATTGCTGTGTTTCTCACCCTATCCCGGCGAGTAACTCCCACAACAGCACGAAGAAATCTTATTCGCTTCATAGCCAAGAAAAAGTAATTCCTATGCGGACAAAAAGTATGCAACGCAGTTGTGAATGGAAAGTGACCAGACGTACTGCTGCAGGCATAACACTCACAGTATATTGTCAACTGAAATTCATCCTCTACGTATGCAATATTAAAGTGTTCGAACGAATTATTACGGACTATAACCAACCACGGAATTTGGTCGGCTCCCGTCCTATCTAGGACAACCACCCCTGAGAGTAGTGAACGAACATCAACGACCCAAACCACTGCACTTCGTTCAGGTAAAAACCTGTATTCGCTTAGCGATCTTATCCTTTCGGTCCTTTCCTACAGTGAGAGTTGGAACAAATACTGAGTTAAAAACCGCTAACTTAGCTTTGACATCAAGTTCGGTCTTCCCGAGTACAGATCTTCCAAGCTATTTCAAAATCGACCCAGCTTGGCCAATCCTGCAGGAAAGCTTAGTATTACTCCTCCCATCACTCGTGAAGAAGACCCCGAAATACTTAAACTTCACCACCTGCTTCAGTGGAACTCCACTAACATGAAGAGTGCATTAGACAAGTGTTCTGGAAATAACCATAACCTCGGATTTGTCCACGTTAACCCTCACCCCGAGAGCGCCATGGGTAGAGTGTTGGCCTCTGACGCCCATGACACGGGATCGAATCCTGTTTTCACGGTGCTTCTCCTCAGCGAAGTTCTGACAAAACCCCCTTTACGGGTGGACCCTTTCACCTACAATGTCCCAAAGGTAGCAAAAGTTTCTGGTCGTTTGTAAAAAAAAAACGTAAAAAACTCAACTACGTCGTCTATACCGACGCTCATCCACAATGACATTCCAGCTAGACAAAGCTAACCTACTTGCTGCCCATTTCGCAACCAGTACACAGCTCCCAGCTTCTACTTAGTCTCCGCCTGTAATAGAGAGCGTCAATTCCTCCATGGTACTAATCCACTTCCGCACTCGTACAGTCGCAAGGGTTCTTAAGGACCTCGACATACACAAATCCGCTGGTCCAGATGGTATTGCCCCAATAGTTCTGAAGAGGTGTTCTTCTACGCTGGCAAAACCACTGCGTAAACTTTTTCACCTTTCCTACTCCTCTGGGCTGTTTCCAAGTAGGTGAAAAACAGCATTTGTCCGGCCCATACCCAAAAAAAGCGAATGATCTTCTCCCTTCAACTACCGACCCATTGCACTAACGTCCCTTCTTTCCAAGGTCATGGAAACGCTGATTAACCGTCAGCTTATGAAATATATTGAATCGCGGAAACTCCTCAATGACCGTTAGTACGGTTTCCGCAACAACAGATCCACTGGTGATTTGATGGCATATCTCGCCGAAAAGTGGAATCGCTCGCTTCACCAAGCAGGTGAAAGCAAACTTGTTGCACTGGATATTTCGAAAGCATTTGACAGGGTTTGGCATGAAGCCCTTTTGTCGAAAATGCTTGCTTTCGGCATCGATGAGTCTCTTCTTCAATGGATTAGAAGCTTCCTTCCGAACCGTTCAATTCAAGTTGTTTTGGACGGATTCAAGCCTGATGCTCACTTCGTAAGTGCTGGTGTTCCACAGGGCTCCGGTTTCTCTGCGATACTTTTCTCATTTTCATAAATGATCTCTTGTCTGTTACTTCTAATCCACTTCACTCCTTCGCTGACGACAGTACCCTCAGCTTCTCACATTCGTTTTTATTGGTCCTGAGTTTTGCATAAAAAGCTTTAATGGCTTGCTGCCTCATGAACAGGAATAGGTGGTAATCATCTGTGCCAGCCAAGCTCCCGGGCTTCTGGTGGATCACTATTGATGTATGTGATCCGGCGCCTTCTTAATGGAACACTGTTGCTTCGAACGGACCAATTATTGACAGAACAGGTCCGAGTTATGAATTTTCCGTATGGGGGCGACGTATAGCAGACGATTCGCTGACAATCTGACCAAAACCCACATCAACAAGCAGTCGAACATGTCTTGGCCATCGTTTGTGCCGGCTTACTACGATTCCACCACTACCGCTTTCTCTTTAGGTTGTCGTAAAGGGTCGACTTTTCTTCACTACTCACTATCCGCTTCAGATTTTGTTGCGATTCAACGGCGCGATTTACAGGTCCTTGAGGTTTTGTGATGTCAATGATGTCAAGCTGTATAGCCTTCTTGATCGGGATGAAGAGGTTGCGAAAAATGTCAGGTGCACCTTAAATCCACTGCTTTTTAGTCACATTTTTTTGTTATAGAAAGCAAAAGTAGGTAGGTAGGAAGGTAGCAGTGGCCGCCTGGTTTCAGAGAGACCAAGGCCCAATTAGCGCCGTTTCGATACCACCACCAAGTGACCTAGTGCTTCGACTTGTGTATTCAGATCCATCCTGTGGAGATGAGGAATTTAATGTTGCACAATTCTAGGTTACTGAGCTCTGATAGGTCGTCAAGAGAGTTGGCGCTTTCTATTTCTAACTAGAGCCAGGCTCCATCTAAAATTCGCCCTTGACAGGAAGGGTTGAAAAACGTGTCCCTTGACCAGGGGTTGGGATTTTTCCCATTTATATAAGAAGAAATTGATCTTAGACTTGGGAGTGCCGCAGAAAGGTTCAGAACCTATGTATTTTTCGCTGGTACTTTTCTTGACGAGTTGATCGGCAATTTCATTGCCCTTAAAACCTTTGTGTTTGACCTTGTTTCTTTTGGCGAGGTCTTGTAGGGCATCATGGCATTCCTAAACGGTTTTTGAGTTCGTGCTGTACGAATTCAGCGCTTTAAGCGCTTCTTGGCCATGAGGGAGTATATTGATGGTTACTCCTCTTATGCTAGTCTCTAAGTTTAGATTGACGCATGTTAGGACTAGGACACACTCCCAGGGCCTTTGAGATCTTTCGATTTGGTCCAAAGATGGTGGCGCCAACGTCAGAAACCATCTTAGAGCCATCGGTGTACCACCTAAGGCCTTTGGCGTTGAGGAACGGATCACTGGTATCCCAAGCTGAGCGGTTTGGGGTCAATATCTAAAATCTCTTGTCGAAGGTACAGGTGTGTGGCAATGCATCCGAGATCGTGGTAATCATATCCAGCTCAGGAAGATGTTGCAACATGGACATGTGACCCATGGGTCTACATGGCAACCTTGTTCCCAAGCGAACAATTCTGATTGCACTGCGTAATGCAACCTTTTTAATAAAAAGGTTCAGTGGATTAAGTCCAATTAGTGCTTCTTGAGCTGCCGTGGGTCAGGTTGGCATAGCGCCTGTAATGCCGAGACACGCTAGTCTCTGAAGGCATTGAAGCCTAACAATTGTAGTTTTTTGCTCAACTTTTGTCTACCATATCGTGGACGCATAGGTAATGCGAGGTCTTACTATAACGGTGTTTAACCAGAGAACTACCTTATGTTTAAGTCCCCGGGTCTTACCGTAGGTGCGTCGACAGGTCCACATGAGTTGAGTCGCTTTGGTGAGTTTGGTTTTAATATTGGAATTCCAGTTGAGTCTACGATCTAGGTCTAAACCCAGGTACTCGATTTCTTCTGAAAATCCTATGTTTGTGCCATTTAGGAAGACGGAGAAGGGCTCTACCCTTTATTAACGGGACTAAGATTGTCTTATTTGGGTTAATCGATAAACCCTCTCTGCCACACCAGTCAGAGGTGAACTGAAGCGCAAGTTGCATGCGTTACTAGGTCGTCAGCGTATCCGATGACCTCGTACCGGAGATTGGTTGGCTTGTGGAGCCGGCCGTCGATAACTACTAACCAAGAAGGGGTGAAAGGACTCCTTCTTGTGGACACCCATTAGCCGTCGATATCTCTCCGGATGTGGCTGATATAATATTTTGCATCGCCCTAATCCAGTGGTTAGTGGGATGGTCTACAACTCTGTGGAATAGTGCAGTAGTGATCTAGCCATATCCAGTATTACCGAAAGCCCCTCAATATCGAGGAAGGCACAAATTGCGATATAGCGCATTCTCAGTAGATCGTTCTTTGCGATATGCATATGATTAGGATGCAGTGGTATCTGATCCTCTAGGATACCTCTCATATGAAACTTATCAGTTTTCTTCATTGTTTTTAATAGGAACGATGTTAGGCATTAGGTTGCTCACTTGGCTTTCCAATCTTGGGGATGAAGACAAGGTTGACTTCTCTCCAGATTTGAGGTATGTAGCACAGGTTGAAACAGGACCTAAAAAGTGGTGATAAAATAGTGTTCAGGCCTCTCTGTAAGACACCGTCTTTGTCTGGGGCCTTATAGGGTTTGAATGCGCCAATTGCCCATTTAACTCTATCGGGACTTAAAAGTCTGCCAGAGAGGCTATTCGTTCTACTGTCAATGCGATTTGTGATGTTCGTCTGATCGTCAGAAGGCATCGACTGAGGAGTAGAACCGGGGAAGCGCACCTCAAGCAAAGTCTCCAGGGTTTCCCTAGGACTGCTCTTGGTATAGCGTTTTTTGGAGTCAGGCCGCAGTTAGCAGCGATTCTACGTTCTCGCAGTGTTTCCTTCAAGACATTCTCTTGGATTTCCTCAGTTCGAGGTTATATTTCGTGGAATCGGTTAGCAAGAACTTTCACAATACGTTTTGCTGCCTTTGCACAAATGTAGCCTACTATTCGTTGTGATAACCTGGTTCATATTCAGAGTTCATAGGTTTCTCTATCACAGAGTGTTGATCTCTCTTAGTCATTTCCAGCTTCCCAACACTAAGACATTTGCCACGGATACTGTCCAGTGCAGGCCCTTAGCGATATGTGAGAAGGTTCAAAACGTGTTTTAATAGCTTCAGGTGTAGGTGGAGGCGTGATTTCTGGGACCGAGCTAAATGGACCCTTCATTTGATATTAAAAACTCCAGACAGATACCCAAGTTCCTATAAAAGAGTCCGAGGTTGAGCACGTCTTCACAATATAGTGCGTGGTTCTGAGAAGGCAATTTCAGGCTTTGCCGGTTAAAGAGAATTGTATTTTTCTGAATTCCATTGTCCAATAAAGGGCCCCATGCTCTCATGTTTTAAAGATAGTAGCCGGCAGTTATTACAAAGTCAAATTCTACTTCATTTCTCGTGTCCAAACCCTCGTGGCTTCATTCCGTATGCACAGAAAAATTACTTTTATTCTGACCTTGCCTACACACGCAGGTACACAAGTCTTCTTACACTCGCTAGGTTTAGTTGGGAACATGTATGGCAATTAGCTGTCTAGGATCGGCACTGACCATTTCTGCGCCCTTAAAACACATCTTAACACGGTCTCCATCGTTGACATGTTTTCTACATACCGTGACTAACGAGACTAGCCCACGTCAGCACGGAAACACTATCTCTCAGCACCTATTAAATGTAGCTTCAAGTATCATTCCAATGAAACATGACCCTGAAGAGAGTAGAGTCAAAACAAACCTTACGAAGTACTCCATAGAGTTCAGGTTTCTGTCTCGAGTTTAATTCGTCATAATTTAATTAAACGAATGCTCGTGTGTCTTGGTACCGTCGGTGGCACTGCGTTAATCATTTATGAGCAGAGCTTCGCGGTTCAGCTCTGACGTAGGGAGAAACCGAACCGAAACCAACAAAAGGAAGGAAATGGCCAAAAATCGTACGGTTGAGTAAGCTTTCAGAGGAGAACATTCAAAAATACATATCACCGAGCAGAAGCTGCCATTCGTCACGCATCTGGACACGCCATTCGTCAACACTTCCCGCGAAACTATACCATTAGGAACGTGCAAGATGGAGATAAGTAAAGCATGAAGTAAAGAAATATTCCATTTTATTACGTGCACCCAATTACCCACGAAGAGGAAAGAACAACAAATCAAACTTTGTTTACAGGTAGTACAGAACCATGTTAGGATCTTATCAGGTCGAGTAGGAGTGGTGTGTAGTAAGTGATAATGCAGTCGGCACCGGCGCGCCTAAAGCCTTTCATCGTCTCCAATAGAACCGATTCCAATTTGAAAGCTCCGCTTTTTGCACCATGATACAGCATTGCGTATTCGCCAGATACCTGCAAGAGAGATAAGCAAGATGCTGATTAAAGACACGGCTACCCAATGAGTCAGAACAAATATTGATAGTTGAACAACTGAACAAGTTCTTTAATAACTAAATGGAGGCCTTGTTAACGCAGGTGATTCACTTGCGTTGGAAGTTGTGAAATGCTGCGTGATAAGGTTGAGTTTAATTTGGTTTATTGCTCAAAGACACGTCCATTCTAACACTAATGTTAAGCAAGCTTCAAGTGCTGTAGTTGGATTGAGTTCTTACACATATAACCGAGAAATGTCGCGGTTTTTTATATTTAGCTCTTCACAGAAGACTTTCGGCAATGTGATAAGCCCGTGGACTAACTAGATGGAGTAGCGGGGATGAGGATACTTGCTTAAATGACTGGTGTTTTTTTAGACTTATACAAATTCACCATGAAAAAATGTGGTCTAGGTCCGGGTCGCAAGGCCCACACGATTTCCCAGTGGGAAAAATTAAGACACCAATGGAACGATTATCTCTTTTTTTTTTTTTTTGAAAGCTAACGTGACCGAAATGGTTCACCACGCTACAGTCCGTGGTGAACCTGGGCCTCATCTTTGGCAAGCTGTTTCTAGCGCCGCACGCCCAGTTGGTTAAGCTCCCCTTCCATCTGTGTGCGCCACCGTAGATGCGCCCGTCCTCTGCCGCGCCTTCCTTCCGGGGTGGATTCGAAGACTCTTCGGGTCGGAGCTATATTTTCCATTCGCTCTACATGGCCTAGCCACCTTGGACGCTGTATCCGTAGACGTCGTACTAGGCCGATGTCGCTGTACAACAGTTCTTCGTTATATCTTCTCCTCCATACACCGCTTGAACAAACGGGACCGTAGATAGTGCGCAGAATTTTCCTCTCGGAACGACCAAGGCCATCTTCATCCGCTTTTGCTAAGGTCCAAGTCTCTGCGCCGTAAAGGAGGACTGGGATGATCAAAGTCTTATATAGTGTCACCTTGGTTTTCCGAGAGAGGGCTCTACTTCTCAATTGCTACTTGAGCTCAAAGGAACAACGGTTGCCAAGAGTGATTCTGCGTTTTATCTCAGCGCTGGTGTTGTTGTCGCCAGTCATTAGTGAGCCAAGGTAGACGAATTCCTCGACCACTTCAAAGTTATATCCGCCCATGGTGACGTTCTGGCCAATACGTCGGTGTTGTCCGTCTCGTTTAGATGAAAGCAGATATTTGGTTTTACCCTCATTAACCTTCGCCGACGATATTGCCATCGTCACAGTGGCTAAGCATATAGAAGAAGTAGAGGCTACTGCGAACGCAGCTATCGCTAAAGTGAAAGATTGGCTCTCAATTGCCGGTCTGGAACTAGCAGCCCAAAAAACGGAGGGTGTGCTTATAACAAGCCGTAAAAAGGTGGAATATGCGTGCTTCTTAGTCGGAGATCGGGCGATAAGGTCCAAGAAAGCAGTCAAGTATCTAGGAGTCATCCTAGACAACAGGCTTTCTTTCAGTGAACACATACTGTATGCCAGCGAGAAGGCATCACACGCACAACGAGCTCTTTCGCGAATGCTTCCGAATATAGGCGGTCCCGGATATGCACGTAGAGTGCTACTCTCACGGGTAGTCAGCTCAGTCCTACTCTACGCTGCTCCAATTTGGGCAGAAGCCCTTGCAGTAAAAGGACTAAAGCGGAAATTGGATTCAGTCTATCGACTGTGCGCAATAAGAGTAATCTGCGGGTTCAGAACCATATCAGATGACGCAGCGTTCGTGATAGCAGGAATGCTACCCATCGATATATTGGCAGACGAGATCAAAAGGGTATACCACAGGCGAACACCAGACCGGCAGCAGACCAGGCTTATAAAAGCAACGGGCAGAATCCATGGCAATGTGGCAAGTCAGATGGGACACTTCCACAAAAGGAAGATGGACGCACAGGCTCATTCCCGTCATCGAAACATGGACATCAAGACCGGCAGGAGACTGCAATTCTTTCGCAGTTTTTGTCTGGTGGCTATCGAAAGTATCTGCATAGATTTGGATATGATAGCTCGTCCTTTTGTCCACAATGCCCAAATTCCGAGGAGGACGCAGAACACACAGTTTTCTATTGTAGTCGCTTTATGCAGGACAGGCAAAGGCTAAATGTACCGAGTCCTGAAAACTTGGTCCCCTATATGATGAACTCGGTGGAAAATTGGAACCAAACATGCTCGTACATTGCATCAGTACAAATAGCGCTGCGGCAAGCCGAAGCAGAAAGAAGAACCCAAGAGGCTTCTACTCGAGATACAGCGTAAATCGCTAACCAGCCCCGCGAAGTAATACCTAACGGCAGTCCCGCGGGGAGAGTGGTTGAAGTGTGCAGAGGTGTGAAAGGAGAATAATATCCCGCGAATCGTGCATGCTGGCAACACGGGTTACCAGTATCTTTTGAAGATTCCAAATCCTTGGGCGCAACAACAAAAATAAAAAAATAAAAAAAATAAAAATAAAAAAAAAAAAAAAAAAAAAAAAAAAAAAAAAAAACCCTCATTAACCTTAAGACCCATCTTAGCCGCTTCTACCTCAATGCTTACAAAGGCCTCATTGACGTCTCGCTGTGTCCGTCGAATCACGCCAATGTCGTCGCCCTACGCAAGCAATTGCGTAGACTTGAAATAAATCGTACCTCTTGTGTTGGTCAGTAACTCTTGCACGATCTTTTCAAGCACGATGTTGAAGAAGTTGCACGACAGCGCGTCACCTTGCCTAAATCCTTTCGTAACATCGAAGGTCTCGGTTTGCTTATTACCGACCTTAATGGAGCAGCGAGAATTCTCCATTGTCATCCTGCACAGTCGGACGAGTTTGGCAGGGATGTTAAAACTAGACATGGCTTTGTATAGCTCATCTCTATACACGCTGTCATATGCAGCCTTGAAAACGACGAAGAGGTGGTGAGTGTCGGTTTGGTCTTCTCCAAGATCTGCCGTAGCGTAAATATTTGGTCCTTTGTGGATTTACCTGGCCTGAAGCCACACATATAAGAGCCGATCAGGTTATCTACAAACGGTTTCAGGCGTTCACACAATACGACAGAGAAGACCTTATATACGATGTTGAGGAGACGTATTCCTCAATAGTGGGCGCAGTTATAGGCGTCTCCTTTCTTATGGACCGGGCAAACGATGCAGAGGTTCCGTTCGTCGGGCATGCTTTCTTCAGACCATACCTTGCAAATGAGATGGTGCATGCACCTTACCAGCTCATCTCCAGCCGCCTTAAGAAGCTCAGCAGACAGGCCGTCTGCGCCCGCGGCTTTATTAGACTTAAGTCTTGATATCGCTTTTTTGACTTCGTCCAGGTCGGGTGGACGGAATTCTCTTACATCGTCATCAATTTCGAACGTATCGTTCTACCTGACAGCGGCATCCTGTCTGTCATCGCCGTTATACAGTCTACAGAAGTGGTCTTACCAAATTCTCAGCATCGACTGCGACTCTACTACCAGTTCTTCATTTTCATCCCTGCAGGCCGCCGCTCTGGCTTTGTAGCCATGGCATGTTCGTTTTACCTTATTGTAAAACTTCCGGGCGTCATTCCTGCGGAAGCGTCTCTCCATCTCCTCGATCTCACGCTTTCTGGGTTCTCTTTTCTTTCTTACGAGAAACGTGTGTTCTTCTCTTCTCTTCTGCTCATAGATTTCGCGAACAGCTCTCGTCCGTCGTTGCAGCGTGGCTTTATATGCTTCTTGTTTTGCTGCATGGGCTTGTTTGCATTGTTCATCGAATCAGGGGTTTTTAGTTGGTGACGGTTTGAGACCCAGCACCTCTGAGACAGCGTCTCTGACGGCGCTCTGACATTGCGCCCATTCCTGCTCTATTGCTTGTGCTGCAGTCGGCGGATTTTGAGAGAGATTGGAGGAGACACGGTCGGCAAAGATTCTGGCAGTCTCTTGCGATTGTAGCTTTCCGACGTCAAACTTACGTTGTCCTACTCGACTTCTAAGCATTCTTGATATCCTCATTCGTACCTTGGCCACAACAAGGTAGTGGTCCGGGTCGATGTTGGCTCTTCGGAAGGTTCGTACGTCGAGAATACTGGAGGAGTGTCTGGCATCGATCGCAATGTGATCAATCTGATTGGTGGTCGATCGATCAAAAGACCGCCAGGTACCCTTGTGGATGTTGAGATGGGGGAATCGTGTGCTTGCTACAAGGAGGTTACGCCCCATTAGGAAATCGATTAGCCTAAGTCCGTTGTTGGATATGGTGTTCTGGAGGCTATGCTTTCCTATGATCGACTCAAATATGTCCTCTTTGCCAAGTTTTGCATTCAAATCTCCTAGAACTCTTTTCGTGTCGTAGCTGGGGCATTGGGCATAGGTTATATCTAGAAGATCGTAGAATTCTTCTTTGACTCGATCTACCTTTTCTTCCGTTGGGGCGTGAGCGCATATGAAGCTATTAGACGAATAATGGGTAATGGGTAACACAACCTTGTTGTTTCAAACTCTGTCTATGACTGTCTGTTTATTTTCCGTCTTTCTTAAAACTACCTTAACAATACTTACTTACTTATCAGGCCAGCGATTCATGGAGAATCTGAGCCTGAGCTATAGCTGCCTTCCATCCTTGACTGTCCCCGGCACGCTGCTTCCAGTTATCAAGACTAAGATGTCTTACATCCGCGATTGCCTGGTCTTTATACGGAAGGTTCGCTCTTCCCCTTCTGCTCGAACCAGGAGGCTCGGAGTCGAAGACCCTCTTAGCTGGAACGTTGATGTCCATGTGCTCGATGTGGCCAAGCCAGTTTAGTCGTCGGATCGTTGCCTTCCGGACTACATCCACATCTTTGTACAGCTCGTAGAGTTCGCGGTTGTGTCTTCTTCTCCATTCACCTTCCTCACAGACAGGACCAAATATCCGGCGCAGAATTTTTCTTTCGAAAGAATCCAAGATCAGCTCCGCTGTCCTGCTTATCGTCCAGCTTTCGGCTCCGTACAGCAAGACTGGCAGTATGAGCGTTTTGTAAAGCATGACTTTGGTCTTTCGGGTGAGGAGTTTTTACCCCAGTTGTTTGGATAAGCCGAAGTAACAGCGGTTGCCAAGGGCGATTCTATGCCGGACTTCCACTGTGGTGTCGTTTGTGGAGTTACGTTTGCCCAGAGGTAGACAAACTCCTTAACTTCCTCGAAATTATAGCTGTCAATCGTTATGTTTTGTCCAAGGTGGTGAGTGACGGATTGGTTTTTGCCTGACAGCATGTACTTCGCCTTGTCCTCATTGACCTTAAGACCAACTCGTTTCCCCTGTTCTTCAGTCGCCGTGAATGATGATGTCGATATCATCCGCGTATCCTAGCAGCTGGACGGACTTGTAGAAGATAGTGCCTTCTCTGTTGACGCCTGCCCGTCGCACTATCTGCTCCAGCACCAGGTTGAAGAAGTCACATGACAGCGCATCTCCTTGCCAAAATCCGGTGCATGTTTCAAACGGTTCCGAAGTCCTAGAACCGAGTTGCACGGTGCATCGCGTATTTCTTAGCGTGGCGCGACATAACTGGATCAGTTTTCCCGGGATCAAGAATACGACCATCGCACCAAACAGTCATTCACGATGAATGCCGTCGTATGCGGCTTTGAAATCGATGAAAAGATGGTGGCTATCGATTCGAAACTCGTTGCTTCCAGGATTTGTCGAGGTGTGGAAATTCGGTCTATAGTCGATTTGCCGGGCCGGAAGCCGCACTGGTAGCTGCCGATTAGTGCGGTGCAAAATGGCTTTAGACGTTCCCACAAAACCCTGGACGGGATCTTGTATGCGACATTGAGCAGGGATATACCTCTATAGTTCTTGCAAGAGGTAGGATCGCCTTTTTTGTGGATGGGGCATATAGAGCTGGTATTCCAGTCGTCGGGCATGCTCTCATCTTCCCAAATTTTGCAGATGATCTGGTGCATGCTCCCTACCAGAGCATCGCCGCCAGCCTTGAACAGCTCTGATAGCAAGCCATCTGAGCCTGCGGCCTTGTTGTTCTTCAGCTTCTGAATAACTGTGCCGACTTCTTCGATGCTGGGTGGGAAGACTACTTCTGCGGCTGGAGTTGGGATTTCCTCGGTCCCTACCACTCTATCTTGGTCATGCTCGTTAAGCAGTCGAGGTCTTAATCTTGCTGCTACGAGGAAATGGTCAGAGTCGACATTTGCCCCTCTGAATGTTCGCACATCCAGGATGTTTGACGAGTGCCTTGCGTCAATGTGCTCATTGATCGATTTGGTTGGCGGTTCGACCGTCCGGAGATCGCCAGGTTGCTGTGTGGATTCGCTTACGAGGGAATCTTGTGCTACTTATCACCGCATTACGAGCTGTCGCAAAGTCCGTGAGACGGAAGTCGTTACCTGTTGTTTATCGTGGAGGCTGTGCTTTCCGATCACTCCGCCAAGAGTGTTCCTCTTACCGATTTTGGCGTTGAAGTTCCCGAGTACGATTTTAACATCGTACTCCGGACAAGCTCCGTAGGCGTTGTTCAGAAGGTCATAGATGTCCTCCTTGTTAGGGTCTTCAGCCTCTTCGGTAGGGGCGTGTGCACATATAGGGCTGATGTTATAAAATCTGCCTCTGATGCGGATCACAGCCAGGCCAGTAAGTGCAACCTTTTGTGACAGCATCGGGTGCGGTCAGTACTTAGACGGGGAATCGCTTGGAAACACCGTGTGTTGTTGGCATCAAGCCGCCTTTTTGCTGTCGCTCCATGTAACCCAGGGTAACGTTAGTACCGAGGCAATAGTGTCCAGTCTTCATATGGCCCGAATAAACCCGGGAAAACGCAGTTTGATTGGGCAAAGGCTGAGTACTCGCTTAATAAACTCGGCGATAGGGAGAGGGCAAGCCCCTCCTGTGGCTCCTTGCGGTCAATGGAATGGTCAAGATTCTAAGGGCGGATGATTTTACTGTCACGGCCTACGCCGACGACATTGCCATCTTAATTTTTGGAAAATTTCCGCAGGTTCTCAGCGATAGACTAAGTTATGCACTGATGTTAGTTGATAACTGGGTCAAGGGGCGAGGCCTGGGAATAAATCTGGCGAAAACAGAGATACATAGTACTCTTCACAAGGAAAATATCTGTATCAAGATACACCTATCCCCGTATGAATGGTATCGATCTAATCCCTAGAAAATCTGCCAAATATCTTGGCATAAACCAAATATCTGCTTTTGTCTAAAAGTGACCGTCAGCATCGACGTATTGGCCAGAACGTCACAATGGGCGGATATAACTTTGAAGTGGTCGAGGAATTCGTCTACCTTGGCTCACTGATGACTGGCGACAACAACACCAGCGCTGAGATCAAGGACTTTGTCTACCTCGGACCCGCAGTAACTAATACGAAGGATATCAGTACCAAGATTAAACGCAGAATTACACTTGCCAATCGCTGTTTCTTTCGGCTTAAGAGGCCATTGAGTAACAGACGCGTTTGATGCACTGTCCGACTCCATCCAAAGAATTGTTTCCCGGTCTCCTCGCACTAAAATCGTTACTGCGGGCGATTTCAATGTTCACAATTCTCAGTGGCTTCGGCATTCTGGACAGACAACACCCGAAGGAAGGTATGTCGAAATTTTCGCTGAGCTGAGCCAATTAACTCAGCTTGTGAATGAGCCATCCCGTATCCCGGATATTGTCAGTCATACCGCCAATACCCTGGACTTGTTTCTTACCTCTCAACCTGATAAATACACCTTGGATGTATTATCTCCTCTAGGCTGGTCTGATCACTGTGTCATATCAGCTCACTCTACTCAGTTAAAGCAAAAGCTCCCAAAAGAATAATATGGGAATATAAGAAAGCTAATTGGTGCGGCCTTAACAACTTCTTTCGGAGCTTTAACTGGTCGTTGTGCTTCCTCGACAACGACGTGGACGCCGCGGCTGATATGATTACAAACATGATCAACACTGGCATAAGCAATTTTATCCCTAATAGGGTAAAAAGTCTAAAGCCGGTGGATAATGTGTGGTTTGACTGGAGCTGCAAAGAGGTTATCAGGTTGAGAGAGATAAGTTTTCGGAATTATAAGACAAACACCACTGAGGAAAACCGAAAAAGATATATACAAGCCAGAAATGACTGTAACTCCCACATTCGACGAGCCAAATTTTTACATGACCAAAAACTGAGGCGTAAAATCCTACAATGTCCCAAGGGTAGCAGAAGTTTTTGGTCTTTCGTTAAAAACATCAAAAACTCCGTATCTTCGTCTATACCTACGCTCATTCACAATGGCATTCCAGCTGTCAAACCCTTAGACAAAGCTAATCAGCTTGCTGCCCACTTCGCAGCAAACTCGCAGCTCCCCAAATCATCTTTGTCACCGCCTGTTCTGGAGTACGTAAATTTCAGCATGGGACAAATTCACTTCCGTACTCGTGCAGTGGCAAGGGTTCTTAAAGAACTTGACATACTCAAATCCGCTGGTCCAGATGGTATTTCCCCAATAATTCTGAAGAGGTGTTCTTCTACGCTGGCAAAACCACTGCGTAAGCTTTTTCACCTTTCCTACTCTTCTGGGCTCTACCCGAGTAGGTGGAAAACAGCATTTGTCCAGCCCATTCCCAAAAAAGGCGAATCTTCTTCTCTCTCCAATTACCGACCCATTGCACTAACGTCCCTTCTTTCCAAGGTCATGGAAACACTGATAAATCGTCAGTTAATGAAATATCTCGAGTCGCAGAAACTCCTCAATGACCGGCAGTACGGTTTCCGCAGCAACAGATCCACTGGTGATTTGATGGCATATCTCACCGAGAAGTGGAATCATCCGCTCCACCAGGCGGGTGAGAGCAAAGTAGTTGCACTTGATATTTCGAAAGCATTTGACAGAGTCTGGCATGAAGCTCTTTTGTCGAAAATGCGTGCATTCGGGATCGACGACTCTCTTCTTCTATGGATTAGAAGCTACCTTTCGAATCGTTCAATTCGAGTTGTCTTGGACGGATTCAAGTCTGACACTCACTATGTAAATGCTGGTGTTCCCCAGGGCTCCGTTTTGTCTCCGACACTCTTTCTCATTTTTATACATGATCTCTTGTCTGTTACTTCTAATCCAATTCACTCCTTCGCTGACGACAGTACCCTCAGCTTCTCATATTCGTTCACTTCTTTACGACCCTGCACTTCGGCTGTAAATAGTGAGCGGCAGCGTATGTTAAGCTCATTAAATTCCGACATCGACAGCATCATCCAATGGGGTGAAAACAATAGAGTGGAATTTAATGCTTCTAAAACACAATGCTGTCTTCTGTCGTTAAAGCGTAACACCGACCCAATACCATCATCCATGAATGGCACTTGTATCACGGAAGCCGAAAAGCTTTCCATCCTGGGTATGTGCATCAGTGACAACCTTTGTTGGAATGATCACATATTCAGTGTCGCTAAGAATGCCGCGAAATGCTTAGGTTTCCTATACAGATGCAAGAAATTCTTCACACCCACCGATCTGGCTACAATTTACAAGGCGTTCATTCGTCCTAAATTGGAGTTCAACGCTCATGTCTGGTCTGGTGCATCTAAGACCTCATTGCACCTACTAGATAGAATACAAAAACGCGCGATAAAACTGATAGATGACCCCAGCATCACCAAAACACTAGACTCGCTGGAACATCGCAGGAACGTATCCTGCTTTTCATTGTTTTATCGTTACTTTCATCATAAATGTTTTGATGAAATAGCCAGTTGCATTCCGCCCCTTCATAACTTCTCCCGCGATACACGCCTCTCCCGGAATGCGCATGAATTCACCTTGAAGCCCGTTTTCGGTCGTACTGTCAAATATAGAAATTCTTTCCTCAACCGAACCACACGAATGTGGAACGCGCTACCTCGTTCAGTCTTCCCCTGCAATACAATACAATATGCAGACATTTAAGACCAATGTCAATAGGCAGCTCCTCTCCCTCTCCCTGTTACCTTCTGCTCGCACAACGCCTGTCGTTATAAGGCCTTAGCCTTGAGTGCGCGTGCGACTCTAAAACAAAAAAAAAAAAGAGAGACCAAGTTTGCTTCATATAATACTGTCCTCCTCAATGGCGCAGAAGAATGGACGCTATTGAAAACGGATGAGAAAGCTCTTGGTCTTTTCGAGACAAAATTCTGCGTGCGGTCTTGTGTTGGGGTCATCTGGAGGAGGAAATTCAACTACGAACTGTACGGCCTGTAAGCGTCTACGTATACAACGCTTAAGATGGCTAGGCCATATGGACCGTATGGACAACAAAGCTCCGGTCCGAGGAATCTTCGAATCCGAGCCATTGGAACATGCCAACAGAGGACACCCTCGACTCAAATGGCGCACACGAGTGGAGAAGGACCTAAACCAACATGGGGTGCGTGACTGGAGACGGCTGGCAAGGGATCGTGCTGGCTGGAGTCGCTTGTTGGTTGAGGTTCAAGATCACACCGGTCTCTAGCGCCACGAAGAAGAAAGACTAACTTCGACATCCGTGCCTAGTTTCACATCATAAAGCATAAAAGTGAATTTCTCGATTCGAAAGCCTTTGGCGACAAGTGGTATAAAGAGTTCCAAGAAAGCCGAGAACTTGTCGTGGACGAAAAGCGCCCAGACGACCATCAAACTCAACCGCCGAAGTTCGCGTCTAAGAAACCAAGGCTTTGGTGCTTGCAAGCCGTCGATTAACAATTAGAGATCTTGCTAATGATGATAGCAGTTCAAAAAGATCAGTCAATTCCGTTTTAAATGATAGTCATAGCCACACTTACCTGATAAACATAAAGCGGCAGACTTGGGAATGCATCTTTCGTCTGCCTAACAATATCCAAGTAAGGCAGACCTGGTTTCACCATCAGCATATCAGCGCCTTCTTCAGCATCACGTACCTAAAATGTGATTTCAGTAAACGTAAACGCAAACTCACTTAGTAAACAATAAACAAAAAGTCTGATAACATACCGCAGCACGTAAGGCTAGACCCTTCGAGCCGGATGGCAGCTGATAACACTGTCGGTCACCGAATTCAGGCGCACTCTGTGCTGCTTCCCTAAAAGGGCCGTAGAAATTTGAAGCAAACTTGCATGAATACGATAACAATGACACCGTATTCTCAAAACCATTCGATATAAGCGCCGTTTTGATGGCCTTTATACGATTATCCATCATATCGGATGGTGCTATAATGTGGGCACCAGCTTTCGCGTAGGATAGCGCAACCTCAGCTATTCTCGTTGTACTCGGCCCGTTGTCGATCGTCGATCCATTCAGTATGCCACAATGACCATGATCTGTGTACGGACAAAGGCATACATCGCACGCGAGCAACAAATTCGGAAACCATTGGCGTAGTTTCGGAAGTGCTCGCACAACTGGATTTGAAGCATCATCTGCCGCAGATGCCTGACTGTCCTGAAAAGAATTGTTCCACGTCAATTACAACCGAAAGCACTATACGTTGTCCAACAGTTACCTTCACTTCACTGCCAACAATACCGAACAGCAAAATCGAGGTTAAACCCTTGGCAACGAGAGGCTCTAAGTGTTCTTTCAATTTGTTTATACCCATCCGCGCAACGCCCGGCATACTGGCGATTTCTTCCACCGCATTGTCTCTGGGTCTACATGTAATGAGCGTGCTCGATTAATCTACGATATATTTGCAAAAACGCCGGTACTTACATAACAAACACCGGATACATCAAGTTAAATGCATTCAATTGACAATTTGGCTCCTGCAATAGCCGCAGTGTGGGATGGAATATGCCTGAGTGCAATTTCGTGTCCATTATAATTCACTTACGAGCACCTGATAAGAAAGTGGCTAATCAATTGCACGTCAAATGATTAGCTAGTGACTGCTAAATACCATGATGTGCCTGAAAAACACTTTGGCCAGTGGGTTTCGTTAAATGTTTCGCCGGACTTTGGAGCGAGGTGAGGAGCTCTCTCTGCGACCGGTTTTTGAACGAATATTTGAATTGAATTTGAACTGATTATCGGGGGACATGGTGTTGATAAGGATTTCTTGCCAACATCGTTTCTGGATAAATAGAAATAGGGATTCGTTCCGGTAAGGCAAGCAGATTAATAAAAACAAAAGATTTCGCGATCCGCAGACAAGTTTTTACGCACAATTTGTTAAAGTTATTTTGTAACATAGAATAGAATTGCATTTGCTTATTTCCTTTACATCTTTTTTCTGCTTTAAATCCTTTTTTTTTATTAATTTCTGGTAAAGTGGAGAAATTTAATTCCAATGTAACGACTTGACTTTTATATTTGACATTTCTCTACTTTGACGTCGAACTGAACGATAGAGTTCAGGCAACAAGGGATGTGTTTGCAAATTACTTGTTTAAGGTGCAGGCCACATTGTGTTACGCTTTACATACATATGTACATACATACTGTTGCGGAGATGCAAGCGGACGGTTAAGTTCGAATTTCGCTGTCGAAGTTCGAAAGCTCTCTGGAAGCGGGGATTGGAATGATGTCAACTTCCAATGGAATTGTCAGAGCGTTCTAGAGATTTCCGAAGGAGGACTTCCAACGGCGAACGTTCGAGAAGGTGGACCGAGAGCTATATAATCGCGAGCACTCGCCCTCGACAGACATTCAGTTTGTGGTATAAAACAGCGTGTGACAAGTCGGTGTGATCAACCAGTGTGAAAAGAAAAGCTTTCAATAAAGGTTTGTGTATTGTGTAATAAAGTTTACAGTGGATAGTATTGGATAAAAAAGAAAAGCGGTGAAGCTACACAGATAATTGATCTGTGGTGAAAGAATTAAAAGTGTGTGTGTTTCAATTTAAACGAAAAAGGACAACTGTAGTTTATCGCAATCCAGTGGTGCGAACCCTATTCGGTGTGGGATCGAATAAATTCGTAACAATATGTACATACATACATATACATAAGTACATATGTACATACACTTGTAGTGGCCCGCATGTTCCACTAAAAGAGTCGAGGGGGTAATGAGCGCACGCGGGATCTCCAGGCCACTCGATCCTCCGTCATCGACTCTAACTCATCGGGAGCTATGCCCAAGCGCACCCAGGCGAGCTTTTGGACTTGGTCCAACCACCTTGTCCTGGGTCTGCCAAGCGGTCGCCTGCCTGATGGTATTGCATCCAAGGCTCGCTTCGGAAGTCGTGATGATGGCGACATTTGTCTCACGTGACCAAACCATCGAAGATTTGCCCTTTCCGTTCGGAGTAGCAGCTGCTCAACATTGAGCTCCCCGCGCACTGCCGTGTTTCTCACCCTATCCCGGCGAGTAACTCCCACAACAGCACGAAGAAGTCTCATTTCGGCAGCTTGTATTCGCGATCTTATTTTATCGGTCAATACCCAAATTTCATGACCATAGGTGAGAGTTGGAACAAATACTGAGTTAAAAACCGCTAACTTGGCTTTGACGAGAAGCTCGGTCTGATTACAGATCTTCCAAGCTGTTTAAAAATTGACCCAGCTTGGCCAATCCTGCAGGAAAGCTCAGTATTACCTCCTCCGAGATACTCAAACTTCTCCACCTGCTTCAATGGGACTCCACTAACATGTAGAGTGCATTGGACAGGTGTTCTGGAATTAACCATAACCTCGGATTTATCCACGTTAACCCTCATTCCAGCATCAGCGCATACGGCAACAAACCTATCTTGCGCGCACTGAAGTTCCATCTGGGAGAATGTGAGGACAACAAAGTCATCTGCAAGAAGAAGATGACTTATCCTCAACTCTCCCAATGTAAAACACTCCTCGCCTCGACTGCGCTGCAACATCCAGTCCATATATATATAATGAAAAGGAGAGGTGACAACACGCACCCTTGGCAAAGTCCAATGCCCACGGTGAAAGGTGTTGATTTACTACCGTTAACCCGAACGCAGCTGCTAAAGTTTGTGTATAGAGACTGAATGACCCTCAACAGACGACCATCAATCCCATACTCCTGCAGAACACTCCAGAGTTTACCTCGAGGAACTCGGTCATACGCCTTTTCCAAATCTACAAAGCAGCTGTAGATTGGTTTGGCGTACTCCCAAGCCTTCTCGAGTACTATTCTTAGAGTGAAAAGCTGGTCGGTTGTACTTCTTCTTCTTCTTAGTGGGCGCTATAGTTCGGGGTGAACCTGGGCCTCAACCAACATGCCCCTCCATCTAGCACGATCTTTCGCTAGCCTTTTCCATTGCCGCACACCCAGTTGGCTGAGGTCCCCTTCCACCTGGGTGCGCCATCTTAAGGGCGGCCGTCCTCTGCTTCCTCGTCCCTCGGGGATGGATTCAAAGACTCTCCGGGCTGGATCTGTGGTGTCCATTCGCTCTACATGGCCCAGCCATCTTAGGCGTTGAATCCGTAGACGCCTGACTAGGCTCATGTCGCAGTACAGCCCGTAAAGTTCGTGGTTGAATCTTCTACTCCATCCCCCGTCTGCGTTAATAGGCCCAAAAATCACGCGCAAAATCTTTCTCTCGAACCGAACAAGGGCCTGCTCATGCGCTTTTGATAGTGTCCATGCTTCTGCGCCGTACAACAGGACCGGGATGATAAGGGTCTTATATAGAGCCAACTTTGTCGTTCGGGAGAGGGCTCTATTACTCAGTCGCCTCTTGAGCCTATGTCTGCCTATACAAACGTTCTGGCCAAGTCGTCGGTGGTGAGCGTCCTTTTTTGATGACAGCATATATTTGGCCCTCGTTTACTGCCAAACCGATTTTCGCCGCCTCCATCTCAATACTCGCAAACGCCTCATCGACATCTCCCTGTGATCTACCTATTATGTCAATGTCGTCGGCGTATCCAAGGAGTTGCGAGGATTTGAAATAGATTGTGCCTCTCGCATTTGCCAGTGATTTTTGCACAATCGTTTCTAATACGATGTTGAAGACAGCGCACCGCCCTGCCTAAATCCTTTTTTGACATCAAAACTCTCAGTTAGCTCTTCACCTATTCGGATAGAGCTGCGAGCATTCTCCAAAGTCATCCTGCATAGTCTGACGAGTTTAGCAGATAAGTCAAAGGTAGACATAGCGTTGTATAGCTTGTCTCTAATTACGCTGCAGTAGGCGGCTTTGAAGCCGACAAATAGGTGGTGAGTGTCGACTTGAAATTCATTGGTTTTCTCCAGTATCTGCCGTAGTGTGAAGATTTGGTCGATGGTGGACTTCCCTGGCCTGAATCCGCACTGATAAGGACCTATCAGCTTATTTATAAAAGGCTTCAGGCGTTCACACAAAACGGCAGAGAAGATTTTGTAGGCGATGTTAAGGAGACTTATTCCTCTATAGTTGGCGCAATCAGAGGGGTCTCTTTTCTTGTGGATCGGGCATACGATGCTGAGACTCCATTCCTCGGGCATGCTTTCCTCTTACCATATCTTACGGATGAGCTGGTGCATGCTCCCAACCAGGTCATCCCCAGCTGCCTTGAAGAGCTCAGCAGACAGTCCGTCTGCGCCAGCAGCTTTATTCGACTTGAGCTTCGATATGGCAATCTTAACTTCGTCGAGGTCAGGGGGACAGAATTCTCTGCGGTCTCCGTCGATTAGAAATGGATCATTCTTCCTGACAGCGGTATATTGACTAACATCGCCGTTATACAGTCTGCAGAAATGGTTTTTCCATATTCTCAGCATTGACTGCGGTTCTACTATTAGGTGTCCGTTCTCATCCCTGCAGGCTTCCGTTCTGGCTTTATAACCTTGGCATGTTCGCTTTATCTGTTGATAAAACTTTCGAACGTCACGCCTGCAGTAACACCTCTCTAAATCCTCAATCGCGCGCTTCTCGTGCTCTTCCTTCTTTCTTCTAAGAAGCTTATGCTCCTCCCTTCTTTTTAATTCGTAGAGCTCACAAGCTGCTCTTGTTCTTTTATTCAGCGAGGCCTTATATGCATCCTGCTTCGCTGTGTGAATCCTCCAGCACTCGTCATCGAACCAGGTGTTTCTTCGTGGTGGAGCCTTGAAACCCAAAACTTCGGATGCAGAGCTTTTCAGGGCCTGTTTGTAAGGGCTCCACTGCTGTTCTATTGATAGCGTGGAGGATTGAGGTGTATTGGAGAGCTTAAGGGAGACGCGATCGGTAAAAGCACGAGCAGTTTCTGGCGATAGTAGCTTTCCGACGTGATAACTTTGTATTCTTACTCTACTCCGTTGCGTTCGTGATATCCGTAAGCGCATCTCGGCTACAACAAGATAGTGGTCCGAGTCGATGTTAGCCCCTCGGAAAGTTCGAACATCAAGAATAGTGGAGGAGTGTCTGACGTCGATCGCGATGTGATCAATCTGGTTGGTAGCCGATTGATCAAAAGACCGCCAGGAGCCTTTGTGTATATCGAGGTGTGGGAAGCGGGTACTGGCTAGAAGGAGATTTCGCCCCGTAGCAAGATCAATCAGCCTGTGTCCGTTATCGGAGGTGGTGTCGTGTAGGCTATGTTTGCCGATGACTCGTTCAAAGATGCTTTCCTTAGCCAGCTTAGCATTAAAGTCCCCTAGTACAATTTTGATGTCATAGCTGGGACATTGGGCATACGTTCTGTCTAGGAGATCGTAGAACTTATCTTTGGTGGAGTCATCCTTGTCTTCCGTTGGGGCGTGGACGCAGATCAGGCTGATGTTAAAAAATTTTGCCTTGATACGGATTGTTATGAGGCGTTCGCTCACATGCCGAAAGCTTAGGACTTTTTGCCTTAGTCCACCTCGAACAACAAATCCGCATCCAAACAATCGTTACCCTCTCTCCCTATAGCAGTCGCCTTATAAATGTCGCAGTTTTTCATCCGCTTTATACCCGGTCCATTCCATCGCATTTCCTGGATGGCGGTGATGTCCGCTTTATAGCGGTCTAGGGCGTCCGCAAGTTGTTCGGCTGCACGTGGCCTGTTTAGGGACCTAACATTCCACGTACAAAGCCGAAGATCATTGTCCTTTTTTCGTTTTTTGCAAGGGTCGTCAACATAAATCCGGTCCGTTATATCCGAGGCTTGTGGTTGTTTCGGAGTTTGTGTTTTTTTTTACGGTTACGGCTTACTAGGCCGTAGCCCAACCGACTAATCCTGTTTTTTTTTTTTGGCGGTCGGTTGTACTTCTGCCGTGTCGAAACCCGCACTGTTCATCCCCTATCCTGGATTCGACCGTAGCTCTAGAACGCGCCTCCAACACCTTAACGTAGACTTTACCAGGGACACTTAAAAGAGATATGCTCCTACGGTTGGAGCACTCTTTTTTATCCCCCTTTTTGAAAAGAGGAACAATCACCCCAGTTTGCCAATCGCTGGGTGTCTCACCGCATTCCCAGGCCACCTTAATGACACGAGAAAGCCATAATACTCCCTCTTTATCCATTGCCTTAAGCAATGGGTAAAGAGGGCCGAACTGGCCGAACTTCATCCACACCGGCGGATTTGCCAACTTTTAGCGATTCAATCGCTAAAACGACTTCCTCCACCGTTGGACTATTCTCCGCCACACGCAAGACTATAGGTCTGTCCCCCTCAGTGCCCTGTTCGGGATTGAGCAGCTCCGAAAAGTGCTCACTCCGTCTGCGTAAGATGTCCATCTCATTGGAAAGTAACACACCATCTTTGGATTTAACTCCTTCGATGATGTTGAATTTCCTTCCTCTGAGCCGGTGAATGGTTTGCCAGAACACCTTTTTCGCAGATCTATGGTCGCCTTCCAACTTCTCGCCGAACTCCTTCCAGGTCTGCTCTTTCGCTGGTCGCACAGCACATTTGCAAGTTCTTCGCGCCACAGTGTATCGGTCACGAGAAGCAGAGTCCCCAAGAGAATCCAGTCTCTGTAGGCCTTCTTCTTCTCTCTGATGGCTTCTTGAACTCCGGGTGTTTCGCTTTTCATACAGCCTCCTCCTCGTTGAGAGGTGAACAAATGTATGCACCTATCACCCTAGGATAGCTACAATACCCCGACCAGGCTGGCGGCAGAGCAGGAAAGAGCAAAATGTTCTTCTTTCTTCTTTTTCGGCGCTACAGTTCATGGCGAATCTGAGCATCCTTTAAAAAAGCTCTCCAATTCTCCAACTGGCACGGTCTTTCGCCAGCAGACTCCAGTGCCGCATGCATAGTTGGTTGAGGTCCTCTTCCACTTACGTGCGCCACTTCAAGTTTGGTCGTCCTCGACCTCGTCGACACTCAGGATTGGATTTAAATACCTTCCGGGCCGGAGCTATGGTTTCCATGCGCTCTACATGACCTAGCCATCTTAGGCGTTGGATACGCAGACGCCGTGCTACGTTCATGTCGCTGTCTTCTCTACTCCCAATTTATGCAGGTGGGGCCGAAAATCCTACGCAGATTTTTTTTCTCAAAACGACCAAGGGCCTCCTCATCCGCTTTCGATAAGGTCCATGTCTATGCACCATGTCATCGGCATATGCTTGTGCAAGCAGTTGTACCGACTTGAAAAACATGGTGCTTTCGTATTGACGAGTGAGTTTTGCACGATCCTTTCAAGGACGATGTTGAAAAATACAAACAATAGCGTGTCGCTCTGTCTAAAACCTTTTTTGACATAAAAGGTATCGGTTAGGTCGCTTCCGACCCTGATGGAGCAGCGAGATTTCTCCAATGTCATCCTGCACAATCTGACGAGTTTGGCAGGGATGTCAAAGCTAGACATGGCGTTGTATAGCTCGTCTCTATGTATGCTATCGTACGCGGCCTTAATGTCGACAAACAGATGGTGGGTGTCGATCTGGAACTCGTTGGTTTTTTCTAGGATCTGCCGCAGTGTGAATACTTGGTCGATAGTGAACTTCCAGGGCCTGAAACCACACTGATATGGACCAATCAGTTTATTAACGAACGGTTTCAGGCATTCACATAGTGCACCATAGAAGCTATATTAAGGAGACTTATACCTCTGTATTACTTTGGTTGCGTTACAGCCCATGAAGGACCAGAGCTAGGCTTCTCTCAATCACCCATGTTGTGTGTGATTTCATTTTCACACATTCCCATCATTTCCTACAGCTTAATGCCGATTCCGAACGGCGTAAGTCGAGAAACTTTTTCATGGAAATTATACTACGGGGGTACCCCGCCGAGGAGGGACGCCGCGAAAACATTCGATGGCGTTGGTGTTATCGGCATCCGAACTCGTTCATCGTACATTAGAGTCCAACACACTAACCACTGCGCCACGACGCGATCACAGACAAAGAGGTCGCCTTCCTTGTGGAACGGGCAAACAATGCTGAGACTCCATTTCTCAGGCATGCATTCCTCTGATCATATCTTACAGATGAGCTGGTGTATACTCCCAACCAGGACATCTCCAGCTGCCTTAAAGAGCTCGGCAGGTAGTCTGTCTGATCCAGTTGGATTTAAGCTTAGAAAGAGCATTCCTAATTTCGTCCAGGTCAGGGTGACGGAATTCCCTGCTACCATGGTCCGTTGCATCATCGTCATCGTCGTTACGTAACTTGGCCGCGACATGGTAATGATCTGAGTCAACATTGGCTCCTCGGAAGGTTCGAACATCCAAGATGCTGGAGGGGTGTCTGTCGTCGATCGCAATATGATCGATTTGATTAAGAGATAATTGATTAGGAGACTGCCAGGTCCCCTTATGGATATTGAGATGTGGGAATCGAGTGCTAGATATTAGGACATGATGCCCCGTCCCAAACTCTATTAGCCTGAATCCGATTTCGGACGTGGGGTCGGGTACGATGTGCTTTCCTACGACTCGTTCTCCTAGAACAATCTTGGTGTCATAGCTGGCACATTGAACGTATGTTCTGTCTAGAAGGTCATAGAAGTCATCTTGACTCTGTCGTCTTTCTCTTCTGTGGGGGCGTGAACGCATATCGCTCACACACAAGAGACTAAGGATTTTTTGTCCAAGTCCACCCCGAACAACAAATCCGCATCCAAATAGGAGTTGCTCGTTCTCTTTGTAACAGTTTCCGCAGTTTATGTCACGATTTTTCATCCTCTTTTTACCCGGCCCATCCCATTGCATCTAGGGCCCTAGCAGCCTAGGGCTTTTTCTAACCGTTCGGTGGCGACCGGTCTATTAAGGGACCTAACATTCCAGGTCGTCAGGAGGTCGTCAACATGTAGTCCGTCCGTTAAATCCGAGGCTTTTGGTTGTTTTGAGCTTATGATTTCTTACGGTTACAGCTTACAAGTTCGTAGCCCTTCCCCGTCTCCAAGGGGAAGCTGGAATGGGACTAAGTAACGGGAGGAGGCAGCGAGCAAACAGAGCAAAGAAGTTGATCGCGTTTAACATGGCAAACGCCAGCTTCGATCTCTGTCCCTGCTCAATCCAAGTTGACACACAGCCTCCGCGTGGCCTCCCCTGGATAGCTATACTGGCAACCGCCAGGTATGGATACAATGTGTGCAGCGACCCGACCCCTTCTTCCTGAGGAAAGAGGGATCTGGCCCTCCAGGTTGGGGGTTATGCTTAGGGGTAACATCCCTTTCGCGTAAAACAATAATTTGTACAGAAACAACCAATAGCCTCGGATACGGACGGATTACATGTTGACGACCCCCGTAAACGTCAAAAAGGAAACGAATTCCGGATCCGCATCGGGAACGTTAGGTCCCTCAACAGACCAGGCGCAGCCGGACAAGTGGTCAACTCTTTGGACTGCTATAAGGCTGACATTACCGCGCTCCAAGCAGTGCGATGAGATGGGCCAGGCAAAAAGCGGATGAAAAACTGTGATATCTAGTACGGAAACTGCTACAGAGACAATAAAGAACGCTTATTCGGATGCGGAAAAAAGTCTTAAGCTTCTAGTATGTAAGCGAACGCCTCATGGCTATCCGCATCAAGGCCAATCTCGGCAATATAAGCTTAATATGTCTCCACGTCCCCACAGAGGAGAAAGATGGCCGACATAAAGACGACTTCTATGATCTCCTAGGCAGAACATATGCCCAATGTCCCAGCTATGACACCAACATCGTTCTTGGAGATTTCAATACGAAGCTGGGTAAGGAAGCTGTCTTTAAACGAGTTATAGTAAAGCACAGCCTACACAACACCACAGGCACTCCTCCAGCATCCTAGATGTCCGAACCTTTCGAGGTGCCAACATCGACTCAGATCATTACCTTGTTGCAGCCAAGGTACGGATGCGAATTTTCCGGAATCAACGGAGTCGAGTAAGAACACCAAAATTTAACGTCGGGAAGTTGCAATCGCAGGAGACCGCCGGGGCCTTCGAAGATAAAGTCTCCCTCAAGCTCTTTCAAGTCCCGATACAATCTATGGAAACCATAGAACAGCAATGGAGTCGTTGTCAGAACGCCGTCAGAGAGCTCGCCTCAGATGTACTCAGTTTCAAGCCACCACCTTCGAGAAACCCCTGGTTTGATGGCGAATGCAAACAGGTCCATGTCGAGAAACAGAATGCATACATGGCTACATGTAAGGAGAGAGGAGCATGCGCTTCTGAGAAGGAAAAAGAAGGAGCACGAGAAGCGCGAGATGAAGAGATGTTATTGCAGGAACGACATTCGAAAAAGTAAAACGAACATGCCAGGGCTATAAAGCCAGAGCAGAAGCCTGCAGGGATGAGCACGGACAACTAGTAGTAGAGTCACAGTCGATGCTGAGATTGTGGAAGGACCACTTCTGCAGACTGTATAACGGTGATGATAGTCAAAATGCCGTCGTCAGGCAGAACGAAACATTCACAATGGACGAAGACGTCCATCCGACCTAGACGATGTTAAAATAGTTGCTGGAGCACACGGACTTCCCGAGGAACTGTTTAAAGCAGCTGGCGATGAGCTGGTTGGGAACATGCACCAACTTATCTGCAAGATATGGTCGGAAGAATGCATGCCCGATGTATGGAATCTCAGCATCGTTTGCCCGGTCCATAAAAAAGGAGACCCCTATGACTGCGCCAATTACAGAGGGATAAGTCTCCTGAACATCGCGTACACGATCCTCCTGTATAAGCGCCTGGAACCGTTCGTGGACAATCTGAAAGGTTCCTACCAGTGTGGATTCAGGGCAGGAAAATCCACGATAGACCAAATATTTACACTACGGCAGATCTGGGAGAAGACCCATTAATTCCAGGTCGACACGCACCATCTTTTTTTCGACTTTAAGGCCGCATATGACAGCGTTTATAAAGACGAGCTATACAATGTTTTAACATTTCTGCCAAACTCGTCGGACTGTGCAGGCTGACTATGGAGAACTCTCGCTGTTCCATTAAGGTCGGAGGTGAATTATTAATCGAACCCTTCGACGTTTAAAAAGTTTTAGAAGAGTGATGCACTGTCATGTGATTTCTTTAACATCATTCTTGAAAATATCGCGCGGGACTCTGCGGCCAATACAAGAGGAACGATCTACTTCAAGTCCACACAATTGCTTGCCTACGCAGATGACATTGACGTTATTGGACGGGCAAAGCGAGACGTCAATGAGGCGTTCGCAAGCATTGAATCAGAAGCGGCTAAAGTGAGTCATTTGGTAAATGGGAACAAATATATGCTATCATCAAAGAAAGACGCGCAACACCTTCGACAGTTATATTTTTGAAGTAGTCAAGGACTTCGTCTACCTTGGCTCGATAGTGGCAAGCAGCAATGACACCAGCGCTGAGATAAAACGCAGAATAACTCTTGCCAACCGCTGCTTCTTTGGGCTCAAGAGGCAACTGAGTAGTAGAGCCCTCCGTCGAAAAACTAAGTTATCCCTCTACAAAACCTTAATCATCCCTTAATCAAAAGCGGATGAAGAGGCTCTTGGGCGTTTCGAGAGGAAAATTCTGCGTGCAATCTTTGATCCCGTTTGTGTGAACGGAGAATGGAGGAGGAGATTCAACCAAGAACTGTACGGGCTGTACAGCGATATCGACCTAGTTAGACGTCTTCGGATCCAACGTCTAAGATGGCTGGGCCATGTAGAGCGAATGGACATCACCGCTCCGGCCCGAAGAGTCTTCGACATCAAGACGACCTCATCTACGGTGGCGCGCACAGGTGGAAAATTACCTCAACCAACTGGGCGTGTGGCACTGGAAGAGGCTGGCCAAAGGTCGTGCCGGCTGGAGAGGCTTGTTGGTTGAGGCCCTAGTTCACCCCGCACTGTAGCGCCATCTAAGTAAGAAAGTAGGTAGGTAGGTAGGTTTGTAGCCTTCCCAGAGTTGAGAAGAATGCACGTAGGCCAGGGAGGCCCGTTGTGCAGCTACGAGGGGGTTTTACCGCCCTATTCGTGGAACCATTTTGTGCTTCTTAAGAAGTTAAGAAGGTCAGGTATCCCTACTTTCTGTACATTTGTCAGACCGTTAAGGAGCCTAGGTAACGGTTCCTGATGTTACAAAAAGCTGGACAGGCACAGAGAAGGTGGTGAATGGATTCGACCTCCTCCTCGTCCTGACAGCTACTGCGGAAATCATTCGGAACTATTCCAAGTTTTTGCGCGTGACTGCCAATGAGGCAGTGTCCTGTGATGACACCAATTACCTTGTAGATGTCAGCTCTTTTTAGGGAGATTTTACTCCTTGTGCGTTGGCTGTCAAGCCGAGGCCAGATTTGCCTGGTGATGACGCAGGTATGTACCCGGGTCCATCTCAGGTTCGTCTCGGCCCTGGCGAGATTGGCCAGATTATGTTTAATGGTTGTCAGGGGTACTCCCTCACAAGCCACGATTGATTGCAGCGTCGTTCCTTGTTTGGCGAGTGTGTCGGCTTTTTCATTACCTGTAATGTTGCTGTGTCCCGGTACCCAGATAAGCTGTATGTTGAGGTGTTCTGCCATCTCGTTAAGAGATCGGCGACAGTCGAGACTAGATTTTGATGTGTACACATAGGACTCCAACGACTTTAAGGCTGCTTGACTGTCTGCGAATATCCGTCGTGGATATTATGTTCAACTTTAGCCAAGACAAAGCCTCTTTTATTGCCAACAGTTACGCCTGGAAAACGCTGCAGTGATCTGGTAATTTTAGAGCTTTATAAAGCTTAAGTTGTTTGCAGAATACCCCACTGCTCACCCCGTCTTTGGTTTTAGACCCGTCAGTGTAGAAAGTAAGAAAGTAAGTAACGTGCCGCAAGATATTCGTCTACGGTGGCCCTCCTCGCTTTTTAGCAGGCCAGCATCGTCAACTTCTATAAAGCAGATATAACCGCACTCCAAGAAGTGCGATGGGATGGACCAGGCAAAAAACGGATTAAAAACTGCGACATCTACTACGGGAACTGCTACAAGGAGAACAAACAGCGCCTATTCGGGTGCGGATTCGTTATTAGAGGAAGACTCCGACAAAAAGTCTTAAGCTTCCGAGATGTAAGCGAACGCCTCCGCATCAAAGCTAAATTTGGAAACATTAGCTTAATATGCGCTCACGCCCCAACGGAAGAAAAGGACGATCGACTCAAAGAAGAATTCTACGATCTCCTAGACAGAACATATGCCCAATGTCCCAGCTACGACACAAAAATAGTCCTAGGAGATTTTAATGCAAAACTGGGCAAGGAGGACATATTTGAGTCGATCATAGGAAAGCATAGCCTCCATAACACCACATCCGACAACGGATTAAGGCTAATCGATTTCCTAGCGGGGCGTAACCTCCTTGTAGCAAGCACGCGATTCCCCCATCTCAACATCCACAAGGGTACCTGGCGGTCTTGTGGTCAATCGACCACCAACCAGATTGATCATATTGCGATCGACGCCAGGCACTCCTCCTGTATTCTCGACGTACGAACCTTCCGAGGGGCCAACATCGACTCGGACCACTACCTTGTTGTAGCCAAGGTACGAATGAGGATATCAAGAATGCTTAGGAGTCGAGTAGGACTACGTAAGTTTGACGTTGGAAAGCTACAATCGCAAGAGACTGCCAGAATCTTTGCCGATCGTGTCTCCTCAAAGCTCTCTCAAAATCCGCCCACAGCAGCACAAACAATAGAGCAGGAATGGGCTCATTGCCAGAGCGCCGTCAGAGATGCTGCCTCAGAGGTGCTGGGTTTCAAACAGCCACCATCTAGAAACCTGGTTCGATGAACAATGCGAACAAGCCCATGCAGCAAAACAAGAGGTATATAAAGCCATGCTGCAACTACGGACGAGAGCTGCTCGCGAAATCTGTGAGCAGAAGAGAAGAAAGGAACACACGCTTTTCAGAAGAAAGAAGAGAGAGCACGGAAAGCGTGAGATCGAGGAGATGGAGAGATGCTTCCGCGGGAATGACGCCCGTAAGTTTTACAACAAGGTAAAACGAACATGCCATGGCTACAAAGCGAGAGTGGCGGCCTGCAGGGATGAAAATGGAGAACTGGTAGTAGAGTCGCAGTCGATGCTGAGGATTTGGAAAGACCACTTCTGCAGACTGTATAACGGCGATGATAGACAAGATACCGCTGTCAGGCAGAACGAGCCTTTCGCAATGGACCACGAAGTAACAGAATTCAGTCCACCCGACCTAGACAAAGTCAAAATAGCGATATCAAGACTTAAGTCTAATAAAGCCGCTGGCACAGACAGCCTGTCTGCTGAGCTTTTTAAGGCGGCTGGAGATGAGCTGGTAAGGTGCATGCACCATCTCATCTGCAAGGTATGGTCGGAGGAAAGCATGCCCGACGAATGGAATCTCAGCATCGTTTGCCCGGTCCATAAGAAAGGAGACCCCTATAACTGCGCCAACTATAGGGGAATAAGTCTCCTTAACATCGCATATAAGATCTTCTCTGCCGTATTGTGTGAACGCCTGAAACCGTTTGTGGATAACCTGATCGGCTCTTATCAGTGTGGTTTCAGGCCAGGTAAATCCACAATAGACCAAATATTTACGCTACGGCAGATCTTGGAGAAGACCCAGGAATACCAAATCGACACTCACCACCTCTTCGTCGATTTCAAGGCCGCGTATGACAGCGTATATAGAGACGAGCTGTACAAAGCCATGTCTAGTTTTAACATCCCTGTCAAACCCGTCCGACTGTGCAGGATGACAATGGAGAATTCTCGCTGCTCCATTAATGTCGGTAAGGAGCAAACCGAGACCTTTGATGTTAAAAAAGGATTTAGGCAAGGTGACGCGCTGTCGTTCAATTTATTCAACATCGTGCTTGAAAAGATCGTGCAAGAGTCACTGGTCAACACAAGAGGTACAATTTATTTTAAGACTACGCAATTGCTTGCGTACGCCGACGATATTGACGTAATTGGACGAAAACAGCAAGACGTCAATGAGGCTTTCGTGAGCATTGAGGCAGAAGCGGCTAAGATGGGTCTCATGGTTAATGAGGGTAAAACCAAATATCTGCTTTCATCTAAAAGAGACGGACAACACCGACGTATTGGCCAGAACGTCACCATGGGCGGATATAACTTTGAAGTGGTCAAGGAATTCGTCTACCTTGGCACACTGATGACCAGCAACAACAACACCAGCGCTGAGATAAAACGCAGAATCACTCTTGCCCACCGCTGTTTCTTTGGGCTCAAGAGGCAACTGAGAAGTAGAGCCCTCTCTCGGAAAACCAAGGTGACACTATATAAGACCTTGTTCATCCCAGTTCTCCTTTACGGCGCAGAGGCTTGGACCTTAACAAAAGCGGATGAAGATGCCCTTGGTCGTTTCGAGAGGAAAATTATGCGCACTATCTACGATCCCGTTTGTTCAAGAGGTGTATGGAGGAGAAGATATAACGAAGAACTGTACGGGTTGTACAGCGAGATCGGCCTGGTACGACGTCTACGGATACAGCGTCTAAGGTGGCTAGGCCATGTAGAGCGCATGGAAGATACAGCTCCGACCCGAAAAGTCTTCGAATCCACTCCGGAAGGAAGGCGCGGCAGAGGACGCGCACGCAGGTGGAAGGCGACCTCAACCAACGGGGCGTGCGGCACTGGAAACAGCTGGCCAAAGACCGTGCCGGCTGGAGACGCTTGTTGGTTGAGGCCCAGGTTCACCACGGACTGTAGCGCCACCTAAGTAAGTAAGTAAGCATCCGTCGGTTAGATGCTCGGTAGATGGTAGGGGTAGGCCTTTGTTAGTCCCTTACCATTTTTGATTAACCGTAATAAAATGAAATGCATGTGTGTGTTTTTAAGTTGTGTATATTGTAACGTTATAGTCTTAAAACTACACTTTCCTTAATAAATACGGGCTTTTTCAAAAAAGGTAAAAAACGTTAACACTTAAATGGTGAAAGTGGGCAACGAAATAAAATCATTCCATTAACAAAACAATACGAACAATTTAAAAATTAAAAAAAAAACAACAAAACAATCTCGTTAAAATACAACCATAATAAAGTGTGTTGGAGTGAGTTTACACACTTATTAACAAAAACTTTTAACTTACTCCCCTACTTGAGCATGAGCATCAGGTAAATCAGTAAACGTATTCAAACGAAGATGCGTTTATATGAAAATTTGGCAGAGGCGGAGGATAGCCACGACCACGTGGATCGACTTGCAATCCTGTTTACACACTATCTTGCATCTAAATGTTCGTATCAGTGCGTATGTAGAAATTGAAATACAATATATATTGTCCCTTCTTACGGTAGTGAATGGTTAAATTGTGCGCTTGGAGTGGACTTACAAACGGCAAGTGTGGACGTTCTCGGTATCTTGGGCACCGACGCATGTATGAATATCGGCTTCTGATCGTGTACCATTAGAATTGGTTTCGGTAATCTGGTCATCTGCTGATACATGACCGTTTTCATGGCTGGAGTTGTTCGAAGTGCTTGGCCTCACTATAAGAAAGGAAAAAAAAAACGAAGATATAAAGCTAAATGTTGAGGAAGGGGTAATAGAACTTGCCTTCGAGAGCATTCCTTTCCCTACATAGTGCATTAGTTGTCCTGGCCCTTATATTCTCCATATTAATCCGCATCGATATATGACCGAAGAGGAAGTAACCCAATCCCATTCCTAGTACTACGGCTAAGAATACATAGAAATTGTAGACCATGACGGACAGCATGAGCAGGTAGCTCACGACATTTTGAAACAAAAATATCACAGCTTGTCCTAGTATGTTGAAGAATTTTTTGGTTCCGGGTGAAGTTGATTGCGTTGATCTGTGATCGGCGAGTAGCAAGTTGGTTGTTTCGGTTGCGGCCGATGAGGCCGAGCGTAGACGTTCGCGCGCCGTGCGAGCTTTGGAATTAGTTTGGAATACCTGTCAAGAGATTAGGTTATTGACAAAGTGTTAATGAAATCATTTCTATCGATACTAAGGCGGGTCAATAAGTCTTTAGAAAATCTAAGAGAGATTGCGCTCGTAGCAAGGGTTCTGTTTCTAGTAAGCATCATTCTCACTAGGTATGTGGCAAAATTTCGCGCCATATTTTTCAAGTGGTTTCGTTTTTATTGTCAGTTAAAGTAAATAACTAATGGAAAAAACTGAGTTACACTGCAAATTGTAAGTGTGTTACTGCAACACACCAATAAGTGTGTTTTCATTGTAGTAATTTTTAACGCAGACGGACTCCCCGCGGAACTGTTTAAAGCAGCTGGCGATGAGCTGGTCAGGAACATGCACCAACTCATCTGCAAGATATCGTCGGAAGAACGCATGCCCGATGCGTACAGTATAGTTTGCCCGGTCCATAAGAAAGGAGACCCCTATGACTGCGCCAAACACAAAGGGATAAGCCTCCTGAACATCGAGTACAAGATCCTCTCTGCCGTACTGTGTAAGTGCCTGAAACCGTTCGTGGACAATCTGATAGGTTCCTACCAGTGTGGTTTCAGGCAGATCTTGGAGAAGATCCATGAATTCCAGGTCGACACGCACCATATTTTTGTCGACTTTAAAGCCGCGTATGACAGTGTTTATAGAGACGAGTTATACAGAGCCATGTCATGTTTTAACATTCCTGCCAAACTCGTCACACTGATGTAAAGGCAGCAACCGACGAGCCGTACCAAAAGGCGCTGTAGCGGAAAACCAGGGCAGCGCGAGAGGAATACCGAGCCAGATGGAAGGAAAAAAAACTGCTGCGACTAAAGAGAAGAATCTTGGCAACTTCCCAGATCAAGGATATCGAGGAGTCTAGGGACCTGCATAAAATAAGTAAGCAAAAGCCAGACTCTTTGAAATTTCGGGGGTGTATGTGAGCAATTACAAAAAAGGTTGTTATGGTTTCAAGGTTCACACTATAATTTTCTTTATTGATTGGACTTAACAACTCCACGGCCAAATTACAAGTGAACGAGTGTCTCACTCAGCATCATCCATTAGGCGCTGATCTTCAAAAAAATGCATTAATTGTTATACGAGAAAGCGAGGATAGAGAGAACATCGAATGAAGTTCAAAAGAAAAGAGAACAAAACGTGGAAGATCGTGGCTAATGGCTGATGCTGAGTGAAACCCCGGTACAAACTGGTATACAAATTCAATATTTGATAGAAGTGCAGTAAGCAATAGCTTGCGATAATTCTAAACATACCGCCCCCCCTGAACGGGTTTCAGCAATTAGGTAGAGGTGCTAACTTTACAACTGGTCTCGAAAATACTCCGTTTGCTGTTCTTACGGTTGCGACACGTACACGATGATCTGAGCCCGTCGTAACGTCTATGATACGGCCCATAACCCACTTAGTAGGAGGAAGATTCGGTTCCTTTATCGCGACGAGATCGCCTGGTTTCAAGTTTGGTGTTGCAGTTTGCCATTTAGGGCGTTCTTGTAATGACGTTAAATATTCTACATGCCATCGTTTCCAGAACCCCTGAATGAGTGACTGGAGGTGTTGGTAGTGTGACAGTCGTTTTGTGGATAAGTCCAATAGAGATGGTTCCGGAACAGCGGTTAGTGGTTCCCCTATAAGAAAATGTGCGGGTGTTAGCGGATTGAGGTCAGAGTCGGACATTGAACACAGAGGACGGGAGTTAACAACTGCTTCAATTTGACACAAAACAGTATACAACTCTTCAAAAGTTAGAACACAGGATCCCAACACTCGGCGTAGGTGGTGCTTAACCGATTTTACACCTGCTTCCCACAACCCTCCAAAGTGTGGTGCAGAGGGTGGGATGAACTGCCAATTGACTCCATCGTCAGCTAGCTGTGTGGCGATTATGTTGCTGGTTGATTTTGTGAGCGCCAAGCGATGCATTTCCGTTAGGTGACGTTGTGCACCTTGGAATGTTGTGCCATTGTCGGTGAAAATATTTGAGCATCTACCTCGACGAGCAACAAAGCGGCGAAGAGCTGCGAGAAAAGCGTCTGTAGTTAGGTCGCTTACCAACTCGAGATGCATGGCCTTTGTAGCCATACAAATGAACAAGGCGATGTACGCTTTTGATGTCTTTGCGTTCCGGGTTTTAGAGAGTTTAATAGTGATGGGTCCCGCGAAATCACATCCTGAGTTGATAAAGGCGCGCCCTGGTTGGATACGGTGTGATGGCAGATTGCCCATTAACCGCTCTGTTGTTTTTCTTCTCTGCATAAAGCATGTTTTACAGCGAAAGACGATCTTGCGGGTAAGATTTCTGCTGCCTAGAATCCAAAATTGTTGTCTGACGAGAGAAAAGGTCTCTGTAACTCCAGGGTGCAAATATCGAACATGAATGTCTGTAATGATAAGGCTAGATATAGGGTTATTATTGGATAGGATGACCGGGTGTTTCATAGAAAATGAGACATTGGCATGCTTTAGTCGTCCACCGACTCGTAAAAGTCCACTCGTGTCTAAAAACGGAGAGAGTTTTAATAATCTCGATTTCAAGGCTAATGTTTTGGTTTCTTCGAGACACCGAATATCCGCACTGAATGATATTAATTGAGAGCGTTTTAATAAGAGTGCTCTTGCGCGTTGTATTTCTGGCAAGGACAAATATGAAGAAAGGCGATCGGCGCGTTGCGAGCGACAATTGTAACCGAACCGAATACAATATGCGAGAGTTCTTTGCAACCGAGACCAGGAGGAAATATTTTGAATAAGAGTGTCGATCACATTGTTCAAGTCAAGGCTCGCGGAAAATACTTGTTGCACTGGTGGTGTTCTTTCTTCTAAATGTTCAACCGGCATCGATTGCGATAAGAGATTGCCCGTCGGCCAAAACTGGCAATCTTGTGTTAGCCAAGGTGGTCCCTTCCACCAAAGCTCAAAGGAAAGGAGATGTGAGGGACTTAACCCTCTCGAAGCACAGTCTGCGGGATTAGACTGCGAGGCGATATGATTCCATCTTTGTCGGGGAATAGTTTCCAGGATTAGGGCGGTACGATTCGCGACAAATGTTGCCCAGCGACGAGGAGGAGATGAAAGCCAATGCAACACAATTTCTGAATCGCACCAAGCAAATATTTTTAACGATTTTGGAGATAACGATGAGGTGATAAGAGTAATTAAACGAGTGAGAAGAACAGCTCCACAGAGTTCTAATCGCGGAATAGAAACTGGTTTAAGTGGAGCCACACGAGTTTTCGCAGCAACGATGGTGACCTTGTATTCGCCGTCCTTAGTCTTAGTTCGGGAGTAGACAACTGCTGCATAAGCCGTCGATGACGCATCACAGAATCCATGTAGCTCGACGTCCTCAGAATCAGTGAATATTTGCCTCGTAATTTTTAGCTGTTCAAAAAGGTGGATCTCTTTGCGAAGACTTATCCAGCGTTGAGTAAAAGGTGGCGGCAACCGATCGTCCCAACCGAGGTTGAATTCTGTGGACCACAGCTCCTGGAACATGATTTTAAATAAAATAACCGATGGCGCCAAAAATCCAAGGGGATCAAAAATGCGAGAAACTTCTGATAAAAGCAAGCGCCGAGACGGTACCGTAGAATAGTCTTGCTTAGGCATCCGAAAAGAGTATACGTCATGAAGTGGATTCCAAAACATCCCTAGAACCTTGATGAGAGACGACGACTGTTCTGATTCTATAGCAGAGTACTCGCAGTCTTCCTTTGGTAGCGCTGACAATAAATGCCTGCAGTTGGAACTCCACTTCCGAAGGTGTAGTCCTGCCTGAGATAACAATCCTACCAACTCAGACTGTAGAGCAATGAGGTCTTCTGTAGTGTTAGACCCCGTCATGACATCATCCACGTAGACGTCTTCAAGGAGAACTCTCGAAGCATTGGGAAATTCTACCTGATAGTCCTGTGCCAGCTGGTTTAGAACCCTAACAGACAGGAAGGGTGCTGAAGCTGTACCGTAAGTAACCGTGCGTAATCGAAAGTGCTTTACTGCATCAGTTATATTTTCTCTCCAAACAATTCTTTGGAAATCAGTGTGAACATCATCTACCCATATTTGCCGGAACATTTTGACGACATCCGCGGTAAAAACAAATCGATGTCGGCGAAATCGTAGACATACCTTAATTAAATCACGCTGAATCGGTGGGCCAATAAGTAGCTCGTTATTTAAGGAGTTTCCAAAGGAGTCCTTGGCTGATCCATCAAATACTACGCGCAACTTAGTAGTGGTACTATCTAATTTAAGCACGGCATGATGTGGCAAATAAAAATGTTTACCTGGGGCAGTTTGCAATTCCGAAGGGGGAATGGGCGTCATATGATTGAGTTCCAGGTACTCCTTCATAAAATTTGAATACATTTGACGTAAGTCAGAGTTATATCGGAAGCGACGTTCCATTGAATGTAGACGTTTAATTGCTGACGACAGGGTTTCACCAAATGTAGGAGAGGAAGATTTGAATGGTAAGGCAACGACGTATTTTCCGTCGGAGGAACGACTAAATGTTTCACGAAAGTGCCTTTCAGCTGGATCCAAACTATGATGATAGTCCCTCGGAGGAGCAACATCTTCAATTTCCCAAAAGCGTTTTAATAATCCGTCAATGTCGAGAGTTGCATGTAGCGAAGGAATTGGATTGACTGCCGAACTCTCTGTTAGGGCTTCTCCCGAGACGACCCAACCAAATGTAGTTTTTAACGCGAATGGAGCGCCTTCTGGACCGCAGATTTGCTTTCCTTCAAAAATGCACCATAACTTATCGGCACCCAAGAGTATGTCGACTGGTGCTGGCACATTGAACGTTGGATCGGCCAGCTTTAGGTTGTTAATGTGCGAGCAACAAGATAAATCTACCATTGAACAGGGTAAATTGGACGTGAGCTTGTTCAGAATATATGCGTCGATAGACAAGCAACCGGAACCATCGAGTGAGAATAGTTGAAGAGAGACCTGACCTTTTGTGTAGCCAGCCTCCAACGACGAAAGACCGAGAATTGGAACCCGTGCATGAGAACGCGAAAAACCGAGTTTCTGTACCAAGGAGTCACGAACGAATGAAGATTGAGAACCTGAATCTAAAAGGGCTCTACAGACAACAAATGTTCCCTGAGTGTTCATGATCTTAACCAGTATGGTTGGGAGAATCGTTTGCTTTCGAGATGCTTTAATTGATAAATTACCGACTAAAGGAGAATAAGCAGTATTCGACGAAACCGACACTGGTGTTATGGGCATTGTAGTATGTAGCGACGAATGTTGATGATTTTCAGGATGAACAAGTGTATGGTGACGCGACTGGCATGTACGGCACCGAAAGGATGAGCGACATTTGTTCGAGGTGTGCCCATCCCGAAGGCAATTGTAACAGAGCGAATTTGCCTTTACGAATTCACGACGCGAGTTAGTGGTTAGAGCGAGAAATTGGGGACATTGCGACAGACTATGGACATTTTCACACTTAGCACATTTAAATCTTTTCTCCTCAGATGTCTCAGTAAGATGCGAACGAATAAGTGGTTGAGATTTTACGCGCGATGTGGGACGAGTTGGTTCACACGATTCAAGTGCATTACACCTTGATTGTAGGAATTTGAGAAGTTCATCGATCGTACAGTCATCCCGCGCACCGATGTGTTCTGCCCAAGATTGCGCCGAATCTTGGTCAAGTTTGTTGACAAGCAAATATATCAACCACGGATCACGACTACATTTTTTTGCAGCATTTAACCCCCGCACAACTTCATCCGCACCGTCCACTACCCTTCGCAATGTTTGCAGATTGCTCGATGTTACAGAGGGGAGCGATAAAAACGACCGAATAAATGAATTGACAATGAATTGTTTTTTGTCGTATCGCTCCTCTAAGCGTGCCCATGCTTCTGCATATGTAGCATCGGAGATGGGTATATGTTTTATCAAATTAGCTGCCTCATCGCGAAGATATGATTTTAAATAATGAAATTTCTGGGTGGGGCTAAGGTTAGACTTGCTGTCTATCGATCCAACGAAAAGATCGCGAAACGAAGGCCAATCTTTGTAACTTCCCGAGAACGCAGGAATAATTATTTTTGGAAGATTTACCGAAAAACTCGAGTTATTTGTAGCACTAAGCCGTTCTAAAAAAGTGGACTGTTGTACCGCTAATCGTTCTAGAAGAGTATCGTTCAAATCTTGCGGAACTTGAGATAACGGTTGTCGATCCGTTATCGCGCGCGATATAGCAGCATGTGCGGCAAAGTACTTAGACTCGTACTCACTGAATTCAAGTTCGATATCCGCAGAATTAAAGTCACGAACAGAAACACCATGTACAAGATATTCATCATGTAATGTGCAAAACGATGTCCACGATTCATCGAGTTTCACAAGACGATGCTTTAATAATTCGAGCTCAGTCGAAGAGTCAATATTTTCGGCAAAATTAACCGCACGCGTAATTTGTCCCTTTACCGTACTCCTACGCACTTTTATATTTTCCATATTAAATTTTAGATGTAGATGTATATATATATATGTTGTTTTATATAAAATGTATTCTTAATGGACAGATATTACCAATCCACATGTGAATCTTGAATCGTTGGATCCGGCTCGAAGGACCAATGTATGTGAGCAATTACAAAAAAGGTTGTTATGGTTTCAAGGTTCACACTATAATTTTCTTTATTGATTGGACTTAACAACTCCACGGCCAAATTACAAGTGAACGAGTGTCTCACTCAGCATCATCCATTAGGCGCTGATCTTCAAAAAAATGCATTAATTGTTATACGAGAAAGCGAGGATAGAGAGAACATCGAATGAAGTTCAAAAGAAAAGAGAACAAAACGTGGAAGATCGTGGCTAATGGCTGATGCTGAGTGAAACCCCGGTACAAACTGGTATACAAATTCAATATTTGATAGAAGTGCAGTAAGCAATAGCTTGCGATAATTCTAAACAGGGGGTAATCTTGTCACCGACCCGCAGGGAATAGTGGATGTATTTAAGTAGCATTTCCAGCAGTTGCTTAATGAGCATGACCAAGAGAGAGTGGTAGGGACTCAGGAAATCCCAACTCCTAGAAATCGGCAAAGCTATTCAAAAGCTGAAGAACAATAAGGTCGTAAGCTTGCCATCACAGCTCTTCAAGGGTGGCGGCGATGTTCTGGTAGGGAGCATGCACCGGATCATCTGTAGAATTTGGGAAGATAAAAGCATGCCCGAAAACTGGAACACATGAAGGCACAAGCGCTGACACTCCAGCCTCTGTCTGTGCCAACTCCTATTCTCACCATGAGGTGGCTCCTGGGTGCCTAGTACCTGAACTGTAGATCGGGTGGACCATTTTGTAAGGTTGTTAGAGGCGGCGAACGGCAGAAGGGGGTATTAGAGCCGTCACTAGGGCTCCGCCGACGGCGGCGGTGGCCTCGGTTCGTACGAGAAGAACTATCTGGTGAACACCTTATTTCGGGCTACTACAACATATTTGGAACTCAGGCCGATAAGGAACAGCACAGCCGGTCCTTTGTTCTTTGGGTAAATAAGAACCTGATCCTCCAGGTTGGGGGTTGCGCTCAGGGTTAACACAACCAACAGCCTCGGATACGGACGGATTACATGTTGACGACCCCCGCAAACGTCTAAAAGGAAACGAATTCCGGATCTGCACCTGGACCTTTAGGTCCCTCAACAGACCAGGTGCGGCCTGGATGACTATGGAGAACTCTCGCTGCTCCATTAAGGTCGGAGGTGAACTAACCGACAGCTTTGATGTTAAAAAAGGTTTTAGACAGGGTGACGCACTGTCATGTGATTTCTTTAACATTATTCTTGAAAAGATCGTGCAGGCAGAGTCCTGCCAATACAAGAGGAACGATCTACTTCAAGTCCACACAATTGCTTGCCTACGCAGATGACATTGACGTTATTGGACGAACAAAGCGAGACGTCAATGAGGCGTTCGCAAGCATTGAATCAGAAGCGGCTAAAGTGGGTCAAAGGGTAAATGGGGACAAGACCAAATATATGCTGTCATCTAAGAAAGATGCGCAACACCGACGTCTTGGTCAGAACGTCACCTTCGGCAGCTATATTTTTGAAGTAGTCAAGGACTTCGTCTACCTTGGCTTCGTCTACGCAGAATAACTCTTGCCAACTGCTACTTTTTCGGGCTCAAGAGGCAATTGAGTAGTAGGGCCCTCTCTCGAAAAACTAAGGTATCCCTCTACAAAACCTAAATCATCCCGGTCCTCCTCTACGGCGCTGAGGCTTGGACGTTATCAAAAACGGATGAAGAGGCTCTTGGGCGTTTCGAGAGGAAAATTCTGCGTGCAATCTTTGGTCCCGTTTGTGTAAACGGAGAGTGGAGGAGGAGATTCAACCAAGAACTGTACGGGCTGTACAGTGACATCGGCCTGGTTAGACGTTTTCGGATCCAACGTCTAAGATGGCTAGGCCATGTAGAGCGAATGGATATCAACGCTCCGGCCTGAAGAGTCTTCGACTCCAACCCCGAGGGACGACGCAGCAGAGGACGACCGCATTTAAGGTGGCGCGCACAGGTCGAAGGGGACCTCAACCAACTGGGCGTGCGGCACTGGAAGCAGCTGGCCAAAGATCGGGCCGGCTGGAGAGGCTTGTTGGTTGAGGCCCTGGTTCACTCCGAACTGTAGCGCCATCAAAGTAAGTAAGTAATTGGTAAAGTGTGTTATTATTTTGTTTTTTCTTTTTTTTTTTTATAGTTACACCCGCACTCAAGGCTAAGGCCTTATAACATTTTGAACGTTGTGCGAGCGAAGGTAACAGGGAGAGGGAGAGTTTCGCGTAGGTTGATGTTTTTGACACACAACCTGAACGGAGTGCAGTGGTTTTGGATCGTAGATGTTCGTTCATTACTCTCAGGGGTGATTTATCCTAGATAGGACGAGAACCGACTAAATTTCGTGTTGGTTATAATTCTCAGTAATTCGTTCATGCACTTTCAGTGTTAATATTTCATACGCAGAGGATGAATTTCAATTGACCACATACTGTGAGTGTTATGCCTGCAGCAGTACGTTTGGTCGCTTTCCATTCACAATTGTGTTGCATACTTTTTTCCGTATATGAATTGCTTTTTCTTGGCTATGAAACGAATTTGAACTATAGACCTTCCGCTTGACGGTCGATGATATTAACCACTGCACCACGGCCACCACCGAAAATACGCCGCAACTTGTTGCTCAAAAATCAAATCAATCAAACAAAAGAGAAATTTTCCAAAATACATATATACAACCGAGCCGGAACCATGATGTAATGGTTAACACATTGGACTCTCAACCCAGTGATCCGTGTTCAAAACTCAAGGTTCCCGTAAACACTTTTTGCAGGGAACAGAAAAGAAAAACTCATCTACTCCTCGCTCTCCGAGCATTTTTCGCTTCAAGGCTCATCAAGCTCGAACCATTGTTCTTTGTTTTTTGTTTGATTGAACTGATTGTTTCTTTTTGTTGTGAAGCAACATCATGATGATCATGCCATGCGGCTCAAAGGACCGACCAATGTAGAATGGGAAAGGGGAGTAGTAGAGTGTCCCTGTTTTTCGGTGCCTGCGGACCTTGAGATTTGAACTCGGATCTCAGTCTGTTAACCATTACACCATGGATCCGACTTGCACATTACTTTCTGGCAAGGTTATATACATTTAGTTGGAAAATTTCCCCTTTGTTTGATTGATTGATCCAAGTGTGTTCATTATTAATAAATGTGTCGCTGTAACACACTTAAGGTGGCATCAGAGTTTTTATTCATGATACGCAATAGAACGTGTTATAGTTTTGATACGAACAAGTGTCTCAATTTCAAAGGTCAAACGTATTAAGTGACACACTTAATCCACTCCCCACTCGATGTCCTCTGACGATCAAACGGACATCATAAATAGCATCGACAGTAGAACAAACAGCCTTTCAGGCAGACTTTTCAACCCTGATAGGGTTAAATGGGCAATTTGAAAGACGGTGTCTTTCCTGCCATCTTACAGAAACTCATCATTTTACCACCACTGATAGTTCTTTTTAGGTCTTGCTTCAACCTGGGATACATACCCCAAATCTGGAGTGAAGTCAATCTTGTCTTCATCCCCAAGATTGGGAAGCCAAGTGAGCAACCACAATCCTATCGCCCTATCAGTTTGACTTCGTTCATTCTAAAAACAATGGAGAAACTGATAGAGCTCCATATTAGAGGTATCTTGGAGAGTCAGATACCTCTGCATCCCAATCAGTATGCATATCGCAAAGAGCGATCTACTGAGAATGCGCTACACCATCTGGTGACGTGTATTGAAAACAGCTTCACACACAAGGAGATCGCAATTGGCGCCTTCACCACCGCACTATCCTGCAGGGGTGTGGACCATCCCACTAATCATTAGATTAGGGCGACCACATGCGGAGAGGTCTCAGTCCACAAGGAGGAGTCCTTTCACCACTGCTCTGGTCGATAGTCATCGATGACCTACTATGCAAGCTAACCACTCGGGGCTATGAGACCATCGGATATGCTGATGACCTAGTAGTCATTATTACGGGCAAGTGCGAAACCACTGCTTGTGAGCGCATGCAGCTTGCGCTCCAATTTGTTTCTGACTGGAGTGACAGAGAGGGTTTATCGATCAACCCAAATAAGACAATCTTAGTCCCGTTTACAAAGAGGAGAAAGGTACAGCCCTCCTCAATCCTTCTAAATGGCACACACATAGGATTTTCAGAGGAAGTAAAGTATCTAGGTATTGACCTAGACCGCAGACTCAACTGTAACTCCAATATGAAAACTAAACTTACGAAAGCGACTAAGGCCATGTAGGCCTCTCGACGCACTTACGAGAAAACCTGGGGACTTAAACCTAAGGTAGTCCACTGGTTATACACCGCCATAGTAAGACCTATAGTCACCTATGCGTCCACGGTATAGTGGACAAAAGTTGAGGAAAAAACTACAATTGTTAAGCTTCAACGCCTTCAGAGACTAGCGTATCTCGGCATTACAGGCGCTATGTCAACCTGCCCCACGGCAGCCCAAGAAGCACTCATTGGACTTACTCCACTGCACCTTTTTATCAAAAAGGTGGCATTACGCACTGCAATCAGAATCCTTTGTTCGGGAACAAATATGCCATGTAGACCCGAGGGTCACATGTTCATATTGCAACACCTACCCCAGCGGGATATGATTACCACACACCTTCACTTTTGACAAGAGTTTTGAGATATTGATCCTAAATCGATCAGCATGGGAAAACAGTAACCCCTTGCTAAATGTCAAAGGCCTTAGGTAGTATGCGCCGGCATCTTTGGACCAAACTCTAAGATCTTGAAGGCCCTGGAAACGAGTCCCAGCATCTTTCAAGCAGAGTTGCATGCCATCCTAACATGCGCCAATCTAAATCTTGAGACTGGCATAAGAGGAGAAACCATCAACAAACTCTCTGATAGCCAAGCAGCGCTTAAAGCGCTAAGTTCGTACAGCACGAACGGTTTTGAAACCGTTAAGGAAAGCACAAAGTTATTAAGGGCAATGAAATTGCCGATCAACTCGCCAGGAAAGGTACCAGCGAAAAATACATAGGTCCTGAACCTTTCTGCGGCACTCCCAGGTCTAAGGTCAACTTCTTCTTAGACAAGTGGGAAAAATCGCAGCACATGTCCTTTTGGAACAACGACTTATACGGACCCTGGACAAACACTCTATTAACGTACCCAAACTTAATAGAGCAAATATCAGAAGACTAGTCAGCTACCTGCTGGGACACTGCGGTCTGAGATATCATCTCAAAAAAATTAACATCTCGCCTGAAACAGAGTACCGAGTCTGTCTTGAGGACGGAGAGACGGCAGAGCACATACTGTGTGAAGCGTATCCTTCTCAGTGAGATTATGAATCCTAAGGGGATCACCTCAGATCCTACGAGAGACATTCTCAACTTAATTAAGGTAGTGGAGAGGCTCCTCGTTTAATCGGCTAGTAGGCACTATCGGCCAAATACCAAATTTGGGCACTTTTGTGGACAAAATCTGGTGGCTGCTAGAGTAAGCTACAAAACGCATGAAGCAATAGAACACTTCGTCGTTGCGTCTGCCTACTTTCCCTACGATTCGTTACTGCCTCCACCACCGAAGGAAGTCTCTGAACTCGTAGAGTACTGTGAAGCCAAAAAGATTGGTCTCATCTTGTGTTGCGATGCTAATGCCCAAAACACTGCTTGGGGCAGCAGCAAGTGTAACACAAGAGGGGACCGTCTTTTAGAGTTCATTCTCTCGTCTGACCTTACCATCAACAATGTTGGCTCTCAACCAATGTTTGTTACGACAAGACGACAGGAGGTGATTGACCTGACCCTATCCAACAGACATGTGAAGGACATCACCAACTGGCGAGTCTTGCCTGATGCTACGCTGTCGGACCATAAATATATCGAATTCCGATTAGGTTGTGGGATCTCTTCCTTGCAACCTAAACGGAATCCGAGGACGGATTCCTTAGAGAGGAGCTTGAGAAATCCATTCAGGCCCTACCTAAGCTTAGAACGAAACAATTGGTAGAGAACGCTGTACATAACCTGAATAGCGTCATCACCAGTTGTTTTGAACTCGCATGTCCTGCCAGCAAACCTCCCTGCAGGAAATTGGTCCCCTGGTGGAATGACGAGCTCCAAAGTCTTCGCAGGGAAGCCAGAATTCTTCTGAATAGATCGCTCAAATCGAATTCGGAAGATGACTGGAACAAGTATCGGGTGAAGCAGAAAGAATATAAGAAACTTATTCGTAAATCGAAGAACGATTCTTATAGGACCTTCTGCGAAGAGATCAAGTCTCTTAGTGCGACTCGCAAGTTGGTTAAAGTCCTCAAACGGGGAAAACCGACAAAGCTGGATGCACTCAGAAAATCTGATGGTACCTTTACTGAGTCTAAAGCAGAAACTCTTAGTTTACTGTTTGAGACTCATTTCCCAGGAAATCAGATCGACATCGGCTCATTGCACTCTCCTTTAAGGGAAACTGCAACTGAAACGATGAAAACAACTCGGCGTAGCTGGTATGTTGCGTCGCGCGTGGCTACGATTGAAGCTACTGAATTTGCTGTGGCATCCTTCGATGGCTTCAAATCGCCGGGCACCGACGGGATATATCCTGTTATGCTGCTAAAAGGTATAAGGCAGCTGCTTCCTACTCTGAAAAGAATTTTCAGTGCTGGTCTAGCACTTGCTCTCATACCCATTCCTTGGCGCACAGTGAAAGTGGTCTTCATTCCCAAAATAGGAAAAGAGGACTACTCACTTGCCCAAGAGCTTCAGACCTATTAGTCTAACATCCTTCCTGCTGAAAAGCATAGAGAGACTGGTAGAGTTGCACGTGCGCAAAGTTTACCCTTCGAATGCACCCTCTTTCGGAGATGCAACATGCTTACCAGCGCGGAAAATCCTGCGAGACTGCGCTTCAGAACCTAATTGGGGGAATTTAATGCGCGCTCGAAAGGAAAGAGTACGCGCTGGGCATTTTCATCGACATTAAGGGAGCTTTTGATAACGCAACTTTTGACAGCATGTGCAACGCTGCCAGACATATGGATCAAAGCAATGCTCATGCACAGGACATTGACCGCTGATGCAGGCCTCGACCAGTATGTCAAATCCGGCGTAAACAGGGGATGCCCGCAAGGTGGCGTCCTGTCTCCGCTGTTATGGTGCATGGTGGTCGATTCTCTGCTTGACGCTCTCAATGTCTCTGGAATCTAGGCCCAGGCCTATGCGGATGATGTCGCCATTCTTTCTGTCGCCTAATGTTTAGCGACTGTCCGTCGCAAAGCACAGGCGGCGCTAAATGTGATCGATGATTGGTGTACCAGAAATGGGCTGTCAGTCAATCCTCTTAAAACCGATGTCGTTCTCTTTACGAGAAGGAGGAAAAATACTGACAAGACTCAGCTGGTACTAAAAGGCACTTCCATCCCGATATCCAAGGAGGCTAAGTATCTAGGAGTCATCTTAGATGGTAAGCTTCTCTGGTCAAAACATGTTGAGTCAAAAACCACCAAAGCGCTGTCAGCTTTCTGGCAATGCAAAGGAGCTTTTGGCAAAACATGGGGCTTATCGCCGGCAAAGGTCCTTTGGATCTACACGGCAATGATAAGACCTATAATCTCATATGCATCGGTTGTCTGGTGGAACAGACTAAAACGCAAACACGTCGTAGCCTCTTTCACCAAACTTCAAAGAACGGTTTGTCTCAGCTGCACGGGGGCTTTCCCCAGCACGCCGGGCGCTGCTCTAGATGTTATGATGAACCTTCCACCTCTTGATATATTTATCAGAGGGTGTGCTCTGAAAGCCATGTCTCGTCTGAAGAGAAATGGCTTTTGGTACAACTCGCATAGTTGCTTGCGCAAGAATTGTCCTGCGACCCCTGTCTCATGGACATGCCTTCTGACGCACTGACGCCCGTTATCCTATTGCGTCGTAATTTCACAGTCGAGTTTCCATGGCGTCAGGATTGGCTATGGCTGGATACTGAACCTGGAAAGGATAGTCTTCGCATTTTCACGGATGGCTCCAGATCTGGGCGGGGATCCGGTGCTGGCGTCTTCTTTGAGCGCGAAAACATCCGACTGCACTTCTCCTTAGGAAAATATGCGTCTGTCTTCCAATCAGAGATATACGCAATCCTAATGGCCATGCACTATGTTGTGAAGCACAGGTGGAAGGGGGAAAGCATAAGCGTATGTAGTGACAGCCAAGCTGCACTAAAAGCTGTGTGTAAACCCTTGCCTAGCTCCAAATTAGTGCTTGAACTCAAGTCCTTCTTGAACAGAGTCGGCAGACTAAATTCATTAAGGCTTGCATGGGTTCCAGGCCACTCTGGGATCCCAGGAAATGAGATTTCTGATGAACTCGCCAGAATGGGTTTAGGGGAGAGCTTCTCAGGAACCTGAACCCGCTCTAGGTCTACCTGCGTCCACGGTCAATTCCTACATTAACGATTATGTATTTAATACACACAACCGTAGATGGAGGGATTGTCCAGGTTGCAGGATAACTAAGCGCGTATGCCCTGATGTCTGCAAAAAATCTGTAGCATTCCTCCTGTCTTTAATGAGAGTCGACTGCAGAAGGCTTGTGGGAGTTATCACGGACCATTACACGTTTGCCAAGCATCTTTACGTGCTCGGCACCAGTGATACGCCTACTTGTGTTGCATGTAGCAAAGAGGAGGAAGACACTGCAGTGCCACGTTAGATCTAAAAAGGTCGCAGTGCGGCAGTGCCTCTCCTATTTGTGTCCACTAGCTCACCACGTCCCTGATAAAAAATTGGCAACGGAATTACTAAATGCTTCTTATCACTGTAGAATGTGGTTTGCAGACGAGACCTACTAATGTATGGCGCTTGAACGCACACCTTAATCGCCAGTCCGTCTCGGCAATAGTAATTTATGGATCATTTAACGTTAAGACGTTAAGGCAATTGAAGAGAAGATATAAATAAATTAAGTACTTGACATAAGGCAAGAATGGCGTTGTCGCAGCCCGAATACAAATTATGTGCAGTCGATGGACAGTGAGAAACGCAATAAAACTTTGCAAAGGAATGAGTCCAGGTGTATTCCTTTTGTCCTAGTAACCGGGCCACGATGCAGGTGGAGCAAACTCGTACACTTGTTTCGCCAGCACTTGAAACCACTCACTTGTTGGGATTTGTTTTTTAATTTTTTTTTTCGCCAGCAATTCACAGATACTGCGGTGCTAAAGTATCTCTTGAAAGCCTCCCTTTCGTTGCTTAAAATGAAAAGCTTTTAGTCTGCCTTTGGCAATACAGTATTCCGTATCTGTACGATGAAATAATTCGGAACACCTTGTGTTGTTGGGCTCGGTGATGCAACTTTTGTATCTATTGAGCTACATACTTAGATACAGACGATTTACAAAAAATGTGATATGTTGGCTGTGTGTTGAAGTTTTGTTTTTGTTATGAGCATGAAGGTCGTCGTAAAACCATTCATTATTTACGTGAAATTAGATTCAGGTTTTGTTCTCTTTTTGTGTTTTGTATTGACGTTGGCTTTGAAAGGTATCTCAGATAAAAGCTCTGGCAAGTCATGGAACTCGATTTGAACGAATATTTTAAGTGGAAATTAATTGAATTGGAATCACAACGTTTTTACCATGTCTTTCTAGTATTAGTACCTACTATTGCTAGAACAAAATCTGGTTTTCTAGAAATATGCAGATATCTGGACGCAACCATAATTCCATTCACTGGTCTACGGGTGTAGACAGCTATTAACCTTAAGTTTCTTATTCATCAGTAATGCGAATGAATACTCTTTCCACGTATTCAAACGAGTAACTTAAGGGGAATCATTAGATTCGTTCAAGCTTGGATGGGTTTTTCTTTTCTCATTTTCTTGGTAAAGTAAGGATTGAATACCTACCTATTAGCAATTGAAAAATGATGCAGTTCTGCAAATTGTGGGAAAGCGATGGAGGCAGGAAAATGGAGGAGCGACGGGATTAAGTTTATGGAAAAACTGTTGAAGAGAATTGACACCAGGGAAAGACGTTTCTGGTCAATAGGACTACCATACATCACACTGCGAGAACATACGACTCGTTACCAACTGCGGGCGGACTTTGGACTCGGGCTGCTGCCCGGCCTTCTGCCAAAGTAGAAAACGATACCTAGGATCCTACTTCCTTTATGATTTGGCTGACGTTCAGCCCAAAGTGGTTCCATGAATAGGGGAACCTATATAGGGCCTATCTGACCTAAGTGTATACTCCCTTTCGTAGAAACTACAAGCTACCTACCTACCTGTTTTTTTTTTTTTTTTTTGTTGTTGAAGGCTTCTGCTATCCGCTGGAGCACTCGTAACCAAACACTGGTCCATTGTACTCCAGACAGACACCTTAACAAAGGAATGAGTCCATTACTGTATTTTCCCCGTTTTCCGGAGAAAAAATTAAAGGAGCTTCAGTGATGTAGAGCTAAAGGATTCGGCACACACCACGTCGGCTCCAAGGGTGCGCCACCGTGCGCGAATAAAGGCGGGACAATCACAGAGGAAATGCACTGCAGTGTCATCCACCTCTTCGCTACATGCAACACAAGTAGGCGTATCACTGATGCCGAGCACGGAAAGATGCTTGGCAAAAGTGTAATGGTCCGTGATAACTCCCACAAGTCTTCTGCAATCGACTCTCATTAAAGACAGGAGGAATGCTACAAATTTTTTGCAGACATCAGGGCATACGCGCTTAGTTATCCTGCAACCTGGACAATCCCTCCATCTACGGTTGTGTGTATTAAATACATCCCATTTCCTTAGATCCCAGAGTGGCCTGGAACCCATGCAAGCCTTAATGAATTTAGTCTGTCTTGGCTGTCACTACAGACGCATATGCTTTCCCCCTTCCACCTGTGCTTCACAACATAGTGCATGGCCATTAGGATTGCGTATATCTCTGATTGGAAGACAGATGCATATTTTCCTAAGGAGAAGTGCAGTTGGATGTTTTCGCGCTCATAGAAGACGCCAGCACCGGACCCCCGCCCAGACCGTGAAAATGCGAAGACTATCCTTTACAGGTTCAGTATCCAGCCATAGCCAATCCTGACACCATGGAAACTCGAGTGTGAAATTACGGCGCAGTAGAATAACGGGCGTCAGACGTCATGTCCTTGAGACAGGGGTCGCAGGACAATTCTTGCGCAAGCATGCCGTTATTCTAATGCGAGTTATACCAAAAGCCATTTTTTTCAGATGAGACATGGCTTTCAGAGCACACCCTCTGATAAATATATCAAGAGGTGGAAGGCTCCTCATAGCATCTAGAGCAGCGCCCGGCGTGCTGGGGAAGGCCTCCGTGCAGCTGAGACAAACCATTCTTTGGAATTTGGTGAAAGAGGCTACGACGTGTTTGCGTTTTAGTCTGTTCCACCAGACAACCGATGCATATGAGATTATAGGTCTTATAATTGCCGTGTAGATCCCAGAGGACCTTTACCGGCGATAAACCCCATGTTTTGCCAAAAGCTCCTTTGCATTTCCAGAAAGCTGACGGCGCCAACTTGTTTTCACCAGAGAAGCTTGAGATCTAAGATGACTCCCAGATACTTTGCTTCCTTCGAAACAGGGATGAAAGTGCCTTTTAGTACCAGCTGAGTCATGTCAGTATTTTTCCTCCTTCTCGTAAAGAGAACGACATCGGTCTTAAGAGGATTGACTGACAGCCCACTTCTGGTACACCAATCATCGATCACATTTAGCGCCGCCTGTGCTTTGAGACGGACAGTCGCTAAACATGAGCCGACAGAAAGAATGGCGACATCATCCGCATAGGCCTGGGCATAGATTCCAGGGGCATTGAGAGCATCAAGCAGAGATGCCTACCTATCAAAACAGTTGGATCGTCTTCCTCAATCCCCAGACCTTAACCCGATAGACCATTTGTGGGAGTATTTGGAGAGGTAGATTCGAAAATAGAAAACAAGTAGCAAACTCGTTAAAGAAGGTGCTATTAGAAGACTGGCAATATTCACCAAAAAATTCGTTGAGGCAATACCAACGAGACTGAAAGCGCTTTTTAAACCAAAAGGGACACAGACAAAATACTCATCTCGTTTAGCAGACGTTCTCACTTTAAAGAACTTGTATTTATACGCATCCAATATTCTGGATGTACGAACTTTCCGAATAGCCAACATCGGCTTAGACCACTATCTTGTGGCAGCCAGGTTACGACTACGAATATGCCTGGCCCAGAAAAATCGAGTAAGGCCAGCGGCATACAACGTTGCAATACTACAGCCGCAAGAGACCCAGAGCCTACGCCAATCGCGTCTCCCTGAAGCTCTCGGAACACCGTCACCAACACCTACTGAGACCGTACAACACCAATGAACCTCAACAAGCCTTAGAGAGTGCTCTTTCAGAGGTACTGGGTTTCAAAACGCCACCAACAAGAAACCGATGGTTTGACGACGAGTGTAGGAGGGCACACGCAGCCAAGCAGCAAGCCTATCAAGAGGCGCTGCACAGAAGGATGAGAGCTGATCGTGAGCAATATAAGCATAAGAGGATGGAAGAGCATAAGCTTCTCAAAACAAAAAAAACAGAGAGCATGAGAAGCTCGCGATCGAAGAGCATAGCAAGATAGCAAGAACGACGTTCGGAGGCTTTATCAACGATAAAACAAACATGCCAGGGATATGAGATCAGAACGGAAGCTCGCAGGACTTGACCGAAACCTTTTATGTCAACAAAGGTTTTAAGCAGGGCGACACGCTATCAGGGTGACATCGTCATTGAAAAGATAGTGCAAAACTTACTGGTCAATACGAGGGGCACCATCTTTTTCAAGTCCGTATAATTGCTCGCTCATGCCGATGACATTGATATAATTGGACGAAGTCAGCGAGATATCATTGAGGCCTTTATGAGCATTGAGGCGGAAGCGGCTGAAACGGGACTGGCGGTAAATGAGGGTAAGACAAAATATATGCTGTCGTCGAAAAAGGACACGAACCACCGGCGTCTTGACCAGGGCGCACACATTGACAGGTACAGTTTTGAGGTCGTCAAGGACATCATCTACCTATGCTCCGCAGCGACATGCATCAGGGCCGAAATCAAACGTAGAATAGCTCTTGCCAGCCGTTGTTTCTTTCGGCTCTAGAAGCATCTGAGAAGCAGAGCCATCTCTCGGAAAACCAAGGTGACCATATACATCCCGGTCCTGTTTTATGGCGCAGAGACATGGACCTTAACGAAAGAGGATGCGAAGGCCCTTGGTCGTTTAGAGAGAAAAATTATGATTTTCGGCTGGACCTGCATAAATGGAGAGTGGAGGAGAAAATTGAATAGTGAATTGTACGGGCTGTACAGCGACATGAACGTAGCACGGTGTCTACGGATCCAACGCCTAAAATGGTTAGGTCATGTAGAGCGCATGGAATCCACAGCTCCGGCCCGGAAGGTATTTGAATTCAATCCTAAGTGGCGACGAAGTGAGGACGACCAAATTTAAAGTGGCGCACGCAAGTTGAAGAGAACCCCAACCAACTAGGCGTGCGGCATTGGAGACTGCTGGCGAAAGACCGTGCCAGTTGGAGAGGTTTTTTAAAGGAGGCCCAGGTTCGCCATGAACTGTAATGCCGAAAGAGAACAAGAAGTTGTACACGGGCCGCTACTGTCTCATTGAAGATGATCTGCTTCAATGGAATATTGATCCAAACCAAGAAAGCTTTGTTTTTCTTTTTTGCTTAAAGCTTAATCACAATACGTTAGTGAATTGCGTTTTTACGTTACGAGAAAAATGCTTCAAGCATGCGTTGAAGTGACAATTCAAAATTATCAGCTGCTTTCATGTCAAAATTCGCAAGAATAAACAAACGTCTTTTCGTTATCTCATTCAAATAACGGGAACTGTCATCAAAACGCACGAAATTGTAATTTTCATCGCATGCGTTGAAGCATTTCTCGTAACACGTAAGGAGGCACGCACCAACGCAGTATTGTGATATGGGCATGTATGCGTTGTTACGCGAGGTTACGTACTCTCACCGCTCTCATTTCATTTCTTGTTTTCTCTCATTTTTCAACAAACGTAAGCTCGCCAACACAAACGCAGTATTGTAGAGCGCCCCATTGAATTGCCTGTGTTGGAGGTTAAACGCATGCGCTAACGCAGTATTGTGACACGGGCATAAACGCGTGATTCGTGACAGGTGTCAAAATCAAACATGTTCAGTTCACTTAATACGGCCATTCATTATAGAAAAAACTTACACGCGAACCATTGAACTATTGAATTTTATATCAAAATTCGTGTTTTGTCACAAATGTTTTTCGTGCACTTTGATTTTACGGTCGTCATAACTGACCTGCTGAGCAAACAATTCAAACTAAAGTGAACTGAGCGACTGTCTAATGCCTTTAGACTATTGTTTTATGGGGACACGTGAAATGACAGCGTCAATTGTAGTCTTTGAAGAATAAATTACACATTATAAGCGCGATATAACCAATAGGCTTGACAAAGTGACTCAAAACTCGATTCTCCGTATGGATCACTTAAAACATAGGCGAGGTCAACATTTGCATGAAATAAAAAGTAAATGGCAAGTATTCCTAGATGAGTATCGACTCGAATACAAATTTTGTAGACTTTTTTTCGGACTCGGAACTCTTGTCGTAAGTGGGTTTTTTGGTGTCGGCACCCCTTAGCAAGTCAATCCTTGTGACCATAGGGTCTACAGCGTCCGGAAGTACCGGCATGTGTGTGTCCGACCTCTAATTTCTCATCAAAGTGCCTGCCGGTGATGAAGTTCTTCGAAATTGCGAGAACAATCTTACTACCGACACGCAGGGAATAGTGCATGTTTTTAAGCAGCATTTCCAGCGTAAGCAGCCGCTTACGAGCATGGAGAAGAGAGAGTGGTTGTGGACGAATAAATCCCGCCTCTCATAGCTAGTGAAAAGCTGAAGAACATCAAGGCCGCAGGCTCGGATGGATTACCATCAGAGCTCGGTGGAGGCGGTGTTCTGGTAGGTAGCATGCACCGGATCATCTATAGAATTTGGGAGGACGAATATGCCCCATCCACAAAAAAGGCGATCCTACTTCGTGCAAAAACTACAAGATCCTATCCAGAGTATTATGCGAAATTCTAAAACCGTATTGCATCACACTAGCCAGCACATATCAGTGTGGCCTTTGGCCCGACAAATCGACTATTGACCAATACTTCACGCTGCGACAAATTCTGGAGAAGACCAGCGAGTTTCAAATCGATACCCACCACCTCAATCGATTTTAAAGCCGCATATGACAGCATTCATCGCAAAGTCTTATACATATATCCGGATGTGAACCACGCCAGAACCGACCAGATTCTTCGAGCGTTTTGAAACCTGCACCGGATTTTGGCAAGGAGATGCATTGTCATACGACTTAGCGGCGGGCCAACGTCAACACGGAAGGCACTATCTTCCACAAATCGGTCCAGTTGCTGGGCTACGCAGACGATATTAATACTGTCGCAAGTTCCTAATGCACCATTGTGGAAGCGTTCACCGCGATTGAAGATCAGGCGAAACGAGCTGGTCTTCTGGAAGACAAAATATATGCTGTCAACAAGAAAGCAGTTCGCCATCCATCAACTGGGACAAAATATAAAGAGGTGGCGAAGGAGTCCACATACAAGAACTCCACGAATGACATCATAGTGGAGATCTGGCGGAGAATCACCCTGCTACTTCGGCGTGACAACGCATCTCTTTGCCGAAATCCGGTGCATGGTTCAAACGGTTCAGAGTCCTAGGACCGAACTGCACGGTGCATCGCGTATTTTTTAGCGTGGCGCGACACAGCCGGATCAAACAATTCTTTGCGATAAATGCTGTCGTATGCAGCTTTAAAATCGACGAAGAGTTGATGGCTATCGATTCGAAACTCGCTGGTCTTTTCGGAGTTTGAATATTTGGTCTACAGTCGATTTTCCGAGCCGGAAGTCGCACTGGTAGCTGTCGATTAGTGCGGTGCAAAATGGCTTTAGACGTTCACACAATACGCTGGACAGGATCTTGTATGCGACATTGAGCAGGAATATATCTCTATAGTTCTTGCAAGAGGTAGAATCGTCTTGTTTGTGGATGGGGCAAATAGAGCTGGTATTCCAGTCGTCGGGCATGATTTCATCTTCCCAAATTACGCAGATGATCTGGTGCATGCTCCCTACCAGAACAGAGCCATTTACCTAACCTAACCTAAACATACCTTTGCTGATTATCGACCAAAAAATTTCTGACAGCTATTTGTCCTACCGTTATATCACTGTTTATCGACACTCCATCGCTCCACTTTTGTAAGAACGTCATTCAGTAAGAGTGAATAGGTTTGTAAGTCTTTTTTAAGCTTACATGAGCACCTGAATGCTAATGTAGCCGTAAAACTTGTTCGAAGGTTTATTCTCGGTTTATAATGTTTAATTATGAAAGGAAAGGGAAATAACATGTGAAGTAAATTTTTAGTAGCCACTAGGCATGGCTTGTACGTTTCTAGCACAAAGTACAATGACTCTTCAAGCTTAAGGCGGTTTCCTACCATATGGATGTTTTGTATACGTATGGATCTAGTATTAGTATCTTACAAGCACTATGCTGGCGTTCACAGATGTGTACACCTTAAATGGTAGTTTGTAGTTTACACAAGACGAGACCAAAGCTGATTATTGCTCAAGCTTTATTCATTATTTGAATGCAGCTAATAGAGAAGGAAAGAAACCTTTGCAACAAGTGGATTTGAAAGAAGCTTGTAATGCTCATTATTACACAAAAAACCACTCGTATAGTTACTATGTGTATAGGAGCAATTGTAGTGAATCTCAAGTGAATCAAAAGCAATTTCCTAATCGATAGCAATCGACAGAATTCGAAACTAATCGAAACTGAGGACATATCGCATGCATCTAAATATAGCTGCTTATTACTTAATGACTTAAATTTGCACTGATTACCTTCACTGCCTCGTAGATAACCGATATCACCAACAGAACAAAACACAGCAGTACCAGAGCGGCTGTGCCGTTTACATTCAATCCTGGGAACAGGAACGCGCCGACATTGGTGTCCCAGCGAAAAGCCATGAGATGATGATACATCTTGAGTTATAAATTCAAATCATAAAACCACACGCCCGATCGATCACTTAACTTTAGACCTGTTGTTGACGCAACTGGTAAGGTAATAATCCAACTGCCGCTCCGCACTCCGCAAATAAGCCGACACCGAGATACCAGATATCAGAGGTCTGAGCTTACGTATTTAACAAAACTTGTTCTTAACTTATACAATCAATCGCTATTCAATTAAATTCACATCGCTTCACGGGAATCACTGTGCACCAATCGGTTGTAATAGGGCACGAATGAAAAACCCCCTAGCACGAGAGTCACGAACGTGAAAATAGACACGATACCACCGCTCGTCCAGACGGTAATCGATTGAGTAAGAAATCTGTGAAAACCACGTTTGTCAACAATCCAGCGACGCTGATTTCCTAAGCTGGCGACCACGACTTGAGCTTTCAAGCTTAGATCTACGAACTACGGGTTCATTAACTGTAGACTAGTGCTATGCAGGTTGTTTGGCTTTGGCTTAATCAAATTTACTCTCGATTATATGATTATATACCGCTTACGGGGATAAGAGGCAGATTGATTATGAAAAAAAAAAAAATAAAACAAAAACGCACTAGCTGGAAAGGGAATGCGAATTCTTTGGCATCCGGAGTTCACTTAATCACCGACGTGACGACGAACATTTTACGAAGGTCTTGCATGTTAGTTTTCTCTTTCGTTGCGACGTTTTGCGATTATGGGAAACGACAATTAAATTAATCGAAACTGATAAAGTTATCAGTTGGTTTTCTTAAGCAAACAGCTGATTGAGCGCAGTTTGACAGAAACTGTTCGTTTCGTATAAGACGGATGGGTACGCTAAGGCAGCGCCCACATTTTCTGTCGACTTTTATCGTTTTCGAAGAAGAAATTCGAAATCGTATTGGTGTTCAAAATTTAGATTCGTTAATAGCGCCGTTCACACCATACGATTTGTCTATACTGTTGCGGAGATGCAAGCGGACCGTTAAGTTCGAAAACTCTCTGGAAGCGGGGATGGGAATGATGGCAACTTCCAATGGAATTGTCAGAGCGTTCTAGAGATTTCCGATGGGGAACTTCCAACGGCGAACGTTCGAGATGGTGGACCGAGAGCTATATAAGCGCGAACACTCGCCCTCGACATTCATTCAGTTTGTGGTATAAAACAGCGTGTGACAAGTCGGTGTGATCAACCAAGGTGAAAAGAAAAGCTTTCAATAAAGGTTTGTGTATTGTGTAATAAAGTTTAAAGTGGATAGTATTGGATAATAAAGTTTAAAGTGGATAGTATCGGATAATAAATAAAAGTGGTGAAGCTACACAGATAATTGATCTGTGGTGAAAGAATTAAAAGTGTGTGTGTTTCAATTTAAATAAAAAGGACAATTGTAGTTTATCGCAATCCAGTGGTGCGAACCCTATTTGGTATGGGGATTGAATAAATTCGTAACAATACGATTTTTTTGACAATCAAAAGTACGTAGCGTTCACACTGTACTGCAAATTTGATAGATTTCATTTGTGAGAGAGAATTTGTGTCGTGAATATCGTTTCCCCTGTTTTTTTTTTTAAATATACATTCGAGTTGTTACAAAATGGGGAGAATGAAAGGCATGCCTGTCGTAAGAGGCGAGGCGCTGGAGTACTGTCTTGCTCCAAAGTTGGGAGTTTTTCTAGGGTAAGGTGCTACACCTCGAGCTTTGTGGGACTCATCTGGAAGTGACCTTGCGATCGCGAAACTCCACCGGTAGTGGTGCCTGGCCTCGGTCCCGGCGGCTCCCAAGTGGAAGTATCGTGGTGGCGTGTAGTAGAAAATATTTTTTGGAATAATAACCACAAGATTTAGAGTTTTGCTGACCACTACCAATACATATATCCGAAGCTCGGAAGTAGACACCAATCCCACCAAAAGCCTCCGCAAACGGAAGACGGCCGCCAAAGATAGCCTCGTTAGGGAGAGAGTTGATGATGCCTCCCTCTCCGGTGGGGCAGTGGGAAATCGGAGTCTAATAGCAGATGTGGCGACCCAGATGGATCAAAGCATTGGCCAGAAGGCGAAGATAGCCCAAAACTGCTCCTCGGAGGCGGGAACATCACTCAAAAAAACCCCTTCCTCCGGGAAGGAGATCCAAGTGACCGTAAGGAGTCGAGAGAAGCAGCCCTCTTATAGAGAGGCGGCCATCTCCTCTGAAAAGGTCAGGATAGGGAAAGCCGGCGATGATAGTAGAATGACCAACGCAGACTGCAAGCACTGTGAGGATCGTCTACTGGAGCTTGCCTCGGCAACGGGTTTCTGTTTACAGGCAGAAAAGTCAGCTTTGATGAATGGCACATTTGTGGTGAGCTGTTCATCACAGCAGACATCGGCCTGGATCAGGAACACGGTGCCGAAAATCCCCCCTCTGGGAACTGCTACTTACCAGGTAGTTAGTCTCCCGAAACTAACGCGCGCCATCTGCCGGATTCCGGGGAAACCTGGGAATAAGATGGATGTGCTGACGCGCTTACGCACACAGAATCCAGGGCTTGACACGAGAGCTTGGGTTATCTACTCCTACAAGGAGAGTAAGGGCTCTCTGAAAAAAGAGGGCTCTACTCTGGTTGTGGGGATGGATGAAGCCTCTGTCGGAACTCTGAAATCTGCGTACGATTCACGCCCCTACTTTGGCCTTGGTAGGATCTCTTTCCATTTCAATGTCAAGTAGTCGAAGGATGGGACGTGCCCTGCAGTATGAATCCATGATTCTTACTCAGATCAATCTACAGCATTGCAAGGCTGCTACCGCTCTTTTAAGTAGCAGAATTGCAAGCAGTAGTACAAACCCTCTCATCGTATCCCTTCAAGAACCATGGGTGTGGAATAAACGCCTATGTGGCCTTGGTGGTTTACGTGATGTTACGATTCTTTATGATGAGCGATCCGAAAGGCCCAGGGTCGGCCTCATCATATCGAACACACTATCGGCAACCAAACTTGGGCACTTTTGTGGACGAGATCTGGTGGCTGCTAGAGTAAGCTACAAAACGCACGGAGTTATAGAACACTTCGTCGTTGCGTCTGCCTACTTTTCCTACGACTCGATACTGCCTCCACCACCAAAGGTAGTTTCTGAACTCGTAGAGTACTGTGAAGCCAAAAAGATTGGTCTCATCTTGTGCTGCGATGCTAATGCCCAAAACACTGCTTGGGGCAGCAGCAAGTGTAATACAAGGGGGGGCCGTCTTTTAGACTTTATTCTCTCGTCTGACCTTACCATCAACAATGTTGGCTCTCAACCAACTTTTGTCACGACAAGACGACAGGAGGTGATTGACCTGACCTTATCCAACAGATACTTGAAGGACATCACTAACTGGCGAGTCTTGCCTGATGCTACGCTGTCGGACCATAAATATATCGAATTCCGATTAAGTTGTGGGATCTCTTCCTTGCAGCCTAGACGGAATCCGAGAAGGACGGACTGGGTACGGTTTAGAGAGGAGCTTGAGAAATCCACTCGAGTCCTACCTAAACTCAGAACGAAACAATTGGTAGAGAACGCTGTTCAGAACCTGAATAGCGTCATCACCAGTTGTTTTGAACTCGCATGTCCTGTCAGCAAACCTCCCTGCAGGAAATTGGTCCCCTGGTGGAATGCCGAGCTCCAAAGTCTTCGCAGGGAAACCAGAATTCTTCTGAATAGATCACTCAAATCGAATTCGGAGGATGACTGGAATAAGTATCGGTCGAAGCAGAAAGAATATAAGAAACTTATTCGTAAATCGAAGAACGATTCTTATAGGACCTTCTGCGAAGAGATCAAGTCTCTGAGTGCGACTAGCAAGTTGGTTAAAGTCCTCAAACGGGGAAAACCGACAAAGCTGGATGCACTCAGAAAATCTGATGGTACCTTTACTGAGTCTAAAGCGGAAACTCTTAGTCTACTGTTTGGGACTCATTTCCCGGGAAATCAGATCGACATCGGCTCGTTGCACACTCCTTCAGGGGAAACTGCAACTGAAACGATGAAAACAACTCGGCGTAGCTGGTATATTGCGTCGCGCGTGGTTACGACTGAAGCCATTGAATTTGCTGTGGCATCCTTCGATGGTTTCAAATCGCCGGGTACCGACGGAATATATCCTGTTATGCTGCAAAAAGGTATAAGGCAGCTGCTTCCTACTTTGAAAAGAATATTCACTGCTAGTCTAGCACTTGCTCACATACCCATTCCTTGGCGCACAGTGAAAGTGGTCTTTATTCCCAAAATAGGAAAAGAGGACTACTCACTTGCCAAGAGCTTCAGACCAATCAGTCTAACATCCTTCCTGCTGAAAAGCATGGAGAGACTGGTAGAGTTGCACGTGCGCAAGGTTGCTCTTCGAATGCACCCTCTTTCGGAGATGCAACATGCTTACCAGCGCGGAAAATCTTGCGAGACTGCGCTTCAGAACCTAGTCGGGCGAATTTAATGCGCGCTCGAAAGGAAAGAGTACGCGCTGGGCATTTTCATCGACATTGAGGGAGCTTTTGATAACGCAACTTTTGACAGCATGTGCAACGCTGCCAGACATCATGGCGTAGATGAAGCACTGGTCCTTTGGATCAAAGCTATGCTCATGCACAGGACATTGACAGCTGATGCAGGCCTCGACCAGTGTGTCAAATCCGGCGTAAACAGGGGCTGCCCTCAAGGTGGCGTCCTGTCTCCGCTGTTATGGTGCATGGTGGTCGACTCCCTGCTTGATGCCCTCAATGCCTCTGGAATCTATGCCCAGGCATATGCGGATGACGTCGCCATTCTTTCTGTCGGCTCATGTTTAGCGACTGTCCGTCTCAAAGCACAGGCGGCGCTAAGCGTGATCGATGATTGGTGTACCCGAAATGGGCTGTCAGTCAATCCTCTTAAGACCGATGTCGTTCTCTTTACAAGAAGGAGGAAAAATACTGACATGACTCAGCTGGTACTAAAAGGCACTTCCATCCCGATATCCAAGGAGGCTAAGTATCTAGGAGTCATCTTAGATAGTAAGCTTCTCTGGTCAAAGCATGTTGAGTCAAAGACCACCAAAGCGCTGTCAGCTTTCTGGCAATGCAAAGGAGCTTTTGGCAAAACATGGGGTTTATCGCCGGCAAAGGTCCTCTGGATCTACACGGCAATGATAAGACCTATAATCTCATATGCATCAGTTGTCTGGTGGAACAGACTAAAACGCAAACACGTCGTAGCCTCTTTCACCAAACTCCAAAGAACGGTTTGTCTCAGCTGCACGGGGGCTTTCCCCAGCACGCCGGGCGCTGCTCTAGATGCTATGATGAACCTTCCACCTCTTGATATATTTATCAGAGGGTGTGCTCTGAAAGCCATGTCTCGTCTGAAGAGAAATGGCTTTTGGTACAACTCGCATAGGAATAGCGGTGTCCTTGCGCAAGAATTGTCCTGCGACCCCTGTCCCATGGACATGCCTTCTGACGCATTGACGCCAGTCATCCTATTGCGTCGTAATTTCACAGTCGAGTTTCCATGGCGTCAGGATTGGCTATGGCTGGATACTGAACCTGGAAAGGATAGTCTTCGCATTTTCACGGATGGCTCCAGGTCTGGGCGGGGGTCCGGTGCTGGAGTCTTCTTTGAACGCGAAAACATCCGACTGCACTTCTCGTTAGGAAAGTATGCGTCTGTCTTCCAATCAGAGATATACGCAATCCTAATGGCCATGCACTATGTTGTGAGGCACAGGTGGAAGGGGGAAAGCATATGCGTCTGTAGTGACAGCCAAGCTGCACTAAAAGCTGTGTGTAACCCCTTAACTAGCTCCAAATTAGTGCTTGAACTCAAGTCCTTCTTGAACAGAGTCGGCAGACTAAATTCATTGAGGCTTGTATGGGTTCCAGGTCACTCTGGGATTCCAGGAAATGAGATCTCTGATGAACTCGCTAGAATGGGTTCAGAGGAGAGCTTCTCAGGACCTGAACCCGCTATAGGTCTACCTGCGTCCACGGTAAATTCCTACATTAACGATTGTGTATTTAATGCACACAACCGTAGATGGAGGGATTGTCCAGGTTGCAGGATGACTAAGCGCGTACGCCCTGATGTCTGCAAGAAATCTGCAGCATTCCTCCTGTCTTTAAGGAGAATCGACTGCAGAAGGCTTGTGGGAGTCATCACGGGCCATTACACTTTTGCCAAGCATCTCTACGTGCTCGGCATCAGTGAGACGCCTACCTGTGCTGCATGTGGCGAAGAGGATGATGACACTGCAGAGCATTTCCTCTGTGATTGTCCCGCCTTTGCTCGCATACGGTGGCGCACCCTTGGAGCCGATGTGGTGTGTGCCGAATCCCTTAGCTCTACATCACTGAAGCTTCTTCAAACTTTTCTCCGGAAAACGGAGAAAATACAGTAATGTAAGGTGTCTGTCTGGAGTACAATGGACCAGTGTTTGAGTCTGAGTGCTCCAGCGGATAGCAGAAGCCTTCAAAAAAAAAAAAAAAAAAAAGACACCAATCCCGCCAACAATAGTCTATTATTACATCTACAAGCTTGGAAATGGCATAACTTGTCACTAAATTGGTCGTCATATCGCCTTTGTCCGCTGATGTTCACCCTTCGAAATCACAAAAAAAGTGAAAAACGTATGGAAGTATCATTTCTGACTTTTACACATACACGGGCACCCACACAAGCAAGGCAAAAAGTCGAAAATTCTGAACTTCATACTACAAATCGTATCGACTTGCAGTATGGAGCGTTCACATTGACGATTGGCAGTACAGACACGATTCATCAAGCAAATCGTATAGACAAATCGTATGGTGTGAACGGCGCTAATGGTTATAGCCGAATCACAATGTCGCGTTCGAACAGTAGGGCTTTTGACAGGCGTTGTACCGAATTACGATAAACGTAAGTCAAACGCGCGACCTAGGAATTTCTATAACGAAATGTGGCTTCAGGCGCTTGGACGTTCATGCAACAAAAAAAAAAAAAAAAAAATCGGACATGTCATACATATATGTAAGTATGAAAATGTATTGTGAGTTTGTTCCTTGACGTTGAAATCGAATAAGTTTGTGCCTAACGCGCAAACCTCTTGAAGAAATCTTTATTAAACAAATGACAACCATTGTCAGCTGTCAAAACGCACGACTGAGTAGCCACTGGCTCTACTCTGGCGTTGAGCTCGATTTTACGATATTTACGATATTAGCCGAAGCAACGCATGAGGTTATATTCCGTGTTACTCCATATTGTTACGAAATATTCAATCCCACACCGAATAGGGTTTGGATTGCGATAAACTACAATTGTCTTTTTATCCGAAATAAAACACACACACTTTTCTTGTGCCACCACAGATCGATTACCGCTTTTATTTATTATTTATCATTGCATCAGAAGCAATGTTAGCAGTTAGCGGATCTAGATAATATGATCCATGTGGTATCACAGAAATAAGGAAAGATTATTACCTTTCCTTGCATCGCCTTATGCAAGATTCGTAGCAAGGGAGGCCTTCACGACCACCCTGATCGACAAGAATTCAAGTACACAATTCCGCACAGAGAAATCCAACGATGAGTCATTCACTTGGGTAAATCACCTAAATGAGGGTGGTTTATCCAAACCAACAAGTGAACTCATGCTTCACATGAAGAAATTGGATGACGTCTTCAACCAAGTTAATGGAGATGACTTGCTCATTTCCAATAACTTCATCAATACGCTTCTGGAGCTAACAGAGCATGTAGAATGCGAGGAGAGAGTAAAAAGACTGTTCTTAGGACTAGGATGTATTTTAGGATTAGAAAATTAAATAAGGAAATAATAGAAAATCAATATAAACGGAAAAGAAAATTAAATAAAATGTTACACTAACAGAAAAATGTATCTTTCATTCCACATCTTTGCATTCACATTAAACTCCAATGGAACTATTCAGAATGGGTTTGCTTTTGCTTCCATACAGTGGTGTTCTCATAAATAGCACACCCTTATTCAAATATGTATTTGCTTGCAATTGAGGCCGCCGTGGCGCATTGGTTAGTGTGTTGGACTCTGACGCACGATGAGCGAGTTCGGATCCCGATAACATCAACGCCATCGAATGTTTATTTCGCGGCGTCCTCCTCGGCGGGGTACTGGCAAAACCCCCCGTAGTATACTTGCCATGAAAAAGCTTCTCGATTCACGCCGTTCGGAATCGGCATTAAACTGTAGGTCCCTTTCACCTGTGTGAAAAATAAATCACACACAACATGGGTGATTGAGAGAAGCTTGGCTCTGGTCCTTCATGGGCTGTAACGCCACCAAAAAAAAAAAAAAAAATTTGCTTGCAATACACTCTGTACTTACAAACTGTACAGGAGTAAAGCCATAATATACCAAGGTAGTACCGTTATGAATATGAAAACATACGAAAAAAAAGATACCGTTAGGTATTCCTGGTTTTGAAATCGTTAGAGTTAGTGATCATTGCAAATTGGGTGTTCATACATATAAATAGCACATATCATGGTGTGCACCGGCTCATCTGTAAGATATGGTCAGAGGAAAGCATGCCCGAGGAATGGAGTCTCAGATTTGTTTGTCCGATCCACAAAAAAGGAGATCCCTTGGACTGCGCCAACTATAGAGGAATAAGTCTCCTTAATGTCGCATACAAGATCTTCGCTGCCGTTTTGTGTGAACGCCTGAAGCCATTCGTAAACAAGCTGATAGGTCCTTATCAGTGTGACTTCAGGCCAGGGAAGTCCACCATCGATCAAATCTTCACACTACGGCAGATCCTGGAAAAAAACAATGAATTTCAAGTCGATACACACCATCTACTCGTCGACTTCAAGGCCGCATACGACAGCGTAATTAGAGACGAACTATATAATGGCATGTTTACTTTTGACATCCCTGCTAAGCTTATCAGACTATGCAGGATGACCCTGGAAAATGATTGCTGCTCCATCCGAATCGGTGCAGAACTGACCGATAGTTTCGAAGTCAAGAAAGGATTTAGACAGGGCGATGCGCTGTCGTGTGATTTCTTCAACATCGTATTGGAAATGATTGTGCAAAAATCACAGGCCAATACAAGAGGCACAATCTATTTCAAATCCTCGCAACTCCTTGCATACGCCGACGACATTGACATAATAGGTAGATCGCAGCGAGATGTCAATGAGGCGTTTGCGAGTATTGAGATGGAGGCGGCAAAAATTGGTTTGGCAGTTAATGAGGGCAAGACTAAATATCTGATGTCATCGAAAAAGGACATTTACCACCGACGTCTTGGACAGAACGTGCATATTGGCAGATATAAGTTCGAGGTAGTTAAGGACTTCATATACCTCGGCTCCGCGGTGACTTTGAACAACGACACCAGTTTCGAAATCAAGCGCAGAATTACTCTTGCCAACCGCTGCTTCTTTGGGCTCAAGAGGCAATTGAGAAGTAGGTCCCTCTCTCGTACGACCAAGTTGACCTTATATAAGACCTTAATTATCCCGGTCCTGTTATACGGCGCAGAAACATGGACTTTATCTAAAGCGGATGAGGAAATCCTTGGTCGTTTCGAGAGAAAGATTCTGCGTTCGATTTTCGGTCCCGTAAACACAGAGGAGGGTTGGAGGAGAAGATTGAATCACGAACTGTACGGGTTGTACAGCGACATGAGTCTGGTCAGGCGTCTGCGGATCCAACGCCTAAGATGGCTAGGCCATGTAGAGCGAATGGACACTACAGCTCCAGCCCGTAGAGTCTTTGAATCCAACCCCGAGGGACGAAGAAATAGAGGACGGCCGCACCTGAGGTGGCGCGCACAGGTGGAAAGGGACCTCAACCAACTGGGCGTGCGGCGTTGGAAAAGACTAGCGAAAGATCGTGCTAGGTGGAGAGGCATGTTGGTTGAGGCCCAGGTTCACCCCGAAATGTAGCGACGGTTAAGTAAGTAAGTATATCATGGTGTGTCAGAAAAATAATATTTTTCAGTGATTTAAGTGAGGTTAGTGTGAATTAGGGAATGCAATACCATTAAAAATTGTCGATACCGGTATTTTGGCATTTTCGCTGTTAGAACCGGTAATACCGGTTTTTTACCGGTATTAGTATTATTTAAAAAAAATGCAAACAAAATTCGAATTTACTTACTATACATAGATTATGTTACTATTTAGGGGTAGTACAAATATATGTCAAACACAACTAAACAACAAAACATTTATTTTTAAGAATAATTTAACAAAATTAAATCCAACCTTTTAAATATAATATTACATTAATTCGTACAAGTGTATTATTTTTGATGCAAATTGAAATATGATTTAAAAAAACATATATGAGCCAACGTACCGTCGAACCTCGATCTTATTTTTGTGGTTATATGTTGAGCTGCCGAAAAGGCTCGTTTTGACTCCACACTTGTTGGTTGTATTGTTAACAAGTATTCATAAGCAAGCTTTAGATACTTACTTATTTACTTAGGTGGCGCTACAGTCCGTGGTGGACCTGAGCCTCAACCAACCAGCGTCTCCAGCTGGCACAGTCCTTGGCCAGCTGTTTCCAGCGCCGCACGCCTAGTTGGTTAAGGTCCCCTTCCACTTGCGTGCGCCACCGTTGATGCGGCCGTTCTCTGCCGCGCCTTCCTTCCGGGGTGGATTCGAAGACTCTTCGGGTCGGAGCTGTATTTTCCATGCGCTCTACATTGCCTAGCCACCTTAGACGCTGTATCCGTAGACGTCGTACCAGGCCGATGTCGCTGAACAACCCGTACAGTTCTTCGTTATAGCTTCTCCCCCATACACCGTTCGAACAAACGGGACCGTAGATAGTACTCAGAATTTTCCTCTCGAAACGACCAAGGGCATCTTCATCCGCTTTTGTTAAGGTCCAAGCCTCTGCGCCGTAAAGGAGGACTGGGATGATTAAGGTCTTATATAGTGTCACCTTGGTTCTCCGAGAGAGGGCTCTACTTCTCAATTGCCTCCTGAGCCCAAAGAAACAGCGATTGACAAGAGTGATTCTGCATTTCATCTCAGCGCTGGTGTTGTTGTCGCTGGTCATCAGTGAGCCAAAGTAGACGAATTCCTTGACCACTTCAAAGTTATATCCGCCCATGGTGACGTTCTGGCCAATACGTCGGTGTTGTCCATCTCTTTTAGATGAAAGTAGATTATTGGTTTTACCCTTATTAACCTTGAGACCCATATTAGCCGCTTCTACCTCAATGCTTACAAAGGCCTCATTGACGTCTCGCTGTGTCCGTCCAATCACGTCAATGTCGTCGGCGTACACAAGCATTTGCGTATACTTGAAATAAGAGTCGATCACTGACAGCTGTGCAAGTCAGACGTGTTTCGACTTAGTGCAGTGTTTAGTAGTGAATAAACAGTATAAGTGCGCGGTTTGGCGAACCAATCGTGAAATCGTTAGTAGCACGACGGTAGAGTGCACGGTCCGAAACTCAAAGACCGGCAGTTCGGTTCCCGGTAGGGAAAACAAATTTTCCGCTTTTTTTTCCTTCTGTTGCTTCCAAAGTAATTGGAAGTAACAGAGGAAATGTCAGGCGACGGGCAGAAACCCGTATATCGTACGGCGTCAGAATCGGATGATTCTACCAAATCATCCGATTTCGCTACACCGAGTGCGGTAGTTAAGCGCAGGAGGAAGTTAAATCCTACTCCTAGCCTGGTGAAGCGCCCCTCCCTTTCCACTTCGGCAGAGAAGCTGCGGGCCGAAGCGAGGGAAGGGGCGCCATCAACTTCTAAAGCCGCTCTGCAGCAGTTACAACAACAACAACAACAATTGAATGTCCCCGAGGAGGCGGACTTTGTCTACCTCTCTGAAGGTAGGGAGGGTCGCTACACGGGGGAAAATAATTCCTTCGCTCTCCTATCTGCATCGGAGACGGAGGAAGAAAAACAAGAAGACGAGCTCCAGACCGAGGAGAAAATCCTCCAGGAGAAGCTCCAAGCCGTGAGGGACAAACTGTCCGAAATCCGGCAGCAAAAGGAGGCTGAGAAGCAGCGTAAGCTGCAACAGCAACAACAGCAAAAGCAGCCGCAGTCAAAGCAGCTGCGAAAACAAGAATCGCAGCGGGAGCAGCAACAGCAGCCCCAGCTGCAGAAACAACAACAAAAAAAGCCGCAGCCGAAGAAGCAGCAGCAACAACAACAACCGCAGCGGGAGCAGCAACAGCAACCCCAGCAGCAGAGACAACAACAAAATCAGCCGCAGCCAATGAAGCTGCAGCAACAACAACAATTGCAGAGAGAGCAGCAACAACAGCAGCCCCAGCAGCAGAGACAGCCAACGAGCCAGCAACAGCCGCAGCCAAAGAGCCAGCAGCAACAACAACAAATGCAGCAGCAAGATCAGCAGCAGCAACAACAACAGCAAAAACAGAAGAGGAAGCGAAGCCGCCGCTCCAAGAAGAAGGAGAAGGTGCCGCCCATCTATGCACATACTCTAGCTGTCAGGCAGACAGTGGATTTGTGCAAAAGTCAGATAGGTGAGAATAATTATATCTTAGACTGTATTGGAGGACGCTATGTTTTCCAGTGTAAAACACTGGAAATATATAAGAAAATGCGTTCGCTATTAAAAAATTCCACGACGGAGTACTATACGTTTACTCCGAAAGCCGAGAGGTTGCAGACAATGCTCCTCAAAGGCCTGGAGTCGATCACAGACCCCGAGGAATTGCTCTCTGAGCTCAAAAAGTTCGAGAGCGATGACCTCAAGTTCGTGGGGGCTAAGCCGTTTACCACAGTTGCGGCCAAACGGGAGAAGCGGCAACTGCACTTCTTCTTGGTCCAGCTGACACCCGACAGCCGTCTGGAGTGTCTAAAGAAAATAAAAGTCTTAGACACCCAGAGAGTGCGATGGGAGAAATTAGATAGGCGCGGAAACATGATACAATGTATCCGCTGCCAGAGGTTCGGGCACGCCGCGTCGAACTGCGAAATGCAGCATCGATGCGTCAAGTGCGCACAGGACCACAGGTACGACGAGTGCGACCGGGGCACAGGTCTCGAAAGAGATCAACTTTTATGCGCACTATGTGAGAACAACGGGCACCCTGCAAATTATCGGGGCTGTCCTAAGTTCCAATACATTAAGCAATTGAGAGAAGCTCGGCAGAATGTCGAGAAGATACCTCCCGGGAGGGGTATTCATTCTTCAGCCGTCACACCCCAATTGACCTACGCCCAAATGGCGGCAGGTCAGGGAAAAGCGGCACAAATACCAAAGGCTGCTGCCAAAGCTCCAGTGCCCGTTCCTAAGGCACCGGGGGCCGAGGCGGAACTGCTACCGATTCTGCTCGCCATTCAAGGGCAGATCGGCCAGATCCAGCAGCAGATCATTAAGCAGACGGAACGAGTGGACAGGCTCTACTCGTTTCTGCGCTTAACGCATTTAGAGTCCTAATGGATACGCCAGTAGAGAGTTTCCTGAAGATCCTGGCTGTGAATGTAAATTCACTGATTAGGATCGAGCGACGCACCGTTCTTTTTAACCTGTTGCAGGAAGAAAGCCCTGATGTGTTTCTGGCTAGCGAAACTAAGCTAAACCAGAGGCACAAAATTCGGCACAATTCCTACAATATAATACGAAGAGACCGACCCAATGCCACTCAAGGCGGAGGTGTCGCGATCTTCATTAAAAATAATATTAAATATAAAATTATATATAGCAGTGAAGTGCGGAGATTCCAGGTGCTAGAGGCCTGTGTTGTGTGTATGCCCCTTCGGAACGGAAGGAGGATATACATAGTATCGGCCTATGCACCTGAAGCACCTCAGCCCAATATCTTCATTGCAGAGCTCGAAATACTTTTTCGATTTCTGCGCCTAGACTCGGCAGAAAACTTTTATGTTTTGGCCGGAGATTTAAATGCCAAACATAGTGATTGGGGCAATAATGTACCCAACACTAGAGGGAGCCTACTAAGCCATTGGTGGGCCCTGCATAATATTGAGTATAAACTCAAGTTACTCGCAACGGATAGTCCGTCGTTTCCTAGAAGCGGTGCCTATCTGGATCTAATGTTGCTTGACTCACGACTGAGACTGGCAGACACTAACGAATGGTCTACTAACTGTTTACGTACCGTTGAGTATGACAGTGACCACTGCGGACTTAGTGCCGTAATTAAAATACCGGACGAATTCGCAGAAATGGCAGAGTATGTCCACACGTACCCCTACGATTATAGTAGGGCACGCTGGCCACGCTTTGCCAACTGCCTGACGAGAGCACTCACTTCGAGTGCCTCATCCCCACCGAATAATAGGAACCTATCAAATGACGAAATTGATAGGCACCTAAAACATATGGACGAAACTATCAAACAAACGATGGACAAAACGATACCACGCCAACGGCGTTACGATACCACGGACGTGTACCGAAACGCGACCATAGACGCACTTCACAGACAGAAAAGTAGACTCCTGTCAAGACTCAAACTCTTGTACAGGCGGTTTACCGACAGACAAAACTCGGAGGTCAGGACCCTGAAGTCACTGATTAAAAATCTCCGACAATTAATTAAAGAAAATTATAAAATATCCATCAGTCTGCACTGGAGCAACAAAATTCGCGCTGTAAAATCCAACAGCGCGAATATGTTCCCGCAGATAAATAAAATATTCCGGAGAAAAGATCAGAATGACATTCGGGATCTAAAGCTCCCGAGAACGTCGGACAACGAACGTATACTACGCACAGTCAACATCGATCCAGAGAGCGCCGTCCTAGATGACGACTTTTTTGTGATTGAGGATCCTCAGGAGAAAGTGGCGACAGTGGGGGCTGTCTTCCAGGATGTGTATAAGGTGAACGACAGCATTCGCCCGAACCACGACCTGGAAAATAGAGCCCTGCTTCACCACTCCTATCTTCGAAATGATATAGAACATTGGCGAATCGAGAACCATGGTTTCACCAGGTTCAATGACGACTCTACGGCAAACAATGCCATCGCCAATGAAGGTGCTGATACACTGTTCATTTCGACGGAGGATCTCCAGTTGATCTTCATGTCATTAAAAAATAAAAAATCCGCGGGTACTGATGGTATATCCAATGTTGTGCTCAGGCACCTCCCACCATTGGCTATAGAGAGGTACACCATCCTGTTCAACAATGCACTGAATAATGCTTATTATCCGGTGCATTGGAAAACGGCGGTGGTCCTGCCAATCCCTAAGAGGGGCAAAGACTCCTCTAATCCGGCAAATCTCCGGTCGATAAGTCTCCTTCCGAGTATCAGCAAGGTCTTCGAGAAGGTAATCCATAGAGCCCTGTCCAAATGGGCTGAGGACAAAAATATCATTCCGGATAACCAATTCGGTTTCAGGGCGGGGCATGATACCATACATGCCGCGTCGAAACTCGTCTCGGATATCCAATGGAATAAGTGCAAGAACCAATGCACGGGTGCCTGCCTGGTTGACTTGGAGAAGGCCTTCGACACCGTATGGTTAGAAGGACTCTACTACAAGCTCAAACGGTTGGGCATAAGTAAACCATTGCTATATATAATTCATGATATGTTAACGAGTAGAAAGTTCGTTGTGAAAATTGCCAACGTAACTTCTGCTCAAACATTTGAAATTAAAAACGGATTGCAACAGGGTACGGTAAATTCGCCGATCCTTTTCAGCATTTATATCAGTGATTTGATAGTTTCTCTTCACCATTCAATAGCGTATGCAGATGACTTGGTTGCGTACAGATCAGGTCCAACGATCGAGGTCATTGGCATTTTATTGCAACGTGACTTCGATAAAATTCAGCAGTTCTGTGATGACTGGAAGTTGAAAATCAACTTCCAGAAATCAGAGACTATTTTATTCAGAACGCCTCTGTCTAGGGCCTCTAGGGACACTAGAAAACACTGGCGAAAATTCGCAATCATCGGACCGGACGGGCGTCCACTGGCGAGTAAAAGTGTAGTCAGATACCTCGGGATCTGGCTGGATCAGTATCTGTATTTTAACAAAAATGTAGATGCTGCTCTGGAAAGAGCCCGGGGCGCTTTCGCCCTGACAAGATGGCTGTTTCACTGCAGCCAACTTGATTCTAGGGTGAAGGTAATCTGCTACATGGCCTTAATCAGGCCTATGATTGCCTATGGATGTCCCGTCTGGTTTAATGTGAGCGCAAGCTTAATGGAAAGGATTCGGGTGTTTGAGAGACAATGTCTGAGGACTTGTCTTGGATTACACAGAACACCAGAGTCTGAGTACAGAAAGTTCTATCCCAACGGGGTCCTATACGATAGGGCAAGGATTTTACGGATAGATAACTTTCTGATTAAACTGATTCGAGGTCACGTTGCAAGGGCAATGACTTCGACCAATAACTTGATCTCTGGGGCTTACTACCCCAATGTTATGTATTATGAAAAAGTGCGTCTGAATGGCTTTGTGCCTCCGGAAGCATTTCTTTACTTTGATAATTGTGGGCTGATCCAGGATGGATTGGCGGTGCCGCTAATCTTCCATGTGGCCCGTAATTCTGTGGAGCGGCGGCTCCTTTACGAACCTGACGTCGTGCTCTGTGAGCCCGAGCGCCTCAGGTTCAGTAGAGCAGTTTCTCGCCGAGATAGAGAAGACGTTGTCCGACAGCATCAACGCTTTTGGTGGCTAACGGACTCCGTCGTGGAATTTTTTAATAGAGCCTCTTCAAGGCAGGTTCGCCGAACGCCATTGGCGGACTCCAATAGGGTAGGGTAGGCTAGGGTAGGTTAGGGTAGGCTAAGGTAGGTTATAAGTGTTGGGCAATTTTATTAAAAAAAAAAATCAAAAAAAAAAAAAAAAAAAAAAAAAATTCGTAAAAATGAAAATAGAAAAAAAAAGATGTATATACATGTTATATATTAAGTATATAATTTTTTTTGTATATACATTTTAGTTAAGGTAGATTAAGATAGAATTAGTTAGATTTTTAGCTAGATTAAGTTTTATTTATTAACCCCTGAAACCCGATATTACGCTAAGTTTTTCTTAATTTTCTTAGCATACATTTAATAAAAGTTCACAATTTTCTGTTAATATTAAGTTGTCGAAAGACATAGAATAAGTTGTATATTGTTTGTTTTAGAGTGCCCGCTTAGGGTCAGTAAGACACTAATGTTAGTTATATTAAAAGCTAGTTTTAATCATTTTGTCTAGCATGTAAGATAGTTATAAGATTTTTTTTTTATTGGAAATAAAATGAATTTAAAATGCAAAAAAAAAAAAAAAAATACTTGAAATAAATCGTACCTCTTGTGTTGGCCAGTGACTCTTGCACGATCTTTTTAAGCAAGATGTTGAAAAAGTTGCATGACAGCGCGTCAACTCGCCTAAATCCTTTTTTAACATCAAAGGTCTCAGTTTGCTCATTACCGACCTTAATGGAGCAACGAGAATTCTCCATTGTCATCCTGCACAGTCGAACGAGTTTGGCAGAGATGTTAAAACTAGACATGGCTTTATATAGCTCATCTCTATACACGCTGTCATATGCGCCCATGAAATTGACGAAAAGGTGGTGAGTGTCGATTTGGTATTCCTGGGTCTTCTCCAAGATCTACCGTAGCGTAAATATTTCGTCTATTGTGGATTTACCTGGCCTGAAGCCACACTGATAAGAGCCGATCAGGTTATCCACAAACGGTTTCAGGCGTTCACACAATACGGTAGAGAAGATCTTATATGCGATGTTAAGGAGACTTATTCCCCTATAGTTGGCGCAGTTAAAGGGGTCTTTTTTCTTATGGACCGGGCAAACGATGCTGAGATACCATACGTCGGGCATGCTTGCCTCCGACCATACCTTGCAAATGAGATGGTGCATGTACCTTACCAGCACACAGGTCGTCTGCGCCTGATTGATTTCGTCTAGGTCGGGTGGATGGAATTCTCCTACAAACAAGCTTTCGATGCACCCCCCTAATTCCATGCTCTTCAAAATATTGTAATTCTTTTTAGGGTTCCGTACCCAAAGGTAAAACGGAACCCTATTACTAAGACTTCGCTGTCCGTCCGTCCGTCCGTCTGTCACCAGGCTGTATCTTATGAACCGTGATAGCTAGACAGTTGAAATTTTCACAGATGATGTATTTTTGTTGCCGCTATGATGACGTGATTTTCATCCAAAAAATCCCATACTGAACTAAGGTTAGTCGACAATATCCCACAACCAGTAGCAAACTTCCCAATTTTGATCTCTTTTGTGTCTTTGATGAATTAATCCTAGCTGCAAACCTTTTCCCATATTTCCCATTATTGTTATTCACCTTTTCACATCGTTGCTTTCATGATCAACTATATCTCATCATGAAGATTTTGATCACGGTTCATGAGATACAGCCTGGTGACAGACGGACGGACAGCGAAGTCTTAGTAATAGGGTTCCGTTTTACCTTTAGGTACGGAACCCTAAAAAGAAAAGAATTCACTAAAAAATAAGAAAAATGAAACTCCAAACCCCACAAATTCGAACACCCGTACCCAAATTACTCTGTTCAACGACTTAGCCCGCACCGCCAACAGTGACTTCAATGACGATTATTTTAAATGGATGCCTATCTATCGCTTGTTTCGCTCAGGCGGAACGTGACAATGATACCTGTTTCACAATGCGACCGGTGTTCATCGATTTATAAGACTTATATCACGTCAAAAAAAAATGAACCTCTTTTTAGACTTTTGGCATAACATAATGTATGAGAACTTACGGGTGTGCTATTTATCTGAACACCACTGTACATTAGTTTTGTTGGTTTCAGTTTATCACTCGAAGCTTGGCAAAATACTTGTGAATAATGGAAATAATATGCCACATGCTATAAAGCTATAAAAAACACGATTTATTTTATAACAATTATATAAATTCCAATTTTTCCTTCCCCTATTTGTATGTAAACAAACAGCAATTTCAACCAGCTGTCAAATTTCGGATCACGCGTGACGTAGATGCGCAGAACGAAACAAAAATGAACACTCGAAGGCGTAATCTTGTCCAGGGATGAAGAATGAGATACCAATCTTTTGGCTTTGACAGGCATTTTGACAGCTAGCCCCTACAAACGCGTTGCGGTTTGACGGCGTCTTGACTATGTCATTCTGCCTTGTTCCGACGTCTTGACTCTTATGTCAGAAGCGTCGTTATTAAAGCGACCTCTAGACGCTCAATATTATTGTGCAAAATATTGCACAATTTTATTGGCTTGCTGCTCCAGGTGGTTCAATATTTTTCCCAATAATTCAGTTGACCGCTCATATTTGTATTAAAAGTCAAAAGCGTTTTGATTTTCCGCAATATATCGCACAATCTTGCAATATTATCTACAGACAAACAATAATATTGTGCAATATCAAATATTGCACAATATTATTAGGCGTCTAGGGGCCGCCTTAATTACAAAAGCAACAACCAACCCCTGCGGGGATCTACGGGCAGACGTACGAAAGTTTGGTATCTCATTCTATATCCCTGATCTTGTCTCTGTCAACCGTGATAACATCGCCAATGAGTGAATATGAAAACTTTAGCTCACAAATCTAATCGCCCCGCCACTGTATCATCATTTCGATAATGACCATGACATTTAAATGATGAAACAAACATGTGCCCGAATGTCGCTTCAAAGCCTGATAATATACCGATCGGCGGATTACCACATGTTTCTACTGACTGACCAAAAACAGGCGGAAGTAAACCGTGCTAGCGTTTCTTATCAGATACTTTCAGCCTTTGCTATGTATACTTTGCCCCAGAATCAGAAATTAACCGAAGCAGCAGCATGACGTAAACAAGATAGCGCAACAATGGCACGCGCCTTCACATTCCATCGTCAAAGCAATCGTTCATAATACAGAAGAGACAAACAATTGTTTATGCCGTTTCTTGACAGTCTCACGCTCCCGAATGGACGTAGGTATTTTTTATTTTTTCATTTGTCTGAACTAAAACTACACAACACTACAAGGTACAAAACAGAAAAGAAAAGGGACAATTCATAGTAAATTAGTCGATGATTTCGTCTTTCTCATTGACGGCAATTCTACGGACGTGGTCTCCTTTCTCCGATAGAATCTGACTGATACTCTTCCCCTTGGAGTCGGCGAACCAGCCGAGATTGTCCTTGATTAGATGATTGATTGAGCATCCGTCGCATTGAAGGATAACGACACCTTTGTAGTAGGCAATTTCCGAGATGGTTTTCAAGTTCCTCGTGTTGCAAATCTTGCAGCGATAAGCGATTTCCAGCTTCTTGTCCAGTTGCTTGTATTGATTTAGGATTGCTTCGTTGGTGAAACCAAGTTTGGTGTTCTTAAGTTGACAACCGCCAATGTTCTTTGGTATCAAAGTCGAAGTATTGCTAGTTGGAGCTGTTGCTGTGCTAAAGCGATTATTAGGAGTTGATTCCGGTGGGATGGCGTTAACAACTGAAGTCTGCTTTAGTGCAGCTAGCGTCCGAATGCTAAAGAATTGCCGAAGTGAATTCATTTCTATAGCACACGCTATAGATGGTTAATTTCGAGCTTTTTTTTTAACTAGGATGAAAAATATTCATATTTTAAATTGAACAAAATGTTATTTAACAATTTCACACTCACTTGCTGTCACTGAGAGTTGTCGAAAACCAGTCGAAAACAACTGACGCGATGTGTTTCTCCCCGTGGTTAAGTGATGCCTGTGTCACAATGCTACTACACGGCGCGGCGACAGCGCAACTACAAACGCCGTAGCTGTCAAATCCATATTCATTCAAAGGAATTATATGGAGTAAGTCACATAGGCACGTATGAAGCCGTGTCGCAGCGCTGTAATTTCGAAAATTTGAAAAACTGTCGCTACTACACTGCATTGTGCCATTTCGAATTCGACATTGGAGGAATACGTTTGATAACTTGGTCTTACCCACCACCTTCTTCTGACTTTTGTTTTCGCTTTTAACTTTTTATAGGCTAAAGCAGCCGCACGTGTTAGCAATAATGTTTTTTCAAATTGTTTTTATCCATTTATGAACTAATTTCAGTTTCAATCTTCGAATTTTTTACTGATGCCAACTTCACTCTATAGAATTCACCTCCAACTTCACTCACAGAAGTAACCGCGCTGTCAAAAAAAAAACGCCGAAGAAAGTAGCTCCATTGTGTATTGACTGAACTACTTTACAACCACAGCAAACGGCAGCGTTTGTAGTTGCGCTGTCGCCGCGCCGTGTAGTAGCATTGTAAAACAGGCATTATTCTCGTTTAAAACAGGGATGTGCGAACATTCAGAGGGGTAAATGTCGACTCTGACCATTTCCTCGTAGCAGCAAGATTCAGAGCTCGAGTGTCCAATGTCAGAAAGCTGCACCAGCCATATGTGGCTGCATTGCCGCTCAGCCATTCAGGAAGTAGCCGAAACCACCTAAGGGTACCTACCACCCTCGACAAGAAACCCGTGGTATGATGGCATTTTGCACCGCACTAATCGGCAGCTACCAGTGCGGCTTCCGGCCCGGCAAATCGACTATTGACTAAATTTTCACACTTCGACAAATCCTTTAAAAGACCAACGAGTTTCGAATCGATAATACCATCTTTTCATCGATTTCGAAGCCGCATACGACAGCATTCATCGTGAAGAACTGTTTGGTGCGATGGCCGAATTTGGGATCCCGGGAAAACTGATCCAGTTGTGTCGCCCCACGCTAAAAAATACGCGATGCACCGTGCAACTCGGTCCCAGGACTTCGGAACCGTTTGAAACATGCACCGGATTTCGGCAAGGAGAAGCGCTGTCATGTGACTTCGTCAACCTGGTACTGGAGCAGATAGTGCGACGGGCAGGCGTCAACAGGGAAGGGACTATCTTCTACAAGTCCGTCCAGCTGCTAGGATACGCGGGTGATATCGATATCATCGCGTGTTCTCGCCGTGGCATTCACGGCAATTGAAGAACAGGCGAAACGAGTTGGTCTTAAGGTCAATGAGGACAAGATCACAGTCGATCACCACCTTGGACAAAATATAACAAATGACAGCTACAATTTCGAGGTAGTTAAGGAGTTTGTCTACCTCGGGGCAAACGTAAATTCCACAAATGACACCACAGTGGAGATCCGGCATAGAATCGCCCTTGGCAACCGCTGCTACTTCGGCTTGTCCAAACAACTGGGGTCAAAACTCCTCACTCGAAAGACCAAAGTCATGCTTTACAAAACGCTCATTCTGCCAGTCTTGCTGTACGGAGCCGAAAGCTGGACGATAAGCAGGACAGCGGAGCTGATTTTGGGTTCTTTCGAAAGAAAAATTCTGCGCCGGATATTTGGTCCTGTCTGTGAGGAAGGTGAATGGAGAAGAAGACACAACCGCGAACTCTGCGAGCTGTACAAAGATGTGGATGTAGTCCGGAAGGCAAGGATCCGTCGACTACACTGGCTCGGCCACATCGAGCGCATGGACATCAACGCTCCAGCTAAGAAGGTCTTCGACTCCGAGCCTCCTGGTTCGAGAAGAAGAGGAAGACCGATCCTCCGGTATAAAGACCAAGTAATCGCGGATGTAAGACATCTTGGTCTTGATAGCTGGAAGCAGCGTGCCCGGGACCGCCAGATCCATGGATCGCTGGCCTGATAAGTAAGTTAGTAAAGGTACCATCCGATTTTCTGCGTGCATCCAGTTTTGTCCAATTAATCAACTTGCTAGTCGCACTCAGATATTTGCTCACTTCGAAGAAGGTCTTATAAGAATCATTACTCGATTTACGCATAAGCTTCCTATATTCCCTCTGCCTTGACCGACACTTATACCAGTCGTCTTCCGAACTCGATTCGAGTTATCGATCGACTCTTAATTAACACAATAATCATCAGTCCGTGAGTTCTCTACACATCCCTTACGACTTGAGAACCCTTTTATCAGCTCTACATAGAAGGTCGAATCCATTTCGCTTCATTTCCTATCGCACTGAACTCCACTTTCCCATTTCATCACCTGTCAATTTTCCGCGTGTATTTGGCATCACTTCCCACGGAACAATCCTTCTAACAACTGCCATTTTATTTGTTGTAGGGAGGATTTTTATTTTATTGTTTTCTCATCGTATTTTGTACATTTTTACACTAAATCTAACTGAAAATCAGTAAAATGCATTTAGAGAAGTTTAGTTAAAAGTCGGTGCCAAGCGTGTAGTGTTAAATTGAGCCCCTAGACCGCGCGCAGTGCCTAAAAACAATGATAAATCGAAAATGATGTTTACGAGCATCTACTTACCCATTAAAGGCGAACGAATCAATTTTATTTTAATTCTAATGTAAATGAGAAACGAATAATCCTCTTGACTACGAAACGATCAAATGAGGGGCTTACTAGTGCTATTTAGATTGGTCAGTGTGCTGATTCTGTGTGCTCGTACGGTGGCCGTATGCCCGGAGAAATGTAGCTGCAAGAAAATAAATGAAAATTCGAATAGTCTGAAGGTGAAATGTGGTGGGACCGTGGCAACGAAGATAACCAGCTTGAGGGACTTGGACTTTGAGGAAGATGTCGAGAATATCGTGCAACTGTGAGGCGAATGGTTTTCGTTTATATCGCGTGTTGGTGCTGAGATCGTTTTTTGTTTTTTAGGGATTTGAGCAAGAATCAGATTGTGCATATTGTAAAGGATGACTTTGCGAATTACACGAACTTGAGGCGATTGGATTTGTCCTACAATTCGCTGAAGCAGGTGGATGAGGCAATGTTTGGCGATATGCCGAATCTGGAGAAGCTGAAATTGGCGACAAATGTGATTGTGCACATCTTCCAGGGGTCATTTGAGAAACTGAAAATGCTCAGATCGCTGTAAGTACAATGGATGTAGCTTGGGAGGGAATTTTCATTTCACACATACTTTCCAGCGATATTTCAAGCAATCCATTGGCTTGTGACTGCGATCTAATATGGCTTGTTGCCTGGTCGAATGCTATGAGTGTCAAACTACAGCCGGCGCCTAAATGCGAGACTCCGATAGACTTTAAGGGGTCTGTGCTTAAGAAATTACGAGTTGGATCGGATTTGCACTGCGAATCACCGCTTCAACCACTTCTCGAACTCAAGCCAGACGTCGATCAGGTACGCATATATCAAATCGTAATAACGTAACCATTTCCAATCCATTCTCTTCCATTTTAGCTTGTCTTCGAAGGTGACGAGATTGTATTACGTTGCCGAGCGCCTAGAGTAGCAGTCGGAGCGCCACGAGACTCTGAAGACCTTCCCGCACGAGCTCACATCTTTTGGGGATGGTCAGAGAAAATAATCGAACCCAATTCCACCGATGACATCATCTATAAAGATCCCACTAAGCATTTCCCCGCCATTCAAATCGATGCAAAACACCTCTCGGACAGTGGTCTGCTGGACTCTATTCTTAGAATCCCATCGGTCACACGCAACCACACCGGCCTCTGGGACTGTCGTCTTCGATCACAACAAGCCAATCTCTCGCGCACCATCGCCGTCATAGTAATTTCCGACAAAACCAAATACTGTCCAGCCCTCGAGGTGCGCAACAACAAGGGCAAGTACTTCTGGCCACGTACTATTCGTGGCAAACTCGTACGTCAATCCTGTTACGGCGAAGCACCACCCGAAGTCTACGCCACACACCTGTGTAACGATAAAGGTGAATGGGTCGACATGAACACGTCTCTCTGCCCATTCATCAGTGAAACTACGAAAATACTCGAACAATTTGCCAAAGTCAATCTATCCATAGCCAAAGGAAGTGTCTTAGAAAGTGCCAAACGATTACGCAACTATACTCAATTCGTTCATAACTTGAACAAGCTGCGCGATCCCATCGATATTGTGTTCATAACGAAAACTCTCAGGAATTACCTGTCTTTCGTGCGGCAGGAAAAGGACTTGGGCTCAATGCTACTGGACATTGTGTCACAACTACTCATTCTTCCCGAACGTCTCCTATACGAAGCGCAACAACTGGACGGATGTGGCGTTCAGTTGATTCATGCTGTAGAAATTGCCGCTCAGTTTACACCTTACATTCAACATTCGGCGCTGGTGCAGAGCACTGATATTCAACAGTCTACGCATAAACCGCATTTGTCGATTGATTTTTTCAACATACGAACCGATTCATTCTCGGGAATGTCGTGCACATGGATACGCTCGGAGGTGGACACGGGCAGACGGATTTTCCAATGCAACGCCGTGAATCAAACGTTCGACATCTTCAGCCAGCTGATAGACGCCTCGATACAGATACCACCGAACTTTCTTCAGCCGAACGTCGCACATCAGTTCATTGCACAGAAGCTCATGGTCGCCGTCTACGAGAATGGCAATTTTTTGCCGCACCAAAATAACCAATCGAACATGTTGGTCACGTCGGTCGTTATTGGAGCGAAGATTATCTCGGAGTCAGATGAGGTGCGTAACGTGAGCGAGCCGATCTCCTTGATGCTGCGGGTACGAACCCATCACAATGAGATTAGCGCTCCGGTACCGGCTTGGTGGGACTCCGATACGAACTCGTGGATCAGCGAGGTGTGCCAAAACTCCTACTTCTACCGTGGACTGCTGGTGTTCTCATGCAACAAACTCGGCTACTACAGCTTGCTTCAGAACCGAAAATACCTAAACGACTTTGCGGACGAAAACGCTGGTGCTCGATTCCGTTCCTCGCCATTGGGATTCTACATTGGTTGCTCGGTGCTGTTCGTCTGTGTGTGGATAAACATCGTCACGTACGTGACCTTCGGACGATCGATACAAATGGCCCGAAGACACCGTCACTCGTTGGTAAACACATGGCTAGCCATATCTGCCTTGAGCTTCGTATTCGCTGTGGGCATCTATCAGACCGAGGACTATAAGGTCTGTCAAGTGATTGGCATCAGTATACACTACCTTAGCTTGTGTGTGATCCTATGGGTTTGCGTGAGTGTCAGCAACATGTACAAACGCTTGTCGAAACGAAGCCGCATACCAATCGACGACATGCCGAAAGAGAACCTGGGAAGCAAGCCAATCTTAGGCATCTACCTCGTCGGATGGGGTATCGGAATGATCATCTGTGGGATAAGTGGCGCTGTAAACATGCGAGAGTACGCTAGCTACTCTCATTGCTTCCTAGAGAACGGGCCGTCGTTAAGTGCCATATTTGTGCCATCTGTGATTCTGTTGCTCTTCCTCGCCATTCTCTTCATATGCGTGCGTTGTCATATCCGCACATCGGTTGATCACAATGGACATTTCTCGGAAAACACTCAAGGCACCGAGAATGTTGACCTTGAACTGCTCGAATCCACGCAAAACACACATCACTACAATCCCTCCGAAAGGTACCGAAGCTTGACTCTTAGCAATCCATCGACAAGTTTGCTTGAAGACGTGGAACACACTAATCTCGCACAGCTTCGGGCGCATTTCGTCTTTCTCTTCCTCTACATTGTGTCTTGGATCAGCGCAGCGTCCGGTGTGGCCACACCATTCAAAGACACCTTAGCCTATGAGGAGGAGGCTTTTAGTATAATCTTCGCCATCACATCATGCATACTGGGCATCTTCCTTCTTGTCTTCTATTCAATTTCCCGCAGTGATGTTCGCTACCAATGGAGCCAGCTCAGTTGCCGTAATTTTTGCCGTTGTCGTACGCGTAGTATCAGCGATAACTCAAAGGAAGTCAACACTACCGTAACCTACCATCAGGCCTGTGAAACCATACACTCTGGCTCTCGCTCCAACAGTCAATGCTCGAAGAATCGCCCGCCAAGTTCGCGAAGCAATCACTTGAAAGAAATGAACTCGGGCGTGGCACGTATCGATAGTCCGAGCAAGATGCTAGCTCCATCCGGCTCGACGAGTATTGTTCAGCTTAATCGCCAGCAATTCGTCCACAATCCAGTCATCCTTACGCAGGAAATTCCCAGCGCCGATATATTCTACAATCCCAATCAAATCAACGTCGCACGGAAGTTTTTCAAGAAGCAAAAGCGCCTGGCTAAGCGTAATAACTTCGAGCTGCAGCGACAAATGGAACGCTACGACTATGGTGACGGTATGAGCGATATTTCGTCGACTGTCGGCATGGGACCATATAATACTAGTCGACAACGGAATATGTCGATTTTTAGCACGGGGAGTAAGGTGAACAATACGAACATACACGTCCGCGGCGGCGTTTGTAATTTTTCCAAAGAAGCACGTCACCAAAGTCTGAATCCGAACATCCTATCGGACAGTTGCAATGAGAGCGACATGATTGTCGATACCGAGCGTCTAGTACTCGGTGCCGAAGGTATGCGTGTCCTATCCAATCGTAACAAGATGAACAACAACGAAATGGTGGCGAATATCTACACAAACGTGCCGGAAACAGCGCAGCCACAGCACGAGATCGTGACGATGCGCGCCGATGACAAGTTCAGAAAGTCACTGAATGTGGAAAAGCTCTTGGAACAGGACGAAATCGATATGGAGCATAATGACTTGAATTCGCAATCGGACCGCACTAGTACACCGCTGTACGTGAATGGAAATATTAGAAATATCGTAACCAGTCAGTCGCGGTCGAAAGAAGCCACCGTTGCAAATGGCCTGCTGCCTGTCGATACCAGTGACGAAGCGAACCTTACTCCCATAGATGCCATGAATACAATCGGATTACCTACAGTACAAACGATAGATCCTATCCTAAAGGACAGTGTTGTCGCGATCGGCGCGAGCAGCGAGGAGAACATCCTGGATTTGGGCAAGAATGAGACATATATCTCGGAATCAGTACAGATCACCGACCAGGTGTATCACACAGGGGAAGATGCTCCCATCAGAATCACATGCACCCAACAGAAATCCAAATCTTTGATTAGCCTGAGTGAGGAGCTCGGCTTGTCGCGTGCCGGAAGCGGACGGAAACGTGTCGTCGATTTCATCGAAAACCAAGTACGTTCAATCTCCTGCAGTAATATCTCACAGACCGGAGACGAGTTCCTTCGTGCGGTAACGAACCCGATGCCGGGGCGTCAAATTAACGAAAATCGGCCAGGATTCAGTAGCCCAGTGTTATTCTCGCCCAGTCTTTGTGAAATCAGTGACCTCCCATCGCCACAGGAGCGGCGAAAACCCCTCATACTGCCCGACGATGAATCTCTGTCATTAGACGAGACCGCCTTTAGCCGGGGCAGTAACCCTAATTCCGATTCGCTGAACATGTTCGCCCAGAGTATCCGACGGACGTTTGCCTCTAGCCCTGCCTGCGAAAGTGATCTAAACTATCAGAACTCTGAGCTAAGCATTCGAAGCCACGGGCTGTATGCGCCCCAACCTGACAACGATCTAAACCTGACGCTGACCGGCGATATATTCTATCCGTACCAGTCGTCGGAGGTGAGCGAGTTGGACGAAGCCGATAACGATTTCGACGACGAGAACGACTACGATGACTTCAACAATTGCTCGAACGATTGCCTGCTGCCATCCGAATCGGCCGATCAGGATCACAACGCCAGTCATACATCCTTAGACGAGCTGTACGAGAGAATAACACGTCGATCGACATCTCGTACATCGGAGACGGACGACGGTAACGCCGAGTGCAGTTCATTCATCACGAATCATCATCGACGAAATGAAAACGAGAACACAAGTGCGAAAACAGGCGACAGCGGTCCCTTGAGAGGGGATACCACAATCGAGACGGTGGAGGATGATAGCAGTCAGGAAAGTATAATCTCGTATATCGATCCCAATGGCCGGGGGATGTCCAGTTCGTTGATTACACAGAAGTAATGCTCGACGGTTTGTCTCGTGGTAGCGAGGCAAATTGACTATTTTTTTTCGGCTTAAGATTTTTATTTTTTTTTTTCGCTCTAGACTCTCCTTTTGGTTTGCTTAGATCTAATGTATTCAGTTGGATTAGATTAGTTTATGGTTTAGCGTAAGCAGCGTATTTATTTGTCATCACTTTAGGTTTAGTTAAGTGAATTTTCAGCACCTGACCTTTGCGTGTGCGTCGTGCATCGGCTTGGCTATTTTCACGGGGTGTGTGCAGCTTGGAGTGTCTCTGGTCGGATGTGGGTGGAATCTCTGGTTTGAGTTGGATCCTGAACTCGTGTTGTTGGTCGGATTATTGAGCGGTCTAACGCGTGTTTTGTCTGCTTTTGCTGCTGTCGGTTTTATGTTTATGTTTGTCGCTCTTTCGGGACGATAACTTGCGATCTTTCTTGCATTAGGAGCTGTGGCCGGTGACTAGTACTCGTATGTCAGCACTTTGCGGGTGGCACTATGTCTGCTTTGTGGTATCACAGGATACTCTTTCCAATTTAGCCATCATGACTGAGGAATCAAGAAGGGTTCCGTACTGCGACATCGACGATAATGTTGCGAACGTTTTTTTGGTCGTCTTAGCCTTGAAAAGGTCGGTTTCAAGACTTGGTCGCGGTTGTTTTTCAAATCAATTTTGTCGCTTACAAAGCAATCTCATCTTGATACAATGCACCTATGCCAACGGATTGTCCAATATTCGAAACAAGTGTTAAAGTCGATTTTCGGGTTGGCCTTCAGCTCGACGGTGTCTTTTGAGTTTGTTGAATAGCCAATGGTCCCAGATGAATACGTGGCTGTGGAACGATATGGGTCAAGTTTTCGAGGAAACGATCACGAATAATCCATAGAGTGTGAGACGGAGAATTATTGTGGTGCAAAAACCAGGAGCTGTCTCGCCATAATTCCGACCTCTTTAGGCGAATAGCTATTCATTGTTGGTGGTTTAACCCGACAGAAGGAACTCATAGGCAAGGCACCACGATCAGTCAGCATGACCTTGATTTTCGAGCGACTTTGGAGAGGTTTTTTGGCCTTGCCCCACCTTCAGCATGATATTCACCTCATTGGTCGGTTGTTTTCGGGCCGTAAGCATACATCCAAGTCACAATATCCCGTAGCAGTACCTTTCATCTTGGCCTTGTACTCAGAAAGCATTGTTTCACGCACTTGAATGCGACGGTGTTTTTTCCTAAAAGTCAGTGTTTCGGGTTTCGAGGTCCAAAACATTCTTTAAAACGGTTTTGACTGATCCTTTTGAAATGCCAACAGCAAGATCTCTTATTGTTAATCGACAGAAGCAACAAATCTTTGATTTCTTGGACGTCGGTTGAGGTTGATGGTCATCCGAGACGCTCTTCGTCTTCGACACGTTCGCGACTTTCTTGGAACTCATTAAACCACTTGTAAACAGTTTTTTTCCGAAAGGTTTTCATCACCAAAGGCTCTCAAGCGCTTATGAAAATGCTGATGTGAAACTTGGCACGGATGTTAAAAACAGTCCTACCAACCTAGAAATAAAAACATTTCTCCACAGTAGTATACCTTAGCTTCTTAGTTACAGTGAAACAGAAAACGGAAAAGTCATTGCCACCACAATAGATCGACTGATATTCTTCCACTCGTTTCTGAGGTGTTTGTAGGTTAGGTTAGGTGAATGGGTGGCCTATTGACGAGAGGTCAAGGCTCACTTGTGCCCAGTTAAAGTCTAACCCGATGAAACCTAAAAGTTACCCGTTGAGCTGAACCACCTAGGTGCAGTCCCAGTAATCTTCTCAGTCCAATGTTACTTACTTACTTAGGAAGTAACTTCCAAGGAAAATGTTCCTTTTTTGGACTATTGTGGGATTCAGTTTCCTGTTTGTCCCTGCAGCTTCTGCAAGAGTCGTTGTGGAGCTGGCCTAGTCTGGCTGCATGAGGGCACCGACTACCAACCGGATATTCGCTCGACTGAACTTTAGCAGACATGGTCCTTGACGGGCCATGTTGGTCTTGCCGTTGCGCATGTATCTAATTGATACCATCGTTTATTGGCCTTCACTAGTAGCTCCGGCGCTCCGCCGCTACTTTTCTGAAAAGTGGACTGAGCGTGGTTTTAGTTTGCGCCTGACCCTAATCTAGCCAGCTCGTCTGCCTTCTCTTTTTCATTCATTCATATGACCTGGTACCCAACAGAGGGTCACCTCTAGTCTCTCTTTGCAGAGTTTGACGAGTTTGGATCCTATCCATGTTGCTTGCAGAGACTTGGTGGCTACCTGGCTGTCAACATAGATATTAATCCTTTTATCCGAGAGGTTTTCTCTAAGAATCAGGTCCGCAGCCTGTTTAATAGCGAAAACGTTACAGCCATCGTCGCGTCTATAGGAGTGATTAGCATCGCAGGATTCGAAATAGACCCTGTCTTCTGTGCTGGTATCCAATTTGGATCTGTCGATATAGATTTCCAGTTCATTTTTCGTACGCACCATACCACTGGTCCATTCCTCCATGAAAGGAATTCTAATAGGGAATCTCCTATCGCAGCAAGGAAGTGGGGTGATATAGTCTGTTTCGGTTTTGAATCTCGAGATGGCCCATCGATCCAAGACTGATGCGTGGCCATGAAGACTCCCTGCCCAGAGACGGGCAGTCCTGGCTGCGATGCTTTTGCAATATGTGTCCAATGGTGGAAGGTTCAGCATTGTTTCAAAAGCAGCCGTTGGTGTGAATTTCACAGATCCAGTCACTGCCAGACAACCTGTCCATCGAACCATAGACTAAAATAGGTCTTACCACCATAGTTTACAACCAATATTCCACTTTTAGTTTGAAGCGCCATGTCTTTCCAAAGGCTACTCTGCACAAATACAGTGCGGCGTAGGTTTTTTGGTTTTTTCATTGATCTTGTCCTTCCAGCTAAGCTTGGGGTCTACAATTACGGTTTCTAGGCTCATATTGCGACTAAAGGAATGGACCGTGCTTATCCTCCATTTTTTAGTCTTAGTTTAAAAGGTTTCGGTGTTCAGTGAGAAATTTTCTGACTGAAAGCGTTCTGCTTTGTATACAGTGCGGCTGTTCCGAACAGATTGGAACAGAATTTACTGCACCTACTACCTAGTCTCGAGGTAGAACAGATTTGTGAAAAGTGTCTACGATTTCTGACAAATACCATTACGTGCGTTTCGATTTTTTGCCGACTAACATATGGCTGTACTTTTCTGTTCTAACTTGATCTGACGTTACTCACAAATGTGTGCTGTTCTGCCTTTTTCCGTTCTCCTTTTTTCCCTTATTGGGTTGCCCCTTTGCTTTCAACAAATTATTTAGGATTTCGCTAGAGAAATGAATGACGACGTTTGATAAAGGTGCATAGCCGGTGTTGCATGGATTAAGCCTCCTCTTCGTCTTTACAGCTAGTGCAAAAGTCGTTTGAAACTTGCCCTAGTTTTTGTGCATGACTGCCAATAAAATACATAGTGACCGGTGAGAACACTAACGATTTTGTTGATGTAGGTTCGTTTTGGGGAGATTAGTCCTTTGGTTCGCTGTTGGTCAAGGCGTGACCAGATTTGCCTGGTTAGGTCCTTCTCAGGTTCGTCTCGGCCGGGGTTTGATTTGTTAGTCTCAGTTCAATACCTGCTAGTGGTATACCTGAGGGCGCCGTCGCGCAAAACCCTTCGTAGTATACTTGCCTTGAGAAAGCTTCTCGAATCACGCCGTTCGGAATCGGCTATAAGCTGTAGGTCCTTCATGGGCTGTAACGCCAACATTCACACATACTAAGGTATAACTGCGTGTGCCATGTTTGATTGTTGCATCGTTCCTTGTCCGGCGATCATGTCGGCTTTTTCATTTCTTGAAATATCACTGTGTCCTGGTACACCCATATGTCGTTAAGAGATAGGCGGCAGTCGAGGATTGCGATTTCAGGGCAGCTGGGTTGAATATCAATAGTAGATATCAGGTTCCACTTTAGCCAAGACCGGGCTTTCTTTATTGCTAACGGCTCCGCCTGGAAGACGGTGCAATAGTCAGGTAGTTTCAGGGCCCGACTTAGTTTTAATTGTTTACAAAAGACTCCACCACCCACTCCATCCGTGGTGGTTGACCTATTTGTATAAAAGTCTACGCAGATCCTGCGGGGTCGTGCTTGTCGTGTTCAGTTCTGTCTTTCTGGGTATGTTATTCTAAATGTTTTCTCTCAAAGACTGTGGTGGGCTCTATGTGGTCGGAGTTTTCTGCCCAAGTTATCCTGTCGTTCGGGATAGAGGAATGGCCAACAATATATGTAGCTCGTGCATTTTGAGCTGACCTTTAGTTTAGCTCCTGTGTAGTTGGCGTCTCGGTTCTCCATTGGTTCGGCTGGCGACTCATTTTTGTTGCTATTTTGTATGTGGTCGCTCGGGTAAAATAAATGGCACGGAGACATTGCTGTTCAATGAATATTGACAACGTTGTTACGAAACTGTGCCTGCCAACGTACATAGTTTCAGTTGCTTACCTCGAGAGTACACTAGTTGACGCTCTTCAGAAGAAGGTAAGAAGCGCATCCACATCCATTTCGCAGAGCCTTTTTAGAAGTATATATGGTGGTTCGTGGTAGTAGACTCAAGTTCAAAACTGCCTTTTGTGATCCAAAAGTCCTCTATATCGTCTCTAGCCACGACACAGGCACTATAGTCAATATTTGCTTTAGAGGAACTATCCAAAGCGGTAATAGCACCCAACCCATCTTCCTCTTGTAGTTCGGTGCCATTCCAGTCTCTATAACTTAAAAGCGTTAGCTTACTTACTTATCAGGCCAGCGATCCATGGAGGATCTGAGCCTGAGCTATAGCTGCCTTCCATCATTGACGGTCCCGGGCACGCTGCTTCCAGTTGTCAAGACCAAGATGTCTTACATCCGCGATTACTTGGTCTTTATACCGGAGGTTCGGTCTTCCTCTTCTTCTCGGACCAGGAGGCTCGGAGTCGAAGACGCTCTTAGCTGGAGCGTTGATGTCCATGCGCTCGATGTGGCCGAGCCAGTGTAGTCGACGGATCCTTGCCTTCCGGACTACATCCACATCTTTGTACAGCTCGTAGAGTTCGCGGTTGTGTCTTCCTCTCCGTTCACTTTCCTCGCAGACAGGACCAAATATCCGCCGCAGAATTTTTGTCTCGAAAGAACCCAAAATCAACTCCGCTGTCCTGCTTATCGCCCAGCTTTCGGCTCCGTACAGCAAAAACTGGCAGTATGAGCGTTTTGTAATGCATGACTTTTGTCTTTCGAGTGAGGTGTTTTGACCCTAGTTGTTTGGATAAGCCGAAGTAACAGCGTTTGCCAAGGGCGATTCTATGCCGGATCTCCACTGTGGTGTCGTTTGTGGTGTTTACGGTTGCCCCGAGGTAGACAAACTCCTCCGAATTCGGCCATCGCCCCAAACAGTGCTTCACGATGAATGCTGTCGTATGCGGCTTTGAAATCGATGAAAAGATGGTGTGTATCGATTCGAAACTCGTTGGTCTTTTCCAGGATTTGTCGAAGTTTGAAAATTTGGTCTATAGTTGATTTGCCGGGCCGGAAGCCGCACTGGTAGCTGCCGATTAGTGTGGTGCAAAATGGTTTTAGACGTTCACACAATACGCTGGACAGGATCTTGTATGCGACATTTAGTAGAGATATACCTCGATATTTCTTGCAAGAGGTAGGATGGCTTTTTTGTGGATGGGGCATGTAGAGCTGGTATTCCAGTCGTCGGGCATGCTTTCATCTTCCCAAATTCTGCAGATGATCTGGTGCATGCTCCCTACCAGAACATCGCCGCCAACCTTGAAGAGCTCTGATGGTAAGCCATCTGAGCCTGCGGCCTTGTTCTTCTTCAGCTTCTGAATAGCTGTGCCGCCTTCTTCGATGCTGGGTGGGAGGACTACTTCAGCGGCTGGAGTTGGGATTTCCTCCGTCCCTACCACTCTCTCTTGGTCATGCTCGTTAAGCAGCTGCTGGAAGTGCTGCTTAAATACATCCACTATTCCCTGCGGGTCGGTGACAAGATTACCCTCGCAGTTTCGAAGAGCCTGGGTGCCCTTTTTGAAGCCTCCTGCAAGGCCTTTGGCTTTCTTGTAAAAAAAGAGTTAGCATTCAACTCAGTTTTGTAAGCGGGATTTGATTCGGTACTACGTCTGGCATTTGATTCTGAAACTGCAACAAAAGCAATCGACGTTGAAGGTAATGATGCCAAGTCCGCGAGTATATCTGGCTCTCGATAATAGCTTGATGCTTATGTTTACACTTATATTTGCTGCATCGATTCGCGTTTCAGTCACACAGTGTCAATCGTCTTTTGAGTGAACGGAGTCTGGATCGTCAACATTGTCATTATCAAAATCATCTTTACCGTCAGTGTCTTCGAGGTTTTCTTGGCTGTGAACAAACTTGCGAAGAACACTATCTCGCTCCTCATGCAACTAACAGTCAGACTAATATTAATAGAAATCGATGAGTCAAATCTGTTATAAATAGACTCTATTCGTAGCCGAATCGACTCGAGATCAAGCATTCGATTCAAAAGACCAACTGTCAGCTCGACTTCCTTTTCCCTTCCATCAAGGCTTTACTGAGCAAGGTATGAATAGGCCACTCGGACTTTGGGTCTTGCTGCTACTCCAAAAACTAGTATTTTTGTTAAGGAAGACAACCCGCACGTAGACTCGTCCAAATTAAAACAACTAAGAAAGAAGAGTTAGTAAGCCAATCGTATAAGGGTTCAGATTAGCAAAGAGTCTCTCCCAGGATTCAACCAGAGACACTCCCGCTCCACTGCATTTATTTTTAAACTAATAATTTAAATAAAAAGTTTGTTTCTCCTCATATAGACTGATCATAGACATGTTTGTTAGCACTGTGTAAACGAAGGGTATTTATATGAAAAGCAAAAAAGGAAAAATAAAACTAAACTCTTGCCTAATTGTATAAGTTTTGTTGCAGCAAAGATATGAAAGAGAAGAGTTACGCGTAGCTATTTGTAAGTAATTTTTTGATTTCGACAATTGTATATTCTGTAAACAACATTCTAGGTTTTAATCTAATAAAGCAAAGTAACGCAGACAGGTTGGTATTACTGCATTACATTTAGAGAGACAGTGGCTAGTAGTCGGTGATTTTCATATTGATTGGTAAAACGAATCTGATATATGTACCTCTTCTTCCTATCGGGCGCTAGAGTTCGGGGTGAATCTGGGCCTCAGGACTGGGGAGATAAGGGTCCTTTATAGAGTCGAGTTGGTCGTTCGGGAGAGGGCTTTATTGCCTCCTAAGCCCAAAGAAACAGCGATGAGCCATCACGTATCCCCGATGTTGCTGGTCATACCGCCAACACACTGGACTTGTTTCTTACCTCTCAGCCTGACAAAAACACCCCTAGGCTCGTCTGACCAGTGCGTGATATCAGCAACATTCTCGAACTCCCACCATCCAGTTAAAGAAAAAGCTCCTAAGAGAATACTATGGCTATACGAGAAAGCCAACTGGTGCGGCCTTAACAACTTCTTTCGGACCTTTAACTGGTCATTGTGTATCCTCGACAACGACGTGGACGCCGCAACTGATATTATCGTAAACATTATCCGAATTGGCGATATCACTACGAACATATATGTCGAGACCGCGGTGCGAAACGAATAATGGCACTAAGCTATATCCAGGAAGACTAAAATCCGAAGGATCAGACTTTTCATCAACCTGTGTTTCACAAAGTGCCAAAACAGCCGGTTTGTGGAGAGAGACATGGGCATACGTGGCAAAGAAATGTTTCCTTAATCCACGAATGTTAGAGGAATAAATACTGAATTTCCCCATCAGTACAATACGTAAAACATTTGACGGACGCAACACCAACTAAGCAGAGCCGTGAAGTGAAGATCCGACGTTGGCAATGCAAAAACGAACTACCGTGGGTGTTATGCCCTTAGGTTAGGTTAGGTTGACGTGGTAGGCGTAAGCCACACTTAGGCCGAAACCGGCCCATTGTGATACCACCTGGATCAGGTTACCCTAATCCGTTACCTGGGAACCAACCGGTGCTTCTAATAAAGCGCTAGAGTTGAGCTATTTTTTGGTTTGCTAGCTCACTCAGATTATCGAAGAAGGGCGCGCCGAAGTAAATCCTCCTGCGATTCGCAAAAGAGGGACATGAGCAGAGGAGGTGGTGTATTGATTCCTTCTCATCCATGCAGCCGCGACAGAAGTCATTGTAGGGTAGCCCCAGTCTGTCAGTCCAGCCATCACGTATCCCCGATGTTGCTGGTCATACCGCCAACACACTGGACTTGTTTCTTACCTCTCAGCCTGACAAATACACCCCTAGGCTCGTCTGACCAGTGCGTGATATCAGCAAAATTCTCGAACTCCCACCATCCAGTTAAAGAAAAAGCTCCTAAGAGAACACTATGGCTATGCGAGAAAGCCAACTGGTGCGGCCTTAACAACTTCTTTCGGACCTTTAACTGGTCATTGTGCATCCTCGACAACGACGTGGACGCCGCAACTGATATTATCGCAAATATTTTCCGAATCGGCATGGCAAATTTTATTCCCAGCAAGATTAAAAGCACCAGGCCTAAGGATAATACGTGGTTTGACTTGAGCTGCAAAGAGGCTATTAGGCTCAGGGAGCTAAGTTTTCGGGCCTACAAGGCAAGTAGGCCTTGTTCTGAGGAAAACCGAAAAAAGTACATACGAACCAGAAATGACTGCAACACCCACATTCGAAGGGTTAAATTCCAATCCGACCAAAAATTAAGGCGTAAAATCCTTCAATGTCCCAAAGGTAGCAAAAGTTTCTGGTCGTTTGTAGAAAACGTAAAAAACTCAACTACGTCGTCTATACCGACGCCCATCCTCAAAGACATTCCAGTTGTCACCCCCTTAGACAAAGCTAACCTACTTGCTGCCCATTTCGCAACCAATTCTCAGCTCCCAGCTTGTACTTTGTCTCCGCCTGTACTAGAGTGCGTCAATTCCACAATGGGACTAATCCACTTCCGTTCCGCACTCGTACAGTCGCAAGGGTTCTTAAAGACCTCGACATACACAAATCCGCTGGTCCAGATGGTATTGCCCCAATAGTTCTGAAGAGGTGTTCTTCTATGCTGGCTAAACCACTGCGTAAGCTTTTTAATCTTTCCTACTCCTCTGGGCTTTTTCCGAGTAGGTGGAGAACAGCATTTGTCCAGCCCATACCCAAGAAAGTCGAATCATTTTCTCCTTCCAACTACCGACCCATTGCACAAACGTCCCTTCTTTCTAAGGTCATGGAAACGCTGATTAACCGTCAGCTTATGAAATATCTTGAATCACGGAAACTCCGCAATGACCGCCAATACGGTTTCCGCAGCAACAGATCCACTGGTGATTTGATGGCATATCTCGCTGAAAAGTGGAATCACTCGCTTCACCAAGCAGGTGAAAGCAAAATTGTTGCACTGGATATTTCGAAAGCATTTGACAGGGTTTGGCATGCAGCCCTTTTGTCGAAAATGCTTGCTTTCGGCATAGATGAGTCTTTTCTTCAATGGATTAGAAGCTTCCTTCCGAACCGTTCAATTCAAGTTGTTTTGGACGGATTCAAGTGTGATGCTCACTTCGTAAGTGCTGGTGTTCCACAGGGCTCCGGTTTCTCTCCGACACTTTTCTCATTTTCATAAATGATCTGTTACTTCTAATCCAATTCACTCCTTCACTCCTTCGCTGATGAGAGTACCCTCAGCTTCTTATATTCGCTTACTAGTTTATGACCCTGCACTTCGGTTGTAGATAGTGAGCGGCAGCGTATCTTAAGCTCATTCAATTCCGATATCGACAGCATCATCCAATGGGGTAAAAACAATAGAGTGGAATTGAATGCATCCAAAACACAATGCTGTCCCTTGTCGTGAGAGCGTATAACTAACCCGCAGCCATTATCCATGAATGGCACTTGCACCTCAGAAACCGAAAAGCTTTCCATCCTGGGTATGTGCGTTGTTCACAATCTTAATTGGAGCGACCACATATTCAGTGTCTCCAAGAATGCTGCGAAATGTCTAGGCTTCTTATACAGATGCAAGAAATAGTTCTCACCCTTAGATCTGGCTACAATCTATAAGGCGTTCATTCGCCCCAAATTAGAGTTTAACGCTCATGTCTGGTCCGGTGCTTCCAAGACGTCATTGCGCCTACTAGACAGAATACAAAAACGCGCGATAAAACTGATAGGTGACTCCAGCATTACCAAAACATTAGACTCGCTGGAACACCGCAGGAATGTTACCTGCCTCTCCCTGTTTTATCGTTACTTCCACCTAAAATGCTCTTATGAAATAGCCAGTTACATTCCGCCCCTTCAACATTTCACCCGCAATACACGTCTCTCTAGGAATGCTCACCTAAATACCCTGAAGCCCGCTTTCGGACGTACCGTCAAATATAGAGAATCTTTCATTAACCGAACTACAAGAATCTGGAACTTCCTGCCGGCTTCGGTTTTCCCTCGCGGCCAGCGGTTTTTTGCACAATCATTTTGAATACGATGTGGGAGAACTCACACGATAGCGCATCGTCCTGTTTAAATCCTTTTTTGACATTAAAACTATCGGTCAGGTCTGCACCGATTCGGATGGAGCAGCGAGCATTCTCAAAAGTCATCCTGCACATCCGACGAGTTTAGCAGTAGACATAGCGTTGTATAGCTCGTCTCTAATTACGCTGTCGTCTGCAGCTTTGAAGTCGACAAATAGGTGGTGAGTGTCGACTTGAAATTCATTGGTTTTTTCCAGGATCTGCCGTAGTGTGAAGATTTGGTCGATGGTGGACTTCCCTGGCCTGAATCCGCACTGATAAGGACCTATCAGCTTATTTACAAGAGGCTGCAGGCGTTCACACAAAGCGGCAGAGAGGATTTTGTAGGCGACGTTAAGAAGACTTATTCCTCTGTAGTTGGCGCAGTCAGAGGAGACTCCTTCCTTGTGGATCGAGTAAACAATGCCGAGACTCTATTCCTTGGGCATGCTTTACTCTGACCATATCTTACAGATGAATTGGTGCATGTTCCTAACCAGGTCATCTCCAGTTGCTTGGAAGAGCTCTGCAGACAGTCCGAGTTTCGATATACATACATACATACATTTTCAGTGGCCCGCATGTTCCACTAAAAGCGTCGCGGGGGTAATGCGCGCACGCGGGATCTCCAGGCCACTCGATCCTCCGCCATCGACTCTAACTCATCAGGAGTTATGCCCAAGAGCACCCAGGCGAGTTTTTGGACTTGGTCCAATCACCTCGTCCTGAATCTGCCAAGCGGTTGCCTGCCTGATGGTATTGCATCCAAGGTACGCTTCGGAAGTCGTGATGATGGCAACATTCGTCTCACGTGACCAAACCATCGAAGCGCCCTTTCCGTTCGGAGAAGCAGCTGCTCAACATTGAGCTCCCCGCGCACTGACGTGTTTCTCACCCTAAGCCGGCGAGTAACTCCCACAACAGCACGAAGAAGTCTCATTTCGGCAGCTTGTATTCGCGATCTTATTCTTTCGGTCAATACCCACATTTCATGACCATAGGTGAGAGTTGGAACAAATACTGAGTTAAAAACCGCTAACTTGACTTTGACACCAAGCTCGGTCTTCCTGATTACAGATTTTCCAAGCCAATCCGATAGGAAAGCTCAGTATTACTCCTCCCATCACTCGTGAAGAAGATCCAGAGATACTTAATCATCTCCACCTGCTTCGATGGGACTCCACTAACATGCACTCTACATTGGACATGTTTTCTGAAAATAACCACAACCTCGGATCTGTCCACGTTAACCCTCATTCCAGCATCAGTACATACTTACTTATCAGGCCAGCGATCCATGGAGGATCTGAGCCTGAGCTATGGCTGCCTTCCATCCTTGACGGTCACCGGCACGCTGCTTCCAGTTATCAAGACCAAGATGTCTTACATCCGCGATTACTTGGTCTTTATACCGGAGGTTCGGTCTTCCTCTTCTTCTTGAACCAGGAGGCTCGGAGTCGAAGATCCTCTTAGCTGGAGCGTTGATGTCCATGCGCTCGATGTGGCCGAGCCAGTGTAGTCGACGGATCTTTGCCTTCCGGACTACATCCACATCTTTGTACAGCTCGTAGAGTTCGCGGTTGTGTCTTCTTCTCCATTCACTTTCCTCGCAGACAGGACCAAATATCCGCCGCAGATTTTTTGTCTCGAAAGAACCCAAAATCAACTCCGCTGTTCTGCTTATCGCCCAGTTTTTGGCTTCGTACAGCAAGACTGGCAGTATGAGCGTTTTGTAAAGCATGACTTTTGTCTTTCGAGTGAGGTGTTTTGACCCTAGTTGTTTGGACAAGCCGAAGTAACAGCGTTTGCCAAGGGCGATTCTATGCCGGATCTCCACTGTGGTGTCGTTTGTGGTGTTTACGGTTGCCCCGAGGTAGACAAACTCCTTCACTACCTCGAAATTGTAGCTGTCAATTGTTATATTTTGTCCAAGGTGGTGATCGACGAATTGGTTTTTGCTTGACAGCATATACTTCGTCTTGTCCTCATTAACGTTAAGACAAACTAGTTTCGCCTGTTCTTCAATCGCCGTGAATGCTTCCACAATGTCACGGCGAGAACACGCGATGATGTCGATATCATCCGTGTATCCTAGCAGCTGGACCGACTTGTAGAAGATAGTGCCTTCTCTGTTGACGCGTGCCCGTCACACTATCTGCTCCAGCACTAAATTGAAGAATTCGCGTGACAACGCATCTCCTTGCCGAAATCCGGTGCATGTTTCAAACGGTTCCGAAGCCCTACAACCGAGTTGCACGGTGTATCGCGTATTTTTTAGCATGGCGCGACACAACTGGATCAGTTTTCCCGGGATCCCAAATTCGGCCATCGCACCCAACAGTCCTTCACGATGAATGCTGTCGTATGCGGCTTTGAAACCGATGAAAAGATGGTGTGTATCGATTCGAAACTCGTTGGTCTTTTAAAGGATTTGTCGAAGTGTGAAAATTTGGTCTATAGTCGATTTGCCGGGCCGGAAGCCGCACTGGTAGCTGCCGATTAGTGCGGTGCAAAATGACTTTAGACGTTCACACAATACGCTGGACTGGATCTTGTATGCGACATTGAGCAGGGATGTACCTCTATAGTTCTTGCAAGAGGTAGAATCGTCTTGTTTGTGGATGGGGCAAATAGTGCTGGTATTCTAGTCGTCGGGCATGCTTTCATCTTCCCAAATTCTGCACATGATCTGGTGCATGCTCCCTGCGAGATCATCGCCGCCAACCTTGAAGAGCTCTGATGGCAAGCCATCTGAGTCTGCGTCCTTGTTGTTCTTCAACTTCTGAATAGCTGTGCCGACTTCTTCGATGCTGGGTGAGATGACTACTTCAGCGGCTGGAGTTGGGATTCCCTCGGTCCCTACCACTCTCTCTTGGTCATGCTTGTTAAGCAGCTGCTGGAAATGCTGCTTAAATACATCCACTAATCCCTGCGGAAACCGCAGGCAGTGTTGAAATTAACCAGTCGTACAGCCATAAGAAACACGTACAATATGGAGCCCCTCCTCAAGAATCAAAATTGGCCCTAATCCCATTTATTCTCTACACCAACAAGCTGCTACGAGTATTCAAGCAAGCTATACCATTCGCATATGCAGACGACACAGCGATGGTAGCACGACACAGGCCCTTGAATACGGCAACAGCAATAATGCGGTGAAATGGTGTCATGATCACGGTTTAACGATCAACGCACCAAAAACTAAAATGATGCACATACGAAGTCCTCAATTCAAGGCTACTCAGTAACAAGTTCATTTTACAAATGATCCATGCAGTAGCTCAATTAGCTGTCCGATTCAGATAGTGGAGAGCTGCAAATACTTGGTAGTCACCATTGACAACAATTTTCTGAGGAATACTCACATTGATGAGTTGCGCATGAGCCTTAAAGTTCCTTGCTACAACGTCAATGTTAAGACAGGTTGATCGTTAAATTCTTTCATCGATCGTTAAGTTCTTACATCCATCGTTAAGTTCTTTCATTGATCGTTAAATCCTTTCATTGTACGTTAAGTTCTTGAGTCAATCGTTAAGTTCTTTCGTCGATCGTTAAGTTCTTTCACTGAACGTTGAGTTCTTGTATCGATCGTGACAATAACAGAGGAAATGCTCTGCAGTATCATCCTCCTCTTCGCCACATGCAGCACAGGTAGGCGTCTCACTGATGCCGAGCACGTAGAGATGCTTGGCAAAAGTGTAATGGCCCGTGATAACTCCCACAAGTCTTCTGCAGTCGATTCTCCTTAAAGACAGGAGGAATGCTGCAGATTTTTTGCAGACATCAGGGCATACGCGCTTAGTCATCCTGCAACCCGGACAATCCCTCCATCTACGGTTGTGTGTGTTAAATACACAATCGTTAATGTAGGAATTTACCGTGAACGCAGGTAGACCTAGAGCGGGTTCAGGTCCTGAGAAGCTCTCCTCTGAACCCATTATAGCGAGTTCATCAGAGGTCTCATTTCCTGGGATCCCAGAGTGGCCTGGAACCCATGCAAGCCTTAATGAATTTAGTCTGTCTTGGCTGTCACTACAGACGCATATGCTTTCCCCCTTCCACCTGTGCTTCACAACATAGTGCATGGCCATAAGGATTGCGTATATCTCTGATTGGAAGACAGACGCATATTTTCCTAAGGAGAAGTGCAGTCGGATGTTTTCGCGCTCACAGAAAACCCCAGCACCGGATCCCCGCCCAGATCTGGAGCCATCCGTGAAAATGCGAAGACTATCCTTTCCAGGTTCAGTATCCAGCCATAGCCAATCCTGACGCCATGGAAACTCGACTGTGAAATTACGACGCAATAGGATAACGGGCGTCAGTGCGTCAGAAGGCATGTCCATGAGACAGGGGTCGCAGGACAATTCTTGCGCAAGCAACTAGGCGAGTTGTACCAAAATCCATTTCTCTTCAGACGAGACATGGCTTTCAGAGCACACCCTCTGATAAATATATCAAGAGGTGGAAGGTTCATCATAACATCTAGAGCAGCGCCCGGCGTGCTGGGGAAAGCCCCCGTGCAGCTGAGACAAACCGTTCTTTTGGTTTGGTGAAAGAGGCTACGACGTGTTTGCGTTTTAGTCTGTTCCACTAGACAACCGATGCATATGAGATTATAGGTCTTATCATTGCCGTGTAGATAAGCCCCATGTTTTGCCAAAAGCTCCTTTGCATTGCCAGAAAGCTGACTGCGCTTTGGTGGTTTTTGACTCAACATGTTTTGACCAGAGAAGCTTACTATCTAAGATGACTCCTAGATACTTAGCCTCCTTGGATATCGGGATGGAAGTGCCTTTTAGTATCAGCTGAGTCTTGTCAGTATTTTTCCTCCTTCTCGTAAAGAGAACGACATCGGTCTTAAGAGGATTGACTGACAGCCCATTTCTGGTACACCAATCATCGATCACTTTTAGCGCCGCCTGTGCTTTGCGACGGACAGTCGCCAAACATGAGCCGACAGAGAGAATGGCGACGTCATCCGCATAGGCCTGGGCGTAGATTCCAGAGGCATTGAGAGCATCAAGCAGGGAATCGACCACCATGCACCATAACAGCGGAGACAGGACGCCACCTTGAGGGCAGCCCCTGTTTACGCCAGAATTGACACACTGATCTAGGCCTGCATCAGCGGTCAATGTCCTGTGCATGAGCATTGCTTTGATCCAAAGGACCAGTGCTTTATCTACGCCATGATGTCTGGCAGCGTTACACATGCTGTCAAAAGTTGCGTTATCAAAAGCTCCCTCAATGTCGATGAAAATGCCCAGCGCGTACTCTTTCCTTTCGAGCGCGCATTCAATACGCCCAACTAGGTTCTGAAGCGCAGTCTCGCAAGCATGTTGCATCTCCGAAAGAGGGTGCATTCGAAGGGCAACTTTTCGCACGTGCAACTCTACCAGTCTCTCCATGCTTTTCAGCAGGAAGGATGTTAGTCTAATTGGTCTGAAGCTCTTGGGCAAGTGAGTAGTCCTCTTTTCCTATTTTGGGAATGAAGACCACTTTCACTGTGCGCCAAGGAATGGGTATGAGAGCAAGTGCTAGACTAGCACTGAAAATTCTTTTCAGAGTAGGAAGCAGCTGCCTTATATGTACCTTCTTGCAGCATAAGAGGATATATCCCGTCGGTGCCCGGCGATTTGAAGCCATCGAAGGATGCCACAGCAAATTCAATAGCTTCAATCGTAGCCACGCGCGACGCAACATACCAGCTACGCCGAGTTGTTTTCATCGTTGCAGTTTCCCTTAAAGGAGAGTGCAATGAGCCGATGTCGATCTGATTTCCTGGGAAATGAGTCTCAAACAGTAAACTAAGAGTTTCCGCTTTAGACTCAGTAAAGGTACCATCAGATTTTCTGAGTGCATCCAGCTTTGTCGGTTTTCCCCGTTTGAGGACTTTAACCAACTTGCTAGTCGCACTCAGAGACTTGATCTCTTCGCAGAAGGTCCTATAAGAATCGTTCTTCGATTTACGAATAAGTTTCTTATATTCTCTCTGCTTCGACCGATACTTATTCCAGTCATCTTCCGAATTCGATTTGAGTGATCTATTCAGAAGAATTCTGGCTTCCCTGCGAAGACTTTGGAGCTCGGCATTCCACCAGGGGACCTGCAGGGAGGTTTGCTGACAGGACATGCGAGTTCAAAACAACTGGTGATGACGCTATTCAGGTTATGAACAGCGTTCTCTACCAATTGTTTCGTTCTAAGCTTAGGTAGGGCCTGAGTGGATTTCTCAAGCTCCTCTCTAAACCGTACCCGTACCGTTAAGTTCTTGAATCAATCGTTAAGTTCTTTCATTGATCGTTAAGTTAAATTCTTTTTCCAAAGAACAAAACTCATGTTATGTTTAACTGTAACAATTTATTTTACAAAAGTACATTGAAGAGAGAGCAAAAAAAGACAAGCAAGACTGCCATGGTAAAGCACTATCGAATGATCTTAAGGTTATCTGTAGACCATTTCCTATTCATACTTTTCAAAGCTTGTTCGCAGTAGAATCGCTCTTCACTACCCTCTACGAGTGAGTCCTTGTAAGCTTCTAATTCCTGAACATCCTTGAGTGCGGCAAGTGCATCGATTGTTCCCTTGACGCACTTTACTTTCTTTGACATTGCCAGCTTCTGGTTCGGATTGTTTACCTTTGACAGAAACAAATGCAAAACAGGCGGTGGAGCATGTAAGTCGGCCAAGCGTTGAATGGCTATCTCCAGCGGGAAGCTGATGTGAAATTGTTTCTGTTTGGTTATCGAGTGCCAAGAGGATTTCTCAAAGATACAGCCCAAGTCCAGGTACGATTGAGATTTAGCGCGTTCATTCAAGGCTGTCCATTCGAATTGTGCGGGTGATATTTGGTGATCGCTGGCAATCTTAAGCGGACTTAATGGAGATCCATTGTCCGCATCCTTCCATTTGTGTTTAGCACAGCACGAATATAAAACTTCTAGAACGGACGAATCGGCGGTTATCTCGTTACCGAGACTAGCTTGTGCACTTTCGATGAGCTGAAGGAGATTCAGGGCATTGGTGAAAACTTGATTGAATATGGGAATCACTCCCGGATCGGAGAGGTACGGTCCGAGGAATTGTTTCAGTTTTTGCTTTTTCACACGAATATCCGAGTGACCATTCACTGCGGCTTTAAAATGAAGGATTGCCGATTCCTGGTGCCGACCGAGCATGCTTAGGATTTCGATTGCTTCCTTGTTCCTCATCTGGATCAGGTGGTTGATGTAATGATCGCATGCCTTTGGACGGTTGCGAAGGATTCGATAAAATTGTTTCTTATTGAGCGTTCGGTGCAAGAAGAGGATAACACCCACAACTGAATTGCCATCGCCATTTCGTAGTACTTCGTCAAGAAGCTCCTCTTTGTCGTTGAGAGATTTATAGACTTCTAGGGGACACGACTTCCCTTGAAGGAGCTTAGTCGCAGTAACTTTCAGTGAAGGCGCATGGATCATGTATTGGATTTTGCGTCGCAAGAGTTTGAGTTCTTCATCAGCAGATATACCCTACACGAAAGTATCCATACAAATGAGATAGAACAAGCGATATGTAAAGGAAATTCAGAAGCACCTTGGGTATAATGTCGCTTTCAAGTGTCTGTTCGTTCAGAATAAGTTCCAAGTCGGCTTCGGAGATGACCGAGCGAATTGTCAGGTTCGAAATGCTCGTGGTATTGTCGAAACTCGCTTCAGAAATGTTATCGTCAGCTAAGATGTTGCTTTCGAGCCTGGAGGAATACGCCACACCATCACCTTGGTCGTCATCGAAGCTAAAGGCTTTACTGGCTGAACGATTCCAGTAGCTCTCCGAGTCAAACGGTGTGTCCATTTAGTCTACTGAATAAACATAAATGTGGACTGGGTGAATAAGGTGATTTTATTCTGCAAAATTGAAGAAAAGGGCTTACCTCATAGATCGTCTGCACTTGTTTACGTTTGGTTACGTCAAAACAACATACGGATTACTGGGGTGACAGCTGTCAAAACGTTCAGGAAGTTGGTTAATACAACCTGCTCGGTTTGTTCTTTTCGACAACCAAATTTGTTATAAGGAATTGATCAGGAGAAATGCGATGGGATCGACAAACACCGCTTACTTGATTGCCGATTCGTTATTCGGGAAAGACTCAGATGAAAAGTCTCAGAACGACCAAGGGCCTCCTCATCCGCTTTCGATAAGGTCTATGTCTCTGCGCCACGAAGCACAACCGGGATGGTAAGGGTCTTGTATAAGGTAATCTTGGTTTTCCGAGAGAGGGCTCTGTTTCTCTGTTGCTGTGGCGACAGTGTATCGCCAGTTGCGCCTCTGCCGGTGAACAGCTGGAAGTTCGAACGTATCAACCACCAACCCTTAACGAACAAAGGAAAGAAATTCAAATAAAGAAAAACCACCACTCTTTGTCTTGACTGCATTGTGTAGAGTTTATCTTTTTCTGCCATCTGTCTATCTATTCTTTCGTGATTTCTGTAAATTAAATATTTTAAGTTACTAATAAATCTTGTTGTAGTGTTAAATCATAAAATACGTTCTTTGTCGTTTGTTTCCTTTGTGCTTTTGGTGACGTTTAGCTCTTAAGTAGTTAGTGTCAAACACAGACACTACATTGCCTCTCGAGCCGAAAGATACAGCGGTTGGCTAGAGCTATTCTGCGTATGATTTCGGCACTGACATCATTGCAGCATGTCGCTGCGGAGCCCAGGTAGATGAAGTCTTTGACTAACTCGAAATATGTGCGCCCTGGCCAAGACGTCGGTGGTTTGTGTCTTTTTTCGACGACAACATATATTTCGCCTTGCCTTCATTTGCTGCCAGTCTTATTTTAGCTGTTCCGGTTAAATGCTCATAAAGGTCTCAATGACGGACTTGAAAAAGATGGTACCCCTCGTATTAACCAGTGAGTCTTGCACGATCCATTCAAGGACGATGTTGAAAAAGGACGATGATAGCGTGTCGCCCTGTTCAAAACCTTTTTTGACATAAAAGGTATCAGACAAGACGCTTCCGACCCTGATGGAACAGTGAGAGTTCTCCAATGTCATCCTGCACAATCTGACGAGTTTGGCAGGGATATCAAAACTTGACATGGCGTTGTTAGCTCGTCTCTATATATGCTATCGTATGCGGCCTTAAGGTCGACTAACACATGGTGGGTGTCGATTTGGAACTCGTTGTTTTTTTACAGGATTTGCCGCAGTGTGAATACTTGAAATACTTGATCGATAGTGGACTTCCCGGGCCTGAAACCACACTGATATGGAACGGCTTCAGGCGTTTGGGCTACGGTCTAGCAAACCATAACCGTAAAACCACATATTGCTCAGAAACATAAAAACAGCATCTGATAATCAAATGGAACGGATCTATGTTGACGACCCTTTAAGAACGCCCCGACGCAAAAAGAGGGGTGTTATAAGTTTGAGGTGTCTGTGTGTCTGTCTGTGGCATCGTAACTCCTGAATGAATGGACCGATATTGTTTTTTTTTTTTTTTGTTTTGGAAGCTAACGTGGTCGAAGATCTGTTCAGGTGTTTGAAGGATATTAGCTGCGGTAGGATTCTTAGACGAATAATGGGTAATGTATCCGTGGCGCAGTGGTTAGTGTGTTGGACTTTGGCGCACGATGTGCGAGTTCGGATCCCCATAACACCAACGCCATCCGATGTTTATTTCGCGCCGTTCCTCCTTAGCGGGGTATTGGCAAAACCCCCCGTAGTAAACTTGCTATGAAAAAGCTTCTCGACTCACGCCGTTCGGAATCGGCATTAAACTGTAGGTCCCTTTCACCTGTGTGAAAAATAGATCACACGCAACATGGGTGATTGAGAGAAGCTTGGCTCTGGTCCTTCATGGGCTGTAACTCCACCAAAGAAGTAGAAGAAGGAAACGCACACTCATATGCGCACATTAAACAATCTATTGCTCATAAACTGCTCACGTGCGTGTGCAATTTCGATTGCTGAAAGTTTCTAATTCTATAAATGTTTCCATGTCTTATCATTCTGCAGATAACTCCCGAGCAGTAAATCAACTCATTTAAGCAGAGCCCACCCTACAGAGTGCACGTAGGTGTGTCTTCTCTTTCGAACATATGAAGTACGCAAAGGGGTGAGTTTCCATAAAGCCACACACACTCGTGTTCGTGAGCGAAAATAAAAATGCTCACAGCCAATTACTCATAAGTGCGTGCGTATAATAATTGCTCGTTGGGTAGTGCACATTCGCGAGCAGCTCATAGGTGTGCATTTCCTTAAAGGGCCCACAGACACCACACTTGTGTGTACACATGTGTATCGACACCGGTGTGTGACTCCGCCACATACGTCACACCGATAGAGACACCGACACCAAAAATCAAAAACTTTTTATTTTTACTCGCTTCGTGTCTGACACCGAAAACGGTATGTGCACCAGCCCACAGACAGCAGACATGTTCGCATACCGACACATGTGTACACACAAGTGTGGTGTCTGTGGGCCCTTTTACCGAACCACAACACTGTCAATCTCACATGTATCGGTTGTCGTCCGATCACCGCAATTAACCATCGTCGGGTGTGGTTAGTACTTAGATGAGGGACCGCTTGGGAACACACCGCGTGTTGTTAATTTTTTTTGATTATTTTTTTAGTTATTTAATTTCTAACAAAGAAACGGCTACGCCGACGTCGCTGAAGACTTACGCACTTCTAAGTTGCGTAATTACGCACGGAAAGAACCCAATCTTATGTCAATATCGTCTTTGGTTCTCGGGATAATCGAGACGAAAATTCCGATCCGCACATACGCACACACGTACATACTTACATATACGCACACATACATATATCCCTATAAAAACCTTGGATTTGAATTCTCGTGACCTTGACGGCCCGTCTGTGGCTTCTTAAGGCGGCTGAAGATGAGCTGGTAAGGTGCATGTACCATCTCATTTGCAAGGTATGGTCGGAGGAAAGCATGCCCGACGAATGGAATCTCAGCATTGTTTGCCCGGTCCATAAGAAAGGAGACCCCTAAAACTGCACCAACTATAGGGGAATAAGTCTCCTTAACATCGTATATAATATCTTCTCTGCCATATTGTGCATCGTGTGAACGCCTGAAACCGTTTGTGGATAACCTGATCGGCTCTTAGCAGTGTGGTTTCAGGCCAGATAAATCCACAATAGACCAAATATTTACGATACGGCAGATCTTGGAGAAGACCCAGGAATACCAAATCGACACTCACCACCTTTTCGTCGATTTCAAAGCTGCATATGACAGCGTGTATAGAGATGAGCTATACAAAGCCATGACTAGTTTTAACATCCCTGCCAAATTAGTCCGACTGTGCAGGATGACAATGGAGAATTCTCGCTGCTCCATTAGGGTCCGTAATGAGCAAACCGAGACCTTTGATGTTAAAAAAGGATTTAGGCAAGGTGACGCGCTGTTATGCAACTTTTTCAACATCGTGCTTGAAAAGATCGTGCAAGAGTCCCTGGCCAACACAAGAGGTACGATTTATTTCAAGTCTACGCAATTGCTTGCGTACGGCGACGACATTGACGTGATTGGACGGACACAGCGAGACGTCAAAGAGGCCTTTGTAAGCATTGAGGCAGAAGCGGCTAAGAATGGTCTCAAGGTTAATGAGGGTAAAACCAAGGGCGCCGTGGCGCAGTGGTTAGTGTGTTGGACTCTGGCGCACGATGAGCGAGTTCGGATCCCGATAACACCAACGCCATCGAATGTTTATTTCGCGGCGTCCCTCCTCGGCGGGGTGCTGGCAAAACCCCCCGTAGTATAACTTGCCTGGAAAAAGCTGCTCGACTCACGCCGTTCGGAATCGGCATTAAACTGTAGGTCCCTTTCACCTGTGGGAAAAATAAATCACACACAACATGGGTGATTGAGAGAAGCTTGGCTCTGGTCCTTCATGGGCTGTAACGCCACCAAAGAAGAAGAAAACCAAGTATCTGCTTTCATCAAAAAGAGACGGTCAACACCGACGTGTTGGCCAGAACGTCACCATGGGCGGATATAACTTTGACTTGGTCAAGGAATTCGTCTACCTTGGTCCACTAATGGCCGGCGATAACAACACCAGCGCTGAGATAAAACGAATAATCACTCTTGCCAACCGCTGTTTCTTTGGGCTCAAGAGGCAACTGAGAAGTAGAGCCCTCTCTCGGAAAACCAAGGCGACACTATATAAGACCTTGATCATCCCAGTCTTCCTTTACGTCGCAGAGGCTTGGACCTTAACAAAAGCGGATGAAGATGCCCTTGGTCGTTTTGAGAGGAAAATGTTGCGCACTATCTACGGTCCCGTTTGTTCAAACGGTTTATGGAGGAGAAGATATAACGAAGAATTGTACGGGTTGTACAGCGATACCGGCCTGGTACGACGTCTACGGATACAGCGTCTAAGGTGGCTGGGCCATGTAGAGCGCATGGAAAATACAGCTCCGACCCGAAGAGTCTTCGAATCCACCCCGGAAGGAAGGCGCGGCAGAGGACGGCCGCATCATCGGTGGCGCACGCAGGTGGAACGGGACCTTAACCAACTGGGTGTGCGGCGCTGGAAACAGCTGGCCAAAGACCGCGCCAGCTGGAGACGCTTGTTGGTTGAGGCCCAGGTTCACCACGGACTATAGCGCCACCTAAGTTTTTTTGTTTTTTAGAAACTCGCGCAGGTTCAAGAGTTCTTATTTATACATATATTCTCTTATGATGTGCTATAGACACACAACCTGAACGGAGTGCAGTGGTTTGGGTCGTTGAATGTTCTTTGACTCTCAGGGGTGGTTGTCCTAGTTAGGACGCGAGCCGACCAAATTTCGCGTAGGTTATAGTCCTTAGTAATTCGTTCAAGCACTTTAATATTGCATACGCAGAGGATGAATTTCAGTTGACCATATACTGTGAGTGTTATGCCTGCAGCAGTACGTCTGTTCACTTTCCCTTCACAACTGCGTTGCATACTTTTTGTCCGTATAGGAATTACCTTTTCTTGGCTATGAAGCGAATTTGAACTATAGACCTTCCGCTCGGCGGTCGATGATGTTAACCACTGCACCATGGCCACCCGTAAGTAAGTAACTGTTGCGTAGGCTGTGCTTGCAAATGTGGTTTCCTTGACCAGTTTCGCGTTTAAGTCTCCCAGTTAAGCTGTTTGAAACAAATAAAGTTTATTTCAGTGTAATCGCTTTTATTTCTTTCATTTATACTATTGTTCAACTGATTATTTTAAATAAATGTCTATGACACAGTTAAAACATGAGTTCTTACTATACGTATTAATAGTATTACATATGCATTGTAATTGTAATGAATATTGTTATCCTTTTGTTCTGTTTTTCAATTTTATTTTCTGTTTTTGGTTCTCTCAAAAAACGTTGCTTTTCTTATTTTCTTTGTTTTTGTTTTATACATACACAACAATATTCTAATATTTCGTTTTTATTTATCTTTATTTTACCAATACAATGTTATATGGTTTAAATGTTTAACAACATAAACAAATATGTATATTAATGTCTTACACAGTTAGAAATATTTCATAGATACTCGTTTTTGTGTCTGAATTTTGTAAGATGACCACAAATAGAATTGTCGTTTAATAATTTTGCTTTTTATTTGCTAATTAAATTCTACCAATATAGTCCAGTCAAATTAGTCCTTAAAATAGAAGTAAGGTTACAAAAATGCCCTTGGAGCTAAAAATTGGTATGAGTGCTCAGAATGCTATTATAAATGAACAGTGAAAAGTCCCCATCAATCCCCCTTGTACAAAAAGTCTTATTGATGGTGAAAGTTTGTAAAAATAGGTTTTTCGCGTTTTTCAGCTAAACGGTTAGTTTTACAGCAAAAATAGTTTAGACAAAAATTGTAGATCATCCGATGCTCTACAAAAAATGTATCCACACTTTTTTTCATAAGTATTGCCAATTCCGTGATATAGCGGTTGAAAGAATTGAAAAAAAATATTTTATTCGTAATATGCACGTTAATGTACTTTTGTATAAATTTTTGAACCGTTATACGAGTAAACATACATATGAGTGCCTATGTCTTATACATAGGGGAACTAGGGGCAGATGGGGTACTGAGGTAAGACTGGGTACCGCATATTTACAAGTAACTTAGGGTTTCTGCGAAATAACGTATTAGTCCATCATGCCTGTTTCACAATGCTACTACACGGCGATGCGACAGCGCGACTACAAACGCCGTAGCTGTCAAACTCATATTCATACAATGGAATTATATGGAGTAAGTCGCATAGGCACGTATGTAGTCGTGTCGCAGCGCTGTAATTTCGAAAATCCGAAAAACTGTCGCAACTACACGGCGTTGTTCCATTTCGAATTCGACATTGGAGGAATACGTTGGATAACTTGGCCTTACCCACCACCATAGATAAATTAACAAGATGGCAATCTCGATGGCTTTGACAGGCATTTTGACAACTAGCCCCTACAAACTCGTTTCGATTTGACGGCATCTTGACTATGTCATTCTGCCTTGTTCCGACGTCTTGACTCTAAGTCAAAAGCGTCGTTTTTGAAGCGGCCTCTAGACGCTCAATATTATTGTGAGAAATATTGCACAATTTTATTGGCTTGTTATATCAGAGCCAACTTGTGTACACCCACAAGAGCTCGACTTCAAATTCAATATAAATTAAAAATGTAAACAGCATTGATTTGATCCGTACGCAATGTAAACAAGCTGCGGTCAAATCATACGCAACATAAACAATTTCAAACCAATAGACGAGAACGATCATTGTTGACACAGCTGCGGCTTAATGGCAAAATGCTTTTAGCCGAAGTCAAGTGGATGCAGCTGCGTCAGCATAGTTCTCGTGATTTATGTATGAAGATCAAAGTCCAACAAAAGGGACGCTGTCGAAGAACAGCACAAAGTATATAAGACACTTCATGTTCATTTCAGGACGAGTTCAGTTTAAGATGTGATCAGTTCAAGTTCAAGTTCAAGTTCAGTTCAGTTTAAGATGTGATCAGTTGGTTTTAAGTTAGTTCCAGTTTTCAGTTCTAAGTTAAGTTCTATGTCAGTTCGGTTCAGTTATTGTTCGTTTAAGAATAGTTTAAGTTCAAACAATAAAAATATCATTTAAAATTAAAAGTCTTTCCTTTGTTCGGTGATGTTCTCATTGGGAGAACATAAAATCAATTTTTTTTCTCGTTTGTAAAAGTACAAACATAAATGGCTTGCTGCCCCAGACGGTTCAATATTTTTCCCAATAATTCAGTTGACCGGTCATATTTGTATTAAAAGTCAAAAGCGTTTTGATTTTCCGCAATATATCGCACAATCTTGCAATATTATCTACAGACGACCAATAATATTGTGCAATATCAAATATTGCGCAATGTTATTAGGCGTCTAGGGGCCGCTTTAATTACAAATGCAACAAACAACCCTTGCGGGGATCACAGGGCAGACGTACGAAAGTTTTCCATCTTGTTAATTTATCTATGCCCACCACCTTCTTCTGACTTTTGTTTTCCCTTTTAACTTTTTATAGGCTAAAGCAGCCGCACATGTTAGCGATAATGTTTTTTTCAAATTGTTTTTATCCATTTATGAACTAATTTCAGTTTCAATCATCGAATTTTTTACTGATGCCAACTTCACTCTATAGAATTCACCTCCAACTTCACTTGCAGAAGTAACCTCGCTGTCAAAAAAAAATCGCCGATTCTTGTCGCTCGATTGTGTATTGACTGAACGACTTTACAACCACAGCAAACGGCAGCGTTTGTAGTCGCGCTGTCGCATCGCCGTGTAGTAGCATTGTAAAACAGGCATCAGAAGCCACTCTCGAACCGTACTCAGTTCGGTCATCACAGTCGGCGATAGTGGACGCGTTCTGGGGTAATGCCCCATCATGCCCCTAGATCTTCAAACCACCTTTTATGATTGTTGCTCGTAGATTCCTAGACATAATTATTAAAAAAAACTATTTTAGTTTTTAGTTTAAATATGGTGAGGCACTACAAGAAAAAAAACCGGCCAAGTGCGAGTCGGACTCGCGCACGAAAGGTTCCGTACCATGTTCCGTATGTACTATCTTCATGATGAGATATAGTTGATCATCAAAGTGTCCATTTAATTCAAATCAATTATCTTACTTGACAGCAACGATGTGAAAAGGTGAATAACAATATTAGGAAATATGGGAAAAAGGTTTGCAGCTAGGATTAATTCATCAAAGACACAAACGAGATCAAAACTGGGAAGTTTGCTACTGGTTGTGGGATATTGTCGACTAACCTTAGTTCAGTATGTGACCAAGGGGATTTTTTTGGATGAAAATCATGTCTGTTGTATGGGAGCCCCCCTTAAATATTCATTTCGTTCTATTTTTAGTATTTTTCGTGGTAGCGGCAACAGAAATACATCATCTGTGAAAATTTCAACTGTCTAACTGTCACGGCTCATGAGATACAGCCTGGTGACAGACGGACGGACGGACGGACAGTGAAGTCTTAGTAATAGGGTTCCGTTTTACCTTTGGGTACGGAACCCTAAAAACTACCTTGCTCGAAGGTAGAAACATGGATAGAGAGAATCAACGAAATTCGTCAATTCCTGAGGAATCTGATTCAGAGGAAGATTGTTTTGATAACGATAATGTGGATGAAGTGGATCACGTGAATGTTTTAAGCCAGCCAGCGATACGGAACAGGAGTGCTCAGACAGTGATGACGATAATGTCGCGCTTAGGCAAAGCGCAAAGCGTTCTCAACGCTGCCACAGCAGGAGCGTCCTGTTTCTCCAGAACCATCTACGCTACATGAGGTACGTCCGCGCTATATTGGAAAAGATGGAACACTTTGATTGAAGACACCTTTACGACGGAATGTCAGAACTAGAGCAGAAAATATCATCACACGATTGCCAGGTGTGGCACAAAACTCAAAATCTGCTTTTTTTGAGTTACAATGCTGGAATTTGTTTTTCAATGATGATGTGTAAGAACAAGTTTTGACTTACACAAATGCACGCATTGAACGCAGAATGGGTTTGTGCTCATATTTGTCGAAGCACACTTTTATGAAGGTACGTAACATGGCAGAATTCGATGCATATATTGGCCTGTTATATATTGCGGGTTTGATTCGTTCAGGAAGACAGAATTTAAGTGACCTATGGGCATCTGATGGCACAGGCTTGTTATGTCTGAACAACGCTTTCATTTTATTCAAAGCCTGTGCAGCGAAGAACGGAGGACTATTGACAACTTGGCACCGATTAGACAACTATTCGAATCATTTGCTGAAAATTACAAAACTGCGTACATCCCCGGTGACTGTCTTACTATTGACGAAATGCTAATATCTTTTCGAGGCCGATGCCGATTTCGCCAGTACATACTGTTGCGGAGATACAAACCGACGGTTAAGTTCGAATTTCGCTGTCGAAGTTCGAAAGCTCTCTGGAAGTGGGGATTGGAATGATGTCAACTTCCAATGGAATTGTCAGAGCGTTCTAGAGATTTCCGAAGGGGAACTTCCAACGGCGAACGTTCGAGAAGGCGGACCGAGAGCTATATAAGCGCGAACACTCGCCCTCGACATTCATTCAGTTTGCGGTATAAAACAGCGTGTGACAAGTCGGTGTGATCAACCAGTGTGAAAAGAAAAGCTTTCAATAAAGGTTTGTGTATTGTGTAATAAAGTTTAAAGTGGATAGTATTGGATAATAAAGAAAAGTGGTGAAGCTACACAGATAATTGATCTGTGGTGAAAGAATTAAAAGTGTGTGTGTTTCAATTTAAATAAAAAGGACAATTGTAGTTTATCGCATTCCAGTGGTGCGAACCCTATTCGGTGTGGGATCGAAAAAAAATTCGTAACAATACCATCAAAACCTGCAAAAATTTGTATCAAGATAATAGCTTTGGTGGATGCTAAGAAAAAAACAAACAGGGGAAGCTGGTCACAACAGGCCATGAAAGCAGATATAGATCAAGTTTTGTGCAAAAAAGCGGAATATAGGAAGGCAGCTTTAGAACACGGTATTCCATAGACTACTTTGGAGCGTTACGTAAAGAAAATTAAGCAGGGTGAAGACATAACCGTTGGCTTAGCACTCGGTCCTATAAAATCTGTTTTTTTTTTTTTTTTTACAAAAGGATAATAAGGATGGTAAAAAGATGGCGGGTGTCGACTGGCTAAATGGAGTTTTAAAACGCAATCCCAGTTTGTCCATTCGTAAACCAGAGGCTACTTCAGCAGCTCGCGTAATGGGATTCAACAGAGTAGCAGTTGCAAATTCCTACCTACTTCTTGGAGCAACATATGATGAACATCAGTTACCACCAGATACAATTTACAACTGTGATGAAACTGGCATTTCTGTTGTTTCAAAAAGGAAGAGCAAGGTAATAGCTTTAAAGGGAAGAAAACAAGTCGGTTCGTTATCTTCTGCAGAGCGCGCCCAAACCATCACAGTAGATATTTGTTTTAATGCAGCTGGAACATATATGCCCCCACTCGTATCAAGCCCTACTGAAATATTCAATATTTGGTTCAAATATTTTATCCAGTTTTCAGGAGCTTTACCTAACAACAAAGTGTTGTTGCTTCTGGATGGCCACGTAAGTCATATTCAAAATCTAGATATTATCGATATTGCTCGTCAAAATGGGACCAAAATCATTTGAGCATCGACTTAGCAAGTCGAACGCTTTAGAACCTCAACAAGGATGTTCACAATTCTCTGAAATGTCACCAGGTATGAAAAAGACAGCTCCGGCCCGGAAGGTATATGAATCCAACCCTGAGGAGCGACGCGATCGAGGACGGCCAAACTTAAGGTGGCGCAACCAATTGGAAGAGGACCTTAGCCAACTAGGCGTGCGGCACTGGAGGCTGCTGGCGAAACAACGTGCCGGTTGGAGAGGTTTTTTTGAAGGAGGCCCAGGTTCGCCATGAACTGTAGCGTCAAAGAAGAAGAAGAAGTACCGAAGTAAGATTTTTAAAGTGACTACACTTTCGTTCAAAGACAGTATTCTAACTATAGCTAAAACTCGTTGTGATGATGTAGCCAAAGCTGTTGCTGCTCGAATTGAATTTGAGTATGATTTAGTCCCTGCCGAGGCTAAGTATCATAACGATTGCTACAATTCTTTTTTGAAACCAACCACTATACCACCCCACTTTCTTGCTGTGAGAGGAGATTCTCTATTAGGATTCCCTCCAGGGAGGAATGGGCCAGTGGTGTGGTAAACACGGAAGAGGAACTGACAATCTATACCGACGGATCCAAAACGGATACCGGTACAGGAGCCGGAGTCCACTTCGAATCTCAGGAAGCGTGTCACTCCTACAAACTTGATGACGGCTGTAGCGTCTTCCAGGCTAAGATCTTCGCAATCAAAAAGGGCGCGGATCTGATTCTTAGGGAGAATTTCTCAGGTAAGAGAATCAAAATCGATGTTGACAGTCAGGCAGCTATTAAGGCTCTGCAAGCAACATGGATAAGATCCAAGCTCGTAAAACTCTGTAAAGAGAAACTAGAAGAAATATCGGATGTCGATGAGGTAACCATCTGCTGGGTACCAGGGCATGACTGGGATCAGGCGCAGATACTTCGCAGATCACAAATGAGGCTAGAACGCCACTCAGCACACTATTCAGAGAAATAGGGGTGGAACTACTAGGAAAGGCCAACAAGCGATGGTGTCAATTAGATACATGCGCTACGGCAAGGCTAACATGGCCTGTCTATGACAAAAAAAGGACGGAAAGCCTGCTAAATCTTGGTAGAGGGAATATACGACTGGTAGTCGGTACCCTCACTGGGCACTGCATGATATCATATCATGCAGCTAGACTAGGCCAGCCCTACAACGATTTTTGCAGAAGCTGTAGGGACGAAGAGAAATAGAATCCATTCGTCACCTGCTGTGCGAATGCCCTGCACTGGCCCGAAAAAGATTTACGTACCTCGGGAACTATTTCTTTTCGGGTTTAGATATCCGTGATGAGACATATGATGCATCACTTTTAGAACATATTTGTATCCAGCAGGAAGATGAGGAAAACCTACACATACGGCACAGCTTGGATCCCTCCCTAATTTCTAAGGCACAACACGCCTACTGTAAAGGTAGATCGGTCGAAACAGCTCTTCACTCATTAGTGAGGAAAATCGAAAGATCAATCCATCTCAAAGAATATACTCTAACAGCCTTCCTAGACATAGAGGGTGCCTTTAACACGGTCACTCCGAAAGCAATAATAGAAGGGCTAGAAAAGGTAAAGGTGGACAGGACTCTGATAGGGCTGATCAGCGAGTTGTTATTAACACGCAAGATTCACTCTAAGTGGGGAAGCCTAGAAACTACCAGAGTAGCTACCAAGGGAACCCCGCAAGGTGGGGTCCTCTCACCTCTTCTCTGGAACGTAGTTGTAAACGAACTACTAATCAAACTAGAGAAAGAAGGCCTGGACGTTGTTGCCTACGCCGGTGACTTTGCCATCTCAATTTCAGGTAAATACCTATCCACACTGAATGACCGCATGCAAGCGGCATTCTCATTCCTGTGCAAATGGGCGCATAGTAGCGGGCTCAGGATTAATCCCCAGAAAACGGAGCTCGTGCTATTCACCAAAAAGCACAAAGTCCCGGAATACTGCCCTATCACTCTGCTCGATACCAGGTTAACCTATTCCCCTAGTGCCGAATTCCTAGGCATTATACTCGATAGGAAATTAACTTGGAAGAGTAATACAACTGAAAGAGCAAAAAAAGCAACAATTGCTCTCTACACATGTAAGAAAGCTCTAGGAAAAAAATGGGGATTTAACCCCAAAATCACCCTATGGCTCTACATTACGGTCGTCAGACCCATACTACTGTATGGAATGATAGTCTTGGGGACTGCACTGGACAAGACAACATACCATAAACAACTCGAGAAGGTACAAAGGATGGCATGTATGTGCATTACCGGTGCCCTCAGGTCCACACCAACGGCTGCGCTTAACATGGTCTAGTATCACTGCGCTTAACATGGTCTATTACACCACTCGATATTTTCGGAAAGCAAATTGCCACACACACGGCCATAAGACTAAAAGCCAACTTGAAATGGGCGAGCTACGTCACTGGCCACTCATCCATCCTGCAAAACAGAATAACTCTGGCAGAAAACTTGGACCACACAGAACCCACCATAGTCTTGGACAAAAAATTCACGACGATTTATCCGGACAGGAAGAACTGGACTCGCCAAACTCAACCCCGCAGAAACTGTGTGGATTTTTATACCGACGGGTCTAAAACCAAAGACGGGGTGGGCTGTGGAGTTTTCTGCAAACAACTCAAGCTATACAAAGCTCTAAAATTACCAAATCACTGCAGCGTCTTCCAGGCGGAACTGTTGGCAATAAAAGAGGCTTTATCTTGGCTGAAGTGGAACGTAATATCCACCACGGATATTCGCATCCTTACAGATAGTCAAGCTGCCTTAAAGTCGTTGGAGTCCTATGTGTACTCATCAAAACCTAGTCTCGACTGTCGCAGATATCTCAACGAGATGGCAGAACAGTTCAATATACAGCTTATCTGGGTACCGGGACACAGCGGCATTACAGGTAATGAGAAAGCCGACATACTCGCCAAACAAGGAACGACGCTACAATCAATCGTGGCCCTTTAAACCATTAAACACAATCTGACCAATCTCGCCAGGGCCGAGACGAACCTGAGATGGACCCAGGGACATACCTGCGTCATCATCAGGCAAATCTGGCCTCGGCTTGATAGTCAACGCACAAGGAGTATAATCTCCCTAAAAAGAACTGACATCTACAAAGTCATTGGTGTCATCACAGGTCACTGCCTCATTGGCAGTCACGCACAAAGACTAGGTATAGTTCCAAATGACTTCTGCAGAAGCTGTCGGGACGAGGAGGAGGTTGAATCCATTCACCACCTTCTCTGCGCCTGTCCAGCTTTTTGCAATATAAGGAAGCGTTACCTAGGCTCTTACTTCCTTAACGATCTGACAGATGTTCATAAAGTAGGGATACTTAATCTTCTTAACTTCTTAAGAAGCAGTAGATGGTTCCACGATTAGGGGGGTAAAACCCCCTCGTAGCTGCACAACGGGCCTCCCTGGCCTAAGTGCGTTCTTCTCAATTCTGGGAAGGCTACGACCCTACCTACCTACCTACCCTAAGATGAGGAAAAAGAAGACGAAGAAAAAGAAGAAGAAGAAAACGAAGACAGTACACTAGAATTTCCATTGGAATATTACGAATCCGACGAATAATTTTCCCAAATTATTATTTCAATTTATTACCTCTTCTTGAGCGAAAACACGCCTATGGCCATCGCATTGGACTTTTTCTACACCGCTCTCTTTAACTGCATAATCCAATTTGTTCCTTACGTCCCGCGAAAAAATAGTTTCTCAACACCTCCCTGGTATAACAAGGAACTGCGTACTCTCCGTAATACGAGAAATAAACTTTGGAAGAAGTTTTTAACGTCAAATTCCCCCTCTGAAGTACCAACAAGCCTCCCAACGCTTCTCTATCCTCTGTGACACTCTCTACAACTCATATCTTCAAAGAATGTAGACGTCCCTTATTATCGATCCTAGACGCTTCTACCAATTCATCAACCTCAAAACAAAAAAAATCAGAGGGGGTCCCTTCCACTCTCAAATAGAACAACACTACCTTCGACGACCCCAAAATCGTCGCGAACCTTTTTGCCTCATTCATTAGCCTATCATTTAGCGACTGCAGTCATAAGCCCGATCCTGTATTTTTTAGCTATATGAATAGCTTCTCTTAGACATCGCTCTCCGTAATTGATATCAATAAGGACTTGGTTCCACACAAGATAAACCAACTTAAAGATGACTTCTCTCCGGGTCCCGATGGTCTCCCAGCCATTCTCCTCAAGAAATGTATCGCTTCCCTGCAAACGTCTCTCCATTCTCTTTCGCCTTTCACTTCGTCAAGCTTCCTTTCCAACCTTTTGGAAAAATCTTCCCCACTCACAAAAAAGGTCCCAAGATGGATATTTCTAACTACAGACCGATTGCTAAATTGTCCACTATCCCTAAGCTCTTCGAGTCCGTCGTGTATGACTCAATGTTCTTCCACTGCAAATCCATCTTCTCCTCCCGGCAGCATGGTTTCTTAAAAGGCAGGTCTACAACAACCAACCTTACCGAATTTGCCTCCAAAATACTTCTAACTCTGGAGCAAGCCAACGAGGTTGATGTTATCACGACAGACTTTAGTAAAACATTCGATAAGTTAAGCCATACATTAATTTATTTTAAATTAGAGGCTTTAGGCTTTCCGTCCCAAATCATATCATGGCTTAAATCGTACCTTGAGAATCGCCAATATAGAGTATTTTTTAGAAACTGTATCTCTGACGCCATCATTGTCTCTTCCGGTGTTCCGCAAGGTAGTCATCTCGGCCCTTTAATATTTGTCCTCGCTGTTAACGATGTCGACCTTATATTAAAAGATTCCCATTTGTCAATTTATGCAGATGACATGAAAATCAGCAAGACAATATCAACTCCTGCAGACTCGCTAGCACTCCAAAGCGACCTTGTATCCTTCGGTAATTGGTGTGATAACAACAACCTGGAACTCAACATCGGTAAATGCCAGTTCGTTACGTTCTCTCGGAAACGCTTTCCCTCTGCTCCTAGAACATATTATCTACTTAACGAGCCCGTACCCCACGTCTCCTTCATACGCGACCTAGGTATCATATGCGACAGAGAGCTAAACTTTGTCCCCCACATCAATCATATCATACACAAAGCTAATTCTGCCCTTGGTTTTATAAAACGTTGGTCTAAGGAATTCTCGAATCCCTACGTCATTAAATCCCTCTACATTACATACGTCAGACCTATACTGGAATACGCCAGTCAAGCCTGGTCTCCTTACTACGTTAGCCATTCTGCACGAATTGAAATTGTGCAACGTAGATTTCTGCGTTTTGCCTTAAGAGGTCTCCGATGGTCTGACAGGACTCTATTACCACCCTACGAAGATCGTCTTAAATTGATCGGCTTACAAACTCTGAAAGCACGCCGTGAGGCAGCTGACTCGACTCTCTCTGCCCTCCTTGAAATGATTTCGCTCAATACCGACCCTCGTCGCCTAAGATCAACTCCACTTTTCAGACTCCCTCCTCATGCCTACAACGAACCAATATGTAGAATGTTACAAGGCCGCAAGGTCGCAGGCTCAGATGGCTTGCCGTTAGAGCTCTTCAAGGCTGGTGGCGATGTTTTGGTAGGGAGCATGCACCAGATCATCTGCAGAATTTGGGAAGATGAAGGCATGCCCGACGACTGGAATACCAGCTCTATATGCTCCATCCACAAAAAAGGCGATCCTACCTCTTGCAAGTACTATAGAGGTATATCCCTGCTCAATGTCGCATACAAGATCCTGTCCAGCGTATTGTGTGAACGTCTAAAACCATTTTGCACCGCACTAATCGGCAGTTACCAGGGCGGCTTCCGGCCCGGCAAATCAACTATAGACCAAATGTTCACACATCGACAAATCCTGGAAAAGACCAACGAGTTTCGAATCGATACACACCATCTTTTCATCGATTTCAAAGCCGCATACGACAGCATTCATCGTGAAGAACTGTTTGGGGCGATGGCCGAATTCGGGATCCCGGTAAAACTGATCCAGTTGTGTTGCGTCACGCTAAAAAACACGCGATGCACCGTGCAACTCGGTTCTAGGACCTCGGAACCATTCGAAACATGCACCGGATTTCGGCAAGGAGATGTGCTGTCATGTGACTTCTTCAACCTGGTGCTGGAGCAGATAGTGCGACGGGCAGGGAAGGCACTATATTTTACAAGTCCATCCAGCTGCTAGGATACGCTGATGATATCGATATCATCGCGTGTTCCCGCCGTGGCATTGTGGAAGCATTCACGGCGATTGAAGAACAGGCGAAACGAGTTGGTCTTAAGATCAATGAGGACAAAACGAAATACATGCTGTCAAGCAAAAACCAATCCGTCGCTCACCACCTGGGACAACATATAACAATTGACAGCTACAATTTCGAGGTAGTTAAGGAGTTTGTCTACCTCGGGGCAAACGTAAATTCCACAAATGACACCACAGTGGAGATCCGGCATAGAATCGCCCTCGGCAACCGCTGCTACTTCGGCTTGTCCAAAGAACTGGGATCAAAACTCCTCACTCGAAAGACCAAAGTCATGCTTTACAAAACGCTCATTCTGCCAGTCTTGCTGTACGGAGCCGAAAGCTGGACGATAAGCAGAACAGCGGAGCGGATTTTGGGTTCTTTCGAAGGAAAAATTCTGCGCCGGAAATTTGGTCCTGTCTGTGAGGAAGGCGAATGGAGAAGAAGACACAACCGCGAACTCTACCAAGATGTGGATGTAGTCCGGAAGGCAAGGATCCGTCGACTACACTGGCTCGGCCACATCGAGCCCATGGACATCAACGCTCCAACTAAGAGGATCTTCGATTCCGAGCCTCCTGGTTCGAGAAGAAGAGGAAGACCGAACCTCCGGTATAAAGACCAAGTAATCGCGGATGTAAGACATCTTGGTCTTGACAACTGGAAGCAGCGTGCCCGGGACCGTCAAGGATGGAAGGCAGCTATAACTCAGGCTCAGATCCTCCATGGATCGCTGACCTGATAAGTAAGTAAGTAGGTATTCCTGGTATACTTAACAAAAACATTTACATTCTCTCTGACAGCAAGGCTGCACTTCTAGCCCTAAAGAGCTTTGAAATCACCTCCAAACTGGTATGGGACTGCCTACAACTTCTTCACCAGCTGGCCAGTACAAACAGAGTTCATCTCATTTGGATACCTGGACACAGCGGCCATACAGGCAACGAAAAGGCGGACCTACTAGCTAGGAAAGGCTCTGCATTACCATTCATGATGCCACGGCCTTTCTGCGGCATACCCATTAGCACCACCAAATTCTGCATAAACAATTGGTTAAGGAACACGACGGATCACTACTGGTTACAAACGAAAGGTAGCAGACAAGCCAAGCTGTTCCTCCCAACTACATCCCTCAAAAGAACGAAACAACTTCTCATGCTTTCGAGGAGTCAGATTTGTTTAATCACAGGTTTCCTTACTGGACACTGCCCAGTTAATAAACACTTGCCGAATGTGTAATGAAGACGAAGAAACAGCAGAGCACATACTATGCCACTGTGACTGCCTTGTCAGTACACGTCTTCGTCACCCAGGCAAGTATTATCTTGAAGCAGAAGAAATCCCTGCTAGCTCACTCAATAGCATACTAAGTTTCATCACGAACTCAGGTTTTCTGAGTGAACTGTAAGTGGGGGACATCACAATAGGCCCAATCGTGGCCGCAGTGATCAGGCGACTCTGTCCCACCCCGTAACCCTATCTATCTATCTAGTGATTATTGCAAATTGGGTGTTCATACATATAAATAGCACATATCATGGTGTGTCAGAAAAAAAATATTTTTCAGTGATTTAAGTGAGGTTAGTGTGAATCTTTTTAAGGATAGCCATAGATACGCTCATTTCATATACAAATAGGAGTATTGGAAATGGGCAGAGGAAAGCATTGCACGGAAGAAAGGAGGCAAATAGTCAGTACCAAGACACAGGATGGAAAGACTATTTCACAGGTGACAAGGACATTAAGGTGCTCTGGGAAGCTTGTTCAAAATGCAATGAAGGTCATACGGTACAGCCAATCTACCGCGAATCTCGTAAGGTAAAAGAAAAACGTCAAAAGTGACTGACAGAATTATCCACAAAATCAGTGGCAGCGATCTTTTTATAACTTCTCGGGAGATAAAGCAACAACTACCTGACCAACACAATGTCCAAATATCAGCCTAACTGTAAATCGCCGCTTAATGAAATCCCAGCTTCATGGAAGAATCGCCAGGAAAAAACCTCTTGTCTCCGAAAAAAAACCCGAAAGAGAAGACTTATTTTCGCAAGAGCTTACACAAGAGCAAACCCTTGTACTTTTGGAAAAATATCTTGTGGAGCGACGAAAGTAAATTCAACAGGTTGGGATCAGAGGGAAAAAAGTATGTGCGAAGGCCAACGAACCAAGAGTACGATCCCAGATACACCATTAAGACTGTCGAGCATGGTGATGGGAGCATAATGGTGTTTGCCGCGATGCCATGGCATGGCGTTGGACCAATTATGAAAATAAATGGCATTATGGATCAACATCAGTATAAGCTAGTCCTGGAGAACCAGATGGAGCGATATACCGGCGACTCTATGCCTGTATCATGGATTTTTATGCATGACAATTATCTAAAGCATACTTCGCGGATAGTGAAGAATTGGCTTGCGGAGCGACAAATTTCCGTGCTTGATTGACTGGCCCAAAGTCGCGATCTGAATCCTATCGAGAATCTTTGGAATGATGTTGACTCCCTTGTTGAAGACTCCAGTTTAAAAAATTTAGAAGAATTTTGGTATACCACAAACGCTACTTGAGAAGAAGCTATACCTGTCCAGAAATGTAAGCGCTTAGTAGGGAGTTTGCCAAAACGTTGTCAAGAGTGACAAGAAACAAGGGATATCCTACAAAATATTAATAAAATATTTACTTATACATTCTTAGGGTTCCGTACCCAAAGGTAAAACGGAACCCTATTACTAAGACTTCGCTGTCCGTCCGTCCGTCTGTCACCAGGCTGTATCTCATAAACCGTGATAGATAGACAGTTGAAATTTTCACAGATGATGTATTTCTGTTGCCGCTACCACGACAAATACTAAAAACAGAACAAAATAAATATTTAAGGGGGGCTCCCAAACAACAGACATGATTTTCATCCAAAAAATCCTGCCTGCAACCAAGATCTGTCATTTGATGAGGTAACATACATAGTCTCTCATATTTATATATACAGATGGTACGAAACCCTTCGTGCGCGAGTCCGACTCACACTTGGCCGGTTTTTTGGATTATTTATTAATTTTTTGAAGTATTCCGCTGACTGTGCTATTTGAATGAACACCACTGTAGGTGGTGTGGAAACGTGTGCATGTTACGAATAAAAAAGTTTTTTTCAATTCTTTCAACCGCTATATCACGGAATTAGCAATACTTATGAAAAAAGTGTGGATACATTTTTTGTAGAGAATCGGATGATCTACAATTTTTGTCTAAACTATTTTTGCTGTAAAACTCACCGCTTAGCTGAAAAACGCGAAAAACCTATTTTTGCAAACTTTCAACATCAATAAAACTTTTTGCACAAGGCGGATTGATGGGGACTTTTCACTCTTCATTTATAATAGTACTAGCTTTTGCCCGCGGCTTCGCTCGCGTTAAATTCGGGGTAACACGGTTCCTCTTTCCTACTGTAGACGATATTATATGTCTTTCCATTTGGGGATAGAATGTAAAGATTCTGGGCATTGGATACACGCGAACATGCTACATACAATTGTCCATGGGAAAAGCACGGCTTTTCTAAGTTCACCCCAGCCACCTTTAATGTTTGACCTTGCGCTTTGTAAATGGTCATAGCGCAACTAAGCTTTAGAGGAAATTGTAGCCTTTTAAACTGGAACGGGAGATCTGTGGGAATTATTGAGATTCGTGGGATAATTGCATTTTCACCCTTTCCTACGCCGGTTAAGATATTGGCGCTAATGATATTGCGGCTAAGTTGTGTGACACGAAGTCTCGTCCCATTACATAATCTCGGGGCATCTAAATTTCGTATAAGCATGACTGAGACGCTTAGTAGTCAAATAACAGAGTATAGGTACCGTATGCACTATAGTGTGAAGCGCGGCCCGATGCCCGCACTTAGGTACAGGCAGAGAGCACACAACGTTAGCGCGTTTCAGAAACATATCAGCACCATCTATCGTAATTCAAGAGTAACACTTATCTATGTTTCGAATGTTGATGGTTTTCTCAAAAGCTGATTGATTTATGGTTGATTTAATTAAATTATATTATTATTCGTTTGTATCATAGAGCCTATACTAATTTTGCGGAGAGTCTCACACAAATTTCCATCCCCTACTGATTTTTTTTTTTGCTGCATACAAACTTATCGGGGGCTAGAAAGAAACAAAAAGTAGCCTATGTCACTCTCCATCCCTTCAACTATCTCCACTTAAAAAATCACATAAATTCGTCGCTCCGTTTTGCCGTGAAAGACGGACAAACAGACACACACACTTTCACATTTATAATATTAATACATAGATTCTAAACATTCATACCAATTTTTAGCTCTATGGGAATTTTTGTAACCTTCAAAGTCTTATTTGACTAGACTAATAGTTAAATGAGAAAGGGTAAGGGAAAAGAAAACGATGAATTGCAATGTTGCCAACTTTGCCAACTTTTTATGCAAGTCAATACTAAAAACAAGGAAATGTTAAGTTTTAAGTTCAGGCGCGTGAAAAGAAAATAAGGTGGAGTCTGTTAAATATTGTCAAGCAACATTGCAAAAGAAACCAGATCTTAGGAAAATCAGATAGTAACACAATCAATCTTAAAACTCAGTAGCAACGTACGTATTAATTAAACCACAAATTCCAACAAAAGAATTATCATATATAACAGTGTAAAGTATAGTTATGCAGATTGACCATTATCAGTTAACAATTTATCTTTTTTGTTCTTGTTCTTGATTTTCATTTGGAAAGGCCGACAAGTGTATCTATCACCATCGAAAATATTGACATAGTTTTCTGGTTTTGTTGTCATGTTTTTCTTAAAGCATACGATTTGTTTAATAATGTAGTTTACTTAAACACTTCTCATTTGCAAAACAAGGAAGACATACACTTAATAAATGTTTGTTGTATTTTTTTGTTTATTTACATATTTAGTAAAACAGAAAAGTTTATTGTTTTTATATATTTATTTCATACGGTTACTATATGTCATATTTAACAAAAACCCAGGGCTACGTGTGTAGTCCATATATGCCTGTGGTAGAAGTTAACTTTTATTAGGTACTTTAATGTTTCTTTAAAAAAAAAAAAACAAAAAACGAGTCGCGCAATTTTAAAAACATAAATAAACACAAAGAAAATTCTAGAATGCATGGTTGTTGAAACGGCCAGCCGGTTCTGTGTACCAAATTGTGTTGCAAAATTTGGCTTTTGGTTTTTCGTTATTTTGAAAATCGAAATCTGAGTTTATATGCAATGTGTAAAGCTCTGGTTTTTTTTGGGATTATTGTAAAGATATGTTCTTATAGTATAGATCGATTTTTATTTTTTTATATTTTCATGAAGTTTTTTAGTTGATTTGTGTTTATTTATATTTTGTGCAGATTTCAGATAGTTAGTACATGAAAAAATAACGCTTTGATATGTAAACAGTAAATAGTAGAAGGACTAAATCAGAAATGTAAGAAGTAAGGTCGTGTGTAAGTTTATTAACACAGTTTGATCAAAAAGACTCAGTATGGAAGCTTCAAGAGTCTACAGTCTCGAACGCACTGCCACGCACCTTCACCTTTGACAAGAGATTTGAGATACTGATCCCAAACCGCTCAGCATTGGAAAACAGTGATCCCCTGCTAAATGTCAAAGGCCTTAGGTGGTACACGGATGGCTCCAAGATGGCTTCCGGCGTTGGCGCCGCCATCTTTGGACCAAAACGCAAAATCTCGAAGGCACTGGGAATAAGTCCCAGCATCTTCCAAGCAGAGCTGCAAGCCATCCTAACATGCGTCAATCTAAATCTCGAGACTGGCATCAGAGGAATAACCATCAACATACTCTCTGATAGCCAAGCAGCGCTTAAAGCGCTGGGTTCGTACAGCACGAACTCAAAAACCGTCAGGGAATGCCATGACGCCCTACAAGACCTCGCCAAAAGTAACAATGTTAAACTTTGGTGGGTGCCAGGCCATAAAGGTATCAAGGGCAATGAAATTGCCGACCAACTTGCCAGGAAGGGCTCCAGTGACAAGTATATAGGTCCGGAACCATTCTGCAGCATTCCTGCGTCTAAGATAAATTACTTCTTAGACAAGTGGGAAAAATTACAACACCTGTCCTTTTGGAACAGCGTTCGGGGACTCCGTCAATCTAAACGACATATACGACCCCTGAACAAGCACCCTATTGACATACTCAAACTCAATAGGATGGATATCAGAAGACTAGTCAGCTATCCAACGGGACAATGCGGTCTGAGATATCATTTAAACAAAATTAGCCTCTCGTCGGAAACTGAGTGTCGGCTTTGTCTTGAGGACGAAGAGACGGCAGAACACATACTGTGTGAGTGTGCTGCTCTCTGCCATCTTAGGAAGCGTATACTTCTCAGTGAAGTTATGACTCCTGAGGGGATCACCCTGGCTCCTACGAGAAGCATTCTCAACTTCATTATAGAAGTAGAGAGGCTACTCGGCTAAATCGGCTAGCAGGCACAATAGATCTGCAAAGGTCGCAGTGCCGCATTGCTATTGATAGCACTAGCCCTATATAAAAAAAAATAATGTATTCAAAAAACTCAAAAAACCGTTTCAGAAACATAATTTTTAGTCAATAGAGGAGATAGCATCTTCGAACGAGTCATCGGCAAACATAGCCTACACCACATCCGATAACGAACACAGGCTGATTGATCTTGCCACGGGGCGAAATCTCCTTCTAGCCAGTACACGCTTCCCGCACCTTGATATACACAAAGGCACCTGGCGGTCTCTTGATCAATCGACTACCAACCAGATTGATCACATCGCGATCGACGTCAGACACTCCTCCGCTATTCTTGATGTTCGAACTTTCCGAGGTGCTAACATCGACTCGGACCACTATCTTGTAGTAGCCAAGATGCGCTTGCGTATATCACGAACGCAGCGGAGTAGAATAAGAATACAAAGTTATCACGTCGGAAAGCTACTATCGCCAGAAACCGCTCGCGCTTTTACCGATCGTGACTCCCTTAAGCTCTCCAATACACTCAAATCCTCCACGCTGTCAATAGAACAACAGTGGAGCCTTTGCAAACAAGCCCTGAAAAGCGCCGCATCCGAAGTTTTGGGTTTCAAGGCTTCACCACGAAGAAACACCTGCTTCGATTACGAGTGCAGGAGGATTCACACAGCGAAGCAGGATGCATATAAAGCCTCGCTGCCTAAAAGAACAAGAGCAGCTCGTGAGCTCTACGAGTTAAAAAGAAGAGAAGAGCATAAGCTTCTTAGAAGAAAGAAAAAAGAGCACGGAAGCGATTGAGGATTTGGAGAGGTGTTACTGCAGGCGTGATGTTCGAAAGTTTTATCAACAGATAAAGCGAACATGTCAAGGTTATAAAGCCAGAACGGAAGCCTGCAGGGATGAGAATCGCAGTCGATGCTGAGAATATGGAAAAATTACTTCTGCAGACTGTATAACGGCGATGTTAGTCAATATACCGCTGTCAGGCAGACCGATCTATTTCTAATCGAAGGAGACCGCAGGGAATTCTGTCCCCCTGACCTCGACGAAGTTAAGATTGCTGACTGTCTGCTGAGCTCTTCAAGGCAGCTGGGGATGACCTGGTTAGGAGCATGCACCCGCTCATCTGTAGGATATGGTCAGAGGAAAGCATACCCGAGGAATGGAGTCTCAGCATCGTATGCCCGATCTACAAGAAAGGAGGCCCCTCTGATTGCGCCAACTACAGAGGAATAAGTCTCCTTAACATCGCCTACAAAATCTTCTCTGCCGTTTTGTGTGAACGCCTGAAGCCTTTTGTAAATAAGCTGATAGGTCCTTATCAGTGCGGATTCAGGCCAGGGAAGTCCACCACCGACCAAATCTTCACACTACGGCAGATCCTGGAAAAAACCAAAGAATTTCAAGCCGACACTCACCACCTATTTGTCGACTTCAAAGCCGCATACGACAGCGTAATTAGAGACGAGATATACAACGCTATGTCTACCTGTGACATACCTGCTATACTCGGTAGACTATGGAGGATGACTTTGGAGAATGCTCGCTGTTCCATCCGAATCGGTGAACACCTTACCGATAGTTTTGATGTCAAAAAAGGTTTTAGGCAGGGCGATGCGCTGTCGTGTGATTTCTTCAACATCATATTGGAAATGATTGTGCAAAAATCACTGGCCAATACGAGAGGCACAATCCATTTCAAATCCTCGCAACTCCTTGCATACGACGACGATATTGACATAATAGGCGTTTGCGAGTATTGAGTTCGAGTCGGCAAAAGTTGGTCTGGCGGTTAACGAGGGCAAAACTAAATATATGCTGTCATCAAAAAAGGACGCTCACCACCGACGTCTTGGCCAGAACGTTTGTATTGGCAGATATAAGTTTGAGGTAGTTAAGGACTTCGTCTACCTTGGCTCCGCAGTGACCTGGAACAACGACATCAGTTCCGAAATCAAACGCAGAATCACTCTTGCCAATCGCTGTTTCTTTGGACTCAGGAGGGAACTGAGTAATAGAGCCCTCTCCCGAACGACAAAGTTGACTCTATATAAGACCGTTATCATCCCGGTCTTGTTGTACGGCGCAGAAGCATGGACACTATCAAAAGCGGATGAGGAGGCCCTTGGTCGGTTCGAGAGAAAGATTTTGCGGGTGATTTTCGGGCCTATAAACGCAGACGGGGAATGGAGGAAAAGATTCAACCACGAACTTTACGGGCTGTACAGCGACATGAGTCTAGTCAGGCGTCTACGGATTCAACGCCTAATATGGCTGGGCCATGTAGAGCGAATGGACACCAAAGCTCCAGCCCGGAGAGTCTTTGAATCCAATACCGAGGGACGAAGAAGCATAGGACGGCCGCACTTAAGATAACGCACACAGGTGGAAGGGGGACTCAGCCAACTGGCTGTTCGGCAATGGAAAATGCTAGCAAAATATCGTGCTAGTTAGAGGGGCATGTTGACTGAGGCACAGTTTCACCCCGAACTGTAGCGCCCATTAAGAAGAAGAAAAAGAAGAGAATGTATGTAGGGGTGTAATGGAATGCCAACAGTGAGCGTCGGGCGCTGAGTCCTGAGTGGATTAAATCCCACTTATGTTCCATGCGCCCTTTATTTACATTTACAAACACTATTTTCTATTTAGGGACGCCGATAGGCAGAACTTTTAAAAAAGTGAACGTAGTAGGTTAGGTTAAAATAAAATTGGTAATTGATCCAGGAGACTAGATCGCAATACATGCGATGGAGGTGTTTTTAGTGGTGTTAGAGTTCCACACTACTCCGCAACGCCAGCCGCGGAGTGTCTTTCGAGATTTTCACCTTCCATACTAAAAAAAATAATAAAAAACCTGGGATGAGGTGCTGCCATGAAAGGTCGTTTGTATGTATGTATGTTGGCGTTACAGTCCATAAAGGACCTGAGCCGAGCTTCTCTCTCAATCACCCATGTTGTGTGTGGTTTCATTTTCCCATAGGTGAAAGGGACCTACAGTTTATTGCCGGTTCCGAACGGCGAATTTCGAGAAGCTTTACAAGACAATTTTACTACAGGGGGTTTTGTCAGAGCCCCGCTGAGGATAAACACCTTGAAAAACACGTTCGATGACATGGCTGTGTCGGGATTCGATCCCGTGTCAGAGGCCAACACACTACCCACTGCGCCACGGTGCTCTCTGAAAGGTGCTGAAAAACAAGAAAATCGCAATAATTATGCATCAACCTAATATTATTTACAAGTATCTCATTAATTTCCGGACTATAGATTCCTTTCCTCTTGATTTTCCCTCCTTACCAATTACACTCTCCTCCTCGTAGTGTTGTACAAAATATTATTTCTGAAGTAGTTTACATGTTTTTTAAATTACTATAAGGAATTATGGTAAATGGGAAAAAAATAAAAAAACAAAAATAAATAAATCGACAGGATGGATGAAGGAAAATTATGCGATTAAATATGTATTTCTATCTATTATTTGTTACATAGTTTAGGTATAGTTTAATCTGCACTCACCGACTCCTAACAGTACTAAACTATCTATAGAGTTTATTAGTACATATCATGACTGTATGGATGTTTTTATTTTATTTTTAGTTTTAGTTTCCTTGTTTTGTTGCTCTGAAAAATATGTGAATTTTCTGTTTCCTGTTTTTGGGTTTTAAAACTAATTTATCAATTCATGACATATGTATCTATGTTATTTTTGCTTAGGTATATTGTTACCATTTTTAGTTATTTATTATGTATATATATGTATTAAATAGTATGTATTAAAATTATTAGCACAAATGTTTAGTTTGTTGTTTTTGTCGTCAAAATATCCCTTAAATATACATATCTCATTTATTTATGTTTTACAATGACGTTTAGTAGAATTCAGAAAATAAACACTTCCGTACCTTCTTTGTATCTTTAACCAACTGTTTGTATTTACAAATTTTTACTAAAATATGCTCAAATCGAGCTGTTGAATTACGCACAACAATGTGAAGATAATTCGTTTTCTTCATTTTGTTTTGTTTCTTTTTAATTTTTTCCATTTGAGACTATAAATGTAAATTGTCCTAAAAACGAAAAATAAAACATAAAACAAATAAAATGAATTTGAAGGATTCAAATTAAAATTGTACCAAAAAAGCCTCGAAGTATAGTACCTTTAGATAGATATTTTGCTAAAAAGGTGACAGAAATAGCTGCGCTGCATCCGATTCAATTTCATTTTTATCTAACTCAGTTGCTTATGAAATAAATATAAATAAATACAGTTTGTCAAGGAAATGTTTGCAAAACGTATAAATGAAAAGAAAATAATAATAAAAGCATATATTTACTAAGTAAAATAAGATTGTTTTTAAAACCTTCTTCATAATTCCATTTTCGTATTAACTGGTTACCGTAATATACAAAAAGAAAACACACAATCAACCAAACACTTGAGAAATTTAACAAAAAATGATCAATATCAGTTTATTTACTGTCAAACAATTCTTTGCAAAATGCTGTTTGCCGACCAAATTAATTAAAATTACAAGCAAAAGAACTAATTTTCTAATTTTTAATACTTGGTAGGACCACCATTAGCTTTAATGACAGCCCGTAATCTACCCTGCATTGATTGAATGCGCTTCTGAAGGTCATATACCTCGGGAATCTTAAGCCATTCTTCCTTGACAAACTTAATTAAATTATTTTTTCATTTCAGACTTCCTTTTGCCACCTTCTTTTTTAAATGGACCCACAAATTCTCAATAGGGTTCAGATCGGGGCTTTGCGCAGGGGTGTCAATTGCTTTTTGGCAGTTATAAAGCAACCACTCCCGGCACAAATACGATTTATGCTTCGGAACATTGTCCTGTTACAATTTAAAAAGTAATTTGTTTTCGTTTTCTGGGTTCACAAAGCCAAATTTCTGAACACTTCTTTTCAAATGTTGTCTTAAATCATCCAAAAAAAACTCAATCAATCAATCATTTTTAACTCACCAACACCTTTGCTTGAGAAACAGTCCCATATCATCACTGACAATTTCCCGAATTTTACTGTTGGGGTGATATTCTTGTTGTCGAGAGCTGTAAGCGGTTTTCGCCATACTCTCGGCGGTCCTGCATGGTAGTACAGCTTTCTACTAGACTCGTCACAAAACACAACATCGTTCCAATACTCTACCGGAAGACAAATGTGCTTTGTTGCAAAATTGACTCTTCTGCAAATATTCAACGGTGAGAGTAATGGTTTTTTTGTAGCGACTCTTGATGTGTACTTGTGCTTGAGTATAGTTTTTCTGACTGTCTCATGAGACACTTGAACTCAGTAACCGTCTCTTAAGTCCGCGGCTAATATTCTGGTGCTGGTATGAGGGTTCTCTTCAATACGTCTTATAATTTTTCTTTCGTCCTGCCTGTTGACTGGTTCAGTTCTAATCTCCCTTCTTTTTCTGCACGGCTTATAACGTTGTACACAGTTCTTAATTTTATACAAAACATTTCAGTCAATTCCCTAGCGGATTTTCCTTTGTGGTAGTTATAATACACCAATTGTATTACATCATTGCTTAACCGTTTGCCTGGCATATTCAAGACTACTTTTTTTTTAATTTTCTGGACACTATGAAATCGTTAAGACTAACAAACAGACACACAACTCCAAAACGCAAAAAAAATTCGCTGTCCGTCCGCCCGTCTGTCACCAGGCTGTATCTCATAAACCGTGATAGTTAGACAGTTGAAATTTTCACAGATGTGAATAAAATGAATATTTAAGGGGGGCTCCCATACAACAGACATGATTTTCATCCAAAAAATCCTGCCTGCAACCAAGTTCTGTCATTTGATGAGGTAACATACAACGCCGCTTTCATATTTATATATACAGATGGTACGGAACCCTTCTTGCGAGTCCGACTCGCACTTGGTCGGTTTCTTTTTTTCTTTTATTATTATTAAAGAGATTTCTCGGACTCTATGCACTTTTGCAAAGAATTATTTGACAGTGAAAAAACAGCATTGGATATGTTTTGTTAAATTTCTGTTGGTTTTCGGTTACGTTTGTCTTTTTTTTTTTTAAATAATTTGCGCGCACTCAAGGTCTAATAACCTTATTATGTCGGCGACACAGTGCGGACAGAAGGTAGAGAGGAAGAGGAATAGAGGAGATGCTTGCATGTTGCATTGAGGGGGGAAAACCGAATCCGGCAGGTAGTTCCAGATTCGTGTGGTTCGGTTTTATGAAAGATTCTCTATATTTGACAGTACGTCCGAAAGCGGGCTTCAGAGTATATTGGTGAGCATTCCTAGAGAGACGTGTATTGCGGGAGAAATGTTGAAGGGGCGGAATGCAACTGACTATTTCATCAGAGCATTTTAGGTGGTAGTAACGATAAAACAGGGAGAAGCAGATAACATTCCTGTGGTGTTCCAGCGAGTCTAATGTTTTGGTAATGCTGAAGTCACCTATCAGTTTTATGGCTCGTTTTTGTATTCTGTCCAGTAGGTGCAGTGAGGTCTTGGAAGCACCGGACCAGACATGAGCGTTAAACTCTAATTTGGGGCGAATGAACGCCTTATAGATTGTAGCCAGATCTAAGGGTGAGAAATATTTCTTGCATCTGTATAAGAATCCTAGGCATTTCGCAGCATTCTTGGCGACACTGAATATATGGTCGCTCCAATTAAGATTGTGAGCAACACTCATACCCAGGATGGAAAGCTTTTCAGTTTCTGAGATGCAAGTGCCATTCATGGATAATGGCTGCGGGTTATTTATACGCTTTAACGACAAGAGACAGCATTGTGTTTTGGAAGCATTAAGTTCCACTCTATTGTTTTTACCCCATTGGATGATGCTGTCGATATCGGAATTTAATGAGCTTAACATACGTTGCCGCTCATTATCTACAACCGAAGTGCAGTGTCGTAAACTGGTGAACGAATATCAGAAGCTGAGGGTACTGTCGTCAGCGAAGGAGTGAATTGGATTAGAAGTAACAGACAAGAGATCATTTATAAAAATAAGAAAGAGTGTCGGAGACAAAACGGAGCCCTGGGGAACACCGGCATTTACAAAGTGAGTATCAGACTTGAATCCGTCCAAAATAACTTGAATTGAACGATTCGAAAGGTAGCTTCCAATCCATTGAAAGAGAGACTCATCGATCCCAAAAGCACGCATTTTCGACAAAAGGGCTTCATGCCAAACCCTGTCAAGTGCTTTCGAAATATCCAGTGCAACAATTTTGCTTTCACCTGCTTGGTGAAGCGAGGGATTCCACTTTTCAGCGAGATATGCCATCATATCACCAGTGGATCTGTTGCTGCGGAAACCGTATTGGCGGTCATTTAGGGAGTTTCCGTGATTCAAGATATTTCATAAGCTGACGGTTAATCAGCGTTTCCATGATCTTGGAAAGAAGGGACGTTAGTGCAATGGGTCGGTAGTTGGAGGGAGAAGATGATTCGCCTTTTTTGGGTATAGGCTGGACAAATGCTGTTTTCCACCTACTCGGAAAGAGCCCAGAGGTGTAGGAAAGGTGAAAAAGCTTACGCAGTGGTTTTGCCAGCGTAGAAGAACACCTCTTCAGAACTATTGGGGCAATACCATATGGACCAGCGGATTTGTGTATGTCTACATATACAAAGAGTGTACATTACGGCAGAGTTTATATGAAAATGGATTAGCTGTCTTCTTGGTAAACACATACTTTTAAATGAATTTTTTTTTATTTTTACGATTTGCAAACATTTACTTGACAAACTGTAGTACCTTTCTTATATTCGTTTTATATCGTGATTTTCCATATAATTTTAAAACACTGACTTTAAATATATTTTTTTTTCTTGCTGTTCATTTGTCTTCTCCTCTTTCGGTTTTCGTCCAATTTTTTGTTTTTTTTTATTTGATTTTGAAGAAATAGAAAATAAAATTAAATTTCTGTGCGTGTTTTGCTTTATTAATTCAATTTTTGATTTTAATTAATGTTTAGGGCAAATTGCTTTTTATTTTTTGTTTTCCATTTTTTAATTAAATACTTTAGCAGCTCACAACTAAGGAAGTAAAAATGATTGTATCTCTAATTGTTTGTTGTATCTTTTTCTGTGTAAAAAGTAAAATAACGTAGCGAAAATCATGTTTTTAAATTTTCTTCCTTTTTTATTTTTCATTTTCAATTTCAGGGGATTTTTGTTTTATTTTATTTTTTATTTTTTAAATAGATTCTACTTAGGGTTAAATGCTTGATAATTATTTTTGTTATTTCTTTCCGATAGTTAACGAAATTATGCATTACGCAGCAATTTGTAATCATAATCCAGGCATTTGATATACAATGAATTTGCTTCTTGTTTTTTATAAATAAATATTTAATTATTTTCTGTTTTCTTGATTTAGTTAATTAATCTAATTATTTGTGTATGGATGTGTGCTAAATTGTTATTTTGTTTATTTTACAATTGATACCATTTTTTGTCTTTATATTTAAGCATTAATTGGTGAGCGGTACCGGTGAATTCTTGTGCTTGATTAGCCATGCGTTCGGCTCGCTCTTCCAATAAATTGAGTTTTTCACCGCGTTCCATAGCTAATTGATGGGCTCGACTGATTTCGGATGATGCTGTTGATGCACGTTGCCCGAGTTGTTCCAAACTTGGACCTGGTATATGCTTGGCAACGGATCGATTGGCCTTACCACTTTGTTCTCCAACTGTGAGTGAAATAGATATAAGGAACATAGGTATATTCAAATAAATATTTTGTTATATAATCGGTATTACAAAGTTCTTCTCGATCCAGGTTGCGATTACCGCCGCCGAATAGTCCTTTAAAGAAGCTCTCCTTTGGTGGTTCGGGCATCTCATGAGGTACAAACAGTTCACCCATCATTTCAGTTGTAAATTGACTAGATCGAAAGATAAAGTTAAAATGTAAAATATGTACATATATACGGACAAGATTTATTTGGAATTCAATCCCAAAAATTAGAGGACTGAGATGACTGCCTTGCAGAACATCGGAAGAGATAACAATAGGGATAGAAGACAATTTAGCAATCGGTTTATAGTTATTGTGTGTAAGTAAGACGAAAGAATTTTTCCATACTGTAGGAAAGGAAGTTTGACGAAGTATAAGGCGAAATAGGCGAATAAGATGTTTACAGGGAGAATTAATACATTTCTTAAGGAATATTGTCGGTAGACAGCAGATGTTTGCCCGTAGTAACAACGGAGTTGTAGGCATCAGATGAAAATATGAGGTTTATTTGTCGGCCAAGGTTGTTAGTGGCCTTGCTAATCTGAAATAGGTTACACTCGAAAAAGGGATTCCTTGACAGAGGAGGTATTTAGAGGGCCGAGGAAGTACTCGTCTTCTGATGGGACCCATTAGAGGAATGAAAGATTGAAATCCTTTTGAATCGGCATTTAGAGGGCCGAGGAAGCACTCGTCTTCTGATGGGACCCATTAGAGGAATGAAAGATTGAAATCCTTAACGAAGAAGAAGTCATCGCTGGGATCAGCGTCTAAGAAAAGAGGGTCGATTGAATCTACTGGTAGCTGATAGACCTGGACAGGTTGTGAGGGACGGATATAACAGCAAAGAAAGTAGACACATCTGTATCTACATCATCTTGACGGGAGAAAGTTCGAATGAGGCAAATCAATCCGCCATCTATCAGCTCGAAAGATAACGAATTCAGAGGAGAAAAATTCTGAATTAAGAATATTAGGATTGAAGTTGGTTTCGGCTAAGGAGAAGATTTCAAAGGGGAGCATATAAGTGTGTTTTTTTTAGGGGTTTGGTTTTTAAACCGGCAACACTGTTTCTACGGATATTCAATTTGACAGTTGGAAATTGATTTGAGATTAGCACGTTTTGCCATTTTGCGATTGATATATTGACGTTAGAACAACGCGTGCGAATTGGGGAAACTTATTTTGAAAACCATGGTTCAGTTCGCTGAAATTTATTGTGCTCTTCACCCATTTTACGGTCGACCTAATCGTCCATCTGAGCAAGCTATTCGGAAAACGATCAATCCTTTTCACATGACTCGACTCGCTATCATACACAGCAATTGGAGCTATGCCCATCCACATTGTGGAAGATTTTACAGAAGGATCGTGGCTTAAAAGCTTATACTCATAAGATCCAGCTTATGTAAGAGTTGAGACCGCGTGACCAATTATTATTCGCGTCATAGGTTCGGGGTATGGGCCGAAACCATGATCCATTTTCAACGCAAAATTTTCCTCTCCGATGACATCCATTTTTGGTTAAATGGATATGTAGACAAGGAAAATTGCTAAATTTGGAGTGGAGAAAACCAACCTTTGTCGAGACGCCCTTACAACCATAAAAACTCACTGTTTGGTGTGCTTCCAAGGACGATGCTGACCGGAATGTCACGGTCAATGGAGAGCACTATAGAAACATAATTTCTGACTTCTTCGTTCCTCAGTTGAGTAACATTGACGTGATACAGTTTTGGTTTCAACAAGATTGCATAACATGCTACACGGCGCGGGACACCATCATTTGATTGCGGACAACAATTGCTGAGCTTCCACCATCCTATGATCTTACACCTTTAGATTACTTTCTTTAGGAGTATGGAAAGTCACTAGTCTAAGCCGATAAACTAGAGACGTTGGACGACTTGGAAGTCAACATTCACCGTGTAATTGCTGATGTACAGCCCCAGTTGCTCGACAAAGTTGTCGAAAATTGGACTACGGGATTGCGCTTCATTCGAGCTAGCTGTGGCAGGCATATGCCCGAAGTCATACTTAAGCAGTTATGGCATACAATAATCTATTGAACAAAGTTAATAGAATAGACATTGACATTAGCTTCAAGTATTCTATTTCATATTGAATTTGTATATCTCTGAAAAAAACACCTTTCATTAAGTAATAATGCACTCAGTGGGGGTTGTGGTAAGACAATTAGGGACGAGAGCATTTCTTGGATGGCAGAGGACTAGCAAAGGCCTCGTAGGGGTAGCATCTGCCGACGGATGCTTGCCCGACAAAAAACGAGTAAGAGCCTCTGCAGCCGAACATCTTGCAGCTCTGCTAGTCAGGTCTTACTTCCACCTCCTCGTGGTGCCATCTGGAAATTTCCTTATAAGGGGAATTACTGACGGAAGAGGCCAAATGGCGAGTATCCTGCGCCACCAAACAGAATTTGTGTCGGTTGGGCTATGGTCTAGCAAATCATAACCGTAAAACCACTGATTGCTCAGAAAAATAAAAAATAGCCTCGGATAAAACGGATCTATGATGACGACCCTTTAAGAAAACAAAAAACAAACAAGGACCTTAAGTTCTGTACGTGGAATGTTAGGTCCCCAAACAGACCACGTGTGGCCGAACAACTTGCGGACGCCCTAGACCGCTATAAAGCGGACATAACCGCCATCCAGGAAATGCGATGGAATGGACCGGGTAAAGAGTGGATGAAAAACTGCGACATTTACTACGGTGACTGCTACAGGGAGAGAGGACAGAGACTATTTGGATGCGGATTTGTTGTTAGAGGTGGACTAAGACATAAAGTCCTAAGTTTCCAGTATGTGAGTGAACGCCTCATAACGATCCGCATCAAGGCAAATTTTTGTAACATCAGCCTCATATGCGTCCATGCCCCCACGGAAGTCAAGGATGACTCCATCAAAGATGATTTCTTTAATCTCCTAAACAGAACATATACCAAATGCCCCAGCTATGATACCAAAATCATACTAGGAGATTTTAACGGCAAGCTGGGTAAGGAAAGCATCTTTGAACGGGTCATCGGCAAACACAGCCTACATGACACCACATCCGATAACGTACACAGGCTGATCGACCTTGCGACGGGGCGAAATCTTCTTTTAGCCAGCACACGATTTCCCCACTTCGATATACACAAAGGCACCTGGCGGTCGCCAGATCAATCAGTCACCAACCAGATTGATCACATCGCGATTGACGTCAGACACTTCTCCACTTGATGTTCGCACTTTCCGAGGAGCGAACATCGACTCAGACCACTATCAACGCATAACACGAACACTGCGGAGTAGACTTAGAACACCAAGCTATGACGTCGGAAAGCTACCATCGCCGGAGATGGCCAGTGCCTTTGCTTACCGCGTCTCCCTTAAGCTCTCCGATACACCTCAATCCTCCACTCAGTCAGCAGAGCAACAATGGAGCCTGTGCAAACAAATCCTGATGAGCACAGCAACGGAAGTGCTGGGACTTAAGGCTCCTCCACGACGAAACACCTGGTTCGATGACGAGGGTAGAAGGATTCATGCGGAAAAGCAGGAGGCATACAAAGCCTCACTACACAAAAAAACAAGAGCGGCTCGTGAGCTCTACGAGCTTAAAAGAAGGGAGGAACATAAGCTTCTCAAGAGAAAAAAGAAAGAGCACGAGAAGCGGGCGATTGAAAACTTGGAGTGGTGCTATTGCAGGCACGACGTTCGAAGATTTTACCAACGGATAAAACGAATGTCTCAAGGCTATAAAGCCCGAACGGAGGCCTGTAAGAATAAGAACGGACACCTAGTAGTAGAATCGCAGTCGATGCTGAGAATTTGGAAAAACCACTTCTGCAGACTATATAACGGCAATGACAGCTAACATACCGCCGTCAGGCAGAATGATCCATTTCTTAACGACGAAGACCGCAGAGAATTCTGTCTCCCTGACCTCGACGAAGTTGAGATTGCCATGTCGAAACTCAAGTCGAATAAACCTGCTGGCATAGATGGACTGTCTGCTGAACTCTTAAAAGCGGCTAGGGGTGAGCTGGTTAGGAGCAGGGATAAAGAATGAGATACCAATCTTTTGGCTTTGACAGCCATTTTGACAACTAGCCCCTACAAACGCGTTGCGGTTTGACGGCGTCTTGACTATGTCATTCGACGTCTTGACTATGTCATTCGACGTCTTGACTCTTAAGTCAAAAGCGTTGTTCTTAAAGCGGCCTCTAGACGCTCAATATTATTGTGCAAAATATTGCACAATTTTATTGGCTTGCAGCCCCAGACGGTTCAATATTTTTCCCAATAATTTAGTTGACCGCTCATATTTGTATTAAAAGTCAAAAGCGTTTTGATTTTCCGCAATATATCGCACAATCTTGCAATATTATCTACAGACGAACAATAATATTGTGCAATATCAAATATTGCACAATATTATTAGGCGTCTAGGGGCCGCTTTAATTACAAAAGCAACAACCAACCCCTGCGGGGATCAACGGGCAGACGTACGAAAGTTTGGTATCTCATTCTTTATCCCTGGTTAGGAGCATGCACCGGCTCATCTGTAAGACATGGTCAGAGGAAAGCATGCCCAAGGAATGGAGTCTCAGCGTTGTTTGCCCGATCCACAAAAAACGAGACCCCTTGGACTGCGCTAACTATAGAAGAATAAGTCTCTTTAATATCGCATACAAGATCTTCGCTGCCGCTTTGTGTGAATGCCTGAAGCCATTCGTAAACAAGCTGATAGGTCCTTATCAGTGTGGCTTCAGGCCAGGGAAGTCCACCATCGATCAAATCTTCACACTACGGCAGATCCTGGAGAAAACCAATGAATTTCAAGTCGATACGCACCATCTATTCGTCGACTTCAAGGCCGCATACGACAGCGTAATTAGAGACGAGCTATATAACGCTATGTTTACTTTTGACAATCCTTCTAAGCTCGTCAGACTATGCAGGATGACTTTGGAAAATGCTCACTGCTCCATCCGAATCGGTGCAGAACTGACCGATAGCTTCGAAGTCAAAAAAGGATTTAGACAAGGCGATGCGTTGTCGTGTGATTTCTTCAACATCATATTAGAAATGATTGTCCAAATTCACAGGCACAATACAAGAGGCACAATCTATTTCAAATTTTCGCAACTCCTTGCATACGCCGACGACATTGACATAATAGGTAGATCACAGCGAGATGTCAATGAGGCGCTTGCGAGTATTGAGATGGAGGCGGCGAAAATTGGTTTGACGGTAAACGAGGGCAAAACTAAATATATGCTGTCATCAAAAAAGGACGCTCACCACCGACGTTTTGGCCCGAACGTTTGTATTGGCCGATATAAGTTCGAGGTAGTTAACGACTTCGTCTACCTTAGTTCCGCAGTAACCTGAAACAACGACATCAGTTCCGAAATCAAACGCAGAATCACTCTTGCCAATCGCTGTTTGTTTTTGCTAAGGAGGGAACTGAGTAATAGAGCCCTCTCCCGAACGACAAAGTTGACGCTATAGAAGATCCTAATCATCCCGGTACTGTTGTACGGCGCAGAAGAATGGACACTATCAAAAGCGGATGAGGAGGCCCTTGGCGGGTTCGAGAGCAAGATTTTGCGCGTGATTTTCGGGTCTATAAACGCAGACGGGAGATGGAGGAGAAGATTCAACCACGAACTTTACGGGCTGTACAGCGATATGAACCTAGTCAGGCGTCTACGGATTCAACGCCTAAGATGGCTGGGTCATGTAGATCGAATGGACACCACAGCTCCAGCCCGGAGGGTCTTTGAATCCAACCTCGAGGGACGAAGAATCAAAGGACGGCCGCACTTAAGATGGCGCACACAGGTGGAAGGGGACCTCAGCCAACTGGGTGTGCGGCAATGGAAAAGGCTAGCAAAAGATCGTGCTAGTTGGAGGGGCATGTTGGTTGAGGCCCAGGTTCACCCCGAACTGTAGCGCCCATTAAGAAGAAGAAGAAGAAGAAGTTAATGAGGGCAATATCTGCTGCCATCGGAAAAGGACATTTACCACCGACATCTGGGTAAAGGGAAATGAAATCACACACAACATGGGTGATTGGGAGAAGCTCGGCTCAGGTTCTTCATGGACTGTAACGCCAACATACATACATACATACATACAGTAGTAATTCCTATACGGACAAAAAGTATGCAAGGCAGTTGTGAATGGAAAGTGACTAGACGTACTGCCTGCAGGCATAACACTCACAGTGTATGGTCAACTGAAATTCATCCTCTGCGTATGCAATATTGAATGTCCTCGAACGAATTATCACGGACTATAACCAATAGCGGAATTTGGTCGGCTCTCGTCCTGTCTAGGACCAACCACCCCTGAGAGCAGTGAACGAACATCAACGACCCAAACCACTGCACTCCGTTCAGGTTGTGTGTGTAACAGCACATCATAAGAGAATATAAAAACTCGCGTCGCATGTCTCGAAAAAAAAAAAAAAAAAGAGCCCTCTCTCGTACGACCAAGTTGACCTTATATAAGACCTTAATTGTCCCGGTTCAGTTGTACAGTTGTACGGCGCAGAAACATGGACTTTATCTAAGGCGGATGAGGAAATCCTTGGTCGTTTCGAGAGAAGGATTTTGCGTGCGATTTTCGGTCCTATAAACACGGAGGGGAGTTAGAGAAGAAGATTCAATCACGAACTTTACGGGCTGTACAGCGACATGAGTCTAGTCAGGCGTCTACGGATCCAACGCCTAATATGGCTAGGCCATGTAGAGCGAATGGACACCACAGCTCCAGTCCGGAGAGTCTTTGAATCCAACACCGAGGGACGAAGTAATAGAAGACGACCGCACCTGAGGCGCTAGGTGCTAGGTGGAGAGGTATGTATGTTGGTTGAGGCCCAGGTTCACCCCGAACTGTAGCGCCCGCTTGATAAGTAAGGTGTTCATGCAGCTTTGATATAACATAATGACTCTCGAGATCATTTGGCGGCGGTGTTCCTGACCTGCCAGACTTCGTAACATCTCCCACAGAAGTCGTGGCTTCAACAGGGTGTCTTTATCAAATTGACGATTTACTTTCCTTCACTTCACTTTCAAATATGCTACTTACATTCAAGACAGTTTACTTAAATCATAATTAAAAAACAACTCACCAAAAATCTGAGCAAAGTGTGAATTTTTGAAGCTCGGTGGGCGATGCGAGATACAATCCATGTCCTTTATTACTAAAACAGAATGCCTTCGAGATCCTGCGATGTAAAATCACACAAAATGTTATTAAATTGAAATACAACAAAATTATCTTTATTTTTATGTAAAATAAAAAGTAGTCAGTAGTAGTTTATTGTTAGATACAATTATAGTTCAAATCACTTTCCCTTCGCTGTAGTTTAGTTTTTATCATATACTGTATAGGAAAATGTTGGTTTTGGTTTGTAGTGTTTTTCGGTGTTGCTATTACAATATATTCCTAAATATCTTCTACATTTATACACTAAATACATATATATATAAATAAATCGGATACCAGTAAGATAGTATATTCCATATCGCATGCGAGAAGCAAACAGGCTTTATAAGCATGCAAACAAAAATCGATTAATAGTTTTCCTTTCACTAAAGATTAGGTTTAAGGCAACATTGAGGTACATAAGTATCTGTGCAAGCGAAATAATGAAAACATCAATTCGAAAAGCAAATGCACGAATAAATTGGATTTGTGGTTATGTTTTCTTTTTTTTTTTTTTTAATTTTTATTTAAAGTAACGTCTTCTGTTGTTAAATTGTTTTTAAAATGCTGTTTTTGAGTATTTCGGTCGGGTGTTGGCGTGGTTTGTTTTGGACAACGAAAATAGGTGTATCTGTTTCGAATTAATATGAAACAATAAATGGAAAACACTGAAAAAAACCTGCTCAAATATACAAGTGCCATTAATCCCCATCGAGATGAGACACAAGTGATTCATACGAATATGTACAATTTTGTAACGATATTTTCAAAGCATGTTTTTTCGAATCCTTAATTATACCAATTCTGTTTTATGTACATAATCTACAGGTAATTATGGTTCACCTGATCACGTGAAAATACACAATAGGATGACATTGAATGAAAAATATTTACAAAAATGATTTGAATGAAATCAATTTGAATCTATTGTTGAATCTAGGCGAGCGATACTACTTTTGATTTGTCTTTTGTTGTTCATCTTTGTTTATGAAAATAATCAACAAAACTAATACACGATCGATTATTAAATAAATTAATAATACTATGTAATATAAAATGTATAATGCTTTTTTCTGATTTTGTTTTTTTTTCTTTTTTTGTTGTTTTTATGAATTAACACAAACTTACTGGTTCGTATCCTCGTGAACAATTAGTTGTTGGCCCCAAATTGAAAGCATTGGATCTACAATTCCTTGCTTACATTTTGTCTGAAAGCTAATGGTATAATTACATAAAACAATTTATCAAATAGTTTCAACAGTTGTCAAAAAAATGCCGGATTATTTCGGTTTTAGTTTTAAAAAAATTTCCTTTTTGGTTCTACTTATATTCATTTTTTCTGAACAGCCAATCAGACGAACTACCCATCATTTGGAATAGTGCGTTGCCAATGAATTTGTTTATTTTTTTGATTTTATCTGTTTAATTTCTCAGTATCTAAAGTTGTTAAGGCTTGCATTTTGGGATATATAATAGCGTATTTTCTACGTGGAAACGTTTAATAAAAAAAAAGATTAAAGCAATTTCGTTCGAATTATCTGTTGGATTTGATTTTACCCAATAAGTGTTATTTTTTTTTTCCAATTCAACACAGACGTTCTAATTAAATTCTTTTTTTTTCTTAATTTAATTTCGATTTTAATTTATGTGTACAAGCGCATAAAATAATTAAAATGTGAAAATGCTCGAAACTAGATTTAAAGACAAAAAATTAATATAAAATAAAAAAAGATGCGATTGTGCGACTTATAGGAACAATTAGTTGTTAATGAATTCGAATATTTTAATTATCAATTTTGCTATTATGTAAAAAAATGGACTTAGTGGTCTGTCGGTGAAATTGCATTCAAACAGATGTTGGCTAACACAGAAAATGGTTTTAAGTTTATTTTTTTTTTTTTGATTTTTGGTTGGCAAGTGCTTAAATAAATTCATGAAATTCATGTTATGGATGAAAACGAAAATAATGGTCTAAACAGTGGTAAATAGATAATGTATTAAGATTTAAAATAAACAATTTCCTAGAAGTACTACAATACGATACAATACAATACAATTTACGTAGACGTTTTGTAGAATCACCGGGATGTAAGCGAACGTCTCATAACAATCCGCATCAAAGCAAAATTTGGAAATATGTATTAGCCTGATGGAGCGCCGTCAGAGACGCTGCCTCAGAGGTGCTGGGTTTCAAACCGCCACCACTTAGAAACCCCTGGTTCGATGAACAATGCGAACAAGCCCATGCAGCAAACCAAGAGGCATGTAAAGCCATGTTGCAACGACGGACGAGAGCTGCTCGCGAATTCTATGAGCAGAAGAGAAGAGAGTAACACACGCTTTTCAGAAGAAAGAAGAGAGAACACGGAAAGCGTGAGATCGAGGAGATTGAGAGATGCTTCCGCAGGAATGACGCCCGTTAGTTTTACGATAAAGTAAAACAAACATGCCATGGCTACAAAGCCGGAGCGGCGACCTGCAGACATGAAAATGGAGAACTGGTAGTGGAGTCGCAGTCGATGCTGAGGATTTGGAAAGACCACTTCTGTAGACTGTATAACGGCGATGATAGACAAGATACCGCTGTCAGGCAGAACGATCCGTTCGTAATGGACGACGGTGTAAGAGAATTTCGTCCGCCCGACCTAGACAAAGTCAAAATAGCGATATCGGGACTTAAGTCTAATAAAGCCGCGGGCACAGACGGCCTGTCTGCTGAGCTTCTTAAAGCGGCTGGATATGAGCTGGTAAGGTGCATGCACCATCTTTTTTGCAAGGTATGGTCGGAGGAAAGCATGCCCGACGAATGGAATCTCAGCCTCGTTTGCCCGGTCAATAAGAAAGGAGACATACAACGCTATGTCTACCTGTGACGGTAGACTATTGAAGATGACTTTGGAGAATGCTCGCTGTTCCATCCGAATCGGTGAACACCTTACCGATATTTTTGATGTCAAAAAAGGTCTTAGGCAGGGCGATGCGCTGTCTTGTGATTTCTTCAACATCATATTGGAAATGATTGTGCAAAAATCACTGGCCAATACGAGAGGCACAATCTATTTCAAATCCTCGCAACTCCTTGCATACGACGACGATATTGACATAATAGGTAGATCACAGCAGGATGTCAATGAGGCGTTTGCGAGTATTGAGTTCGAGGCGGCAAAAGTTGGTCTGGCGGTTAACGAGGGCAAAACTAAATATATGCAGAACGTTTGTATTGGCAGACATAAGTTCGAGGTATCTAAGGACTTCGTCTACCTTGGCTCCGCAGTGACCTGGAACACCGACATCAGTTCCGAAATCAAACGCAGAATCACTCTTGCCAATCGCTGTTTCTTTGGGCTCAGGAGGCAGTTGAGTAATAGAGCCCTCTCCCGAACGACAAAGTTGACTTTTATAAGACCCTTATCATCCCTTATCATCATTGAGGCCCAGGTTCACCCCGAACTGTAGCGCCCACTAAGAAGTTATCATCCCGGTCCTGTTGTACGGCGCAGAAACATGGGCACTATCAAAAGCGGATGTGGAGGCCCTTGGTCGGTTCGAGAGAAAGATTTTGCGCTTGATTTTTGGGCCTATAAACGCAGACGGGGGATGGAGGAGAAGATTCAACCACGAACTTTACGGGCTGTACAGCGGCATGAGCCTAGTCAGGCGTCTACGGATTCAACGCCTAAAATGGCTGGGCCATGTAGAGCGAATGGACACCACAGCTCCAGCCCGGAGAGTCTTTGAATCCAACCCCGAGGGACGAAGAAGCAGAGGACGGCCGCACTTTAGATGGCGCACACAGGTGGAAGGGGACCTCTGCCAACTGGGTGTGCGGCAATGGAAAAGGCTAGCAAAAGATCGTGCTAGTTGGAGGGGCATGTTGGTTGAGGCCCAGGTTCACCCCGAACTGTAGCGCCCATTAAGAAGAAGAAGAAGATATTATTTACTCATTTCGTGAGGTTTTTTTTGTTTCTTTGAATAAATAATTGTACAAAAACTAAATCATCTTAAAGAAATCTATTTACGCCATTTTAGCGGTAAGACTCCATATTACGTATCAAATCTCTGTGTAAGACGAGGTCTGAAATTTTTGTTAATTGTTCTGAATTAAATATCTGAAATCTGAAATCAAGTATGAAATATAAATTTAGTGAATGAGTAGAGTACAAGTGGGTTAGGGACTACACTGTTATTGGAATACGAGTACGTGTTATCGTGTTTGGTTACTGATTACAAATTGAAATACAATATTTCAAGCTGACATAGCAGTTGTCATAGCATCCGTTCACATATTAATCGGCTGAAGTGATTGTGATTAAAGGAAGTTAATGTGATGCACAACTTACACTCTAAATTCATATATCATCATCATCATGAGCATCTCGCACGTATATATGTAAATGCTATATATATGTATCCATTAGTCAAACAATTAATTCGAGGGCAAAGACAAACGAAAGAAGAATCCTTTAAATAGTGCAAACTAACATTAGAAAAGAAAATCAGTCGGGAAACAATAATTTATCGAAAGAAAGGATATAGCAGTAGGATACTGAAAGAGTCTAAAAAAAACAAAAAGGACGAAACTGTTCGAATATAGAATTTGTAAAATACTCGTGTCATACGTTCGAGGAAAATCAAAACAAAAAAACAAATCGAAAGAGAAAAAACCGAGAACAAGGTGTTAGATGGGACAGGACATTGCTCCAAAATCTTTCATACATTCACAACTTGGAAAGGAGTGACAACCATTTTTGTTTTTCTCTTGCTGTTATCCTTAAATGTTTTTTCTTTTCAGTGTTACTACTACATCGATAGAGGTATGTGCGGTAGACATTTACTTGCATACGGGTAAATTGTTTTTTTGCTTATTGTTTTTAGGTTAATTGCTTTTTAGTTTCACATTTAACTACGTACTTTGTTGTTGTACACATATTTATTAGCGAAGGAGAGAAATTACCTTAGATCAATGAGGGGAAGAAAATCGACGTCCAACAGTGGCCTCAGACTAGGAAGACTATATGCCATTAAATGACCATTTGACACGTACGTTGCCAGGCATACACTATCTAAGAGTATTTCAAAAACAAAGAGAAAATCATTTGGAAAATGGAGATTTAATAAATAAAAATCAATTTACCTCGCATGCTGACTATTTCGGCTTTAACGACCAAATCCGTTTCGGTGATTTGATGCCGATAGACACAGTATTGACTGGGAAGCGCTACAACTCGAGCTTGTTTCTCGCTAGCAATTACAATGAATTGCCGATCGGAACAGCCATCGTTGCCAGGGTTTGTTGCAACTGTCATACTGCTACTAGTGCTGACACTTGTACTGCCGCCTACACCGCTAGTTGTTGACGTTGCTGTTGCACCGCTTAGCGTTGGACTCATTCGATTTGCGTTCTTAGTCGGTGTACCTAAACAAAACGAGAATATTTTTGAGACATCACTTTCACGACAATGACTCTAGATACGGGCTTTTACGATGCGATAATATTCGTTTTTCTAATGCATTAGACCGAGCTTTTATGACAGCTTAAATCGGCTCGGAAAAGTTATGAATGAGCAAGATGCCTCGGATACACGGACGGATACTCGACGACGACAACGCACGAAAAAGGAACACGATTTGCGAGTATGCTCCTGGAATGTCAGAACCCTGTACACTCCCGGAGCTGCTCATAAACTAGAAGGAATCCTCACGCAGTACAAGGCGGATATCACTGCGGTCCAGGAAATATGCTGGATAGGAAATGGTATGGTAAGGAAAAAAAATTACGACATTTATTACAGCTGTCACAAAAGATTGCATTTACTGGGATGCAGATTTGTCGTGGGAAAGCGGTTAAGGTCGAAGGTCATCGACTTTAAACCTATAAGTGATCGCCTGGCTGTTATCCGCATCAGGGACAGATTTTATAACATCAGCCTTATATGTGCACACGCCCCTACCGACGAGGCTGAAGACCCTATCAAGGAGGACTTCTTTGACCTCCTGGACAACGCCTACGGAGCTTGTCCGAAGTACGATGTAAAAATCTTGCTCGGGGACTTCAACGCCAAAATCGGTAAGGAGAACACCCTTGGTGGAGTGATCGGAAGCCACAGCCTCCACGATACAACAACAGATAACGGCTTCCGACTCGCTGACTTTGCGACAGCTCGTAATGCGGTGATAAGTAGGACAATATTCCGACGTAAGCGAATCCACACAGCAATCTGGCGGTTTCCGGACGGTCGAACCGCCAACCAAATCGACCATGTGCTCATTGACGCAAGGCACTCGTCAAACATCCTGGATGTGCGAACATTCAGAGGGGCAAATGTTGACTCTGACCACTTCTTCGTAGCAGCAAGATTCAGAACAGCTGAGCGAAAGACTCTACGGTATGCCTACGTCGAACATAAATGCCAATAATATGTGGCTGCATTGCCGCTCAGCCATTCAGGAAGTAGCCGAAACCACCTTAGGATACCTACCACCCCCGACAAGAGCAGATAAAGGCAGCAACCGACGAGGCGTACCAAAAGGCGCTGCAGAGGAAAACCAGGGCAGCGCAAGAAGAGTACCGAGCCAGAAGAAGGGAGGAGAAAAAAACTACTGCGACAAAAGAAAAGAATCTTGGCAGCCACCCAGCTTAAGGATATCGAGGAGTCTAGGGATAAACATAAACGAGCCTTTTACAAGAAAGCCAAAGGCCTTGCAGGAGGCTTCAAAAAGGGCACCCAGGCTCTTCGAAACTGCGAGGGTAATCTTGTCATGTAATGTATTTAAGCAGCATTTCTAGCAGCTGCTTAACGAGCATGGCCAAGAGAGAGTGGTAGGAACCGAGGAAATCCCAACTCCAGCCGCTGAAGTAGTCCTCCCACCCAGCATCGAAGAAGTCGGCACAGCTATTCAGAAGCTGAAGAACAACAAGGCCGCAGGCTCAGATGGCTTGCCATCAGAGCTCTTCAAGGCTGGCGGCGATGTTCTGGTAGGGAGCATGCACCAGATCATCTGCAGAATTTGGGAAGATGAAAGCATGCCCGACGACTGGAATACCAGCTCTATATATCCCATCCACAAAAAAGGCGATCCTACCTCTTGCAAGAACTATAGAGGTATATCCCTGCTCAATGTCGCATACAAGGTTCTGTCCAGCGTATTGTGTGAACGTCTAAAACCATTTTGCACCACACTAATCGGCAGGAAATGCACCGGATTTCGGCAAGGAGATGCGCTGTCATGTGACTTCTTCAACCTGGTGCTGGAGCAGATAGTGCGACGGGCAGGCGTCAACAGGGAAGGCACTATCTTTTACAAGTCCATCCAGCTGCTAGGATACGCGGATGATGTCGACATCATCTCGTGTTCTCGCCGTGGCATTGTAGAAGCATTCACGGGTATTGAAGAACAGGCGAAACGAGTTGGTCTTAAGATCAATGAGGACAAAACGAAATACATGCTGTCAGGCAAAAACCAATCCGTCGCTCATCACCTGGGACAAAATATAACAATTGACAGCTACGATTTCGCGGTAGTTAAGGAGTTTGTCTACCTCGGGGCAAACGTAATTTCCACAAATGACACCACAGTGGAGATCCGGCATAGAATCGCCCTTGGCAACCGCTGCTACTTCGGCTTGTCCAAAGAACTGGGATCAAAACTCCTCACTCGAAAGACCAAAGTCATGCTTTACAAAACGCTCATTCTGCCAGTCTTGCTGTACGGAGCCGAAAGCTGGACGATAAGCAGGACAGCGGAGTTGATTTTGGGTTCTTTTGAAAGAAAAATTCTGCGCCGGATATTTGGTCCTGTCTGGGAGGAAGGTGAATGGACAAGAAGACACAACCGCGAACTCTACGAGCTGTACAAAGATGTGGATGTAGTCCGGAAGGCAAAGATCCGTCGACTACACTGGCTCGGCCACATGGAGCGCATGGACATCAACGCTCCAGCTAAGAAGGTCTTCGACTCCGAGCCTCCTGGTTCGAGAAGAAGGGGAAGACCGAACCTCCGGTATAAAGACCAAGTAATCGCGAATGTAAGACATCTTGGTCTTGACAACTGGAAGCAGCGTGCCCGGGACCGTCAAGGATGGAAGGCAGCTATAGCTCAGGCTCAGATCCTCCATGGATCGCAGGCTTGATAAGTAAGTAAGGTGTTCTTGCTGCTTGTTACAATCGAGCCAAGGTAGACGAAGTCCTTGACTAGTTCAAAAATATAGCTGCCGAAGGTGACGTTCTGACCAAGACGTCGGTGTTGCGCGTCTTTCTTTGATGACAGCATATATTTGGTCTTGTCCCCATTTACCCTTAGAGCCACTTTAGCCGCTTCTGCTTCAATGCTTTCGAAAGCCTCATTGACGTCTCGCTTTGTCCGTTTAATAACGTCAATGTCATCTGCGTAGGCAAGCAATTGTGTGGACTTGAAGTAGATCGTACCTCTTGTATTGGCCGCAGAGTCCCGCACGATCTTTTCAAGAATAATGTTAAAGAAATCACATGTCAGTGCGTCACTCTGTCTAAAACCTTTTTTAACATCAAAGGGGTCGGTTAGTTCACCTCCGACCTTAATGGAGCAGCGAGAGTTCTCCGTAGTCATCCTGCACAGTTTGACGAGTTTGGCAGGAATGTCAAGACATGACATGGCTCTGAATAGCTCGTCTCTATAAACACTGTCATACGCGGCTTTAAAGTCAACAAAAAATGGTGCGTGTCGACCTGGAGTTCATGGGTCTTCTCCAAGATCTGCCGTAGTGTGAATATTTAGTCTATCGTGCATTTTCCAGGCCTGAAACCACACTGGTAGGAACCTACCAGATTGCACTTACACAGTACGGCAGAGAGGATCTTGCACGTGATGTTCAGGAGGCTTATCCCTCTTTAATTGGCGCAGTCATAGGGGTCTCCTTTCTTATGGACCGGGCAAACGATATTGAGATTACACTCATCGGGAATGCGTTCTTCCGACCATATCTTGCAGATGAGTTGGTGCATGTTCCTGACCAGCTCATCGCCAGCTGCTTTAAACAGTTTCGGGGGAGTCCGTCTGCTCCAGCAGCTTCATAAGACTTAAGTTTCGATATCGCTATCTTAATATCGTCCAGGTCGGGTGGACGGCATTGTGACTATCACAGCCGTTATACAGTCTGCAGAAGTGGTCCTTCCACAATCTCAGCATCGAATGTGACTAAACTCCTAGTTGCCGGTGCTCATTCCTGCAGGCTTCTGCTCTAGCTTTATAGCTTTAGCATGTTCGTTTTACTTTCTGCTCCCTCCTTTTCTGATCATACAGCTCGCGGGTAGCTCTCGTCCGTCGATGCAATGTGGCCGTGTATGCATTCTGTTTCTCTAAATCGGCTTGTCTGCACTCATCATCAAACCAGGGGTTTCTCGATGGTGGTGGCTCGAAACCGAGTACATCTGAGGCGGCCTCTCTAATGGCGTTCTGACAACGACTCCATTGCTGTTCTATGGTTCTATGGATTGCATTGGGACTTAACAGAGTTTGAGGGAGACTTGATCGGCGAAGATCCTGGCGGTCTCCTGCGATTGTAGTCTTCCGACGTTAAATTTTGGTGTTCTTACTCGACTCCGTTGATTCCGGGAAATTCACAGCCGTACCTTGGCTGCAGCAAGGTAATGATCCGAGTCGATGTCGGCTCCTCGAAAGGTTCAGACATCTAGGATACTGGAGGAATGTCTGCCGTCGATCGCAATATGATCAATTTGATTGATTGTCGATTGATCGAAAGACCGCCAGGTGCCCTTATGGTGAGGGAATCGTGTACTTGCTAATACCTGAACAGAAGCTTACAGGGACGAAAATGGAAAACTTGTAGTTGATTCACAGTCGGTACTAGGAATCTGGAAAAACTACTTCTGCAGACTGTATAACGGCGATGAAGAAACAGATTCCGCTGACAGGTGGAATGGCCCATTCACAATGGACGATGATAGCAGAGAATTCCTTCCGCCTGACCTGGACAAAGTTAGGAATGCTTTTTCTAAGCTTACGTCCAACAAAGCTGCTGGAGCAGGCAGACTATCTTCGGCACTCTTTGAGGCAGCTTGGTTGGGAGTCATCTATAGGATATGGTCAAGGGAATGCATGACTGATGAATGAAATCTTAGCATCGTTTGAACGCTCCACAGGAAAGGAGATCCCCTTGCCTCCGCCAATTACAGAAGTATAAATCTTCTGAAAACCGCTTATAAGATCGTCTCTGCTATAGTGTGTGAGAACCGAGAATCCAAATGAGGTTGCTGAAGGTTTACTCGACCGTTTCCCAACAAATCCCAGCTAAGTGTTACTTGCTATCCAAAGTACTCATATTCCAAAAGACGATTTCATCTAACATTTCTTTTGAAATAAGTAAAGACAAACTGGTTTCTTCACAGAAAATAGATTTGCATCTTTTTTAAATTCCTTCCTTTCCTTTTTTAAAATAACCGATAATAAACTGAACACTGAATACTGAACACTGAAGTACTTTTTTTCTAATTTTTGAGTCTCTTTTTAAGGAAACAATATTTTTATGTTTTTTGTTTAAATTTTGAATAAAAAGTTGTACAAAATGAAAATAACCAACGAGAAATGTATCTTTCATTTATTTTCCTCAAAAGTAATCCTACCGCTACGTAAGTTAGACCAAAATGTTCAGCAGATGTCATACAATACGAAAGTCCTATACGCCGTCGCACTCAGCGCCCAGCACACACACTGATTGAGTGGTAATATTATCGCAAATATTATCCGAATCGGCATGGCAAATTTTATTCCCAGCAAGATAAAAAGCACCAGGCCTAAGGATAATACGTGGTTTGACTTGAGCTGCAAAGAGGCTATTAGGCTCAGGGAGCTAAGTTTTCGGGCCTACAAGGCAAACTGTTCTGAGGAAAACCGAAAAAAGTACATACGAGCCAGAAATGACTGCAACACCCACATTCGACGGATTAAATTCCAATCCGACCAAAAATTAAGACGTAAAATCCTTCAATGTCCCCAAAGGTAGCAAACGTTTCTGGTCGTTTGTAAAAACCGTAAAAAAACTCAACTACGTCGTCGACAGAAGCAACAAATCTTTGATTTCTTGGACGTCGGTTCAGATTGATGGTCATCCGAGACGCTCTTCGTCTTCGACACGTTCGCGACTTTCTTGGAACTCTTTAAACCACTTGTAAACAGGTTTTTTTCGACAGGTTTTCATCACCAAAGGCTCTCAAGCGCTTATAAAAATGCTGATGTGAAACTTGACACGGATGTAAAAAACAGTCCTACCAACCTAAAAATAAAAGCATTTCTCCACAGTACTACACAGTTGTATACCTTAGCTTCTTAGTTACAGTGAAACAGAAAACGGAAAAGTCATTGCCACCACAATAGATCGACGGATATTCTTCCACTCGTTTCTGAGGTGTTTGTAGGTTAGGTTAGGTGAATGGGTGGCCTATTGACGAGAGGTCAAGGCTCACTTGTGCCCAGTTAAAGTCTAACCCGGTTAAATTCCAATCCGACCAAAAATTAAGGCGTAAAATCCTTCAATGTCCCAAAGGTAGCAAAAGTTTTGGTCGTTTGTAAAAACCGTAAAAAAACTCAACTACGTCGTCTATACCGACGCTCATCCACAATGACATTCTAGCTGTCACCCCCTCAGACAAAGCTAACCTACTTGCTGCACATTTCGCAACCAGTTCTCAGCTCCCAGCTTCTACTTAGTCTCCGCCTGTACTAGAGTGCGTCAATTCTACCATGGAACTAATCCACTTCCGCACTCGTACAGTCGCAAGTGTTCTTAAGGACCTCGACACACGTATGTACACAAATCCGCTGGTCCAGATGGTATTGCCCCAATAGTTCTGAAGAGGTGTTCTTCTACGCTGGCAAAACCACTGCGTAAGCTTTTTCACCTTTCCTACTCCTCTGGGCTCTTTCCGAGTAGGTGGAGAACAGCATTTGATTCGCCCATACCCAAGAAAGGCGAATCATCTTCTCCCTCCAACTACCGACCCATTGCATTAACGTCCCTTCTTTCCAAGGTCATGGAAACGCTGATTAAACGTCAGCTTATGTAATATCGAATCCCGACACAGCCATGTCATCGAACGTGTTTTTCACGGTGTTTCTCCTCAGCGGGGTTCTGACAGAACCCTCTGTAGTAAAATTGTCATGAATAGCTTCTCGAAATTCGCCGTTCGGAACCGGCAATAAAACTGTAGGTCCCTTTCACCTATGTGAAAATGAAATCACACACAACATGGGTGATTGAGAGAAGCTCGGCTCAGGTTCTTCATGGACTGTAACGCCAACATACATACATACATTATGTAATATCTTGAATCACGGAAACTCCTCAATGACCGTCAAAATTGTTTCCGCAGCAACAGATCCACTGGTGATTTGATGGCATATCTCGCTGAAAACTGGAATCACTCGCTTCACCAAGCAGGTGAAAGCAAAATTGTTGCACTGGATACTTCGAAAGCATTTGACAGGGTTTGGCATGAAGCCCTTTTGTCGAAAATGCGTGCTTTTTGGATCGATGAGTCTCTTCTTTAATGGATTAAAAGCTACCTTCGAATCGTTCAATTCAAGTTGTTTTGGACGGATTCAAGCCTGATACTGTAAATGCTGGTGTTCCCCAGGGCTCCGTTTTGTCTCCGACAATCTTTCTTATTTTTATAAATGATCTCTTGTCTGTTACTTCAAATCCAATTCACTACTTCGCTGATGAGAGTACCCTCAGCTTCTCATATTCGTTTACTAGGTTATGCCCCTGCACTTCGGTTGTAGATAGTGAGCGGCAGCGTATCTTAAGCTCATTAAATTCCGATATCGACAGCATCATCCAATGGGGTAAAAACAATAGAGTGGAATTGAATGCCTCCAAAACACAATGCTGTCTCTTGTCGTGAAAGCGTATAACTATCCCGCAGCCATTATCCATGAATGGCACTTGCATCTCAGAAACCGAAAAGCTTTCCATCCTGGGTATGTGCGTTGTTCGCAATCTTAATCGGAGCGACCACATATTCAGTGTCGCCAAGAATGCTGCGAAATGACTAGGCTTCTTATACATATGCAAGAAATAGTTCTCACCCTTAGATCTGTCTACAATCTATAAGGCGTTCATTCGCCCCAAATTAGAGTTTAACGCCCATGTCTGGTCCGGTGCTTCCAAGACGTCATTGCACCTAATAGACAGAATACAAAAACGCGCGATAAAACTGATAGGTGACTCCAGCATTACCAAAACATTAGACTCGCTGGAACACCACAGGAATGTTACCTGTCTCTCCCTGTTTTATCGTTACTTCCACCAAAAATGCTCTTATGAAATAGCCAGTTACATTCCGCCCCTTCAACATTTCACCCGCAATACACGTCTCTCTAGGAATGTTCACCTAAATACCCTGAAGCCCGCTTTCGGACGTATCGTCAAATATAGAGAATCAATCATCAACCGAACCACACGAATCTGGAATTCCCTGCCGGCTTCGGTTTTCCCCCCTCAATGCAACATGCAAGCATTTAAGATCAATGTCCATCGGCATCCCCTCTATCCCTCTTCCTTTCTACCTTCTGCCCGCACTGTGTCGCCGACATAATAAGGTTATTAGACCTTGAGTGCTCGCAAATTATTTAAAAAAAAAAAAAAAGGATATACTACTTACGATCTCGTTTTTCATCCCTCCAAGGCTCGTAAGCGTATGGTATAAGAGCACCATTGCAATCCAAAAATGACATTGATAGAATCGACCCCTTTAACCGAAAAATAGGTCCTCCTACAACAGAGAGTAAAGATATTGTTATAATGTTAGGGTTGTCAAGTAGCGTCTTACCAAGTATTGACACGAGAACAGGTTGCGCTTTTCGCGTATCTGGTTCAGGTAGTGTTATAGATACTGTCAAAACCGATCCTAGACTGGTTCCAACCCATAAAGTAGGCAACAATACTGATGGATCTATTAAAAAACAATGTAATGAAATAAAGATACGTCTTCATAGGTTAAATATCGGGCGTAGTAATAAAAAGAAGCCACATATGGCCAGAGTAATCTAGCGTTGAATACTCGTATACCCTATCCGACGTACTTATACCAGATAGATGAACCTGGCCGTTTTGTAACTGGTTGACTCAGTTTTGTTTGAATCTGCGCCACTCGCCATTGATAAAGGTGAAAACGGCAGAAAATGTGAATCTGTATGGTCCTAATCCGTACGTTGCTACTTAAGTCTTGAGACAGGACAACACCAATGTGGAAATGTCAAATCCGTTATTGTTTATAAGTTTGTCTTTTTCAATAGCAGTCGTATATAGATTGCGTTGTTTATAGGCGACGAATCGCGGATTTATGCGAACGAAGCACTAATCGACTGTATTGGTCCCTCAAGACGAAGCAAGTCGGAATAATTGGACATGTAAAACACGTTGGGGGGAGCGAGCGAGCAAACAGAGCAAAGAAGTTGATCGCGTTTAACATGGCAAACGCCAGCTTCGATTTCTGTCCCTTCTCAATCCAAGTTGACACACAGCCTCCGCGCGGTTCCCCCATGGATAGGTACCCTGGCACCCACCAGGTAGTGAACTGATGTATGCAGCGACCCAAACCCCTTGTTCCTGGGGAAAGAGGAACCTGGCCCTCTAGGTTGGGGGTTGTGCTTAGGGGTAACATCTCTATCACGTAAAAACCCACTTGTTCCGAAACAACCACAAGCCTCGGATACGGACGGATACAAAGCAAAGCTGACGACACCTGCAAACGACTAATGGACTTGAGAGTCTGCACCTGGAATGTGAGGTCCCTTAACAGACCGGGTGCAGCCGATCAATTGGAGCAAACCCTCAACTGCTATAAAACAGATATAACCGCAGATATAACAGTGCGATGGGATGGGATGGACCAGGCAAAAAACGGATGAAAAACTGCGACATCTACTACGGGAACTGCTACAAGGAGAACAAACAGCGCCTATTCGGGTGCGGATTTGTTATTCGAGGAAGACTCCAACAAAAAGCTATAAGCTTCCGAGATGTAAGCGAGCGCCTCATAACAATCCGCATCAAAAGCTAAATTTGGAAACATTAGCTTAATATGCGCTCACGCCCCAACGGAAGAAAAGGACGATCGACTCAAAGAAGAATTCTACGATCTCCTAGACAGAACATATGCCCAATGCCCCAGCTACGACACAAAAATAGTCCTAGGGGATTTTAATGCAAAACTGGGCAAAGAGGACATCCGACAACGGACCTAGTCTAATCGATTTCCTAGCGGGGCGTAACCTCCTTGTAGCAAGCACGCGATTCCCCCATCTCAACATCCGCAAGGGTACCTGGCGGTCTTTAATCAATCGACCACCAACCAGATTGATCACATTGCGATCGACGCCAGACACTCATCCTGTATTCTTGACGTACAAGCCTTCCGAGGGGCCAACATCGACTCGGACCACTACCTTGTTGTAGCTAAGGTACGAATGAGGATATCAAGAATGCTTAGGAGTCGAGTAGCACAACGTAAGTTTGACGTCGGAAAGCTACAATAGCAAGAGACTGCCAGAATCTTTGCCGCTCGTGTCTCCTCCAAGCTCTCTCAAAACCCGCCCACAGTAGCACAAACAATATAGCAGGAATGGGCGCATTCCTCCGCTGCCTCAGAGGTGCTGGGTTTCAAACCGCCACCACCTAGAAACCCCTGGTTCGACGAACAATGCGAATAAGCCCATGCAGCAAGACAAGAGGCATATAGAGCCATGATGCAACGACGGACGAGAGCTGCTCTTGAAATCTATGAGCAGAAGAGAAGAGAGTAACACACGCTTTTCAGAAGAAAGAAGAGAGAGCACGGAAAGCGTGAGATCGAGGAGATGGATAGATGCTTCCGCAGGAATGAGGCACGTAAGTTTTACAATAAAGTAAAACAAACATGCCATGGCTACAAAGTAAGAGCGTCGGCCTGCAGGGATGAAAATGGAGAACTGGTAGTGGAGTCGCAGTCGATGCTGAGGATTTGGAAAGACCACTTCGGCAGACTGTATAACGGCGATGACAGACAAGATACCGCTATCAGGTAGAACGATCCGTTCGTAATGGACGACGATGTAAGGGAATTCCGCCCACCCGACCTAGACGAAGTCAACATAGCGATATCGAGACTTAAGTCTAATAAAGCTGCGGGCACAGACGGCCTGTCTGTTGAGCTTCTTAAGGCGGCTGGAGATGAGCTGGTAAGGTGCATGCACCATCTCATTTGCAAGGTATGGTCGGAGGAAAGCATGCCCGACGAATGTAACCTTAGCATCGTTTGCCCGGTCCATAAGAAAGGAGACCCCTATAACTGCGCCAACTATAGGGGCGTAAGTCTCCTTACCATCGCATATAAGATCCTCTCTGCCATATTGTTGTGAACGCCTGAAAACGTTTGTGGATCACCAGATGGGCTCTTATCAGTGTGGTTTCAGGCCAGGTAAGTCCACAATGGATCAAATATTTACGCTACGGCAGATCTTGGAGAAGACCCAGGAGTACCAAGTCGACACTCACCACCTTTTCGTCGATTTCAAGGCTGCAAAAGATAGCGTGTATAGAGATAAACTATACAAAGCCATGTCTAGTTTTAACATCCCTGCCAAACTCGTCCGACTGTGCAGGATGACAATGGAGAATTCTCGCTGCTCCATTAAGGTCGGTAATGAGCAAACCGATACCTTCGATGTTAAAAAAGGATTTAGGCAAGGTGACGCGCTGTCATGCAACTTTCTCAACATCGTGTTTGAAAAGATCGTGCAAGATTCACTGGCCAACACAAGAGGTACGATTTATTTCAAGTCTACGCAATTGCTTGCGTACGCCGCGACATTGACGTGATTGGACGGACACAGCGAGACGTCAAGGTGGCCTTTGTAAGCATTGAGGTAGAAGCGGCTAAGATGGGTCTCAAGGTTAATGAGGGTAAAACCAAATATCTGCTTTCGTCTAAAAGAGACGGGCTTCATCGACGTATTGGCCACAACGTCACCATGGGCGGATATAACTTCGAAGTGGTCAAGGAATTCGTCTACCTTGGCTCACTGATGACCGGCGACAACAACACCATCGCTGAGATAAAACGCAGAATCACTCTTGCCAACCGCTGTTTCTTTGGGCTCAAGAGGCAATTGAGAAGTAGAGCCCTCTCTCGGAAAACCAAGGTGACACTATATAAGACCTTGATCACCCCAGTCCTCCTTTAAGGCGCAGAGGCTTGGACCTTAACAAAAGCGGATGAAGATGCCCTTGGTCGTTTTGAGAGGAAAATTCTTCGCTCTATTTACGCTCCCGTTTGTTCAAACGGTGTATGGAGGAGAAGATTTAACGAAGAACTGTACGGGTTGTACAGCGATACCGGCCTGGTACGACGTCTACGGATACAGCGTCTAAGGTGGCTGGGCCATGTAGAGCGCAAGGAAAATACAGCTCCGACCCGAAGAGTCTTCGAATCCACCCCGGAAGGAAGGCGCGGCAGAGGACGGCCGCATCTACGGTAGCGAACGCAGGTCGAAGGGGACCTTAACCAACTGGGGGTTCGGCGCTGGAAACATCTGACCAATGACCGAGTCAGCTGGATACGCTTGTTGGTTGAGGCCCAGGTTCTCAATCGGAGTGGAAGAAGTTCTTCGATGAGTGGTTTAAGCGTCTGCCATTATTTTTACTTGTATATGTCAAAACTTAAGCAGCATCCTTTTTAAGAACTGTTTCTATTGCCCAGCAGTTAAGCACTCAACCCACTTAGGACAACTTCAGGCGATAATAGTCGTGGCCGAATCGTGGTGAGCTGGCACAAATAGTATGCATTTGATTGGATTGGCAGGACCTCTACTGTCAACAATGGGACTATTTGTAAGAAGCACAGTCACCAGAAGCGGCAATAGGAACAATTTCTTTCCGCTTCTTGCCGCTTCTGGCGACAGGAGCTTTGCCCTTAGGACAAAGCAAATCCACACACATCAATAGTAAGTAGTAATAATAGTAATAAAATAAGTGTGAAGAGAAATCACCCGATTGGATTAAACTCGCCAGACCCGGGAGTTTAATCCAAAATAAAGATGGCCGAATTCGCCCCAAATGTGTGTGTGTGGCGTGTGTGCGAACCGGTTGGAGGGGCAGACGGGAAGGTAACCCGTGAAAGCAAAGGCAATTGGAGAAGAACTGTGAAGGTAACAATACGGTTGGTGAGTGGACAGTGGCCACCACCTGAGAAAAAAAGGCGAGAGAACAAAAGAAAACAAGAAAAAGGCAGAAGCAATACAAGAAAGGAAGGGAAGGAAAAAGTGGAACATAAAAGGCGTGAAGCGGAGGCAATAGACAGAAAGCGTGAAAAAGGAGGAGTAGCCGAAGCATTCACCAGTCCCCGGGAAGTATTTCTTTCACATACCCTCGAATTACCCGCTAATCCCCAACCCCTAACGAACTGACCCGTTTTGGGAATCGCGTCTCCCATTACGGATGCCGAGCACCCCGCATTCAATAAGAGGAAAGAGATAAAACACAAAATAAAGTGTCCCCCCTCATTTCTAAACGAATCTGGTCGTTTCCTTTTTAGTTTTCGTAGTTTTCACAAAACTACGTGGCGCCCTATATCTCCCGACCACCGAACCCCCGAACCCATCCCTCAGGAGCTAGCCGTGTGCGCACTGAACGCGCGCACCCCAGCTGTTGTGTCAATCTGACATCACAATGTGATCAATCGCATTGGTAGCGAGTTCATAGGATTCCTCATTCTTATCGCCATTATTTCAAATATGTGCACCTAGCCGCATTCTTCATCTTAGGGAACAGAACCAATTATCTAAGAAATGATCCTATTGCTACGGCAAGCACTAACTATAACACATATGGTTTATCTCTTGATTTCAACATGTCTAGAGTATCATATAAAAATACTATCATGATGTATGATAGGGTCCACCGTATGGTGGACAAAAGTTGAACAAAAAACTACTATTATTAAGCTTCAACGCCTTCAGAGACTAGCGTGTCTCGGCATCACAGGCGCTATGCCGTCCTGCCCTACGGCAGCACAAGAAGCACTCATTGGACTCGTTCCACTGCACCTTTTTATCAAAAAGGTGGCATTACGCAGTGCAATCAGAATCCTCTGCTCGGGAACAAATATGCCATGTAGACCCGCAGGCCACATGTCCATATTGCAACACTTTCCCGAGCTGGATATGATTACTACGGTCTCGGACGCATTGCCACACACCTTCACCTTTGACAAGAGATTTGAGGTGCTGATCCCAAATCGCTCAGCATGGGAAGACAGTGGTCCCCTGCTGAATGTCAAAGGCCTTAGGTGGTGCACGGATGGCTCCAAGATGGCTTCTGGCGTTGGCGCCGGCATCTTTGGACCAAAACGTAAGATCTCGAAGGCCCTGGGAGTAAGCCCCAGCGTCTTCCAAGCTGAACTGCACGCCATCCTAACATGCGTCAACCTAAATCTCGAGACCGGCATCAGAGGAGTAACTATCAACATACTCTCTGATAGCCAAGCAGCGCTTAAAGCACTGGGTTCGTACAGCACGAACTCGAAAACCGTCAAGGAATGCCATGACGCCCTGCAAGAGCTCGCCAAAAGAAACAATGTCAAACTTTGATGGGTGCCAGGACATAAAGGTATTAAGGGCAATGAAATTGCCGACCAACTTGCCAGAAAAGGTTCCAGCGACAAATACATAGGTCCGGAACCTTTCTGCGGCATTCCCGGGTCTAAGATAAATCACCTCTTAGACAAGTGGGAAAAGTCGCAACACCTGTCGTTCTGGAACAGTGTTCGGGGACTCCGTCAATCCAAACGACTTATACGACCCCTGAACAAACACCCTGTTGACATACTTAAGCTCAATAGAGGGGATATCAGAAGACTGGTCAGCTACCTAACGGGACACTGCGGTCTGAGATATCATCTAAATAAAATTAGTCTCTCGTCTGAAACTGAGTGTCGGCTCTGTTTAGAGGACGATGAGACGGCAGAACACATACTGTGTGAGTGTGCTGCACTCTGCAATCTTAGGAAGCGCATCCTTCTCAGTGAAGTTGTGACTCCTGAGGGGATCACCCTGGCTCCTACGAGAAGCATTCTCAACTTCATTATAGAGGTTGAGAGGCTACTCGGCTAATCGGCTAGCAGGCACAATAGATCTGCAAAGGTCGCAGTGCCATATTGCTAAGAGTAGCACTAGCCCCATGTGTTAAAAAAAAAAAAAAAAAATCATGATGGCTTTATAGGTTTTAGTTTTAGATATGTATTTCTCAGTTTTTGTAATTTGTATCTTTATCTTTAAATTAAAATAAGACGAAATAAATAAATAAATATATAAATCAAACTCACCGCTCTTTTTCGTATAGCTATCCGTAAAAGCTAAACACGTGATGGCCTCCGACGTGATATTCTCAAGACTCGACATCGACGACGATCGTGATCTCGAGAATGAACTATCCAACTTATCTACACGACCCGTAGTATTGGAATCCAAATTTTACCAAAAAAGTGTGTTTTTTTTTTGTTTGTTTTTAATTTTTTTTTTTTTTATCAAGTTGCGGATAAATAACAAGTCGAACAAGTACAAAAAAGTAGAAAAAAAAAAAATTCAAATTAGAAAAAATCAGCATGGAAAATACTGAGCATAGAAAAATTACAAAAATAAAAAAACGGCATTGCCAATAAAATATTTATATATCAATATATAGTATATATAAGGAAACATAGACATACTCATATTGAAAAAAAAAATTCAAAGAAAACACATTGATTTCTGTTTTTTGTTAATTTCAAAAAAGTGTGTCTTGTGTTTCATTTCAAACATATTAACAAATATATAGCTTGTCAGTTGAAAAATATTATTTACAAAAGTAGCCGATTGCCGAGGGCTTTTTGTGATTTATTTTTCGTTTTTTTTTTGTCTTTAGAATATTTTTTTTTGGTTTTTGAAAAATTCTAAAATATAGATAAATCAATAGTTTATAGCAGAAAGAAGAGCTTTTCGTGATATATACATTTTTTTCAGTTAAAATAATTGTAGATAGGTAAGGCATTCCAAACGTGCTGCTATGGAGTTTTTTTTTTAATTCTATTACAATCATGCATGGTATATGAACGAAAAATTCAAACTCAACAACGAGTAAGATCAAGAGTCGTCGTCGCATGCAATGTACAAATATCACTTTGAGATTGAAAATAATTTCCACTTTGGCGCGCTAATTCACTGAAAGCTATGACGGATACGAGTGAGAACAGTAAGTGATAGTAAATAGCATTTAGTTAGATAAAACAGAGCTCGTTCGTTGCTTAAACAGAAATTGATTGTAAGACTTAGACGCAGTCATGACACTAACTCTAGTTCTAAACACTGATTTTCATTCAATAACTGATTTATTTAAAAAAAAAAAAAAAAACACTTAGTTTCCATGCGCGAATTAATTAATTGTCCACCTAAAAACAAATACGTTCATTGTTTCTTGTTTTTGTTTTTTGCTTTCGAAAAGACTTTTACTTTGTTAGGTTTTTGAAAAAAAACACTTAAAGCATTTGAATCGTGCAATTTTGTATTTTTTTTTTTTTTTTTGTTTCAATTTTATTTAAGGAATTAAAATGTTAAAAAAAAAAAAAACAAATAATTCTTTTATTGAAATAACACAGAATTTGAAAACACACATATGTATAGGTGGAAAAAAAGTCGAAAATTAAAATAATTAAAATTATAATTAAAACATCGGAAAATACGTTTTAGATGTAGGCATCAGTTGGTGTAGTGGTGGTTTACGTAAGGTCCTAAAAAATAAAATCCTTAGCAGTTTTTTTGTTTTGTTTCTTTTTTATTTGTTTTGTTGGATCCTTTCTTATTTGTTTTTGTTTTGAAGAGAAACTTATTTACACTGTTTGGTTAATTTATTGTTTTTGTTTATTAAGCATTTGTCGGGCGTAAATTGAGTGGTTTGTGAACATGCCATTGGAATATGGTTATGGTCCTTTTTTGTAAATATATATATATTTTTCTTAACGATTTTTAGATGAGAAACAATTGTTTTAGTTATTATAGAAGAGAGATAAGAGAAAAGCATAAAATATAATCTGAACTTGGTGGTATTTATATAAAAGTTTGTTTATTATGTTTTATTGCTTTTTGCTTATGGGAATGTCGTATATTGAGTAGAAAAAATAATTAATAGCAGAAATTGAATATTTAATTGAGTGGAATATAGTAGGATAAGATTATTGTGAAAATGAAAGGAATAATTAAATTAAATGAAGAATGTAAATAAAGGAATGTATATAAAGAGTATTGAAGTTAGTAGTTAAAGTTGCCGGAGAGGAATCAATCAAGGAGTTCAACAACACAGTTTGCTTGTACTATAGTATAAATGATAAAATAAAAATAACCAATAATATTACATGTACAGAGTCCAGGTGTGATAACTGGTTTACGTTCGTTTTCTTTTTCGACTAGACACATTAGTTGTAAAAGCGTTTTGTGTTGTTTTTTATTTTTGTAACAACTTGTGACAAATACTACATTATTTTAATTTATTTAAATATATTGTATTTAGTTTTGCTGATAGAAAGGAAAGGAAATGAAATTTAAAGACAAGAAAAACACAAATACATAGTACAAAGGACAGATATACCAAAACAACACTTTGTTTGGATAGTACCACATCACGAACACACAGTTCATACTTTTCTAATTTTGCTTGTTTTTTTAATTTTATTTTTATTTTGTTTTTAGCTGGATTTTTGTTTTTTTTTTTTTTGGTTTGGAATTATGCTTTATTATTTTTATACTTAAGGCAGGATAGGGATGGTGTCAGATGGGAGGTTAGGCAATGTGATGTACATGTAGAGATAATGGGTGATACATGTATACATAAATGCTTTTATCTATTTTCAAAAAAGGTGTTTAAGATACTTTCTACCTTACGAAAGAAGGGGCACAACATTCGGATTGAAAAAAGGTAAAAGAATCAATTTTTATTTTATATAAATGGAAAAATGTACTCAAAACAATCTGGCTTGTATGGATATTTCTTTATGTAAAAACGTACAATTTCTTAACTATAAGGAAGTGAATTTAAGTAGGGAAAAAGGTTTTTTTGTGTTTTTTTCAAATACCAAAGATACAAAGAAACAACACTGTCTTAAAGATTTCCTTTATTTTTAATATCCTAAGGGTTGATCCAATCTGAAATGCCTGTATTCGAGTTATAATTAATTTGATCGAAATATTACCACCCATCAATGTAGAAAATTGTTTACCATATTTATCGGGTTAACAACCAGTACATATTGTACGAGTATATCGATATATACTGTGAGCGTCAGAAAAAAATGTACACCTCTGTGCCTTAAGCTCGATTATTTCTTTGACTACAAGTTTTTCTTACAAGCTCTATCTGCTTATTAACTCCGTAATGCTCACAATCACACGATTTTTTTCTTTTTTAAGGAAGGAAACTATCCTGAACGAGTCATAGGAAGGCGTATTTAATGTCACGGCCTATGCCGGTGACATTGCCATTTTAGTCTCTGGGAGATTTCCGCAGGTCCTCAGCGATAGACTAAGCTATGCACTGATGTTAGTGGATAGCTAGGTCAAGGGGCGAGGTCTGGGAGTAAATCCGGCGAAAACAGAGGTAGTACTCTTTACAGACAGTCGTTTCCATGTGCTGCCAGAAGATTCCTGGGCTGTCGAGAATGTCGGAAGAAAGCAGCGAAAAGATGCCGATCTGGCAGTCATCATCGACTACCAGGAACGAGGTTTTCGGCCAAGTTTGCAGCAAATATCCAGTGAAAGCCCAATGGTAAAAGCTTACTGGGCTCAATGGAAAAGTTTGAAGCTGAAGAACGGTTGCCTGTACCACAGTTGGGAAAGTGAAAATGGGGACATTGTAAATGATCTGCTGATAATTCCAAAGGGACAAATCGACGAGGTCATCCGAGAATACCACGAGGGACCAAGTGGGGGTCACCTTGGTGTTAACAAGACTGTAGAAAAGATCAAGAGCCGTTTCTACTGGGTAGGATGCCATGAACCGGTCACAAATTTCATTCGCAGGTGCGAACAGTGTGCGAAGGCAAAGGGACCCTTTAGGAAAACTCGAGGAAATATGTAGCAGTACAATGTTGGAGCACCGTTTGAACGTATCGCCATGGACATCGCAGGCCCATTCCCAACGAGCAACGCTGGAAACAAATACGCGCTGGTGGTGATCGATTATTTCAGCAAGCGGCCTAAAGTGATTTGCATACCGAATCAGGAAGCCAAAACCATTTCGGATGCATTCGTGAATAACTGGGTTGCGCGTTATGGAGTACCGCTGGAACTGCACTCAGACCAAGGAAGGAACTTCGAGTCGTCAGTGTTCAAAGAACTACGCGACATGCTAGGTATCAGAAGGCACAAACAACACCATTACACCCCAAATCTGATAGCATGTTCGAAAGGTTCAACCGGGCGATGGTGGAATACTTGAGAAAAGCCGACGATGGAGATCAGGAGGACTGGGATGAACATCTTCCCCTTTTCTTAATGGCGTACCGTTCGGCACAGCACAATGCAACGGCAATAACACCATTTGAAGCCATTTTTGGAACTGATCTCCGACTTCCATCCGACTTGAAGTTCGGCGTGGTACTACCGACAACTATCGGTAAGACTTCGTAACCGAAAAGAAGGAACAGCTGAACTCTATCCATCGTTTATCCGGGAGCGACTAAACTTGGTCAGCGATAAAATGAAGGCGAGATACGACTCAAGGGCGAACTCTTCTGGATTCGAGATAGGACAATTTGAATTGCTGTACAACCCACAACGAAAATAGGGCTTGTGCCACAAATTGCAATCAGCCTGGGACGGGCCGTATGAGGTCATCAAGAAACTTAACGACGTGATATATCGAATACAGCAGACGGAAAACAGCCGGGCGATGAGTAAGATTGTCGAAGTAGAGAGGTTAGTGCCATACTGCGGAGAAGGATCAAATCGCTTGTTCGAAAACGAACAAGTCCAGAAGGAGGGCAGTGTTACGGAGACACGAACCAACATCTATGTTCGAATTTCGCTGTCGAAGTTCGAATGCTCTGGTGAAGCTGAAATTGAAACAATGGTAACTTTCAGCGGCATACTGCTGAATGCCGTAGCATTCTAGGAACTTCCGAATGGGAAAGTTTGACGGCGAACATTCGAGAACTATATAAGCGCGAACGCTCGCCCTTGCATTTATTCAGTTTAATGGAACTGAGCAGCGTGTGAAAGTCGCTATACAGTGTGATCAATCGATAAAACAGTGTAAAGGTGAAAAGCTCAGATAATTGATCTCAGGTGAATTCAATAAAGTGTGTGAATAAGAAAGTTAGAGGTTGGACATTTGTAGTTTTTCGCAATCCAGTAATACGAACCCTATTCGAAGTGGGATTGAATTTCGTAACAATATCACCACGCAAGTTTGAAAAAGGGAAAAAGGGCTGTAATTAGTATAGACTCACAAAAATCCATAAAGAAGAATGGAAAAAAAATCCATCCGACTTCATGGGAAAAGCAATGGAATCCAGGATCAAGAGGTTATAGGTTAATAGATTAAGACAAAAGGAAACAAATCAATTATTGAATTCGGTGTTTCTTTCTGTATTTAGCTATTTCTTGAAATACGCACTGTATCCTTTCTTTCGACGCCCAGAGTATGAATCCGTTTTTTTGCTTTTTAGTTAAACTTATGTAATCCAATTTTTTGTTAATTTTGCGTTGGTACATACATACATACAACTTTCTGTAAAATAATTCTGAAATAAAAGAAATAATTGAATTTGATACATAAGGCAGAGAGGTGTACACTTTTTTATGACGCTTTCAGTATATGCAGGGTGCCCCACGAGCAGTGTGCTAAAAAGCTGGAGCGTGTAGGTCTGGTCGAGACAAAAAAAAATCGTATGGGAGGGGGGGGGGGAGTCTATTCTCCCCGGTTTAGGCGGGAGGGGCAATTTTCTAAAAAAATGGACTTAATTTTGGAAAAAAAATATTAAAAATCAACGATTACATCCACAACGCTGTGATATACTTTCTTTTAAGGCCACAAATGTCTTCTTTCATCTCGTTTTCAAACGAAACTGTTTTAAGCAACGCTTTTTGAGAAATTAATTTTCAAACTCAAAATTTTGAAAAAAAAAATTAAAAAACAAATTTCGAACTAATTTTTTTCAAAATTGTATGTAACTAAGTAATCATTTTTTTTATAGAATTTAATTCTCTTATAAGTTTTTAGTGAAAAGCAGGAAACCGGATGCAAAAATGTATTGTAGTTTTTGAAAAATTAAAAAAAAAAAAAAAACCCAAACGGTTTTGTTCTAAGAAAAATCTTTTTTTTTTTTTTTTGTTTTAACGCGGCTGGACTTGTATGCTAATTGATGTCTGAACCATTGACCTCTTTTTCATTATTTAAAAAAAAAATCGGAGTTTTATGAGGATACCACAAATTGACACAGTATTAGAGTAGCCCTGGATTAATCCTTTTTTTTCGTTGATAACGCCTGAAAACTGACTTGCCAATTTCGTCTGGGTCTGCCCGCCGAGGATGGGTTCTACCCGCTAGGACCTTAAGACAATAAACCCGCAATGTTTTTTTATTGTAAAACAAACTATTTGAAACCCAAATGTAAATAAAAGGCATCGCATTTTTAATAAAAAAACATTTCCAAATTGGATGTTAACTCATCAACACATTTCGATGTCAAACTAATACTCTCGAGAAAAATTGACGGACATGCACTTCTGCTACGGTTTAGCTATTGGTCGAGATTGTGAAGCCGAAAGACTATACGCTGAAAGATATCCCAATCGGTGGTGTCCTAGTCGTAGCATGTTTTCAAGAATTCACCTACGTCTGCGAGAGCACGGAGTGCTAGAGCATCGAAGAAGTGAAAGATCAATTACAGATGGATCAGCAATCTTAGATGAAAGAAGTTTGGATTTGGTCCGACGTAATCCCTCCCTCAATATAAGGAGGATAGCTATTATGCTTGGAGTGCCCAAATCCAGAGTATGGAGAGTGCTTCATACCGAGAAGTTACACACGTATCATTTTACACCAGTTCAAGGTTTCATACATTGATTTGCCGCGTTAAAACAAAAAAAAAAGGTTTTTCTTAGAAAAAAGTCGTTTGGGTTTTTTTTTAAATTTCTCAAAAACTACAAGACACTTTTTCATCCGGTTTCCTGTTTTTAACTAACAACTAATTAGAGAATTTAATTCTTGAAAAAAAAATTAGTACTTAATTACATACAATTTTGAAAAAAATTAGTTCGAAATTAGTTTTTTAATTTTTTTTTTTTTAATTTTGAGTTTGAAAATTAATTTCTCAAAAAGAGTTCCTTAAAACAGCTTCGTTTAAAAACAGGATGAAAGAAGAGGTTCGCGGCTTTACGATAAAGTATATTACGACGTTGTGGATGTAATCGTTGATTTTTAATATTTTTTTTCCAAACTAAGTAATTTTTTTTTTTTTTTTTTGAAAATTGCCCCTCCTGCCTAAACGGGGAGAATAGCCCCCCCTCCCCCCCCCATACGATTTTTTTCTTGTCTTGACCAGACCTACACGCTCTAGCTTTTTGGCACACTGCTCGTGGGGCACTCTGTATAACAGGTGTTCTTTTTAGAGATTCGATTTTTCAGGCCGCAACACTCTTTCTACGGATTGTCAATTTAACAGTTGAAAGTTGACTTGACTTTACGACGAATATATTAACGCGGGAAAAACGCGTGCAAATTGGAAAAGCTTATTTTGAAAACCATGACTCGGTTCGCCAAACTTATTGTGCGCTACGTCTATTGTACGATCAACATAATTGTCCCTTTAAGCAAATTATTCAGAAGAAGCTGAATTATGGGACGCAGTGTTGAGGAGAATCAGAATAAGTGGAGTTGTCATCGCGTGCCATCCACTTTGTGGAAAACTTTACGGAAAGATTTTGGTTTAAAAGCTTATAAGATCTAGCTTGTGCAAGAGTTGAAAACACGTGACCATTATACGTGTCGTAGGTTCGGTGGGTGGGCCGGAAACATGATTCAGCTTAATCCTTATTTTCAACACAAAATTTTGTTCTCCAAAGAGGCCCATTACCGAATTTGGAGTGGAGAGAACCTTGAGGCCTTTGTCAAGACGCCCTTATAACCATAAAAACTCACTGTTTGGTGTGATTTATGGTCTGGTGGAATCCTTGGTCCTAATTTCTTAAAGAACGATGCCGGTCAGATTTTGACCGTCAATGGAGAGCACCATAGGAACATAATTTCTGACTTCTTTGTTTCTCTGTTGAATGGCATTGATGTGACAGAGCTTTGATTTCAATAAGATGGCGCAACATACCACACGGCGCGCGACACCATCAATTTATTGCGGGAAACATTTGCCGAGTGTATAATTTCCCGTAATGGACCGGTGAACTGGCCTCGATGATCCTGTAATCTTACACCTTCAGATTGCTTTATTTGGGTGTATGTGAAGTCAGTAGGTTGGATGGTTTGGAAGTGAACACATTCGATGTGTTATTGCTGATATACAGCCCCAGTTGCTCGATAAAGTTGTCGAAAATTGGACTTCACGAAAGCGCTTCATTTAAGCTGACTGTGGTGCGCATATGCCCGATATCATATCTAATGATAAAATGGCATCAAGCTATCTATTAAACAAAGCTAACATCATAGACATTAACATAATCTTCAAGTATTTTATTTCATATTGAACTTGTATATCACTAAAAAAACAGCCTTTATAAGATTGTAATGAATATTGCCACTGTGGGTGTAAAAGTCGATGCAGATACGGAATTATTGATCCTTGTCGCTAGCTGAAGTTTTCTTTTCCTATTTTCTCATTTGGAATTAAGGATATCGATCGGACAGCATCCCATTGTTACATTGTTATTAATATTTTTAAAAATAACTGGCAGGGAACGCAAGCAATTTTATGGGAACCATCTTTACAGTGAAAGACAACAATTTAGATGAAATTAATTCTTTTGTTTTAATTTCGTTAAATAAAATAACAAAAATGAGAGGAAAGAATTTAAATTTATAAAAAAAAAAAAAACGTGTACTTACTTGGCAGCGAATATTTTCTGAAACCAACCGTTTTGTTAATTTTATAATTTACAAAGAAAATATTGCCGAATTGTAAATGATCAGTCACATGGTAAAGGAAAATTGAATAGATACTCGTAGCTAATGAGTTAGGCAGATGTGGTAAATATTTCCCTAAACTTTTTACTAGACAATAGCAAAACGTACAGTTCTGTGAGACATGGATATGCTTATTTTATGTAGAAAAATAGATATACGGATGTTCGAGAACATATGTATATATGTGCGTATGCAATACGAAGAAGTGCTTGAACGAATTAGTACGGACTACAACCAAAAACCCGGAATTCGGCCGGCTCTCGTCCTATATAGGACAACCACCCCTGAGAGTTAACGAACATCAACGAACCAAAACCACTGCACTCCGTTCAGGTTGTGTGTCTATCACATCATAAGAGAATATAAAAACTCTTGAACCTGCGCGAGTTTCTAAAAAAAAAAAAAAAAAAAAAAATTCGCTCTCCTTTTATAGACTAGAGTAATACAGAAAGAAGCCATGAACGAAATCAACTGGCTACGGGTATCTTTTTCATCTAAAGCAACATTTTAAGGGAATCATTCAACTGGTTCGTTCTCTACCCCCGGACAGCTAATAATGAAAACAGGAAACCCCTCATTCTAAATGGATTTTAAATTTACTTTCACCGCAGAGTTCTTTATCCGTCTGTTTTCAGTGTACATCATTTTAGATTTTGTTTTTTCAACGTATTAACTTTTAATAAGTTCGCACAGCATGCGGCGTTAGACAGGAACAAGCTTTGTGCATACGTTTTATCACGGATATTACTACCGCTCCATGCTACTTCACTATCATTAAAAAACTTATTCGCTAGCTTACTGTAATTTACACTCAAATGCTTTCAGCTCTTCATGGCTCAAGTTGACTCTTCGAGGAAAATATTTACATTCATAGAGCGGGAGGTTCTATTGGATACTATAATATAGTTTCAGAACTACAGGGATGATATAGTAACTAACAGGTAAGTATTTAGTACTTAGTAAACAAGGACTAACAAGGACTAAACTTGATGCTTGTGTGAAGGGGGAGAGATGTCAAAATGTTAAGGAAATCAGATAAAGTAAGCATTGTCGGTATGTTTCCATCTGCCAGGTGGGTAATGATAACAGCAAACTATGGGGATCAGGTTATTTCAATTTCTCGCCGAGTGCATAAAATATTACCCATACGACGTGGGTGGATTTAAGTTTAAATATAAATATTTATTTTTTATTAATTTGTAACTTTGCCGATTTTAGATACATGTATCACAGAGAGATTTCGAAATTATTTTTCAAGAGTATAGTGATGGACTGTAACGCCAACATACATACACATAGTGATGAAAAACAGTAAAATACGCAAGAGTAGAGGAAGATTGAAGGAACGAATAAGCGCACCATGGGAAAGTTCTAATTCTAAACAACAATATAAAGCAAATCTAAGGGGTTCCATTCATAGAAATAGCTACAGATAGATTTCAAGGGAACATTAACTTATAGTATGATTCATGGTAGATAGATAGATGGGGTTAGGGGGTGGGACAGAGTCGCCTGATCACTGCGGCCACGAGTGGGCCTATTGTGATGTCCCCCACTTACAGTTCACTCAAGAATCCTGAGTTAGTGATAAAACTTAGTATGTTGATGGAGGTAGCACCGATTTCTTCTGCTTCAAGATAATACTTGCCTAGGTGACGAAGACGTGTACTGACAAGGCAGTTACAGTGGCATAGTATGTGCTCTGCTGTTTCTTCGTCTTCAGTACACATTCAGCAAGTGTCATCTTGTATGATGCCCATGGTTTTGAGGTGTTTATTAACTGGGCAGTGTCCAGTAAGAAAACCTGTGAGTAAACGAATCTGACTCCTCGAAAGCTTGAGAAGTTGTTTCGTTCTTTTGAGGGATGTGGTTGGGAGGAACAGCTTGGCTTGTCTGTTACCTTTCGTTTGTAACCAGTAGTGATCCGTCGTGTTCCTTAACCAATTGTTTATGCAGCATTTGATGGTGCTAACGGGTATGCCGCAGAAAGGCCGTGGCATCATAAATGGTGATGCAGAGCCTTTCTTAGCTAGTAGGTCCGCCTTTTCGTTGCCTGTATGTTTCATGGTAATTTAACTAGCATCTGCTCTGGATACACCTGGGCTCTGGATACTTTTCAAAATAAAGGAATCGCGGCAATTGAAATAACTTTGCAAGTTAACATGCTTTCTCTGGGGAAAGAATAGTAGCTTGTAGCAAATAATTATTTTCGTCTTCTGCTGATACACAAAATGCAAATGAACAAAGGATATTTCAATTAAAGTGTAACGGAGTTCAGACTGATGTATTATATCTTTGGAACGTCAAATCAAAAGGTCAAACGCTCTTTAGCGTTTATATACTACTCCATTTGCAGTCAAACGCAAGTAACTTTTTGAGATATAAGCAACTTCGACTGCCGATCGGGACTATGCAAATGAAACACGATTAAGTGGTCGCACTTTATTTGGCAAAGAAATTGACAACGGCGATAGTTTGTGAGTTGCGGCATCTAAACGTGAATCACATCTTCGTCTGCTGGACCATAAAACGATATCGGGGGAACGGCACAGTAATCAAAGATTACATAAGTGGACGTTAACCGATGGCAATATCAGCTGAGATCGTGAAGAAGGTGATTGGAGTGAAATCACAAAAGACAAAAGAGATAGGTGCATCAGCTGCAAGCACACGTCAAACTTTTCAAAATACAAAAGGTTCAAAAAGCAACGTGGCTTCAAAGATAAAAGATGTTAAAGCAGAGGCTCGTTCGCAACAACTTCACAAAATTGTTTGTTCACTTATGAGATGTTCACTGTGAAAACAAACAAAACGATCAAGTTTAGCTGTCCTAACACTCTGCCATGAATTTGGATCAATTACGTGCATTTCGTCGTTAGAGATTAGCGACTGTGATGGCTTGAATCGAACTAATCGACATTGGATGCATTCCGTTTTTGTTTTTGTGCCGGCGTGATAGTGAATTGGGGTGGTCGCGGTGTATGTAGTGGGAAACATCACCGACTATCGAGCGGAAGGTCTGTAGGTCAAAGTATATCCATAGCCAAGAAATGCAACTCCTATACGGAAAAACTGTGTAACACAGCTGTTGTGGCATAACACTCACAGCATATGGTCACACCATAATGGCATGGAACATTTGCTAGGAACTACAACCAACGCGAGATTTAGTCGAGTTCCTCTCGAATCCCATCTAGGACTACCACCTCTGGAGAGTAGTGGACGAATATATCCGAATCCAAACTGTAAAAAAAAAAAAAATAAAAAAATTTACGTCAAAAAAGCCGCTGGGTTTTTAGCAGCACGCTGCAGGACAACTCACACTGAATCTCGTCCTCACTCGACCTCTACCTTATAGAGATCGACGTATAGGACAGTTTGGAGAGAAAAGTTAATGCGAAAGCGCTACAACCTCGAAACGTGCATTGGGCCGTGAATGGAACGAAATTCCACAGAGTGTCGCTCGAGACTCGTGGAGTGCGAACGCCGACAGGTCGGGCACGGTGTTTTATATATTTTTTTTTTTATAATAAGCTCGCACTCAATGTTAAATGCGGAAAGAAGGTAGAAGTAAGAGAGTAAGGAAAGAGACATCAATGCACCGACGAATAGAGTCGTGAAGTGAAGGTCTATCAGTTTTGCAAGGAAACTAGCTACTGAAGATCTTATAATAGAACAACACCTACGACCAGTGACAATTGTTTGCGCAGTCGCCGTAAACATAAGGTGATATGTTCGAGTGTATTTCTTAACATCTCCTAAGCTTTTGACGTAGTGTGGCACGAAGGTTTGGGATATAAACCGAGACAAGTTTCCCCCGAACAACTACCGAGCTTTCTGGAAAACTACCTACCTAGTAGTGTTAAACACGGGAGCGAATAATGGAATTTAAGAGCAATTACGGCGGACGATCCGCACGGAAGCGTACTTGATCCACTGCTTTACCTGCTGTATACCAGAGACATGCCACAAACGGATGACACTATGCTGGCCACATTCGCCGATGATACTGCAATTTTAGCCACAGGAAAATCAGTCGAAGAATCAACGACTAAATTGCATTGTGGCCTGAACCGTATAAGCGACTGGACAAAGACTTGGCGGATCGCGCTTAACGAAACCAAATCTGTCCTCGTAAATTTTACTTATAAACGAGGCAAAATACCTAGGCATGGCTCGACGCGAAGCTAAAGTGGAAAGCGCAGTTCGCGCAGATTCAAGAGCCTATATTCTTATATCGTCACCCAACCTGAACGGAATGCGGTGGTTTGGGTCGTAGATGTTCGTTCACTACTCTCCAGAGGTGGTTGTCCTAGATAAATTCGAGAGGAACTGACCGAATTTTCACGTTGTTTATAGTTCTCAGCAAATGTTTCATGCACTTATGGTGTTATATTATAAATACACGCAGAGGGTATTAGCAAGAGCTTAAATCTTTCGCCCGGAAATATAGAGATCGACTGGAAGGACATACTAATATGCGGCTTCTGAAATGATAGAGGAACGAAACCGGTTGCGCCGTCTTCAAAGGACAAAACGAAGAACCTAACCCGCACGAACTCTGTGGATTGCGGGAACTCTCAATGGAAAGCTACCTGCTAAACTGATGGATAAGTCAATTGACTTCTTTTTTTCCTGGCGTTACAGCCCATGAAGGATCGGAGCCAAGTTTCTCTCAAACAACACCCATGTTGTGTGTGATTTGTGAAAGGGACCTACAGTTTTATGTCGATTCCGAACGGCGGCGTGAGTCGAGAAGGTTTTTCATGGCAAGTATATTACTGGGGGTTTTGCCAGCACCCCGTCGAGGAGGAACGTCGCGAAATAAACATTCGATAGCGAGGGTGTTATCGGGATCCAAACTCGTTTATTGTGCGTCAGAGTCCAACACAATAACCACTGCGTTCCGGTTCCCTCGCCCTGCGCCGGACTCCATTTGGCAAAACTTGGCTGCATCTCAAATAAATCTTCTGCAAACGCCAAGGGAAGGCACTACCCCCTGACAAAAAAGAGTGTCGGCAAACTTCGCGGCTAATTTCCACCTGAAATTAGAGACCTAGTTAAGTAGAAACGCAAAGCGAGTAAACGTTGGCAGGAAAGTTGAACGCCGCAGCACAGAACTTTATGGAAAGCTATCAAAGGTCTTAAACTGCAACCTGCTCTTCACCGTGTAAATGACTGAACGAAGGCTTGACGACTGGCACTTAACGAGACTAAATCTCTCCATGTTAATTTTACATACAGAAAGGCAGATTGGCTTCTCGTTGTGCCACCTAGCCCGAACAAAGGCGGGACAGACGCAGAGAAATAGGTAAGATCTCTGTTTAACAGAGCCAAACGAAAGAACCTCGAACTGCGAAAATCCAAGAGAATGTATTGGAAGAAACACTGCGAGAACATCGACTCGCTACCGACTGCGGCCCAACTCTATGAAGTGCTGTTCCAGGAACATACAAATAGACTCGGCCTGTTTTATAAATCAGACGTGCATTTCCCTGGTTCTACTCCACAACTGATGCCTTTTGACGATAAGATGAACGTCATAAATAAAATCGGCAGTAGAACGAACAGCCTCTCTGGTAGACTGTGGTAGAGTTAAATGGACAATTCGCTCATTTAAACCCTATAAGGCCCTAGGTGAAGACGGTGTTTTTCCCGCCATCCTTCAGAAAGGCCCGAACCCTATACTATCACCACTTATTGTTTGTTGTGTATGCTACTTTTACGTGGGCTATATCCCTCAAATTTGGAGAAAAGTCAACCTTGTCCTCAACCCCAAGACTGGAAAGCCAAGTGCACAACCTAAAACCTTTCGCCCTATCGTTCCTATTAAAAATAATGGAAAAACTGATAGATCTCCATATTAGAGGTGACCTTAAGAATCAGATACCACTGCATTCTAATCAATATGCATAACGCAAAGAACGATCTACTGAGAATTGCGGCGGCTAAGGGGTGTTCACAAGGAGGAGTCCTGGTCGATAGGTATCGACGATAGTTATGCGATATGCCGTTGACCTAGCAGTTGTTGTTACGGTCGGGTGGGAAATGTCTGCCTGTGAGCGGATGCAGCTTGCGCTTCGGTACATCTCTAACTGGTGTGGCAGAGGGGGTTTATCGATTAGTCCAAACAAGACAATCTTAGTCCCCTTTACAAAGAGGAGAAGGTTGCAGCCCTGCTCCGTCCTTCTAAATGGCATAAACATAGGATTTTCAGAAGAAGTTAAGTACCTAGGTATTGCCTGGATTGCAGACTTAACTGGAGCTCCAATATTAAAAACAAACTTACAAAGGCGACTAAGGCCTTGTCGACGCACTTGAGGTAAAACCTGGGGATTGAAACTTAAAGTACTTCACTGGCTATATACCACGAAAATAAGATCTACCATCACCTATGCGTCCACGATATGGTGGACAAAAGTTGAGCAGAAAACGATAATCGTTAAGCTTTGGAGGCATAGCGTTAGGGTGTCTCGGCATTACAGGCGATATGCCAACATGCCCTATGACAGCTGAAGAGGCACTGATTGTACTTACTCCACGGCACCTTTTTACTAAAATTGTTGCATTATGTAGTGCAATAAGAATTTTTCGCTTGGCAACAGGCCTGCATTGTAGACCTATGGGTCACATTTCCATCCTGCAATATCTTCCTGAGCTGGATATAATATCACGTCCTCTTTTGACAAGAGATTTGAGATATTGATCCCATACCACACAGCTTGGAAACCAGTTATCCCTTGCTCAATGTCAAAGGGCCTAGGTGGTGCACTGATGACTCCAAGATGGTTTCTGGCGTTGGTGCCGACATCTTTGGACCAAATCGGAGAATTTCGAAGGCCCTAGGAATGAATCCTAGTATCTTCCAAGCTGAATTATATGCCATCCTGATGTGCGTCAACCTAAACTTAGGTTCTCACATAAGAGGAGGAACCATCAATATAGTCTCTAATAGTCAAGTAGAGCTTAAAACGCTGAGTTTGTATAGCACGAACTCAAAAACCGTTAAGGAATGCCAGGATGCTTTGCCAAGAGAAACAAACTGAAACTCTGGTGGGTATCAGGGCACAAAGGTATTAAGGGCAATGAAATTGCCGATCGACGCGCTAGGAAAGGTTCCAGCGAAAGGTACATACCTTTCTGCGGAATTCGAAAGCCGAAGATAAACGTCTTCTTAGACAAGTGGGAGAGATCACAACATCTGGCGCATACTATGTGAGTGTGCTGCTCTTTGCCATCTTAGGAAGCGTATCCCTTTTACTGAAAGTATGACTCCTGATGGGGATCATCTCAGCTCCTACGAGATACACTCTCAACTTCATTAAAGGAAGTGGAGAATCTCCGGGTCTAATCGGCTAGTAGGCACAGTATTGCCGAATGATCGACGAATTTCTGTTGACGCAACTACAGCTGTTCTATTGATACAATAACAGAACACTATTTTACCAAGATGGTGCTACACTATACACGACTAGGATGTCGATAGAGAGGCTGAGGGCTATCAGCAAGTTTGGAAACATACTCTGGCCACCACGCTTTCCGGAACTCACACCGTGCAACTTTTCCTTGTGGGGATGATACCTCAAGCCAAGGCTTTACAATAGCAATCCCCGAAGAATTCAGGCACTGCAATATTCGTCGCGAAACTGCCGTTGAGGGTCCGGCTGCAAGAGGGCCTGGAAAGAAATGGACCTCATTTAGAAGATGTTGTTTTTAAAAAATAAAATTCACAACATTTAAGGTCATAAGGTCTAATAACCTTATTATTTCGGCAGTACAGTGCGGGCGGAAGTTAGAAAGGAAGAGGGATAGAGGAGATGCCGATGGACATTAATCTCAAATGCTTGCATGTTGCATTGAGGAGGGAAGCCCGAGTCCGGCAGGGAGTTCCAGACCCGTGTGGTTCGGTTAAAAAAAGAAAGGCAACATGACATCCTCTCTATATTTGACGGTATGTCCGAAAGCGGGTTTCAGGGTATATTGATGAGCATTCCTAGAGAGACGTGTGTTGCGGGAGAAATGTTGAAGGGGCGGAATACAACTGGCTATTTCATCAGAGCATTTTTGGTAGAAGTAACGACAAAACAGGGAGAGGCGAGTCTAATGTTTTGGTAATGCTGGAGTCACCTATCAGTTTTATCGCGCGTTTTTGTATTCTATCTAGTAGGTGCAATGAGGTCTTGGAAGCATCGGACCAGACATGAGCGTAAAACTCTAATTTGGAGCGAACGAACGCCATATAGATTGTAGATAGATCTAAGGGTGAGAATTATTTCTTGCGTCTGTATAAGAAGCCTAGGCATTTCGCAGCATTCATGGAGACACTGACATATGTATGTGGTCGCTCCAATTAAGATTGTGAGCAACACACATACCCAGGATAGAAAGCTTTTCGGTTTCTGAACTGCAAGTGCCATTCATTGACAATGGCTGCGGGTTAGTTATACGCTTTAACGACAAGAGATGAGCTTAACATACGCCGCCGCTCACTATCTACAATCGAAGTGCAGGGTCGTAAACTAGTGAGCGAATATGAGAAGCTGAGGGTACTGTCGTCAGGTACTGAACGAGTGAATTGGATTAGAAGTAACAGACAAGAGATCATTTATTAAAATGAGAAAAAAGTGTCGGAGAGAAACCGGAGCCCTGTGGGACACCAGCATTTACAAAGTGATTATCAGACTTGAATCCGTCCAAAATAACTTGAATTGAGCAATTCGAAATGTAGCTTCTAATCTATTGAAGAAGAGACTCATCGAGCCCGAAAGCATGCATTTTCGACAAAACGGATTCATGCCAAACCCTGTCAAATGCTTTCGAAATATCCAGTGCAACAATTTTTGCTTTCACCTGCTTGGTGAAGCGAGCTATTGCACTTGTCGGCGAGATATGCCATCAAATCAACAGTGGATCTGTTGCTGCGGGAACCGTACTGACGGTCATTGAGGAGTTTTCGTGATTCAAGATATTTCATAAGCTGACGGCTAATCAGCGTTTCCATGACCTTGGAAAGAAGGGACGTTAGTGCAATGAGTCGGTAGTTGGAGGGACAACAACATGGCTGTACCTACAATTTTCAGTTTTTTATTTATTTTATCTCGAACATGAACATGTTTCGCTGGACACGCTTTACCTCAGTTGCATTCTTCTGTCGTTGTTGTCGTGTTATAAACTGGACGCCGAACGAAGCGAGTGATCACACAAATATTAAAATTATTCAAAGTACCAAGTTGCAAGAGAATGAGCAAGTGAACCATGGTCTCTGTTCCGTATATCGTAGATACAATGTCTCTTTACATTGTAATTTTTCTTTTGATCGAATCTATAGAATAGCACCTAACAGCACCTAAGCAGTTTACCTAAATTTGTTGGTTACACCTTGCCCAGCTTTGCCTCTAACATACATCCGACGACATACAGGTTCGCAAGACAATTCAACAAACAGACGAAATTAAAATAACTCGTTCTATAACACTTACTTACTTACACAAAAAAATAAAAAATTATAAAAAATGTCACCAATTTCAAAAACTTCTACAAAACAATTCCCAATCAATCATCACGGATAGTCGTGATCATGCTTTACTTCATCCCATTTTTGTCCTTAAATTTATACTAAAACTCGGAAGGACGAAAACAAACTAATGAGCAATAGTATGTATTGAAAAACTAAAAATAAAAAACTTGCAAAAAATCAAGTTACCTTCGAGAGAATAGTTTTCGAAGTGCATAGTATCGATTAATCCAGTGCTACACGCAGATAGAAAGACAGGAAGAGATAGTGCGGAAAGGATAACAAAACAGAGGGAAAGAAACAATAAAAAGAGAAAGAAACAATTCTGTTGTTGCGTTCACAAAGACAAGAGTAATTCAAATATAGAGACCTACTTAATAAGCAACCAAAGAAGAGAGGAAGTAAAATATAACAATTTCATTTCAAAGTTTTTAATTTTAGTTACTCAGTCCCAATGTCATTCAATTTAAAGACTTTGATCTACTCTGCTAGGTATATCAAGAAAGGAATGCGAGGAAAATGGTAACGAAAACATGAATTCGAATACAATGGTAAGAAAACAATCAACGAAAACATGAAATCATGAAACGGAAGTGAAAACAATTTATTCTTTTTCGTTTTTATTGTTCGATAGTATGAAGATAGTACATCGACAGTTGGATCTTCAGTGAGAGTGACAGTGAATGGATAAGTAACTAAAAAAAAAAATAAACCGAACGTCTCCAGTATATACAAAAGAAAAGTAACCAAAAACTCAAAATAAAATGTCAAAAATCAAACGAAAAAATGTTACTAAGTATATAAGAACTACGTGAGAATTTATGTTTACCTATCAATTGAGCACGGTCTATAGATGTAAATTTGTTAATTTTGGTTTCCAATTGTTTAATTTGTTACATTAAGCATACAGAAAAATATATTGAAATTAATTAAATTAATTAAGAAAAGATTGGTAGCCCTGCTGACAATTTGCTATTTTTAAAATTAAAATTGTCAACAGCGAAACCGAGTGGATGGCAACCCTTTAACTTTAGTTACCGTAAAGTAAAAAGGTCACCAGATGATGTGATGCGATTTGCGAGTAGATGAATGATTGAAAGGAAGATCGGTGGTCCAAGGTAGTTCGAAATGAATAAAGAAAAGTAGGGAAAGAAAGAGAAAGAGAGAGAGAGAGAGAGGGATGTGGAAGATAAAATAAAATCACTAAAATCAGGGTTGCCAGAGCACTTTTTTTTCGATGAAATAAAAAACAAAAAGGAACATTATTCAATTAGAAAAGAGTAAGAGATCGAGCGGTCGAGTAATCGAGAGTAAGACAGTGTGAAAGAGTTATGAAGTGAAAGAAGTAAGAAAGCGCAAGAGAGAGAGGAAATGCGGAAAGATGGAAAGAGAAGAAAGAGTAGGCATATCGCATTTGAAAAAAAAAATTTTTTCGTTTTTTTTTTTTTTGCTTTTTCTTGTTTTTGAGTTGATTTTCAAAATAAAAGATGTGGTACTACCAAAACTGCAATATTGTCGGGTCATAAGTAGATTGTGTGGCATGGATGCCATCTGCGGTCGACTAATTGACAACTCCTCCCCATACGATGCTGTGGATAAACATTTTTGCAATTTTTTCCCACCTTGTGATCTCGAACGTCGCACGATATCGGTCGCTAGTGACAGTTGCTGTCCTAACTGGTATGGTTGTTGTTGTTGTTGTTGCTGTTGTTGTTGTTGTTGCTGTTGTTGTGTTAATAATAATTGCGATTGGTGTATAGATATATTTGGGTTACTGCCCAAGCCAATGGAACCGATTACCGGCGGCACACTCGACGTTGTTGGTAATCCGATAAGTGATGTACTGGGGCCTATTCCAATAGATCCGCAACCACCACTTATATTACCACCACTAGCCATATAATTACCACCAATATTACCACCACTACTACCACTAATTGAACCCACACCAACACCAGTCACACCACCCGTCATAACCATACGACGGTTACTGGAGCTACCACCCGTACCGATTGCTGTATTACTGCCACTATAAACACCACCGGATCCAGAGGTTGTTCCTCCGCAAACACCATTCATCTGAGATAAGATTTTCAATATATGTAAAAAGATTTGTTTTTGTTTTTTTTTACTATTTTGTTTGTTTATTCTGAAACTGAGCGACGATTTATTTATTTCATATGTCATATGTGCTCTGCAGAAAGAAAAACCGAACTGAAGAGAACCAAGTGGGCGATAAAGGAAAAAGAAAAACAAGAAAACAAAAACACCAACCAAAGGATAATGATAAGTTGCTTGATTTCTATATAACTTAAGTATGTAGTATACGATTACGTTTTTAAGGACATTCGTATCCTGTCTTTGGGGGGCGCAATACCATCAGTAAAGTGGAATTGTGTTGTTTTGGTCGGAACGGGTACGTTGGCCTTCATAAGGTTCTAGTGGTTGGATCGAAGAGTTGTATTAACATTTGTTATACTGTTTCATGGGAGGGGGAATAGGGGTTCCAGGATATGAATTGATAGGTAAATAAGATGATTCGGATCAGATGAATTTTATTTTCTTTTTTTTGTTTCTGAATTGATTCACTGAGAACATCTCAAGTGATATGAATGAAGATTGGACTTTTTTTTTCATTTTCTTTTCCATGACCATTTATACTATACATGTTTCGAATCTTCATATAGAGTCTTAGAGGTTGCTTAAGACGACAACTATTTTATGTGGTCGTAATAATGCGCCTGAAGTAGGTTAAACGACGTTATATTGGTGGTATAATAAAATGGTATGGGCACATCGTATATTATTTTTGGATTCGCTTATAATTCGCAGTGAGAACGTTATGTTGTAACGTGTTTAAGTAAAGTGTTGATGATGGTTTGAATAGTTGGTTGCATGCGGGGTATGACGTAACTTATATGGGCGACGACCGGCAATATGGGCAAATGGTATCGGCAGCAAATAGCAATTTGGTTCAAAATCACGTTTTCTGATTAACCAATTCAATATAGTGTATCTAACTTAACCCTTCCTGTAAAAAGAAGGAATTATTTACGTGTGCAGTTTGTTAGCAATGGTGGTAAACGACTAACAAAGGCCTCGTTGGGGTAGACTATCCGACATGTGCTAGCGAGTGGAAGCCATTGCAGCCGATGATCTAGCAACTCTGTTAGTAAATCCTATTTCCACCTCCTCGTCGTGCCACCAATGGATTTCTATTCGATATCGTGAACGAAAAAACGGCAAATGGCGAGTTTCCTGCGCCACAAAACAGGTTAAGTATCGGTTAGGCTATGGCTATGGAAAAAAAACCAACAAGCCAAAAAACCCGAAAAAGGTTCGGATATAAACAAACGGCCGTATTACCCGATGACGACTCAGGAAAAATATATATATATATATATATTCGGCTTTATACGTGGAATGTAAGGTCCATCAACAGGCCAAGTGCAGCCAAACAACTTGCGGAGGCCCTAGACTGTTATCAGGCAGATATTACCGCAATCCAGGAAGTGCGATGGGATGCACCGGGCAAAAAGAGGATGAGAAATTGTCACATCTATTACGGCGACTGCTACAAGGAGAGAAGGCAACGCTTATTCGGATGCGGATCTGTTATTAGAGGTAGACTTAGGAAAAAAGTCTTGAACTTCCGGCATGTAAGCGAACGCCCCATCAAAATCCGCATCAAAGCTAAATTCGCAAACATCAGCCTAATTTGCGCGCCCACGCCCCCACCGAGGACAAGGATGACGCTACAAAATACGACTTCTACGACCTACTAAATAGGACATATGCCCAATGTCCCAGTTACGATGTCAAAACTGGTAGACTTTAACGCGAAACTGGGCAAGGAAGTCGCTTTTGATAGGGTTATTGGTGAGCACAGCCTACACTACACCACATCCGAAAATGGATTTAGGCTGATAGATTTCGCAACGGGGCGAAATCTTCTAGTTGCTAGCACGCGTTTCCCACATCTCAACATCCACAAAGGTACTTAGCGACATCCGGATCAATCAACCGTCAACCAGATTGACCACATTGCCATTGATAGCAGGCACGCATCCGATATTCTGGATGTACGATCATTTAGAGGAGCCAACATCGATTCGGACCACTATCTTGTGGCAGTCAGGTTACGACTACGAATATGCGTGGCCCAGAAAAATCGAGTCAGGCCAGCGGCATACAACGTCGCAATGAGCCTATGCCAATAGCGTCTCCCTCAAGCTCCCGGAAAACCCTCCAACATCTGCTCAGACCGTACAACACCAATGACCCCATTGCCAACAAGCCTTAGAGAGTGCTGCTTCTGACCTACTGGGTTTCAAACCGCCACCAACAAGAAACCCATGGTTTGACGACGAGTTTGGAGGACACTCGCAGCCAAGCAGCAAGCCTATCAAGAGGCGCTGCATAGAAGGACGAGAGCTGTTCGTGAGCATTATGAGCAGAAGAGGGAGGAGCATAAGCTTCTCAAAAAAAAAAAAAAAAAGAGAACATGAGAAGTTCGCGATCGTGGTGATGAAGAAAATGGAAACCTAGCGGTGGATTCACAGTCGGTACTAAGAGGGAAAGACTACTTCTTCAGACTGTATAACGACGATGACGAACAGATCCCTGTGACCCTTTCACAGCGGACGGTGATAGCCGATAATTCCGTCCCCGTGACCTGGACGAAGTTAGGAATGCTTTTTCTAATCTTAAGTCCAACAAAGTTGCTGGAGTAGATGGACTACCTGCCGAACACTTTAAGACAGCTGGAGATGACCTGGTTGGGAGTATGCACAAGCTCACTGGTCAATACGAGGGGCACCATCTTTTTCAAGTCCGTACGACTGCTCGCACATGCCGATGACATTGACATGATTGGACGAAGTCAGCGAGATGTCATTGAGGCCTTTACGAGTATTGAGACGAAAGCGGCTAAAATGGGACTGGCGGTGAATGAGAGCAAAACGAAATACATGCTGTCGTCGAAAAAGGACACGAATCACCGGCGTCTTGGCCAGGGTGCGCATATTGGCAGGTATAATTTCGAGGTAGTCAATGACTTCGTCTACCTAGGCTCCGCAGTGACAGAATAACTCTTGCCAACCGCTGTTTCTTTGGGCTCGAGAGGCAATTGAGAAGCAGAGCCCTCTCTCGGAAAACCAAGGTGACCATATACAATACCCTTATCATTCTATATCCAGAGACATGGATCTTATCGAAAGCGAATGAGGAGGTCCTTGGTCCAGAAAAATTCTGCGTACGATTTTCGGCCCGACCAGCATAAATGGGGAGTGAAGGAGAAGACTTAAGAGTGAATTGTACGGCCGTCTGCGGATCTAACGCCTAGGCTAGGTTATGAAGAGCATATGGAAACACCATCACCTGCCTGAAAGGTCTTTGAATCCAACCGTGAGGGGCAACGCCGTTCAGGACGGCCAAATTTAGGGTGGCGCACGCAAGTGGAAGAGAACCTCAGCAAACTAGACGTGCGGCACTGGAGACTGCTGGCGAAAGACCGTGCCAGTTGGAGAGGTTTTTTAAAGAGGCCCAGGTTCGCCCTGAACAGCAGCACCGAAGAAGAGGAAGAAGATTTCGTAAAGTTGTGTGAAGTGATTTTTAGCAAGCGAACTTTCATTTATAATGTTGCTGTCCTATAACCTTACCTTTGACATCCGATTGCTCCTTTCATAAAAACCATTGAGTTATTCGTGAAAGTTAATCAAAAGAAGACTTGTCATTTGCTCTGGGGAGATGGTAAGTTTCCTGCTATGAGCACGTGACTTTGTATTTAATATTAACAAAAATGCAGACGTGATGGGAATACCAATTGCTGGTATTGGTATTAAAATGGACACCTTTCACACTTCGATACATTTTCAGTCGAAAACTTTTCCGGGTTTCATGCGTCAATAACTGAAAATTTACTCAACCCGATACACAATACTTAAAGAAGGAATTTGGTGATGGATGGATACCTCGATCCTTAGGATACGGGAGGAAAATTGAAAACAAATTGTCTGAAAAGAACATAACGAATCCTCGGGGGCGAGGATTATGTCGATTGGTAATCATTCCCGTCCTCTTCTATGGGGCTGAAGAGGCTCTTGGGCGTTTCGAGAGGAAAATTCTGCGTGCAATCTTTGGTCCCGTTTATGTAAACGGAGAGTGGGGGAGAAGATTCAACCAGGAACTGTACAAAGCGACATCGGCTTAGTTATACATCTACAAACCCAACGTCTAAGATGGCTGGGCCATGTAGAGCGAATGGACATCACCGCTCCGGCCCAAAGAGATTTTGAATCCAACTCCGAGGGACGACGCAGCAGAGGACGACCACATCTAAGGTGGAGCGCACAGATGGACAGGGACCTCAACCAACTGCGCGTGCGGCACTAGAAGCAACTGGCCAAAGATCATGCCGGCTGGAGGAATTGTTGGTTGAGGCCGAACTGTAGCGCCATCTAAGTAAGTTAGTAAGCTCTGGACGATAAATTTCACCTGTTAAGAGCTGATGCAAGCGATTGGATATTCAGCAAGTTCAAACGCTTCTCGTAAGGGGGTAGGTTATACATATCTGTCGGCCCATGGAAGTCCCCGTAGAGCAATACGGATAAACCTCCGCTGGACACCCTCAACCTGGCTAGCATATTCTACAATGGGTCTTACAAATGTTTGGTATAGGGATTTAGTGACGTAAGGGTTTGAGAATTCCTTTGACCAACGTTTCACAAAACCTAGCGCAGAATTTGCTCTGCTGATAGCACTATCTATATGGTCGCAGAAATTGAGTTCAATGTCGCATAAGACACCCAAGTCCCGCAGAAAAGTCACAGTGGGAGCGATCTTGCGGCAGATTTCATACGTTCTAGGGGCCGATGGGAGACGCTTGCGAGAATAAGTTATAACTTGGCATTTGTTGACATTCAACTCAAGAACATTTTTATTGCACCAAGTAGAAAAAATATCCACATCACTTTGAAGTGCATGGGAGTCAGCGAGTGAGGAGATGTGTTTAAAGATTTTCATATTGTCCGCATAGATTAACCGACGGGAATTTTGAATAATAGCATCAACGTCGTTAATTGATAAAACGAAAATCAAGTGACCAAGATGACTACCTTGGGGAACTCCTAAGGGGACCTTCAGAGGATCAGATATAAAGGATCTAAAGAGGACTTCGTATTGATGATCTTGGAGATAGGATTTAATCCATGCAATAAGCCCAGATGGAAAGCCTAGGGCTTAACGTATTGCGTATGCAATACTAAAGTGCTCGAACGAATTACTACTGACTATAACCAACGGGGAATTTGGTCGGCTCTCGTCCTATCTAGGACAACCACCCCTGAGAGTAGTGAACGAACATCAACGACCCAAACCACTGCACTCCGTTCAGGTTGTGTGTCTATCACCTCATAAGAGAATATAAACTCTTGAACCTGCGCGAGTCTCTAAAAAAAAAACCCTTTATGGAACCATGTTGATAGGGGGACAATATAGACGTACAATGGAAAAGCATTGAGTGTCGACTCTGTCCTGAGGACGAGGAAACTGCAGGGCACATACTGTGTGAGTGAGCTGCCCTTTGCCATCTTAGGAAGCGTATCCTTCTCAGTGAAATTATGACTCCTAAGGGGATCATCTCAGCTCCAACGAGTAGCATTTTCAACTATTCAACTTTGGAAGTAGAGAAGTTTCTCGTCTAATCCGCTAGTAGACATAATAGATCTATAAAGGTCGCAGTGCCTCATGCTATTTGATAGCAATAGCCCCTCAATAAAAACAAAAAAAGGAAAATGTGGTATAGGTGCGACCCGTGAGGCCCACATGACTAACTTCACAGTGGGAAAAATGAAAACACCCATTTAACTTCACTTTTTTTCATTTTTAACCCCCGACGCAAAAAAGGGGTGCTATAAGTTTGAGGTGTCTGTATGTCTGTCTGTGGCATCGCAACTCCTGAACGAATGGATCGATTATGATGCCTTTTTTTCCTTTTTTTTTTTTTAAAGCTAACGTGATCAAAATGGTTTTTAGCTACAATATGTGAAGATCTATTCGTGTTTCAAGGTCATTCTATTTTTTTTTTGTTAGCTGCGGTAGGATTCTTAGACGAATAATGGTTAATGTATCGGTTCTCGTCCGATCCCCGCAATCAACCAACATTGGGTACGGTCAGTACTAAGATGGGGAACAGCTTGAAAACACCGCGTGTTGTTGGCATCAAGCTGCCTATTTGCTGTCGCTCCATGTAACCTAGGGTAAAAAAACGTACACTCATGTGCGCACATTAAACAATCTATTGCTCATAAGCTGCTCACGTACGTGCGCAATTTCGATTGCTGAAATTTTCTAATTTAGACTTTATAGAAAATGAGGCCGTCTCAGACCGACATGTTTCCATGTTTTATCATTCTGCAAACAACTCACGAGCAGTAAATCAACTCATAGCTCACGGACGCGAGTGTGTGCATTTATGATAAGTCACTCCATGTGCGCGCTCCATAAGTGCGTTAAACGCATGTGGAGCCCTACAGAGTGCACCCTACACCCTACACCCTACACCACCCTACATAGTGCACATAAGTGTGCGTTCTCTTTAACGAACGTATGAAGTGCTTACAGGGGAGAGTTTCTATAAATGCACATACACTCGCGTTTGTGAGAGAAAATAAAAATGCTCACAGCCAATTACTCATGCGCGCGTGCGTTTAATAATTGCTCGTTGGGTAGTGTACACTCTCGAGCAACTCATGAGTGTGCGCTTCCTTACCCAACCACAACACTGTGCGAACATTCTCATATGTATCGGTTCTCGCCCGATCACCGCAATCAACCAGCGTCGGGCCCGGTTAGTACTTAGTTTTTTAGTTATTTAATTTCTAAGAAAAAAAAACGGCCGGACCGATTTTGCTGAGAACTTACTCATATCTGAGTTGCGTAATTGCGCGTGAAATGAACTCAAGCCCATGTCAATATCATCTTTGGTTCTCGAGATAGTCAATTACGAACTAATTCCGCACATACATACATCTCTTTAAAAACCTTGGATTTAGATTCTGGTGACCACGAAACCTGGAGATATGTATGTCAAATTTTGGAATTCGCAAAGTCGGCTCCACTACAATAACTTCCCACAAGGGAAGTTAAAAATATTTTGTTTACTAAAACTCTGTGTTGTCGAACACACTACAGGCAATAAGAAGTTTAAGAGCAGCTACATATCACAGAAAACAGAATTTACTTACATTTCAGAATGTCCTTTGAAGGAAATGTATATTTTTGCTCTTTGCGCATTTGTTCTGAAATATTTTTATTTTGTTTTATGAGTAAAAAAAGAAATTCAAACTTTGTTGTGATCATCGAATAATTGTTCAATATTATTTGGGGCAAGAGCGGGTACCTAGCGCCATTTTCTAATTGGTCAAAGGGGAATAGTGGATAGAAATCTACAAAGCTTTGCCAATGTCTCGTATTTATTTTAGACAGATCATGAGCATAAATAATTAGTTAAATTTTTAATTTATTTTATAATACAATTTGCACATCGACTAGGTCTCGGGATCTGTTTATATTTTTTTAAAATTGAATTATTGGCAATGAAAACAAAAGCCGCAACTTAATTTAACGAATTAAGAAAATACAAAAGACACTAGAAAAGATCAGAAGAAATCTACTTTCTTTAATAAAAAAAAAAACTAAATCGTTGCATAAATACAACAAGGCAGGTAGTAATTATCAGGATATTTTGTCACGCCAATTGGATCATATTTCGATATATATGTATTTAAATCTAAGTTTTAAAATATAATACGAATTGGAGAAAAGAAAATTAAATATTTGTTAAATACTAAACAAATAAAATTGGTTGTACTAAAATAGATATGCTTTAAGGCGGCTAATTATCTCAATTGCTTCCACTACTTTTACATGTATATAAAAGAAAATATACAAATTCGTATCAAAAAATTGAATGCATTGAATGCAAAACGTACCATCTACCATTTAAAAATGATAAATAAAATTAAATAATTGCTTTAATATTTTAAATATGCTTTTCTATAAATAATAATAATCGCAAGGCACTAATTAAATGCTTCTTTCTGTTGTTTTCTCTAAGATTAAATGGATTTTCTTATAATGCTTAATTGAACGTCATACATATAGAAATAAATTATTTTGCAATTACCAAATAAATCTCCGAAAATTAATTTAAGGCAGCTATGGTTTTCTTCATCCGATTCGGACGAATCCTTAGAATTATATTTCGATATTCGTTTTTTTTATGTTTTTTCGTAAGATTGTTTTATTTATTTTTTTTTATAGTTGAAATGCGAAAAAAAAAAATAGAAAAAGATACGAATTAACACATCTTGAAGTAACCAGCGCAAATTGGCGCAAATGGCTTTGATTTTCTGATTTTAAAATGAGTCTGATGATGATGGAGTAAAGTATTGTGGAACGAATGCACGGTCTTGCTTTACGGATGTAAGTAAATAAACAAAACTACTTTAGTAAACCAATTTTATTGCCAATTTTAAAATATTTATGCAAACAATTAAATGTGCATTTATGTTTAAGCTACGGATGGATCGGTGTATCTATATAGTGTGGATGAAAAATCAGGCAAATGATCTGTCGATGAAATTTCTTGCCGAGATTCTGAAGGACAATATACTGTCTACAATTTATTTTTTATTAATCCATTGAATGTGCGATAAATATGCAATCGTGCCCTCCATATTTAACATTTGTGTATGAAACTATATACATATGTTCAGGACAAGAGGAGTGTACAGAGATACATAGTGGGTAATCACTAATGTTTGATTAAATTTTTCTGAAATTATCTGATTTTATATATTCTGCGAAAGAGCAAAGAAGACGACATAGCACGAATAAGGAACGCGATTTGCGAGTATGCTCCTGGAATGTCGGAACTCTGTCCTGGAGCTGTTCATAAATTGGAAATAATTCTCACGCAGTACAAGGCGGATATACTGGAAGGTCATCGACCTTTAGAGGCATCAAAGGCAGATTTTACAACATCAGCCTCACATGTGCACACGCCCCTACCGCAGAGGCTGAGGACCCTATCAAAGAGGACTTCTATGATCTCTTGGGCAACTCCTACGGAGCTTGTCCGGAGTAGGATGTTAAAATTGGTAAGGAGAAGACCTTTGACGGAGTGATCGGAGAGCACAGCCTCCACGATACAACAACGGCTTCCGACTTACGGACTTTGCGATAACTCATAATGCGGTGATAAGTAGCACAAGATTTCCCCCAAGCGAATCCACACAACAACCTGGCGATCTGCGGATGGTCGAACCGCCAACCAAATCGAACATGTGCTCATTGACGCAAGACACTAGTCAAACATCCTGGATAAGCGAACATTCAGAGGGGAAAACGTCGACTCTGACCATTTCTTCGTAGCAGCGAGATTTAGAGCTCGAATGTCCAATGTTAGAAAGCTGCACCAGTCTACCATGAGGAGATTAGACATTGGACGCCTGAGCACACCGAATATTATCAGAGTCTACAGGGAGTAATTGAGCGAAAGGCTCTTCGGTATGCTTACGAGCACAAATGTCAACAGTATGTGGCTGCATTGCCGATCAGCCATTCGGGCAATAGCTGAGAACACCTTAGTGTTCCTACCATCCCCGACAAGAAACACGTGGAATGAGATGTCGAATGTGAGCAGAAAAAGGCAGCAACCGACGGGGCGTACCAAAAGGCGCTGCAGCGAAAAACCAGTGCAGCGCGAGAGGAGTATCGAGCCAGAAAAAGAGAAGAGAAAAAACTGCTGCGACTAAAGAAAAGAATCTTCGCTCAAGGATATCGAGGAGTCTAGGGACAAACATAAAGTATGGGCCTTTCATAAGAAAGCAAAAAGCCTTAAGGAGGCTTCAAGAAAGGCAACCAGGCTCTTCGAAATTTCGAGGGTAATCTTGTTACCGACCCGCTGATGGCTTGCCGTTAGAGCTTTTAAAGGCTGGTGGCGATGTTCTGGTAGGGGACATGCATCAGATCACGTGTGGAATTTGGGAAGATGAAAGCATGCCCGACGACTGGTTTATCAGCTCCCTTTGCCTCATCCACAAAAAAGGCGATCCTACCTCTTGCAAGAACTATAGTGGTATATTCCTTCTCAATGTCGCATACAAGATCCTGTCCAGGGTACTGTGTGAACGTCTACAGCCTTTTTGCACCGCACTAATCGGCAGCTACCAGTGAGGCTTCCGGCCCGGCAAATCAACTAGAGACCAAATTTTGACACTTCGACAAATCCTGGAAAAGACCAACGAGTTTCGAATCGATACACACCATCTTTTCATCGATTTCAAAGCCACATACGACAGCATTCATCGTGAAGAACTGTTTGGCGCGATGGCCGCATTCGGGATCCCGGTAAAACTGAGCCAGTTGTGCCGCGCCACGCTGAAAAACACGCGATGCACCGTGCAATTCGGTTCTAGGACCTCGGAACCATTCGAAACATGCACCGGATTTCGGCAAGGAGATGCGCTGTCATGTGACTTCTTCAACCTGGTGCTGGAGCAGATTGTGCGACGGGCAGGCGTCAACAGGGAAGGCACTATCTTTTACAAGTCCATCCAGCTGCTAGGATACGCGGATGATATCGACATCATAGCGTGTTCCCGCCGTGGCATTGTGGAAGCATTCACGGCGATTGAAGAACAGGCGAAACGAGTTGGTCTTAGGATCAATGAGGACAAAACGAAATACATGCTGTCAAGCAAAAACCAATCCGTCGCTCACCACCTGGGACAATATATAACAATTGACAGCTACAATTTCGAGGTAGCTAAGGAGTTTGTCTACCTCGGGGCAAACGTAAATTCCACAAATGACACCACAGTGGAGATCTGGCATAGAATCGCCCTTGGCATCCGCTGCTACTTCGGCTTGTCCAAACAACTGGGGTCAAAACTCCTCACTCGAAAGACCAAAGTCATGCTTTACAAAACGCTCATATTGCCAGTCTTGCTGTACGGAGCCGAAAGCTGGACGATAAGCAGGACAGCGGAGCTGATTTTGGGTTCTTTCGAAAGAAAAATTCTGCGCCGGATATTTTGTCCCGTCTGTGAGGAAGGTGAATGGAGTAGAAGACACAACCGCGAACTCTACGAGCTGTACCAAGATATGGATGTAGTCCGGAAGGCACGGATCCGTCGAACACATTGGCTCGGCCACATCGAGCGCATGAACACCAACACTCCAGCTAAGAGGGTCTTCGACTCTGAGCCTTCTGGTTCGAGAAGAAGAGGAAGACCGAATCTCCGGTATAAAGACCAAGTAATCGCGGATGTAAGATATCTTGGTCTTGACAACTGGAAGCAGCGTGCCCGGGACCGTCAAGGATGGAAGGCAGCTATAGCTCAGGCTCAGATCCTCCATAGATCGCTGGCCTGATAAGTAAGTAAGTAAGCACATGAAAGCACGTAATAAAAGAAAACTCCATACTACGAGCCAAGGAATTGTCTAACATCAACATAACCATCAAACCAACATTTATTTTTTTAATTTTTTTAATTTAAGATGAAACATGACATCGGAAATGTATCTTTACCCGAAAATGATTTCATGAATTGTCATGAAGGTGGCTCTAGACATAAAGCTTCTATAACAGGTGCATCTACGTTAACGTAGCAAAAAAAAAAAAAAAAAAGAAAAATAAAAAATAATATAAAACAGTCCATCGCATCAAATACTAAAACAAATTAATTTAAATAAACAAATAAATATTCAGTCGATGTACAATATTGCATATTTCAATACACTTCATTTTGTTTTTATATTTTCACTTTTTTTTCCGGTCGATGATCATTTTTGGGATTTATTTATAACGAGGGGGGATAGTTCATGGGGCAGGCCAGATGTGCTTGTCTCAACAAAACAACACAAATTGATCCTTTTAAAATCGAATTTGTTCAACAATTTTCTTAGTAAGCATACAATCTACGTATCTATTGGTAGCGGACGTACACAATTTTTTTTTGTTGCAATTTAAATAGTATCCTTTTTAAAATAGTTTGTTTTTTTTTTAAATAAATTATACAGAAATCAAACAATTAACAAGAAAACATATATTCGTCCATTCCTCTGTTAACTTATGGATGAAGATATAACAAACCGAAAAACAAAACCAAATTAGATAATTTTTCTATCGTCAATTTTTTTTTTTTTTTCTATAAATAATTTTAATTCTGTTTTACACTAATTTTTTTTATGTAAAAAAAAATATATTTCTTTTTGTATATTAAGTCAAACCATGACCAGAAGTTCTGTTTGTTCTGTGTTATGATGAGTGTATTACGATCTTTTTCTTCGTTTGCATTGTTCTGTTTTGAGTTCTTGCAATTTGTTAGGTTTATGTTTTTACAAATGCCTTTTTCACAGTTTTTTTTTTTGGTTAGTGCAAGTGCAACATGATGCTATCGCGATAGCTATGGATCTACTTACCCATGGAATTTTTTTTTTCTCTCTAATAGGTACTCTGGGAATACTAAATGAATTATTTTTCTCCAAAGGAGATAAACCGATTTATAGAATACCTTACCATGTTTTTTTGGTTTTAATTTGCTACTTATAAAACTTAGAAATATTAAAAAAATAAAACATTTAAATAAAAAAATTAATTTGTGCGCTAAAATAAATTCGAAACCGCACTAGTTCTAAATGCACTAAAAAACCTTCGAAACTCTAAGTACAAAAATATTCAAAGAACGTCAAAGAGTAACGAATTAATCTCATTTTAAAAAGAGAATTATCTAATCTTGCAAAAAAGTTTATCTACTTGAAAAGGTTTGATTTTTCTGTGTCAAAAAATAAACATTTTAAATTAACATTTTAATTCGATGTATTTAATTATACTTTTGATCAATCTGTAAAAATTCTCTATTGCATTACACTACTTGAATCGAACAAAGTATCTGGAAAATGTATCTAATTTTTTGATTGTTCTTCAAAATTAAATATGTATTTTAAGGAACATTTTCTACGAGCTGGATAATTGGAAAATTAAATAAACTGATTTGCAAAATAATATTTTCAAAATTCATACAATAACCAAAGGCATAAGAAGCTGGGCTACATGAACAAAAACAATAGAAAACAAATTAAAAAACAAAATATTTAAAGGATTAGGGGTTAAAGGATATGAAAAGTAGAGTGAAATTAAATGAAAAAAAAAAAGAAACCAAAGTGGAAATACAAGGATCAGAAATAATATTGAATAACAACTCAAGTTAGTTCCTTCGACGGATGTTTTTCACAAAAGCTTTCCGTTTTGCTATTCCAGATTTTGAATTTAACATTTTCGTACATTTGGTGTTGGATACAAAAAAAAAAAAAAAATATATTCGGCAAGGAGTTGTATCCTTACCTTTTAGTAATTTTTTGTATATAAAGCGCGAATTTGATACTTACTGAAGCGTCGCATGAGATTCCCAGCAAACGAGGGTGATGGGTCGCCCTTACCACTGCGTGATCGTAGATCACAGACTTGATATTTTATATTTGGCACGGAAAGTAGTCGTTGATCACGTTTATCTTTCTTTTTATAACGTGGCGGAGCTACAGGCGGTTGATCGTCGTCATTGTCGAAGAGCGGCAGATCGACCGGTCGTGATGCATGACCACCTTCGACAGTTGACGCAAGAGATTTGGCTACTATGGGCTCCTCGATAAAGTCGACACGTTTTGATGACGGAACAGCCTGAGGTGTCGACATAGTACGCTCCTTTTTTCCACGCATAATGACGATACGATCGTGTATAGCGATCTTTGGGACACTTTGAGCAATATTCTGAGTGGAATTTGACTGAGACCCCGAGAGGCTTGTAGGCTCAGAGATATCAGAATTACTGCCATATCTACGATTTATAGTCTGATCGATTGTGTTATCGGGAGCGATTTCTTTATTTTCCATTTCACTCAGACTGGATACGATCTCTTTTTCGATTTGCTCCATGTAATCGGTCTTATCTGTGTCGGTCGGCGATGATTCCGACAACATGTCCGGCGATATTTCAACCGGTGATAGTGGTGTCCCATCTGTTGGGGCACAATAAAAAACAGACGTACCCTTCGATATTGGATCGTCACCGGTTGGTGTTGGAGCTGTCTTAGATATCTTCATATTTACTTTCGATAATTGACGTTTTAAATTGAATGCCTTCCAGGGAATTGATTTACGGCGACCTTGAGCATCGCTCGGTATTGCTGGTTGCTCTTCTGAGGTAGGACTGTTTGTGTTAGTGGTGCTAGTTGGGGGATTTTCAAGTGCTTCACTAGCAGGCGATATTGGACGGGAGGGAGAGGTTGATTGTTCTCTAGCAACAATTGACGGTGATGATGATGATTGTGCTGTTTGGGTAACTATTGTAGCGGTGATTGTCTCATGAGGTAAAGAGGACGGCATCTGGGTAACTTTTTGTGGGCTACTTGATACCTCGTTCAACTAAAGCAAGTGTTTTGTTTGGTTTGTTGTTGTTTTTGTTGTAAAGTATTTAAGATCATTTTATTTTCTGTTAAATTACTTTTCTTCCAAAAAAAAAAAAAAAACAAAACAATGGCGGATCGTATTACTAAAAACAAAAACCCTATTCTTACTTGATAACGCATTTGCTGATACTGACGCTTCCCAAAGCAGTAAGTTTTTCATTGAATAGTGGACGAGTTAGTTAGAGTTTCAAGTCAATGACTGGACCTATTGGAAACAGACAGAAGACAGCATTGTGTTTTGGAAGCATTAGATTCCTCTCTATCGTTTTTACCCCATTGGATGATGCTATGGATATCGAAATTGGAATTGGATTAGAAGTAACAGGCAAGAGAACATTTATAAGAATGAGAAAGAGTGTCGGAGACAAAACGGAGCCCTGGGGAACACCAGCATTTACAAAGTGAGTGTCAGACTTGAATCCGTCCAAGACAATTTATCAGCGTTTCAATGACCTTAGTGCAATGGGTCAGTAATTAGAGAGAGAAGAAGATTCGCCTTTTTTGAGAATAGGACAAATGCTGTTCTCCATCTACTCGAATAGAGCCCAGAAGAGTAGGAAAGGTGAAAAGGTTACGCAGTGGTTTTGCCGGCGTAGAAGAACACCTCTTCAGAATTATTGGGGAAATACCATCTGGGCCAGCGGATTTGCGTATGTCAAGTTCTTTAAGAACCCTTGCAACTGTACGAGTACGAAAGTTAATTTGTTTCATGGTGAAATGAACGTACTCCAGAACAGGCGGTGACAAAGATGATTTGGGGAGCTGTGAGTTTGCTGCGAAATGGGCAGCAATTATATTAGCTTTGTCTAAGGGATTGTGAGCACCGTGGCGCAGTGGGTAGTGTGTTGGCCTCTGACGTCGACGACTCGGGATCGAATCCCAACACAGCCATGTCATCGAACGTGTTTTTCACTGTGTTTCTCCTCAGCGGGGTTCTGACAAAACCCCCTGTAGTAAAATTGTCATGAAAAGCTTCTCGAAATTCGCCGTTCTGAACCGGCAATAAACTGTAGGTCCCTTTCACCTATGTGAAAATGAAATCACACACAACATGGAAGATTGAGAGAAGCTCGGCTCAGGTTCTTCATGGACTGTAACGCCAACATACATACATACAAGGGATTGACAGCTGGAAGGTCATTGTGACTGAGCGTGGGTATAGACGACGAGATGGAGTTCTTGATATTTTTAACGAAAGACCAAAAACTTCTGCTAACTTTGGGGCATTGTAGAATCTTACGCCTCAGTTTCTGGTCATGTAAAAATTTGGCTCGTCGAATGTGGGAGTTGCAGTCATTTCTGGCGTATATAGGGCGTCGTGGCGCAGTGGTTAGTATGTTGGACTCTGGCGCACGATGAGCGATGTTCGGACCAACGCCATAGAATGTTTATTTTGCGGCGTCCCTCCTCGGCGGGGTACTAGCAAAACCCCACGTAGTATACTTGCCAAGAAAAAGCTTCTCGACTCAAGCCCTTCGGAATCGGTATTAACCTGTAAGTCCCTTTCACCTGTGTAAAAACAAGTGAATCACACACAACATGGGTGATTGAGAGAAGCTTGGCTCTGACCCTTCATGGGCTGTAAAGCCACCAAAGCAAGCAAGCAAGCACATATCTTTTCCGGTTTTTCTTGGTGGTGTTTGCCTTATAATTCCGAAAGCTTATCTTTCTCAACCTGGTAACCTCTTTGCAGCTCCAGTCAATCCACGATTTATCCTCCCGCTTTAGACTGCTTACCCTATTAGGGATAAGATTGCTTATGCCAGTGTTGATAATGTTTGTAATCATATCAGCCGCAGCGTCCACGTCGTTGTCGAGAAAGCATAACGACCAGTTAAAGCTCCAAAAGATGTTGTTAAGGCCGCATCAATTAGCTTTCTTATATTCCCATATTATTCTCTTAGGAGCTTTTTTGCTTTAACTGAGTGGAGTGAGTATGGGAATTTAGCTCATATGACACAGTGATCAGACGAGCCTACAGGAGACAGTACATCTAAAATCTATTTATCAGGTTGAGAGGAAAGAAACAAGCTCAAGATTTTGGCGGCATGACTGGCAATATCCGGGATACGGGACGGCTCATTCACAAGTTGAGTTAATTGGTTAAACTCAGCGAAAATTTCGACATACCTTCCTTCGGGTATTATCTGTCCAGAATGTTGAAGCCACTGAGAATTGTGAACATTGAAATCGCCCGCTAAAACGATTTCAGTGCGAAGAAACAGGGAAAAAATTCTTTGGGTGGAGTCGGACAGTGCATCAAACGCGTCGAATGTGACGCCTCTGTCCAGGTTTGGGCTTCTATAAAGAAAACAGTAGTGAGTTGTGTGCTTACGAAGAGTAAATTCAAGCCATAAGAAAACAAATTCCGAGGTGGATGTTTGGCTATACTGCGAAAGCAGCTGGTAAGCGATATCGCTTCGCACATAGAGACCGCGAGACCACGGTGAGAAACAAATAATGGCACTAAGCAATATCCAGGAAGAATAAAATCCGAACGATCAGACTTTTCATCAACCTGTGTTTCACAAATTGCCAAAACAGCCGGTTTGTGGAGAGAGACATGGACATACGTGGCAAAGAAATTCTTTCTTAAACCACGAATATTGTAGAACTGCACAGAGAAATCCCTCATCAATGCAGCATGCAAACATTAACGGACGCAACACCAACTAAACACCATCCATTATCTGGTGAAAAAAGTATAAGATTTTACGATGAGTGAAGTCACTGGCACACTGCCTTCGGGAAGCGTTGGATTGATCTAAGTTACTATGGACATCCAAATTAATTTGGGACTCGCAAACATTCTTCTATTAGTAAACCACATATCCACAAAATGCAGAATCATTTTCTTTTTACATCTTATTTAATTTGATCTTCCTTCTCTGGTTAGGTTAGCGCTTTATCGATTGCTTTTTATGTTAAATCACTGCGATACACGGGTAAAGCTAGTTACTTCACATTTTACGTTATATTTTAATAAAACAAAAAACAGACTAATTAAATTAAAAAACAAAATAACATAAAATAAAATCAAACTGATGAAGCAAATTAAAGGAAAAGGACAAGATTCTGCTCTTATATAGCGGTAATATACGAAATTGAATTTTGAACATTTTAAGTTTAGAGTTTAAGATTGTTTCGATTTTCTTATAGCAAAATATTGAAAAAGAAAAAAAAAAAAATGATTTAAACAGAATGCTTGCAAATAAAATTGACGAAAAACAAATAAAGTCAAATGCGTTCTCAAATGTAGCTGCGATATGCCTGATTGTAATTTGCTGATGATTAAGCAAGCGTTTAACGATTAATTATAAATAAATTCGATTTTTTTTGTTAGCAAAATTTTGAATAAAAGAATTTTAGCTGCGTGTCAGTGTGTACTGGAATTTGCTACAATTCGATTATTCTGGTTTTATATAGTATTTTTGGATATATCGTGGGAATTTTAAGATTTTAAGAAACAACTCGTTTTATGAAAATAAAATAAAATCCCCCCGTGATGACACGAAGGGTGGTAAACGAGTAACAAAGGCCGGAGCAGCGTATCCGACATGCGCTGGCCCGTAAAATAGCGAGCAGAAGCCGGTGCAGCCGAACAACTAGCAGCTCTGTTAGTAAGTCCATGCGCTGGCCCGTAAAATAGCGAGCAGAAGCCGGTGCAGCCGAACAACTAGCAGCTCTGTTAGTAAGTCCTATTTTCACCTCCTCGTGGTGCCACCTGGGGATTTCTATTTGAAATCGCGAACGGAAAAGGGCGAAGGGCGAAGGGCGAGTCTCTTGCGCCACAATACAGGATAAGTGTCGGTTAGGCTATGGTCCGGCAAGCCATACCTGGAAAAAAACCAACATGTCAAAAAACCGGGAAAAAAAAAAACGGACGGATCAACCGATGACGACCCAGGAAACAACCAAAGGAAAAGGAAGAATGATATTCGGCTTTTTACGTGGGACGTAAGGTCCCTCAACAGACCACGTGCAGCCGAACAAAGCGCGGAGGCCCTAGACTGTTATAAGACAGATATTACCGCAATCCAGGAAGTGCGATGGGATGGACCGGGCAAAAAGAGTATAAGAAATTGTGACATCTATTACAGCGACTGCTACAAGGAGAGAAGGCAACGCTTATTCGGATGCGGATTTGTTATTAGAGGTAGACTTAGGCAAAAAGTCTTGAACTTCCGGCATATAAGCGAACGCCTCATGAAAATCCGCATCAAAGCTAAATTCGCATCAGCCTAATTTGCGCGCCCACGCCCCCACCGAGGACAAGGATAACGCTACAAAAGACGACTTCTACGACCTACTAGATAGGACATATGCCCGATGTCCCAGTTACGATGCTAAAATCGTACTGAGAGACTCTAACGCAAAACTGGGCAAGGAAATCGCCTTTGATAGGGTTATTGGCAAGCACAGCCTACACAACACCACGTCCGAAAATGGATTTAGGCTGATAGACTTTGCAACGGGGCGAAATCTTCCAGTTGCTAGCGCGCGTTTCCCACATCTCAACATCCACAAAGGTACTTAGCGACATCCGGATCAATCAACCGTCAACCAGATTGACCACATTGCCATTGATAGCAGGCACGCATCCGATATTCTGGATGTACGATCATTTAGAGGAGCCAACATCGACTCGGACCACTAACTTGTGGCAGTCAGGTTACGACTACGAATATGCCTGGCCCAGAAAATCGAGTGAGGCCAGCGGCATACAACGTCGCAATGAGCCTATGCCAATAGCGTCTCCCTCAAGCTCTCGGAAAACCCTCCAACATCCGCTCAGACCGTACAACACCAATGAACCAAAGATAAGTGTTACGTCGACAAGCCAGAGACAATTGACGCTTTAAAGGACAATATTCGTGAAGCCATTGGTGAAATAGAGCTGCACACAATCGATAATGTGCTTAAAAATTGGACCGATCGTGTAGGCTACTGCATGGCCAGTCGAGGCAGCCATTTGAATGAAATTATTTTCCATTATTAACCGGAACGATTGTACTTTCAAATAAAAAAGAAATTTGCGAAAATGTTCAGTAGTTTTTTTTTTGTAGCATTTTCAAAAAAAAAAAAGGCGGACCCTTTAGTAGTATTCTGAACATTCATACCAATTTTTAGCTCTATGGGAATTTTTGTAACCTTCAAAGTCTTATTTGACTGGACTGCTAGACGTCAATGAGGCATTCGCAAGCATTGAAGCAGAAGCGGCGAAAGTGGGTCTAAGGGTAAATGGGGACAATACCAAATATATGCTGTCATCCAAGAAAGACGCACAACACCGACGTCTTGGTCAGAACGTCACCTTCGGCAGCTATATTTTTGAAGTAGTCAAGGACTTCGTCTACCTTGGCTCGATAGTGACAAGGAGCAACGACACCAGCGCTGAGATAAAACGCAGAATAACTCTTGCCAATCGCTGCTTCTTCGGGCTCAAGAGGCAATTGAGTAGTAGAGCTCTCTCTCGAAAAACTAAGCTATCCCTCTACAAAACCTTAATCATCCCGGTCCTCCTCTACGGCGCTGAGGCTTGGACGTTATCATAAGCGGATGAAGAGGCTCTTGGACGTTTCGAGAGGAAAATTCTGCGTGCAATCCTTGGTCCCGTTTGTGTAAACGGAGAATGGAGGAGGAGATTCAACCAAGAACTGTACGGGCTGTACAGCGACATCGGCCTGGTTAGACATCTTCAGATCTAACGTCTAAGATGGCTAGGCCATGTAGAGCGAATGGACAATTACGCTCCGGCCCGAAGAGTCTTCGACTCCAACCCCGAGGGACGACGGCATTTAAGGTGGCGCGCACAGATGGAAGGGGACCTCAACCAACTAGGCGTGCGGCACTGGAAGCGGCTGGCTAAAGATCGGGCCGGGTGGAGAGGCTTGTTGGTTGAGGCCCTGGTTCACCCTGAACTGTAGCGCCATCAAAGAAGAAGAAGAATTGCTAGATAGTCGTTTCAAGAAGCTAATTCCAGATACACACTGAATTTTGAGCAAAGACAAATTATAAAAGCGCGCGTTAAATTCGTAACAAAATTCTACAAACAAATGTTAATATTTCATAATTTTAAAATTAGATAAAAACTTGCTTTTGTTGTTTTATAAAACATTTAAAAATGTTTTAAATAATTGTTGGTTCTGATTTATGCTTCAATAATCAAAGAACTACTAAAAATGGATTTTTCTGATTTCTAACACTGTTTCTTAAGACCACCTTGCTATGGTAGGCATTATGATTATTACCTTTGCTTTGCAAATATTTTTTTTATTTTCAATAAATAAAAAGTCTGCGATACAATATTCTTCTGGTTATGCTATGACTTTCGATTTTTATGAATAACAAGATGTATTCAGTCACTTCTATAGAGCGACCTTATTTTAATTTTTGAAAGTCCTTTTGTTTTTTTTTTTGGTAATTTTCATTTAAGATAATTAAAATAAAATACTAAACTCAAATCTAGTAAGTGAATTAAAATCCAAATAAAGTCTACATCATCAAACAACCATAAATTATATTAAAAAAAAAAATGAAAAATAAAAACTAAAAATGAAAAAGATCAAAGAGGTCCTGATCGCAAATGTATTAAAAATGTGATCGGAAAAATAAAAAGAACAGAATTGTTCAGGATCTTACGGTGTATAGCGAACTTACCTGGTCTATGCTAGGTGAACGAGCATGTTCATCTTTATTATTATCACCACGTTTTGGGCTCTTGGGTACCCGAGAATATGGATCCTGCGCTCCATATAAATCGGGACTAGCAAGACTAAGGAGACAGACTTTTTGCACGGTATCGACAACAGCTAAACCGTATTCATTGCCATAAGCCATTCTAGAAATACATTAATTGGTTTCTTTTTTGTTTTTCTTTTTTTTTAAATATAAAGCTGTGGAAAGCGATTAATTTCCCTATTTTTTTAGTTTCAAATAATTATGAAAACTACAACAATAGGGGCGGGAGATTCTAGATATGCAAACAATCTATCGTCTCATTACGAAACAATAAATGAAAATAGAAATTAAAATGTTCGAAATTAAAGAAAACATGTAGATCTAAGTGAATATATGGATGTGTACTCACAGGCCATAGCTGGAATTTAAACAAAGTGATGTTATTTGTCCGGGATGACAGCCTTGTGTCCAGGGTGTTAGGCAAACCAGTTGCGCCTGAAATCCTGGGGGTTTTCTTTGCGCCCCTGGTCTTACCCTCAGCATACCATCTGTCTATTTATTTGATTTACATATATAATAAGTGAAGGTGAGGTTTATAAAAAGGTTTAGATTTACCTACCTTCTTTTCATTATCTACAGCGTCAGCGGTTTTTGGTGCCTGGCGAGGAACAAATTCACAATCAGGACTACCACCATCACCATCATCGAAACTTTCATATTTAATTGGTATCTCAAGAACCAATATTTCTGAGGTACTTTCTAACTTTCTAAACTTAAATAGTATCACGTGACCACTCGTCCCGGCAATACACAACCTTCTTGATTCAGGACATAATGTTATTATCTGTATACCCAGGGGATCATCATCTGCATTGTCTATTGATCTGGATTTCGGTCGCTCGAAGATCTTGCCCGTTTTTAATTTATACAAAATCTGTAACAATGAAATTAATCGATTATATAAAATCAATTGGTTAGACAAAGTGGTGGGTTTGTTTTTTTTTTTTATAGCTTGCACAGGTTCAAGAGTCATACCCTTATGATGTTTGTCACACCACCCTGACCGGAGTGCAGATGATTTGTGTTCTAGATGTTCGTTCACCACTTTCCAGAGGTGGTTGTCCTAGATAGGATTCGAGAGCAACCCGACTGAATGTTTACGTTGGATGTACATAGTTTTCAGCAAATGTTCCATGCCATTATGGTGTTCTATTAGAACTGCACACACAGAGTACGAATTTGAAGTGACCATATACTGTGTGTTGGTTAGATGCGAACAAGCCCATGCAGCAAAACAAGAGGCATATAAAGGCATGCTGCAACGACGGACGAGAGCTGCTCGCGAAATCTATGAGCAGAAGAGAAGAGAGGAATACGAGCTTTTCAGAAGCAAGAAGAGAGAGCACGGAAAGCGTGTGATCGAGGAGATGGAGAGATGCTTCCGCAGGAATGACGCCCGTAAGTTTTACAACAAGGTAAAACGAACATGCCATGGCTACAAAGCCAGAGTGGCGGCCTGCAGGGATGAAAATGGAGAACTGGTAGTAGAGTCGCAGTCGATGCTGAGGATTTGGAAAGACCACTTCTGCAAACTGTATGATGGCGATGACAGACAAGATACCGCTGTCAGGCTGAACGATCCGTTCGTAATGGACGACGATGTAAGGGAATTCCGTCCACCCGACCTAGACGAAGTCAAAATAGCGATATCGAGACATAAGTCTAATAAAGCCGCGGGCGCAGATGGCCTGTCTGCTGAGCTTCTTAAGGCGGCTGGAGATGAGCTGGTAGGGTGCATGCACCATCTCATTTGCAAGGTATGGTCAGAGGAAAGCGTGCCCGACGAATGGAATCTCAGCATCGTTTGCCCGGTCCATAAGAAAGGAGACCCCTATAACTGCGCCAACTATAGGGGAATAAGTCTCCTTAACATCGCATATAAGATCTTCTCTGCCGTATTGTGTGAACGCCTGAAACCGTTTGTGGATAACCTGATCGGCTCTTATCAGTGTGGTTTCAGGTAAATCCACAATAGACCAAATATTTACGCTACGGCAGATCTTGGAGAAGATCCAGGAATACCAAATCGACACTCACCACCTCTTCGTCGATTTCAAGGCCGCGTATAACAGCGTATATAGAGACGAGCTGTACAAAGCCATGTCTAGTTTTAACATCCCTGTCAAACTCGTCCGACTGTGCAGGATGACAATGGAGAATTCTCGTTGCTCCATTAAGGTCGGTAATGAGCATACCGAGACCTTTGATGTTAAAAAAGGATTTAGGCAGGGCGACGCGCTGTCGGGCAACTTTTTCAACATCGTGCTTGAAAAGATTGTGCAAGAGTCACTGGCCAACACAAGAGGTACGATTTATTTCAAGTCTACGCAATTGCTTGCATACGCCGACGATATTGACGTAACTGGACGAAAACAGCACACGTCAATGAGGCTTTCGTGAGCATTGAGGTAGAAGCGGCTAAGATGGGTCTCAAGGTTAATGAGGGTAAAACCAAATATCTGCTTTCATCTAAAAGAGACGGACAACACCGACGTATTGGCCAGAACGTCACCATGGGCGGATATAACTTTGAAGTGGTCAAGGAATTCGTCTACCTTGGCTCACTGATAACCAGCGACAACAACACCAGCGCTGAGATAAAACGCAGAATCACTCTTGCCAACCGCTGTTTCTTTGGGCTCAAGACGCAATTGAGAAGTAGAGCCCTCTCTCGGAAAACCAAGGTGACACTATATAAGACCTTGATCATGCCAGTCCTCCTTTACGGCGCGGAGGCTTGGACTTTAACAAAAGCGGATGAAGATGCCCTTGGTCGTTTCGAGAGGAAAATTCTGCGCGCTATCTACGGTCCCGTTTGTTCAAACGGTGTAAGGAGGAGAAGATATAACGAAGAACTGTACGGGTTGTACAGCGACATCGGCCTGGTACGACGTCTACGGATACAGCGTCTAAGGTGGCTAGGCCATGTAGAGCGCATGGAAGATACAGCTCCGACCCGAAAAGTCTTCGAATCCACTCCAGAAGGAAGGCGCGGCAGAGGACGGCCGCATCAGCGGTGGCGCACGCAGGTGGAAGAGGACCTCAACCAACTGGGCGTGCGGCACTGGAAACAGCTGTAGCGCCACCTAAGTAAGTAAGTAAGTATATACTGTGATCCTGCCCCATTCACAAAAGCTGTATTGCACGATTTTTCCGTATAGGAGTTACATTTGGGGGAGAGCGAGCGAGCAAACAGAGCAAAGGAGCTGATCGCGTTTAACGTGGCAAACGCCAGCTTCGATCTCTGTCCCTACTCAATTCATGTTGACACACAGCCTCAGAGCGGTATCCCCGGGCATCCGCAAAGTAGACAACCGATGTGTGCAGCGACCCGACCCCTTGTTCCTGGGGAAAGAGGAACCTGGCCCTCTAGGTCGGGGGTTATGCTTAAGGGCAACATCCCTATCATGGAAAAAGTAAATATGCATCATGGATACGCACGGATACAAAGCTGATGACCTTGTAAAGGAATTAAATGATTTGAAAGCCTACACCTGGAATTTGAGGTCCCCTAACAGACCGGGTACAGGCGATTAATTGGAGCAAACCCTTAGCTGCTATAAAGCAGATATAACCGCACGCCAAGAAGTGCGATGGGTAGACCAGGCAAAAGACGGATGAAAAACTGCGACATCTACTACGGAAACTACTATAACGAAAACAAACAGCGCTTATTCGGGTGCGGATTCGTTATTCGAGGAAGGCTCCGACAAAAAGTCTTATCCTTCCGAGATGTAAGCGAACGCCTCATAACAATCCGCATCAAAGCTAAATTTGGAAACATTAGCTTGAAATGCGCTCACGCCTTAACCAAAGAAAAGGACGATCGCCTCAAAGAAGAATTCTACGATCGCCTAAACAGAACCTATACCCAATGTCCCACCTACGATACAAAAATAGATTTTAATGCGAAACTGGACCAAGAGGACATATTTGAGTCGATCACGAGAAAGTATAGCCTACATGACACCTCGTCCGGAAACAGACATCGGCTACTCCAGTTCCTGACGGGGCGTAATCTCCATCTGGCTAGCACACGATTCCCGCATCTCAACATTCACAATGGAACCTGACGATCACCTAATCAGTCTACCACCAATCAGATTGATCACGTTGCGATCGACGCCAGACACTCCTCTAGCATCCTAGATGTACGAACCTTCTGAGGATCCAACATCGACTTGGATCAAAACCTTGTTGTAGCCAGAGTACGAATGAAGATGTAAAGGATGCCACTGAGTCGAGATGGACAACGAAAGTTAGACGTTGGAAGACCACAATCGCAGGAGACCACTAAGACCTTTGCCGATCGAGTTTCCCTCAAACTACGATGACAGAACGATAGTGGGAGCATTACCAGCGCGTCGTCACAGACGTTGCCTCTGATGTGTTGGGTTTCAAACAACCGGCAACTAGATACCCCTGGTTCGATGAGCAATATGGGCAAGCACACATAGCAAAGCAAAACGGCTGCAAAGCCATGCTAGATAGACGGAGGAAAGCTGCCAGTGAACATTTCGAGCAGAAACGGAGAGAGGAACACTCGCTTTTAAGGAAGAAAAAAAGAGAGCATGGAAAGCGTGAGATCGAGGAGATGGAGAGACGCTACCGCAGGAATGATGCTCGCAAATTTTACGAAAAGGTAAAACGAACATGCCAAGGCTATAAAGCCACAGCGGAAACCTGTAGGGATGAAGACGAGCAACTAGCAGTAGTTGAACAGTCGATGCTGAAAATATGGAAGGAACACTTCTGGAGACTGTTTAACTGCGATCAAAGATCTTATACCGCTATCAAGCAGAATGATCCATTCGCAGCGGACAAAGATGCAAGAGAATTCCGTCCATCCGACTAAGATGAAATTAGGCTAGTAATTTTAAAGCTCAAGACTAATAAAGCCACGGGCGCAGACGGCCTGTTTGCCGAGCTATATAAAGCGGCTGGATATGATCTGGTAGGGCGCATGTACCAGCTCATCTCTAAAGTATGGTCGGAGGAAAGGATGCCCGACGAATGGAATCTCAACGTCGTCTGCCCAGTTCACAGGAAAGAAAACCCTTATAACCGCGCCAACTACAGTGTAATAAGTCTCCTTAACATTGCACACAATATCTTCTCTGTCGTACCGACTATCTGTTTGTCGACTTCAAGGCCGCATACGATAGCTTACATAGAGACTAGCTATACAGCGCCATGTCTAGTTTTGACATCCCTGCCAAACTCTGCAGACTATGCAGGGTGACAATGGAGAATTCCCGCTGCTCCATTAAGGTCGGTAGCGAATTAACCGAGACCTTTGGTGTTAAAAAAGGATTTAGACAAGGTGGCGCGCTGTCATGTAATTTTTACAACATCGTGCTTGGAAAGATCATACCAGACTCACTGGAAAAGACAAGAGGTACGATCTATTTCAAGTCTGCACACCTGCTTGCGTACACGCGGATAACATTGACGTAATTAAATGAACACAGCAAGACGACAATGATGCGTTCAAAAGCATTGATGCAGAAGCAGGTAAAGTGGGTCTTTCGGTTAACGAAATATATGCTCTCAACCAAAACAGACGCACAACACTGACGTTTCCGCCAGAACGTCACAATTGGCAGCTGCAGATTCAAAGTGGTCAAGGACTTCATCTTGGCTCACTAATGACCAGGGACAACAACCCCAGCGCAGAAAAGCAGAATCACTCTTGCCAACCGCTCAAGAGGCAATTGAGAAGTAGAGCCCTCTCTCTGGAAAGACCAAAGTTGCGCTGTACAAAACCTTAAACGGCGAATAAATGAGAGGATACAACGACGAGCTATACGAGCTGTACAGCGACATCGTTCTAGTAGGGCGTTTGCAGATCTCCGGCCCGAAGTCTTCGAGTCCAACCCCGAGGGACGACGCAGTAGAGGACGACCTCTGGACCTTAACCAACTGGGAGTACGTCGCTGGAAACGGCTGACAAAAGACCGTGCCAGCAGGAGAAGTTTGTTGGTTGAGCCTCAGACTCACACCGGACTGTAGCGCTACTTAAGTAAGTAAGTTACATTTCTTGGTTGTGGACATGCTTTGAACTACACACCTTCCGCCCGATAGTCGCTGATGTTTACCACTACACCACGGCCACTGATTAAATTGGCACAACATGTTCTCACCATCGATGATCATATATTGAAATTTCCAATTCAGAACAAAGCTATACATCTGCTCGCCCACAAAAGGACAATAGCAAAATTACCTTTGATTTTACAAAATGCACTCATTAAAACCCATCCAAAAGGAGACTCTTCTCAACCCAACAATATGCTATGCCAGTCAATAATACCTTTGTCCTACATCAATTCTATCAACTTCATCCAACTGCTTGTGCCCTCTTCAAAGAGCTCTTATTGCTCTTATGACCAATCCATTTCAGCACAACACAATCAATAGTTGGGCACCTGTTCCCAAATAAATGACCGACAATAGGTCAATAACTCGAATCCGTAACTGGACCCCAGGTGTACGACTTCCCAATCTGTCTGGATGTCGAATTATCCTATTCTGTTCGCTTAAGGGTCCACTCCATCTGGTTGCTTCGAAAAAGTACATACTCCAATCGAGGCAGTGTTGCAACCTCATTTGTAACACATATTAGAAGCAATTTATTTCCACTAGCCAATTAGTTGGGAGTTGATGTGAGTCACTTTGGTTTTGACCCGAAATTAAATCATTACTCAACTAATTGAACTGCTGCTCGTTTGTCTTCCGACTAAGTGGGTTAATTACTTTCCCATGGAGGACAGATGAACACTGTTTTTTTGTTTTTTGTATTGAACTCACCTGAAGTGATCCGGCTCCAGCGTCCCAAAATTTCACCGTACCATCCTGATGACCGGTTATCACTATTTCCGAGTAACTGCAGGAAGCCGGTGACCATTCTCCTCCTGATACAGGCCATTCACGATCCGAGAATCCCGTTCTCCGATTTGCAGTACTACGACCAACCTGCAATAATTATCATTATCACTCTAAAGCACAATCGACATATCCTTCGGTTTACGGAATAAAAAGCCGGAACTAGGTCTGACGGACAATCAGCTAAATAAGTGCAACATGTAACAGGTGATTCATGTAAGTCCATAGGATAAGGCGATTCGAAACATGGAAAACCGGGTGTTAGTAAATCTATTAAAACTAAATCGTGTTGCAGTAGGACTGCTATGGCGTATGGTTCCTGCATATCTATCGGAAGAAAAAAAAAAAACGAAAAACCCATGTCAGATGCATGTGTTGATTGTTGCGATTCGACTTACCACTCGCCCAAGGACTCTCGCATAGGGTAACAAAATCTACTACGGGATGTTCCATTTCCAGGACTGTTGTTGATTTTCCTTGCATCACCGTTATACAGGGTGATTTGCCACCTTTTTCCATTGACAAACCGCCCGAGAATATCGTATACGTCTCGCTGAAAATATTCAAGGAAGAAATAATGTGAAACGAAGACCGGAAACATAGAGTCTCTCAGGAAACCTGACCCACATTCACGGCGAGAAAAGGTTATACGGGCGTTGCATTCTAATACTGGTATGTACGCGAGAGTGGTGATGATATGGCAGAAGTAACGAATTCTAAAGCGACTGTGGTCGCAGCAGGTCGATATCTCAGTGTACCAGGTTTCCAAATAGTATTCATGGCCTATAATAGCGATAGGCCTATGAGCGAGAAAGTAGACGAAACCAAATAGATTTAGAGAAGACTGTAGTTGACTGGAAGTCTCAGCCTGACCTTCGATCTGAGAAATTACCGTCAATAGTTCCCGCTTTGTACAATATGGTCAAACTCAAAAACTCGTTTTTAATTCGTAAGGATACCTAAAGTCGCCCACCAGTAATGGAAATGTAAATTACCTTATATACCTTATACCTTAATTATCTGTTAAATACAAACCTAATCGTATGCAACATTGCCTGTGAGCCAAATTTTATCCCCAGACAGGAAGTTCTAGATGTAACCTTTGCATCATAGGACATTGTCTATAAAATCAGGGAATGGAAGGTCCTAAAAGAACACTTCTTCTCTGACTATTGATACATCCAATGCAACCTAGCCAGCCACGCCATTGCCCAAATCCCTTTCAGGAACTACAAGAAAACTGACAGGCACAAATACAGAACCTATGTTGGGCCCTACTTAGGGGCCCAGCACTCTACCTATCCGCGTAACTCTGCGGAACTGACAGGAACTTCCAACAGAGCACTTTCAAGCCTTGCGCGATCAGCACCTCCAGAGGAAAACCCAAGCCCCCCTTAGAAAAAAGAGCGGAAAGTTCTTTAATAAAGCAGAATTTACTCCCTTGCAAGAGGACTGGGACTCCTACAAGGAAGCGCTCTAATCCTTCAAAGCAGCGACCAGGAAGGTCAAAAGGCAATGTTAGAGGGACTACTGCGAAAATATCAAAGTGGCCTTCGAATCCCCAAGAAAAAAGAAAAGTCAGGTTATGGCCGCTTACAATCCAAGCCGTGGCCATGAGGCGCCGTGGCGCAGTGGTTAGTGTGTTGGACTCTGGCGCACGATGAGCGAGTTCGGATCCCGATAACACCAACGCCATCGAACGTTTATTTCGCGACGTTCCTCCTCGGCGGGGTACTGGCTAAGCCCCCCGTAGTAAACTTGCCATGAAAAAGCTTCTCGACTCACGCCGTTCGGAATCGGCATTAAACTGCAGGTCCCTTTCACCTATGTGAAAAATAAATCACACACAACATGGGTGATTGAGAGAAGCTTGGCTCTGGTCCTTCATGGGCTGTAACGCCACCAAAGAAGAAGGAGAAGAAGATCCAACGACGAATGACGTCTGCGGATCCAACGTCTAAGATGGCTAGGCCATGTAGAGCGAATGGAAAATAAAGCTCCGGCCCGAAGAGTCTTTAAATCCAACCCCGAGGGACGACGCAGCAGAGGACGACTGAATCTAAGGTGGTGCACACAAGTGGAAGGGGACCTTAACCAACTGGGAGTGCTTCGCTGGAAACAGCAAGCAAAAGATCCTGCTGACTGGAAAGACTCGAACTGTAGGGTCACCTAAGTAAATAAGTAAGATAAGGAAAAGGAAATCCAAAGACATCAGCTATCGGGATTTAGAATAAGAGAAAGGGCGCGAACAGATCAATTAATTTGGGCCAAATACGCTTCATTATTGTTGACAACGTTTTGCCATTTGTTTGTTAATAGAATCGTAATGCCATCGTTGAACAACTTTTGTAGTTGCAGTTGAACTAAATTCGATTGACAACGTTTTGTAGCAACTGTGATGGAAGGTAATACCTTTCCTATTGACGTCGTGGTATACTAATAGTCATCACTCGTATGCTGCTTTACAAAACCACATAATACACAATACTCTCGCCTTGAGATTATTCAAACGAGGAAAGTCGAGATACAAACCTTAACTAGAGGGAGTGTACACACAACTACATCGATTTGGCATTACACCAATTGCCTTTAGCACCACCAAATCCAATTACTTTTCACCGAAAAAACCCATTTCTACTAGTACCATGATGCCCTATTGATTACCTCTAAATACACTCGTAGAATCGGAGAGGCGTTTCCAACTCTTTGAAACCAGCGTCACAAGCGCTTGAACGAACAAACAAACTTACCCCATTCGCGTCGTTTTCAAGTCCACCTTGTGTATGGGTTTGCATGCCTCGGGTTTCCCATCCTTGTTTGTTTTTGCTGCACACACACGTTCCAAAAGAGCCAGAAAAAAAAAAACAGAAAAAACAGAATTATGTTAAAAGTTAATTAATCTTCCGTTCCAGGACCCGACCGTACATCGGCAAAGGATGCACGGTCAGTTTGGATATTAGCACAGGCTACGACCACGAAGCAAATGCATTACCATGTGGAAACGAGTGTATCTGCGGTTTGGGACAGGGCCTTATCGGCCACGTACACAGCGAACCATCAGTATGGGATGATACAAAATGTTTGCCTTCATGATGCCAGGCGATCGATCGTAATGGTTCGGGCGATTGCCATCGTATTTCGGCGCCTTTATTCCTCAAGTCCCACAGCACGAGGAGTCCACTTTCGAAAGCAATTAGTAGCTGCGTAAAAAAGAATTGATGAAAAAGGAGTAGAAGGAGCAGGATTAAAACAAGTTAAAAAGTCGTTGTTGTTATCGGGCCGTCTCCAGCTCGGGATATTACGTACTTTATTGGCATCCAATGGATTATCAGATAATCCTATCACAGCCCCGGGGTGAGTGGTTCGAATACTGAAAGTAGAGAAATATTATATGAAAAATGGAAAATGGAAATTGATTTTCACGTATGTACATAGGTGCTGAAAGCAGTGATCGCTGCCATGTGAGTGGATTTAGAATTAATTATGTTTACCGGGGGGAATCACTCTGATTGATGGAATTGAGTGGGCCATGCATCATTTGTGGGTCGATGGATGGCGCTGCCGAGAAGCCGACAAGCAGATTTATTTCCATTTTTTTACTTTAGTATAGGTTGAAAAAATAACGGAGCACACGAGAGGTGGAGTGAAAACTGCATATAACAGATGATTGAAACAGACGGCTTTAAACAACATAGAGCCTTACAGGCCTTCTTAACGCCAGTTTGGTTAAAATACTACCGATTTCTATGCGGGCTGGTCGAATGCGGAGTTGGATGCAAAGACTCTCCGGGCTGTCGTGTCCATTCGCTCTATATGGCCTAGCCTCCTGAACATCGCGTACAAGATCCTCTCTGCCGTACTGTGTAAGTACCTGAAACCGTTCGTGGACAATCTGATAGGTTCCTACCAGTGTGGTTTCAGGCCAGGAAAATTCACGATAGACCAAATATTTACACTACGGCAGAACTTGGAGAAGACCCATGAATTCCAGGTCGAAACGCACCATCTTTTCGTCGACTTTAAAGCCCCGTATGACAGCCCCGACACAGCCATGTCATCGAACGTGTTTTTCACGATGTTTCTCCTCAGCGGGGTTCTGACAAAACCCCCTGTAGTAAAATTGTCATGAAAAGCTTCTCGAAATTCGCCGTTCGGAACCGGCAATAAAACTGTAGGTCCCTTTCACCTATGTCAAAATGAAATCACACACAACATGGGTGATTGAGAGAAGCTCGGCTCAGGTTCTTCATGGACTGTAACGCCAACATACATACATACATACATGACAGCGTTTATAGAGACGAGCTGTACAGAGCCATGTCATGTTTTAACATTCTTGCCGAACTCGTCAGACTATGCAGAACTCTCGCTGCTCCATTAAGGTCGGAGGTGAACTAACCGACCCTTTTGATGTTAAAAAAGGTTTTAGACAGGGTGACGCGCTGTCATGTGATTTCTTCAACATTATTCTTGAAAAGATCGTGCGGGACTCTGCGGCCAATACAAGAGGTACGATCTACTTCAAGTTCACACAATTGCTTGCCTACGCAGATGACATTGACGTTATTGGACGAACAAAGCGAGATGTCAATGAGGCATTCGCAAACATTGAAGCAGAAGCGGCGAAAGTGGGTCTAAGGGTAAATGGAGACAAGACCAAATATATGCTGTCATCCAAGAAAGACACACAACACCGACGTCTTGGTCAGAACGTCACCTTCGGCAGCTATATTTTTGAAGTAGTCAAGGACTTCGTCTACCTTGGCTCGATAGTGACAAGCAGCAACGACACCGACGCTGAAATAAAACGCAGAATAACTCTTGCCAATCGCTGCTTCTTCGGGCTCAAGAGGCAATTGAGTAGTAGAGCCCTCTCTCGGAAAACTAAGGTTTCCCTCTACAAAACCTTAATCATCCCGGTTCTCCTCTACGGCGCTGAGGCTTGGACGTTATCAAAAGCAGATGAAGAGGCTCTTATACGTTTCGAGAGGAAAATTCTGCGTGCAATCTTTGGTCCCGTTTGTGTAAACGGGGAATGGAGGAGGAGACTCAACCAAGAACTGTACGGGCTGTACAGCGACATCGGCCTGGTTAGACGTCTTCGGATCCAACGTCTAAGATGGCTAGGCCATGTAGAGCGAATGAACATCAACGCTCCGGCCCGAAGAGTCTTCGACTCCAACCCCGAGGGACGACGCAGCAGAGGACGACCGCATTTAAGGCGGCGCGCACAGGTGGAAGGGGACCTCAATCAACTGGGCGTGCGGCACTGGAAGCGGCTGGCCAAAGATCGGGCCGGCTGGAGAGGCTTGTTGGTTGAGGCCCTGGTTCACTGCAGCGCCATCAAAGATGAAGGAGAAGCTTGCTTCTACTGCTACCTGTCTATGAAATACTGGGCCCTGGTTACTGGTTCTTTCAAACAAAATATTAACGTCTGCATCCTATTTCTTATCCTTTGCTTATCTAGAATTAAAAAAACGTTCCGTAGAATAAGATGAGGAGGTTACTGAATTTTGTTGTACTGCTAAGCACTCAGCTCTTAAAATGAACTTTAAAGCCACAACCAATTTTATTTCTTCATAATGCCCCCATGCCCATTAGTGTATTCGCAATTTCTTCAAGCAGCACATGATTGGAGGCAATTCTAGAGCTCTACTGGAGTGCTTTTGAGGTTTCATCATGAATAAGTAACCGATGAGCACAGGCAGCTATCGCCTAAAATGGGACAATGGCACAATAGCGGCCACAATACAATGCATTCGTTCGTTGTCGCGCGGCGGCTCCACTCCAGTAGCCTGGCTGACATGAAAGGGGCGTATCAGAAGCTATATGTGAAGGCAGACAACTGCTTCGTCGAGACATTGCCATTAATATGCAAATGGAAAGTTCCTTTCATATTACGAATTCCAATGCAAATTTTTATTCAGTTGTTGAGTCGAGTATTAAAAATCTGAGCACCCTTCACCGATGAATGGGAATGGCGACCACGAAGAATGTGCTGAGGGCTAGAAAATCACTGGGAAATCAATAATCTCCTTAAACGGGGATAAGTCGGTCGGCAATAATAGGAAAAGCAAAGCAGTTCGATTGAGGATACAGCCATTTGCTCAGTCTGATGGAAATGAACGACAGATCTTGGGACACCGAATAGACACAGTTGGCATTACAAATGATGATGTGTTAGCAATACATGTGCACAGATTCGTGTTTTTATTTTCTAAAGGCCGATTAGATTTATCCGAGAAGCCCGTCGAGGGATATGAATCCTAAGGAAGGATTTTACATTGACGCAACAGCTCGTCCATGGGTGATGCGTGAGTTTCCCTGAAAAAGGGAAACGAATGTAGATAAAACACATTTAGAGCTGAATTAAAAATCCGTAGGCGTTGCTGGGACTTTACAGTCCCTGGGAACGAGATTTTATATTGTTTGAGATACATGCTTAGATAGAATTAAAAAAAAAGAAAACAGCAACGTAGGCATTTGCGAAGAGACAACCGCCTACAGTCGTTTACTCGTTGTTGTTTTATGGGCTTCATTCCGTCCACTTTGTCAGATCGACATTTCTGGCTATTTGTTTAAATTGCCATGACTTCGCTTTACTCCTTGGAGCACATTCAAAATGAGTTTGTGCCCAATCAATTGAATAGTGGGAGTTTTAAGGAGTTCTCCTAAAAGCTGTCAAGGTTGAGTTCTGTATTGTATTTCTGACTGATTCGACACATGTCGAAGTCAAAGAGATGATTTCATGTTTTTAGACTACTTTTATGGAGATCCATCATCTATGCCATGCTTAATTACAGCCCTGGAAGACAACATCACACTAGCCGTTTCCAGTGTCGCACGACGAGTTTGTTGAGGTCTCTTTCTACGTGTGTATGCTACCTTAGATGCGGCCGTCCTCTGCAACGTTGTCCTTCGGGGTTAGAGCTGAAGACTGTTCGGGCCGGAGTTGTGGTGTCGATTCGCCGAACTTACTTACTTAGTTACTTCTCAAGCCAGCAACCCATGGAGGGTATGGGCCTGATTTAATACAGCTTTCCACCCTTGGCGGTCCCGTGCACACTGCTATCAGTCGGAAAAGCCAAGTTGTCTTACGTCCGCGATCACTTCGGCTTCCTCCTTCTTCTCGAACCAGGACTCGAACGAAGACCCAAACCATTGTAGTCGACGGATTTTCGCCTTCTGGCCTATATCCACATCTTTGTACAGCTCATAGAGTTCGTGATTGTATCTTCTCCTGCCTCGCAGACAGGACTGAATCTCCGTTGCAGAATTCTTCTTTCCTGTCCCGCTTATCGTCCAGCTTACTGCTCCATATAGCAGGACTGGCATGATAAGGAGTCTTGTAGAGCATGCGAGTAACCTTAGTTTTTCGGGACAGGAGTTAGGACGGTAGCTGTTCTGAAAAGCCGAAGTAGAGACGGTTGCGGGGGGCGATTCTGCGCCGGATCTCCACTATGATGTCATTCGTGGGGTTTATGTTTGCCCCGAAGTATGTAATGCTTTGCCCTAGGTGATGGGTGACGGATCGCTTTTTTTTTTACAGCATATACAGCCCTTTCGCAAGTTCTTCAATCGCTGTGAACGCTTCCACAATGATGCGACAGGCCTTTCGTTGTAGGCGTTGGCCCGCCGCATTTTTTTGTTCCAACACGAGATTGAAAAAGTCGCATTAGAAGTCACGCATCTCTCTGCCGAAATCCGGTGCAGCTTTCAAAAGGCTCGAAGGTTTTGGAACCGAACTGCAAGGTGCATCGCGTGTTTGTTAGCGTGGCTCGGCATAGCCAGTTAATTTTTCCCGGCATCCCGAATTCGCCCGTCGCATCAAACAATTGTATGCGGCTTTAAAATCGATAAAAAGGTGCTGGGTAATGACTTGAAACTCGCTGGTCTTCTCCAGGGTTTGTCGCAGCGTGAATATCTGGTCTATAGTCGATTTGCTTAGCCTGAAGCCCCACGGGTATGTGCCGATTAGTGCAGAGCAAAGCGGTTTTAGACGTTCACACAGCGTCGGTCTTGTAAGCGACATTGGGCACGAATATACCTATGTAGTTTGCAAGAGGTAGGATCGCCTTTTTTGTGTATGAGGCATATGAAGCTGGTATTCCATTCGTTGGAAATGCATTCATCCTTCCAAATTCAACTGATGATCTGGTGCATGCTCTCTACCAGAACACCGCCACTAGTCTTGAAGAGCTCTGATGGTAACCCATCCGAGTATGTCGCTGTAAAGCACGTACAATTCGTGGGCGAATCTTCTTTTCACTCAACACAAATGGGACCGAAGGTTGTACGCAGAACTTAAATCTCGAAACGACCAAGGGCCGCTGTAGCCAATTATGGAAAGCAGTAGAGCACGACCGGGATGATTAAGGTTTTATAGAGGTTCACCTTAGTTTTCCGAGAAAGGATCCTTCTACTCCATAGCCTCTTGACCCCGAAGAAACAGCGTTGCGCAGGAGTTATTTTGTGTTTCATATCAGCACTTGTTGCCAGTAAGCCAAGGTAGAAGAAATCCTTGAATACATCGAGTGACGTTCTGGCCAAGACTTTGGTGTTGTGCGTCTTTTTTATTTGGTTTTGCCGTCATTTGCTTTTGGACTCACTTTAGCCGCATCTGTTTCAATGCTCTCAAAAGTTTCATTGATGTCTCAATGTCGTCAACGTACTTGTATTCGAACAATTATGAAGTCTTGAAGTATATCGATGTAGATCGAAGCAGCACGATGTTAAAAAAATCCCATGACAGTGCGTCGCCCTGTCTGAATCCTTTCTTGACATCGAAGGTCTCAGTTAACTCATAACGAGAATTCTCCACTGTCATCCTGCACAACCTGACGAGATTGCCAGGGATGTCAAAACATAACACAACTCGTCCTTATAGGCATTTGGAAGGTTACATTTCACTATTTTTGATTTGATTTGAAATTGAGTGAAATAACCGAAGAAATACACTATTTGATACCTTTACTATAAAAACGCTTGAAAAAAACATGCCGAAAAATCTGTTAAGTGTACTCCTCAACAACCTCGAAATTATAGCTGTCAATCGATATATTTTGTCCCAGGTGGTGAGTGACGGATAGGCTTTGCTTGACAGCATGTACTTTGTCTTATCCTCGTTGACTTTATCCGCGTATCCTAGCAGCTGGACAGACTTCTAGAGGATAGTGCCTTCCCTGTTGACGCCTGCCCGTCGCACTAACTGCACCAGCACCAAATTAAAGAAGTCACAAGACAAAGCATCTCCTTGCTGAAATCCGGTGCATGTTTCAAACGATTCAGAGGTCCTAGAACCGAACTGCACGGTGCATCGCGTATTTTTTAACGTGGTGCGACACAGCCGGATCAGTTTTCCTGGAATCCCGAATTCGGCCATCACATCAAACAATTCTTTGCGATGAATGCTGTCGTGTGCGGCATTAAAATCGACGAAGAGTTGGTGGGTAACGATTTAAAACTCGCTGGTCATTTCCATTAGGTCTTTAGTCGATTTGCGGTGCCGGAAGCCGCAGTGGTAACTGCCGATTAGTGCGGTGGAAAATTGCCTTAGACGTTCACACAGTATGCGACATTGAGCAGGGATATACCTCTATAGTTCCTACAGGAGGTAGGATCGCCTTTTTTTGTGGATGGGGCAAATAGAGCTGATATTCCAGTCGTCGGGCATGCTTTCATCTTCCCAAATTCTACAGATGATCTGATGCATGCTCTCTACCAGAACATCGCCGCCAGCTTTAAAGAGCTCTGGTGACAAGCCATCTGAGCCTGCTGTCTTGTTGTTCTTCAGCTGGGTGGGAGGACAGCGGCTCGAGTTGGGAGTTTCTCAGTCCCTACCACTCTCTCTTTGTCATGCCTGTTAAGCAGCTGCTATAAATGCTTCTTAAATACATCCACTATTCCCTGTGGGTCGGTGACCAGTTTACCCTCGAAATTTCGAAGAGCCTGAGTGCCTTCCTTGAAGCCTCCTGCAAAGCTTTTAGTTCTCTTATAAAAGGTTCGTATTTTATGTTTGTCCCCAGACTACTCGATATCCTTGAGCTGGGAGGCTGCGAAAATTCTTTTCAATAGCTGCAGCAGTTTTTTCTCCTTCCTTCTTCTGGGTCGGTACTCCTCTCGCGCTGCCCTGGTTTTTCCCTGTAGCGCCTTATGGAATTCAGTCCTCAGAATTCAGAATTCAGTCCACCCGACCTAGACGAAGTCAAAATAGCAATATCAAGACTTAAGTCTAATAAAGCCGCGGGCGCAGACGGCCTGTCTGCTGAGCTTCTCAAGGCGGCTGGAGATGAGCTAGTAAGGTGCATGCACCATCTCATTTGCAAGGTATGGTCGGAGGAACGCATGCCCGACTATAGGGGAATAAGTCTCCTTAACATCGCATATAAGATCTTCCCTGCTGTATTGTGTGAACGCCTGAAACCGTTTGTGGATAACCTGATCTGCTCTTATCAGTGTGGTGTCGCGCAAGAGTCACTGGCCAACACAAGAGGTACGATTTATTTCAAGTCTACGCAATTGCTTGCGTATGCCGACGACATTGACGTGATTGGACGGAGACAGCGAGACGTCAATGAGGCCTTTGTAAGCATTGAGGTAGAAGCGGCTAAGATGGGTCTCAAGGTTAATGAGGGTAAAACCAAATATCTGCTTTTATCTAAAAGAGACGGACAACACCGACGTATTGGCCAGAACGTCACCATGGGCGGATATAACTTTAAAGTGGTCAAGGAGTTCGTCTACCTTGGCTCACTGATGGCCGGCGAAAACAACACAAGCGCTGAGATAAAACGCAGAATCACTCTTGCCAACCGCTGTTGCTTTGGGCACAAGAGGCAATTGAGAAGTAGAGCCCTCTCCCGGAAAACCAAGGTGACACTATATAAGACCTTGATCATCCCAGTCCTCCTTTACGGCACAGAGGCTTGGACCTCAGCTAAAGCGGATGATGATGCCCCTGGTCATTTCGAGAGGAAAATTCTGCGCTCTATCTACAGTCCCGATTGTTCATACGGAGTATGGAGGAGAAGATTTAACGAAGAACTGTACGGGTTGTACAGCGAAATCCGCCTGATACGACGTCTACGGATACAGCGTCTAAGGTGGCTAGGCCATGTAGAGCGCATGGAAAATACAGCTCCGGCCCGAAGAGTCTTCGAATCCACTCCGGAAGGAAGGCGCGGCTGAGGAAAACTGCATCATCGGTGGCGCACCTTAACCAACTGGGCGTGCGGCGCTGGAAACAGCTGGCCAAAGACCGTGCCAGCTGGCGACGCTTGTTGGTTGAGGCCTAGGTTCACCACGGACTGTCGCGCCACCTAAGTAAGTAGTAAGTAAGCCTTTTGGTATGCCTCGTCTGTTGCTGACTTTTTCACTCACACTCACCATTATAGCACGGTAGGTAGGTAGCCTAAGCGGTTCTCAGATGACATTTGTGCTCGACGTAGATATAGCAAGAGCCTTTCACTCAGTTGCCCCCTGTGGACTCTGGTAATCTCCGGTGTGCTCAGGCGTCCAATGTCTAACCTCCTCATACATAGTGGGCTGGTGCAGCTTTCTGACATTGGAGAATCGAGCTCTGAATCTTGCTGCTACCAGAAAATGGCCAGAGTCGACGTTTGCGGTTACTGTGTGGATTCGCTTGCGGGGAAATCTTGTGCTACTTATTACCGCATTACGAGCTATCGCAAAGTCCGTGAGTCGAAAGCCAAATAGAACAACCAAGCGGTTAAGAAATCACTTTATATCTATAACATGACTCTCAACTCAAAGGCTCTAAAAGGCTCAAAGTCTCATGGATCCCATGAAAAACCAATCCATCCTCCCAATGCAAACTTGTTGAACGTGCCGCGCTAATACTGTTCCGTCGCTTACCACAATACACAAAATTGAATTACAATTCAATCAACCCATCCAACCCGAACAACCATCATTATCGTTCTCTCATAAAGGACCTAATCCCCCACAAGAAGAAGAAGAGAAAGTTATCACTCAGTCAACTTCGCGTGTGCCTCGGTGTGAGCCATTTAATTTTAGCTTTAGATTTATCTGGAATTGAAAAAGCATTGCAAGCTGTAGAGCATGGCTGCGAAGCGGGAACGAATACATCCTGGTGATTTGCACTCATTTAACGCAACAATAAGTCGAGCTAAAAGCTGGGTAATTAAAACCTCTTTGTGGCATGTTTATAACAATGCTCCATTATTTCGCGACTCTCGGTCGTCTTTGAATCCTCATCATGGCACCGACACCCATACATCTAGCCACCACTAGTCCACTGAACCATCGAAGTCGGGTGTACTCGTATAGTCAAGTCAAAGCTTTAGTCTACTCGTGGCATAGGCGAATGTATAGACGTTGATTTGCACGACTGCACAGCTGTACAGCTGCACACGGCAGGATGAGGACGAGGACGAGGATGATACACTGGGCCAAAACGACGAATAGAGCTGCGTGGCACCGGGTTTTATCTGTGCCAGTATAGTGGAAGGTCGTAAGAAAATAGGTCGACGTTAATTGCAAAGTACGTATTAACCCTGAAAAATAAAAAATCAATTCCACTCGACCTTTACGAAGTGACTCTACCTCGGCGATAGCAACAGTAACAAAAACGATGGTGGTTACAGAACACGTTCGGCGGAGGGCGGAAAACTTCCGGCATGAGTATTTGACTAATTCCAAAACCACGAACATACCCCTTGACAACGTTCGATGTCATCTTCCGGGAAAAGTAAAAATGATGTGACGCACGGACTAAGCACACATTTCCCATGAATCCGCTCCTCATCCTACTCTCTCCACCAGTTGAATGGGGATGAATAAGGACAACGAAAACTCGTTTTTTTTGGGGACGAGAAAAGTCGATATACCACGAAATGATGGTGGTACATAGGAAAGGACTCAAATGGGGATTAATGAGGTATTGATGGGGATTCCTGTCGTGGATTCTCTTTCTCTTGGTTTCGCTTTTAACCGAAACATTTAGTTGTAATTCTCGAGTATGGTCAGAAGTGGATCGTGGACGGAAGTTTAATTAAATCACAATAGAACCGTTGATGTCCTTGTGGTTGGGTGGTTTGGCTTTTTATACTAAGTTGAAGGACAACGATCTTAGGCACATTTATTATACCAAAGACTTACTCGAGTTAATTGCTTGGAAGTCCTTGGGGAGTTGAGAGTATTGGGGATGACAAAGAAAAGGATTGGGTTAAGGTGTGGTAAGTTGTTTGTGGCGTTAATGGTAAAATCAAAGAGAGTAATGAGCCGAAGAATGGACTTAATTGGCCTAATGACATCTGTCCATTAGATATTTCAGATTTACTGAGAAGGTTTCTGAGAGGTGTTGAGACTCACCTCACTTGACATTAATATCACGTCGGTTTAACTTAGCCCGTTATTTTTCCGACGATCTACTATTTATTAAGCTAATACCAAAGAGGTGGTAAAGGACTAGCAAAGGCCTCGTAGGCGTAGCATTTGCCGACGGATGCTGGCCCGACAAAAAGCGAGTAAGAGCCTCTGCAGCTGAACACCTTGCAACTCTGCTAGTCAGGTCCTATTTCCACCTCCTCGTGGTACCATCTGGAAATTTCCTTACAAGGGAAATTACTGACGGAAGAGGCCGAATGGCGAGTATCTTGTGCCACCAAACATGCTATGGTCTAGCGAATCATAACCGTAAAACCACAGGCTGCTCAGAAACAAAAAACCTGACCTATGTTGACGACCCTTTAATAAAACAAAAAACAAACAAGGACTTTCGGTTCTGTACGTGGAATGTTAGGTCCCTAAACAGACCACGTGCGGCTGAACAACTTGCGGACGTTCTAGACCGCTATAAAGCGGACATAACCGCCATCCCGGAAATGCGATGTAATGGGCCGGGTAAAAAGCGGATGAAAAACTGCGATATCACCTACGGGGACTGCTTTAGGGGGAGAGGAAAGGGACTAATCGGATGCGGCTTTGTTGTTAGAGGTGAACTAAGGCATAAAGTCGTATACGTCCAGTTTGTTAGTGAATGCCTCATAACGATGCGCATCAAGGCAACATTTTGTAACATCAGCCTCATATGTGTCCATGCCTTGTCCACGGAAGACAAGGATGACTCCATCCAAGATGATTTCTTTGATCTCCTAGATAGAACATATGCCAAATGCCCCAGCTGTATGTCTGTTGGCGTTACAGTCTATGATGGACCAAAGCCGAACTTCTCTCAATCACCCATGTTGTGCGTGATTTCATTTTTCCATAGGTGAAAGGGACCTACAGTTTATTGCCGGTTCAGAACGGTGAATTTCGAGAAGCTTTTTATGGCAATTTTACTATAGGGGGTTTTGTCAGAACCTCGCTGAGGAGAAACACCGTGAAACCACGTTCGATGACATGGCTGTGTCGGGATTCGATCCCGTGTCATCGGCGTCAGAGGCCAACACACTTCCCACTGCGTCACGGTGCCCCAGCTACGATACTAAAATCATGCTAGGAGATTTTAACGCTAAGCTGAGTAAAGAAATCATCCTTGAACGGGTCATCGGCAAACACAGCCTACATGACACCACATCCGATAACGGACACAGGCTGATCGACCTTGCCACGGGGCGAAATCTTATTTAAGCTGGCACACACTTTCCACACCTCGATATAAACAAAGACACCTGGCGGTCGGCAGATCAATCAGTCACCAACCAGATTGATCATGTCGCGATCGACGTCAGACACTCCTCCACTATTCTTGATGTTCGAAATTTCCGAGGGGCTAACATCAACGGATAACACGGGCACCGCGGAGTAGAGTTAGAATACTAAGCTATGACATCGGAAAGCTACTATCGCTGGAGATCGCCAATGCCTTTGCCAAACGCGTCTCCCTTAAGCTCTCCGATACACCCTAATCCTCCACTCAGTCAGTAGAGCAACAAAGGAGCCTGTGCAAACAAGCCCTGAAGAGCAAGCTTGACCACGACGAAACACCTGGTTCGATGAAGAGTGTAGAAGGATTCCTCACTACACAAAAAAACCGGAGCGGTTCGTGAGCTTTACGAGCTTAAATGAAGGGAGGAGCATAAGCTTCTCAAGAGAAAAAAGAAAGAGCACGAGAAGCGGACGATTGAAAACATGGAGAGGTGCTACTGCAAGCACTACCGTTGAAGATTTTCTCAACAGATAAAACGAATGTCTCAAGGCTATAAAGCCCGAACGGAGACCTGTAAGGATGAGAACGGACACCTAGTAGTAGAATCGCAGTCGACGCTGAGAATTTGGAAAAACACTTCTGCAGACCGTCAGGCTGAATGATCCATTTCTTAATGACGAAGATCGCAGAGAATTCCGTCCCCCTGACCACGATGAAGTTGAGAGTGCCATGTCGAAATTCAAGTCGAATAAAGCCGCTGGCGCAGATGGATTCTCTGATGAGCCCTTCAAAGTAGTTGGGGGTGAGCTGGTTAGGAGCATGCACCGGCTCTCTGACGAGAGATGCTCGCGAAATCTATGAGCAGAAGAGAAGAGAGGAACACACGATTCTCAGAAGAAAGAAGAGAGAACACGGAAAGCGTGAGATCGAGGAGACGGAAAGATGCTTCCGTAGGAATATCGCCTGGAAGTTTTACAATAAGGTAAAACGAACATGCCATGGCTACAAAGCCAGAGCGGCGGCCTGCAGGGATGAAAATGTAGAACTGGTGGTAGAGTCACAGTCGATGCTGAGGATTTGGAAAGACCACTTCTGCAGACTGTGTAACGGCGATGACAGACAGGATAGCGCTGTCAGGCAGAACGATCCGTTAGTAATGGACGACGATGTAAGAGAATTTCGTCCACCCGACCTAGACGAAGTCAAAATAGCGATATCCAGACTTAAGTTTAATAAAGCCGCGGGCGCAGACGGCCTGTCTGCTGAGCTTTTTAAGACGGCTGGAGATGAGCTGACAAGACGCATGCACCACCTCATTTGCAAGGTATGGTCGGAGGAAAGCATGCTCGATGAATGGAATCTCAGCATATATCTACGCCAACTATAGGGGAATAAGTCTCCTTAACATCGCATATAAGGTCGTTTGTGGATAACCTGATAACATCGTTTGTGGATAACCTGATCGGCTCTTATCAGTGTGGCTTCAGGTCAGGTAAACCCACAATAGACCAAATATTTACGCTACGGCAGTTCTTGGAGAAGACGATTTCAAAGCTGTATATGACAGCGCGTATAGAGATAAGCTATACAAAGCCATGGCTAGTTTTAAGATCCCTGCAAAACTCGTCCGACTGTGTAGGTTGACAATGGAGAATTCTCGCTGCTCCATTAAGGTCGGTAATGAGCAAACCGACTCTTTGATGTTAAAAAAGGATTTAGGCAAGGTGACGCGCTGTCATGCAACTTTTTCAACATCGTGCTTGAAAAGATCGTGCAAGAGTCACTGGCCAACACAAGAGGTACGATTTATTTCAAGTCTACGCAATTGCTGGCGTATGCCGACGACATTGACGTGATTGGACGGACACAGCGAGACGTCAATGAGGCCTTTGTAAGCATTGAGGTAGAAGCGGCTAAGATGGGTCTCAAGGTTAATGAGGGTAAGACCAAAAATCTGCTTTCATCTAGAAGAGACGGTCAACACCGACGTATTGGCCAGAACGTTACCATGGGCGGATATGTCTCTAAAGTGGGCAAGGAGTTCGTCTACCTTGGCTCACTGATGACCGGCGAAAACAACGCCAGCGCTGAGATAAAACGCAGAATCACTCTTGCCAACCGCTGTCGCTTTGGGCACAAGAGGCAATTGAGAAGTAGAGCCCTCTCTCGGAAAACCAAAATGACACTATATAAGACCTTGATCATCCCAGCCCTCCTTTACGGCACAGAGGCTTGGACCTCAGCTAAAGCGGATGAAGATGCCCCTGGTCATTTCGAGAGGAAAATTCGGCGCTCTATCTACAGTCCCGATTGTTCAAACGGAGTATGGAGGAGAAGATTTAACGAAGAACTGTACGGGTTGTACAGCGAAATCCGCCTGATACGACGTCTACGGATACAGCGTCTAAGGTGGCTGGGCCATGGAGAGCGCATGGAAAATACAATTCTGACCCGAAGAGTCTTCGAATCCAGCCCAGAAGGAAGGCGCGGCAGAGGACGGCCGCATCTACGGTGGCGCACGCAGGTGGAAGGGGACCTTAACCAATTGGGCGTGCGGCGCTGGAAGCAGCTGGCCAAAGACCGTGCCAGCTGAAGACGTTTGCTGGTTGAGGCCCAGGTTCACCATGGACTGTAGCGCCACCTAAGTAAGTAAGCAAGGAAGTTAGTGAGGGCAAGACTAAATATCTGCTGTCATCGAAGAAGCACATTTACCATCGACGTCTTGGCTAGAACGTGCATATTGGCAGATATAGGTTTGAGGTAGTTAAGGACTTCATATACCTCGGCTCCGCAGTGACCTGCAACAACGACATCAGTTTCGAAATCAGGGGCAGATTTACTCTTGCCGACCGCTGCTTCATTGGGCTCAAGAGGCAATAGAGGCAATTGAGGCGTGCGATTTTCGGTCCTATAAACACAGAGGGGTGTTGAAGGAGAAGATTCAATCACGAACTGTACGGGTTGTACAGCAACATGAGTCTAGTCAGGCGTCTACGGATCCAACGCCTAAGATGGCTAGGCCATGTAGAGCGAATGGACACCGACGGACGAAGAAATAGAGGACGGCCGCACGTAAGGTGGCGCGCACAGGTGGAAAGGGACCTCAACCAACTGGGCGTGCGGCACTGGAAAAGACTAGCGAAAGATCGTGATAGGTGGAGAGGCATGATGGTTGAGGCTCAGGTTCACCCCGAAATGTAGTAATACCATAGAGGAGCTATTGTCCAACTATCCTCCTTTTGTATTGCTATACTTTCTTTTATCTATAAATCGTGCCTTACCTTACATGTTGACACCTCCCTGGATCCCAACAACCCGTCAACAAAATACCTAATATCCTTGAGAAGAATTGTCAACAAGAATAAAACCAGAAACCCTAGTTTGTTTCTGTTCCATATCCCATTTATTTCACCTCAAGGACTCTGCTGTTCGTCTGTAATGCAATAAAAAATTCCCTTACTCTAATACCTATGGAATACCAAAAGCCTGACAGACAGTGTCCGGCGAAATACAATTTGAGTAATTCCCTACGAGACCCATAAAGTGACTAATATAATGGCAAATGACAATTTTAAATAAGCCCATCCTGACGAGGATACAATCAAATATATTAACCTTCCATACTGACCAGTATTGCTCGGATGCTTGGCATGAGCCCTAGCATATAAGCAGGCGTCTCCCGCTTGGGTTTACTAGGGATCAAAGTTAATGAAATCAGAATCCGATGGCACACCACATCCTTTGTATCAGGATCGTTGTTTTACACTGCGGAGCCTTATGCTTTAGGAGTTTCGCTACAACGCAATATGCTCAGTCTACTGCTGGGGGTGACTACTAAATGTTTGTACGTCGGTCGTCAGACGCTTTAATCAATTACATTGCCTGTCACAAGGGAGTCTCTGTCATCGTCGTTCCTGTTGTTCTATTCGAGTCCTTGATTGGCGGCAATGATGCAGATGGAGCGTAACAAACAGTCTACAACGGGCAGGTACGGTGCGGCAAGAGTGGTGAGATTATGAATGCACTTTGTTCCTGTGAAATTGAATTCAGGAGGTCCGGATTTTGACAGCCGGATTAATACCCTTGATGGATTAAGGTCATAAAGAATTTGTCTGCCACGGATGAGGTCGATGAGAAAAAATCAATGGGAGACCGTACATATTGTATATTAAATTGCATGGATGGTGCTGTGTCTTTCAGTTGGTGTTTGATGTCCGTAAAAAAACAAGCAGCACAAAGCTACATATCACTAGGCGGCGAACTTTTCAATTTGACGTGATAAAGAGCTTATGGAAAGCCTTTAAAGTGCGGAACAGTCAACAATGGCGTAAATTAATTTTTCCTTTTGCTCTTTCGTAACCATAATATTGAAAACTAATTGAGATGCTCGCATGGCAAAGGACTAACAAAGGCCTCGTAGGGGTAGCATCTATCCAACGGATGCTGGCCTGCTAAAAAGCGAGAAGAGTCACCACAGTCGAACATCTTGCGGCACTGTTAGTAAGTCCTATCCCCACCTCCTCGTGGTGCCATCTGGAGATTTCCTATGAAAATTGCAGACGGGGAAGGGCGAATGGCGAGCGTCCTGCGCCAAAAAACAGGATTGGTCGGTTGGGCTACGGCCTAGTAAGCCGTAGCCGTAAAAAAACCATAAACTCCGAAACAACCACAAGCCTCGGATATAACGGGCCGGATTTATGTTGACGACCCTTGCAAAAAACGAAAAAAGGACAATGATCTTCGGCGTGGAATGTTAGGTCCCTAAACAGGCCACATGCAGCCGAACAACTTGCGGACGCCCTAGACCGCTATAAAGCGGACATCACCGCCATCCAGGAAATGCGATGGAATGGACCGGGTATAAAGCGGATGAAAAACTGCGATATTTACTACGGCAACTTCTACAGGGAGAGAGGGCAACGACTGTTTGGATGCGGATTTGTTGTTGGAGGTGGACTAAGGCAAAAAGTCCTAAGCTTTCGGCATGTGAGCGAACGCCTCATAACAATCCGTATCAAGGCTAAATTTTTTAGCATCAGTCTGATATGCGTCCACCCCCCCACGGAAGAGAAGGATGACTCCGCCAAAGATGAGTTCTACGATCTCCTAGACAGAATGTATGCCCAATGTCCCAGCCATGACATCAAAATTGTACTAGGAGACTTCAGTGCTAAGCTGGGTAAGAAAAGCATCTTTGAACGAGTCATCGGCAAACATAGGCTACACGACACCACCTCCCAAAAAGGACACAGGCTGATTGATCTTTCTTCGGGGCGAAATCTCCTCCTAGCCAGTAGGCGCTTTCTGCACCCCGATATACACAAAGGCACCTGCGGTCTTTTGATCAATTAACTACCAACCTGATTGATCACATTGCAATCGACGTCAGACACTCCTCCACTATTCTTGATGTTCGAACTTTCCGAGGGGCTAACATCGACTCGGACCACTATCTTGCAGTAGCCAAGATGCGCTTACGGATATCACGAACGCAACGGAGTAGAGTAGGAATACAACATTATGACGTCGGAAAGCTACTATCGCCAGAAACCGCTCGTGCTTTTACCTATCGCGTCTCCCTTAAGCTCTCCAATACACCTGAATCCTCCACGCTATCGATAGAACAGCAGTGGAGCCTTTGCAAACAAGCCCTGAAAATCTCTGTATCCGAAGTTTTGGGTTTCAAGGCTCCACCACGAAGAAACGCCTGTTAATAATTAACACAGTTTGGGTCCAACAATCTAACAAAAAGGAGATTTTTCAACTATATGAAACCTTGCCAAAAAGTAGTTGCGAGTCGGAGTCATGGCGTAATGGTTAACACACTGGGCTCTCAATCCAGTGATCTGAGTCCAAATCTCAATGTCTGCAGCCACCAAAAAGCAAACACACTAAACTGCTCCTTTCCTATTCTACATTGGTCCTTCGAGCCTTATGGTATGACCCCATCATGATGTTGCTTTACAACAAAATGAAGCAATCTATTCAATCAGACGAGAAAACGAAGTGGAATAAGTCGGGTTTGATGAGCCTCGAAGCGACAAATGCTCGGAGAGCTAGGGCTATATGAATCTTTTTTTTCTGTTGACAGGAAAATTGTAATGGATCCGAGTCGCTATTTACTATTCTGGGAAGGTTGCATATACATAGTTGGGAAATTCCACTTTGAGTACATATATTGTTGGGAAAAGTCCCTTTTTAAGTGCTGTCATAATGACACACTTTAAATTGCATACAAAATGACTACAATGAAAACAAACGTTTTGGTGTGTTGCGGTAACACACTTACCATTTGCAGCGTAGAGACTGGCATAAGAATTGTAACCATCTATATACTCTTAGACAGGCAAGCATCCTCAAAGCCTATAGCTCGTGTAGAACGAACCCAAAGTCCGATAATGAATGCCCTGATGCCCTACACGACCTAGCTCAAGAAAATAAGGTCAAACTCTTGTGGGTGCCAGGGCATAAGGGCATTAAGGGCAATAAAATCGACGACCAACTCGCTATAAAGGTTCCATTCCTAAGTCTAAGACTAACTTTTTCCTAATCCAGTGCGAAAAATCGAAACATCTGTCCCTTTGGAACAGCCTCATAGAGATACAGCCCCTGAACAAACACTCTATTAATATTCCTAAACTTAATAGAGTCGATACCAGTAGAGTGGTCGTATGCCTTACGGGAAACTGTTGTCTGAGATATCATCTTAACAAAATCAACCTCTCGTCTGGAGCTGAGTGTCGACTCTGCGTTGAGGACGAGGAAACTCCAGAGAGCACATACTATGTGAGTGTGCTGCACTTTGTCATTTTAGGAAGCGTATCCTTCTCAGTTGAACTATGACTCCGAGAGACATTCTCAAAAAAAGGTCCGGGAGAATCAATGCAGCGTGAGATGATGCATTATCGTGGTGCAAAACCCAAAAGCTGTCTCGGAAAGCTTCACACAAATGACTGCTTGACCCGGCACAGCTCTACGATGATCTAAGAAAATAGTCAACATGACTTTGATTTTTGACCGACTTTGGCGCAGTTTTTGGCCTTGCCTCACCGTAAGCACGAACACTCAGAAAAGTTGCAAGTGTGTACACAATTTTTGCTTGAGGTGGTAAATCAAATCGTGTAATTTCCAACTTCATATGCTGGATCTTTCGAATATATTGGCGGGTATCTCGCTAACAACAAATGCAGACAGGCCCATTTAGAGAAACAGAATGCATACATGACTACGCTGCATCGACGGACGAGAGCTGCCCCCAGGCTCTATGAAGGAGCTTGCACTTCTGAAAAGAAAACAGAAGGAGCACGAGAAGCGCGAGATCGAGGAGATGGAGAGATGTTATTGCAGGAACGAAGTTCGAAAGTTTTACCAAAAAGTAAAACGAACATGCCAAGGCTATAAAGCCAGAGCAGAAGCCTGCAGGGATGAACACGGACAACTAATAGTGGAGTCACAGTCGATGCTGAGATTGAGGAATGACCACTTCTGCAGACTGCATAACTGCGATGATAGTCAAAATGCCGGCGTCAGGCAGAAGGAACCATTCACAATGGACGAAGACGAAAGAGACCTAGACGATGTTAAGATAGCGATATCGAAACTTAAGTCTTATAAAGCTGCTGGAGTAGACGGACTCCCCGCGGAACTTTTTAAAGCAGCTGGCGGTGAGCCGGTCAGGAACATGCACCAACCCATCTGCAAGATATGGTCGGAAGAATGCACGCCCGACAGCGTCCTTTTCCGGTCCATACGAAAGGAGAGCCCTATGACTGCGCCAATTACAGACGGATAAGTCGCCTGAACATTGCGTACAAGATCCCCTCTGCCGTACTGTGTAAGCGCCTCAAGCCGTTCGTGGACAATCTAGTAGGTTCCTACCAGTGTGGTTTCAGGCCAGGAAAATCCACGATAGACTAAATATTTACACTACGCCAGATCTTGGAGAAGACCCATGAATTCCAGTTCGACACACACCATCTTTTCGTCGACTTTAAACCGCATATGAGAGTGTTTATAGAGACGTGTTATACAGAGCCATGTCATGTTTTAACATTCCTGCCAAACTCGTCAGACTGTGCAGGATGACTATGGAGAACTCTCGCTGCTCTATTAAGGTCGGCGGTTAACTTACCGACCCCTTCTATCTTACGAAAGATTTAAGACAGGGTGACGCACTGTCATGTGATTTCTTTAACATCATTCTTCAAAATATCGTGCGGTACCCTGCAGCCAACACAAGAGGTACGATCTACTTCAAGTCCACACAATTGCTTCCCTACGCAGATGACATTGACATTATTGGACGGACAAAGCGAGACGTCAATGAGGCTTTCGCAAGCATTGAAGTAGAAACGGCTACAGTGGGTCTAAGGTTAAATGGGGACAAGAACAAATATATGCTGTCATCAAAAATAGACGTGCAACACCAACGTTTTAGTCAGAACGTCACCTTCGGCAGCTATGGTTTTGAAGTAGTAAAACTACGCGGTGGCTATGGTGCAGTGGTTAACATCATTAACCGTCGCGCGGATGGTCTATAGTTCAAATTCGTTCGCCAAGAAAAAGTACAATAATTCCTATACGGACAAAAAGTATGCAACACAGAGGTGAATGAAAAGTGACCAGACGTTCTGCTGCAGGTATACCAGTCACAGTATATATATGTATGTATGTTGGCGTTACAGTCCATGAAGGACCTGAGCCGAGCTTCTCTCAATCACCCATGTTGTGCGTTATTTCATTTTCCCATAGGTGAAAGGGACCTACGGTTTATTGCCGGTTCCGAACGGCGAATTTCGAGACATGACAATTTTACTACAGGGGGCTTTGTCAGAACCCCGCTGAGGAGAAACACCGTGAAAACACGTTCGATGACATGGCTGTGTCGGGATTCGATCCCGTGTCATCGGCGTCAGAGGCCAACACACTACCCACTGCGCCACGGTGCTCTCTACTCTCACAGTATATGGTCAACAGAAAATTCATCTTCTGCGTATGCAATACTAAAGTGCTCGAACGAATTACTACTGACTATAACCAACGCGGATTTTGGTCGGCTCTCGTCCTATCTAGGACAACCACCCCTGAGAGTAGTGAACGAACATCAACGACCCAAACCACTGCACTCCGTTCAGGTTTTTTGTCTATCACATCATAAGAGAATATAAACTCTTGAGCCTACGCGAGTCTCCAAAAAAAAAAAAACTTCGTCTACCCTGGTTCGATAGTGACAAGCAGCAACGACACCAGCGCTGAGATAAAACGCAGAATAACACATGCCAACATGTGTTATGGCATGGCGCGCACAGGTGGAAAGGGGCCTCAGCCAACTGGGCGTGCGTGCGGCACTGGAAGCGGCTGGCCAAATCTCGTGACGGCTGGTGAGGCTTATTGGTTGAGGCCCTGGTTCACCCCGAACTGTAGCACCATCTAAGTAAGTAAGTAAGTATCTCGTTAACTACACATCTAATGTTGGCTTCTAAGGCAATTGACATTGACGCTTTGCCGTTACCCCATAACGAGCAGTCTTAATGCGTCAAATTGACAGGCTAAATCACTATGGCTTGAACTCCGTGCTCAGGAGGTCGATTATGATGTCCGTTAAAGAGTTGAAGTGCACTTTGACAAAAAAACTTCAATATTTTGCAAGAATTGTTCGGATGTATACATAAGTATCTTTGCGCGATGAAATGGCAATGCTGGGTGAGCATAATTAACTGTAACAAATACCACAAATCACCCAACATCTATGCATACGTAGCTACCGTCAAATAAGTATAAAATATTCAAATCTCCGAAAAACACTGTGAGACACGTAGCTTATAAAAACTGACAGTATCTTCAACTTGATGACTTCAGATTACTAAAAATAAAAAAAAATGTTGCATTGCTTCTCGCATTGAAAATCGCTATAAATGCATGTCACGAGTTTCCAACATGCGAGTACTCACTTCACAGTTCGCGCACTCGATTCACCGTTGTTATTTGATTGCTGGTTACGTTTACCTGTCAGATAGGTAATCGAAGTCAAAGGAACACTAAATTCTAACTGACATTTGTGTATAAACAATGACAACTCCTGACGTATGTGATGCATGTCACAAAAAAAAGCACGAATGTCGAATAAATGTTCGAAAACGTGGTTATGTCACTGCGTTCTATAACACTCATGTTTACAGTGTGCCGATCGTTGTCATTTTGAAGGTAGTTCCATGATACCTTTTCATAGAAGACCTGGTCCCTATTGGTAAGTGGAACATTCGCTCCATATCAGTTCCGGGTCTAGGTGGATCCATCATAAAAACCTTCCAACCAATCTCCCAGAGCTGCCCAGAGCGAAACATTATCACTAGCGTCGCTTTCTGCAACAGGGCACTCGACAAGCATTTACATCACTGACCTGGTAGTTTTTCTTCAACATTCGGTAGCGTAAGCGGACGACTTAATCACATAAATACACGTCATGCCCTTACTCCTACGTGACTTCGACAGTATTCAGCAGTACTGGGATGACAGCAAGTTTAAAATCAACTTCCAGAAATCGAAGACTATTTTATTCAGAACGACTCTATCTAGGCGTCTTGTGACACTAGAAAGTTCCCAATCTTCGGACTCAACCGGCGTCCACTGACAAACAGAATTGTAGTCAGATACCTTGGAAATTGACTGGATCAGTATCTATGGTTTGATAAAAGTGCGGATTCTGCTCTAACGAGGATACGGGGCATTGCCCTCTGACAAGATGGTTGTTTCATAGCAACCGACTTGGATTTGATTTAGTCTGAGTGGCAGCTTGATAGAAAAGATTCGGGTACTTGAGAGACAATGTCTAAGGACTTGCCTTAGATTACACAGAATACCAGAGTCGTAGTACAAGAAAGTCTTATATAATAGGGCAAGGATTTTACGGATAGAGAACTTTCTGATAAGGCATATTCGAGGACTCGTTGCATGATCTCTACTCAAACAATATATACCATGAGAAGGTGCGTCTGAACGCCTGATCCAGAATAGATTATCAGCGTCACTAATCTTTCAACTCGGCCGTTAATCCGTGGATCACGTCCTAGGGACCTAAGTGCTAACCTCGGTAAGGAAAACGGCTTTAAGCTTGTACAAGACCATTCCCGAAAATATATTGAGGCTTCTGCATTTCAGGGCAGAGCGTAACCTCGTAGTAGGTAGAACGCAGTTTCCACATCTTAATATCTACAAGTGGCTGAAGTTGGTGATCCCCAGATTTATTAACCCTCAATCATATTGATCATGTTGCGATTGGCGCCAGATTTTCTTCCAACATCGTGTATGTCAAACGTTCACTACCAATGATCGGGCCATTATTTTGTGGTACTCAGGATACATACTCAGAGGACGGACTGCATGTTGACGAGCCCCGCAAACGTATAAAGGGACAGGAGTGCCGGCTCTGCATCTAGAATGTTAGGTCCCTTAACAGACCAGCTAGGGCCGAAGAGTTAGAAAAAGCCAAAAGCTACTACAAGGAAGACATTACCGCACTCCAAGAAAAAAAGAGGATGAAGAACTGAGATATATACTATGGAAACTGCTACATGAAGAACAGGCAAAGCGTATTTAGATGCGGCTTTGTTGTTCGAGGTGGACTTAGGCAAAAAGTCCTCAACTATCGGGCTGTGAGCGAATGCCCCATAACAATCCGCATCAAAGTTATCTTCGGGAGCATCAGCTTGATATGCCCCCAGAGAAGAAAAAGACGACAGACTCAAAGATGACTTCTATGAACTCCTAGATAGAACATACGCTCTATGTCCCAGCTATGACACCAAGATTGTTCTAGGAGATATCAACGAGACGGGTCGTAATCTCCTAGTAGCTATCACACGATTCCGCCGTAATGCCACCAAAGAAATCGGTCATATTGCTATCGACGTCCTCCAGCATCTTGGATGTCCGAACTTTCCGAGGAGCCAATATTGACTTGGAACTTTACCTTGTTGCACACGCGAATATCGCGAACACTAGAGAATTGTTGCTGCTCCATTAAAGTTGGTAAGGAGTTAACCGAGACCTTCGATGTCAAAAACGGATCCAGGCAAGCCAACGCACTGTCACGTGATTTTTCCAACATTATGTTTAAAAGGATCGTGCCGGATTCTCTGGCCAATACACTATAGAACTGCTTGCATGCGCTGATGACATTGACCTGATTGGGAGAACGCAGCGAGACGTCAATGAAGCTTTTGTGAGCATTGAAGCAGGGGCGGATGATGATATGATGATGCACAACGCCAACGTCTTGACCAAAACTTCACTATTGGCAGCTATAACTTTGATGTAGTGAAGGAATTCGTCTACCTTGGCTCACTGGTAACAAGCGGCAACGACACGAGCACTATGATTAGATGCAGAATAATTCTTGCCGACCGCTGTTTCTTCGGGCTCAAGAGGCATTTGAGTAGTAGAGCCCTGTCTCGGGAAACTAAGGTGACCCTCTATTAAACCTTCATCATCCCGGTCCTCCTAAACTGCGCAAAGGTTTGGACCTTATCAAAATTGGATGAAGATGCCTTTGGTCATTCCGAAGAGTGGAGGAGCAAATTCAACTACGAATTGTACAGACTATGTACGACGTCTACGGATAAAACGTATATGATGGCTAGGCCATGCAGAACGAAAGGACAATACAGCTCTGGCCCGAAGAGTCTTCGACTCCAAAAGAGGGCGGCTCTTAAGCTTTATGAGCAATCGAGGAAATGGCGGTCAAGGAGAGCAGGAATAAAGTTTAAAAATTCTACCAATATCTTGGGCAAATGTGCCAGCAAAACTGCAGGGACAAGCATGAACAGCTAGTGGATTATAATCAAAATTCTGTTGCTTGACGAAACGAGCCATTCAACTTGGTTGAAGGTGATCGTCCGACTGATCTGGACGATAGATAGCAATTGTAAAACTGAAGCTTAAGACTTCAAAGCAGCTGGAGTTGACCTGATTAGGTATGTGCATCAGCTTAACTGTACGGATCGCAAGAAAGCTAACCCCGTCTGCTTAACATCCTTCATAGACCAGAAAAGTCTACCATTGACCAGATTTTCACGCTCGCGCAGATATTGATTTGTTGACTATAAGGCGTCACGACACTGATTGAGTTTTAGAATCACAGTCAAATTCGTCAGATTGTGCAGAATGATAATGGAAAACATTCGAAGCTCCATTAAGGACGGTTAACGAACTAACTTAGACGTCTAATGAGGTTTTAGACAAGGTGACGCGTTGCAGTGTGATCCTTTTCAACAGCGTATTTAAAAAGATCATGTGAAACTCTCAGGGATATTTCTTAAGTTCACACAATCGCTGGCGTCAGTTACAGGGTGTCGGCGAACACAACAAGTTTCAATAAAGCTTTAGGCAGTAATGTGGAATAGGAGCTTTCGCTACATGGTCATCTTGGACAAAACGTCACAAACCGATGTAACATGGAGGTAATACAGGGTTTCATCTACCTTGGTTCCGTAGGTACGTTAAACAACGACATCCGTACGGAGACTGAACACGAAAAATCTGTTTCCAATCGATATTTCTTTAGGATTGGGAGGCTATAGTAAAGTCCAAAGTCCTCTATCGGTAAGCCAAGATGACCTTGTATAAGACCTTAAACGTTATGGTTTTCTTTTTTGGTGCTGAGGTTTGTACTTTATCAAAAGCGAGTTGCGTAGCTCTTGGTCAGGCTTTTCTTAAGGCACGATGCAGTAGAGGACGGTCGTATATAAGGCCGCACCACTTACACGTACACGTCGACGGGACAACAAGCAACTTGGAGTGCGGAATTGAATGAAGCACAGTTGTGTATCCTTTTTTCTGTACATGCTAAAATTCGCCGAAAAAAACAGGACACTCAGAGTATCCTTCTATCTAACTAAAATACAACCTTTAGAACGCAATCGAACAATTTAAAATTCAAAATAAACGTGCGAATCCACACCGGTGGCATACGAGCAAAACCTTTATTTTCCGAAGGCTCTATCGACATCATAGTCCACGCACTTAAGTTCCTTGCAGGGTACAATTCCTAACTACACTATGCAAGTCGTGAAATTCGTAGAAAGGTTTCCTTACATCTAGGACACCTAATCGAAGAGAAGAAGTTAAGAAGACTTCGGAAGAAATAGCACACGAGCACCATTGACTGTTAATACTTCCCAGCAACAATCGGTGATAAAAAATCAAAGGATCAATCACTATTGACAGTCGTAAGGTATAGAAAAGGTAAGCTCTCGTAAATACACTTGCCGTTCACATAAAAAAGAAAATTAATCCTCTCACCGGTAATGGCGGAATAGCAAAATAGCGTACCCATGTCAACCCCAGGCACAGATCAAACATTGAACCAAAATGCTTGTTCGAAAGCACATCGTTACCTGTACAAATTCAACGGAAAAGGGCCAAATTGCCCGACTTGAGTGCTCCCGTTGAAGGGCGCATTGTGTAAACTAGAAGTGGGCGAGAGCACATCATATGTACATTCGTAAATGGATATGGTACCGTCGGTGCGGCCTACGATACATCAGGCCTTTGTTACGCGTTCAACAGGATACGTGTGGGTAGATCGCTTTTAACGTCTATCCTTTTATGCCTGTTTTTGGTGTTTCCCGTTTTTTTTTTTGCTAAAATATTTGCGTTTGCTTTTATACGTATACTCGAAGGCTACTGTACTGGTATGCTGTACTTACGAATTATCGTTGTTTGTTGTATGGTATGGGCGACGTCAATGGATCCATGAAATTTTACGATTGATGGCTTCGCCCGCAATGTCAGAGTAATTTCAGTTAAATTAAAAGTCAACAATGTCACCCGGTCTTTTATGGAGCGAAATGTAAAGTTTTGTTTGCTTATAGAGTGCCACGCTGAATGGGTGATTTAAGTGTCAGCTTAATGACCATGTCTCGTCGGAATGAAAATATGTATGTATGTATGTATGTGTAATACATTTAGCCAGTCAAGACCATACGCGGCAAAATAAGTTTATTACGTGTCCACGCCCCACTGAGGAGAAAGATGACCGACATAAAGACGACTTCTATGATCCTAGGCAAAACGTATGCTCAATGCCCCAGCTATGACACCAAAACCGTTCTAGGAGATTTCAATGCGAAGCTATCTTTGAACGGGACATTGGAAAGCACAGCCTACACAACACCACGTCAGAAAACGGACTAAGGCTAGTGCACTTTATGGCGGACATAATCTGGTAGTAGCAAGTACACGATTCCCACACCTCAACATCCATAAGGGGACCTGGCGGTCTTTCGATCAATCGACAACCAACCAAATTAATAATATTGCGATCGACAGCAGACACTCCTCCAGCATCCTAGATGTCCGAACCTTTCGAGGAGGCAATATCGAATCGGACCATTACCTTGTTGCACCCAAGGCACGGATGCGAATTTCTCGAAATCAACGGAGTCGAGTAAGAACACTAAAATTTAACGTCAGAAACCTGCAATCGCAGGAGACCGCCAGGAACTTCGCCGATCAAGTCTCCCTCAAGCTCTTTCAAGTCCCGATGCAGAAACCATAGAACAGCAATGGAGTCGTTGTCAAAAAGCCATTAGAGAGGCCGCCTCAGATGTACTCGGTTTCGAGCCACCACCGTCGCGAAACCTCTGGTTTGATGATGAGTGCAGACAGGCCCATGTGGAGAAACAGAATGCATACATGGCCACATTGCATCGAACGGACGAGGGCTGCCCGCGAGCTCTATGAACAGAAAAGGAGGGAGGAGCATGCGCTTCTGAGAAGGAAAAAGAAAGAGCACGAGAAGCGCGAGATGGAGGTGTTACGGCAGAAACGACGTTCGAAAATGTTACCAGAATGTGTTCGTTTTACTTGCCACGGCTATAAAGCCAGAGCAAAAGCCTGCAGGGATGAGCACGGACAACTAGTAGTGGAGTCACAGTCGATGCTGAGATTGTGGAAGGACCACTTCTGCCGACTGTATAACGGCGATGATAGTCAAAATGCCGCCGTCAGGTAGAGCGAACCATTCACAATGGACGAAGACGAAGAAGAATCGCGTCCACCCGGCCAAGGCCGTGCTAAGATAGCGATATCAAAACTTAAGTCTTATAAAGCTGCTGGAGCAGACGGACTCCCCGCGGAACTGTTTAAAGCAGCTGGCGATGCAAGATATGGTCGGAAGAACGCATGCCCGATGAACTGAATCTCAGTATCATTTGCCCGGTCCATAAGAAAGGAGACCCCTATGAATGCGCCAATTACAGAGGGATAAGCCTCCTGAACATCGCGTACAAGACCCCTCTCTGCCGTACTGTGTAAGTGCCTCAAGCCGTTCGTGGACAATCTGGTAGATTCCTACCAGTGTGGTTTCAGGCCAGGAAAATCCACTATAGACTAAATATTTACACTACGGCAGACCTTGGAGAAGACCCATGAATTCCAGTTCGACACACACCATCTTTTCGTCGACTTTAAAGCCGCATATGAGAGTGTTTATAGAGACGAGGTATACAGAGCCATGTCATGTTTTAACATTCCTGCTAAGCTCGTCAGACTGTGTAGGATGACTATGGAGAACTCTCGCTGCTCGATGAAGGTCGGAGGTGAACTAACCGACCTCTTTGATGTTAAAAAAGGTTTGAGACAGGGTGACACACTGTCATGTGATTTCTTTAACATTATTCTTGAAAATATCTTGAGGGACTCTGCGGTCAATACAAGAGGTACGATCTACTTCAGGTCAACACAATTGCCTGCCTACGCAGATGACATTGACATTATTGGACGGACAAAGCGAGACGTCAATGAGACGTTCGCAAGCATTGAAGCAGAAGCGGCTAAAGTTAGTCTTAGGTCAACCAGAATGACCACATTGCGATTGATGTCAGGCACGCATCCGACATTCTGGATGTGCGGACTTTTAGAGGAGCCGGGTTGCGACTACGCATATGCCTAGCCCAGAAAAATAGAGTAAGGCCAGCGGTTTATAACGTCGCAATGCTACAATCGCAAGAGTCCGCCAGAGCCTATGCCAATCGCGTCTCCTTCAGGCTCTCGGAAAACCCTCCAACACCTGCTCAGACCGTACAACACCAATGGAGCCGCTGTCAACAAGCCTTAGAAAGTGCTGCTTCCGAGGTACTGGGTTTCAAACCGCCACCAACAAGAAACCCATGGTTTAACGACGAGTGTAGGAGGGTACACTCAGCCAAGCAGCAAGCCTATCAAGAGGCGCTGCATACAACGACGAGAGCTGCTCGTGAGCATTACGAGCAAAGGAGAAGGGAGGAGGTTTTATCAACGAATAAAACAGACATGCCAGGGATATAAGACCAGGATGCAAGCCTGCAGGGACGAAAACGGAAACCTAGTAGTGGATTCACAGTCGGTACTAAGAATCTGGAAATACTACTTTTGCAGACTGTATAACGGCGATGACGAAACAGATCCCACTGTCAGGCAGAATAGCCCTTTCACAGCGCACGATGACAGCAGAGAATTCCGTCCCCCTGACCTGGACGAAGATAGGAATGCTTTTTCTATGCTTAAGTCCAACAAAACTGCTGAAGTGAGCGGAATACCTGCCGAGCTCTTTAAGGCAGTTGGAGATGACCTGATTGGGAGTATGCACCAGCTCATCTGTAAGATATGGTCAGCGGAATGCATGCCCAATGAATGGAGTCTTAGTATCGTTTGCCCGATCCATTGGAAAGGAGACCCCTTTGTCTGCGACAACTACTAGGAATAAGTCTTCTGAACATCGCTTATAAAATCTTCTCTGCTGTTCTGTGTGAACGCTTGAAACCGTTCGTTAATAAACTGATTGGTCCATATCACCGTGGTTTCAGGCCCGGGAAGTCCACTATAGACCAATTATTCACACTGCGGCAGATCCTGGAAAAAATAAACGAGTTCCAGATCGACACCCACCACCTGTTTGTCGACTGTAAGGCTGCATACGATAGTTTAAATAGAGACGAGGTTTACAGCGCCATGTCTAGTTTTGATATCCCTGTCAAACTCGTCATATTGTGCAGGATGACAATGAAGAACTCTCGCTGTTCCATCCGGGTCGGAAGCGACCTAACCGATACCTTTTATGTCAAAAAAGGTTTTAGACAGGGTCACAACACGCTATCGTGTGACCTTTTCAACATCGTCCTTGAAAGGATCGTGCAAAACTATCGTGCACCACCCTTCCCAAGTCCGTACAGCTGCTCGCATATGCCGATGACATTGACATAATTGGACGAAGTCAGCGAGATGTCATTGAGGCCTTTACGAGCATTGATACGGAAGCGGCTAAAATGGGACTGGCGGTAAATGAGGGCATAACGAAATACATATATGCTGTCGTCGAGGTAGTCAAGGACTTCGTATACCTAGGCTCCACAGTGACATGCAGAAATCACTGCCGAAATCAAACGCAGAATAACTCTTGCCAACCGCTGTTTCATTGGGCTCGGGTGGCAATTGAGAAGCAGAGCCCTCTCTCGAAACACCAAGGTGACCATATCTTCTTCTTCTTTGGTGGCGCTACAGCCCATGAAGGACCAGAGCCATGCTTCTCTCAATCACCCATGTCGTGTGTGATTTATTTTTCACACATGGTGAAGGTGACCATATACAAGATCCTTATCATGCCGGTCCTGCTCTATGGCGCAGAGACATTGACCTTATCGAAAGCGGACATGCCTTCTGACGCACTGACGCCCGTTATCCTATTGCGTCGTAATTTCACAGTCGAGTTTCCATGGCGTCAGGATTGGCTATGGCTGGATACTGAACCTGGAAAGGATAGTCTTCGCATTTTCACGGATGGCTCCAGGTGCTGGGCGGGGGTCCGGTGCTGGAGTCTTCTTTGAACGCGAAAACATCCGACTGCACTTCTCGTTAGGAAAGTATGCGTCTGTCTTCCAATCAGAGATATACGCAATCCTAATGGCCATGCACCATGTTGTGAAGCACAGGTGGAAGGGGGAACGCATATGCGTCTGTAGTGACAGCCAAGCTGCACTAAAAGCTGTGTGTAACCCGTTATGTATTGTTGGCGTTACAGTCCATGAAGAACCTGAGCCGAGCTTCTCTCAATCACCCATGTTGTGTGTGATTTCATTTTCACATAGGTGAAAGGCACCTACAGTTTTATTGCCGGTTCCGAACGGCGAATTTCGAGAAGCTTTTCATGACAATTTTACTACAGGGGGTTTTGTCAGAACCCCGCTGAGGAGAAACACCGTGAAAAACACGTTCGATGACATGGCTGTGTCGGGATTCGATCCCGAGTCATCGGCGTCAGAGGCCAACACACTACCCACTGCGCCACGGTGCTCTCCGTGTAACCCGTTAACTAGCTCCAAATTAGTGCTTGAACTCAAGTCCTTCTTGAACAGAGTCGGCAGACTAAATTCATTAAGGCTTGTATGGGTTCCAGTCCACTCTGGGATCCCAGGAAATTAGATCTCTGATGAACTCGCTAGAATGGGTTCAGAGGAGAGCTTCTCAGGACCTGAACCCGCTCTAGGTCTACCTGCGCCCACGGTAAATTCCTACATTAACGATTGTGTATTTAACACACACAACCGTAGATGGAGGGAATGTCCGGGTTGCAGGATGACTAAGCGCGTATGCCCTGATGTCTGCAAAAAATCTGCAGCATTCCCCCTGTCTTTAAGGAGAATCGACTGCAGACGGCTTGTGGGAGTTATCACGGGCCATTACACTTTTGCTAAGCATCTCTACGTGCTCGGCATCAGTAAGACACCTACCTGTGCTGCATGTGGTGAAGAGGAGGATGATACTGCAGAGCATTTCCTCTGTGGTTGTCCCGCCTTTGTTCGCTCACGGTGGCGCACTCTACATCAGCTTAGCTCTACATCACTGAAGCCCCTTTAAATTTTTCTCCGGAAAACGGGGAAAATACAGTAATGTAAGGTGTCTGTCTGGAGTACAATGGACCAGTGATTGCGTCTGAGTGCTCCAGCGGATAGCAGAAGCCTTCAGCAAAAAAAAAAAAAAAAAAATACAAAAGGCGGGCACGTAATGACCAGACTTTCATGACATTGCTGGATATCTCTTTGTATCTCTCTGCACTTCCTCAAAGATACCACAGAAGAGGTTAAAGTCTTCCCTGCAAAATGTATCTCAATACTAACCCGCGTATTTCTATTACTTAGTAATTGCGAACCCAATGAGCACTTAACCTGCCGCATCCATCGCCCATAAAGTCGGCATTTTCCACTTCACCAGAACATTAAATCGCAATTACGCCATTAACCCGCATTTCGGCTCACTACAAAATCGCACATTAAAACGAAAGCATTTTATAAAGATACAGATACAGAATTTCCGATCGTAAAAAATATTTCCTGCGTTCCGTGGAATCCAGTTTGCATATCCTTGCAAATTGCAGATACATAATTGCAACCACCGCAAGTGGTGTGCAGATATTTCAGTCCATAATAGCTGTACTTAACCCACCGATTTTAATTATTATATTTCATTGAATCAGATATGCAATCAATTGGTTTCTGCGCGGTTGAAATATCCGCATCCTGTTCTATGAAATACTTGCTGGCACGCAAAATGTACGAGTATTCGCCTGAGAGGAGTTCTACGGATTTTTGCTTTCAAATCGGAAATTCCTCACAATCTGAGTATCGTGCATCGGTTTGATTTCCGACGTTTTCCGGAAGTGCTCGCATACATATGGGATTGATGTATCTTCCTTTTGGGTGACAGAAGTCGCAGGTGCTGCGGCGACATGTACGTGAGCGCGTTTCCTTATTTAGCGTTTCGACTTTGGTTGGATTTATTGTGGTCGACCGATGTTGAAATGTATGCTGCCGTTCCGTTGCGCGATAGATGGAGAGCGATGAAAGGATGTAAAATTGAGTTGAATCCTTGGAGTAGAAATGTGAAAGTGATTTGTATAGGATGGTAGCGGTATGTGGTCATGCCTGAGGAATGTGAACATATTTCGTGGAATTGCAAAGACAAAACTTCCTCTTAGGCACGTACATATGAGTAGCTACATATGGAAACGACAATAACTTGGCGAGCAGCAGGGCGTCAAAACAAGGACATTTTAAGGCTTAACCTGAAAATGAATGTCTTTAAGAGTGAAAATATAGTTGCGGACACAAACCGACCGTTAAATTCAAATATCGCTGTCAATGTGGAAAATAATGCCTCTTTGGCCTATAATTCCTTTTTAGAGATACTGCAGTCTTATTTAAGTGTATCGGAAACCCTGGATAAGTCAACACTTTCTTAAAAAAATTAAGTTGAAAAACAAGCTGCATAAGAAATGCGCATTCTTACTTACTTACTTTGATGGCGCTACAGTTCGGGGTGAACCAGGGCCTCAACCAACAAGCCTCTCCAGCCGGCCCGATCTTCGGCCAGCCGCTTCCAGTGCCGCACGCCCAGTTGGTTGAGGTCCCCTTCCACCTGTGCGCGCCACCTTAAATGCGGTCGTCCTCTGCTGCGTAGTCCCTCGGGGTTGAAGTCGAAGACTCTTCGGGCCGGAGCGTCTAACCAGGCCGATGTCGCTGTACAGCCCGTACAGTTCTTGGTTGAATCTCCTCCTCCATTCTCCGTTTACACAAACGGGACCAAAGAGGTGGTTATTTGCAAAGTCCAATCTCTGACTTCCGCAGCCTACGCAGCAACCTCGAGTTCCTAGTGAACCTACCTTCATTCCGAACCACTCATTTTAGAGGCTATTCCATCGTTCGTCGTAAACTATTTAATCGTCTCCTATCTGGATTCGCGCAATTAGAACACGAACCTCTTTCCTAAACAAAGTCAAAGATTGGCTTCTTGGTTTCGATCACAATCAAATTGAAGTTTTGCTGTCCTACGTATCTTTCACATATGCATTTAAAATCATTGTTTGAAAAAAATTAAATTTTGTATGTTCTATAAATGAAGTAGTTTGCACTCACTGTACATCTACCACACAACCCATTAGTAAACTACGTCATTGATCGTATGGTACATGTACATTGATTGATAAACTGATAACATACCAACTATGTATACTCTCAGCAGCAGTCTCGTCTGCGCACATCGGATGTTCAATGGTACAGTTCGCTTAACGATCGTACCACAGTATCCATCCCAACGTCTCGTGACTGCTGCTGAGTGGGTGGCTACTTCACTTGGGTTTTGGACAGCAAGCATCGCGGATGAAAATAAACTGTGTTAGAATTTAGTTTCAATTGTTTTATTTTGGTTGTTGGTTTGCAGTCTCTCCTCGGCGGTTTCTATATCGAACAATTTCTCATCAAAGTGGTCCTTCGAGCCGGATGCGTTTAAGATAAGGAGAGATATTGCGAACAAATAAGATATAGCATAAACTAAATTGAAACGCGATTCGTAAGAAATCAAAATGAGTGTGAAACTTCTGAAAAGTAAACTTTCAAGTGCAAAGGGACATATTACGCGCGCGCTAACATTCGTGAGTTCTATTGATGACGCGGTATCCGTTGAACTCCTAAAAAATCGGTTGGACAAACTCGAAGACGCATGGACTTCATTTTGTCACATACAAGATGAGTGTTTGTCATTGGTAGAAGAAGAAAATTGTAGTGAATTAGAAGTGGAATTCGCGGAATACGAAAATAAATACTTCCAAGCTCACGAAGGTATGTCTCGCGCTATTGCTGATCGTCAACCCTCCTCTCGGAGTGGAAATGGTGAAAATTCGAACGAGTCGGTACTCGAGCGATTAGTAGAGCAGCAGTCGACATTTCTTGAAAGACTCAGTGCTCCCGCGAATATTCAGTCGAGTGTACAGTTGCCGAAAATAGTAATTCCGCCTTTCTCCGGTGACTATAAAGATTGGCCTTCATTTCGTGACTTGTTCGTCGCGTCGGTAGATAACAAGCCAAATTTAACCCCAACACAAAAATTTCAGTATTTGAAATCGTTCCTTCGCGATGATGCTGCTTCTCTCGTGAAACATATTTCAGTGTCGGAAGTGAATTACGCCCATGCTTGGTCCCGGTTGGAAGCGCGTTACAATAAGGTGCCGCTCATAGTGAAGTCATTCATCCAATCGTTTCTTTCCCTTCCATCTCTGGGTTCGAGTAACGTACACGCTCTCAGAAAGGTGACAGATGGTGCTGACGAAGTCGTTCGCGGGCTAAACGCATTGGCACAAAACTCTCGCGATCCGTGGCTGATCTATTTGCTCGTTGCTAAGCTAGATCAGGACTCCTGCCAAGCATGGGCAGAGTATTCAGAGTCTCGGACTGATAACACCATTGATACTTTATTGGATTTTTTACAGAAACGGTGCAATGCTCTTGAATCGTGTCAGCCCATTAATCGTTTATCTACACGTGTAAAATCCATCGCACCTCTTCGTTCGCTCGTCTCACAATCCCCAACGTCCAAGATAAAGTGCCCAAAGTGTTCAGGCTTGCACAATTTAGCTCAATGTGCAAACTTTCTCGCGCTAGATATTAGTTCTCGACGTGATTTTGTGAAAACGCAATCACTTTGCTTTAATTGTCTCCGGTCTGGACATCCGGCTAACAAATGCCGCTCCTCCTTTCGATGTCGTTCATGCAAATCACGGCATCATTCGTTGGTTCATCCGGAGAACCTATCGCATTCGTCATCAAATTCGTCGTGTTCACCTATTCCGTCGCAGATTCCATCCGTGTCCTCGATCTGCACATTACCGTCGACCAGTGCCTCGAATCCCTCTTCTTCCCTCGGACCACAACCGACGTTGGTCAATAATCATTCGTTTGAGCCCTCCCTTCGCAAGCAAACCATTCTTCCAACCATGTTGGCTACGGTAAAGGATTGTCAAGGGAACTCGGTGGTGTGTCGAATATTATTGGATTCCGGTTCTCAATCGTCGTTCGTTCTAGAATCCTTCGTCCAGAGAATAGGATACCCACGCACTCATGCTCGGATTCCTATTCAAGGACTATCATCGTTACAGGCTGGGTACACTAGAGGACAGGTTTCGCTTAATTTATCATCGCTGATTAATTCAAACGTTTTATGTATCAATGCGTATATTTTAAATAAACTCACGTCAAATCTTCCTTCTCAAACTATAGATACATCCCTTTGGTCGCATCTAGATGGGTTGCAGTTAGCCGACTCCAGCTTCAACATATCATCTCCGGTTGACATATTGCTTGGTGCAGATAAACTATGGAGTATTATTAAGAGCGGACAAGTTCGTGGGGAAGATGGTACTCCGGTGGCACAAAATACTTCGTTCGGTTGGGTAATCACCGGAGAAATATTTGATAATGTCCAGCCGCTTAATAGTGCCGTAACCTCGCTGCATTCATTCGTAGACGTCGACCATCTTCTTAAGCGCTTCTGGGAAATTGAAGATGTACCAGCTCCAAGTCATGATTCAGCATTGCAAGATCCGGCCGAACAACATTTCAAGAAAACATTCACTCGTGCTCCAGATGGTAAATACGTCGTTCTTTTACCCTTTAAAATTAATAATCCATCATTTGGAGAAACATTTGGTAGCGCAGTTTCTCGGCTATATTCTTTGGAACGTCGATTTCAAGTTAATTCAAAACTTCATCGAATGTATTGTGACTTTATGTGTGAGTACGAGAGACTTGGCCATACATATGTCACGTATTTCAACAGACGAGGTAAGAATCAATTCCGGTCATCAATTCTATCTTCCACATCATGCTGTTATGAAATTAGATAACACAATAACAAAGCTACGGGTGGTGTTCGACGGCTCAGCAAAGGATTCTAATGGGGTATCGTTAAACAGTTCGTTACTAGTCGGTCCACCAATCCAACGAAATCTGTTTGGAGTTTGTCTGCGGTTCAGACAACATAGCATGGTTTTCACTGCTGACATTGTAAAAATGTTTCGGCAGATTTGGATTGGTGACCAACACAAGGATTTTCAACGAATCGTTTGGCGAGAGAATCCTACTGACGAACTACAGCATTTCCGCTTATGCACAGTTACGTATGGTACTGCTTCAGCTCCCTTCCTGTCGGTTCGCGTTCTCCAACAACTGGCGGAGGATTACCGAGAAAAATATCCAAATGCATCCAGGGTCTTGCTGAATGATGTATATGTCGATGACATTATGACTGGTTCGAGTTCGTCAGAGGAGCTAATTTCGATCAAATCAGAGCTGGTATCGCTATTGGCTGAGGCTAAGCTTGAGTTGCGGAAGTGGAGTTCTAATTGCTTGCAGTTTCTTAAGACCCTGCCCAAGGAAGAGTGTGATTTTTCCATCTACAATCCCAATCGATCCACTCAGTTCGTTAAGGTTCTGGGTATGTTTTGGGACCCAGTTAAGGATGAATTTTCATATCAAATGTCAACCAAATCCTACTCGCAGCCACCAACAAGGAGATCGTTGCTTTCGGAAACTTCGCGGATTTTTGACCCTCTAGGGTTTTTGGCTCCATCTATAATTCTGTTCAAAATTCTTTTCCAACAGCTATGGACCTCGGATTTGAAACTTGGTTGGGATACCCCTTTGCCTGAGTCCATAGCTCAACGATGGGCTTGTTACAGGTCTAACTTGCATCACTTCGAGAAGATTCGTATTCCAAGACAGTTATGGGTACCTGGGGAGGAGTTGGAACTTCATGGTTTTTCGGATGCATCGGCGGTTGCTTATGCCGCCGTAGTTTATTGTCGATACGTAACACCGGATGGGAAGGTCAATGTCAACATTATTGCCGCCAAAACAAAGGTTGCTCCTCTTAAACCAGTGTCAATTCCACGACTCGAATTACTTGGCGCTTTACTTCTGACTCGATTAATTTCTTTAATCACTTCTTCGTTGTCGCGTCAGTCATTTAATATCTCTGCTTGGTGTGATTCCGAGATTGTATTGCATTGGTTATCTTCGCCACCTCGTCGTTGGGCCACCTTTGTAGCTAATCGAACGTCCGCTATCTTAGATGTTATACCAAGGCATTCCTGGCATTATGTTTGCTCTGAAGACAATCCCGCGGATTCTGCCTCGAGAGGAGTACCCCCCGAGCTTCTGATAGACAAGGAAATTTGGTGGAAAGGTCCTTCTTGGTTGCTATTGGCGTCTTCGCAGTGGCCACGATCTAAATCGTACTTTAAACCTCGTGAAAATGATAGTTTGGAGGAGCGAGTTCCAGGTTCCCAAATATTTGTTGTATCGGTAACAAACGATTTGCTGGAGCGACTCGTTATGAAGATTTCGTCCTGGTTTCAAATGCAAAGGATAGTAGCCTATTGCATTCGATTTTGTCCCAATTGCCGCATGAAAAAACCCATTCGCCAATATTCACCACTTAAATTCAACGAAATATATAACTCTAAGATATTAATTATTAAATTAATTCAACAAGTTTCGTTCGCAGAGGATATTCAAGCTCTAATTCAAGATCGTCAGCTATCTACTCATTCGAGACTAAACAAGCTTGCTCCGTTTGTAGACCGAGAAGGAGTTTTACGTGTTGGAGGAAGAATCAAGGAGGCAACAGTTTCCTTTAATATTAAACATCCAATAATCTTGCCTGGCAATCATCTTCTTTCTACCTTGATCGTTACAGATATCCATCAGAAATACCTTCATCCGGGCGTATCCGAAACGTTTGCGCTGGTGCGTCAGGAATTCTGGATATTGGGCTCACGAAATCTCATTCGGAGGATTATCTTTCGCTGCAAGAGCTGCTTCATCCAAAGGAAGAAAACCTGCGAACAACTCATGGGTGACCTACCTTCTTACCGCCTTCAACCAACTCGTCCTTTTACCAATTCGGGTGTGGATTACGCTGGTCCTATTATCATAAAGCTATCCAGAACTCGAAAACCAAAACTTTCCAAGGCATACATCGCTCTATTCGTCTGTATGAGTACAAAGGCCATTCACCTGGAGCTGGTTAGTGACCTAACAACTGATGCCTTTATCGCAGCCTTTCGTCGCTTTATTTCACGTCGTGGGAAATGCAGTAACCTATAATCGGACAACGGAACCAATTTTCATGGAGCGCGCCGGTGTTTACCCGAACTACACAAATTAGCCTTGTCAACATCTCACAATGAAATTGTTTCCTCGGCTCTTGCGAAAGATGGGATCGCCTGGCACTTCTCCCCCCCATCTGCTCCACACTTCGGTGGATTATGGGAGGCAGGTGTAAAATCGGTAAAGTCGCACTTACGTCGAGTCATCGGCTCAACTATTTTAACCTTTGAGGATCTGAACACCGTATTGTGCCAAATCGAAGCTATTGTCAATTCACGCCCTTTATGTGCATTGTCTGACTCCGACATTAACCCACTTACACCGGCTCACTTTCTCGTTGGCGAACCGTTGACCGCGGTACCGGAACCTAACTATCTGCAGACTCCACTAAATCGGCTGGATCACTATCGGCAACTTCAGTCTCTCGTCCAGGGGTTTTGGAAAAGGTGGCACGTTGAGTATCTGACATCCCTTAGGAGAGACCTAAATGGCAAAGAACGACATCCAACCTCAAGACAGGTGATCTCGTTGTAGTAAAGGAGCCTAGTTTACCCCCGACGAAATGGATTATGGGTCGTGTAAATAATGTCATGCCCGGTCATGACAAACGAGTAAGAGTAGCAGAAATACGAACTTCCACCGGCATCGTCGTCAGACCCATCACCAAGCTAGCTGTTCTACCGGTTTCCTGAAAACTAGTTCAGGGGGGCCGGGATGTTTGAGAAAAATTAAATTTTGTATGTTCTATAAATGAAGTAGTTTGCACTCACTGTACATCTACCACACAACCCATTAGTAAACTACGTCATTGATCGTATGGTACATGTACATTGATTGATAAACTGATAACATACCAACTATGTATACTCTCAGCAGCAGTCTCGTCTGCGCACATCGGATGTTCAATGGTACAGTTCGCTTAACGATCGTACCACAGTATCCATCCCAACGTCTCGTGACTGCTGCTGAGTGGGTGGCTACTTCACTTGGGTTTTGGACAGCAAGCATCGCGGATGAAAATAAACTGTGTTAGAATTTAGTTTCAATTGTTTTATTTTGGTTGTTGGTTTGCAGTCTCTCCTCGGCGGTATCTATATCGAACAATTTCTCATCAATCATTTTGATGTGGCATTCAGCACTATTTGTATTTTAAATAAGAATGCCACTTCGTATTCTTAGCACATATTATCTATCCTTTGGATTGTTAACTTGTTGTGTTTTTATCTTTTAAACTCTAGTTTCGTTTACTCTAGTAAACGGACTAAGGCTAGTGGACTTTATGGCGGGACATAACCTGGTAGTTGCAAGAACACGATTCCCACACCTCAACATCCATAAGGCGACCTGGCGGTCTTCCGATAAATCGACAACCAACCAAATTGATCATATTGCGATCGACGGCAGACACTCCTCCAGCATCTTAGATGTCCGAACCTTTCGAGGAGCCAACATCGACTCCGATCATTACCTTGTTGCAGCCAAGGTACGGATGCGAATTTCTCGGAACCAACGGAGTCGAGTAAGAACACCAAAATTTAACGTCGGAAAGCTGCAATCGCAGGAGACCGCCAGAACCTTCGCCGATCAAGTCTCCCTCAAGCTCTCTCAGGTCCCGATGCAATCTGCAGAAGCCATAGAACAGCACTGGAGTCGTCAGAAAGCCATTAGAGAGGCCGCCTCAGATAAACTCGGCTTCGAGTCACCACGGTCGAGAAACCCCTGGTTTGATGATGAGTGCAGAATGTAGAGAAACAGAATGCATACATGGCCACATTGAATCGACGGACGAGAGCTCCCCGCGAGCTCTATGAACAGAAAAGGAGAGAGGAGCGTGCGCTTCTGAGAAAAAAAAAGAAGGAGGACGAGAAGCGCGAAATCGAGGAGATGGAGAGATGCTATTGCAGGAACGATGTTAGAAAGTTCTACTAAAAAGTGAATCGAACATGCCAAGGCTATAAAGCCAGAGCAGAAGCCTGCAGGGATGAGCACGGACAACTAGTAGTGGAGTCACAGTCGATGCTGAGATTGTGGAAGGACCACTTTTGCAGACTGTATAACGGCGATGATAGTCAAAATACCGCCGTAAGGCAGAGCGAACCATTCACAATGGACGAAGACTAAGGAGAATCCCGTCCACCCGACCTAGACGATGTTAAGATAGCGATATCAAAACTTAAGTCTTATAAAGCTGCTGGAGCAGACGGACTCCCCGCGGAGCTGTTCAAAGCAGCTGGCGATGAGCTGGTTAGGAACATGCACCAACTCATCTGCAAGATATGGTCGGAGGAACGCATGCCCGATGAATGGAATCTCAGTATCGTTTGCCCGGTCCATAAGAAAGGAGACCCCTATGACTGCGCCAATTACAGAGGGATAAGCCTCCTGAACATCGCGTACAAGATCCTCTCTGCCATACTGTGTAAGTACCTGAAACCGTTCGTGGACAATCTGATAGGTTCCTACGGGTGTGGTTTCAGGCCAGGAAAATCCAAGATAGACCAAATATTTACACTACGGCAAATCTTGGAGAAGACCCATGAATTCCAGGTCGACACGCACCATCTTTTCGCCAACTTTAAAGCCGCGTATGACAGTGTTTATAGAGACGAGCTATACAGAGCCATGTCATGTTTTAACATTCCTGCCAAACTCGTCAGACTGTGCAGGATGACTATGGAGAACTCTCGCTGCTCGATTAAGGTCGGAGGTGAACTAACCGACCTCTTTGATGTTAAAAAAGGTTTGAGACAGGGTGACACACTGTCATGTGATTTCGTCAACATTATTCTTGAAAAGATCGTGCGAGACTCTGCGGCCAATACAAGAGGTACGATCTACTTCAAGTCCACACAATTGCTTGCCTACGCAGATGACTTTGACCGTATTGGACGAACAAAGCGAGACGTCAATGAGGCGTTCACAAGCATTGAAGCAGAAGCGGCGAAAGTGGGTCTAAGGGTCAATGGGGACAAGACCAAATATATGCTGTCATCCAAGAAAGACGCACAACACCGACGTCTTGGTCAGAACGTCACCTTCGGCAGCTATATTTTTGAAGTAGTCAAGGACTTCGTCTACCTTGGCACGATAGTGACAAGCAGCAACGACAACAGCGCTGAGATAACACGCAGAATAACTCTTGCCAACCACTGCTTCTTCGGGCTCAAGAGGCAATTGAGTAGTAGAGCCCTCTCTCGAAAAACTAAGGTTTTCTCTACAAAACCTTAATCATTCCGGTCCTCCTCTACGGCGCTGAGGCTTGGACGTTGTCAAAAGCGGATGAAGAGGCTCTTGGACGTTTCGAGAGGAAAATTCTGCGTGAGTTACATGCTGTAACACCCCTAAACCCTACTTTCTCCACACTTGGTGGTTTGTTCAGCAAAGCATCAAACGTATTGTTGATCTTTGCTACGGTTTCTCTCTCCAGCTCTATCTTTGAAAGAATATAAAGCTGGAGCAAATTACCAAGTAGAAAAGTTAGTCAATGTTTAGTCGTCGTTAAGTTCGTGTTGTTTAGGTCATAGTATGTATGGTGTTCTAATAAATATGTAAAACTATGTTTTGTGGCTTTTTATTGTTTTTATTGGATAGTCTTCGGACTATTCATAACTCGTGCAATCTTTGGTCCCGTTTGTGTAAACGGAGAATGGAGGAGGAGATTCAACCAAGAATTGTACGGGCTGTACAGCGACATCGGCCTGGTTAGATGTCTTCGGATCCAACGTCTAAGATGGCTAGGCCATGTAGAGCGAATGGACATCAACGCTCCGGCCCGAAGAGTCTTCGACTCCAACCCCGAGGGACGACGCAGCAGAGGACGACCGCATTTAAGGTGGCGCACACAGGTGGAAGGGGACCTCAACCAACTGGGCGTGCGGCACTGGAAGCGGCTGGCCCAAAATCGGGCCGGCTGGAGAGGCTTGTTGGTTGAGGCCCTGGTTCACCCCGAACTGTAGCGCCATCAAAGTAAGTAAGTAAGTAAGTTTCGCTTATATATAGAAGTCTAATAGTATTAAATAAAAAAAAAAGTATGGAATGCCCTGGAAATTATGATAACTTTCAGCGGCACACTATTGAATGCCAGAACATTCTAGAAACTTCTGAAGGGGAACGTCTGATGGCGTACATTCGAGAGATTGGACCGAGGGCTACATAAGCGGGATCACTCGCCCTCGGGGGCATTCAGTATTCAATATTCATTCAGTTTTCAGTATCAGTGACTCGGTGTGAAAGTAATCAGGTCATCTAGTGTACAATTATCCAACAGTTGTACAGTCAAAGTGTGTAAAAAAGGTGTATGTAAGCAATAAAATGTAATGTGTTATAAAAGCTTGTAATAAAGCTGAAGCGCCCAGATAATTGGTCTGAGGCGGAACAATAAAGTGTGTGTACTGAATAAACAGCTGTAGTTTATCGCAGTCCAGTGGTCGAATGCTATTCTGGACTAGTAATTTACGAAACAATATATTCCTTAGCAGTCTTGGGCATATTAATCTGAGCATACAAATAGGGTAGGTAGGTAGGAGTAGCCGTGCTAAACACGGCGAGGAGACCCCTATAACTGCGCCAACGATTAAGGAATAAGTCTCCTTAACATGGCATATAAGATCTTCACTGCCGTATTGTGTGTACGCTTGAAACCGTTTGTGGATAACCTGATCGGCTTTTACCGGTGTGGTTTCAGGCCAGGTTAATCCACAATAGACCAAATATTTACGCTACGGCAGATCTTGGAGAAGGCCCAGGAATACCAAATCGACACTCACCACCTTTTCGTCGACTTCAAAGCCGCGTATGACAGCATGTATAGAGACGAGCTATACAGCGCCATGTCTAGTTTTAACATCCCTGCCAAACTCGGCCGACTGTGTAGGATGACAATGGAGAACTCTCGCTGCTCCATGAAGGTCGGTAATGAGCAAACCGAGACTTTTGATGTTTAAAAAGGATTTAGGCAAGGTGACGCGCTGTCATGCAATTTTTTCAACATCGTGCTTGAAAAGATCGTGCAAAAGACACTGGCCAACACAAGAGGTACGATTTATTTCAAGTCTACGCAATTGCTTGCGTACGCCGGCTACATTGACATGATTGAAGGGACACAGCGAGACGTCAATGAGGCCTTTGTAAGCATTGAGGTAGAAGCGGCTAAGATGGGTCTTAAGGTTAATGAGGGTAAAACCAAATGTCTGCTGTCGTCAAAAAGAGACGGTCAACACCGATGTATTGGAAACGTCACCATGGGCAGATATAACTTTGAAGTGGTCAAGGAATTCGTCTACCTCGGCTCACTGATGACTGGCGAAAACAACACGAGCGCTGAGATAAAACGCAGAATCACTTTTGCCAACCGCTGTTTCCTTGGGTTCAAGAGGCAATTCTGAAGTAGAGCCCTCTTTCGGAAAACCAAGGTGACACTATATAAGACCTTGATCAACCCAGTCCTCCTTTTCGGCGCAGAGGCTTGGACCTTAAGAAAAGCGGATGAAGATGACCTTGGCCGTTTCGAGAGGAAAATTCTACGCACTAGCTACGGTCCCGTTTGTTCAAACGGAGTATGGAGGAGAAGATTTAACGAAGAACTGTACGGGTTGTACAGCGACATCGGCCTGGTACGACGTCTACGGATACAGCGTCTAAGGTGGCTAGGCCATTTGGAGTGCATGGAAAATACAGCTCCGACCCGAAGAGTCTTTGAATCCACCCCGGAAGGAGGAAGGAAGGCCCGGCAGGTGGAAGAGGACCTTAACCAACTGGGCGTGCGGCGCTGGGGACAGCTGGCCAAAGACCGTTCCGACTGGATACGTTTGTTGGTCGAGGCCCAGGTTCACCACGGACTGTAGCACCACCTAAGTAAGTTGATCAAATGTGAGGAACATTGAAATCCACTAATTTGCCACGTGATTCGCAAATTTAACACCAGCGGTAAAAGCAACTTTGAATGAGGTGATGATTTGTCAATTAACACCAAACAGATGGCTGTCGAAGGCGATTGAATGGTTTACAATCGCCTCCATCACACTTTATACCGGCAACATGTGCGCTGCTTCCGCTTTTGACACGCGTATTTCATACGGCAATAAATAGTTCGAACAGAACATCAACGCGATTGTTAAACTCAAAATGGATTTTCTGCATTTTACTATCAAATCGAGTTATATCCCAACCGACTGCTGGTAATCAAATCCATTCGGCAGATGTCATGGTGATAACTTTGATTATCGTAAACATTTCCCGCAATTATCACACACATATGTAGACATGTATGCTCGAATGAAGGACATATGCGGATGCAAACATCTTTGAAAGGATTAAATGCAAATTTCAAATTAACGACTTTAACGTCGTAGAAGGCCTGAAAAGGCGAGTAGCATCTGCAGCTGTTGCTCTACAAATAACTTTAAGCGATACTAAACAACCGCCTCTGTAAACTTCTCCAATTAATCACAACAGTTGTCCCCGTTTTCCCGTCCCAGCTTTTGAGTGACACGACAAACCGACCATAGCCATGAAAGTAATTCATAGGGAAAACAAAAAAGGAACTTCAAGTGATTTATTCATAATTAATTGAAGTACCTCGTGTGTACACGGGTGGAATAAATTGTAAATTCCCACCCGAAACCGGTCAGTAAAAAAGGACATCATCAACGACGACCGTGACTACGATGATGTCCACTCAGATCCTCCTACTTGTCCACTTGGGACTCCAAACAGAGCCATTTTCCACTCTATCCCTCGATGGCTGGTGATTTTTTTTTTCTTCCTCAGTTTTGTTTAAATTTTATTCAACTGAAAGCAAAGTGATTCCTGAGTGTCCTGTCCACAATAACCCCGATCAGTTCCCAGTAGACATGATGACTAACTGGACATCAATAATGGGACACTTCACTGGCCCGCATGACTGGGTCTGTGATGTGCTGTGTATGATGTCTGAATCATGGAATCTGGGCGTTTTCGAAAACGACAAATTAGTGGAATGGATTCTACAGTTTTCACGGTTACATCACGTCACGAGTCAATTTCATTTTGCTCGACCAAGCACAAGTGGTCACAATGGGCTATTGTCATTGCTCTCTGTCTCTCTTCGGCCTTTTTTGGGCCATAGGTGTTATGCCATCGGAATAACGAGAAACTATTTGTAGCTCGATGCGTCGAATGAATGTCAAGGGAGAAATTATTTATCTCGTCGACATGTGCTCGGTGATGGCATTATTCTAATTGTTGTGCACGATGGCGACGCCACACGACTTTAACACTTAGAGTTAGTCCTTAGCACTCATATGTATGGATTGTCTGCAACTGTTGTGTGCGTTACGTGATGTAAGGCTGTAATCGCCGAGCATGGTAATATGTGCCGCGAGGGGTTTTTATGGGCGCGTAAAGTGTTGAGACGCATATAAGTACATATGATGCTGGAGCACGTCTCATATTTTTACGAGTTGCACAATAAACATTTCCAATTACACGGTAAGCTTGGTTTTGTGTATTTTGTATAAAAGTCCTTCCTCTCTTGTTGAATGGTGCTGAATGGTCCTTCTTGTTGGCTCAAGAGGTATGTAAATATTTAACGAGACCATAGTAGATTATGGTGCGTTGGAAGCTGCTCATATTATACCGGTCGTCCGTAGGGGCGATTGGTAATTCCTAGTGAAAATTTGCTTTGACCTTGATGGCTGAGTTCGGACGATGTAGGATGCGAATGGCTGAGTAGCGTAGTAAACGTCAGATCGCTCGAAAACTTGGGTCAGAAAGTGTGTAAAAATACGAGTTCAGTCGTTAAAGGTCTTTCGTTTCCATGGAACATTTCGTTTGCAACTCAACTTTTAAGTCGGCAGCTGTCACTTAATGCCAATGACAGCAACTCAAGTCATCCCTGACGTATTGGTTCAAAGGTGAGTGTACAAAAGGCGCGCATACGTGCGGAAAATGCGATGTGTCGTTTTGTGCTGAATACAATCGGGTTACGTTATTGTTGACCATCCTCGTTCCATGTGGAAGGGGGGATTGTGCCGCAGAGCAAAAATACCGTAAAAATCTGCATCTGTCTGTGAGGCAAGAACATGGAATGGGCGGAGTAGGGGTGTGCTACGGATGGTTAATCGCATTATCGTTTGTTGAACAGAGCTGAAATGTTGTATGTAATTAAGGTGAACTCTTGACTTTTCTGATGCTCTTCTTAGCCCTTAATCCTCTTAGCTGTTTGGAGAGAGCAGATCAGGGAGCTGTTTCTTTTCAACGAAATCGTCATTAAAATCATTTTCAACTTATTTACGTCCAGAAAGGATCTTCTTTATCCTGAAAGCATTCGTTGTCGCAATCATATGAAACCGTATGTTGACGACAAAGTGGTAAACCATCAACCTACGACTAATCGTTCAATTATGGAATACGAAACCGCGTTGGCAAAGTACAGAAGTAAGGGTTGTTTTTTTTAGAGGTATACAAGTTCAATGTGAAATAGAATAGTTGAGGCTAATCTTAATGTCTATGGTATTAGCTTTATTTAATAAACAATTCTATGCCATTTCACTGTTAATTCCTAGATATGAATTCGGGTATACACGCGCCATGGCAAGCTCTAATGAAGCGCAATCGTGAAGTTAAATTTTCGACAACTTTATCGAGTAACTGAGGCCGTATATCAGTAATAACAGGGCGAATGTTGACTTCCAAATCGCTCAACGTTTTTGGTTTAACGGCATAGAGTACTGACTTCACAGAACCCCATAGAAAGTGATCTAAATGTGTGAGATGACAGGATCATAGAGGCCAGTTCACAGGTCCATTACGCGAAATTGTGTTTCCCGCAATAAATGGGTGGGGGGTCGCACGCTGTGTGTCATGTTGCGCCATCTTGATGCAACCAGAAATCATGTTTCCATAGCGCTTCCCATGGCAGGCATCATCCTCAAAGAAATATGCGCCGATGATTGTACCAGCCCATAAAGCACACCAAAAAGTGAGTTTAAATGGTTGTAAGGGCGTTTCGATAAAGGATTCTGGGTTTTCTCCACTCCAAATTCGGCGGTTTTGCTTGCTTGCATATCCGTTTAACCATAACCATTAACCATTTAACCTTAGGTGGACCTCATAGGCAGAGGGCATGGGCTCGGACGTACAGGGTAAAGCTGTTGATCGCTCTCAACCTGGGGAGATGCCAGCAACGATCCCCGGGTCAAGTTGACATACGGCCTCCTCGCGGCACCCTTTGGACAGCCTCTTCAACAACCATTGCGAGGTGAACAAACGTATACAGCGACAAAACCCCACCCAGAATGGCGGTTTTGCGGCGGGCTAACAATCCGCTCACGTAAAAAACCCAAAAGTTATGAATGAGCAAGATGCCTCAGATACACGGGCGGATACTCGACGGCGACAACGCACGAAAAAGGAACACGATTTGCGAGTATGCTCCTGGAATGTCAGAACCCTGTACGTTCCCGGAGCTGCTCATAAACTAGAAAATATCCTCACGCAGTACAAGGCGGATATCACTGCGGTCCAGGAAATACGCTGGATAGGAAATGGTATGGTAAGGAAAAAAAATTACGACATTTATTACAGCTGTCACAAAAGATTGCACTTACTGGGATGCAGATTTGTCGTGGGAAAGCGGTTAAGGTCGAAGGTCATCGACTTTAAACCCATGAGTGATTGCCTGGCTGTAATCCGCATTAGAGGCAGATCTTATAACATCAGAACCCATCAAAGAGGATCTCTACAACCTCTTGGACGACGCCTACACAGCTTTTCCAGATTACGACATCAAAATCATACACGGGCAGCTCTTCAGCGCTAAAATCGGTAAGTAGAACATCTTTGGCGGAGTAGTTAAAAAGCACAGCCTCCACGATATGACAACAGATAACGGCGTTCGACTCACGGACTTTGCGACAGCTCGTAATGCGGTGATAAGCAGCACAAGATTCCCTCGTAAGCGAATCCACACAGCAACCTGGCGATCTCCGGACGGTCCAACCGCCAACCAAATCGACCATGTGCTCATTGACGCAAGACACTCGCCAAACATGCTGGATGTGCGAACATTCAGAGAGGCAAATGTCGACCCTGACCACTTCCTCGTAGCAGCAAGATTCACAGCTCGAATGTCCAATGTCAGAAAGCTGCACTAGCCCACCAGGAAGAGTTTCGACATTGGGCGCTTGAGCATACCAGAGGTTACCAAAGTCTACAGGGAGCAGCTGAGCGAAAGACTCTACGGTATGCCTACGTCGAACACAAATGCCAATAATATGTGGCTGCATTGCCGCTCAGCCATTCAGGAAGTAGCCGAAACCACCTTAGTATACCTACCACCCCCGACAAGAAACCCATGGTATGATGACGAGTGTGAGCATAAAAAGGCAGCAACCAACAAGGCGTACCACAAGGCACAGCAGAGGAAAACCAGGGCAGCGCAGGAAAAGTACCGAGCCAGAAGATGGGAGGAGAAAAAACTACTGCGACAAAAGAAAAGAATCTTCGCAGCCTCGCAGCTCAAAGATATTGAGGAGTTTAGGGATAAGCACAAAACACGAGCATTTTACAAAAAGCCAAAGACGTTGCAGGAGGCTTCAAAAAGAGCACCCAGGCTCTTCGAAACTGTAAGGGTAATCTTGTCACCGACCCGCAGGGAATAGTGGATGTATTTAAGCAGCATTTCCAGCAGCTGCTTAACGAGAATGACCAAGAAAGAGTGGTAGGGACCGAGGAAATCCCAAGTCCAGCCGCTGAAGTAGTCCTCCCACCCAGCACCGAAGAAGCCGACACAGCTATTCAGAAGCTGAAGAATAACAAGGCCGCAGGCTCAGATGGATTGCCATCAGAGCTCTTCAAGGCTGGCGGCGATGTTCTGGTAGGGAGCATGCACCAGATCAACTGCAGAATTTGGGAAGATGAAAGCATGCTCGACGACTGGAATACCAGCTCTATTTGCCCCATCCACAAAAAAGGCGATCCTACCTCCTGCAAGAACTATAGAAGTATATCCCTGCTCAATGTCGCATACAGGATCCTGCCCAGCGTATTGTGTGAACGTTTAAAGCCATTTTGCACCGTACTAATCGGTAGCTACCAGTGCGGCTGCCGGCCCGGCAAATCGACTATAGACCCAATTTTCAAACTTCGACAAATCCTGGAAAAGACCAACGAGTTTCGAATCGATACACACCATCTTTTCATCGTCTACCTCGGGGCAAACGTCAATTCCACAAATGACACCACAGTGGAGATCCGTCATAGAGTCGCCCTTCGCAACCGCTGCTATTTCGGCTTGTCTAAACAACTTGGATCAAAACTCCCTCTGGATGCAGTCCGGAAGGCAAAGATCCGTCGACTACACTGGCTCGGCCAGATCGAGCGCATGGACATCAACGCTCTAGCTAAGAGGGTCTTCGACTCCGAGCCTCCTGTTTCGAGAAGAAGAGGAAGACCGAACCTCCGGTATAAATACCAAGTAATCGCGGATGTAAGACATCTTGGCTTTGATAACTGGAAGCCAAGGATGGAAGGCAGCTATAGCTCAGGCTCAGATTCTCCATGGATCGCTGGACTGATAAGTAAGTAAGTAAGGACCTCATCGGAGAACAAAATGTTGCTTTGAAGATGAGGATCAAGCTGAATAATGTTTTCAGCACATTCAACAAATTTACGACGCGTATGATGGTCGAGCGGTTTCAACTCTTGCACAAGCTGGATAAGCCTTTAAGCCAAGGCCTTATGAGACGGAGAGACGTCACCACAGGAATGACGCAAGTTGTACGAAAAGGTAAATTGGAAGCCAGAGCAGAGGCCTGTAGGGATGAAGACGGACAACTAGTAGCAAAGTCACCGTCGATGTTGAGAATATGGAAGGAACAATTCTGTAGACTGTTCGACGGCGATGAAAGACCTAATACCGCTGTTAGACAGAATGATCCATGCGCAACAGACGAAGATGCAAGAGAATTCCGTCCACCCGACCCAGATGAAATTAAGCTAGCAGTTTTAAAAGCCCATAAATAGTAAAGTCGCGGGCGCAGATGGGCTGTCTGCCGAGCTATATAAAGCGGCTGGAGATGATTTGGCAGCTCATCTGTAAAATATGGTCGGAGGAAAGCATGCCCCACGAATGGTATTTCAGCATCGTTTGCCGAGTCTACAAGAAAGGAGACCCCTATGACTGCGCCAACTACAGGGGAATAAGTCTCCTTAACATTGCACACATGATCTTCTCTGCCGTACTGTGTGAACGCCGGAAACCCTTTGTGGATAATCTGGTAGATTCGTATCAGTGTGGCTTCAGGCCACGTAAACCCACAATAGACCAATTATTCACACTGCGGCAGATGTTGGAGAAGACCCATCATGTTTCCGTCGATTTGAAGGCCGCGTATGACAGTGTGCATACATATGTAGAGACGAGCTATACAGCGCCATGTCTAGTTTTGACATCCCTGCCGAACTCATCACATTGTGCAGAATGACAATGGAGAACTCTCGCTGCTCCATTAAGATCGGTAGCGAATTAACTGCGACCCATGATTTTAAGAAAGGATTTAGACAAGGTATGTATGTATGCATGTAATTTCTTCAACATCGAGCTTGAAAATATCATACGAGACCCACTGACCTACACAAGTTGTACGATCTATGCGCTGTACAAAACTGGACTTTAACGAAAGCGGATGAAAAGGCCCTGGTCGTTTCGAGAGGAAAATTCTGCGTTGAATCTAAGGTCCCGTTTATATAAACGCGGAGTGGAGGAGAAGACACAGCGAGAGAATTATACGGACTGTACAGCGACATCGGCCTATGTAGTACGACGTTTACAGATCAAACGTCTGAGACGGCTAGGCCATGTAGCGCGAATGGATAACATAGCTCCGGCTGGAAGAGTCTTCGAGTCCAACCCCGAGGGACGACGCAGCAGAGGACGACCGAATCTAAGGTGGCACACACAGGTGGAAGGGGACCTTAACCAACTGGGAATGCGACGCTGGACACAGCTGGCAAAAGACCGTGCCAGCTGGAGAAGTTTGTTGGTTGAGGCCCAGTAAGTAAGTAAGTAAGTCCATTACATCAATCACAAGTGAAATACAAATTTCCCTGAAGACAATGGTCTCTATACCTCGAAAGCGGCAAACTTTACAAGAATAATGTTCAGTACTTACACTTCAATCGCTTTATTCCAGTTTATGATGTATCCACTTAGCGCGAACGACTCAATATGTACAACATGAATATTGCCCTTCTCTGTGCCAACATACAGCCACTTGCTTCCCACTGGCAAATGAAGACAAGTTATCCTGTAGGAATAAAAAAAAAAAAAAACAACCACAAATCCAGATACACATGTTCGACCAAATTGCATAAAATCAGTGTGCGGCAACAGCCGGTTCTAGGATACGTACCTTTCTCTTTGAAATTTTAAGCTTTGTACTACTTGTGGACACTTTTGTCGTATGTTCCATAGATGTAACGTATCGTCTGCTGTGGCAGTTATTATAGCACCCTCGTTAACCAGAAACTCAATGTGGATGACAGCACAAGCTGAGTCGCCCTCATGCCGCACATGTGTATCCACGCCAGGACGCCCTAGACTGTTTGATATCAGAGTTAAGGAAAATATACAAAATGTTATAAGGATGTGGTGCATCATTGCTCTAAAACCACGTGGCAAGTTCGGTTATGGTTGTATCGTCTTACGCTAGAAATTAATTACATTTGTGCCATGCCACAATGTACGACGTAAACTTTCCTCAATAGACATGGAAATAATATTACATTAACACCAATAAGAAAAAGGATCGACGCAGGAGGAGAAGCGAATTTCTGTGCCGGAAATGAAGCCATTACGCGATGCGTTATCATTGTCATTACACGTTCTTTGAGTCACACTCTCTTCTACCACTTTGGGCTTTTGTGTGAATGATTTCAAATTCAACTAAGAAATGAAACTGTCAAGGATGTTTCATTCTAGCTGTTCGTTCGAGGCGACGCACGGGGAATCCCCGCAACTGACAAATACAACTTTCAACAAGTCTATTGAAAGACATTGTCATAACTATTTCTGATACGTACGCGGGAAATTAATTTACTTCAAGTTGCAATCACTTTTCGCATCCCTCAGAGACTTAGGTACAAGTTACGGAGTTCACTTCTTTCTTCGTTATTTAAAGATCCTCAGAGGACACCGGAACCCGAACAAGGCAAACGAAGTACTCGCACTACGAAAGGGGGAAGAGAAATGCAAGTAAAAACCGAAATGTAATTATTTTCTCTGTTTTTTCAAAGGAAATGTTTCAAATAATTCAAAAGACGCCATAAAGTATCTAGGGATCACCTAGCCCTTAGCTACGCGACGCTAATTAAAGGAAAGAGAAAAAGATTATCTCTTGCTCCTGGTTGGTATATGTACTATACACAGCCGGAGGATACGCGCAAAGAGCAGCCAAAAAATGCTCGATGAACCGCAAACTATACTTATACGATGGCGTCGTTCGTCATTCGAATGTAAAATATGAAAGATGGATTTAAGTTGATTCCTTCAAGATATTAGCTAATTAAAAGAAACCACGACGAAACCATAGGGAAATCAGAGAAAAAAAAAAAAAAAAAACAGACGGTTAGAAGGGAGACGATGGCACAGTCTTCTGATGGATCCGTTGAATCCAGCACGGGAATAATGGTCGACTGTGAGCACTTTTCGCCTTAGGCGATAAAAAGTACTTCACAAGACATTGAATTACGATTTATAAACTGAAATTGAACTGAAACCCACACCTACACGGTGCTGAGCGAATACGTTTTAGTACGTCCCACAAGAAACGAATTTTATATTTTTGGATTACAAGGACACCTAAGGACAGTGGATGTTGATAAATCGATTGGAGCAGCGAACAAGCGATTGACAGAAATTACGCATTAAAGAATCTACGTTGGAGTTGGAAACCTTACATATGTACATAAGTGTTTGCCAAAATAAATGCCAGGTATTGTCGAAATGGCAATAAAAGCATGAAAATCGTCGAACTTGGTGGTCTAGTAAGTACTATCCCGATTGGCCTCAAACTTTTGCTTCGGCCATCTGTTGGAGCACTCAGACGCAAATACTGGTCCATTATACTGCCAGACAGACAGGAGAAAATGAGAAAAAGCTTCAGTGATGTAGAGCTAACAGATTCAGCACCCGCCATAAGGATGCACCGTGCGCGAGCAAGGCAGGACAGTCACAGAGAAAGTGCTCTTGTGTCGTCCTCTTCGCAACATGCAGCACAGGTTGGTGTCTCACGGATGCCAAGCATGTCGAAATGTTAGCGAGTTCATCAGAGATCACATTTCCTGGAATCCCAGAATGACCCGGGACTCAACCGACCTTGGAACTTGGGACTGGTCAACAGGTTAGACGTTTTAGTCCAACTTTGGAGCTTTGAGTGCAGCTTGGCTGGCACGGCAGACGCGTACACTTTTTCCCTTCTACCTACACTGCAAATGCTAGTGCGTTAAACAACACGCAGCAAGTTTGTCATTCGACACACTCTAAGATTAAGCGTGTCACTGAACACGTTTGATCTTTCTAATTGAGACACTTATTGGTGTTGAAACTATAACACGTTCTATTGCGTGTCATAAAAAACTCTAATGACACCTTAGGAGTATTGCAAGGGATGGGATTGGTGACAGTTATCTGACACAATTACACAACGCGTACATATAGGGAAAGTCGACAGATTGCTCAATATCAAGGAATTCACTCTAGGTACCTTCCTAGACATTAAGGGTGCTTTTAATAACGTTAGTACTGAGGTAATAGTGTCCAGCCTTCATATGGTTCAAATAAACCCGGCAGTATGCAGTTGGATTGGGCAAATGCTGAGTACTCGTATAATAAATTCGGCGCAGCGATGGGGAGAGCAAGTGGAAAGGTGAGGGTAAATAAAGGTACACCACAAGGTGGCGTTCTATCACCCCTCCTGTGGCTCCTTGTGGTCAATGGAATGGTCAACATTATAGAGGCAGATGGTTTGAACGCCACGGCCTTCTCCGACGACATTGCCATCTTAACTTCTGGAAGGTTTTCGCAGGTCCTCAGCGATAGACTAAGTTACGCACTGATGTTAGTTCATAACTGGGTCGAGGGGCGAGGCCTCGGAGTACTTACTTAGTTATTTAGGTGGCGCTACAGTCTGTGGTGAACCTGGGCCTCAACCAACAAGCGCCTCCAGCTGGCACGGTCTTTGGCCAGCTGTTTCCAGCGCCGCACGCACAGTTGGTTAAGGTCCCCTTCCACGGGCGTGCGCCGCCGTAGAAGCGGCCGTCCTCTGCCGCGCCTTACTTCCGAGGTGGACCCGAAGACTCTTCGGGTCGGAGGTGTTTTTTCCATGCACTCTAATGGCCTAGCCACCTTAGATGCTGTATCCGCAGACGTCGTACTAGGCCGATGTCGCTGTACAACCCGTACAGTTCTTCGTTAAATCTTCTCCGCCCTACACCGTATTAACAAACGGGACCGTAGACAGTGCGCAGAAATTTCCTATCGAAACGACCAAGGGCACCTTCATCCGCTTTTGTTAAGGTCCAAGCCTCTGCGCCGTACAGGAGGACTGGGATGATCAAGGTCTTATATAGTGTCACCTTGGCTTTCCGAGAGAGGGCCCTACTCCTCAATTGCCTCTTGAGCCCAAAGAAACAGCGGTTGGTAAGAGTGATTGTGCGTTTTATCTCAGCGCTGGTGCTGTTGTCGCCGGTCATCAGTGAGCCAAGGTAGACGAATTCCTTGACCATTTCAAAGTTATATCCGCCCATGCTGTCGTTCTGGCCAATACGTCGGTGTTGACCATCTCTTTTAGATGAAAGCAGGTATTTGGTTTTACCCTCATTAACCTTGAGACCCATCTTAGCCGCTTCTACCTCAATGCGTACAAAGGCCTCATTGACGTCTCGCTGTGTCCGTCCATGCACGTCAATGTCGTCGGCTTGCTTGCGTACAATTGCGTGGACTTGAAATAAATCGTACCTCTTATGTTGGCCTTGCCTTGACTCTTGCACGATCTTTTCAAGCACGATGTTGATGTTGCCTAAATCCTTTTTTAACATCAAAGGACTCGGTTTGCTCATTACCGACCTTAATGGAGTACGACGTCGTCAATTTCAACAGGACGGCATGCTCCCCAGTTCTAATTCAAGAAAACCATTACAAGCTCTCGCCCGGGCGAAGATATAACAAAGAGCTTAGATTTCATGCTTCCACCCCTGACTTGAAAGTTAGCCTAAGTAGCCCTTCAGCGTCCAAATGCATTCGTATAATGCAGAGAAGCAGATCAAAGCCATATCGAGCTACTATCCCCAACTTTTATTGCAATGGCAGACGAAAGACGTGTGCAATCCAAGCCCACAATGTTAAAAGGAAATTTAATGCAACAGTTCCCCAACTGCACCACCATTACCTGAATACCATTTGTTCGAAACTCCAATAAACTTTAGACTTCTTGCGACGCAAACAACTTCTCACAATACTAATCCGTAATCCAAAACAATTCGCAATGACCCAGAATTCTTTACCCAACTAACCTACGAGTAGCAGCTTGAATTGGACTATTCCAAGCGACCAAGTTGGAAAATTAAAACTTAATTCTCCGTAAAGCCACCAAACACTGAGAGCATAGGAAAAATAAAAATAAGACAAACGTTCTAGCTTGTCGCATGCAGTAAAATCCATGAAGTAAATAATCGACAAACAGCAAAAGTTGGCACAAATCCAACCGTGAATGGAACACACAAGATAAAAGGTAAAACTGAAGAGCTTGGGAGGAGTGCAATGCTGCGGTTTCTCCACTCTTTCCACTTAAAAGCGTTCACTCATTTGCTTTACTTTTATCTAATATTCATTATCCTTATCTGTTCGAGTGTTAACACAGGTGCAGAGACAAGGAGCGCGGGAAAGAGCGACAGATACAATTACAATTTTCAACTCCTCAAAACCTCTCTCCTTGGCTTAATACATCTCGAGGTATTAGATGACAACGAGGACTACCAGTACATAGTCGCTTAAGTGTGTAGAACAAAGGGATTATACACTTCCCGAGGACACTGTGATTATCGTCCTCGCCTGGCGAATGGTGGGCAATGCCACATGGCTATGCCTAGGGCGAAGTCGGACGTAACAAGTCTGGTTCTGGTGATTAAATATTTTATTAGATCCTCGAATCAGTGGTAAACAACAATTGTGTTGAAGCAACAGGGCGTAATGGGCTCATTTCCACTCATACGTGCATTATGTGTACACACAAGTGTGTATAAAGGACGAGACCTTGCGCTCAGTTCCATATCAGTGCGGTATATTGACGCTGGGCGGTGTTTACTTTTGCCCCTTGTACGTTCACATGTAGTACTCATATGTATCTCGATCCGTAAGGACAGAAAAGTTTGAAAATTTTTTTTTTTAATTTCTCCCAGGACACTACCTTGTCCCTTCTTTAACGAGAAGATCTTGCGAAACTACGCACTGCCCTCGAAGGACTTTATTTCTCCGTTTTCAAGACACACGCATGTAAGGTTGTCACCCCATGGTGCAATCCCTTTTGCCCATTGTCCTTTGTGTCGACGAGTTTTGATTGGACCATCTACCCGCAGTGTCATCCATTGCGAGCAGTAGGGGGCCAATCACATTACATGCGTGGTAAGGACCTCGAGTACTGATGCTATTAATTGAGTTTCATTTTAGTAAATTATTCCCAAAAGGTAATTTCGACTTGGATTTCAAGGAATCGATTACTCTGGACGTGTGTACATACATGCAAACAAATCTCGTTCATACCCCAGTGTGTGGTCGAATAAGTCCTTTTGCATCATTGCAATGATGCTGGTCACCAAAGGCATTCGCGTATAGATGGATCTGAGAATCTTACCAACTGTGTGATTGTGTTCCTGCGGAACCGATGTGGATATGGGATTCGATTAAAGCCCTCAATTGACTGGAATTTCTTTTCGGTTATATCGAGTGAAAGTATACAGATTATCGTCTGTCCTGCAGTTGGTTGGGGGAGTTTACTATGATTTCATCATTCGTCCTCCAACAAAAGTGGAATCCAATTGCTGTTCAAAAGGATTCTCTAACGGGGATTCTGCAGATGCAAATTGGATTAGGATCAGTCTAGTGGAGCAGTTCTTTTTATGGCGAACGGCTGTAATGCATTTTCATTGACAAACGGACGTGGGGAAGTCATTGCACAAATCCTTATGAATTCAGAATTCATAAATCGTTTCATCACATCGATTATTACATCTGCAACTGCGTACGATGCTGCTGATAGTTGTTGACTTCTAAGGCGAGAAGATATCTATAGTCAGATACTGAACTGATTCAAGATTTTCTGCGACTAGGTTAGGTTAGTTTAACGTGGTAGGCATAAACCACACGTAGGCCGAAGTCGGCCCATTGTGATACCACCTAGATCAAGTTACCCTGATCCGCTACCTGAGAACCAACCGGTGCTTCTAATGAAGCGATGGAATTGAGCTATTTTTTGGTCTGCTAGCTCACTTAGATTGTTAAAGAAGGGCGCGCCGAGGTAGACCCTCCTGCGATTTGTAAAAGAGGGACATGAGCAGAGGAGGTAGTGTATTGATTCCTCCTCCTCCTCGTCCATGCAGACACGACAGAAGTCATTGGAGGCTAGCCCTAGTCTGGCGGCGTGTTTTCTAATGATACAGTAACCTGTAATGACACCCACTAGGGTACTTAAGGTTGCCCTTTGGGTTGCCAACAGGTTCCTGGTTCGACCTAGGCTTAGGCCACAAATGTTTGATGATAAAGCCGATATTGCTCTCATTCCATCGGAGGTTGGTCTCCTCTATGGTTTGAAGTTTTATCATGTGCTTTGCTGTACTTATTGGTGTTTCTTGGTACCCGAGGGTAGATAGGCTGAGTGTGCTTGACCCTAACTTTGCGAGTTCGTCGTCCGCGCAGTTTCCTGGAATATCCCTATGGCCGGCAACCCACAGTATTTTAATGTTGAACTGTTCAGCCATCTCGTCTAGAGATAGGCGTACATACATACACATACATCTCTATAAAACGTTTCAGGGTCACCAGAACCCTGAAACGTGGAGATATGTCAAAATTTGGAATTCGCAAAATCGGCCTCATTACAATAACCTCCCACTTGGAAGTTAAAAATTTGTTAAGTGTACGGTGAGACTGCTGTTAGGGAACGACGTTCTGAAAATGCAAGTGTCGAAGGTGCGTTTTGTTCCTGAGGGATACATATTGTTATACTCTTAAGTCCCATGTGTGTAACTAGTATAACTAGTCATCACACTTGGCATGTTTGGTTCCGCAAACGCGCCAAGTGTGTATTTCCGCCGGGAACGAGTATCGATCTCGTCTTGCTCCAACTTCCTCTTGTTGGAAGACGAAGTGGATCACTCGTTCTTGTGTACTTCCGCCGACTTCGAGTAAGGCCTCCCGATGCCATTTAGTATGGAATATCACATTGCTCAAATATCGGCCGCGGCTTCTCAGAGTGGCGCGCATCGGAAATGTCCAACTTTCCAGCTTGCGTCATGGACTCTGACATATAAATCAGGCTGTATTTGATCGATGGCATGGGTTATGTTGGCTTTGAGGGCCGCTGTAGTTTGCGGCTTATTTCCAGGAGCTGCGACTTAAGAAAACCGCACAAAAAAAAGTCTAACGGGGTCAAATTGCATGGTCTCGGTGGCCAGTTCACATCACCTCCACGTGAGATGGTCACGCCCTCGAATAGCTCGTGCAGAGTTTCCAATCTGGCATGAGCTAAGTGCCACGTAGCGGCGTCCTGGTGAAATCACATGTCGCTTGTCGTTCTTGAAAAACAAAAAGGACCGATGATGCCGCTAGCCCAAAATCCACACCAAACAATGGCTTTTTCGGGATGCATTGGACGCTCTTAGATCTTATGTGGATTAGTATTGTCTCAAATTTGACAATTGTGTTTGCTGACGTATCTTACCGCTGAAGATTACTTTTCGATGAAAATTAGGGCCAAATTCTAACTGCTCCAGAGCACAATGACCGAAGACACGTCATTGTTTACGACGCAAGATTCGCCAAGTTGTGGTCTGCGCAAGGCCGAGTTGTCTCGGGTTCTCTTACACGATCTCACGGACAGCGGCGATGTTTTCTTGGTTTTCCCCGACGCACGAGTGTTCGTTATCAGTTACTGAAACATGGACTCAAATTTATCCACCACACTTCGAATAGTCCTCTCGGTGGGGCGATTTGATAATTTGCATGTGCTGTTGAACGCTACGTTCATCCATGGTGATATGGCTAAACAGAGTGAATAAGTGACAGCCAGTTTGACAGATTAACTTCAAAAGTATGACCGCTATCAAATGTCAAAGTTCGGAAGCACCTAAGCTGCAAATGCTAAATGTGTTACGGTAGCACACTCAAGTGTGTATTTTCGTTGTAGTCATTGATAATGCAATTTTAAGTGTGTAATGGAAACACATCCCTATTAAGGAGGACTTCTATGACCTCCTGTACGACGCCTACGGAGCTTGTCCGGAATGCGATGTAAAAATCGTGCTCGGGGACTTCAACGCCAAAATCGGTAAGGAAAGCACAGCCTCCACGATACAACAACAGATAACGGCTTCCGACTCACGGACTTTGCGACAGCTCGTAATGCGGTGATAAGCAGCACAAGATTCCCTCGTAAGCGAATCCACACAGCAACCTGGCGATCTTCGGACGGTCCAACCGCGAACCAAATCAACCATGTGCTCATTGACGCAAGGCACTCGTCAAACATCACAGGGGCAAATGTCGACTCCGACCACTTCCTCGTAGCAGCAAGATTCAGAGCTCGACTGTCCAATGCCAGAAAGCTGCACCAGCCCATCAGGAGGAGGTTCGATATTGGGCGCCTGAGCACACCGGAGGTTACCAGAGCCTACAGGGAGCAGCTGAGCGAAAGACTCTACGGTATGCCTACGTCGAACACAAATGCCAATAATAAGTGGCTGCATTGCCACTCAGCCATTCAGGAAGTAGCCGAAACAACCTTAGGATACCTACAGCCCCCGACAAGAAACCCGTGGTATGATGGCGAGTGTGAGCAGAAAAAGGCAGCATCCAACGAGGCGTACCAAAAGGCGCTGCAGGGGAAAACCAGGGCAGCGCAAAAAGAGTACGGAGCCAGAAGAAGGGAGGAGAAAAAACTACTGCGACAAAAGAAAAGAATCTTCGCAGCCTCCCAGCTCAAGGATATCGAGGAGTGTAGGGATAAACATAAAACACGAGCCTTTTACAAGAAAGCCAAAAGCCTTGCCGGAGGCTTCAAAAAGGGCACCCAGGCTGTTCGAAACTGCGAGGGTAATCTTGTCACCGACCCGCAGGGAATAGTGGATGTATTTAAGCAGCATTTCCAGCAGCTGCTTAACGAGCATGACCAAGGGAGTGGTAGCGACCGAGGAAATCGCAACTCCAGCCGCTGAAGTAGTCCTCCCATCTAGCATCGAAGAAGTCGGCACAGCTATTCAGAAGCTGAAGAACAACAAGGCCGCAAGCTCAGGTGGCTTGCCATCAGAGCTCTTCAAGGCTGGCGGCGATGTTCTGGTAGGGAGCATGTACCAGATCATCTGCAGAATTTGGAAAGGTTATAGCACGCCCGACGACTGGAATACCAGCTCTATATGCCCCATCCACAAAAAAGGCGATCCTACCTCTTGCAAGAACTATAGAGGTATTTCCCTGCTCAATGTCGCATACAAGATCATGTCCATCGTATTGTGTGAACGTCTAAAGCCATTTCGCACCGCACTAATCGGCAGCTAACAGTGCGGCTTCCGCGCGACTTTCACACTTCAACAAATCCTGGAAAAGACCAACGAGTTTCGAATCGATACATACCATCTTTTCATCGATTTCAAAGGCGCATACGAAAGCACTCATCGTGAAGGACGGCTTGGTGCGATGGCCGAATTTAGGGTCCCGGGAAAACTGATCTAGTTATGTCGCGCCACGCTAAAAAATACGCGATACACCGTACAACTCGGGTCTAGGACTTCGGAACCGTTTGAAACATGCACCGGATTTCGGCAAGGAGATGCGCTGTCATGTGACTTCTTCAACCTGGTGCTGGAGCAGATAGTGCGACGGGCAGGCGTCAACGAGGAAGGCACTATCTTCTACAACGTCCATCCAGCTGCTAGGATACGCGGATGATATCGACATCATCGCGTGTTCTCGCCGTAGCATTGTTGAAGCATTCACGGCGATTGAAGAACAGGCGAATCGAGTTGGTCTTAAGGTCAATGAGTACATGCTGTCAAGCAAAAACCAATCCGTCGCTCACCATCTGGGACAAAATATAACAATTGACAGCTACAATTTCGAGGTAGTTAAGGGGTTTGCCTACTTCGGGGCAAACGTAAATTCCACAAGTGACACCACAGTGGATATCCGGCATAGAATCGCCCTTGGCAACCGCTGCTACTTCGGCTTGTCCAAACAACTGGGGTCAAAACTCCTCACTCGAAAGACCAAAGTCATGCTCATACAAAATGCTCATACTGCCAGTCTTGCTGTACGGAGCCGAAAGCTGGACGATAAGCAGGACAGCGGAGCTGATTTTGGGTTCTTTGTCTGTGAGGAAGGTGAATGGAGAAGAAGACACAACCACGAACTCTACGAGCTGTACAAAGGTGTGGATGTAGTCCGGAAGGCAAAGATCCGTCGACTACACTGGCTCGGCCACATCGAGCGCATGGACATCAACGCTCCAGCTAAGAAGGTCTTCGACTCCGAGCCTCCTGATTCGAGAAGAAGAGGAAGACCGAACATCCGGTATAAAGACCAAGTAATCGCGGATGTAAGACATCTTGGTCTTGATAACTGGAAGCAGCGTGCCCGGGACCGTCAAGGATGGAAAGCAGCTATAGCTTAGGCTCAGATCCTCCATGGATCGCTGGCCTGATAAGTAAGTAAGTAGGTAAGATATTTGAAACCGAACTCTGCCTCAGAGAAAATATCAAAAGAAACCTATCAAACAAGGCTGGGAAGGCTGCACTTCTAGCCCTAAAGAGCTACGAAATCACCTCCAAACTGGTATGAGACTGCCTACAACTATTACACCAGCTGGCCAGCACAAACAGAGTTCACCTAATTTGGATATGTATGGATACAGCGGCCATACAGGCAACGAAAAGGCCATTCAGGACCTACCATCAAGGAAGGCTCCGCATAACCTTTCATGATGCCACGGCCTTTCCGCGGCATGCCAGCAGAAATCTGCCTTCATTGAAAACCTAGAATGGTAAGGTTAGATCAATATCCGACACCTACAAGAGGTATTTCAAAGATAATCTTCTCAACTCCACAAGGGTGACTCATTCAATTTTTGCAGCATTACTCACGGTTTGAGTGACGTATTTTACGAAGCATGTCGTAAACATCTTCAAAAATTCTCGTGTTAGAAAAAAGAAATCCACGAGGATTCATTGAGTTTCTCCTAAGGGTTTGTGGTGATAAAGCGTCGTTTCAACTTGAGCTAAAGCTCTTAAATTTAAATAGCCATCACATCACCGTTAATGATAATGGAAAAGCAATGGTCAAGACAAGGTGAAGCAAAACAAAAAAGTGAACAACGAAAATAGCCAGCCAGTATAACTACTGATGCGTACCTAATTGCAGATATTGATGGAAGGTATTAGAGAACCACTGCCTCCCTCCGGAACAAATGGATTGATTTTGACTTTACTTCTTTCGACGAGATGACCGAGTACATTCCATGGACCCCGTGGCATGTGCAAAATTCCTAGCCAAGTCAATAGCATGTGGAAAAAGAAGTTGTAGAACGACAAAAAGATCCGCTCCAAAGTCATCTATCATCGTCGTTACATTATATCTCCCTGCGGCATCCCAACTCACGAAGAAAGACGAACGTGCATGTGGCATCTGCAATTAATTTCGGAAACTGTCGTCATTTATCTCGGTTCACATAAATTCGCCTCCGACACACTGTCACCCCCAGAGGTGGAAGCGACCACATTTGGCAGCGAGCGCCCAAAGACATGTTTGGTTCATTAGAGACCGGACACCATCGCCGCCGTCATAGGGGCTCGCTGCCATAACGACAGAGTAGTCATAGCTTGTGCTGTAGCTGTGGATAGATTAGCAGGATATCAATTCATTTATGCCTGATTTGCGCAGCCTTACAGATTAGTAGTAAGGGGTGAGATCAAGCGAATGTTGCAATGTCGTATAGATGGATTATCGATACGAGCACGTTGCCTTGGGTAGGGTGAGATTGCGAAGTCAGATAGAATGGATTTGGATACAGATGGCATGTATGTAAGTGCTCCTTCGGCAGTTTTATGAAATCTTGTAATATATGTATATGACATTAGGACGTTGTGGTTATTGGATCTCTCTTCATTCTGGTGTATGTTGGGATATGATGTTGTTTGGAGCAGCTTGTGGAATGCCGAGAAATGCGATCAAGAGTAATATCGCCAAGGGATTACTTTTTGCCCAAGATACAAGTGAGTGTTTGGGGAGGAATTTCGTTGGTATGCAGATCCAGCAAGCGATAATCACATCTGTCAGAATGGGATCACATTTCTGTTGGATGTTGAATAATTTAGGGGCTACACGGAAACGAAAGGGCCATATATTAACCGAAACATAAACAGCCTCAGGGTAGGAGATACTTGTTAAGCAATAGGTCCAATAATGCCCAATGGAATCGATACTAAAGAGTCGATACATACATAGTGTAACCAGTATATGTATGTGTATGGCAATGTTCTATAGGAACGAAGCACCCCAAAAGTAGCATCCTTCACCGAAAAGCATTACCTCTGGCGCTGATACTTTTCCCCCCGAAAACCAAAATCATTTACATCCACGATCCGCGCAAAAGAGAAAAACCACAACCGCCAGCAACTAAACCATCGCGTCCTCTTCTAATATTTATCTGCCGTAACACCATGGAAATATTACAAATGAATGCCATACATCATCATCGCCATCGCCGAGGCCAGGACAACAACTAGCGAAAGTTTACGGCAAAAAAGGCACGAGGAAGGACCCGAAATTCCAATCTTTGTAATACCTACAATGTCATCGTCGTCTCTGATTTCGAGGCTGGTGTCGTTGTAGGTGTAGGTCTCCGAGCAGCAACAGTGAAACGTTGAAAGGATGTTTGACAAAAAAGCAATTTCTCCTCCGACAACTTGACAGAGAAATATGCTCTTTCATCCGCAGATAAAAAAACGGAACTATGTATCTCAAATTTTCAAGTTTCAACCTCTAACTTTGGGAGGAGGCAGGTATACTCCTTTGGCCGTGGGACGTTCAGAGAAAGATGAAGAAGTGTCAAGAGCGAGGGTGGTTTGATTTTCATTTCTATTCGGAATTGGAGATTTTGTTTGGAGCGTGACGAAGGAACCCTTTAACATCATGCGTGATGGACGTTTGATGAGCTCGTGTCAATGATGCTTGGAGGATTTGTAAGCTCGATTCGCATTATTTAGTTTGCGGTGTGGTTGTTGTGGTGAGAAATTGACATCTGTCGACGTAAGGCTTTTCCATTGGTTTTAGGGATGGATGTGAAGACGTATGTATGTATGTAGATGAATGTTGAGTGCTATTGCCATTTAAAGTACTGACGTGTCTCATGGTTTGCGGTATTTCGTGTATTCAAATATGAACGGTCTTTCAATAAGGTCTTCGGAACACGATCTATGGCCAACCGCTTCCAGTGCCCACGCCCAGTTGGTTGAGGTCCCTTTCCACCTGTGCGCGCCACGTTAGATGCGGTCGTCCTCTGCTGCGGCATTTTGACATTTTCCCTAGGACTTGGTGTCGAAGACTCTTCGGGCCGGAGCGGTGATGTCCATTCGCTCTACATGGCCCGGCCATCCGAATACCTAGGCCGATGTCGCTGTACAACTCTTACAGTTCCTGGTTGAATCTTCTCCTCCAACCTCCGTTTACACAAACGGGACTACAGATTGCACGCAGACTTTCCCTCTCGAAATGTCCAAAAGCCTCTTCATCCACTTTTGATAACGTTCAAGCCTCAGCGCCATAGAGGAGGACCGGGATGATTAAGGTTTTGTACAGGGATACCTTCGTTTTTCGAGAGAGGGCTCTACTACTCAGTTGCCTCTTGAGCCCAAAGAAGCAGCGGTTGGCAAGAGTTATCCTGCGTTTTATCTCAGCGCTGGTGTCGTTGCTGCTTGTCACTATCGAGCCAAAGTAGACGAAGTCCGTGACTACTTCAAAAATATAGCAGCCGAAGGTGACGTTCTGACCAAGACGTCGGTGTTGCGCGTCTTTCCTTGATGACAGCATATATTTGGTCATGTCACCATTTATCCTTAGGCCCACTTTAGCCGCTTCTGCTCCAATGCTTGCGAACGCCTCATTGGCGTCTCGCTTTGTCCGTGCAATAAAGTCAATGTCATCTTCGTAGGCCAGCAATCTTGCTTGTATTGGCCGCAGAGTCCCACACGATGTTTTCAAGTAACATCAGTTAAAGAAATCACATGACAGTGCGTCACCCTGTCTAAAACCTTTTCTGACATCGAAGGGGTCAGTTAGTTCACCTCCGACCTTAATGGAGCAGCGAGAATTGTCCATAGTCATCCTACATAGTCTGACGAGTGTGGCACGGATGTTAAAACATAAACATGACATGGCTCTGTATAGCTCGTCTCTATAAACACTGTCGTAAGCGGCTTTAAAGTTGACAAAAAGATGGTGCGTGTCGACATGGATTTTATGGGTCTTCTCCAGGATCTACCGTAGTGCAAATATTTGGTCTATCGTGGATTTTCCTGGCCTGAATCCACGAACGGTTTCGGGCGGTCACACAGTACCTTGTACGCAATGTTCAGGAGACTTATCCCTCTATAATTGGCGCAGTCATAGGGGTCTGCTTTCTTATGCACCGGGCAAACGATGCTGAGATTCCATTCACCGGGCATGCATTCTTCCGACCATATCTTGCAGATGAGTCGGTGCATGTTCCTAACCAGCTCATCGCCAGCTGCTTTAAATAGTTCCGCGAGAAGTCCGTTTGCCCCAGAAGCTTTATTAGACTTAAGTTGAGATATCGCTATCTTAACATCGTCTAGGTCGGGTGGACGCGATTCTCTTTCGTCTTCGTCCGTTGTAAATGGTTCGTTCTGCCTGACGGCGTGATTTTGACTATCATCGCCGTCAAACAGTCTGCAGAAGTGGTCTTTCTACAATCTCAGCATCGACTGTGACTCTATTATTAGTTGTCCGTGATCATCCTTGCTGGCTTCTGCTCGTGCTTTATAGCCTTGGCATGTTCGTTTCACTTTTTGGTAGAACTTTCTAACATCGTTCCTGCAATAGCATCTTTCCATCTCCTCGATGTCGCGCTTCTCGTACTCCTTCTTTTTTTCTTCTCAGAAGCGTATGCTCCTCCCTCCTTTTCTGATCATAGAGCTCGTCCGTCAATGCAGTGTAGCCACGTGTGTATGCATTCTGTTTCTCTACATGGGCCTGCATTCGTCATTAAGCCAGGGGTTTCTCGAAAGTGGTGGCTTGAAACCGGGTACGTCTGAGGCGGCCTCTCCGACAATGACTCCATTGCTGTTCTATGGTTTGTGCAGATTGCATCGAGACTTCAGAGAGCTTGAGGCAGACTTGATCGGCGAAGGTGCTGGCGTTCTCTTGTGATTGCAGCTTTCCGACGTTAAATTTTGGTGTTCCTACTCGACTCCGTTGATTCGAGAAATTCGCATCCGTACTTTGGCGGATGTTGGCTCCTCGAAAGGTTCGGACATGTAGGATACTGGAGTAGTGTCTGCCGTCGGTCGCAGGTGCTAAGTAGAGTGATTGGACATGTTTCCCAGATCTTATGCTTCCCGGTGAATAGCACAAGCTCTGCGTTCTGTCGGTTTACTTCGAGCCTATTGTGTTGTGCCCAATTGCACGGTATGGAAAATACTGTACATACGGTCATTCAGGCAATAACATCGAGGCCTTCCTTCTCCAGTTTGGTCAGCAGTTCAATTGAAACTACATTTAAGAGAAGAGGAGAGCCTTTGCTCTTTGCTTTGTTGGAGAGTCTAGGACAGTCCTTCCGTAGTTTGCTTAGAGTTGCGTTCTACCAGGGTGGATACGAATCCTTTTCGATTTTGAAGATTACGCAGCTGTTTTCCCAAGGTAGTTGTCAGGATGCCGACAAGCATGACTATGTCCGACGGGACTTTTTACTATAGAATTACCCATATTTACCCAATCCTCCTTGGGTTACAAGGAGAGCGGGCTGGGGTTTGGACTGTGGTTATTAGGTTATAAACTAGATAGCGGTGGTCTGAGAAAAAATGTTCTTCAGAGACCCGAAATCGATGATCCTGCCAGTGAGTAAGGGAGATGCTAAAGTTATGTCTAGTACCTCCCTGCGGTTTTCCGTAATAAATGTATGTGACGTCATATTGCCATCTACTTTTCAGAAGCGTAAAATAGGGACGGATACTATTAAGGACGAGCCGTATCGCCGTATTGGACAAGCAACTGATATTTGACGATGTACAGCTCCAACAAAAATGTGCAATCTACCGTGTGAAGTCATTCTTACATGGCTGAAGCGCATTTAATCCTGATGCCTCAGGATGGGTGATGTTCCTCAAGCGTGGAGCGAAGTTAGGGTGGTTTTCATACCCAAGTCGGGTAAACTCAACCATGCTACTGCAAAGGACTTTAGACCTATTAGTCTATCCTCCTTCCTTATGAAAACGCTGGATGGATTAATAGACATGTACGTAAGGGATGCGATTGGTGACAGTTATCTGTCACAATCACACAACGGTTACATAAAGGGTAAATTGGTAGATACTGCTCTTCACAGGGTAGTCTATGCGATAGGAATATTGCTCAATATCACTCTAGGTGCCTTTCTGGACATCGAGGGTGCTTTTAATAATGTTAGTACTGAGGCAACAGTGTCCAGCCTTCATATGGCCCAAGCAAACCCGGGAATATGCAGTTGGATTGGGCAAATACTGAGTATTCGTGTAATAAACTAGGCGATGGGTAGAGCATGTGGAAGTAAATAGAGGTACACCACAAGGTGGCGTTCTATCACCCTGCCCTGGGTGATAGCTGCCCTGTAGCTCCTTGTGATCGATGGAATGGTTAAGATTCTAGAGGCAGATGGTTTTAACGTCACGTCCTACACCGACGACATTGTCATCTTAATTTACACTGACGTTAGTGGATAACTGGGTCAAGGGTCGAGGCCTGGGAGTAAATCTGGCGAAAGCAGAGGTAGTACTCTTTACAAGGAAAAGATCTGTATCAAGATACACCTACCCCCGTATGAATTGTATAGATCCGATCCCTGGAAAACTTGCTAAATATCTTGGCATAATCTTGGATTCCAAGCTTAGTTGGAGAGAAAATATTGAGGAAAGAATCAGAAAGGCCTACGTGGCCTCAGACCGAAGTTGGTACATTGGTTATACACTGCGGTGGTAAGACCTATTCTAATCTATGGTTCGGTTGTCTGGTGGGAGGCGCTTGAGAAGAAATGTCATCTTCGAAGTATGTCAAAGGTTCAAAGGGCATGTTGTCTGGCGGTGACGGGATTTATCAACGGCGGCTCTTGAAGTTATGCTGATCCTCCCACCCTTGGACATAAACTGCGAAAGTATCGCAGCGTGAACTGCGCTACAGAGACCACAAAAATCCGGTCTCTGGACAAGGAGTCTTCACGGCAACGCATCAGTGTTTTATCGATGTGTCATCTCGAGATTCAGAACCGAACCGCACTGTATCACCCGACTTCCTACCTGTAAGAGGAGATACTGTTTTAGAATTCCCTCCTGGGAGGAATCGACCAGTGATATGGTACGCAATGAAAATGAACTGGCTATCTCCACTGACGGATCCAAAATGGATGTTGGCACAGGTGCCGGGGTCTATTTTGAATCTCGGGATATATATCGCTCCTATAAACTTGATGATGGCTGAGGTGGAAGAGCTAACTAGACTAGGATTATGTGCAAACTTTGCACAGATCCCAACCGAAGCCAAAACGCCACTCAGTGCGCTCTACACAGATAGACACGGAGTTACTAATGGAGGCCAATAAGCCATGGCGTCTGCAAAGGCTGCAGGGACGAACAGGAAAATTAATACATTCGTCACCTGCTGTGCGAATGCTCAGCGCTAACCAAAGAAAAAAAGGAACATATTCCTAGGAAGACACTTCCTTTCGGGACTGGAAGACGTAAGTAACATTGGGCTGAACAGAATACTAGGATTCTTATTCTCGTCTGGATAGTTCAGATTAACGGAAAATGTCTAGGTTTCGACGGACTCTCTGCGGAACTGTTTAAAGCAGCTGGCGATGAGCTGGTCAGGAACATGCACCAGCTCATCTGTAAGATATGGTCAGAGGGAAGCACGCTCGAGGAATGAGGTCTCAGCATCGTTTGCCCGATTCACAAGAAAAGAGACCCTTTTGACTGCGCCAACTACAGGGAAATAAGTCTCCATAGCATTGCGTACAAGATCCTCTCTGCCGTACTGTGTAAGCGCCTGAAACCGTTCGGGGACAATCTGATAGGTTCCTACCAGTGTGGTTTCAGGCCAGGAAAATCCACGATAGACCAAATATTTACACTACGGCAGATCCTGGAGAAGACCCATGAATTCCAGGTCAACACGCACCATCTTCTTGTCGATTTTAAAGCCGCCCACGACAGTGTTTATAGAGACGAGCTATACAGAGCCATGTCATGTTTTAACATTCCTGCCAAACTCGTCAGACTGTGCAGGGAGATTATGGCGAACTCTTGCTGCTCTATTAACGCCGGAGGTGAACTAACCGACCCATTTGATGTTAAAAGAGGTTTTAGACAGGGTGACGCACTGTCATGTGATTTCTTTAACATCATACTTGAAAAGATCGTGAGGGACTCTGCGGTCAATACAAGAGGTACGATCTACTTCAAGTCAACACAATTGCCTGCCTACGCAGATGACATTGACATTATTGGACGGACAAAGCGAGATGTCAATGAGACGTTCGCAAGCACTGAAGCAGAAGCGGCTAAAGTTAGTCTAAGGTAAATGGGGACAAGACCAAATATATACTGTCATCAAAGAAAGACGCGCAACACCGACGTCTTGGTCAGAACGTCACCTTCGGCAGATATATTTTTGAAGTAGTCAAGGACGTTGTCTACCTTGGCTCGATAGTGACAAGCAGCTACGACACCAGCGCTGCCTGCCTACGCAGATGACATTGACATTATTCGACGGACAAAGCGAGACGTCAATGAGACGTTCGCAAGCATTGAAGCAGAAGCGGCTAAAGTTAGTCTAAGGTAAATGGGGACAAGACCAAATATATACTGTCATCAAAGAAAGACGCGCAACACCGACGTCTTGGTCAGAACGTCACCTTCGGCAGATATATTTTTGAAGTAGTCAAGGACGTTGTCTACCTTAGCTCGATAGTGACAAGCAGCTACGACACCAGCGCTGATATAAAACGCAGAATAGCTCTTGCCAACCGCTACTTCATTAGCTCAAGAGGCAACTGAGTAGTAGAGCCCTCTCTCGAAAAACGAAGGTATCCCTGTACAAAACCTTAATCATCCCGGTCCTCCTCTATGGCGCTGAGGCTTGAACGTTATCAAAAGCGGATGAAGAGGCTATTGGACGATTCGAGAGTGGAGGAGAAGATTCAACCAAGAACTGTACAGGCTGTACAGCGAAATCGGCCTAGTTAGACGTCTTCGGACATCAACGCTCCGGCCCTAAGGGTCTTCGACACTAATCCCGAGGGACGACGCAGCAGAGGACGACTGCATTTAAGGTGCGCGCATAGGTGGAAAGGGACCTCAACCAACTGGGCATGCGGCACTGGAAGCGGTTGGCCAAAGATCGTGCCGGCTGGAGAGGTTTGTTGGTTGAGGCCCTGGTTCACCCCGAACTGTAATGCCATCAAAGTAAATAAGTTCTACGGGTTAAAGATTAATTGGGCACAATGGACTCCATGTAGCCTTGACTTTTCGTCATTAGGGCACCCACTTACCTAACCTAACCTTCTGTATCGACCATGTAGTCGTAATCAAGAAAATAACGGTAGTGTGAACCTTTCTTCCTTTGAAACAATTTATTCAATTCCACGAGTCTATTGATAGAAAACCAAGGTTCATTTAAAGAAAAGGAACCGTCATTCCCTCTGACGTTTTAGTTGATGAGGGTGCCTCACACAGCACCCTCCCACAAGAGTGTGTATTTTCACATCCGGGGGAATGTGGGAAAACCGTCTTTGAAAAACGCCTCATCACGTTAAGTAACGTCCCTTTGCGAGAGAGTGAAAATGAATCTTAAAACCGAGCACGAAGGCATGGAAAAGTGTATTCAACTTGAAACCGCCATTATCCACGGGTGAGAACGCAAGCACATGCCGCGCCCAGGAGCAACAAAAAATCGCTTCTCGTTTCGAAAAGTCACAGCCATGAAGTCGGTTTCGAATTGTCCATTTCAGCAAAGCACAAGCATCAAATCTGCCTGGAAACTCGTGACCCGTAAGATAGAACACAAAAACTAAAATAAATCCCATCGAATGTGGTCGGGCAAAAAAGCGAATACAAAGCACTTGAACTGCAACTAGCCTTTGATATCTGACCGATTAATCCGTGCAGAAGCATGCAAACTATCGAACAAAAAGAGAGTATTTATTTGTGTCTTTTTACATATATATATATATGTGATATGCACTAGTATATATGGTCCATCACCATGGGATGGCCGGGTAGGGGCAGTTTGGCACGGCAATTAGATTAAATTGCGTCCTCGGCACTATGGGATTAATAACTATTTTCAATTTTACTTTATCATGTTCGTTATGTTGAGTTTCCTCGTTTAGTTTTTGTACTGATATTGACTTAACGAAGAATGTCGCTGAATATGACGAGCATAGTTTTGGAAACCAGGCCAGGAGAGGCATAAATATGAATAGGGCATATAGTATAGGGACAGTGACGCATCCAATACTGCTACCCAAGGAAACAACACTGTAAATGATAAGTGGGTTACTGTAACACACCGAAAGGTGTGTTTTCATTGCAGTCAACTTTAATTTTAAGTGTGTTATTATGAAAATACACAAAAGGGACTATATGCAACCTTGCCAGAAAGCAAATTGCGACCCGGACCCACGGTGTAATGATTAACACACTGGAATCTTAACACAGTGGTTCGAAAACAGGAAGCACATAAAGCCATGCTGCAACAACGGACGATAGCTGTTCGCAAAATTTATGAGCAGAAGAGAAGAGAGGAGCACACCCTTTTCAGAAGAAAGAAGAGAGAGCACGGAAATTGTGAGATCGAGGAGATGGAGAGATGCTTCCGCAGGAATGGCCTCCGGAAGTTTTACGAAAAAGTAAAACGAACATGCCATTGCTACAAAACCAGAGCGGCGGCCTGCAAGGAAGGAAATTGAGAACTGGTAATAGAGTCACAGTCGATTCTGAGAATTTGGAAAGACCACTTCTGCAAACTGTATGATGGCGATGACAGACAAGATACCGCTGTCAGGCTGAACGATCCGTTCGTAATGGACGACGATGTAAGGGAATTCCGTCCACCCGACCTAGACGAAGTCAAAATAGCGATATCGAGACATAAGTCTAATAAAGCCGCGGGCGCAGATGGCCTGTCTGCTGAGCTTCTTAAGGCGGCTGGAGATGAGCTGGTAGGGTGCATGCACCATCTCATTTGCAAGGTATGGTCAGAGGAAAGCGTGCCCGACGAATGGAATCTCAGCATCGTTTGGCCGGTCCGTAAGAAAGGAGGCCCTCATAACTGCGCCAACTATAGGGGAATAAGTCTCCTTAACATCGCATATAAGATCTTCTCTGTCGTATTGTGTGAACGCCTGAAAACGTTTGTGGATAACCTGATTGGCTCTTATCAGTGTGGCTTCAGGCCAGGTAAATCCACAATAGAACAAATATTTACGCTACGGCAGATCATGGAGAAGACCCAGAAATACCAATTCGACACTCACCACCTCTTCGGCGATTTCAAGGCTGCATATGACAGCTTGTATAGAGATGAGCTATACAAAGCCATGTTTAGTTTTAACATCCCTGCCAAATTCGTCCGACTGTGCAGGATGACAATGGAGATTTTCCTCTTAATTCTCGCTGCTCCATTAAGGTCGGTAATGAGCAAACCGAGACCTTCGATGTTAAAAAAGGATTTAGGCAAGGTGACGCGCTGTCATGCAACTTTTTCAACATCGTGCTTGACCAAAATAAAAGGTACGATTTATTTCAAGTCTACGCAATTGCTTGCGTACGCCGACGACATTGACGTGATTGGACGGACACAGCGAGACGTCAATGAGGCTTTTGTAAGCATTGAGGTAGAAGCGGCTAAGATGGGTCTCAAGGTTAATGAGGGTAAAACCAAATATCCGCTTTCATCTAAAAGAGATGGTCAACACCGACGTATTGGCCAGAACGTCACCATGGGCGGATATAACTTTGAAATGGTCAAGGAATTCGTTTACCTTGGCTCACTGATGTCCGGCGACAACAACACCAGCGCTGAGATAAAACGCATAATCACTCTTACCAACCGCTGTTTCTTTGGGCTCAAGAGGCAATTGAGGAGTAGGGCCCTCTCTCGGAAAACAAAGGTGACACTATATAAGACCTTCATCATCTCAGTCCTCCTTTACAGCGCAGAGGCTTGACCTTAACTAAAGCGGATGAAGATGCCCTTGGTCATTTCGAGAGGAAAATTCTACGCACTGGACGTGCGGCGCTGGAAACAGCTGGCTAAAGACCGTGCCAGCTGGGGACGCTTGTTGGTTGAGGCCCAGGTTTACCACGGGCTATAGCGCCACCTAAGTAAAGTAAGTATAGTAAAATGGCAAATCGTACTGTCTGCAAAGCCAGTTTTCGCCTGTCAAATTGATTATCTGTAGAAACAGTTTTGCCAGTTTAAAAATCAGGACTCTAAAAAATCACCCCTTATATGCAGTGCCTGTGAAGGATTTTTTCCGCCGTAAGTCTCTCACATAAAAAAAAAAAAAAAAAAAAAAAACTTTATCCTAACAGTCACTGGATTAGCTTCACATGCCACTCACTGGGTAGGAATCAACAAATTTCTTTGCCAAGTACAGTAAGTAGCCCGCCGGCATACCTTTTGCATCCGCAAACAGGATTATCCTTTTGAATTCAGAATAGATGCGCGAATGAGTTTGTGTTTTCCTGTAGCTATGTCATAACCTCTGTTACAGACTGGAACATTTGCCCCACAATCTCCTTAACTCAGGTATTAGCAGATAGCTAATTATACGAAATTAAAATGCACCGAAGGCGTTATTGAAACATTCCACTAATCTCTATTGCTGGGCAACTGCATTACGCAACGTTTTCCACAATCGAATATGAGCATATCGCCATCGGAAATAGAACTTACCACAACTCGCCGACTGACAGAACCCAGCGATACGGCTGAACGGATGATTTACTCATCCTCATCCAGGTGTTGGCACTGCATAATATCATAACCTCGGCGTACCAGACCCACCATTGCCTGGCGCCAGATAATGCAATGAATCGAAATGGAAAAAAGCTGAGTGCGAATCGCCTATAATGTTTCAGAAAAACGTATCCTCGAATCCGTATCTGAATTTCAAATGGATATACGTATACCGAAGCATTTACCCGATGGCCTACTAACCGGCTCATGGTGCATTGTGTTTTTAGCGATAATGGTTCGAAAAGGACATGTAATTCGTTATTGTTTATTTATGGACAGGAAATTCAATTTTATAGACCAGTTGAGGCCAGCGTACCGTGAATTTGTTTCCTTTTTGGTTATTTTCAGATATTTTTGCTTCGATTACTTTCATAAATAAATTAAATAAATGAGTTTCGAATGCATGACAATGGAAAGAAAATAATGGAATTAACGGTTTTTTCTTATGTGTAATGTGATGGAAAATAGATTTTCAAATATGAAATAGAGAAGCGTTCGATAAACAAGCGGGGCATTTGGTTAATGGTGTTGTTTTAGTACATTACGTGCAAGGATAACTACATAATAATAGCCCTTTGACCCTTTGACAGACGGACTTAATTGAAAGACGCGCTTATTTTTTTTTTTTTTATATAAAAAAGTATATGTGACAAACTGTATTTATATACAAGTACAAAATAGTGTAGAATGTCACTTCAAAAAACTTAAATGTATACAATGAAAGATATGTGTAGTTTGGGGTGACCTAGCAAGTTTGAACAAAATATGGTTTTAGAATTCGGAACGCGCTGAATAAAAATAACTGCAGCAAACCAGTTGAATTAAGCAACAAGATAGTTATACCAGAACACCAGAAATAAGAGATTCGACCTCAATCAAATCGAAGGTAAAGAGCCAAGATTTAACTTCTTTTGTAAACACTCCATATGAAGTTATTCCCCTGACATAATAAGGTAAACTATTGAATAACCGACGAGATAAAATAAAGTAAAAGTTACGGAAAGCAGTGGTTCTAAATTTAGGAACAGGTAGCAAATTTGAATGATTACCACGTAAGTCATAGACAGAGATTAAACGAAAACTACGGTTACCAGACTTCACGAAGAATAATTATAACACTTTAAAGCAGTACAGGTGACGAACAGGCATTATTTTCAGATCACAGAACAGCGGATAGCTAGGGTATCTATTAGGTTTGCGACTAATTTTCTTAATACACATTTCTGTGTAACTAAAAGAGGTTGAATTCTACTATTATACTCACCACCCCAGCAGGCTATACCATATTGTAGTTTTGATTGAAAAATACCAAAATAAGCTCTTAATTGCTTAGGGGAACAAATTCTACGTAAATAACAAAAATTTCGTAGTGTGGAACGGAAATATTTTTTCAAAGCATCCGTGTGATTTGCAAAACTTATCTTATAATCAATTATAAGTCCCAAATATCCCTCTAAAATCAAGACTTAACAGGGAATTTATATACACCGAAAACAGAATTGGACCCAAAACAGAACCTTGAGGAACACCTACGGTAGAATATCTAACTCCACTTCTTATATCATTAATTCTAACTCTTTGAAACCTATTTTGAAGATATGAACTAAACCAATTGAGCATAAAACCACGGAATCCAGTATTTTCCAGTTTCCTGAGCAGGATGTTGTGGTTGACCATGTCGAATGCTTTAGTAATGTCTTCGAATAATCCAGCAGTGCATTTATTGTCATCGAGGTAGCACATTACTTGAGTACAAAATTGCAAAAGAGCGTCCTCTGTTGACTTTCCTTTTCTAAAACCAAATTGTACTGGATTAAAAAAATGTATTTTTTCCAAGAAGCTGAGCATTCTAATTTTTATGAGTTTTTCAAAAATGTTGCTAAAAACTGAAAGGAGTGAGATAGATCGGTAATTGCTAATAACAGTTCCTAAGCCCTTTTTGTGAAAAGGAAAGACCCCTGCAAGCACGCATCTATTAAAAATACTTGCCAAGACATCCACTACGAAACATGCAATCTTTTTAAGAGATGAAGTAGAGATACCGTCAGCACCAGAAGACTTCGTATTAGGTAAGCTACCAATAGTTTTAACTACTTCCAAAGGGGTTATATTGTAATACACAAATGTGGAGCAATATAATGGTTCAGTACTAATAATAGACGGGCAATGAGAACAAGTTGAATAATGAGGACATGGTCCAGAACTGTCACCGACATTAATGAAATAACGATTAAAGGCATTGGCGATCTCAAACTTATCATTAAGTTCTCTCTTATCAACATGTAAAACAGCAGGAATTTCGCATGCTGGAGATTTATTCAATATGCTGTTTACAATATGCCATTCGTTTTTTAAATTCCCATTAGCCGAAATTAGTCTAGAATGGTAGTATGAGTCACGACAAATCGGAATCTCCTTTTTTATTTGTACACACAGTTTTTTCATACCTCCTTTTTAGGTCCAAATTGTTGGGAAACTTATTGCACTTAATCCTGAGCTTATTTTTCTTGATCACTTTGTTCAAAAGATGTCTAGAGATCCAAGGTTTAAGTCTAGTGACCGTTTTAGGGGGGGACAAAGAAGAAGTTCAGTCCTGGAAATGCCTTTTAAGGGAAGCGATGAATAAGTCAAATGCATCCGAAGGATCACTACAAGCATAAACATCTTCCCACAATTCGTAAACCAGAGCACTTCTTAGCTTATTAAAATCAGTCTTGGTATATCGCAGTGGGGAGATCTTAATGCTGTTAGTTTTATTCCTTGCAATTTTAATTAAGAGTCCTAGCATAGAATGGTCAGTAATCTTTAAGTCACAGACACATGCTTGGACACTATATTACTATAACGGCCATAAATATGATCTAGACATTTATGAAGCATTCAAGACCATGTGACGCTAATAAGGGTAAGTAATTAGCAACGGTTTCATTTTTATCTAAAATATTTAAATTAAAGTCATCTAAAATGATTAAATTGTTTGATTTAATTTTTGATAAAAAATCAGAGAATTCACAGACAAATGAAGCAATGTTTAACATACGAAGTCTATATATACAAATGAACACAAATATCTCATTACTAATGACAACAGAGACCTTTAAGACGTCAGCACTGACAAAATCAACAAACACGGAATCAACAACCCTGTAGTCCTCTTTATAAAACATCCAACGCCACCTGAAGCGTAATTATCGGTAGTTGTCGCAAGAAATTTAAAACCCGGCAAAACATAGTCGCTTGTCTCAAAGTCATAAATCCAAATTTCAGTTACAAAAACAATATCGGAAACATTAACTAAAGATTCAAGGTGTGTTACTAGAGCAGAAAAATGTTCTCTTAAACTTCTGATGTTCTGGTGAACAATAAAAATTTGATCATTACGTAAGGAACTAAATTTATGCATATTATCACAGACAGAAGACAATGAAGAAGGGGTGGGAAAGTCATTATTTAATTCATTTAAAGTATTCATGCTTAGCAAATATTATTAAAAAAAAATAAACTAAATAAGAGCGAAATCATTAAATGATTTAATAGAAATGACCTTACCCCCCTCAATCTTTCTTAAGAGAATTTGATTTTCATTAAACCATACGTATTTGTATTGTAAATAGGTAATTTAGCATGTTCTACTGCTGATTCGTTGGGAATGACACAGAAAGACCTCAATGATGATGAAAAGAAAATGTATATAAGTGCTATACAGACTTCCAAGAAGACCGGGAACGTATCGAAGAGGATGAGCGTTCGGGACGACCAACAACCTCGACCGACAAAGCTCACGTGCAAAAAATCAAAGTTTAGTGCGCTTGTAAACCGTCGATTAAAAACTAAAAGTTTCTGGCATTTGAAAGGGACTAGCCAAAACAATTAGGATGTCTTGAGCCTCAACGTGTACCTACCAAAACCACAGATTTTTTGGAATTTGTTTTCGTGAAGCTATTCGCCTAAAGAGTCCGGAATTGAAGAGAATTGAAGGATTGTATAACAACTCACCTGCCGAAGCAACTAGCCCTTAAAATGGATGGCGCTTAAGCTGCATACCTACACCTTCAATTTCGATTGAATATAAATGTTGAAACTTTAATAAGTAGGAGGTTACAATGGTGTGCTTAGAAGTGTCTGGCATGAGCCTGCACGGAGCCGGCACCACTTACATTTGACATTCCAGCTGTCAAACCTTTGGACAAAGCTAATCTGCTTGCTGCCCACTTCGCAGTGAACTCGCGGCTCCCCAAATCATGTTTGTCACCGCCTGTTCTGGAGTACGTAAATTCCACCATGGGACAAATCCACTCCCGCACTCGTACAGTCGCAAGGGTTACTAAGGACCTTGACATACTCGAATCCGCTGGTCCAGATGGTATTTCCCCAATAATTCTGAAGAGGTGTTCTTCTACGCTGGCAAAACCACTGCGTACGCTTTTTCACTTTTCCTACTCTTCCGGGCTCTACCCGAGTAGGTGGGAGACAGCATTTGTCCAGCCCATTCCCAAAAAATGCGAATCTTCTTCTCTTTCCAAATACTGACAAATTGCACAAACATCCCTTCTTTCCAAGGTTAATGAAATATCTCGAGTCGTAGAAACTCCTCAATGACCGGCAGTGCGGTTTTCGCAGCAACAGATCCACTGGTGATTTGATAGTATATCTCACCGAGAAGTGGAATCATTCGCTCCACCAGGCGGGTGAGAGCAAAATAGTTGCACTTGATATTTCGAAAGCATTTGACAGAGTTTGGCATGAAGCTCTTTTGTCGAAAATGCGTGCATTCGGGATCGACGACTCTCTTCTTCTATGGATTAGAAGCTACCTTTCGAATCGTTCAATTCAAGTTGTTTTGGACCGATTCAAGTCTGACACTCACTTTGTAAATGCTGGTGTTTCCCAGGGCTCCGTTTTGTCTCCGACACTCTTTCTCATTTTTATAAATGATCTCTTGTCTGTTACTTCTAATCCAATTCACTCCTTCGCTGACGACAGTACTCTCAGCTTCTCATATTCGTTCACTTCTTTACGACCCTGCACTTCGGCTGTAAATAGTGAGCGGCAGCGTATATTAAGCTCATCAAATTCCGACATCGACAGCATCATCCAATGGGGTAAACACAATAGAGTGGAATTTAATGCTTCCAAAACACAATGCTGTCTTCTGTCGTTAAAGCTTAACACTGACCCAATGCCATTATCCATGAATGTCACTTTTATCTCGGAAACCGAAAAGCTTTCCATCCTGGGTATGTGCATCAGTGACAACCTTTGTTGGAATGATCACATACTTAGTGTCGCTAAGAATGCCGCGAAATGCCTAGGTTTCCTATACAGATGCAAGAAATTCTTCACACCCACCGATCTGGCTACAATTTATAAAGCGTTCATTCGTCCTAAGTTGGAGTTCAACGCTCATGTCTAGTCTGGTGCATCTAAGACGTTATTGCACCTACTAAATAGAATACAAAAACGCTCGATAAAACTGATAGATGACCCCAGCATTACCAAAACACTAGACTCGCTGGAACATCGTAGGAACGTATCCTGCCTTTCATTGTTTTATCGTTACTTTCATCATAAATGCTCTGACGAAATAGCCAGTTGCATTCCGCCCCTTCATAACTTCTCCCGCGATACACGCCTCTCCCGGAATGCGCATGAATTCACTTTAAAGCCCGTCTTCGGTCGTACTGTCAAATATAGAAATTCTTCCTTCAACCGAGCCACACGAATGTGGAACGCGCTACCTCGTTCGGTCTTCCCCCTCAATGCATTATGCAGACATTTAAGACCAATATCAATAGGCAACTCCCCTCCCTCTCCCTGTTACCTTCTGCTCGCACAACGTCCGTCGTTAAAAGGCCTTAGCCTTGAGTGGGCGTGTGACTAAAACAAAAAATGTTCACTTTGGTAGCTTTCTTGATCTCGTCTATGACATCGATCATTCCCAGCCATCACTCCTATAAGGATAAGTTTATAGGGACAGGACTGACTAGATATCTAACGCCTACCTCTAAACGGGAACTTGGAGCTAAAGCTCCAGGTATGTACATCCGATTGACATCACGGCTAACAGAGTTCAGACTATACAGACTAGAGTCTATACAGGATTAGGCAAAAAACCACAGGCATGTGATAGAGTGTTGCTGTGACATGTTTTTAAGATGTAGTGGAATACTGGGCCCGACTTGGATTTGATGTCATTCAAAACCTGAAAAGAAGTCCTACATTCGCAAAATATTCACTTAAATCAAGACCGTTATAATTGTAATCCTGAATTCATATGTTGGTATGTTATGTATTTGATTTAAAAAAGGATACATCCTCAATGAGCCGGATTTGTCTCCAATCACAAGCAGTCTCTGTACTGGATCAAACGCTAGGGCTGTCGGTGAATGTGGAAACCCATGTCGAAATGTCTGAAAATATAACCAAAAAAAAAGGAAAACAGGTTCATTAGACACAATCAAACAAAGTGTATCAATTAATTTAATCTAAATTTAAATGAGTCAACATCGATCATATACCTATGTGTACGCATTCGTTCGAATGAGCCAAATGAGCAAATCATATGCTCGAGCACGCATCCTTGCCAACGGCAATGATTTATCGCAGATAGCACACGTACAGAGCAGAGTACACACAGTCGTAATCATACATATGTACATCTTAGTCGTCCGTTTACAAGTGAATACATAGAATTAGAGGAGCGTACATGGGTTGGAAATCGCAGTGGCAGTCTGCAGGCAGTATTCTTGCCTCAATGGGACACAGGAGACAGGACAACGTAATGGAGGCGAGGTATATGCTAATTAATCACATCTCTCGGGACTTTGATATAATTGTGGATACGTGGAGTGAGACACGAAGCTAAACAATGATTATTCAAGGATGTTCGGGTTGAGTCAACGGGCTGGAAGTCCTTTTTTCTGTTTTCTCTGAAGGTGGTAATGAGCGAGTTTTGGCAGTAGTGAGAGCGTTAGGCATCTAGCCAGTAATATCGAAACGACAAGGAACCGCGTCGTGGAAGTTACGACTTTCTCACATGCAACATCGGTGTGTTTTCGATTTTCCTTTTTCGTTATACTTGGATGCAGTGATGACACACCTTGGCAACGAAAACGGGTGCTTAGGAACGAGGTTATGTGAATGGTAATTGAGCATGGTGCAGACGTTGAAGGGGAGGCATTTAATTAGTCGATGATTAGTGTATTCAACGATTCTGATGCGAAGGGAAAATGAGGTAAGGGAAGGTGGAAGCAATTATCTTTCGGTGTTTCTAGGTTGAGTGGTGATGGCTTTAAGTTAGGTTAGTGTATGTGAAGAGATTGAGAGAGTGCATACGATGCTTTATCGGATTTCTATACCAATTGCTTCCATTTGTGTTGCTGCCACGTGAACTTGGACGATTTGCACAAGGACAATTTTTTTTTTCTTTTCTTTTTTTTTGTTGAAGGCTTCTGCTATCTGGTTGGAGCAATCAGACGCAATTACTGGTCCATTGTACTCCAGACAGACACCTTACTTACTTATCAGGCCAGCGATCCATGGAGGATCTGAGCCTGAGCTGTAGCTGCCTTCCATCCCTGACGGTCCCGGGCACGCTGCTCCCAGTCATACATCTGCGATTACTTGGTCTTTATACCAGAGGTTCGGTCTTCTTCTTCTTCTCGAACCAGGAGGCTCGGAGTCGAAGACCCTCTCAGCTGGAGCGTTGAAGTCCATGCGCTCGATGTGGCCGAGCCAGTGTAGTCGACGGATCGTTGCCTTCCGGACTGCATCCACATCTTTGTACAGCTTGTAGAGTTCGCGGTTGTGCCCTCTTCTCCATTCACCTTCCTCACAGACAGGACCAAATATCCGGCTCAGAATTTTTCTCTCGAAAGAACCCAAAATCAGCTCCGCTGTCCTGCTTATCGTCCAGCTTTCGGCTCCGTACAGCAAGACTGGCAGTATGAGCGTTTTGTAAAGCATGATTTTGGTCTTTCGAGTGAGGAGTTTTGACCCAAGTTGTTTGGACAAGCCGAAGTAGCAGCGGTTGCCAAGGGCGATTCTATGCCGGATCTCCACTGTGGTGTCACTTGTGGAATTTACGTTTGCCCCGAGGTAGACAAACCCCTTAACTACCTCGAAATTGTAGCTGTCAGTTGTTATATTTTGTCCCAGATGGTGAGCGACGGAATGGTTTTTGCTTGACAGCATGTACTCATTGACCTTATGACCAACTCGTTTTGCCTGTTCTTCAATCGCCGTGAATGCTTCCGCAATGCCACGGCGAGAAGACAGACACCTTACATTACTGTATTTTCCCCGTTTTCCGGAGAATAATGAGAAGAAGCTTCAGTGATATAGAGCTAAGAGATTCGGCACACACCAAGGGTGCGCCACCGTGCGCGAGCAAAGGCTGGACAGTCAAAGAGAAACTGCTCTGTAGTGTCCTCCTCCTCGTAACATGCAGCACAGGTAGGCGTCTTACTTATGCCAAGCACGCAGATATGCTTAGCAAAAGTGTAATGGCCCATAATGACATCCACAAGTCTTCTGCAGTCGATTCCCTTTAAAGACAGGAGGAATGCTGCGGATTTCATTCAGACATCAGGGCATACGCGTTTTGTCATCCTGCATCCTGGACAATCCCTCCATCTACGGTTGTGTGTATTAAGCACCCAATCGTTAATGTAGAAATTTACCGTGGACGCAGGTAGACCTATAGTGGGTTCAGGTCCTGAGAAGCTCTCCTCTGAACGCATTTTGACGAGTTCATCAGAGATCTCATTTCCTGGGATCCCAGAATGGCCTGGAACCCATACAAGCTTTAGTGAATTTAGTCTACCAATGCTGTACAAGCACTAATTTGGAGCTAATTAGTGGGTTGCGTATGGCTTTGATTGCAGCTTGGCTGTCACGCATATGCTTTTCCCCCTCCATCTGTCCTTCACAACATAGTGCATGGCCATTAGGATTGCGTATGTATGCAGTCGGATGTTTTTGCGCTCAAAGAAGATCCCAGCACCGGACCCCCGCCCAGACCTGGAGTCATCCGTGAAAATGCGAAGACCATCCTTTCCAGGTTCAGTATCCAGCCAGAACCAACCTGACGCCATGGAAACTCGACTGTGAAATTACGGCGCAGTAGGATAACGGGCGTTAGTGCGTCAGAAGGTATGTCCATGAGACAGGGGTCGCAGGACAATTCTTGCGCAAGTACACTGTTATTCCTATGCGAGACATGGCTTCCAGAGCACATCCTCTGATATATATATCATGAGGTGGAAGGTTCATCATATCGAGAGCAGCGCCCGGCGTGCTGGGGAAAGCCCCCGGGCAACTGAGACAAGCTGTTCTTTGGAGTTTGATAAAAGAGGCTACGACGCGTTTGCGTGTTAGTCTATTCCACCAGACAACCGATGCCTGTGAGATTACAGGTCTTATCATGGCGGTGTAGATCCAGAGGACCATTACCGACGATAAACCCCATGTTTTGCCAAAATCTCCTTTGCACTGCCAGGAAGCTGACAGCACTTTGGTGGTTTTTGACTCAATATGCTTTGACCAGAGAAGCTTGCTATCTAAGATGACTGCTAGATACTTAGCCTCCTTGGATATCGGGATGGAAGCGCCTTTTAGTACCAGCTGAGTCATATCAGTATTTTTCCTCCTTCCAGTGAAGAGAACGACAACGGTTTTAAGAGAATTGTCCGACAGCCCATTCCTGATACACCAATCATCGATCACATTTAGCACCGACTGTGCTTTGAGACGAACAGCCGCTAAGCATGAGCAGACAGAAAGAACGGCGACATCATCCGCATAGGCCTGGGCATAGATTCCATTTCGTTCCAAAATTTTCAAAATCTAACTTTATACTCCAAAGGTTGAGCTGCCAGTTGCCCATCAACATGACTCATGTTAAGCGACTGTCTCAAAGCACGAGTGGCGCTAAATGTGATCGATGATTAGTGTAGAAGAAATGGGCTATCGGTTAACGACCGATGTCGTTCTCTTTACGAGAAGGAGGAGAAATACTGACATAACTTAGCTGGTACTTAAAGTAACTCCCATCCCGGTGTAGAAGGAAGTTAAGTACCCAGGAGTCACCCTAGATAGCAAGCTTCTTTGGTCAAAGCATGTTGGGTCAAAAACCACCAATGGCTGTCAGCTTTCTGGCAATGCAAAGGAGCTTTTGGCAATACATAGAGCAAAGGTCCTCTGGATCTATGTATATAGCAATGAGAAGACCTATAATCTCATATGCATTGGTTATCTGGTGGAACAAGCTAGCACGCAAACACGTCATAGCCTCTTTCACCACATTTCAATGAACGATGCTATGCTTGCGCCCCTTAATATATGTATTTAGGAGAGGGTGTGCTCTGAAAGTCATGTCTCGTATCAAGAGAAACTATTTTTGGTACAACTAGCATTGGAATGACAGTGTGCTTGCCCCGTCGGTCTTTCAATCAGAGATATAGGCAATCTCAATGGTCACGCACTATGTTGTGAAGCACGGGTGGAAGGGAAAAGGCATATGCGTCTGCAGTGATAGCCAAGCTGCACTCAAAGCTGTAACCAGCCCTTTAACCAGCTCCAAGATAGTGCATGAACAAAGCTGATAGACTAAACTTACTGAAGGGTGCTTGGGTTACAGGTCATTCTGGGATCTCAGGAAATTAGATCTCTAATGAACTCGCTAGAAATGGCTCAGAGGAAAGTTTCCCAGGACCTGAACCCATCTTGGGTCTACCTATTTCCACAGTCAATACCCATATCAACGATTTGGTTTTCAATGCACACAATCGTAGATGGTGGAAATATCCAGGATGCAGGATGACTCAAGCGCGTACGCCCTGATTTTAGCAAGAAATCCGGAACATCCTTCCTATCTTTGAGGAGAATTGACTGCAGAAGGCTTGGAAGGCAGAAGGCTGCAATCAGTGAGACGCCTACCTATGCTGCATGTTGCGAAGAGGACTTTTTCTGTGACTGTCCCGCCTTTGCTCGCGCAAGGTGACGCACTCTTGGGGCCGAAGTAGTGTGTGCCGAATCTCTTAGCTCCCCGTCACTTAAGCTCCTTCTCATTTTTCAAAGAAACGCCCTTAACCAATTGACCGTAACTTTTCAACGGTCATGTTCATGTGCATTGTACAATGCTTCACTCCGAATAGAGACTTCGTCAATTTTTCACGTTCCTCTTGCTCATGCTACACTCCAATATTCATAGATGTTCACGGAACTGATAGAACATCCAGACACTAAAAACAGAATGGGAAAGGAGAGGAAAGTGGAAAAAATGAGCAGAGAACCATAAACTTCCTTCAGCTCTGCTGCGCTGAAAAAAAGGAAGCTTACAAATTGCATGCACTTAAGTCGTCCATTTGGACACATGCATCTCATGGTTCATCGCTTAAGCTGCTAAGTGAAGCTAACTCTTTCGATAGAAAGAAGCATGCAGGAGAGAGGAACATACAAATAACAAAAGCTGTTTATCGTCCTTTTTTGTTCCATCTGGATAGTGTGGCAATGTCAAGACGAGAGCTATTGATGCAAACATATGCGAGTTAAATCCTTATAATCCGGATGATGTATCAAGGACATTAAGCATCAGGCATGCTTGCCTGCATTGGATGGGTATCGTTGTACTCTCTTATGCGCATTTTATTTTGTTAGTCCTGCTGACAGGACACCGCCGCCGTGCTCTCTGACGTTGTCGGAAGTCTATGGTCTACCGGATGAAAGATAAATATTTCAATTATGGGGATTATTGCTGAACTCCTTATGTGAGGCAATCGTCGTCGTCGGACTGTTTCTCATGAAAGTCAATCTGCTGCTTGAAATTTTATTGTTAGTACCAACGGTACATGCCACCTTAAACCAGTAAGTGGCTTACTAAGGGTAATAAATCGTAAAACCACTAATTCATACAAGGCCATCGTAGGGTTCGTATTTAAATTTCACTGACACAGATGTTCAGTGCAATATTTTGGTTTGGTGGTGATTCATTCACTTCTCCATTAACTTTGATCTACCGAAACCTTGTACACTAAGTCGGATTGAATAGGGGGACAAGGGGGTTATAAACACTCAGGTATACGTGTGCAATTTAGAGTTTCCACATTTTACGAAACGTGCTTCTTTGGCGCAATGACTCCTTATGAGGCAAACAAGCTAACCACTGGCCTACTAAGTGACTTACACTCGGAAGCGGCAGAATGGGGTATGGCTTAAACGACCCAGATGGGAGTCGTAAAAGGATTTTTTAGTAGCGAGAAAGAAGATGAGAGGAAAGTGGAGCTTTTTTTTCCAAGTACACCAACCACCAGTCACGTGTGAGAAGCGTGTGAATACAGAAAAAATAACCCACCAACCCGGTTTCGGTAGGATACACGCAAAAGAGTAGTATTCAGAGGCAAACAGGCATGACACTCTTTGATTAAAGGTTTCCCAGTTTTTCAGTCTTCAGTTTCACGATTTGGTTTTGGTTTACATAAATAAAGACCGGCGCTTTAAGCTTGTACTTTTGTGATTAGACGAGCTAAACCTTGTCTGATGAATGACTTGTAGTTGCGCTCAAAGGACACAAAGGACATTCGAGATTCGGAACGCGTTGACGATGTGCTGTATTGTAATTAGACGCTTCTGAGTGTTTTTTTGAGTTGAATCGTTAAAACATTCGTTTAGAAAATAGGAGCTAAATGGAAAGGATTGAAAGGGAATCTTAGGAGCGACCTGCGATTTGCAGCTAAAAAATAATTTCATTTTTAGGGTTCCGTAGGTTAGGTTAGGTTAGGTACAGGTGGTGCTCGTCCATGCAGCAGCCCTAGTCTGGTGGCGTGTTTTCCAATGATGCAATGACTTGTAATGACACCCACTAGAGTGCTCAAAGTAGCCCTTTTGGTTGCTACTGGGTCTCTTGTTCGTCCTAGGTTTAACTTAGGCCAGAATTATTTGGTTATAAAGCCTATATTACTTTCATTTCATTGGAGGTTGGTCGCCTCTATACTTCGAAGTTTTATCATGTGCATTACCCTACTTATTGGTGTTTCAAGATACCCGAGGGCAGGAAGACTGAGTGTGCTTGACCCTTACTTTGCGAATTCGTCGGCCGCGCAGTTTCCTGGAATATCTCCATGCCCGGGAACCCACAATACTTTAATGTTGAAGTGTTCAGCCATCTCGTCTAGAGATAGGCGACAGTTTAGGGATGTCTTTGATTTGTGGGTTACCGCGGCCAGGGATATTAGCGTTTGCATGGTTAGCCAAGCTGCGGATATTACATTGATCCTGAGCCATGCAACGGCCTCCGTAATCGTTGTTAATTCTGCCTGACAGACACTGCAGTGATTTGGGAGTCTGAATGATAGGTTGAGGTTAACTTCCTTAGAGAAGAGCCCACTACCTACACCCGATTCCATCTCGGAGCCATCGGTATAGAGGGGCATCGAGTCCTTTGGGATAACTTTTCCGTCAGCCCATTCATCCCTGGAAGGAAAGGCAACTTCGAAGTTCCTAGTGAACATATTCTGCGGGATGATGTAGTCTGTGTCCAAGGGTACTTTGAAGTGCTTAAGAATGGTAGTATGTCCTTTTTGTAATGTGGGCCATTTTCCTATGCCCCTAATTCGTAGGGCCTCCGTGGGGGTTGATCTGATCGCTCCGCTTATATATAAGCAGGCCGATTTTGTACCTTCCCCAGAAGGTTTCGGTAGACTGCCTTGTCCAGAGCAGTCCACCAGACTACGTTGCCATATAGGAGGATGGGCCTCATGACTGCTGTGTAGAGCCAGTGCATAATACTTGGTTGGAAACCCCACCTTCTGCCCACCACTTTCTTACAGCTGTAGAGGGCAGTGGTTGCTTTCTTGACACGATCAAGAATGTTAGGTTTTCAATTAAGCCTCCTGTCAAGGACTAGGCCTAGGTATCTAACCTAATCTTTGATTATTAGTGGGGTTCCATCCAACCTCGGTGGATTGAAGAGCGGAATTTTATATTTATTGGTAAACAGTACTAAGTCGGTTTCTTAGGATTGACCCCAAGACCACAGTACTGCGTCCAGGTTTCTACTGTACGTAATGCACCCTGCATTAGGTCGCTTAGAGTGCTGGGAAATTTTCCTGTGGCGGCAATAGCAACGTCATCTGCATAGGCGGTCACAGCGTACCCTTCCTGTTCTAGCAACTGTAGTAGTTCGTTGACCACCTCGTTCCAGAGGAGAGGGGAGAGTACTTCACCCTGTCGTGGTGTACCTCTGCTGACCATTCTAGTTGAGACGGCACCAGCGAAATTGGCTTTGACTACTCTTTGCGTTAGCAGTTGTCGCACCAGTTCTATCACTGATCCCGTAACGCCCAGATCAGACAGCGCTTTGGTGACGGCCCAGGGTTCAACATTGTTAAAAGCGCCGTCAATATCGAGAAAGGCGACTAGAGTGTATTCCTTACGCTCCAGTGACCTTTCTATTTTGCTGACCAGTGAGTGCAGTGCTGTTTCCACCGATTTGCCTTTATTGTAGGCATGTTGGTTATTCGACAGCCTTCCTGAGATACAGCTGTGACGTATGTGTGCGTCTAAAATCTACTCTAGAGTTTTTAATAGAAAAGAAGTAAGACTGATAGGCCTTAAGTCATTTGCATACGTGTGGGAGCTTTTGCTTGCCTTGGGTATGAAAATGACTTTGGTTACCTTCCACTTGCTGGGGATATAGGACAGGGAGAGGCAACTCTTGTGTATTACCACAAGCCAGGGAAGAATGAGATCTGCTACCTGCTGGAGCTCTGTTGGTATGATCCCATCCGTTCCCGGAGTATTGTAGGGTTAAAAGCTTTTCAGAGCCCATAGGACAATGTTGTTGTTGACCAGGTTGGAAGCACGCTCAAAGGAGGATCTCGTCGGCTGGATGACTTGAGGAGGCGTCATTGCCGAGTCACTACTGCCCGGAAAGTGTGCGTTCAGAAGAAGTTCCAGGGCTTCCGTTCTGGAGGTCGTCCAGGAACCACCATTCCGATGGCCAGAATCTTTCTTATTCCAGAAGCTTCGGAGACCGCCTTGATATTTTCGCAGTAGTTCCTCCAAGAGTTCGTACCTCAGGAAAAAACGGAACCCTTATAGGATCACTTTGTTGTCCGTCCATCTGTCTGTATGTCAAGACCCTTTATCTCGGGAACGCGTGGAGGTATCGAGTTGAAATGAGTAGTTTTCGATTTATGATAAAGAATGAAAAAAAAAAAAATTATATTAGAGCGTGGCAAACGACTAACAAAGGCCTCGTAAGGGTAGCGTAAGGGTACCATGCACTGGCCCCTAAGATAGCGAATAGAAGCCACTGCAGCCGAACATCTAGCAGCTCTGTTAGTAAGTCCTATTTTCATCTGCTCGTGTCACCAGGGGATTTCCATACGAAATTGCGAACGGCAAAAGGTGAATGATGCGTTTCCTGCGCCACGAAACAGGATACGTGTCGGTTAGGCAAGCCACACCTAGAAAAAACCAACACGCCAAAAAGCCTCGATAGCGAGCAACGAAACAAAAACAAAAGGAATATTAGGTCCCTCAAGATATTACCGCAATGGACCGAGCAGAAAGCGGACGAGAAACTGTGACATCTATTACGACGACTGCTACAAGGAGAGAAGGCAACGCTTATTCGGATGCGGACTTGTTACTAGAGGCAGACTGAGTCCAAAAGTCTTGAGCTTCCGGCATTTAAGCGAGCGCCTCATAACAAATACAAAATAGTTCAGTGCGGTGCAGTGCAGAGTAACACGCGTTAATCGGGCAGTCCATCCACCTCCTTCCCTCTTCGGCGGGTGTTGGCACTCATTACGTCAACTGAGTGAGTGCTAACACCACTAACACATAGCGGGTCGTGAGTGTTGATTCTTGTTGGTGAAGCGGAACTTACTACTGTAAGGGCATAACACCACCATTAAACCTTTTCAGCAAGCAAGTTGCTGCATGCGCGGCCCTAAGGATGAGGAGCATAAGAAAATGGCCCACATCTGAAAAGGCCACACCTCTATTCTAAAACACTTCAAAGTACCCATGGACACTGACTACATCAACCTGCAGAATGTGTTCACAACTTCGAAGTTGTCTTTCCATCCAGGGAGGAATGGGCTGAAGGAAAAGTCATACCAAAGGACTCGATCTCCCTCTATACCGATGGCTCTAAGATGGAGTCGGGTGTAGGCATGCGTGCATTCGGGATCGACGACTCTCTTCTTCTATGGATTAGAAGCAACCTTTCGAATCGTTCAATTCAAGTTGTTTTGGACCGATTCAAGTCTGACACTCACTTTGTAAACGCTGGTGTTCCCCAGGGCTCCGTTTTGTCTCTGACACTCTTTCTCATTTTTATAAATGATCTTTTGTCTGTACTTCACTCCTTCGCTGACGACAGTACCCTCAGCTTTTCATATTCGTTGACTTCTTTACGACCCTGCACTTCGGCTGTAAATAGTGAGCGGCAGCGTATGTTAAGCTCATCAAATTCCGACATCGACAGCATCATCCAATGGGGTAAAAACAATAGATTGGAATTTAATGCTTCCAAAACACAATGCCGTCTTCTGTCGTTAAAGCGTAACACTGACTCAATGCCATTATCCATGAATGTCACCTGTATCTCTGAAACCAAAAAGCCTTCCATCCTGGGTATGAGCATCAGTGACAACCTTTGTTGGAATGATCACATACTTAGTGTCGCTAAGAATGCCGCGAAATGCCTAGGTTTCCTATACAGATGCAAGAAATTCTTCACACCGATGGAAATGGATTTAGGCTGATAGACTTCGTAACGGGTTGTAATCTTCTAGTTCCCAACATCCATAAGGGGACTTGGCGATTTCCGGATCAATCAACCGTCAACCAGATCGACCACATTGCGATTGATGGCAGTCACGCATTCGATATTCTCGATGAACGAACCTTCAGAGGAGCCAACATCGACTCGGACCACTATCTTGTAAGATCGAATAAGGCTAGCGGCATAAAACGTCGCAATGCTACAACCGCAAGAGGCCGCCAGAGCTAATGCCAGTCGCATCAATCTCAAGCTCTCGGAAAACTCTTCAACACCTGCTCAGACCGTACAAAACAAAAGGACCCATTGTCAACATACCTTAGACAGTCCTGCTTCTGAGGTCCTGAGCATCAAATCGCCACCAACAAGAAACCCATGGTTTAAGGACGAGTGTAGGGGGCACACGCAGCTAAGCAGCAAGCCTATCAAACGGCGCTGCATAGAACAATGAGACCTGCTCGTGAGCATTGTGAGCTGAAGAGGAGGGAGGAGCATAAGCTTCTCAAAACAAAAAAAGAGCATGAGAAGCTCGCTATCGTAGAGATGAAGAGAAGCTATCGCATAAATGACGTTCGGAGGTTTTATTAATGGATAAAACAAACATGCCAGGGATATAAGGCCAGAACGGAAGCCGGCAAGGACGAAAATGGAAACCTGGTAGTGGATTCACAGTCGGTACTAAAAATCTGGAGAGACTATTTTTGCAGACTGTATAATGGCGATGACGAAACAGATCCCGCTGTCAGGCAGAATGACCCTTTCACAACGGACGATGATAGCAGAGAATTCCGTCCCACGGACCTATACGAAGTTAGGAATGCTTTTTCTAAGCTTAAGTCCAACAAAGCTGCTGAAATAGACGGACTACCTGCCGCGCTCTTTGAGGCAGCTGGAGATGACCTGGTTGGGAGTAATCTGTAAGATATGATCAGAGGAATGCATGCCCGATGAATGGAATCCTAGTATCGCTTGCCCGATCCACAAGAAAGGAGACCCCTTTGTCTGCGCCAACTACAGAGGCTAGTGGGGCTAGTGCTACCATTAGCAATACGGCACTACGACCTTTGCGGATCTATTAGCCGAGTAGCCTCTCCACTTCTATAATGAAGTTGAGAATGCTTCTCGTAGGAGCCAATGTGATCCCCTCAGGAGTCATAACTTCACTGAGAAGGATACGCTTCCTAAGATGGCAGAGAGCAGCACACTTACATAGTATGTGTTCCGCCGTCTCTTCGTCCTCCAGATAGAGCCGACATTCAGTTTCGGACGAGATGTTAATTTTGTTTAGAGGATATCTCAGACCGCAGTGTCTGACTAGTCTTCTGATATCCACCCTATTGAGTTTGAGTATGTCACTAAAGTGCTTGTTCAGGGGTCATATAAGTCGTTTAGATTGACGGAGTCCCCGAACGCTGTTCCAAAAGGACAGGTGTTGCAATCCGCCGAATGGTTCCGGACCTATATATTTATCGCTGGAACCTTTTCTGGCAAGTTGGTCGGCAATTTCATTGCCCTTAATACCTTTATGTCCTGGCACCCACCAAAGTTTAACATTGTTTCTTTTGGCGAGGTCTTGTAGGGCGTCAAGGCATTCATTGACGGTTTTTGAGTTCGTACTGCACGAACTCAGCGGTTTAATTAAACGCTGCTTCGCTATCAGAGCGTATGTTGATGGTTACTCCTCTAATGCCAGTCTCGAGATTTAGATTGACGCATGTTAGCATGGCATGCAGCTCTGCTTGGAAGATGCTGGGACTTATTCCCAGGGCCTTCGAGATCTTGCGTTTTGGTCCAAAGTCGCCGTCGCCAACACCGGAAGCCATCTTAGAGCCATGCGTGTACCACCTAAGGCCTTTGACATTTAGCAGGGGATCACTGTTTTCCCATGCCGAGCGATTTGGGATCAGTATCTCAAATCTCTCGTCAAAGGCGAAGGTGTGTGGGAATGCATCCGAAACCGTAGTAATCATATCCAGCTCGGGAAGGCGTTGTAATATGGACATGTGGCCTACGGGTCTACATGGCACATTTGTTCCCGAGCAGAGAATTCTGATTGCACTGCCTAATGCCACCTTTTTGATAAAAAGGTGCAGTGGAGTGAGTCCAATGAGTGCTTCTTGGGCTGCCGTGGGGCAGGTTAGCATAGCGCCTGTGATGCTGAGACACACTAGTCTCTGAAGGCGTTGAAGCCTAAAAATTGTAGTTTTTTGCCGACCATACGGTCGACCCGTAGGTGACGATAGGTCTTCCTATCGCGGTGTATAACCAGTGGACTACCTTAGGTTTAAGTCCTCAGGTTGTACCGCAGGTGCGTCGACAGGCCCACATGGCCTTAGTCGCTTCCATGAGTTTATTTTTCATATTGGAGTTCCAGTTGGGTCTGCAGTCTAGGTCGATACCTAGATACTTTACTTCCTCTGAAAATCCTATGTGTGTGCCATTTAGAAAGATTGAGCAGGGTTGTACCTTTCCTCTCTTTGTAAATGGGACTAAGATTGTATTATTAGGGTTAATAGATAAGCCCTCTTTGCCACACCAGTCAGAGATAAGTTGGAGCACAAGCTGCATGAGCTCACAGGCAGTGATCTCGCACTTGCCCGTAACAATGACTACTAGGTCATTAGCATATCCGATGACCTCGTAGCCCCAAGTGGTTAGCTTGCGTAGTAGATCATCGATGACTATCGACCAGAGCAGTGGTGAGAGAATTCCCCCTTGTGGGCATCCTCTAGCCACCGATACTGTCACTGAGACCTCTCCGCATGTGACTGATATGATACGGTTATTTAGCATCGCCCTAATCCAGTGATTAGTGGGATGGTCCACACCCCTGCAGAATAATGCAGTGGTGATCGAATCATAGCCAATATTATCGAAGGCTCCCTCTATATCGAGGAAGGCGCAGATTGCGGTCTCCTTTTGTGTGAAACTATTTTCAATGCACGTCACCAAGTGGTGTAGTGCATTCTCGGTAGATCGCGATATGCATACTGGTGGGAATGCAGAGGTGTCTGATTTTCCAAGATACCTCTAATATGGGCTCTATCAGTTTCTCCATTCTTTTTAGAAAGATGGAGCCTTGTACTGTCGATGTTATCCATGACGTTAATTTGATCGTCAGAGGACATCGGGCAAGGAGTAGAACCAGGGAAGTGCACTTCGAGCAAAAGTCTCCAGGGTTTCCCGGCGATTGACGGTAAAGGTGCCGTCAAAGGATTTGCGAAGCAGCCCGAGCCCATTTGTGTGCTCTCGAGATAGCGCTTTGTGGAGTCGGGCCGCAGTTGGAAGCGAGTCTATGTTCTTGCAATGTTTCTTCCAACACGTTCTCTTGGATTTTCTCAATTCGAGGTTGTATTTAGTTAGAGCAGATCTATAATCAGTCCCATTATTATACCGTTTAGCTCTGTTAAACAGCGATCTCACCTGCTTCCTTAGGGACTCAAGCTGAGTATTCCACCAGGGCACACACCGTTTATGTGTAATTGACCTGGGTGTGCAGCTGTCTCTAAAGAGATGACATGAGTACTGCGTTGAGCTGATAAGCCGCTTCGTCGTTATCGTCTGTCGATTCAATCGACTTGAGAAGCATATCCTCCTTGGCGGCGAGTTGAACTTGGAACCGAGCCCAATTCGTTCGTTTGGGCTGATATCCGGGCTCATCCTCTTTAACCTCGCCGGAGATGTTGAATCGAATGTACTGGTGATCAGACAGTAAGGCTTCATTGGAGACATGCCAGTCCCCAATCGCATTTGAGATAAATGGGCTAGAGATGGTGAGGTCAAGCACCTCTTCTCTAACCGCCTCTATTGGCAACGTTGAGTTCGTTAATGATTAAAAATTCAAAGAGCAGCTCACCTCGTTTGTTGGTATTGCTGCTGCCCCATTCGATATGGTGCGCGTTGGCGTCGCATCCAATTACCAGGCGGTGTTTTATTTAGTTGTCATACCTAGCCAGATCCAGGACGCTCTCTCCACTCGCGGCAACTTTTAAAATTCGTTTTTTCTCGACGACTGCGATATACTTGTACATTCGTTGATCGCTTGAAGCTCAGCTTGTGTACTTTTTTTTTTTTTTTTTTTTTTTGTTGAAGGCTTCTGCTATCCGCTGGAGCACTCAGACGCAATCACTTGTCCATTGTACTCCAGCTTGTATACTTGACACCGAATTATAGAAGGTGACGATTACTCAGCGCCCGCCTGGGTTACAAAATTACAAACGAATTATGGAAGGGACCGAAATGCATTGACTTTCTACGAATTATAGAGGAACGACGGAACGACTTGTCGAGTTTCCGCTGTAATAGAAACAGTATAGCAGGAGCACACCTTTTTCCTGCTGGGAAATAAATATCTTATGTTTTCAGTAATTTTCAAAATCAATTTTTACTCAGGATATTGCTCACTGTTCGTTGTTCGTTGACAGAACAAAAGTTGAAGGAGAGCCCTTCTTGAAATATTATTTCAAAGTATAATTCGCCAAGAGGGGTTTCGAGTTACAATTTCAATTTCTCCCATTAGAACTAATTAGCTTCCCCGAATATGTAAACACCAACCAAAACGTTCACAAGTACGAACTAGAATCCCCAAAGGTCACAAGGCTATACCTCCATTTAACACATAAACGCTGACTGTGCCCTTTGTTAATTAGGTTCAAATCTAAACCAAAAAACAGAAGAAAACAGAAAACTGGAGCAAAACCACATCCACTAACTGCGGAGCTTAGTTTGAATAGTAGAGGGCAGAGCAAAAAACAGGAAAAAAAAAACACAAAAACCTTTCCCTAATTGTAAAATATTTACCCAGGCGTTACTAGCTTAAATCCGCCTTCTGTGCTCTAATTTACTGGAAGTTTCTCGTGTGGTGTACCATCGAAGGACTGCGATTAACGTGTGGTATGCGAATGGGAACATGCACGGACGGCACTACTGCCACTCATATGAAAATATATGTGTATCTGTGTGAGAAGTAAATATTATTTCGTCCTTATTATAACCAATTTGAACAAAGAGTTTCCTCGGCAAGTAGTACCGGATAGCTTGGCTTTAACTACTCTATGAACGGGAGTGTAATTAATGCGGCGGTCGGCAGTGGTTGTGCTTAGTGAGACGAGGTTGGGTAAATAGTTGCTTGAACTTTTCAAGTGGATTTTTGGGTTCTAAAAGCGAAGAAACTATTTCGCAACACCCCTGTTGGCTGACTGATAAGGGATAGCGCGAGATGTGAAAGTCCAAATGCGGTCGGAATGCGCCCAGATTCGTCATTATTTAACTCTGTCAGGACAGAATGACAAAGGCAACCATTGTGAGCTTCGGAAGACCTAAGCCTATCCTATCTCGATCACCCGTGTTGTGTGTAATTTTATCTTACTTACTTACTTAGGTGGCGCTACAGTCCGTGGTGAACCTGGGCCTCAACCAACAAGCGTCACCAGTTGGCACGGTCTTTGGCCAGCTGTTTCCAGCGCCGCACGCCCAGTTGGTTAAGGTCCCCTTCCACCTGCGTGCGCCACCGATGATGCGGCCGTCCCCTGCCGCGCCTTCCTTCCGGAGTGGATTCGAAGACTCTTCGGGTCGGGGCTGTATTTTTCATGCGCTCTACACGGCCTAGCAACCTTAGACGCTGTATCCGTAGACGTCGTAACAGGCCGATGTCGCTGTACAACCCGTACAGTTCTTCGTTATATCTCCTCCTCCATACACCGTTTGAACAAACGGGATCGTAGATAGTGCGCGGAATTTTCCTCTCGAAACGATCAAGGGCATCTTCATCTGCTTTTGTTAAGGTCCAAGCCTCTGCGCCATAAAGGAGGACTGGGATGATTAAGGTCTTGTATAGTGTCACCTTGGTTTTCCGAGAGAGGGCTCTACTTCTCAATTGCCTCATGAGCCCAAAGGAACAGCGATTGGCAAGAGTGACACTGCGTTTTATCTCAGCGCTGGTTTGGTGTCGCTGGTCATCAGGGAGCCAAGGTAAACGAATTCCTTGACCACTTTAAAGTTATATCCACCCATGGTGGCGTTCTGGCCAATACGTCGGTGTTGTCCGTCTCTTTTAGATGAAAGCAGATATTTGGTTTTACCCTCATTAACCTTGAGACCCATCTTAGCCGCTCCTACCTCAATGCTTAGTGATTTTATCTTGTATGTATGTATGTTGGCGTTACAGTCCACAAAGGACCTGAGCCGAGCTTCTCTCAATCACCCATGTTATGTGTGATTTCATTTTCCCATAGGTGAAAGGGACCTACAGTTTATTGCCGGTTCCGAACGGCGAATTTCGAGAAGCTTTTCATGACAATTTTACTACAGGGGGTTTTGTCAGAACCTCGCTGAGGAGAAACACAGTGAAAAACACGTTCGATGACATGGCTGTGTCGGGATTCGATCCCGTGTCATCGGCGTCAGAAGCCAACACACTACCCACTGCGCCACGGTGATTTTATCTTACCATAGGAAAAATTGAGGGGGAGAAGGGAGCGAGCAAACAGAGCAAAGAAATTGATCGCGTTTATCATGGCAAACGCCAGCTTCGATCTCTGTCCCTGCTCAATAGCTATACTGGCACCCGCCAGGTAATGAAACAATGTGTGCAGCGACCCAACCCCTTGTTCCTGGAGAAAGAGGAACCTGGCCCTTCTGGTTGAAAAAACCACTTGTACCGAAACAGCCACAAACCTCGGATACGGACGGATACAAAGGTGACGACCCCTGCAAACGACTAAAGGACTTAATAGTCTGCACCTGGAATGTAAGGGACCTTACAGACCGGGTGTAGACGATAAATCGTAGCGAACCCTTAGCTGCTATAAAGCAGATATAACCGCACTCCAGGAAGTGCGATGTGATAGACCAAACAAAAGACGGATGAAAAACTGCAACATCTACTGCAGAAACTGCTAGAAGGAGAACAAACAGCTCTTATTCGGGTGCGGATTCGTTATTCGAGAAAAACTCGGCAAAAAGTCTTAAGCTTTTGGTATGTAAGCGAACGCCTCATAACAATCTGCATCAAAGCTAAATTTGGAAACATTAGCTTGATATGCGCTCATGCCCCAACCGAAGAAAAGGACGATCGACTCAAAGACGAATTCTACGATCTCCTAGACAGAATCTATGCCCAATGTCCCAGCTACGACACAAAAATAGTTCTAGAAGCTTTTAATGCAAAACTGGGCAAAGAGGACATGCATATTTGAGTCGACCATAGGAAAGCATAGCCTCCATAACACCACATCCCACAACGGACTTAGGTTAATCGATTTCCTAACGGGGCGTAACCTCCTTGTAGCAAGCACAGGATTCCTCCATCTCAACATCCACAAGGGTACCTGGCGGTTTTTGATCAATCGACCACCAACCAGATTGATCACATTGCGATCGAAGCCAGATACTCCTCCAGTATTCTCAACGTACCAACCTTCTGAGGAGCCAACATTGAATCGGACCTCTACCTTGTTTAGGAGTCGAGTAGGACAACGTAAGTTTGACGTCGGAAAGCTAAAATCGCAAGAGACTGCCAGAATCTTTGCCGATCGGTTCTCCTTCAAGCTTTCTAAAAATCTGCCCACCGCAGCACAAGTAATAGAACAGGAATGGGCGCATTGTCAGAGCGCCGTCAGAGCCGCTGCCTCAAAGGTGCTGCCACCGCCACCACCTAGAAACCCTGGTTCGATGAACTATGCGAACAAGCCCATGCAGCAAAACGGGAAGCATAAAAAGTTGTGCTGCAACGACGGACGAGAGCTACTCGCGAAATCTATTAGCAGAAGAGAAGAGAGAAACAGACGCTTTTAAGACGAAAGAAGAAAGAAGAAAGAGCACGGAGAGTTTGAGATCGAGGAGATGGAGAGATGCTTCCGCAGGAACGACGCATGGAAATTTTACGAAAAAGTAAAACGAACATGCTACAAAGCCAGAGCGGCGGCCTGCAGGGATGAAAATGGAGTACTGGTGGTAGAGTCAGAGTCGATGCTGAGGATTTGGAAAGACCACTTCTGCAGACTGTATGACGGCGATGACAGACAAGATACCGCAGAACGATCCGTTCGTAATGGACGACGATGTAAGAGAATTCCATCCACCCGACCTAGACGAAGTCAAAATAGCGATATTAAGACTTAAGTCTAATAAAGCCGCGGGCACAGACGGCCTGTCTGCTGAGCTTCTTAAGGGGGCTGGAGATGAGCTGGTAAGGTGCATGCACCAGCTCATCTGTAAAATATGGTCGGAGGACAGCATGCCCGACGAATGGAATCTCAGCATCGTCTGCCCATTCCACAAGAAAGGAGATCACTATAACTGCGCCAACTACAGGGAAGTAAGTCTCCTTAAAATCGCATACAATATCTTCTCTGCCGTACTGTGTGAACGCCTGAAACCCTTTGTGGATAATCTGATAGATTAGTATCAGTGTGCTTTAAGGCCAGGTAGGTCCACTATAGACCAGTTATTCACACTGCATCAAATTGTGCAGAATCGAGAACTCTCGCTGCTCCATTAAGGTCGATAGCGAATTAACCGTGACACTTGACGCACTATCATGTAATTCCTTCAACATTGTGCTTGAATAGATCATACGAGACTCACTGCGATTTATTTCAAGTCTGCACAACTGCTTCCGTACGCAGATGACATTGACGTAATTGGACGAACACAGCGGGACGTCAATGATGCTTTCGAATGCATTGAAGTAGAGGCGGCTATAATGGGTATTTCGGTTAACGAGGGTAAAACGAAATGTATGCTGTCATCCAAAAAAAAAACGCACAACACCGACGTTTCCGCCAGAACGTCTCAATTGGCAGGTACAAATTCAAAGTGGTCGAGGACTTTGTCTACCTCGGCTCACTAGTGACCAGCGACAACAGCACCAGCGCTGGGATCAAACGCAGAATTACTCTTGCCAACCGCTGTTTCTTTGGGCTCAATAGGTAATTGAGAAGTGTAGCCTCTTCTCGAAGGACCAAAACCTTAATCATCCCGGTCCTCGGCCACAGAGGCCTGGACTTTAACGATAGCGGATGAAAAGGCCCTTAGTCGTTTCGAGAGGAAAATCCTGCATTCAATCTATGGTCTCGTTCGTATAACCGGGAAGTAGAGGAGAAGATACAACGACGAACTCTACGGGCTGTACAGCGACATCTGCCCAGTTAGACGTCTTCAGATCCAACGTCTAAAATGGCTGGGCCATGTAGAGCGTATGGAAAATACAGCTCCGACCCGAAGAGTCTTCGAATCCACTCCGGAAGGAAGGCGCGGCAGAAGACGGCCGCATCATCGGTGGTGCACGCAGGTGGAAGGGGACCTTAACCAACTGGGCGTGCGGCGCTGGAAACAGCTGGCAAACGACCATGCCAGCTGGAGAAGTTTGTTGGTTGAGGCCCAGGTTCACACCGGACTGTAGCGCCACCTAGGTAGGTAGGTAGGTAGGGTCGTAGCCTTCCCAGAGTTGAGAAGAATGCACATAGGCCAGGGAGGCCTGTTGTGCAGCTACGAGGGGGTTTTACCCCCCTATTCGTGGAACCATTTTGTGCTTCTTAAGAAGTTAAGAAGATCAAGTATCCCTACTTTCTGAGCATCTGTCAGACCGTTAAGGAAGTAAGAGCCTAGGTAACGTTTTCTGAAATTGCAGAGAGCTGGACAGGCGCAGAGAAGGTGGTGAATGGATTCGACCTCCTCCTCGTCCTGACAGCTTCTGTAGAAATCATTCGGAACTATTCCTGGTTTTTGTGCGTGACTGTCAATGAGGCAGTGTCCTGTGATGGCACCGATGACTTTGTAGATGTCAGTTCTTTTTAGGGAGATTATACTCCTTGTGCGTTGACTGTCAAGCCGAGGCCAGATTTGCCTGATGATGACGCAGGTATGTCCCTGTGCCCATCTTAGGTTCGTCTCGGCCCTGGTGAGATTGGTCAAATTATGTTTAATGGTTGTAAGGGGTACTCCCTCACAAGCCCCGATTGATTGTAGCGTCGTTCCTAGTTTGGCGAGTGTGTCGGCTTTTTCATTACCTGTAATGTCGCTGTGTCCCGGTACCCAGATAAGCTGTATGTTGAACTGTTCTGCCATCTCGTTAGACTAGACTAGACTAGATTTTGATGTGTACACATAGGACTTTAAGGCTGCTTGACTGTCTGTGAGAATGGTGGATATTACGTTCCACTTCAGCCAAGACAAAGCCTCTTTTATTGCCAACAGTTCCGCCGGGAAAACGCTGCAGTGATCTGGTAATTTTAGAGCTTTATGTAGCTTGAGTTGTTTGCGGAAAACTCCACTGCCCACCCTGTCTTTGGTTTTAGACCCGCCAGTGTAGAAATCCACACAGTTTCTGCGCCGTTTAGTTTGGCGGGTCCAGTTAGAGGAGTAGGTTAGCCTGGTATCGAGTAGTGATTGGACACATTGTGCTTTCTAATGAAGAGTAAACTAAAGTTAAGCTAGACATTAACACTAGCTTCAAGTGCTTGACATTGTATACCTTTAAACAAACACCTTCTATCGTGTGAGGAAAATGTTCGCATTGTGTCCTAAATGTTGGTTTTATGGTTGCATTAAAAAGGAACGGTTAACCAGTCTATAATCCAGATCAAGTACTGTGTGTTGGTAGACGTCATGTATCCTTTTGATGCATGTTGCGTAAAAATTTGCACGTACAATCCTATACAATAGACATAATGCAAGCAATAAAGTGTAAATATTATGGAATGCAACGAATGCGCGGGGATTGGTTGTTAGGATAGCAAGGTGCAGCTTAAAGTGTTATTTTTATGTCATTGACGTTTCAGAATATACATAAAAAAGTGATTCAAGCCAAGATATAATCTTTATGAGACATCATGTGCTTGTAGAGCACAAGCCCTTAAGCAAGTTTATCACATAACCATCCAACTGAACGAGGCACGCCCTACATCTACTTTACAACCATTGTATGGAAGGGATGTTTAAAGCACTATTTCTCAGTACACACTATGGTCGACAAAAAAACTAAATTCAGTCTTTAGCAACAATCTCGCTTGAGTTCGAGCTAATTTACTGGAAATTTCATTCGTCAACAAAGTAAAGAGCTACCAAACACCCTACACCGAACCCTGCTGACTGACTTCCGCCACTTAAGCACGATATAGTATCATATTTTACTATCCAACAAAATCCAGTTAAATTCAATTTTATTCATTTTTCGCAGTAAAATATCCTTTTACGACACAAAGTATCCATCGCCCCGTTTGCCCTATACTAGGAAATGCGACAGTATCGAGATTTAATGTCAATAATTGGTAGGCAGGGGCAGAGTAATGGATGATGCGCTTTATACTATGGTTATTGGAACAAATACGTTGTTCCAAAATTCAAGTGTCGGCCATTAGACCAGAAAAGTTTGGCGTTTCTGTTCTGGTTTTATGGAGACCATGATTAATGGTCAAAGTTCTAGACTGCTTGGCGGCGAACAATTGAAGTATTTTTGCAGATTAGTAATGATATTTTCTTCTTAATGGGCGCTACAGTTCGGGGTGAACCTGGGCCTCAACCAACATGCCCCTCCAACTAGCACGAGGTCCGATTCCACCTGTGTGCGCCATCTTAAGTGCGGCCGTCCTCTGCTTCTTCGTCCCTCGGGGTTGGATTCAAAGACTCTCCGGGCTGGAGCTGTGGTGTCCATTCGCTCTACATGGCCCAGCCATCTTAGGCGTTGAATCCGTAGACGCCTGACTAGGCTCATGTCGCTGTACAGCCCGAAAAGTTCGTGGTTGAATCTTTTCCACCATCCCCCGTCTGCGTTTATAGGCCCGAAAATCACGCGAAAAAATTTTGTCCCGAACTGACCCAGGGCCTCATCCTCATCCGCTTTTAACATACTTCTGCGCCATACAGCAGGACCGGGATGACAAAGGTTTTTTTTTTTTTTTGTTTTAGAGTCGCATGCGCACTCAAGGCTAAGGCTAAGGCCTTGTGCGAGCAGAAGGTAACAGGGAGAGGGAGAGGAGCTGCCTATTGGCATTGGTCTTAAATGTCTGCATATTGCATTGAGGGGGGAAGACCGAACGAGGTAGCGCATTCCACATTCGTGTGGTTCGGTTGAAGAAAGAATTTCTGTATTTTACAGTACGACCGAAAACGGGCTTCAAAGTGAATTCATGCGCATTCTGGGAGAGGCGTGTATCGCGGGAGAAGTTATGAAGGGGCGGAATGCAACTGGCTATTTCGTCAGAGCATTTATGATGAAAGTAACGATAAAACAATGAAAGGCAGGATACGTTCCTACGATGTTCCAGCGAGTCTAGAGTTTTGGTAATGCTGGGGTCATCTATCAGTTTTATCGCGCGTTTTTGTATTCTATCTAGTAGGTGCAATGAGGTCTTAGATGCACCAGACCAGACATGAGCGTTGAACTCCAATTTAGGACGAATGAACGCCTTGTAGATTGTAGCCAGATCGGTGGGTGTGAAGAATTTCTTGCATCTGTATAAGAAACATAGGCATTTCGCGGCATTCTTAGCGACACTAAGTATGTGATCATTCCAACAAAGGTTGTCACTGATCCACATACCCAGGATGGAAAGCTTTTCGGTCTCCGAGATACATGTGACATTCATGGATAATGGCATTGGGTCAGTGTTACGCTTTAACGACAGAAGACAGCATTGTGTTTTGTATGTATGTATGTATGTTGGCGTTACAGTCCATGAAGAACCTGAGCCGAGCTTCTCTCAATCACCCATGTTGTGTGTGATTTCATTTTCACATAGGTGAAAGGGACCTACAGTTTTATTGCCGGTTCCGAACAGCGAATTTCGAGAAGCTTTACATGACAATTTTACTACAGGGGGTTTTGTCAGAACCCCGCTGAGGAGAAACACCGTGAAAAACACGTTCGATGACATGGCTGTGTCGGGATTCGATCCCGAGTCATCGGCGTAAGAGGCCAACACACTACCCACTGCGCCACGGTGCTCTCGCATTGTTTTTTGGAAGCATTAAATTCCACTCTATTGTTCTTACCCCATTGGATGATGCTGTCGATGTCGGAATTCGATGAGCTTAACATACGCTGCCGCTCACTATTTACAGCCGAAGTGCAGGGTCGTAAAGAAGTGAACGAATATGAGAAGCTGAGAGTACTTTCGTCAGCGAAGGAGTGAATTGGATTAGAAGTAACCGACAAGAGATCATTTATAAAAATGAGTGTCGGAGACAAAACGGAGCCCTGGGGAACACCAGCAATTACATAGTGAGTGTCAGACTTGAATCCGTCCAAGACAACGATTGAACGATTCCAAAGGTAGGTTCTAATCCATTGAAGAAGAGAGTCGTCGATCCCGAATGCACGCATTTTCGACAAAAGAGCTTCATGCCAAACTCTGTCAAATGCTTTCGAAATATCAAGTGCAACTACTTTGCTCTCACCCGCCTGGTGGAGCGATTGATTCCACTTCTCGGTGAGATATACCATCAAATCACCAGTGGATCTGTTGCTGCGGAAACCGTACTGCCGGTCACTGAGGAGTTTCTGCGACTCGAGATATTTCATTAACTGACGATTTATCAGTGTTTCCATAACCTTGGAAAGAAGGGACGTTAGTGCAATGGGTCGGTAATTGGAAAGAGAAGAAGATTCCCCTTTTTGGGAATGGGCTGGACAAATGCTGTTTTCCACCTACTCGGGTAGAGCCCAGAAGAGTAGGAAAGGTGAAAAAGCTAACGCAGTGGTGTTGCCAGCGTGGAAGAACACCTCTTCAGAATTATTGGGGAAATACCACCTGGATCAGCGGATTTGAGTATGTCAAGTTCTTTAAGAACCCTTGCAACTGCAAAGGTCTTACATAGAGTCAACTTTTTCGTTCGGGAGAGGTTTCTATTACTCAATTGCCGTTCTGGCCAAGACGGCGTTTTCCTTTCGGTGTTTTCCTTTCCGATTTTGGCGTTGAAGTCCCCGAGCACGATTTTTACATCGTACTCCGGACAAGCTCCGTAGGCGTTGTCCAGGAGGTCATAGAAGTCCTCCTTGATAGGGTCTTCGGCCTCGTCGGTAGGGGCGTGTGCACATATAAGGCTGATGTTATAAAATCTGCCTCTGATGCGGATCACAGCCAGGTGATCACTTATAGGTTTAAAGTCGATGACCTTCGACCTTAACCGCTTTCCCACGACAAATCCGCATCCCAGTAAGTGCAACCTTTTGTGACAGCTGTAATAAATGTCGCAATTTTTCTTCCTAATCATACCGTTTCCTATCCAGCGTATTTCCTGGACCGCAGTAATATCCGCCTTGTACTGCGTGAGGATTCCTTCTAGTTTATGAGCAGCTCCGGGAGTGTACAGGGTTCTGACATTCCAGGAGCATACTCGCAAATCGTGTTCCTTTTTCGTGCGTTGTCGTCGTCGAGTATCCGTCCGTGTACCTCGCCTCGCATAGCGTTGTATAGCTCGTCTCTAATTACGGTGTCGCATGCGGCTTTGAAGTCGACAAATAGGAGGTGAGTGTCGACTTGAAATTCATTGGTTTTTTCCAGGATCTGCCGTAGGTGAAGACTTGGTCGATTGTGGACTTCCCTGGCCTGAATCCGCACTGATAAGGACTTATCAACTTATTTACAAAAGGATTCAGGCGTTCACACAAAACGGCAGAGAAGATTTTGTAGGCGATGTTAAGAAGACTTATACCTCTGTAGTTGGCGCAGTCAGAGGAATCTCCTTTCTTGTGCATCGAGCATACGATGCTGAGACTCTATTCCTCGGGCATGCTTTCCTCTGACCAATATCTAACAAATTTAGAGACAACGGTTGTAATAAAGGTGAAGCGCCCAGATAATTGATCTGAGGTGCAATAATAAAGAGTTTATTGGGTAAACAAGTAAACAGTTGTAGTTCATCGAAATCCAGTGGTCGAACCCTATTCGGGGACAATTAACATTTCGTAACAATATTTTCTGGTAAAATCGCGCAGTAGTGTTGCCAACTAGTTCTTCAACATCATATTGGAAATGATTGTGCAAAAATCACTGGCCAATACAAGAGGCACAATCTATTTCAAATCCTCCCAACCTCTTGCATACGTCGACGACATTGACATAATAGGTAGATCACAGCGAGATGTCAACGAGGCGTTTGCGAGTATTGAGATGGAGGCGGCGAAAATTGGTTTGACGGTAAACGAGGGCAAAACTAAATATATGCTGTCATCAAAAAAGGACGCTCACCACCGACGTCTTAGCCAGAACGTTTGTATAGGCAGATATAAGTTCGAGGTAGTTAAAGACTTCGTCTACCTTGGCTCCGCAGTGACCTGGAACAACAAAATCAGTTCAGAAATCAAACGCAGAATCACTCTTGCCAATCGCTGTTTCTTTGGTCTCAGGAGGCAACTGAGTAATAGAGCCCTCTCCTGAACGACAAAGTTGACTCTATAAAATACCCTTATCATCCTGGTCCTGTTGTACGGCGCAGAAGCATGGACACTATCAAAAGCGGATGAGGAGGCCCTTGGTCGGTTCGAGAGAACAATTTTGCGCGTGATTTTTGGGCCTATAAACGCAGATGGGGGATGGAGGAGAAGATTCAACCACGAACTTTACGGGCTGTACACCGAAATGAGCCTAGTCAGGCGTCTACGGATTCAACGCCTAAGATGGCTGGGCCATGTAGAGCGAATGGACACCACAGCTCCAGCCCGGAGAGTCTTTGAATCCAACCCCGAGGGACGAAGAAGCAGAGGACGGCCGCATTTAAGATGGAGCACACAGGTGGAAGGGGACCTCAGCCAACTGGGTGTGCGGCAATGGAAAAGGCTAGCGAAAGATCGTGCTAGTTAGAGGGGCATGTTGGTTGAGGCCCAGGTTCACCCCGAACTGTAGCGCCCACTAAGAAGAAGAAGAGTGTTGCCAACATTAATTTTTATGGGTCACACATAAACGTCGTTTTTGACGCTTGTTTATTTTTGAAATTTTTTTTTGTCAATAGATTTAGATTTGTCGATATTTGACACCACAATACCTAATTAGATATTTGCCACTAGCAGTTAATAAGCTTCCCGTCCTTCTTGTCACCTTTCCTTTTTTGACGTTTCACATAACCGTTGCGAACGAACAAAATGACTTAATCGAAATTCGATAAAAAAGCGGTTCTAACGCAATCAGAATTTAACCACCAAACATATGTACGCTAAAGCCTCTGCTGAATGGGTTTCATGACTATTTACATATTCATTTGCAGATATCATCAGAACTCGAATGCGACCGCCATCTCTTCAAGCGAGCAACGATCGTTCATATCTATGGCCGTACATTGCCGCTGACATGAGTCATGGTGATGGCATGTCACCAATCACTAGTCAGCCCTGTTCCTTTCGGGCACGGAAAGTGTTTTTTTTTTTTTTCATTTTTATTTATTCTTGCATGAGCTCGTGTCTGTCAACCTGACGCGAAGCTCTAGCACTACCTGCTCATTCAGACTGCCTGAATGATTGCAGGTAAGGTTTCGTTCGTACTAGTATCGTGCAGCATGAGCGACGAGTGATGACCAGGTATGTTTACAAATACCAGGGAATAAATTCAATTCGCAATATCATCACTTGTACACAAGTATGTATGTATGTACATATAAGGAAGCGCATATCCTTTGAGTACAGTTCGTGTGCTTGAAAGGAGGTTGAACATGTTTGCTGATAGTTATCACAAGCGGAGATTACTGTCATCGACGAGGAATGTGTAGAGAGCTGAAGCTGACAGGAAAAATGTGCCGCTTGCTTGAAGGATTGCAAAGACATATTTCTTACTCTCTAGTCTATTCAAAGAGGAATGCCTGTGGGAGCGGCAGGATATTCTTCGAGACTGCGGGATTAAGAGATGACATCAGTAAAGCAGTGACAAATCCTGATAAATTAGTCCAACGAATGCCTCATTCCTTTATGAAATACGACGGGTAATATACCACCTATAATTGTATGTCGCCTACCATTTTTAAAGGTCTTTGCACTATCCTGGTTCAAACTGTAGGTAAATTGTATACCCTTACAGGTTAATAGCCGGCCGTATGATTGATGAGCTTAATAAGGAAAAATTACCAAACTACACAAACCTACTACTTAATATGACATCCACCTCCGCCCGTGTAAACAAGAGCGCTCATAATGAACCGCTCAATTAGTTATCCGACATGTACGTGCCTAGGCGGACACATGTGGCATATCCATGGACATATTAGCGAATCATTAATATGGCAGGAACGGATGCGCTCACACAAGTGCTGATCTAACATTGTTTTAGCATGACAGGTAAATCCTGATTTTGGCGGGACTACTATGCCAGCAATTGATAAATGATGACCATGCGTCACGGTTGCCTCGTAAGGTTGACTTTATTTGGAGAAATGGTTTCGGTTCCATGGGAATATGTAGCATTAGCGCCTCAGTACGGCAATGAGTCGTTTCGAAAAATAAAATGCCAAGCGATGAATTGGAATCACTGTGTCTTCAAGCAATAAAAAAACAGGATATCGCAAAGGTCTATTAGAATTTGAGCTAATAAATCAAAGCTTGTCATCCTAAGGATCATGTTTACAACGGCGTTTTGAGTGGTCCATACGGGTAGCGCAATTTCGGATCTTTTATTTTTTTGAGCTAGTGTCTAGTGACCCACGAGTAATGTTATTTTGCAAGAGTGTAATTGACGCTGGCCTACGGGCAAGGCAAGTGTCCCCATAAAAATACGAGGTGTGCCAAGTATGGTTCGGGAATTTAGTCATAAGTCGAGAATTGACAACACCACGTCATTCGTCAATATCTGCCTAGAAAGGGGGGCTTTTCGCTTTAGTTTTCATCCAAGGCTAAAGTCAACAGCACGTTTTGTTGGTGTGTTATGTGAATTTAAAAAAAAAAAAAACATTGTTTTTGAGTTCGGATCCCGATAACACCAACGCCATCGAATGTTCATTTTGCAGCATCCTTCCTCGGCGGGGTACTGACAGAACCCCCTGTAGCATTTTCTTTTTTTTTTTTTTTTTTAAAGCTTCTGCTATCTGTTGGAACGCTCAGACCAAAACACTGTTCCATTGTACTCCAGACAGACACCTTACATTACTGTATTTTCCCCGTAGTCCGGAGAAAAGTGAGGAGAAGCTTCAGTGATGTAGAGCTAAACGATTCGGCACACACCACGTCGGCTCCAAGGGTGAGCCACCATGCGCGAGCAAAGGCGGGATTATCACAGAAGAAATGATCTGTGATTCATCCTCCTCGCAACATACAGCACAGGTACGCATCTCACTGATGCCAAGTACGCAGGTATGCTTAGCAAAAGTGTTATGGCCCGTAATGACTCCCACAAGCCTTCTGCAGTCGATTCTCCTTAAAGACAGATAGGAGGAATCCTACGGATTTCTTGCAGACATCAGGGCTTACGCGCTTAGTAATCCTGCAATCTGGGCAATTCTCCATCTATGATTGTGTCTATTAAACACACAATCGTTAATGTAGAAATTTACCGTGGACGCAGGTAGACCTACAGTGGGTTCAGGTCCAGAGAAGCTCTCCTCTGAACCCATTCTGGCGAGTTCATCAGAGATTTCATTACTTGGGATCCCAGAGTGACCTGGAACCCATACAAGCTTTAGTGAATTTAGTCTACCAATGCTGTACAAGCACTAATTTGGAGCTAATTAGGGGGTTGCGTACGGCTATGATTGCAGATTGGCTCACTGCAGACGTATATGATTTTCCCACTCCATCTGTGCTTCACAACATAGTGCATGGCCCTTAGGATTGCGCATATCTCTGATTCTCCTAACAAGCAGTGCAGTCTGATGTCTTCGTGCTCAAATAAGAGCCCAGCACCGGACCCCTGCCCAGACCTGGAGCCATCCGTGAAAATGCGAAGACTATCCTTTCCAGGTTCAGTATCCAGCCAGAACCAATCCTGAAGCCACGGAAAGTCGACTGTGAAATTGCGTCAGAAGGCATGTCAGTGAGACAGGGTCGCATGACATTTCTTGGGACAGCACACTGTTAATGCATTGCGAGTTGTACCAAAAGCCATTTCTCTTCAGGCAAGAGATGGCTTTCACAGCACACCCTCTGATAAATATATCATGTGGTGGAAGGTTCATCATATCGTCTAGAGCAGCGCCCGGCGTGCTTGGGAAAGCCCCCGTGCAACTGAGACAAACCGATCTTTGAAGTTTGGTGACAGAGGCTACGACGTGTTTGCGTGTTAGTCTGTTCCACCAGACAACCGATGCATATGAGATTATAGGTCTTGTCATTGCCATGTAGATCCAGAGGTCCTTTACCGGCGATAAACCCCATGTTTTGTCAAAAGCGCCTTTCCATTGCCAGAAAGCTGACAGCGCTTTGGTGGTTTTTGACTCAACATGCCTTGACCAAAGAAGCGTGCTATATAAGATGACTCATGGGTACTAACATCCACAGACACCAGGATGGGAGTGCCTTTTAGTTCCAGCTGAGTCATGTCAGTATTTTTCCTCCGTCTCGTAAAGAGAACGACATCGGTCTTAAGAGGACTAACCGGAAGCCCATTTCTCGTACACCAACCATCGATCACATTTAGTGCCGTTTGTGCTTTGAGACAGTCGCTAAACATGAGTCGACAGAGAGAACGGCATCCGCATAAGCCTGGGTATAGATTCCAGAGGCATTGAGAGCATCAAGCAGAGAATCGACCACCATGCACCATAACAGCGGAGACAGGACGGCACCTTGCGGGCAGCGCCTGTTTATGCCGCATTTGACTCATTGGTCGAGCCCTGCATTTGCGGTCAATGTCCTGTGCACAAGCATTGCTTTGATCCACAAGACCAGTGCTTCATCTACGCCATGATGCCTGGCAGCATTGCACATGCTGTCGAATGTTGCGTAATCAAAAGCTCCCTCAATCTCGACGAAAATGCCCAGCGCGCATTCACTTCTCCTAACTAGATTTTGAAGCGCAGTCTGGCAGGATTTTCCGCATGTTGGCAACTTTGCGCACGTGCAACTCTACCAGTCTCTCCATGCTTTTCAGCAGGAAATCCTTCCTAATCGGTCTAATTGGACTAAGTGGTCTAAAACTCTTGGCAAGTGGGTACTCCTCTTTTCCTATTTTGGGAATAGAGACTACTTTCACCCTGCGTCCAGGAATGGGTATGTGAGCAAGTACTAGGCTAGCAGTGAAAATTATTTTCAAAGTAGGAAGCAGCTGCCTTGTTCCTTTTTGCAGCATAACGGGATATATCCCGTAGGTGCCTGGTGATTTGTAGCCATCGAAAGATGCCACAGCACATTCGATGGCTGTAGTGTACCTGCCATGAAAAAGCTTCTTGACTCACGCCGTTCGAAGTTCGGTGTGCACCACCTGATGCGATCTTACGCACGACAATGGCAGATGAAGTGTTCCGCTGTGTTGACCAAGTGAACCTCTCACTTATGCTAAGCACGTTGAGGTCTCTGGCAGAACAGAACCAGTAAGGATGCCTGTAAGCCATCTCCAACTAGTTATGCTTATGGAAAGGAAGTGGCGGATTTGTTGCAGAAATCAGGGCGAATACGCTTTGTCAACCTACAGCATAAACAGTCCGCCCATCTAGGACGATGGGCCTCGGGGAATTAGTCGTTTACAGAGGGCTTGTGAAACATTCCTCTGAGTCATTTTCACCGAGCTCACCAGAGGTCTCATTTCACGGGATTCCGGAGTGACCCGGGACACGGACAATCCTTAGTGAATTCAGTCATCCAACTTTGCTCACGAAGGTTCTAAGTACTTTCAACTTTCTGGAAGTGATGAAGTGGTGAAATACAGTTTTGAGCGCATCCTGGCTAGGACTACAAATGCCAATGCTTCTTTCTTTTACCATAGCCAAAAGAGCTGCGAATATTATGCCTGAAAGCCTGATGAACAGACAGACTCCGTCGTTGTTTTCGTTCACCAGGGAGACTCCTGCCCAAACCTGGAGCCAAAGCTTAAAATACTAAAGTACTCCTCTATTCAGGCTATTCAGAAGCTAATTCAAACGCTAAAGAAAGTTGAATGTTTTATTGAAGCGCAATAGGATCCCTGAGAGAATCTCGGGTCAGGTCCTTCATGGACTGTAACACCAACATACATACATACAGTAGGATCCCTGGTGTCATTGCGTCGGATGGTACACGGTCTTTCATTAAGCGCTTCCTATTTCTAAATTTAAATAAAATAAGGTGTGTGCTGAATCCAACCCATGGCATGGGTTATGTTGTCCTTGAGGGCCACTGTGGTTTGTGGCTTATTCGCATAGACCTGTGACTTTAGAAAACACCATTGGAAAAAGTTTAACGGGGCCAAATCGCACGACCTCGGTGGCCAGTTCACATCACCTCAACGTGAGATGACCATGGCGTTAAATCGCTAGTGCAGAATTTCCAATATGGCGGGAGCTGTGTGGCATATAGCGTCGTCCTGTTGAGACCACATGTCGTTGGTTTCCATTTCTTCCAATTCTGGCCAAAATAAGTTGGAAATCATAGACCTACATACATACATATAGCCCTCATAGTTGACGGTGATGGCTTGACCAACGTCGCTCTCAAAGAAACAAGGACCAATGACGCCGCCAGTAATCCACACCAAACTGTAGCTTTTTCGATATACAGTGGACGCTCTTCGATCTCATATGGATTAGCATCGTCCCGAATTTGACAATTTTGCTTGTTGACGTACTCATTCAGGAAATGGGCCTCATCGATGAAGACGAATTTTCGATAAAAATTGGGGTCAGTTTCCAACTGCTCCAGAGCCCTTTCAGTGAACACACATCGTTATCTATGATCCTTTACCCTCAGCTTCCGGGTCAGTTGAATTTTGTACGGGTGAAGTCTCAAGTCACGATACAACATCCGCCAAGTTGTGGTCGCGAAAGGTCGACTTCTTGTGAGCGACGCGACACTGCAAATAGTCCGTTTATGGCGACCGTAAAATGGACGAACTGCGCGGAACATTGGCCGAACAGAAGACCAATTTTGATAAAAGGACTTTGTCATTTGCACGTGTTGTTGAACGCTATGTCCGTCCACGATGCTTCGGCAAAACAGTCTGAAAAAACGACAGACAGTTTGGCAGATGTGGTTTCAACAATATGGCCGCTATTCCGGCAGTCCCCATTGGAAGACCCATTATATCCAAAGCATCGAATGCAGTTTTCGACACGCGGATTCTTGGGACCAAGCGTCGTAGAGCTAAATATGTTTACGCCAACAGACGATATTAGTAGGAGAAATTCTAGATATCAAAAGCCGCTGTCTGTGAAAGGAAATATTGAAGTAAGGCTCCCACAGCCGAGAAATAGGATCTATTACAACTTGAATCTCTTGTTATCTCTTATTCGCGGTCCGAAGGTTGGTAACTATGGCCGAAATTGTTGGCTTAGTAGGGTCGAGTATGTCGACGATAAAATGACCGAAATGCGTGAAAAACATTTTTTAGAAAGCAAAAATGTTGATACGAAAAACGGACTCGGATCATTATCTTGTTGCAGCCAACTTACGTATGCGGATATCGGGAAGCTACAAGCGCAAAAGACCGCCAGCAACTTCGGTGGTCGTGTCTCCCGTGTCAAGCTCTCTCAAGAGCCGATGCGCCAAACATAGAACAGCAATTTCAAAGCGCCATCAAGGGTACTGTCTCTGCTGTGTTAGGTTTCAAGCCGCCACCTAGGAGAAAACCTTGGTTTGATGACGAGTGCCGACAAGTACATGCAGAAAAACAGAATTCGTACGTGGTCATGTTGCATCGAAATACGAGAGCTGCTCGTGAGCGGAAAAGAAGGGAGGAACACGCGCTTTCCAGAAAGAAGCAAGAAAAGAAAGAGCACGAAAAGCGCCCGATCGAGGATATCGAGAGACGCTATCGCAGGAACAATGTTTGAAAGTTTTACCAAAGAGTAAAACGTAACATGCCAAGCTTATAAAGCCGGATCGGAAGTCTGCAGGGATGAACACGGAAACCTCGTAGTTGATGCACAGTCGATGCTGAGAATGTGGAACGACTATTTCTAAGGACTGTAAAACCGCGAAGATAGTCAAGATGCCGCAGGCAGAACGCACCATTCACACTGAACGAAGATGAGAGATAATTCCGCTCACCCGACTTAGACGAGGTTAAGATAGCGATTTCAACACTGAAGTCTAATAAAGCTGCTGGCGCAGGCGGCTTTCCTGCTGAGCTATTTAAAGCAGCTGGAGATAAGTTGGTTGGGAACATGCACCAGTTCATCTGTAAAATATGGTCGGAAGAAAGTATGCCCGATGAATGGAAGTTTAGCATCGTTTGCTTGGTCTACCCCTATAATTGCACCAACTATAAGGGAATAAGTCCCCTTAACATCGCGAATAAGATCTTCTCTGTCGTGCCGTGAGAACGCCTGAAACTACTCGTGGACAATTTGATAGGTCCCTATAACGGCCAAGAAAATCCACGATATGCCAAATATTCACACTGCGACAGATCTTGGAGAAGACCCATGCATTTCAGGTCGACACACGCCACCTTTTCGTCGATTTTAAGGCCGCCTCATATGACGATGTCTATAGGAATGAGCTGTATAGAGTCATGTTATGTTTTGACATCGCTGACAATGGAGAATTCTCGTTGCTTCATTAAGGACGGTAAAGAGTTGACCCGAGACCTTGGATGTCTAAAAACGATTCAGACAGGGCGTCGCACTGTCATACGATTTTTTCAGCTTCGTCATTGGCCAATACAAGAGGCATGATCTACTTCAAACCTGCACAGTTGCTCGCATGCGCTGATGACATTGACGTGATTAAGTGTACGCAACGAGACGTTAACGAAGCGAGGGTCAACGTGTAAACGAGGGCAAAACCAAATATATGCTTACGTCAAATAAAGACCAACAACACCGATGCCTTGGCCAGAACACAGAGGTTTGATCGTTATCAAAAATGAGTGAAGAGACCCTTGGTCGTTTCGAGAGCAAAACTCTGCGTACAATCTTCAGTCTCCTTTGTATTGGCGGGGAGTGGAGGAGAAGATTCAACCATGAACTGTACGGGCTGTGCAGCGACATCGGCCTAGTACGACATCTACGGAACCAACATCTAGGATGGCTAGGACATCTACAGGGGATGGACAGCACAGCTTCGGCCCGAAAAGTCTTCGACTCCAATACAGAAGGATGACGTTGCAAATGAGCGCCGCATCTAAGGTGGTGCACATAGATGGAAAGAGACTTAAACCCACTGGGCTTGCGACAATGGACCCAGTTAGTAAAGGATCATTCTAGCTGGAAAAGCTTGTTGGTTGAGGTCCGGATTCACTCTAAACTGTAGCGCCACCTAAGTAACTAAGTTTTGCGTGTAAGTCCTTCCACAATGAAATGGCACTTCCAACTGGGTTTTCAAAAATAGAACTCTAGAGAACCAAACTTTTTTCAGCCTCGGATAAAAAGGAACACGATTTGCGAGTAGGCTCCTGGAATGTCAGAACCCTCTACACTCCCGGAGCTGCTCATAAACTAGAAAGAATCCTCACGCAGTACAAGGCGGATATTACTTCGGTCCAGGAAATACGCTGGATAGGAAACGGTATGATAACGAAGAAAGATTGCGACATTTACTACAGCTGTCACAAAAGATTGCACTTACTGGGGTACGGATTTGTCGTGGGAAAGCGGTTAAGGTCGAAGGTCATCGACTTTAAACCTATAAGTGATCGCAGGGCTGTGATCCGCATCAGAGGCAGATTTTATAATATCAGCCTTATATGGCACACGCCCCTACCGACGAGGCTGAAGACCCTATTAAGGAGGACTTCTATGACCTCCTGGACAACGCCTACGGAGCTTGTCCAGAGTACGATGTTAAAATCGCGCTCGGGGACTTCAACGCCAACATCGATAAGGAGAACACCCTTTGCGGAGTGATCGGAAAGCACAGCCTCCACGATATAACAGCAGATAACGGCTTCCGACTCACGGACCTTGCGACAGCTCGTAATGCGGTGATAAGTAGCACAAGATTCCCTCGTAAGCGAATCCACACAGCAACCTGGCGATATCCGGACGGTCGAACCGCCAAGCAAATCGACCATATGCTCATTGACGCAAGGCACTCGTCAAATATCCTGGATGTGCGAAGATTCAGAGGGGCAAACGTCGACTCTGACCACTTCCTCGTAGTAGCAAGATAGAGCACCAGATCATCTGCAGAATTTGGGAAGATAAATGCATGCCCGACGACTGGAATACCAGCTCTATTTGCCCCATCCACAAAAAAGATGATCCTACCTCTTGCAAGAACTATAAAGGTATATCCCTGCTCAATGTCGCATACAAGATCCTGTCCAGCGTATTGTGTGAACGTCTAAAGCCATTTTGCACCCCACTACTCAGCACCTACCAGTGCGGCTTCCGGCCCAGCAAATCGACTAAATTTTCACACTTCGACAAACCCTATAAAAGACCAACGAGTTTCGAATCGATACACACCATCTTTTCATCGATTTCAAAGCCGCAAACGACAGCATTCTTCGTGAAGGACTGTTTGGTGCGATGGCCGATTTCGGGTTCCCAGGAAAAGCGATCCAGTTGTCTCACGCCACGCTAAAAAACACGCGATGCACAGTGCAACTCGGTTCCAAGACTTCGGAACCGTTTGAAACATGCACCGGATTTCGGCAAGGAGATGCGCTGTCATATGACGTCTTCAACCTGGTGCTGGAGCAGATAGTGCGACGGGCAGGCGTCAACAGGGAAGGCACTATCTTCTACAAGTCCGTCCAGCTGCTAGGATACGCGGACGATACCGACATCATAGCATGTTCTCTCCGTGACATTGTGGAATCGTTCACGGCGACTGAAGAACAGGCGAAACGAGTTGGTCTTAAGGTCAATGAGGACAAAACGAAGTACATGCTGACAAGCAAAAACCAATCCGTCGCTCACCACCTGGGACAAAATATAACAATTGACAGCTACAATTTCGAGGTAGTTAAGGAGCTTGTCTACCTCGGGGCAAACGTAAATTCCACAAATGACACCACAGTAGAGATCCGGCATAGAATCGCCCTTGGCTACCTGGCAAGTTGTTACTTCGGCTTGTCCAAACAACTTGGGTCAAAACTTCTCACTCGAAAGACCAAAGTCATGCTTTACAATACCTTCATACTGCCAGTCTTGCTCTACGGAACCGAAAGCTGGACGATAAGCAGGAGAGCGTAGCTGATTTTGGGTTCTTTCGAAAGAAAAATTCTGCGCCGGATATTTGGTCCCGTCTGTGAGAGGAAGGTGAATGGAGAAGAAGACACAACCGCGAACTCTACGAGCTGTACCAAGATGTGGATGTAGTCCGGAAGGCAAGGATCCGTCGACTACACTGGCTCGGCCACATCGAGCGCATGGACATCAACGCTCCAGCTAAGAGGGTCTTCGACTCCGAGCCTCCTGATTCGAGAAGAAGAGGAAGACCGAACCTCCGGTATAAAGACCAAGTAATCGCGGATGTAAGACATCATGGCCTTGATAACTGGAAGCAGCGTGCCCGGGACCGTCAAGGATGGAAGGCAGCTATAGCTCAGGCTCAGATCCTCCATGGATCGCTGGCCTGATAAGTAAGTAAGTAAGTGGTCCTTATCACAGGAAAGCAACTGACTCTATTGCTCATAAATTGTCCCAAAACTTGTCACTTTTTATCCAACTCCTCCAAATCATCTTAGTTTTGAAGCTCCCCAATTACTTTTCCGTCGTGTACGCGTTTACGCGATTCCATCGTGCCAGCTTGAAGTGTCATTTCAATTGAGAGCTCTTGATCCGGCAGCTGCATCCCAATATCGTCAAAAAATCAATTTCATTTCTTTGATTACAATTTTTACATAATTCTCCTGCTTCCACTCAATTCAATTGTCATCGCTCCGAGGAATTTACTGAACCCGAACCAACGATCGGATTCAATGAACGAATTTATTTGCAAACAAACTTGTTACGTTCCACTTGATTGCAACTCTATCTGCTCCTTTTTCAATTAAACAGGAATTTGTCCAAAATGAAGGAAAAAGTCGATGAAAATCTGGCGGAACGGTTCACCAGAGATTTTTGTTTCTGCCTTTATACATCTTTCACGTTAAGGCCATAAAGAAAAAAGGAACACACAGATATGCACATACAACACATTCGTACGTATCCGAGTACTTTGCAATTCAAATCATGTAAAAGTGAATTAAGCCCGAACAGTTGCGTCAAGGATTCTGTTTCTCTGGCACGCAGAGCCCACGGAGCTCCACATTATGTCTGTATTTATCCTCCTACTTTTCTCCTCTTATTTATTGCATTTACCAGATACTCTTGCCTGATTGTATCTAACCCAAAAACAGAGGCAAATAAAAAAAGTATCGGGGATTTGATACGGCACGCCCCGAATCCTGATCACCATCGAAACAGAGTTAACCTCATCCTTGAATTTTTTTTTTCTTTTTTCGCTACAAAGTCCATCCTGGTTTGATGAAGCAACAACAAATGAATGAAAAGGAAACTTTTGCAATCAATTGGCAGATCATAGGCTCACTGAACTTGCTCAACGGTGGCTCTATAGGATTCGAACTATTCTCGGACGACCAAGTGCGGTCGGTTGCTGTGTTTGCTGTTTGGTGTTTGGTCAGATAAACTTTAGTTGCTCTCGAGAACAAAAAGTTTAATTAGGAAAACTTGATAAGAGTAAGGAAAGTTGTTGTTGTTGGTAGGAAATGAAAACAAACTTTATATCCTGAAATGACGTAATGCAATGGTTGTTGGTACTGCAAGGAATTCGAGCGGATAAAGTTGTGCAACGAAGTGGACGTAAACGTGATGCATATGAACGTAAATCTAATTGGAGAAAGTGACACTATCTAGTTGCAGAATTGCGTCCGGTAGCAGTATGTCGCAGATGAAGCTGTTAGGGAAGAAAAATGAATTAAAGACCCCCACGTGGGTGGTTAAGAACTTGGATGTGACTTAGTTGCTATCTCTGCGAAACAATTCCCGACGAAATATGGAACAGTCGGCGAAGAGTAAAATGGATTGCTCGCTGTGTAAAGGACATTCAAGATGTAATTGATTTTGTGACTCTGACGGAGGTGCTATTACTTTATTTCAGTTCGGACACATCCCAAAGACATTTTGTTATAATGCTATGGTGCTGACAGGAGGCTGGATTGGAAACCTACCATTCTTCGTCGTGTCAGGAAAGTAACCACTGCTCTCTACAGCTGCAAGAAAGTGGCGGGCAAAAAGTGGGGTATCCAACCAAGCGTTATGCACTGGCTCTATACAGCAGTCATAAGGCCTTTCTTTCTGTTCGGCATTGTAGTTTCACGGACTGCTCTGGACAAGGCTGTCTATTGAAACCTTCTAGGGAAAGTGCAGATCGACTCCCACGGGGGCCCTAAATACTCTCATACATCTCCCACCATTGGACCTCTTCAGCAAACAAGTTGCTGTCTGCTCGACCCTACGGATTAGGGACATAGGAAAATGGCCCACGTTACACAGCCATCATTTTTAATTAATTTTCGTCGGGGCCAACCTCCCCATTTATTGTGCTTAATTCAAGCTTACTTACTTACTTACTTAGGTGGCGCTACAGTCCGTGGTGAACCTGGGCCTCAACCAACAAGCGTCTATAGCCGGCACGGTCTTTAGCCAGCTGTTTCCAGCGCCGCACGCCCAGTTGGTTAAGGTCCCCTTCCATCTGCGTGCGCCACCGTTGATGCGGCCGTCCTCTGCCGCGCCTTCATTCCGGGGTGGATTCAAAGAATCTTCGGGTCGGAGCTGTATTTTCTATACGCTCTACATGGTCTAGCCACCTTAGACGCTGTATCCGTAGACGTCGTACCAGGCCGATGTCGCTGTACAACCCGTACAGTTCTTCGTTATATCTTCTCCTCCATACACCGTTTGAACAAACGGGACCGTAGATAGGACGCAGAATTTTCCTCTCGAAACGACCAAGGGCATCTTCATCCGCTTTTGTTAAGGTCAAGCCTCTGCGCCGTAAAGGAGGACTGGGATGATGAAGGTCTTATAAAGTGTCACCTCGGTATTCCGAGAGAGGGCTCTACTTCCCAATTGCCTCTTGAGCCCAAAGGAACAGCGGTTGGCAAGAGTGACACTGCGTTTTATCTCAGCGCTGGTGTTGTTGTCGCTGGTCATCAGTGAGCCAAGGTAAACGAATTCCTTGACCACTTTAAAGTTATATCCACCCATGGTGACGTTCCGGCCAATACGTCGGTGTTGTCCGTCTCTTTTAGATTAAAGCAGATATTTGGTTTTACCCTCATTAACCTTGAGACCCATCTTAGCCGCTTCTACCTCAATGCTTACAAAGGCCTCCTTGACGTCTCGCTGTGTCCGTCCAATCACGTCAACGTCGTCGGCGTACGCAAGCAATTGCGTACTTGAAATAAATCGTACCTCTTGTGTTGGCCAGTGACTCTTGCACGATCTTTTCAAGCACGATGTTAAAAAAGTTGCATGACAGCGCATCACCTTGCCTAAATCCTTTTTTAACATCAAAGGTCTCGGTTTGCTCATTACCGACCTTAATGGAGCAGCAGGAATCTCCACTGTCATCCTGCACAGTCGGACGAGTTTGGCAGGGATTTAAAACTAGACATGGCTTTGTATAGCTCATCTCTATACACGTTGTCATATGTAGCCTTGAAATCGCCGAAGAGGTGGTGAGTGTCAATTTGGTATTCCTGCGTCTTCCCCAAGATCTGTCGTAGCGTAAATATTTGGTCTATTGTGGATTTACCTGGCCTGAAGCCACACTGATAAGAGCCGATCAGGTAATCCACAAACGGTTTCGGGAGTTCAGGCGTTAAGGAGACTTATTCCCCTATAGTTGGCGTAGTCTCCTTTCTTATGGACCGGGCAAACGATGCTGAGATTCCATTCGTCGGGCATGCTTTCCTCTGGCCATACCTTGCAAATGAGATGGTGCATGCACCATGCCGGCTCATCTCGAGCCGCCATAAAAAGCTCAGCAGACAGACCGTCTGCGCCCGCGGCTTTATTAGACTTAAGTCTTGATATCGCTATTTTGACTTCGTCGACTTCGGGTGGACGGAATTCTAATACATTGTCGTCCATTACGAATGCCTCTTTCTGACTGACAGCGGTGTCTTGTCTATCATCGACGTTATACAGTCTGCAGAAGTGGTCTTTCCAAATCCTCAGCATCGACTGCGACTCTACTACCAGTTCTCCATTTTCATCCCTGTAGGCCGCCGCTCTGGCTTTGTAACCATGGCATGTTCTTTTTACCTTATTATAAAACTTACGGGCGTCATTCCTGCGGAAGCATCTCTCCTTCTCCTCGATCTCACGCTTTCCGTGCTCTCTCTTCTTTCTTCTGAAAAGCGTGTGTTCCTCTCTTCTCTTCTGCTCATAGATTTCGCGAGCAGCTCTCGTCCGTCGTTGCAGCATGGCTTTAGATGCCTCTTGTTTTGCTGAATGGGCTTGCTCGCATTGTTCATCGAACCAGGGGTTTTTAGGTGGTGGCCGTTTGAAACCCAGCACCTCTGAGGCAGCGTCTCTGACGACGCTCTGGCAATACGCCCATTCCTGCTCCATTGTTTTTGCTGCTGTGGGCGGATTTTTAGAGAGCTTGGAGGAGACACGATCGGCAAAGATTCTGGCATTCTCTTGCGATTGTAGCTTTCCGACGTCAAACTTACGTTGTCCTACTCGACTCCTGAGCATTCTTGATATCCTCATTCGTACCTTGGCTACAACAAGGTAGTGGTCCGAGTCGATGTTGGCTCCTCGGAAGGTTCGTACGTCGAGAAAACAGAAGGAGTGTCTGGCGTCGATCGCAATGTGATTAATCTGGTTGGTGGTCGATTGATCAAAGGACCGCCAGGTGGATGTTGAGATGGGGGAATCGCGTGCTTGCTACAAGGAGGTTACGCCCCGCTAGGAAATCGATTAGCCTAAGTCCGTTGTCGGATGTGGTGTTATGGAGGCTATGCTTTCCTATGATCGACTCAAATATGTCCTCCTTTCCCAGTTTTGCACTAAAATCTCCTAGGACTATTTTTGTGTCGTAGCTGGGACATGGAGCATATGTTCTGTCTAGGAGATAATAGAATTCTTCTTTGAGTCGATCGTCCTTTTCGTTGGGGGCATGAGCGCATATTAAGCGAATGTTTCCAAATTTGGCTTTGATGCGGATTGTTATGAGGCGTTCGCTTGTATCTCGGAAGCTAAAGACTTTTTGTCGGGGTCTTCCTCGAATAACGAATCCGCACCCGAATAGGCGCTGTTTGTTCTCCTTGCAGCAGTTCCCGTAGTAGATGTCGCAGTTTTTCATCCGTCTTTTGCCTGGTCCATCCCATCGCACTTCTTGGAGTGCAGTTATATCTGCTTTATAGCAGTTGAGGGTTTGCTCCAATTGATCGCCTGCACCCGGTCTGTTAAGGGACCTCACATTCCAGGTGCAGACTCTCAAGTCCGTTAGTCGTTTGCAGAGGTTGTCAGCACTGTATTGTCCGGAACAAGTAAGTTTTCACGTGATAGGGCTGTTACCCCTAAGCACAACCCACAACCTGGAGGGCCAGGTTCCTCGTTCCCCAGGAACAAGTGGTTGGATCGCTGCACACATTGGTTCACTACCTGGCGGGAGCCAGGGTAGGTATCAAGGGGGGGTCACGCGGAGGCTGTGTGTCAACTTGGATTGAGCAGGGTCTTCTTTGCTCTGATTGCTCGCTCCGTCCCCCTTTAATTCAAGCTAACATTCCTAAATCTAACTTAACTAACTAACAAGAATGCAGTTCGTGGTTGAATCTTCTCCAGATGCCATCAATGCAAACAGGACCACGTGAAACTTTTCTCTCGAAAAGACCAGGCTTTCTCATCCTCATCTGATGTTTGCTCCTCGGAAGGTTCGGACATCAAAAATATTGGAGGAGTGTCTGACGTTAATCGCTATTTGATCAATCTGGCACCACTGGGACCTTTTATGGCTGTTGAAGTGTGGGAACCGCGTACTCACTGCAGAGGTTCAGACCCGAGGCGAAATCCACTAGCCTGAGTCCGTTCCAAGATGTGTTGTCGTGCAGGCTGTGTGTTCCGATGACTCTGGCTAAGCTTTCTTCCTAGTCTAGCTGTGCATTGAAGTCTCTTAGAATGAAGGCATGGTCTCGTGCGGTGAGGGCATGGTCATGGGCCTGCGCGCAAATCCGGCCAAGTTTGTCGAATTTAGCCTTTATGCGGATTGCTATGAAGCGCTCCCTTATATAATTAAAGCTCAAAACTTTTTGCCTTAGTCTCACTCGAACAACAACTCCACATCCTAATAAGCGCTGCCCTCCCCCTAGGTAGCAATCGCCGTAATAGAGATCGCAGTTTTTTGTACTCTTATTGCCCGGCCCATTCCATCGCACTTCCTGGATTGCGGTAAGGTCTGCTTTGTAGCAGTCAAGGGCCTCCGCAAGTTCATCGGCTGCACGTGGTCTGTGCCTCATATTAACGTGCGGAGCCGAAATTCACTGTCCTTTTTTTGTTTGTTGGTGTCGTGAACAGTAAATCCGTCCATGTCCGAGACTTGTGGTTGCTTCTTAAACGTTTTTTGTTTTTTTTTTTCTACGTGGTGAAGGAGGCTCCTGTTTTTACCCTCGCCGTCGTCTCTTTTCGAGGGTCCCGACCCGACCTTGAAGATCTTTTGGACCTGGGCATCGAAATGAGTTCGAGCAGCTCCAAAAGGGGTGTTGTCCAGGTGGTTCCGACTAACCGGAGCTGTGGACGCCGTCGTTGACCGATGGATTAATTAGCTCGTCCGCCGCCGTCCTGAAGAAGAGTTAAGCCTTGGAGCCGATTTATTCTTACTCTTGAACAGAGCCGGTAGACTAGGGCTTCTATGGGTTCTAGGTTATTTTGGGATCACAGGATATAAGCACTCTGCCTGCCTTTGTTCGCGCACCTACCCTTGGGGCCGATATGGTGCATGTTGAATCTCTCTGAGTGCTTCAACAGATAGCAGAAGCCTCAAGCTTCGATCGAAAAACATCGAATTAATGCTCGTAGCAAGCGGGTGTCACATATTTTTCAATTAATATCGATTCAAGTGTCAACATCAACAATAAAATGAAAACAAAAAGGAAGGGCATACGCACGTGCATCGAAATTCGCTTGCGTGGCCACAAGCTATTGCCACAAATCATATCAAATTTCAATTCCTCCTCCTCCCCGTATCCATAACGCTTCCAAATACAATCAATGCGTTATTCAAACGCAATAAACCATTAAACGATGCATGTACATACATACGCTCGTTTCTCGATTACATTCGTCGAAAACTCATTTTTGCAACATCAATAAATTAACGGTGTAAACACAGAAGGGACGTTGCCCCAGGATTCAATTCAATAAATGCGATTCCATAAACTAAACAAGCCGATAAAAATGGAAAAAAAAATCTGGAAGTGCACAGGAGAAATAGTTACAAGTTCACTGACAGCCGTGTTGAGGATCGTTGGAAAACCATTGGAAGCATGAAACAAGCTGGACCGTTGAGCACAGACCTACAGGCTTTTGAATATACACGTATCTGACAGACATTTGAAACAAAGTCCAAAACAAAGATCAAATAAAAGGAAAAGGAATAGGAAAATTCTGTCAGTTGCCAAACGGATGCCCGGTGCGATTTGCATGTAGCCATCATGCATGGAGTGCCTTTGGCCGGAAAGTTTTCCTTGGATCCGACACGTGGATCCGCCGGTGGTGAAACGACGAAGGCGGTCGTATTGATTTCCACAAACTTTTGAAAAAAGGAACAAACTGAAGGTGAGGTGGTGAAAAAGTTGAATGTCGTTGGACAACTGTGGCATGAAATCTATGTGGCAGTAGACCAGAGTTGTCCCTTTGATTTCGGGTGGGGGCAATGTTGATATTTAGAATTCGTGTTTTTGTCGTTGTTAAATTAGCCGTGGGATGTTTGACAGTTGCAATTGAACACATGGGACAAAGTTGATGGAGAAGTAGGTAGGTGGATTGACCGTTGTAATATCGAAAGTTTGAAAACACTTAACAGCGCGATTGGGAATAAAGTCAACGAACGAGAAAAGCCAATTACATAAAAGTCAAGCGGTTTGATCCTACATACTCCCCAGCATTAAGCCAATTAAGCTACTACTAGCTTCCAAGCGATGGGTGCTAAAGGGGTAGGCTATGCGAACATATGACGGCACAAGCGCCGACACTTCAGCCTCTGTCTGCCAACTCCTACTCACACCTCCACGAGGTGGCACCTGGGTGGCTAGTACGTCAACTGTGCATCGGGTAGACCCCTTTGTAAGGTTGTTGGGGGCAGCAAACGAGAGAGGGGGTCGTCTGAGCGGCCACCAGGACTCAGCTTCTTCTTCCGGGACGGCGGCGGCAAAAGAATTCCAAGATGGAATCAGGGGCCGCGCCCACGGTTCGAGCGAGAAGAACTACCTGGCGAACATCCTATTTCGGGCTACTACCACATATTTGTAGCTCAGGCCGATAAGGAACGGCACAGCAGGCCTTTTGTTCTTTGGGTAAATAAGAACCTGGTCCTCCAGGTTGGGGGTTGCGCTTAGGGTTAACATCCCAATCGCTTAAAACAAATATTTGTTCAGAGACAACCAACAGCCACGGATACGCACGGATTACATATTGGCGACCCCCGTAAACGTCTAAAAGGAAGCGAATCCCGGATTTGCACCTGGAACGTTATTACCCTCAACAGACCAGGTGCGGCCGGACAACTGGTCAACTCAATAGACTGCTATAGGCAGATACTACCGCGCTCCAAGAAGTGCAATGCGATGGGCAAGGCAAAGAGCGGATGAAAACTGTGATATCTACTACGGAAACTGCTACAGAGAAAATAAAGAACGCTTATTCGAATGCGGATTTGTTATTCGAGTCAGACTCAGGAAGAAAGTCTTAGCATGTAAGCGAACGTCTCATAACTATCCGCCTCAAGGCCCCACAGAGGAGAAAAATTACCGACATAAAGACGACTTCTATGATCTAGACAGAACATATGCCCAATGTCCCAGCTATGCCACCAATATCGTTCTAGGAGATTTCAATGCGAGGCTGGGTAAGAATGCTATCTTTGAATGAGTCATAGGCAAGCACAGCCTGTACAACACCACGTCAGAGAACGGACTAAGGCTAGAGGGGCTTATGGCGGGACATACATAATCTCGTGGTAGCAAGTACACGATTCCCAGACCTCAACATCTATAAGGGGACCTGGCGGTCTTTCGATTAATCGACAACCAATCAAATTGATCACAATACGATCGACGGCAGACACTCCTCCAGCATCCTAGATGTCCGAACCTTTCGAGGAGCCAACATCGACTCGGATCATTACCTTGTTGCAGCCAAGGTACGGATGCGAATTCCTCGGAATCAACGGAGAACGCCAAAATTTAACGTCGGAAAGCTGCAATCGCAGGAGACCGCCAGGACCTCTACCGATCAAGTCTCCTTCAAGCTCTCTCAAGACCCGACGAAATCTACACAAACCATAGAACAGCAATGGAGTCATTGTCGGAACGCCATCAGAGAGGACGCCTCAGATGTACCCGGTTTCAAGCCACCACTTTCCAGAAACCCCTCGTTAAATGACAAGTGCAGAGGGGCCCATGCAGAGAAACCGAATGCATACATGGCTACACTGCATCGACGGACGAGAGCTGCCCGCGAGCTCTATGAACAGAAAAGGAGGGAGGAGCATGCGCTTTTGAGAAGAAAAAAGGAGCACGAGAAGCGCGAGATCGAGGAGATGGAGAGATGGAGAGAACGAACAGTTCACAATAGACGAAGATGAAATATTATCTCTTCCACCCGACCTAGACGATGTTAAGATAGCGATATCGAAACTTAAGTCTTATAAAGCTGCTGAAGCAAACGGATTTACCGCGGAACTATTTAAAGCAGCTGGCGATGAGCTGGTCAGGAATACCAACTCATCTGCGAGATAAGGTGGGAAGACATCTTGGTCAGAACGTCACCTTCGGCAGCTATATTTTTGAAGTAGTCAAGGACTCTGTCTACCATGAGGCTTGGACGTTATCAAATGCGGATGAAGATGCTATTGGATGTTTCGAGAGGAAAATTCTGCGTGCAATCTTTGGTCCTGTTTCTGCAAACGGAGAGTGCAGGAGAAGATTCAACCAATAACTGTACAGGCTGTACAGCGGAATCGGCCTAGTTAGACGTCTACAGATCCAACGTCTAGGACGGCTGAGCCATGTAGAGCGAATGGACATCACCGCTCCGGCCCGAAGAGTCTTTGTTTCCAACACCGAGGGACGACGCAGCAGGAGGAGGACGCAAAGGACGACCGCATCTAAGGTGGAAAGGGACCTCAACCAACTGGGCATGCGACACTGGAAGCAGCTGACCAAATATCGTGCCGGCTGGAGAGGTTTGTTGGTTGAGGCCTTGCTTCACCCCGAACTGTAGCGCCATTTTAGTAAGTAGGTAAGCTTCCACGCGATGGGCATGATAAAAATTTTAGCAAAAAATTAGTTTCCTTTTCCATTTTATAAACGACGAGTGGCATTACTCAAGCTCCTTTTAGGAACTACAAGAAAACTGACTGGGACAAATACAGAACCTATAGGGTACGCCATCCAAACCCTCGGTATTTCTACACTAAACCATCTGACATCTTTCCGCCGATTTTGACAAATGAGCAAGATTTATTTAGGATACTCCCTACCATTCGTTTTATTTTAAGCCTATTAGGTAGCGGATAGAATTGACCCCATCGAACTTGCACAGACTATGGAGTGGACAATACCATGGCTGGAAATAATCTTCAAAGGATGTCTAGCTTGGAGACACATATCAGAAAAGTGTAAGTCTGCAAATGTAAATTTTCATCCCCAAGGCCGGCAGAAGTTCCCACACTACACCCAAGGATCTTAGGCCTAACTGTCTATGTTCCTTTGTACTAAGACCCTGGAAAGGCTGATAGACGTACACATACGATATAACTTTGATCCAGAGTCAATCTCAAAGGCACCACAGCATGCCCATTGCAAAGGTAGATCGGTCGAAACGGCCTTGCATACCCTGGACATAGAGGGCGCTTTCAACAACGTCACACCGCAAGCAATTACTGAAGGCCTAGAAAATTTAAAAGTGAAGAGGACTCTAGTAGAATTGATTGGCGAGTTGCATTTAACACGCAAGATCTATTCTAAGTGGAGAAACAAAGGAACCACTAGATCGGTTACTAGAGGAACTCCACAAAGAGGGGTCCTCTCACGTCTTCTCTGGAACGTAGTCGCAAACGCTATTGCTATTTCCAGCAAATATCTGCCCACGCTGAAGGACCGTATGCGAACGGCATTCTCCATATTGTGCAAGTCGGCACAAAATAATGGACTCAGGATAAACCCCCAGGAAACGGAACTTGTACTCTTCACAAGAAAGCACAAGATTCCGGACATATGTATGTACATCCATCCACGCTACTCGATACCAGATTATCCTATTCCTCTAGTGCCAAATGCCTTGGCCTCATACTGGACAGGAAATTAACCTGGAAAAAAATATTACCGAGCGAGCCAGGAAGGCATCTATAGCGCTCTGCACTTGCAGCGCCTTAGGGAAAAAATTGAGCTTCAGGCCCAAAATATACATAACAGTCGTTAGACCTATTCTTCTGTATGGAGGACGACGTTAGACAAAACAAAATACCACAAGCAAATCGAGAAGGTACAGAGGTTAGCATCCACGTGCATCACCGGGGCCCTAAGGTCCCCTCCAACGGCGGCGATTAACTCCACCATGTTACTCCACCTAAACCCACTCGATATCCACGGCAAGCAGCTAGCCACATATACAGCTTCGGGATTAAAGGCAAGCTCAAAATGGACGAGCTATACTACGGGCCACGCTCCCATCCTGAACGACAGGACAACTTTGGCAGAGAACTCCGACTACGCTGAGCCCAAAAGTTAAAAATAACCTAGCTAGACCCCGCAGGGGCTGCGTGGATTTTTATACAGACGGATCAAAAACCAAAGACGGGGTGGGTAGTGGAGTCTTTTGCAAACAATTGAAACTGAATCTGGCCATGAAACTGCCAGCAGGGTCTTACAGGCGGAGATGCCAGCAATAAGGGAAGTCCTGTCATTGCTATGGTGGAACGTAATATTCGTAATAGATTTTAGAATTTTCACTGACAGCCAAGCTGCCCTGAAATCACTGGTGTCTTGTGCCCACACATCCAGGGCAAGCCTTGACTGCCGCCGATATCTTAACGAGATGGCTGAACAGTTTTACATTCACCTGGACACAGCAACACTTCAGGAAATGGGAAAGCTGAAATGCTCGCCACACAAGAAACGACGCAACGAACTAACACGGCATACGCTGGTACACCACTAGCAGCAATCAAATTAGAGCTAATGAATCAAGTCAACTTGAGACGGACTTGAGATGGACCCAAGCACCACGGGACTAATCTCCCTAAAATGAACTGAAATCAGCATAAGCGTTGGTGTCGTCACTGGTCACTATCTTATTGGCAGTCATGCACAAGAACTAGGCCAAGTCTCAAATGACTTCTGCAGCAGCTATGAAAAGGAAGAGGAGGTTGAGTCAATTCAACACCTGCTTTGCGCCTATCCGGCTCTATCCGGAGATCCCTTGCTCAACGTCAAAGGCCCAGTGTGGTATACTGATGGCTTCAAGTAATTAGTTAGTTTCTGGCGTTGGCGCCAGCATCTGTGGACCAAATCGGAGGATTTCGAAGGTCCTAGGAATGAGTCCTAGCATCTTCCAAGCAGAATTACATGCCATCCTAACATGCGTCCATTTAAACTTAGAGACTGGCATAAGGGAAGTAACCATCAGTATACTCTCTAATAGCCAAGCAGCGCTTAAAGCGCAGAGTTCGTATAGCACGAACTCAAATCCCTTAAGGAATGCCATGATGACCTACAGGACCTTGCCAAAACAAACAAGGTCAAACTCTGGTGGGTGGCAGTGCACAAAGGTATTAAGGGCAATAAAATCGCCAATCAACTCGCTATTAACGGTTTTGGCGAAAGTTTCAAAGGGTTCCGAGCCTTTCTGTGGCACTCACAAGTCTAAGACTAACTAGGCAAGTGCGAAAAATCGCAACACCTGACCTTTTGGAATAGCGTTCGGGGACTTCGTCAATCGAAACGAACAAACACATTATTAACATACACAAACTTAATAGGGTGGGTATCAAAAGACTAGTCAGCTGTCTGACGGGACACTGTGGTCTGAAGTATCATTTTAACAAAATCAGCCTCTCATCTGAAACTGAGTGTCGACTATGTCTTGAGGACGAAGAGACGGCAGAACACATACTATGTAAGTGTGCCATCTTAGAAAGCGTATTCTTCTCAGCAAAGTTATGACTCCTGAGGGGATCATCTCAGCTCTTCGGAGAGCATTCTCAACTTCATTATGGAAGTGGAGAAGTCTAATCGTCTAGTAGGCACGATAGTCTATAAGGGTTGCAGTACCTCATGCTTTTTTATCAGTCCCTTGATAAAAAAAAAAAAAAAACAAAAAGGAAAAAACCAAATTGGTCCTCGAACCAAGTTTTAAAATGATCGACTTTAGTTCTCATACAACGTACACACCAATTATGACATTGTACGTCTCTTGTTCATCTTCCCTTGGGTTGTTGACACCAAGTAAGCATTGACCTTTACAGTCAGATTACAACTGAGGGTTGTCATGGGTTCCAGATGTGAATAATTGATTACAATTATTACGGTCCGTAACTGGTAACAGAGAGAATTAAGAACACAATGACCTGAAAAATACCACCACCCTAGCTCGTACTTAGCTCTAGAAGAAACACTACCTTCTGTGTGCAAAACTCATCAAAAGTGCTTCCTATCCAACCAGCTATCAGTTGCAGTCTCGAACGCATTATATGTATAAACGAAAACCCAATACAAAGCGTAATCACGTCAATCCAAACTACTGACGTGCTTTGCCCAATACCAGCATAGAAGCTCACCGTTCAACCGACGTCATTAGAAGATCCACTTAATTTTAATGAATACCCAACAAGGCACCATTTCCTTCGAGATACACTTTAACGATGCTTTCCATCCATCCGTCTACACATCCATCCGTCGATCAGAAATACAATGTGCACCTTATAACAGAAACTCATTTAAACCCTTGGCCACTCCATCTAACCCAACTGTCATAAGGCGGCTCGTAAAACCTAAGCAACTTTTGTAGGTACATAGGTATTTAGGTTTTCCAGTTCCATTACCCCGTGGGACGGCGTAGACACTTGAGCCACTGTATCAGTCGGCAAACGTCGGTCGAATTTATGACAGCGACATTGCCTAAAAGGATAACGCCTTTTGCGCTACTTTAGTTGTACTTCAAGTGGCCATTAAAGGGAATCAACTCACGCATTTTACCCAAAAATAAGAAACCAAAGCCGAAAATGAAAAAAGTCATAAAACGTAATCACCTTTCAATATTTCCTGAGTCCAGCTATTAAACATTATGCGTAATGGCTCGTTTACAACTTGACAATTAGTGCATTAAATATCGTGTCAAAAGTGCTGCTAACGATCCTTGTAATGTCGAATTGTTGCGCTCCTTTATAATGGCGAGAAATTCTTGTACTCTCCATACCCGGCTCGTCCTTGCCGAAAAAGACAAGCAAAACACCGTCACAAAAAGCATACCTATTACTTTACTAGTAACAGAGGGGGTTCTGTATATCCTGCGGGCGATATCTAAGGACACACTTTCACCCGGGTTAAATGCCCGTCGAGTATCTCACCCCCCTACCAACTATAAACGAATAAGCAATTATTACGAGCCAACCATACTCACATAAAGACAGCTCAGCTGCAGGTCGCTTTAAGGATAAAGAGTAGTAAAAAGGTTTTCTTTGTAAGCGGAAGGAACCCAAGAGCACCACTGTCAGTCGAACAGACGTACCACATCAGCGAAGTACCTTTACGGGGCACAAACTACCCCATGCCAAATGGAATTATGTATTTCAACTTGAAAAGGTGACTCTATCGCAGCGGCATCGCAGGACCTAGAACTACTAGCAGAGCATAAATATTTGTATTCCCTTCCAGGAACACATCGCCGAAAGAATTCACCCAAAGAGTACTTTCACAACTGCATCCAGGCAGAGCCATACAAAACCATTTATGCTTGCGCATCGGTCTTATCTGATGAAGGCTCCCAAAGCATGACAGGACGACGAGCGAGAACGTGCAGAAGAGAAGAACAAAAGACCATCCTTACGCTTTGTGGTCGGTTCGTTTCAGCGATATCCTTGTAGAATTATTCTTCTGTGAAGAGGTAACCAAGCAATGGCTTTGAATGAATCTACGCCTAGTTTACCTGCAGCAGCAACAGCACGATGTTGAATAGACCAGTCGGGTATTGCGTGTGTTCGTTACCAAGGACATTTTATGCACACCATTGCAGCACGAGCACTATGCTGACGGTGCGCCATCACAGTCATCACCAAACGACGACCGACGCGACGACTAACTGAAGTATGCACTTCGAGTACAACCTGCGGCCGGATATTGTCTGCCAGAAAGAATCTCAAAATCTTAATTACTTTTACGTTGAGATTATTCGGGCAAGGGTATTCTCCTGTAATGAAATTCACCCGACAATGCTGAAACGGACACTTAGCTAATTGGATGGTATGCAACCATCGATGCCAGGTAGGGTAGAGTCCATCGATGACTAGAAGAAAGTGCTATAGCCGCGTGTGTCTTATGATAGATTCAATGATTAACTACCAAATAAGACAGACGCTGGCTATGACACTTCCTTGCTCTTGATCCCGTTCTCATTATCCTCTTCCTTTTCCTCTTCCTCTTTCCACACGTGTGATTGATTATATTATTGGTGGCGATTCAAACCTTACCACGGGCGGACATGAGAAATGGTTTTCCTGATGACCTAGATTGGATTTAATTAGATTTTATTATGGATCACATGGCGATGATGTAATTACCATTTCAGAGTAGTCGGTTGTAATGCTGGCCGGGGTCGACGTGGAGGATGGAGAATGGAGATGACATTGCTGTAATTCAGAATAAACGTTGATGGCCATTGTGGTGGACCGATGTTGGGGAACTTAACCTGCTTGATGATCGATCGCATGTCCATTACAATGATGTTGGATGTACGTATGTACTTCCCAGACTCTAGCATTATACCCTTCACCCTCTCCTACACACCACCATAGATTAGGGCAACCAGACCCAACAGGGAGTACTGGCAATATTTCATGAGAGAAGGGGCCGTTAACCCCTTTGACCAATTCAAATCTCCTGGAGAGGGTGGTATCTTCCCAGCTAATTAACATCTATAGGACCAGCTGCGCATGGTGATATACATTTACCGATAAGCCGGAAAGAGGTAACGGCAAAATTCATTCCCAGGAGGTAACAGCTCGGATAAATAAATCCCTCAGCGACAAAGAAATTGCGACAGGTTGCTTCCTTGACATTAAGGGTGCCTTCGGCAATACTGATTACGTCCAAATACTACGCATCACGTGCAACTGGATCCAACATATGCTTGGTAATAGGAAATCAAATACTTCATTAGGCAAAAATCAGTGTGAAAGCTGCGCAAGGCCGGCGTCAAGGCGAGGTTCTCTAACCCCACCTATGGTCCATCGTTGCTAATATCTTCTACTCAATCTTGTTGCGAATTGGTGTATAAGGGTTGGACCAAATGTCAACCCAAAGAAAATCATTGGTGGCAAAGGACTAACGAAGGCCTCGTAGGGGTAGCATCTATCCGAAGGAAGCTGGCCTGCTAAAAAGCGAGGAGAGCCACCGCAGTCGAACATCTTGCGGCACTGTTAGTAAGTCCGATCCCCACCTCCTCATGGTGCCATCTGATGATTTCCTATGGAAATTGCAGACGGGGAAGGGCGAATGGCTAGCTTCCTGCGCCAAAAAGAGGGATTAGTCGGTTGGGCAACGGCCTAGTAAGCCGTAACCGTAAAAAAAACCACAAACTCCGAAACAACCACAGGCCTCGGATATAACGGACACACACCACCTCATCTGTAAGATGTGTTCAAAGGAAATAATGCCCCAGAAATGGAGCCTTTGCATCGTTTGCCTAAACCACAAGAAAGCAGACCCCTTTAACTGCGCCAACTACAGAGGAATAAGATTCCTTAACATCGCCTACAAAATGCTCTCTGCCGTTTTGTGTGAACGCCTGAAGTGCATGAAACAATTGCTGAGAATTATAACCAACGCGAAATTTGATCGGCTCTCGTCCTATCTAGGACAACCACCCCTGAGAGTAGTGAACGAACATCTACGACCCAAACAACTGCACTCCTTTCAGGTTGTGTGTCAAAAACACCAAAACACCTTAAGAGTATATAACTCTTGAACCTGGGCGAAACCACCTACCTACCTCTCCCTGCTGCCTTCGCTGGCATAACGTTCAACGTTATAACGCCTTAGCCTTGAGTGCGGGTGCGACTATAAAAAAAGAAAAAAAACAGATATGCTGTCATCAAAAAAGGACGCTCACCACCGACGTCTTGACCAGAACATTTGTATTGACAGATGTAAGTATGAGGTAGTTAAGGACTTCATCTACCTTGGCTTCGCAGTGACCTGGAACAACGAATCAGTTCCGAATCAAACGCAGAATCACTCCTGCCAATCACTGTTTCTTTGGAATCAGGAGCCCTATGGCCCTACACCGCAGTGGTGTTCATTCGGGCGGAGGCTAGGTGCTTGTATGTTGTCATATTTTGGTTGCTCTCTACGTATTCTAAGACCATTACCATTCGAAGTGAGGGATCTTGAGAAGAAACCCGAAGTTGTCAAATTATGCAGAATCTTTCATTAAGCGTTTCCTACCACCGACCGACGCTCTTGCATATCATATGTATAGTTTGGTATCGTCCCATTTCATCCAGAGATGGACCTTTTCGCTGACGGTGATTTATCGATGAAAATTAGGGTCAGTTTCCAACTGCTCCAGAGCCCAATCAGCGAACGCACGTCTTTGTCTTTGGTCGTTTACTTTCAGCTCCTGGGTCAGTTGAATTTTGTACGGGTGCAGGCCCAAATCACGAGAAAGGCCGAGTTCTGTAAGCGACGCAAAATTGACTGCCTCGAACATACGAGGCATGTCCATCCACGATGATATGTCTGAATAAACGATAGCCAATTTGACAGAAGTAGCTTCAACAACACGGCCGCTAGCAACTCTCAAATTTGAAAGGTCCCTATTGGAAGACCCATTATTAGCATTATAAGCGCACGAAAGATGGAGTCCTGTTCTGTATATATAAATTAGTTGCAACATACATATGTAGAGAAACAGAATGCATACATGCCTACATTGCATCGACGGACGAGAGTTGCCCGCGACTTCTATGAACAGAGAAGGAGGGAGGAGCATGCGCTTCTGAGAGGATGAAAGCGCGAGATCAGGATGATGGAGGGATGCTATTGCAGGAACGACGATCGAAAGTTTTATCAAAAAGGAAAACGAACATACCAAGGCTATGAAGCCAGAGGAGAAGCCTGCAGAGATGAGCACGGACAACTAATAGTGGAGTCACAGTCGATGCCGAAATTGTCGAAGGACCACTTCTGCAGACTGTATAACGGCTCTGATGGTCAAAATGCTGCCATCAGGCAGAATGAACAATTCACAATGGACGAAGACGAAAGATTATCCCTTCCACCCGACTTAGACGATGTTAAGATAGCGATATCGAAACTTAAGTCTTATAAAGCTGCTGAAGCAGACGCACTTTCCGCGGAACTATTTAAAGCAGCTGGCGATGATCTGGTCAGGAACACCAACTTGTCTGTAAGATATGGTCGGAAGAATGCGTGCCCGGTGACTGGAATTTCAGCATCGTTTGCCCGGTCCATAAGAAAGAAGACCCTTATGACTGCACCAATTACAGAGGGATAAGTCTCCTGAACATTGCGTACAAGATCCTCTCTGCCGTACTGTGTAAGCGCCTGAAACCATTCGTGGACAATGTGGTAGGTTCCTACCAGTGTGGATTCAGGCCAGGAAAATCCACGATGGACCAAATATTTACACTACGGCAGATCTTAGAGAAGACCCATAAAATCCATGTCGACGCGCACCATCTTTTTGTCGATTTTAAAGCCGCTTACGACAGTGTTTAAAGAGACGAGCTATACAGAGCATGTCATGTTTTAACTTTCCTGCCAAACCAAAGACTGCGCAGGATGACTATGGAGAACACTCGCTGCTCCATTAAGGTCGAAGGTGAACTATACGACCCCTTTGATATGAGAAAAGGTTTTAGACAGGGTGCGGCCGATACAAGAGGTACGATCTACTTCAAGTCTACACAATTACTTGCCCACGCAGATGACATTGACGTTAATGGATGGACAAAGCGAGACGTCAATGAGGCGTTCGAAAGCATAGAAGCAGAAGCGGCTAATGTGGGTCTACGGGTAAATGGGGACAAGACCAAATATATGCTGTCATCAAAGAAAAACACGCAACACCGACGTCTTGGTCAGAACGTCACCTTCGGCTGCTATATTTTTGAAGTAGTCAAGGACTTCGTCTACCTTGGCTCGATAGTGACAAGCAGCAACGACACCAGCGCTGAGATAAAACGCAGAATAACTCTTGTCAACCTCTGCTTCTTTGGGCTCAAGAGGCAACTGAGTAGTAGAGCCCTCTCTCGAAAAACTAAGATCCCTGTACAAGACCTTAATCATCCCGGTCCTCCTCTATGGGGCTGAGGCTTGGACGTTATCAAACGCTGATAAGGAGGCTCTTGGACGTTTCGAGAGGAATATTCTGCGTGCAATCTTTGGTCCCGTTTTTGTAAACGGAGAGTGGAGGAGAAGATTTAACCAAGAACTGCACGGGGTGTACAGTGACATCGACCTAGTTAGAGACGTCTACGGATCCAACGTCTAAGATGGCTGGGCCATGTAGAGCGAATGGACATCACCGCTCCGGCCCGAAAAGTCTTTGACTCCAACCCCGAGGGACGACGCAGCAGAGGACGACCGCATCTAAAGTAGCGCACACAGGTGGAAAGGGACCTCAACCAACTGGGCGTGCGGCACTGGCAGCAGCTGGCCAAAGATCGTGCCGGCTGTAGAGGCTTGTTGGTTGAGGCCTTGGTTCACCCCGAACTGTAGCACCACCTTAGTAAGTAAGTAAGTAAGAAAGTAAGTAAGGGGGTTTTCACAAAGGATAAATCATCAAGCGGCTGGCCTCACATTCAGGTGATTACAAAAAAAAATAAACGAAAATTCATTTGTGCATGTACACGTAAGTATATATGTACATTCAGCCAGGACAATGTCGCTTCAAAGGACTAGACAGATAGAATTAAGGTTGTTGACACAATCGAATGAACTTGGTTAAATAGGTCGACCATAGGTGATCATTTCGCGTACCTTTCTAAAAGGAGTGAGTTGCCTCATCTTGAGCTCCAGTTTTGAGGATGTGAGAGTAACAACTAATAGCGTAAGCGCATTTCACGTGAGATCAAAAAGTAAATTTTGTTGTAACCCATCTTCGCCGTGCGAGAATAGGTTACCAAATAGCTGATCTTGAAAACACTTTCCCATAACTTGACTACCTCCACACCATCACCATCAAAGTCCTTTCTCCCCAATTATTCTCTTACACGTTAGCAGCTGCTATACAAGGTTCTACCGCAACCAGGACCCACAAGCTTATCGTGAAACTTTAATTAGGATCACAAAACTTGGAAACTATGCTTTCAAGTCATCATACCAAAATTAATTTCGATCGAATTATAAAGCATGAGGACTTCCGTTTAATAGAATTTTTGGTCTGCAAACTTTCAATGCCTCGAATACATCTGTATGTATATGTAGTTAGCATTCGAGATACTCTGCAATTCTTGGAGAATCACAAGCAGATAGTTGAAAATCTGGGTTAGAAACCATTTCACCATAGTGGATGGAGATAAAACTGCATTGTCAACACGGTCGGTGGCAGAAGGAAATAAATACGAAACAAATCTCCATTCCCAAAACTAGGTGGGAGGTGTGCTGCTTCTGATGCTGAGTATAATGCAAAAACAAAGTTAGAAAAAAATAACAAGGAGTGAAGGAGGAAGCACTGGGACGTTTCCTGTATAAAGTTTTTACCCTGGTGTGCATGCCCGAACCATCTGCATCCGTTTCGTATTCCCGAACTACAACCGGCAAGAGAATAGGTGCAGCAACAATAGTTGCAAAACCGGAATTTTCTACTTCAAGTACGGTGCTCCGTACACCCGGACTAGGCAATAGAGGAAAAAATGAAAAATCCCAAAAAAAAAAAAAAAAAAAACCAAAAAGAGATATGAACAAGACTGTATCCTGGATACGTAGCCCGCTGTGCTTTTTGATGTATGCATAATTAAATGGGCCTCCATCCGAGACGTCATCATCACCAGGAGAGCATGGGTCTGTGAATAGATACTCGTATGTCACCAGTAAAAAACGCACTGAAAAAACCCAGGTACAGAGTGATTATATCTGAAACAGTCCTGAATGTATCCCATTCGGGTAGCAACATTTCAAGACTTGACCATCGCACGTAGGGATACGGCAATGTGGCAGTATGACAATGTACTTTACAGCAAAACTCGGAAGGAAAATATACTCATTTGAACAAAGGACATACCAATTTGTATCTGTCATGGAGGTGTTCCCATAATGACATACGGAAAAGTTGATTCCATTCTTTGGTGGCAGAGAATACCGCTATCAACCTACCAAATCAAGTGTTTGATCGCCATGGAAACTGGAGCGGAAGAGAAAGTTTTCGAGATTAGAGAGTTCACCGGTGTAAGTTCAGTTCTTATCTACTGGATTTAGCTAATTGTTAGAGTTGGATTGTATCAATGAATTGCATCCTGGGGCTGTGGACAATGAATAATGGTTTGTTATTCACAGCAGTATCTCACTAATGGAAGACCTCGACTGCCATCCCATCAATTAAATTAAAATTCTTCGCAAATCCCTTTTCAACTTTTATTGTCCTGCAGCCAATGAATGGGAAGTAATAGCCAAGAGCAAGATACCGTCCACATACGTTCCACAGTAAAGTAAAGCAAACTTTAACGGACCAAGGAGAGACATACTTACATATACATACATATAACGAATGGCAATTCGTCCTGGAAACGAGAAACAACAAAACACTAAAAAAAAAATCCGTAAACTGATTGTAAATTTTTTTCCAGAGAGACCATCTTGCCTAAAGCTTGAAGGTCGCACCCCACCCGTCTTCGTGTTTCTATGGTTGCCAAAAACTTCTGTTCGTCTTCGAAGGATGTTGCTACCATTTCTTATCGACGCGACGTTCTCTCGCTCCAAATCACTGAGTCAGGATGAAACGCACACAGTAGCTTCATACCTATAAACCAAACAATGTAGGGTTGCATGTATTTGTAGCTACAGTCAATTCGAAGGAAAAGGATTTTATGATGGCTTCTTGGGGTATCCTTTTTGGACTTTTTTTCATTCTGGCCACTGGGTACATTGTTCCCGTTTCCTATCTAATTTTAACTTTGAAATTAAATCAGAAATTTCCTTTGCCCGATTTGCGGATACGAGAGGGCTACTCGTCATTCGGTGATTTATTGGCTATAAATGCCAGGTCGTATACAGGACACTACTGTATAAGTGCCCGACTTAGTTATGAGTTATCGTCAAGCTTATATTGTTGCGACACATGTGAGTGGTAGTGAGATTCACTGACAGCTAGGTTATAAATTGATATTTATGAAGATGAGCGGGACGGGGTAGTTGATTTAAATATTTATTTCCAAAATTTTATAACGTCACTCGACTCAGTAATGAATTGGCTTTGTCGTAAACAACCTTTTGTGGTTTCGATTTTGGGTTTTTTGGACGTGCGATAAAGGACGTTTCGAGCTGCTCTTTTATTCGATTCGATTGTGGGTTGAGTCACTAAATCCCTTTGGTCCATTGTTATTGGCCATAATGTTTTATCGACGACTACCAATCTACAAACTTTTGTCATTTATCATACTTTACTGGGATTTTCAAAAACACCCAACAATGCCACATTTAATTGTCATGTGTGTCTATCTTTGCTAGAATTTAGATGAAATTATTTTCTAGTGCAGCTCTTGTTCCTTAAAAAGTGCCCAGAAGGAAAACTTTCTGTTTTTGAAAAGGTGAAACGAATTTGAGTTTCTAGAAAGTCCCTAATAGGACTACACAAAGCAAATGAGAAATTTCATTTGAGAACGAACTAATAAACCAAAGGATTCTGCTTACTGCTGGTGCGAACAAATTAAACCGAAAAAAGTCCTTTGAAACAAGGATGGTGAAGAGTGTGCATCTGGAAAGTTAAACATAATAAAGAGGGAGTAGGTATACGTGGAACTGCTACCATGGATTTTCAGAGGAAAATCACCAGATGCCGTGTTGTTGTTGCTGGCTGCTCTAGAACTGGTTTCTAGTATATTAATACAAAGCTCATCCTCATCTCTGGGGAGTGAAATTGAAATCGCAATTCCCTTACCTGCAAAGAGAAAATGACAAAATTGCTTGTTAGTTCGTATTCTTAATGTATTACATAGTCGTATCTAGATACGTAGTATTTTTTTAAGTTCTTTTTTTTTAGTAACTAAATGGGTAAAGGTGAGAAGGGAGCGAGGAAACAGAGCAAAGAAGTTGATCGCGTTTAACTTGACAAACGCCAGCTTCGATCTCTGTTCCTATCCAAGGTGACACACAGCCTCCGCGTGGCCTCCCCTGGATAGCTATACTGGCACCCGCCAAGTAGTGAACCAATGTGTGCAGTGACCTGACCCCATGTTCTTGGAGAAAGAGGAACCTGGTCCTCCAGGTTGGAGGTTACGCTTAGGGTTAACATCCCTATCGCATAAAACAAACACTTGTTCAAGGGCAACCACCAGCCTCGCATACGGACGGATTACATGTTGAAAGCCCCCGTAAACGTTAAAAAGGAAACGAATTCCGGATCTGCACCTGGAACGTCAGGTCCCTCAACAGACAAGGTACAGCCGGACAACTGGTCAACTCTTTGGACCGCTATAAGGCAGATTACCGCGCTCCAAGAAGTGCGATGGGATGCGCCAGCCAAAAGCGGATGAAAGACTGTGATATCTACTACCGAAAGAGCTACAGAGAAAATAAACACCGATTACTCGGATGCGGATTTGTTATTCGAGGCAGGCTCAAGAAAAAAGTCTTAAGCTTCCAGTATTTAAGCGAACGCCTCATAACTATGCGGCAATATAGACTAATATGTATCCACGCCCCCACGGAGGAGAGAGATGACCTATATAAAGAAGATCACATTGCGATCGACGGTAGACACTACTCCAGCATCCTAGATGTCCAAACCTTTCGAGGAGCCAATATCGACTCGGATTATTACCTTGTTGCAGCCAAGGTACGGATGCGAATTTCTCGGAATCAAGGGAGTCGAGTTAGAACCCCAAAATTTAACGTCAGAAAGCTGCAATCGCAGGAGACCGCCAGGAACTTCGCCGATCAAGTCCCCCTCAAGCTCTCTCAAATCCCGATGAAATCTGCAGAAACCATAGAATAGCAATGGAGTCGTTGTCAAAACGCCATTAGAGAGGCCGCCTCAGATGTACTCGGTTTCGAGCCACCACCGCCGAGAAACCCCTGGTTTGATGATGAGTACAGACAGGTCCATGTAGACAAACAGAATGCATACATGGCCACATTGCATCGACGGACGAGGACGGACTAGGGTTGCCCGCGAGCTCTATGAACAAGAAAGGAGGGAGGAGCATGCGCTTCTGAGAAGGAAAAAGAAGGAGCGCGAGAAGCGCGAGATCGAGGAGATGGAGAGATGTTACGGCAGGAACGACGTTCGAAAATTTTACCGGAAAGTAAAACGAACATGCCAAGGCTATAAAGCCAGAGCAGAAGCCTGCCTACGGACTATAACCTACGCGGAATTTGGTCGGCTCTTGTCCTATCTAGGTCTAGGACAACCACCCCTGAGAGTAGTGAACGAACATCAACGACCCCAACCACTGCACTCCGTTCATTGTGGCAACACATCATAAGAGAATATGAGAAACTCTTGAACCTGCGCGAGTCTCTAAAAAAAAAAAAAAAAAACAAAGAAGCCTGCAGGGGTGAGCACGGACAACTAGTAGTGGGTTCACAGTCGATGCTGAGATTGGACCACTTCTGCAGACTGTATAACGGCGATGATCGTCGAAATGCCGCCGTCAGGCAGAGCGAACCATTCACAATGGACGAAGACGAAGGAGAATCCCGTCCACCCGACTTAGACGATTTTAAGATAGCGATATCGAACCTTAAATCTTACAAAGCTGCTGCAGCAGACGGACTCCCCGCGAAACTATTTAAAGCAGCTGGCGTTGAACTGGTCAGGAACATGCACCAACTCATCTGCAAGATATGGTCGAAAGAACACATGCCCGATGAATGGAATCTCAGTATCATTTGCCCAGTCCATAAGAAAGGACACCCCTATGACTGCGCCAATTACAGAGGGATAAGCCTCCTGAACATCGCGTACAAGATCTTCTCTGCCGTACTGTGTAAGTGCCTGAAGCCATTCGTGGACAACCTGGTAGGTTCCTACCAGTGTGGTTTCAGGCCAGGAAAATCCACGATAGACCAAATATTCCAGGTCGACATACACCATCTTTTCGTCGACTTTAAAGCCGCGTATGACAGTGTTTATAGAGACGAGCTATACAGAGCAACGACACCAGCGCTGAGATAAAACGCAGAATAACTCTTCCCAACCGCTGCTTCTTTGGGCTCAAGAGGCAACTGAGTAGTAGAGCCCTCTCTCGAAAAACGAAGGTATCCCTCTACAAAACCTTAATCATCCCGGTCCTCCTCTACGGCGCTGAGGCTTGGAAGTTATCAAAAGCGGATGAAGAGGCTCTTGTGCGTATCGAGAGGAAAATTCTGCGTGCAATCTTTGGTCCCGTTTGTGTAAACGGAGAGTTGAGGAGGAGACTCAACCAAGAACTGTACGGATTGTACAGCGACAATGGCCTGGTTAGACGTCTTCGGATCCAACGTCTGAGATGGCTAGGCGATGTAGAGCGAAAGGACATCAACGCTCCGGCCTGAAGAGTCTTGGACTCCAACCCCGAGGGACGACGCAGCAGAGGACGACCGCATTTAAGGTGGCGCGCACAGGTGGAAAGGGACCTCAACCAACTGGGCGTGCGGCACTGGAATCGGCTGGACAAAGATCGGGATGGCTGGAGAGGCTTTTTGGGTGAGGCCCTGGATCACCACGAACTGTAGCGCCGTCAAAGTAAGTAAGTAAGTTTTGCCCGGCCCATTCCATCGCATTTCCTGAATTATGGTTATGTCCGCTTTAAAGCGGTACAGGGCGTCCGCAAGTTGTTCGGCCGCATGTGGTCTGTTTAGGGACTTAACATTCCACGTACAGACCGGAGGTCCTTGTTTATTTTTTATTTTCTTAAAGGGTCGTCAACATAGGTCCGCTCCATTTGTTTATCCGAGGCTGTTTTTTGTTTCTGAGCAATATGTGATTTTATGGTTATGGTTTGCTAGACCGGCCGTAGCCCAACCGACACTAATCCTGTTTGGTGGCGCAGCATACTCGCCATTCGGCCTCTTCCGTCAGTAACTTCCCTTGTAAGGAAATTTCCAGATGGTACCACGAGGAGGTGGAAGTAGGAGCTGACTGGAAGAGCTGCAAGGTGTTCGACTGCAGAGGCTCTTACTCGCTTTTTGCCGGGGCAGCATCCGTCGGCAGATGCTACCCCTACGAGGCCTTTGCTAGTCCTTTACCATCCAGACTCCGACGATACCACGTATATTTATGAATGTCTTTGTGCGGAAAGAAGATGTTCATAATGGACATACCATTTGCATAGCGAAAATCCAACAACCTCTCTCCATTGGCGTTTTGATGAGGATCACCGTTCCTCCCAATCACACTCCCCCGTGTCGTTACATCCACGCCCACGTGGGCGTTGAAGTCTCCCATGAGTCCCCCATCAGGATATACAAATCAATCTCAACCACCCTATCAAAGGCAGCATCAACTTCATCCAGGAAAGTCGCATACTCCGATTCTAGATTCGGTGCATACACCTGCACTTGAGTTTTAAGATCGCGACTCTCCCTCCTAATGGTATCCACTCCAATACCCTGTCTGCCAGCCGGGGACTTATGAGTATGCCCACTCTCGCCTGAGCAGAAATTTGTGGTGCAAATCTCATCCGGATGGTTCACAGTTCTATATCCTCTTTGATTTATCGAAGAGATACCTACGAGAGTGTGAGACTCCATCCTGAGACGCCATCGATCTAAGCGGCTCAACATTTCACGCACTAGTTTTTCCCTCGCTAATTAATACTCTTTCCTATTCCTCCCCTTGGCAGATACTGTCCTTTTTTCAAATATGAGAATCACTACCCAGAACTAAGATAAGATAAGATTCAGGCAAATTAACTCTGTTAATGCGGTCGACTAGTCAATGCCATAAAAACCGACAACTTCCAATGATACATATACCTTATCAAACCCAATTTGCTGGTCATTAAGAAGGAGTAGTCGGCTACATGTATATATACAACACATCTACTTGGTCACTTCCTGAATTGTGCTCGTATCCCGCTCGGGATACAACCGCTACAAACAACCTCGATTTATCTACTTTACCCGCTCATCCAAACACAGATAACCGTCAGCCGAGATTTTATGCGTCCTGAGAGAAAGCTAAAAATACCCCAAAACCCCACAACAAAAGAGGACGAAACCCCAAATGAGCCCAACTTCTAATCTCATAATCAATCAGTATCCTCTCTGGTGCCATTTAGCCCACAAGAAAGTCAGCCAGACTTTCACGAACGTCCAGGTATCATTACGCAATATTAAAGGATATTTCATTTTGCCCTTACGTCCGGCCTCCTATTTCATTCTGGACTTTGTTTTCCTGCAATTCTTTTTCACGACTCTCATCCACCACTCCTTGGGGACCATTGTAGTCCTTTTTTCAATTTTTCTGTCCGTAAAAGCCAATCTCACTCGGTTAAGTCACAAAAATTTAGTGCGCAGCCCATCGTCCTGTCGGTCGTCCCGGAAATATCTCCTGTGTTCACATCATTTCCTTCTGCCCCAATCGACGTCGAGCTATCACTGAAAATATACTTTACTATCACTTAATGGGAACTTATAGCTGGGCTTAGGTTAATGGTAGAAACTGGCTTTTAGTGCGATACGTACTGGTGTTGTTGGCGTGGTGCAGAAGTAGCACCCGATCAACTGGAAGTGTATCTCACGTTCTAAATTAATGTAATCTCCTGCAATGATGAAGCACACGACGATAGTCGAGACGGGAGCGACCAAGAACGAACAACGACGACGACACGGTAGGAGATGATTTCATTTCCTTCATATTATCCTTGAAACGAAAGTGGAGGAAACGGTACGCGGAACGCATTGAGGACGGGGCATAGATAGTTTGTTTGTATTTAATGGCTGTATCATTAAATATAATCAAGTTCCTGTTGCTATTGCAACCGAGTGAAGACATAGTTCCTTTAGCCCGTATGCAAGGATGGAAAAGTACTTGGGTGCATACAAGATGCTCGGATCCTTGCCAGGATGAAAACATTGGACGAAAAACAAAGAAACAGTCTAAGCATGTGCTCGGGTAAATGATTTTATTCTCTTATGCCAGCATCGCACTTTCGACTCAAAGTTCTATCATCGCCTCCTTGCGCTGACGGGAGGACGTAAGGACGTACATACGGTCTCATTCCAATAACGCTAAGTATCTTGTATGAGTTGTTGACAGGAGATTTCGGGGGGTGAAGGTGAAACGATGGAGCAGCTCCCGAAAAAAGGAATTTTACATGAGAAATTTATTGAAATTGCAACATGGATGCACTCGTTCGTTTGTGTATAGATATATGTACATAGCTGGATACGATGACGCTCGAGATGAGTATCTATAGGTGCATTGCAGGTTGTACGAAAATACCTCGAATGTAGCTACCTTTGTTCGCGTATCCAGTACCATTAATTAAGGGAAAATATTCGGTTTATTGAAATTCCATATGCACATGATACATAGATACACAGATACATGTACTCATACGTAAAGTAATGCTTGTGTGGTTAACGTTTGAATACATATGTAGTAGCAGTCACGTGAGGTATTTACATGGAGACATAGTCCCATACGAATACCTTTGATCCTATCCCCGCCCCGATGGAATTCTGAGAATCTTCGGTTCGCTTTTTGTTCTTGTGGGATAATGTCACAAATGAAGCGTGTAGAGTTACGAAGGCAGCACTCAGGTGAAAACAATTACCGGCAATCGATGAAATACAAGAGCACGCACGGAATGGCTTTTCAAAATCTCTTCGAGATTTTTGAAGAGACCCCGAACCAGGATTTACAAGAATGGGACATTATGTCGACTGCTGGGGACTCAATGAGGCGTTGGAGATCTTATGGAACGGAATCAGTCAGTAATTGTTGGAGGAGATGATGATTAAAATTTGAATTGTGATGGATTTGGGTCAAGACAGTACTTCAAAGGCTGGGTGTTTGAGCACGTGCTATGCACGGTTGATTGACGAACAATTTTCAAAAGACTTTAGGTTGATGTCAACTTTGAATGACTGGAATGGATAGACAAAATTGCTATAAACGTTTCGCTGAGATTGAATTTGGGAGGAGTATTTTCCTAGGGCGGAAAGACATAAGGAGTTCACTTAGAAGATATGTACTCACGAGTAGTAGTACTTGATAACCAGAAGAATGTCTTTTCATTATATCACCGACTTTGAGCATACTTTAGTATATTGTTTGCGAGGTGATGTACAAGGTTCTCTTCGAGTAATACATCGCCATTTTTATTTAGAAGAAAGTGAAGCACTTGTTCAATTCCTCACCTTCTTAGACTCTAAATTGGTTTTTTGGAGACGAGATGAAGACGACTCCTTTTCCCTAGATTCAGCGATATTAAGCCTCTCCTACTTATGTCTTTGTGCGCTTACGAGGGTTGCTATTCGACTAATCTTAGACAAGTACACAGCACTTTTCCCACTTCCATTGAGTAACACCAAACGTGTAATCTGAATGCGTCAATCACTCTTCCGGGCGACGAAAAAACGTTTACTTCGTATTTTATGCAGGACTATATGGCGGATGACCCTTAAGTTCGATGTTCGGAATGCTCAACAATGTCCTTGTTTTTCCCGAACACTTCTGGCAAAGAAGTGGTGTGCCGTTTAGACTGGACCATTCCTCCTTGCTCTAATCTAATTAATGACTCATACTTAGAATCATCAGGCAAATGTTTCCTAGTAGGAGGTGATTTCAATGCCAAACGCACAGACTGGGCCTTGAGACTTACAAATAAAAAAAGGCAGAATCTTCTAAATGCAATCGATATGAGCACCTAAGGACAGGAGAACCATGTTCTTTTTTTTTTTCTTCTTTTGTTGAAGGCTTCTGCTATCTGTTGGATCACTCAGACCCAAATACTGGTCCATTGTACTTCAGACGGACACCCTACAATGCTGTATTTTCTCCGTTTTGCGGAGAAAAATGAGAATGAGCTTCAGTGATGTAGAGCTAATAGATTCGGCACACACCACGTCGGCCCCAGCGGTGCGCCACCGTGCGCGAGCAAAGGCAGGACAGTCACAGAGAAAATGCTGTGCAGCAGATAGGCGTCTCACTTATGTCAAGCAGGCAGAGATACTCAACAAACGTGTAATGGCCCGTAATGAATCCCACAAGTCTTCCGCAGTCGATTCTCCTTAAAGACACGAGTTATGCTGAGGATTTCTTGCAGACATCAGGGCATACGCGCTTTGTCATCCTGCATCCTGGAAAATTCCTCCGTCTGCGATTGTGTGTATTAAAAACCCAGACGTTAATGTGGGAATGAACCGTGATTGCATGTAGACCTAGAGCGGGTTCAGGTCCGGAGAAGCTCATCAGAGTTCAAAAGAGATCTCATTTCCTGAGCTCTTAGAATGACCTAGAACTCATACAAGCCTTAAGGAATTTAGTCTACTGACTCTGTACAAAAAGGACTTGAGTTCAAGCACTAATTTGGAGCCAGTTAGGCGGTTGTGAACCCCTTTGAGTGCAGCTTGGTTGTCAGTGCAGAGGCATATGATTTCCCCCCTTCCACCTGTGCTTCACAACATAGTGCATTGCCATTAGGATCGCATATAACTCTGATTGGAAGACAGATGCATATTTTCCTAACGAGAAGTGCAGTCAGGTGTTTTCGTACTCAAAGAAGACCCCTGCACCGGACCCCCGCCCAGACATCGAGCCATCCGTGAAAATGCGAAGACTATCCTTCCCAGGTTCAGTATCCAATGCTTTAGAAGGCATGTCAATGAGACAGAGTCGCAAAACATTTCTTGGGACAGCACACTGTTATTCCAGTGCGAGTTGTACCCTAAGCCATTTCGCTTCAGACGAGACATGGCTTTCACAGCACATCCTCTGATAAATATACCATATGGGATTATAGGTCTTATCATTGCCGTGTAGATCCAGAGGACTTTTACCGGATGCTATTCTAAGTACTTAGCTTCCTTGGATACCGGGATGGGAGTGCTTTTTAGTACCAGCAGTGTCATGTCAGTATTTTTCCTCGTCTCGTAAAGAGAACCAAATCGGTCTTAAAGGGATTCACCGACAGCCCATTTCTTGTACACCAACCGTCGATCACAGCGCTGGAAAGTACGGCGACATCATCCGCGTAGGCCTGGGCATAGATTCCGGAGGCATTGAGAGCATCAAGCAGAGAGTCGACCACCATGCACCATAACAGTGGAGACAGGATGCCACCTTGCGGGCAGCCGCTGTTTACGCCGGATTTGACACACTGGTCGAGGCCTGCCTCAGCGGTGAATGTCCTGTGCACAAGCATTCCTTTGATCCACAAGACAAGCGCAACATCTACGCCATGATGTCTGGCAGCGTTGCACATGCTGTCGATTGTTGCGTTAAAAGCTCCCTCAATGTCAATGAAAATGCCCCAGTTGTTCCCAACTAGGTTTTGAAGCGCAGTCTCCCAGAATTTTCCACGCTGATAAACATATTGCATCTCCGAAAGAGGGTGCATTCGAAGAACGAACTTTGCGCACGTGCAACTCTACCAGCCTCTCCATGCTTTTCAGCAGGAAGGCTGTTAGGCTAATTGGTCTAAAACTCTTGGCAAGTGAGTACTCCTCATTCCTTATTTTGGGAATAAAGACTACTTTCACCTTACTGACTTTTGCATCGTTGGAAACATGAACTCTAATTACCAGGAATTAAGTCTTTCTTTGTCCATTCCCTGACCACTGTCCAATAAACGTAACATACTTTATGAACTGCACTAAACCCTACAACTCAAAAACTGAGTGGGATCACTGCAAATATTCGTGTGTTAAACAACACGCAACAAGGGTGTCGTTCGACACATTTTAAGATTAAGTGTGTCACTTAACACGTTCTATTGTGTGTCATGAATAAAATGACACGTTGAGTGTGTTGCAGCTACCCTACTTAGGTACTTAGTTAGGTGGCGCTACAGTCCTTGGTGAACCTGGGTCTCAACCAGCAAGCGCCTCCAGCTGGCGCGGACTTTGGTCAGCTATTTCCATCGCCACACGCCCAGTTGGTTAAGGTCCCCTTCCACCTGCGTGCGCCACCGTAGATGCGGCCGTCCTCTGCCGCGCCTCCCTTCCGGGATGGATTTAAAGACTCTTCGGGTCGGAGCTGTATTTTCCATGCGCTCTACATGACCTAGCCACCTTAGACGCGGTATCCGTAGACGTCGTACCAGGCCGATGTCGCTGTACAACCCGTACAGTTCTTCGTTATATCTTTTCCTCCATGCACCGGTTGAATAAACAGGACCGTAGATAGTGCGCAGAATTTCCCTCTCGGAACGACCAAGGGCATCTTCATCCGCTTTTGTTAAGGTCCAGGCCTCTGCGCCGTAAAGGAGGACTGGGATGATTAAGGTCTTATATAGAGAAAGGGCTCTACTTCTGAATTGCCTCTTGAGCCCTATGAAACCGCGGTTGGCAAGTGTGATTCTGCGTTTTATCTCGGCGCTGGTGTTGTTGTCCCTGGTCATTAGTGAGCCAAGGGAGACGTATCCTTGACCACTTCAAATTAATATCCGCCCATGGTGACATTCTGGCCAATACGTCGGTGTTGCCTGTCTCTTGTTGATGAAAGCAGATATTTAGTTTTACCCTCATTAACCTTGAGACCCATCTTAGCCGTTTCTACCTCAATGCTTACAAGGGCCTCATAAACATCTCACTGTGTCCGTCCAGTCACGTCAATGTCGTCGGCTTATGCAAGCAATTGCGTAGACTTGAAATAGACTTGAAATAGACTTGAAATAGTGAATCTTGCACGATCTTTTCAAGCACGATGTAGAAAAAGTTGCACGACAGCGCGTCACCTTGCCTAAATCCTTTCTTAACATCAAAGGTCTCGGTTTGCTTATTACCGACCTTAATGGAGCAGCAAGAATTCACCATTGTCATCCTGTACGGTCGGACGAGTTTGGCGGGGGTGTTAAAACTAGTCGTGGCTTTGTATAGCTCATCTCTATGCACACTGTCACATGAAGCCTTGAAATCAACGAAAAGGTGGTGAGTGTCTTCTCTATGATCTGCCGTAGCGTAAATATTTGGTCTATTGTGGATTTACCTGGCCTGAAGCCACACTGATAAGAGCCGATCAGGTTATCTACAAGCGTTTTCAGTCGTTCACACAATACGGCAGAAGAGATCTTATATGCGATTTTAAGGAGACTTATTCCTCTATATTTGGCGCAGTTATATGGGTCTCCTTTCTTATGGACCGGGGAAACGATGCTGAGGTTCCATTCGTTGGGCATGCTCCGACCATACCTTGCAAATGAGATGGTGCATGCCCCTTACCAGCTCATCTCCAGCCGCCTTAAAAAGCTAAGCAGACAGGCCATCTGCGCCCGCGGCTTTATTAGACCAAAGTCTTGATATCGTTAATTTGACATCGCCTGGGTCGGGTGGACGGAATTCCCTTACGTCGTCGTCCATTACGAGTGGATCATTCTGCCTGACAGCGGTATCCTGTCTGTCATCGCCGTTATAGAGTCTACGGAAGTGGTCTTGCCAAATCCTCAGCATCGACTGTGATTCCACTACCAGCGTCCTGTTGAAACCACATTTCGTTGGTGTCCATATCATCTAATTCAGAGCAAACGAATTTGGTATTCATTCATATATAGCACTTGCCGTTGCCGATGATAGCCTGTCCAACGTCCTTCTCAAAGAAATATGTACCGATAATGCCGCCAGTCCAAGATCCACGTTAACAGGGTTAAAGTTCGGAAGTCCCTATTGGAAGAACTCATTATAGTTTCTTGTTTACACCAATGACATATTGAGATTGTGTATGGCCTACGGCAGTTAAGACGAATCTAACAACATCTCATCTGTTTAAATCCGTTTAATAGTTTACCCTACAGAGCGTGCCAAAGAGATGTCTAAGGGGTGTTTCAAAGCAACAAGGGAACATCTAGGAACGACGTTCGAGATGACGAAACTTCAGGTAACATAGCTCCTATTACTTCACTTAGTTCAAATCAGCTCCTTATCTACCTCTAGTCCCGTTGTCTAAGAACCAAAAATTACCACTTAATCCATGTTTCACAAAAGTTTCCAGCCGCCAATCTGAGCGCAATCCCAAAGCTTAAATTACTAAAACCAATTTAAACTCAACCATGCAGTTGCAATTCTCAATCTAATAATCCTCCTTGTCGGGCACATGTATGTACACAATTTCAAGCCCCTCTGCTTTTATAAACTCAACTGGTTATACCTCGGGTAAATTGCAAAAAAAGGGTGGTCTTCTGACCACCCTAACGCTATTACTCTTAACCTAAGTGACTCTTTCTTCTTGCGGAAAATGAAAACCGGAAAATAGGAGAAAAACAATGTCCTCCATTGCGAATGAAAGAATCGACCAGGACACTAGAGAAAAAATGAGAAGCAGGCGAAGAAGAATAGGAAACCATAGGCGAGTGTCTTCCTTCGTCTTAATGGCAAATAATAGAGAGGAATTTCTATAAATTTATCACATTAGGTCCTCAGGACCTAAAGTCATCCGTCAAGTCGACGAGTGCGACTTGAAACGGAAAACGATAAAACGGAAGAACGAAAAAAGGAAGAAAACAAGGAACGACCGGAACAAATGTCAATACTATATCCCCGGAGGGACCAAAACATTCCATTCCTTCCCATAACAAACAAAGACCATAACGAGGAACATGACCGCCATTTCATCCGCACATTGGACACTATGTATCCACTGTACGGCAGATAAGTTTGTTTCCGCCGCTGTTTGCAATCGATAACAAGAAGTTTCCACTGAAAATGTGAAAACAAAAGGCCACGTGAGAGAAAAAAGGATAAACTGAAAACCTGAAGGAAATCATCCGTTATCTGCACGGATGAACCTGGGAAAATAGACGTGTGAATGTATCAAGGAAAGGGGTATCTTCCTCGAACGCTGCCATCTTTCATCCATCTGGCTTTAAGGCCAACTCACTATCGTTGTATGTACCTGCTGTGGACACCCCTGGCCTGGTTGCGGAGGGGGGGAGTAGGTGATGATACTGCAGCTTCAGGAGTCTATTCTCGTTTTTGCAAATTACTTCGAGTTGTGGGGTTACCATTTTTCAACCAGGCACTTTCGAATTTTCAAATCAATCGGAGTGTGTACGATTAGTTCTGAGTATATGTGTGTGCATACATAGTATCCAAGCTTTTTGGTAGACACTACTCCGATGCATGTTTCCATTCATGAGGTCTGTGAGTTATGGTTCTACATTATACCTCGTGCGATTAGGATGAATGACTTGAAACGAACAGTCTTCCTAGATAGTTATCCGCATCAGCATCATTCATCCGTATGTAGCTAGGACAAGGAATCAGTGTAGAGTGCTAGATCATGATGGGAAGCAAAGTTTCCTGTCTATGGTGCTATTTTTTGTTTTGGTACTCTGCACTTTTCTTCCGAAGATGCTCAATTGCTTAATTTGGCAGCAACTTACTGGGGCTAGAAAGAAATTTTTTGTTTTGGAAAACACACTTGTAGCTAAGGGACAGCTTTGATCTTCTTTGAAACAGGTCCGTCTGGACGTTTTGACAGTTTTGACTATAATGCGCTGGGTTTTGCCCCATCGAAAGGTTGGGTCCGCGTTTTTTTGTTGCTTGATGGTGTCGACGCCCATCGTAGTGTATTGGCACTACATTCGGAAGTAAGTACGCTTACTCTCTCGCTAATCTAGCTCTCTATTGTCTCGTGTGCATACACAATCTTGAATGAAGTCAGTCATCATCTGACCTTCGGTGAAGTGCGTGCGTGCACTGAAGCCTCACTACACAAAAAAAAAAAAAAAAACAAGAGCGGCTCGTGAGCTCTACGAGTTTAAAAGAAGGGAGGAACATAAGCTTCTCAAGAGAAAAAAGAAAGAGCACGAGAAGCGAGCGATTGAAAACATGGAGAGGTGCTCCTGCAAGCACTACCGTTGAAGATTTTATCTACATATAAAACGAATGTCTCAAGGCTATAAAGCCCGAACGGAGGCCTGTAAGTTTGAGAACGGACACCTAGTAGTAGAATCGCAGCCAATGTTGAGAATTTGGAAAAACCACTTCTGCAGACTGAATAACGGCGATGACAGCCAATATACCGCCGTCAGATAGAATGATCCACTTCTTAATGACGAAGATTGTAGAGACCACGACGAAGTTGAGATTGCCATGTCGAAACTCAAGTCGAATAAAGCTGCTGGCGCAGATGGATTGTCCGCTGACGCTGGATGTATTTAAGCAGCATTTCCAACAGCTGCTTAACGAGCATCACCAAGAGAGACTAGTAGGGACCGAGGAAATCCCAACTCCAGCCGCTGAAGTAGTCCTCCCACCCAGTATCGAAGAAGTCGGCACAGCTTTTCAGAAGCTGATGAACAACAGGGCCGCAGGCTCAGATGACTTGCCATCAGAACTCTTTAAGGCTGGCGGCGATGTTCTGGTAGGGAGCATGCACCAGATCATCTGCGTAATTTGGGAAGATGAAAGCATGCCCGACGACTGGAATACCAGCTCTATTTGCCTCAGCCACAAAAAAAGGCGATCCTACCTCTTGCAAGAACTGTAGAGGTATATCCCTGCTCAATGTCGCATACAAGATCCTGTCCGCCGTATTGTGTGGACGTCTAAAGCCAGTGCGGCTTCCGCGCGGCTTTCACACTTCGACGAATCCTGGAAAAGACCTACGAGTTTCGAATCGATACACACCATCTTTTCATCGATTTCAAAGCCGCATACGACAGCATTCATCGTGAAAAACTGTTTGGTGAGATGGCCGAATTCGGGACTGCGGAAAAACTGATCCGTCTGTGTCGCGCTACGCTAAATAATACGCGTGCAGTTCGGTTCTAAGATTTGGGAACTGAAACATGCACCGGATTTCGGCAAGGAGATGCGCTGTCATGTGACTTCTTCAACCTGGTGCTGGAGCAGATAGTGCGACGGGCAGGCGTCAACAGGGAAGGCACTATCTTCTACAAGTCCGTCCAGGATACGCGGATGATATCGACATCATCGCGTGTTCTCGCCGTGGCATCGTGGAAGCATTCACGGCGATTGAATAAGAGGCAAAACGAGTTGGTCTTAAGGTCAATGACGACAAAACGAAGTACATGCTGTCAAGCAAAAACCAATCCGTCGCTCACCACCTGGAACAAAATATAACAATTGACAGCTACAATTTCGAGGTAGTAAAGGAGTTTGTCTACCTCGGGGCAAACGTAAATTCCACAAATGATACCACAGTGGGGATCCGGCATAGAATCGCCCTTGGCAACCTGGCAAGCTATTACTTCGGTTTGCCCAAACAAGTGGGGTCAAAACTCCTCACTCGAAAGACCAAAATCATGCTGTACGGAGCCGAAAGCTGGACGATAAGCAGAACAGCGGAGCTGATTTTGGGTTCTTTCGAGAGAAAAATTCTGCGCCGGATATTTGGTCCTGTCTGTGAGGAAGGTAAATGGAGAAGACATAACTGCGAACTCTTCGAGCTGTACAAAGATGTGGATGTGGTCCGGAAGGCAAAGATCTGTCGACTACACTGGCTCGGCCACATCGAGCGCATGGACATCAACGCTCCAGCTGAGAGGGTCTTCGACTCCGAGCCTCCTGGTTCGAGAAGAAGAGGAAGACCGAACCTCCGGTATAAAGACCAAGTAATCGCGGATGGAGGACGTCTTGGTCTTGATAACTGGAAGCAGCGTGCCCGGGACCGGCAAGGATAGAAGGCAGCTATAGCTCAGGCTCAGATCCTCCATGGATCGCTGGCCTGTTAACTGAACTGAACTGAACCAGCTATCTTTGTCTGGGCATTCCCATGCATTATACTTTCGACTGAGGCTTGGTAATCATATTTCCAATTTCGTCCTCAAGTATGCTGAAGGATTGTCAAGAAATGAAGCAATTCACCCACCTAAGCCCAACTGAAACCATCTGGCTCGGTAAATTGAAAACCTCTATCCCTCATCCCACGAAATTAATTCCAAAATCCGCATCTGCACCTTCGCAGCGATCTAATCAAAATGTAATGAAAACGGAAAGTTGGAAAAATTCCCATAGAACCGAAATGATGGTTCAGTTGAATATACTTCTCCAGATGATGACAAATGACAGGGAAAAAACCTGAGAAAAAAAACAAAACCAATAAAGGATAGATGATGAAAGGAAGAACACGAATTGCATTTCAATTTTGTCCTCATCCTGGCGTCTGTCCATGTATCCCAAAGACCTTGACAAGGAACTAATTAAATTCTAAGGATACAAGCAATTTCAATTTGGTTTTGTTTTCGTTAACCTCGGGTGGCGTGTAATTAAGTTACTCGCCGAAGATACCGGAACTAGGAGATGAAAAGACGTTAGCGCGGCTGGTGACATCCCCATACACATTCGACACACAAGAGTTAACGAGAAGTAATAAAAGTCGAGTAACTACTGTACTACGTAGTACCAGTCATACTAGCAAGGAGAGTAGTATTGCAACAAGCTTCAGTTTCCAGGGAAGACAAACAAATGGAGATAGGAGACGAAAGCGAGGAAGATAAAAGAGAACTGAAGCTTATGAAGCTGTTAATACCTGCAGTGCGAAGACTTGCATGGACATTCCATCAACGAAATTGATTTTGGTAAGGAGCTGCGTCATGCGTCCATGCTACAGACGAACGTTCAGATCTATTCACTCGGGTTTTACTTCTCGGTTGAAGTGGCGATTTATTTCCATTTTTTGTATCCATTTTCAAAGAAAAGTTTGAAGTTGAATGGGAAAAGTTGAGATCTGTTTAATGATGGACTATTGCCTCGCCTTAACGAAACTTTTAAATATATTAAACGGCTGCACCAGAAGGAGTATGTAGTCGAAGGTTAAGTAGTTTTTTGGACTATGGGATGCGGCAAAAGACGTGGTATTTATACATGGAGTGGGGACCGGTGTTGAATTGTTAATCACGAGACATTCGATACTTTTCAACAATAGGAATATGGACATTATGGCACTATCTTCAATTAGTCGGAAGGATGGGACGTGCCCTGCAGTATGAATCCATGATTTTTAGTCAGATTAATCTACAGCCGGGGGAGAAGGGAGCGAACAAACAGAGGAAAGAAATTGATTGCGTTTAACTTGGGAAATGCCAGCTTCGATCTCAGTCCCTGCTCAATCCAAGTTGACACACAGCCACCGCGTTGCCTCCCCTGGATAGCTATACTGGCACCCGCCAGGTAGTGAGCCAATGTGTGCAGCGACCCGACCCCTTGTTCCTGGGGAAAGAGGAACCTGGCCCTCCAGGTTGGGGGTTGCGCTTAGGGCTAACATCCCTATCGCTTAAAACAAAAATTTTGTTCAGAGACAACCAATAGCCTCGGATACGGACGGATTACATGTTGACGACCCCCGCAAACGTCAAAAAGGAAACGAATTTCGGTTCTGCACCTGGAACGTTAGGTCCCTCAACAGACCAGGTGCAGCCGAACAACTGGTCAACTCTTTTGACTGCTATAAGGCAGACATTACCGCGCTCCAAGAAGTGCGATGGGATGGGCCAGGCAAAAAGCGGATGAAAAACTGTGATATATACTACGGAAACTGTTACAGAGAAAGTAAACAACGCTTATTCGGATGCGGATTTGTTGTTCGAGGCAGATTCAGGAAAAAAGTCTTAAGCTTCCAGTAAGTAAGCGAACGCCTCATAACTATCCGCATCAAGGCCAATCTCGGCAATATAAGCTTACTATGTGTCCACGCCCCCAAAGAAGAGAAAGATGACCGACATAAAGACGACTTCTATGATCTCCTAGACAGAACGTATGCGCAATGTCCCAGCTATGACACCAAAATCGTTCTAGGAGATTTCAATGCGAAGCTGGGTAAGGAAGCTATCTTTGAACGGATCATTGGAAAGCACAGCCTACACAACACCACGTCAGAAAACGGACTAAGGCCAGTGGATTTTATGGCGGGACATAATCTGGTAGTAGCAAGTACACGACTCCCACACCTCAACATCCATAAGGGGACCTGGCGGTCTTTCGATAAATCGACAAACCAACCAAATTGATCATAATGCGATCGACGGCAGACACTCCTCCAGCATCCTAGATGACCGAACCTTTCGAGGAGCCAACATCGACTCGGATCATTACTTTGTTGTAGCTAAGGTACGGATGCGAATTTCACGGAATCAACGGAGTCGAGTAAGAACACCAAAATTTAACGTCGGAAAGCTGCAATCGCAGGAGACCGCTAGAAACTTCGCCGATCAAGTCCCCCTCAAGCTCTCTCAAGTCCCGATGCAATCTGCAGAAACCATAGAACAGCAATGGAGCCGTTGTCAAAACGCCATTTGAGAGGCCGCCTCAAATGTACCCGGTTTCGAACCACCACCGTCAAAAAACCCCTGGTTTGATGATGAGTACAGACAGGTCCATGTAGAGAAACAGAATGCATACATGGCCATATTGCATCGAAGGACGAGGGCTGCTCGCGAGCTCTATGAACAGAAAAGGAGGGAGGAGCATGCGCTTCTGAGAAGGAAAAAGAAGGAGCACGAGAAGCGCGAGATCGAGGAGATGGAGAGATATTACGACAGAACCGACGTTCGAAAATTTTACCAGAAATTAAAACGAACATGCCACGGCTAAAAAGCCAGAGCAGAAGCCTGCAGGGATGAGCATGGACAACTAGTAATGGAGTCACAGTCGATGCTGAGATTGTGGAAGTACCACTTCTGCAGACTGTATAACGGCGATGATAGTCGAAATGCCGCCGTCAGGCAGAGCGAACCATTCACAATGGACGAAGTCGAAGGAGAATCCCGTCCACCCGACTTAGACGAGGTTAAGATAGCGATATCGAAACGTAAGTCTTATAAAGCTGCTGGAGCAGACGCACTTTCCGCGGAACTATTTAAAGCAGCTGGCGATGATCTGGTCAGGAACACCAACTCGTCTGTAAGATACGGTCGGAAGAATGCATGCCCGGTGACTGGAATTTCAGCATCGTTTGCCCGGTCCATAAGAAAGAAGACCCCTATGACTGCGCCAATTACAGAGGGATAAGCCTCCTGAACATCGCGTACAAGATCCTCTCTGCCGTACTGTGTAAGTACCTGAAACCGTTCGTGGACAATCTGATAGGTTCCTACCAGTGTGGTTTCAGGCCAGGAAAATCCACGATAGACCAGATATTTACACTACGGCAGATCTTGGAGAAGACCCATGAATTCCAGGTCGACACGCACCATCTTTCCGTCGACTTTAAAGCCGCATATGACAGTGTTTATAGAGACGAGCTATACAGAGCCACGTCATGTTTTAACATTCCTGTCAAACTCGTCAGACTATGCAGGATGACTATGGAGAACTCTCGCTGCTCCATTAAGGTCGGAGGTGAACAAACCGACCCCTTTGATGTTAAAAAAGGTTTTAGACAGGGTAACGCACTGTCATGTGATTTCTTCAACATTATTCTTGAAAAGATCCTGTGGAACTCTGCGGCCAATACAAGAGGTACGATCTACTTCAATTCTACACAACTGCTTGCCAACGCAGATAACATTGACGTTATTGGACGGGCAAAACGAAACTTCAATAAGGCGTTCGCAAGCATTGAAACAGAAGCGGCTAAAGTGAGTCTAAGGGTTAATGGGGACAAGACCAAATATATGCTGTCATCAAAGAAAGACACACAACACCGACGTCTTGGTCAGAACGTCACCTTGACTCGATAGTGACAAGCAGCAACCACATCAGCGCTGAGATAAAACGCAGAATATGTCTTGCCAACCTCTGCTTCTTTGGGCTCAAGGGGCAACTGAGTAGTAGAGCCGTCTATCGAAAAACTAAGGTATCCCTATACAAAACCTTAATCATCCTGCGTGCAATCTTTGGTCCCGTTTGTGTAAACGGAGAGTAGAGGAGAAGATTCAACCAAGAACTGTACGGGCTGTACAGTGGCATCGACCTAGTGAGAGACGTCTGCGGATCCAACGTCTAAGATGGCTGGGCCATGTAGAGCGAATGGACATCCCCGCTCCGGCCCGAAGAGTCTTTGACTCGATTCCCGAGGGACGACGCAGCAGACGACGACCGTCTCTAAGGTGGCGCGCACAGATGGAAAGGGACCTCAACCAACTGGGCGTGCGGCACTGGAAGCAGCTGGCCAAAGATCCTGCCGGCTGGAGAGGCTTATTGGTTGAGGGCCAGGTTCACCCCGAACTGTAGCGCCATCAAAGTAAATAAGTAAGTAAGAGGGTGGTATGGGTTCCAGGTTACTCTGGGATTCCAGGATATGAGATCTGTGGTAAACTCGCCAGAATGGGTTAAGGGGAGAGTTTCTCAGGACCTGAACCCGTTTTAGTTCTACCTGCGTTCACGGTAAATTCCTACATTAACGACTGGGTGTCGTAGATGGAGGGATTACCCGCGATGTCTAAAAAAAATAATCCGCAGCATTCTTCCTGTTAGTAGGACACCTACTTGTGCTATATGTTGCAAGGAGGATGACACAGCAGAGCATTCTCTCTGCGACTGTCCCGCCTTTGCTCGCGCACGGCGGCGCACCCTTGGGAGCGATGTGGTGTGTGCCGTATCTCCTAGCTCTACATCACTGAAGCTCATTCTCATTTTTCTCCTGAAAACGGGGAAAATACCGTAATGTAAGCTATCTGTCTAGTGTACAATGGACCAGTATTTGCGTCTGAGTGCTCCAATAGATAGCAGAGGGCTCCAACAAAAAAAAAAAAAAAAAATCTTTAAATTAGCCATTCATTTCACTTCAAGATAATTCAGCTCTTGACCGAATTAAGAGCCCAACATAATCGTCCAAAATTCCTCGTCACCTTGGTTTTAGTTAACCTTGCATGGTCCACCTTTCTCAGTCACAATGTATGTATGGACATAGATACGAGCAACCTAATTCGAATTTGTGCACTGTCCAGCCAGCCAACAACCCGAAGGCTCTACCATACCTAATGTCGCACAGCCAACCCATTACATATGACATTTAATTTCGTTGCCAACTAAACTGAAACAGCCATCCAGATAAATCTAAATCACTTTGTTTACGGCGTCATTTGTCCTTATGAACGACCAGTTGTCCTTTGCCGGGCACTTCATAAAAATCGATTAAAACTTTTTCAACTACAGCATTCGCTACTGCAAATCTCATTTCGTCCTTTCACTATTCATTATTTGCTGTTCAGAGCTACTTACAAACTCGGTGAGACGCATTCGATGCATATTTTGAAAAAAACGTTTTCTAAACTGAAGTGAATGTGGAAACACGACGACGTGGCCACTAATGTTCGCCTGACATTTCTGGCTCATTACACAATGTGGAGCCTATCGCACAAAGGTTTGATTTTTTTTTTTTTTGAAAGCTATTACCATAGTAAAGGGTAAGGAGGTCCGTCGTCAGTTTAGCATAAGGTCCTGTGGATTTGTTCAAATTAACTTCATTCGCTCGAACCGCATTAGTCGCTCGGATCCGGTTGATGGTAATCTAAAATGATTTTTCGTCGAAATTGCTCGAAAAAATGATGAAATGAGGTTGATGGGATGCTTATCAGATTACCGGGAAATCTGCCTACAGAATTAGATGGATTCACGCGAAGCAGGGGTATGGGATGTGATATTAGCATCATTTGATGGGGAATCCTTTTACGAAAGGTACGAATTAATCGAGGTAATTTGTTACGTTTTTCTAGAACTGCAAATCATTAGCCTCGGTAGGGAGGTCGCCCGAATTGCCCGAAGGTTTAAAAAGAATTTAAATAACCGGGGGCATCGAATGTTCTAAATTTGCTCAATTCAAACTGAAATTGTGTGTAAAGAGATGTATGCTATAGCACATCGGCAGCAGTTAATTGCATCCATCTATTTTCCTGTCAGCTGAGAATGGATACATTCAATGGAAGCTGTGATTAAATAATTTTAATTAGTTCTTAATACTATGTAGTGCATTGGACCATCAGTACAATTAGCACGAGTTGAACAGCTATGCTATGATGTATAGTTCATAAGCCTATGACGGATCACCAGAATGACATCGAACAAGCTTCTACGTAAGATACATGGTTCGAACAAAGGCAATTATATGGATACAATTAGCTAATTAACACCTGCAAGCAGGTGTGAGCAAAATCTCCACATTGGGATGGATCAGGATTTTTTTAAATCGTTTCGAAAAACACGTTTTTTCCATTTGTTTCTGTCTTCACATCAAAAGCTTAATGCAGTTTTAGGTAATAACGCTGAAGCTCGTGGTATGATGACGAGCGTGTGCAGAGAAAGCGAGCGACCGACGAGGCGTATCAGAAGATGCGTTTTGTAAACCATGACTTTGGTCTTTCGAGTGAGTGTGTGGACAAACCAAAGTAGCAGCGGATCTCTACTGTGGTGTCATTTGTGGAATTTACGTCTGCCCCGAGGTAGACAAACTCCTTAACTACCTCGAAATCGTAGCTGTCAATTGTTATATTTTGTCTCAGGTGGTGAGAGACGGATTGGATTTTACTCGATAGCATGTACTTCGTCTTGTCCTCATTGACCTTAAGACCAACTCGTTTCGCCTTTTCTTCAATCGCCGTGAATGCTTCCACAATGCCACGGCGAGAACACGAGATGATGTCGATATCATCTGCGTATCCCAGCAGCTGGACCGATGCCTGCCCGTCGCACTATCTGCTCCAGCACCAGGTGGAAGAAGTCACATGACAGCGCATCTGTATAAGTTTTCCCGGAATCCCTAATTCAGCCATCGCACCAAACAGTTCTTCACGATGAATACAGTCGTATGTGGCCTTGAAATCGATGAAAAGATGGGGTGTATCGATTCGAAACTCGTTGGTCTTTTCCAGGATTTGTCGAGGTGTGAAAATTTAGTCGATTTGCTGGGCCGGAACCGCACTGGTAGTTAGTGCGGTGCAAAATGGCTTTAAACGTTCACACAATACGCTGGACAGAATCTTGTATGCGACATTGAGCAGGGATATACTTTTATAGTTCTTGCAAGAGGTAGGATCGCCTCTTTTGTGGCTGGGGCAAGTAGAGCTGGTATTCCAGTCGTCGGGCATGCTTTCACCTTCCCGAATTCTGCAGATGATCTGGTGCATGCTCCCTACCAGAGCATCGCCGCCAACCATGAAGAGCTCTGATGGCAAGCGATCTGAGCCTGCGGCCTTGTTATTCTTCAGCTTCTGAATAGCTGTGCCGACTTCTTCGATGGTGGGTGGGATGACTACTTCAGCGGCTGGAGTTGGGATTTCCCCGGTCCCTACCAGTCTCTCTTGGTGATGCTGGTTAAACAGCTGCTGGAAATGCTGTTTAAATACATCCACTATTCCCTGCGGGTCGGTGACAAGATTACCTTCGCAGTTTCGAAGAGCCATTTTGGAAGCCTTTTGCTTTCTTGTAAAAGGCTCGTATTTTATGCTTATCCCTAGACTCTTCGGTATCCTTGAGCTGAGAGGCTGCGAAGATTCTTTTCTTTTGTCGCAGTAGTTTTTTCTTCTCCCTTATTCTGGGTCAGTACTCTTCTTGCGCCGTTTGGTACGCCTAGTCGGTTGCTGCCTTTTTCTGCTCACACTCGCCATCATACCACGGGTTTCTTGTCGGGGGTGGTAGGTATTCTAAGGGGGGTTAGGCTACTTCCTGAATGGCTAAGCGGCAATGCAGCCACCTATTATTGGCGATTGTGTTCGACGTAGGCATATCGTAGAGCCTTTCGCTCACCTGCTCCCTGTAGACTCTGGTAACCTCCGGTGTGCTCAGGCGTCCAATGTCGGACCCCCTCCTGGTGGGCTGGTGCAGCTTTCTGACATTGGACAGTCGAGCTCTGAATCTTGCTGCTACGAGGAAGTGGTCAGAGTTGACATTTGCTCCTCTGAATGTTCGCACATCCAGGATGTTTGACGAGTGCCTTGCTTGAATGAGCACATGGTCGATTTGGTTGGTGGTTCGACCGTCCGAAGATCGCCAGGTTACTGTGTGGATTCGCTTAAGAGGGAATGTTGTGCTGCTTATCACCGCTTTACGAGCTGTCGAAGGGTCCAGGGGCAAAAAACGCGAATCTTTTATAAAAAAAAAAAAAACCAAAAAGCCTCGCAGCGGGAATTAAAAACGGCCCCAAGCTCTTCGAAAATGCGAGAACAATCTTGTTTCCATTCCGCAGGGAATAGTAAGTGTTTTCAAGCAACATTTCCAGCGACTGGAAGTGGTAGTGGACGAAAATGTCCCGCTCCAGTCGACGAAGTTGTCCCCCCTCCCATCATTGAAGAAGTAGGCATGGCTACTAAGAAGCTGAAGAACATCAAGTGCGTAGGGAAGGACGAGTGCGCGTCCGATGACTGGGATACCAACTCAAGGCTATCTTACCTCTTGCAAAAAACAACAAAGCTACATATATCCTTGCCAAATGTCGCTTAGTCGATTTGTACTGCATTAGTTGGCACATACTAGAGCGACTTCCGGCGAGGCAAATCGACTATATACCAAATATTCCCGCTGCGGCAAATTCTGGAGGAGACCAGCGAGGTTAAAATCGATATCCAGTACCTTTGTATCGATCTTAAAGCCGCATATGACAGTATTCATCGCTGAGTTTCATTCAACGCGATGACCGAATTCGGGTTCCTAGGAATAGTGATCCGGAAGCACCGTACAGCTTGGCTCCAGAACCTCCGATACTTTTGAAACCTAATGGAAGCGTTAACGGCAATTGAAGATCAGGCGAATCGAGCTGGTCTCCATATCAATGAGGAGAAGACGAAATAAATTCTGTCAACAAAAAACTGGTCCTTCACCCAACACCTAGGACAAAACATAACGATAGGTAGCTATTATTTCGAGGTGGTGAAGAAGTTCACGTACTCGGGGCAAATATATACTCTACGAATGACATAATAGTGTAGATCCGGCGCAGAATCACCCTAGGTAACAGCTGTTACTTCCGCCGTTCTTTCTGTCGGCTCATGCTTAGCGTCTGCCCGGCTCAAAGCACAGGCAGCGCTAAATGTCGATCGATGATTGGGGTATCAGAAATGGGCTGTTGGTCAATCCGCTTAAGGAAAAGGAGAAAAAATACTGATATGACTCAGCTGGTACTAAAGGGCACTTCCATCCCGTTATCCAAAGAGGCTTAGTATCTAGGAGTCATCTTAGATAGCAAGCTTCTCTGGTCAAAGCATGTTGAGCCAAAAACCACCAAAGCGCTGTCAGCTTACTGGCAATGCAAAGGGGTTTTTGGCAAAATATGAGGTTTATCGCCGGCAAAGGTCCTCTGGATCTCATATGCATCGGTTATCTGGTAGAACAGACTATCACGCAAATACGTCGTAGCCTCTTTCGCCAAACTCCCAATAACGGTTTGTCTCAGCTACACGGGGGCTTTCCCCTAGAACGCCGGACGCTGCTTTAGATGCTATGATGAACCTTCCACCTCTTGATATATTTATCAGAGGGTGTGCTCTGAAAGCTACATATGTCTCGTCTGAAGAAAAATGGCTTTTGATACAACTCGCATAGGAATAACAGTGTGCTTGCGCAAGAATTGTCCTGTAACCCCTGTCTCATGGACATGCTTTCTGACGCAAAGACGCCCGTTAACCTACTGCGCCATAATTTCACATTCGAGTTTCCGTGGCTTCATGATTGGCTCTGGCTGGATACTGAACCTGGAAAGGATAGTCTTCGCATTTTCACGGATGGCTCCAGATCTGGGCGGGGGTCCGTCCGGTGCTGGGACCTTCTTTGAGCGCGAAAACATACGACTGTACTTCTCATTAGGAAAATATGCGTCTGTCTTCCAATCAGAGATATACGCAATCCGAATGGCCATGCACTATTATGTGAAGCAAAGGTGGAGGGGGGAAAGCATATGCGTCTGTAGTGACAGCCAAGCTGCACTCAAAGCTGTGTATGCAACCCCTTAACTAGCTCCAAATTAGTGCTTGAACTCAAGTCCTTCTTGAACAGAGTCGGTACACTAAGTTCATTAAGGCTTGTATGGATTCCAGGCCACTCTGCGATCTCAGGAAATGAGATCTCTGATGAACTCGCCAGAGTGGGTTCAGAGGAGAGCTACGCGCGTATTCCCTGATGTCTGCAAGTAATCCGTAGCATTCCTCCTGTCTTTAAGGAGAATCGACTGCAGAAGGCTTATGGGAGTCATTACAGGCCACTACACTTTTGCTTAGCACCTCTGCGTACTTGGCATCAGTGAGACGCCTATCTGTGCTGCATGTTGCGAGGAGAATAATACGGCAGAGCATTTTCTCTGTAACTGTCCCGCGTTTGCGCGCGCACGGTGGCGCACCCTTGGGGCCGACGTGGTATTTGCCAAATCTCTTAGCTCTACATGACTGAAGCTTCTTCTCATTTTTTTCTGGAAAACGGGGAAAATACGGTAGTGTAAGGTGTCTGTCTGGAGCACAATGGACAAGTATTTGCGTCTGAGTACTCCAACAGATAGGAGAAGCCTTCAACAAAAAACAAAAAAAGAAAAAGGTGGTAGTTGTGCGCTTATTATATTTAAAACTGGAGTTGTACAAGATAGTATTTTAGGACCCCTTCTTTACCTGATTTTCACAGCAGACATGCCCACCCCTAGCAGTGAAATGGCCATAATCACAGCCCTCACGGACGACACTGGGCTGCTTAATTCCGTAAAGAAATCACATGTTTTGGAGGTACCTCAACTGGGGTGGAAAAAGGTGTTTCGAAAATTTATTCCCACGCATGCAAAAGTGAATTAATCTTTATGGAAAATATTTCGGAAAACCATTCGACCATTTCTAATTACAAATTTTTTTTTTTTACCTCTCTCAAGACTTCAGTAACAACCCTTGTACAGCGTGTATATCAACGTAGCCTTTGAAAGCCCTAAGACCAATGGGGCAAAGTAATTGAATAAATTAATTAGAATCATTTGCAACATTTGAAAAGCTGTAAAAACGCTCTCGCCCGTACACAACCCCTCCCAAGGCCTTCTGCATGTAACGTCTATACGTGGACCTGTAGTCCTTCAAAAGCAGTAATTACCTTCCCCTTCCAACACTTTAAACGAACAATCCAGAATTTCATCAGCTCATACAACCCACTTAACATGCATCTCTATTTCGACGCTTAAGTATTTCAGTTTTTGCTCGAATTTTAGTATCTAATCCGGCAAAACATGAATTTCATTTCCTCTTCACAAAAAAAAAAAAATTAATTAAATCAATTTATTTCGAAACTGCGCTCAGCGTTTTATGAATCTTCCTATCCTGCCCACTAGTCCGACTCTCGGGTACATACAATGCTCCCGACATGCCAGCTCTCCCAGACCCTGATCAATTGGAGAAATATATCCGACAATTCAGGAAACATCGGAATATATCATGACAGCAGATAAGGCGTGTACAGCAAACGAGTGGGTGTGCACTTCGTGTCCTTGTTCGCGTTCTCTGTTCCTTCACGTTTCATATTTTTTCCCTAAAATTATTCGAAAATTTAATTCAATTCGTTGTCAGCACTCCCTCCAGGGTTTGCCGATTTTTCTTTCAACGTCCTCCTCCCCGAGAAGTCGCCAATTAGGGCGATATGAAAAAAGGAAAACATGAAATGAAAAGTAACAAAAAACGAAAAGGACTTGAAGTACTAAGGATACTATCATCCAGGTATCGTCATCGGTGTTTGGATAATTTCTTCTTCTTCGACGGAAATAAGCTATCAATTGAACTGTGAAACGCCAAGCGGAGTGGCAATAGCAATGATCCGATTCAATTCCTTGGTTGGTGTGTTCGGTGTCTCTAACATTACGGCTGCCCTAGTGTCGAGTTTTTCTTTTTATAACTCAATATCCTTTGTGTAGGGGGGCGGAGGCAACCAATCACGGCAACAAATGTCACAGGTGGTATCGTATCATTTTTCTTATGACTTGTTGACAACACTTTGTTCCATCTGAAGCGTGGTATGGAAATGAAGTTTATTAAAACGAATATATGTCATTTATTGTCGGATAGCGGAAATTAAAAGATTTGTATCTCGTCCTTCAACAATCGACAGAGCAATAGTGGGAGCATTGCCAGCGTGCGATCAGAGACGTTGCCTGGTTTGATGAGCAATGCGGGAAAACCCATGTGGCAACAAAGCAAAAGGCTTACAAAGCCATGCTAGATAGACGGACGAGAGCCGCATGTGAACATTACGAGCAGAAACGGAGAGAGGAACACACGCTGTTAATGAAGAAAAAACCTACTAAGTGCGAGTCGGACTCGCGCACGAAGGATTCCGTACCATCTGTATATATAAAAATGAAAGAGACGTTGTATGTTACCTCATCACATTAAAACGGCTAATCCGTTTGGACCCGTTGTCAACAAGCCTTAGAGAGCGCTGCTTCTGAGGTACTGAGTTTCAAAACGCCACCAACACCAAACCCATGGTTTGACATGAGTTTCGGAGGGCACACACAGCCAGGCAGCGAGCCTATCAAGACGCGCTGCACAGAAGGGCGAGTGGCATAGGCATGCGAAGGTCACGATCGACGAAATGGAGGGATGCTATCGCAAAAATCAGGTTCGAAGGTTTTAGCAACGAATAAAACCAATATGACAAAAACGGAAGCCTTCAGGGACTAAAAAGTGAAACCTAGAACTAGATTCACAGTCGGTGCGCAGAATCTAATAACGGCGATGACCAATTCACAACGGACGATGACAGCAGAGAATTCCGTCCCCCAGACCTAGAGGAAGTTAGGAATGCTTTCTCTGAGCATGAGTCCAACAAAGATGCTGGAGAAGAGGAACTACCTGCCGAGCTTTTTAAGGCAGCTGGAGATGACCTGGTTGGGAGTATGCACCAGCTCCCCTGTAAGATATGGTCAGAGAAATGCATGACCGAGGAATGGCGTCTCAGCATCGTATGCCCGATCTACAAGAAAGGATACCCCTCTGACTGCGCCAACTACAGAGGAATAAGTCTTCTTTTGTGTGAACGCCTGAAGCCTTTGAAAACAAGCTGACAGGTCCTTATCAGTGCGGGTTCAGGTCAAGGAAGTCCACCATGGACCAAATCGTCACACTACGGCAGATCCTGGAAAAGACCAATGAATTTCAAGCCGACACTCACCACCTTTTAGTCGACTTCAAAGCCGCATACGATAGCGTAATAAGAGACGAGCTATTCAACGCTATATCTACCTTTGACATCCCCGCTAAACTCGTCAGACTATGCAGGATGACTTTGGAGAATGCTCGCTGCTCCATCTGAATCGGTGAACACCTTGCCGATAGTTTTGATGTCAAAAAAGGATTTAGGCAGGGCGATGCGCTGTCGTGTGATTTACTCAACATCATATTGGAAATGATTGTGCAAAAATCACTGGCCAATACAAGAGGCACAATCTTTTTCAAATCCTCGCAACTCCTTGCATACGCCGACGACATTGACATAATAGGTAGATTGCAGCGAGATGTCAATGAGGCGCTTGCGAGTTTTGAGATGGAGGTGGCGAAAATTGGTTTGGCAGTAAACGAGGGCAAAACTAAATATATGCTGTCATCAAAGAAGGGCGCTCACCACCACGTTTGTACTGGCAGATATAAGTTCGAGGTAGTTAAGGACTTCGTCTACCTTGGCTCCGCAGTGACCTGGAACAACGACATCAGTTCCGAAATCAACCGCAGAATCACTCATGCCAATCGCTGTTTCTTTGGGCTCAGGAGGCAACTGAGTAATAGAGCCCTCTCCCGAACGACAAAGTTGACTCTATATAAGACCCTTATCATCCCGGTTCTGCTGTACGGCGCAGAAGCATGGAGACAGTCAAAAGCGGATGAGGAGGCTCTTGGTCAGTTCCTGACAAAGATATCTCGGGTGATTTTCGGGCCTATAAACGCAGACGGGGGTCGGAGGAAAAGATTCAACCATGAACTTTACGGGCTGTACAGCGACATGAGTCTAGTCGGGCGTCTACGGAGAGTCTTTGAGCAGAGGACGGCCGCACTTAAGAAGGCGCCCACAGGTCGAAGGGGACCTCAACCAACTGGGTGTGCGGCAATGACAAAGGCTAGCAAACGATTGTGTTAGTTGGAGATGCATGTTGGTTGAGGTCCAGTTTCACCCCGAACTGTAACGCCCGTTAAGAAGAAGAAGAATAGATGTGACGTCCTGCTAGCTGATGTAATGGCAGTTGACGATTTTGAAACATTGTTCGGGCTTTGTTCTTCGCAGTTATGATTTCACTATTTCTAGATTTGACTTAAGGACGTACATACATATGCACGCGTAGCTTTTCATACACCTTGTCAGACTTCCAAAATATTGCTTAGAACAAGAGAGTAAGGAAAAGCCTGGCTTTCACGTTGTATACTATTGAAACTAAAATTCTGAGACAAACGAAATCAGAAAACTGTCTAATGCTATGTCATCGCTTAGCTATGGCAAATGACGTCATTCACAAACATCATCATCAACGACATGAAAATGTGTTGTCCACTAATTACGATCGAATTGCAATTGATTACCTCAACATGCACAACAGACACGAATGCACTGTCTGTCCGCGCCAGAGGGGATAATCACGACTGACAGTGATGTCAACTTCTTGCCATACCACGTTCACAGCGTGACACACTTTGATTACCACTTTCATACCGCCTCTGCCTATCAAATTCGTATTAAAATGCACTCTTTGTTCTAAACGTCATGTTTGCTGATATTAAAGCAATATTGTGTCCCACAACTGTTTCCAAGCGCCTAATGGGAGCAATGAAATGGAAAACTCTACATGTTTCCCATGTCTCATGACATCGCCTTATTTTCCAACTGCAAATAGAGCGACTAAAAATGGATCGGTGTGACTTCGACAGGCTGGCAACCTGAGTATCGACTACTAACTGTCAAACTAGCGACTCCCGACTCCTTTTTATGTATATCTGCGCCCTACTTATTCCACATGACTGCCACCTGACTTCCACTTTCAGTTTCCGCCTTTTCTCTGTTTCCTAGTTTTTTTCGTCCTCAATGGTTTTGTCGGGTTCCTCCTTCCTGTGTTGCCTGAAACATAGATACTTACATATCTAAACATGTGCCTTTTCCGGTGATGGTTTGTTCTAAAAACGAAGAATGTTAATTTCATTATGCACCAGCTCACTTCCTGTGGAACAACTAGACACAATGCACCATGAACAGATTTACGGGACGCGCTAGCCTCGCTTACATATGACTAATCAAAAGCTGCTTATTGGCAATTTTCGTCCTCGTCATCGTCCTCGTACAGGGATACATCCAAGTATCTGTAGAACGTTGAAAATCGTAAACTTATGGTGCAAATACAATTGTATAATGCTGATTCCGATAACTTCATCTCAATGATTGTACAATACCCGTAAAAAGGATATGGACATGAGCGAGGATAGAACCGAACGAGCGTCATTCTGCTCCTTCTCATCTTGTGATAGCTTGTTGGTGAAGGAAAATAACTTAACGGATATGTATCTATTCATGTTGGAAAAAAACTTTTAATCCGTTTTTCAAAATTCATTTCTCCTCCGACCATTAGTAAATGAACAGCATGTACAGGCAACGGTTTTGAGAGCTCTTTTGTTTCGAGAATTTCTTTCAATTTGGAGGGATCTGAATATGTGGGGTATTCGCAGCTCACCATGTGCGCTGAGTGCTAACGAAGTTAATCCAATTGAATTCCTAGTAACGTTCAAGGTCCTCCTAGTGCATGCAGGCTATCATGTCTTTTCGAAAAAAGGGAACGTTGGAAATGGGATTGCAGGAAAACTATGTACTAAACGCGTTACAAGTGATGACAAAATCTTCGATGAGAATAATACGTTTAGGATTAAGTGGAGTTTTCCGACCAGTAAAACACGTTTTCAGAAATGATCCCGTGAAGTATAGTCAGGGGATGGGGGACCGAGCAAACAGAGCAAGGACGTTGATCGCGTTTAACAGGGCAAACGCCAGCTTCGATCTCTGTCCCTGCTCAATCCAAGTTGACACACAGCCTCCATGTGGCCTCCCCTGGATAGCTATACTGGCACACGCCAGGTAATGAATCAATGTGTGCAGCGACCCGAGCCCTTGTTCCTGGGGAAAGAGGAACCTGGTCCTCCTGGTCTGTCGAGGCCAATCTCGACAATATAAGCTTAATATGTGTCCACGCCCCCACAGAGGAGAAAGATGACCGACATAAAGACGACTTCTATGATCTCCTATACAGAACACATGCGTTTCAATGCGAAGCTGAGTGAGGAAGCTATCTTTGAACGAGTCATAGAAAAGCAAAGCCTACACAACACCACGCCAAAAAACACACTACGACTAGTGGACTTTATGGCGGGACATAATCGCGTGGAAGTACACGACTCGCACACCTCAACATCCGTAAGGGGACCTGGCGGTCTTTCGATCAATCGACAATCAATTAAATCGATCACAATGCGATCGACGGCAGACATTCCTCCAGAATCTTAGATGTCCGAACCTTTCAAGGAGCCAACATCCACTCGGATCATTACCTTGTCGCAGCCAAGGTACGGATGCGAATTTCTCGAAATCAACGGAGTCGAGTAAGAACACCAATATTTAACTTGGGAAAGCTGCAATCGCAGGAGACCGCCAGGACCTTCGCCGATCAAGTCTCCCTCAAGCTCTCTCAGGACCCGCTACAATCTGCACAATCCATAGAATAGCAACGGAGTCGTTGTCGGAACGCCATCAGAGAGGCCGCCGCAGATGTACTCGGTTTCCAGCCGCCAACTTCGAGAAACCCCTGGTTTGATGACGAGTGCAGACAGGCCCATGTGGAGAAACTGAATGCATACCTGGCTATACTGCATCGACGGACGAGAGCTGCCTGCTACGTCTATGAACAGAAAAGGAGGGAGGAGCAAGCGCTTCTGAGAAGGAAAAAAAAGAAGCACGAGAAGCGCGAAATCGAGGAGATGGAGAGATGTTATTGCAGGAACGACGTTCGAAAGAGATGCTTCCGCAGGAATGACGCCCGTAAGTTTTACAATAAGGTAAAACGAACATGCCAAGGCTATAAAGCCAGAGCAGAAGCCTGCAGGGTCGAGCACTGACAACTAATAGTGGAGCCGATGCTGAGATTATGAAAAGTTCACATCTGTATAACGGCGATGATAGTCAAAATACCGCCGCCAGGCAGAGCGAATCATTGACAATGGACAAAGACGAAAGAGAATTCCGTCCACCCGACCTAGACGATGTTAAGATAGCGATATCGAAACTTAAGCCTTATAAAGCTGCTTGAGCAGATGGTCTTCCCGCTGAACTATCTAAAGGAGCTGGCGATGAGCAAGTGAGGAACATGCACCACCTCATCTGCAAGATATAGTCGGAAGAATGCATGCCCGACAAATGGAATCTCAGCATCGTTTGCCCGGTCCATAAGAAAGGAGACCCCTATAACTGCGCCAATTACAGAGGGACAAGTCTCCTGAAGATCTCGTACAAGATCCTCTCTGCCGTACTATGTAAGCACCTGAAACCATTCGTGCACAATATGGTAGGTTCCTACCAGTGTGGTTTCAGGACAGGAAAATCCACGATAGACCAAATATTTACACTACGGCAGGTCTTGGAGAAGACCCATGAATTCCAGGTCGATACGCACCATCTTTTTGTCGACTTTAAAGTCCCATATGACAGCGTTTATAGAGACGAGCTATACAGAGCCATGTCGAGTTTTAACATTCCTGCCAAACTCGTCAGACTGTGCAGGATGACTACGGACGATTCCCGCTGCTCCACCCTGTTTTAGACAGGGTGACGCACTGTCATGTGATTTCTTTTACATCATTCTTGAAAATATCGTGCGGGACTCTGCGGCCAATACAAGAGGTACGATCTACTTCAAGTCTACACAATTGCTTGCCAACGCAGATAACATTGACGTTATTGGACGGGCAAAACGAGACTTCAATGAGGCGTTCGCAAGCGTTGAAGCAGAAGCGGCTAGAGTGGGTCTACGGGTAAATAGGGACAACACCAAATATATGCTGTCATCAAAAAAAAAAAAAAAAAGACGCGCAACACCGACGTCTTGGTCAGAACATCACCTTCGGCAGCTATATTTTTGAAGTAGTCAAGGAGTTTGTCTACCTTGGCTCAATAGTGACAGGCAGCTACGCTGAGATAAAACGCTGAGATAAAACGCAGAATAACTCTTTCCAACCGCTGATTCTTTGGGCTCAAGAGGCAACTGGGTTGTAGAACCCTCTCTCGAAAAACGAAGGTATCCCTCCACAAAACCTTAATCATCCCGGTCCTCCTCTAAGGCGCTGAGGCTTGGACGTTATCAAGAGCGGATGAAGAGGCTTTTTGGCGTTTCGAGAGAGAAATTCTGCGTGCAATCTTTGGTACCGTTTGAGTACAACCAAAAACTGTATGGGCTATACAGCCACATCGGCCTTGCTAGACGTCTACGGGTTCAACGTCTAAGATGGCTGGGCCATGAAGAGCCAATAAACATCGCCGCTCCGGCCCGAAGAGGCTTCGACTCCAACCCCGAGGGACGACGCCGCAAAGGACGACCGCATCTAAGGTGGCGCGCACAGGTGGAAAGGAGACCTCAACCAACGGAGCGTGCGGCACTGGAAGCAGCTGGCCAAAGATCGTGTCGGCTGGAGGGGCTTGTTGGTTGAGGCCCTGGTTCACCCCGAACTGTAGCGCCATCTAAGTAAGTAAGTACTAGCATTCGTCTTCAATCCATCGATTGACTTCAACATATGACGCATTTTGGAGAGCAGGGTTAGCAACAACCGGCACGGATGCGTTGAATCCTTAAAATGTGCACTTGCCCGCGAACAAACTTCCGTAGAGTTGTCAGTCGCGACTCATGCAATTCTTCGCTGACATTTTTAAAGAAAATGAAAACAACAATTTTCAGTATTTTTGAAGTTAAATGCATTTTCCAATGTTGCGATTCATTTGAAATACCCTGTGCATTCGTAGAGGACTTCTAACCTCCACTTATGTAGCAAATTGTTTTTTAACTGGCGGTTTATTGTCCTCTGCCATTGCCATGCAATTTTTCTTCCCCAAAACCTGTCCTTCTGTCCCCTTTTTCAGCTCCTTATGCCATCTGCAGTTCATTCGGTTGCCATAAGGCGCCAGAGCATACTCCGGTAGTGACACATTTGTTTTTCTCTCACATCCTTTTTGCGCCATCAGCATACTTCTGCTCGTAATTGTCCACTTATTTCGTGGACTCACTTCGCTGGTCAGCACTTTTAACAGTTTTAGTCCACTCAACACTGCCATGCAGCAAAGTGCCGGAATTACTAAGAAATGGACTTCGATTCAAAGCTGAATATTCCGTCACGAAATTGTACTTTTGCTCGCCCAGCGGCACGAATCACAGATCCGTGTCCCGGAAAATGTAAAATATTTTCATTTTCGTCTTCTATGAAACCTGCACGCAGTGCAGCTGCAGTTGTTCTCATGGCATTGTTCCGGTCAAGTGGATTCGAATGTTTCCCAAATATTCGATTAAACAGTTCTCCATTTGTACTTTGTAGAGGAACCCACAACTTGGCCATTGTACATAGATATGTTTGTGTACGTTTGTTTGACCATGGAACTGATTGATGTTCGACGAGTTGGACACCATCAAGAAGTTTCGATTTCATGGAGAGAATACAAATGTGAAAATCAGTCCCTTTCATCCCGGATCCCGAAGTAGGTTGGTCAACATTGTGAAGTGGTGTTGCGAAATATTGAATGGATTTTTGTCCAGCAGGTGTAACTTGCTCCACCACTCGGCGGGTGGTTGATCTGGTATTCAATATAACATAACTGCAGGGGAAGCAGAAGGATAGTTTCGTAACTCATCTTGGGGCGGAAATTCAATTACAATGTAAACTTTGATTACATGTATCTACACGAGTTGTAATTGCACTTGTATGGTGGATGCTTGATATCGCTGAAGAGGATAAGGTTCGTAGCATTGGTCTGAAGATAGTAAGGAGTAACTGGCTTTTGATATGCGCGTACGAAATGCCCATTTAGTATACTACTGTACCCCAAAAGTAGGGCTTCATTGGGGAAATGCTTTTATTTTTAAGTTGGTAGGACTGTGCCAAGTTTCCCATCAAAATATTGGTTAGTGATTGAGATACGCTTCGTTCTATGAGCTGCAAAAAATCAATTTTTCGTTATTTATGCGTAAATTTGTTGAGCAAGGAGCGTCCCGGACAACCATCAACCATCAACCGATGAAGATCACGTCCAAAAAAGCAAAGATTTTGTACTTGCAAACCATCGGTCATCGGAATAATGAGTGAAGACGGACAGCTAGGAGTAGGGTTACAGCCGATTCTGAGAATATGTAAAGGACGCTTCTGTAGACTGTTTAACGGCGATGAAAGATCTAATACCGCTGTCGGCTGGAATGATCCATTCGCAACGGAAGAAGATGCAAGAGAATTTCGTCCACCCGACCTAGATGAAATTAAGCTGATAATTTCGGAGTTTAAGGCTTATAAAGCCATGGGCGCAGACGACCTGTCTGCCGAGCTATTTAAAGCGGCTGGATATGATCTAGTAGGGCGCACGCACCAGCTCATCTGTTAAATATTGTTGGAGGAAAGCATGCCCGACGAATGGAATCTCAGCAACATTTGCCCAGTCCACAAGAAAGGAGACCACTATAATCCCTATAAGTCTCCTTAAAATCGCATACAAAAACTGCGTTGCCGTACTGTGTGAACGCCTGAAACCCTTTGTGGATAATCTGATAGGTTCCTATCAGTGTGGTTTCAGGCCAGGTAAGTCCACAATAGACCAGATATTCACACCGCGGCAGACCTTGGAGAATACCCAAGAATACTAAATCGACACCTTTCCGTCGATTTCAAGGCCGCGTATGACAGTGTGTATAGAGACGAGCTATACAGCGCCATGTCTAATTTTGACATCCCTGCCAAACTCGTCAAATTCTGCAGAACTCTCGCTGCTCCATTAAGGTCGGTAACGAATTAACTGAGACCTTTGATATTAAAAAAGGATTTAGACAAGGTGACGCACTGTCATGTAATATCTTCAACATCGTCCTCGAAAAGGACATACGGAACTCACTGGCCAACACAGGAGGTACGATATATTTCAAGTCTGCACGACTACTTGCGTACGCGGATGACATTGACGTAATTGAACGAACCAGCGGGATGTCAATGTTACATTCGAAAGCATAGAAGCAGAAGCGGCTAAAATGAGTCTTCCAGTTAACGAGGGTATAACGAAATATGTATATGCTGTCAATCAAAAAAGAAGCGCAACACCAACGTCTCGGCCAGTACGTCGCAATGGGCAGCCTCAGATTCGAAGTGGTCAAGGTCTTCGTCTACCTTGGCTCGCTAGTGACCAGCGACATTAACACCAGCACTGAGATCAAACGCAGATCTACTATAGCCAACCGCTGCTTCTTTGGGCTCAAGATGCAATTGAGAAGTTAAGCCCTCTCTCGGAAAACTAAGGTATCCCTCTACAAAAACTTAATCATCCTGGACCTCCTCTACCTTGGCAGTTTCGAGAGGAAAATTCTGCGTTCAATCTATGGTCCAGTTTGCATAAACGGGGAGTGAAGAAGAAGATACATCGTCGAACTATATGGGCTGTACAGCCACATGGGCCTAGTTCGAGGCCTGCGGATCCAACGTCTAAGATGGGTAGGCCATGTAGAGCGAATGGAAAATACAGCTCCGGCTCAAAGAGTTATCGAGTTCAAGGTCGAGGGACGACGATGTAGCAGAGGACGACCGAATCCAAGGTGGCGCACACAGGTGAACTGGGGGTGCGTCGGTGGAAACAACTGGCAGAAGACCGTGACGGCCGAAGACGCTTGTTGATTGAGTTCCAGGTTCACATAGGATTGTAGGGCCACCTAAGCAAGACAGTATGTAAGCAAATGGCGCCCGACAGGGACCTAGGTAGACAGGTACATACATAGGTAGGTTCGTAGCCTCCCCAAAATAGAGAAGAATACACATAGGCCAGAGAGTCCCGTTGTGCAGCTACGAGGTGGGTTTATCCCCCTATTCATGGAACCAGTTAGTGCTTCTTAAAAAGTTAAGAAGGTCAGATATCCCTACTTGCTGAAAATCTGTCAAGTATGTTAAGGACGTAAGATCCTAGCTATCGTTTCCTGATTGTGCAGAATGCCTGGCAGGCGCAGATAAGGTGGTGAATGGATTCGACCTCCTCTCTCGGAACTGTCCCTAGTTTTGCACGTGACTGCCAATAAGGCAGTGACCGGTGATGACACCAATGATTTTATAGATGTCAGATCTTTTTAGGGAAATTATACTCCTTGTACGTTGACTGTCGAGCCGGAGCCAGATTTGCATGGTGACGAAGCAGGTGTGTCCCTGGGCCCATCTCCGGTTCGTCTCAGCCCTGGCGAAATTTTGAGAATATGTTTAATGGTTGCAAGGGGTATTCCCTCACATGGCTTGATTGATTGTTGCGTCATTGCTCTCGTTATCTGGGATGTCGCTGTGTCCTGGTACCCAAAAAAGTTGTATGGTAAACTGTTCGGCCATCTCGTTAAGAGGTAGGCGACAGTCGAGGCTAGTTTTTGAGGCATACACATAAGACTCCAGCGACTTTAAGGCTGCTTGACTATCCGCGAGAATTCGGTTATTCGTATTGGCTATCACGTTCCACTTCAGCCAAGACAGAGAGGGCATGGGCTCGGACATACAGGGTAAAGTTGTTGATCGCTCTCAACCTGGCGAGATGCCAGCAATAATTCCTGTTTAAATGCCCGGGTCAAGTTGACATACGGCCTCCTCGCGGCGCCCTCTGGATAGCCTCTTCAACAACCGTTGGGAGGTGAACAAAAGTATGCAGTGACAAAACCCCGACCAGAATGGTGGTTGTGTGGCGGGCTAACAATCCGCCCACAAAAAAAAAGATAAGTTATGAATGAGCAAGAACGCACAAAAAGGAACACGATTTGCGAGTATGCTTCTGGAACGTCAGAACCCTGTACACTCCCGGAGCTGCTCATAAACTAGAAGGAATCCTCACGCAGTACAAGGCGAATATTACTGCGGTCCAGGAAATACGCTGGATAGGAAACGGTATGATTAGGAAGAAAAATTGCGACATTTATTACAGCTGTCACAAAAGGTTGCACTTACTGGGATGCGGATTTGTCGTGGGAAAGCGGTTAAGGTCGAAGGTCATCGACTTTAAACCTATAAGTGATCGCCTGGCTGTGATCCGCATCAGAGGCAGATTTTATAACATCAGCCTTATATGTGCACACGCCCCTACCGACGAGGCTGAATACCCTATCAAGGAGGACATCTATGACCGCCTGGACAACGCCTACGGAGCTTGTCCGGAGTACGATGTAAAAATAGTGCTCGGGGACTTCAACGCCAAAATCGGTAAGGAGAACACCCTTGGCGGAGTGATCGGAAAGCACAGCCTCCACGATACAACAACAGATAACGGCTTCCGACTCGCTGACTTTGCGACAGCTCGTAATACGGTGATAAGTGGCACAAGATTCCCTCGCAAGCGAATCCACACAGCAACCTGGCGATCTCCGGACAGTCGAACCGCCAACCAAATCGACCATGTGCTCATTGACGCTAGGCACTCGTCAAACATCCTGGATGTGCGAACATTCAGAGGGACAATTGTCGACTCTGATCACTTCCTCGTAGCAGCAAGATTCACAGCTCGACTGTCCAATGTCAGAATGCTGCACCAGCCCATCAGGAGGAGGTTCGACATTGGGCGCCTGAGCACACCGGAGGTTGCCAGAGTCTACAGGGAGCAGCTGAGCGAAAGACTCTACGGTATGCCTACGTCGAACACAAATGCCAATAATATGTGGCTGCATTGCCGCTCAGCCATTCAGGAAGTAGCCGAAACCACCTTAGGATACCTACCACCCCCGACAAGAAACCAGTGGTATGATGCAAGAAGAGTACCGAGTCAGAAGAAGGGAGGAGAAAAAACTACTGCGACAAAAGAAAAGAATCTTCGCAGCCTCCCAGTTCAAGGATATCGTAGAGTCTGGGCATTAACATAAAATACGAGCCATTTACAAGAAAGCCAAAGGCCTTGCAGGAGGCTTCAAAAAGGGCACCCTGCCTCTTCGAAACTGCTAGGGTAATCTTGTCACCGACCCGCAGGGAATAGTGGATGTATTTAAGCAGCACTTCAAGCAGCTGCTTAACGAGCATGATCAAGAGAGAGTGGTAGGGACCGAGGAGATCCCAACTCCAGCCGCTGAATTAGTCCTCCCACCCAGCATCGAAGAAGTCGGCAGAGCTATTCAGAAGCTGAAGAACAACAAGGCCGCAGGCTCAGATGGCTTGCCATCAAGCATGCCCGACGACTGGAATACCAGCTCTATATGCCCCATCCACAAAAAAGGCGATCCTACCTCTTGCAAGAACTATAGAGGTATATCCCTGCTCAATGTCGCATACAAGATCCAGTCCAGCGTATTGTGTGAACGTCTAAAACCATTTTGTACCGCACTAATCGGCAGCTACCAGTACGGCTTCCGGCCCGGCAAATCAACTATAGACCAAATTTTCACACTTCGACAAATCCTGGAAAAGACCAACGAGTTTCGAATCGATACACACCATCTTTTCATCGATTTCAAAGCCGCATACGACTGCATTCACGGTGAAGAACTGTTTGGTGCGATGGCCGAATTCGGGATCCCGGTAAAACTGATCCAGTTGTGGCGCGCCACGCTAAAAAACTCGCGATGCACCGTGCAATTCGCTTCTAGGACTTCGGAACCATTCGAAACATGCACCGGATTTCGGCAAGGAGATGCGCTGTCATGTGACTTCTCCAACCTGGTGCTGGAGCAGATAGTGCGACGGGCAGGCGTCAACAGGATATTTGCTCCTGTCTGTGAGGAAGGTGAATGGAGAAGAATACACAACTGCGAACTCTACGAGCTGTACCAAGATGTGGATGTAGTCTGGAAGGCAAGGATCCGTCGACTACACTGGCTCGGCCACATCGAGCGCATGCACATCAACGCTCCAGCTAAGAGGGTCTTCGACTCCGAGCCTCCTGGTTCGAGAAGAAGAGGAAGACCGAACCTCCGGTATAAAGACCAAGTAATCGCGGATGTAAGACATCTTGGTCTTGACAGCTAGAAGCAGAGTGCCCGGGACCGTCAAGGATGGAAGGCAGCTATAGCTCAGGCTCAGATCCTCCATGGATCGCTAGCCTCATAAGTAAGTAAGCAAGACAGAGCCTCATCTATTGCCAACAGCTCCGACTGAAGGGGGACCTAGCGCCTTATAAAAAACTAAGAGAACAAAAGGGAACTTCATAATCAAATTACAAAACACGTTTAAACCTTTAGGCAATCAAAATCCTTGATAGACACGCTCGTAATCCTCAACCGACAGGGTGCCTTTTCACTTTTGTGTTTTCCATCTCTGGTCCCTACAAAGTTGCTTGTTTACCCGTAAATTAAACACAAAAAAATGAGAAACATCAGATCCTACTTAACACCATGCCCGGCACGCCTTGAGAACCTTCCTTCAAAGGGAAAAATAAAACAAAAGAAGACGAAAAATAGCAAAAGCGAAAAAGCTCGTAATGGAACCCGTCTCCGACAAGGCCTTCGGTGCCTTGTTTTTGTTTCTAACTTTGTTTATTGTTTTCGGTGTTGTCTTATTCGCTTGCCGGTGATGAACAATTTTTTTTTTAGTATGTCCTACACACACACATACTCCCGATTAATTTGACTTTAGCACTTTGGCTATACCTTCATTCCCATGCCCATCTTCAACACAAAGACAGGACTTAGGACGAGACGAGACGAGACGACACAATTCTCGGCCATTGTTTACACGCGCGTGTGTGTGTGGGATAACTTTCTGCGTTGACATCCTTCCTGTCGCACGGTGCCCCCGTTTGGCGACACAAAAAGTCTTATTATTGTAGTGCTTGTCACTCCACAATGCGTTGCGTTTATGCCTTCGAGTGGCACGACCAAAGGAAAGATCCTTCGGCTGTTATTGCCCTACAAACGGTTTTACTCTTTCGAATATTATTTCATTTCATTTTGTTGTCCTCGAAACCCACTCTTCTTAAATGAAATCTAAACACATCCTGCGAAGACGAAGTGCTCGTTCATGCTCCTTGTTTCATTGTTGTGTCGTTTCACTTCTGTGTCTGTGATGGTGCTTTGTTGCATTGTGTCGGGGGCGAGTTTTAATGGAAAAGTTGATTACGAAATAAAACTCGTACTCGCATATCGTGTACGAAGGATGTCTACCCACTGTATATAGGGTAAACTTTGTCAATTAATTCCAAAATCGTATGCATAATAAGGCATTTGAAATCCAGCTGTCACCGTCACTGAAGGTCATACATACAAGGTTGACACTCCCGAGATGCACGTTCGTGTGACCTGTGTCTACTCCACTGAGTGACACCAAGACGACGACGCACTTAGTCGGCATATGGAAATGAATCAACAAGCAAATTCCATTATCGATACTCCTGTCACTGTGATCTGACATTGACAAATCTATGTATCCAAATATTGAGACAAAGATACTGATTACGCCTAGACGACGAATAATTGAACAATCTCCACCCAAGACGTTCGACAAAATCCCCGAAGCACCATGATGCGAATAAGAATTGATGGAACTCGTACATATGACACGTCACTTTAGCCAGATGCGACTTAATTAATGTGCCAATGTGGAATCTGAGCTTCAGTTTACACTACATAGTAATTAGGAATTCCTAATTTGCTCCATCTGCAACTGTGTGAGATCGTCTACCGTCTGCCGCCTCCCACTGCGCTCATTGTACTGAATCACCTCCCGACTGGCAGGTTGTTGACGATGGTGTTCGCCTTAATGTGTAATGAGCGTAGGCAATCACCAGAAATTACACGGCATCAAGGTGAAAGTGTGTAAGGGTGAGTTTAAATAATTATGCTTACCCTTAAAAAACAGTAAAAAAAAAAATTAGATTTCCTCGCGCTACTCTAACGACAGATGCGTGTGGTGTTCCTCGCGAAAAGGACGTGCTCAACGCGCAACGCTCTCCAGCGAACGGCAAGGCGCCAAGATTAATGGGCACACGGGAAGTCTTCACACATCCCCCTTGCTTTGGCCCGTGACGAGAAGGTAACTGCGGGAAATAATGATTACAATTAAATTAATAATAGAACAGAGTGGAGGCGGCTCCTTTCGGCTTTGGCATTGAAACAGTGTGGAAATGGCAGTGGAAACTGGTTAAAATGTTAAGTGCGGTGATAATGGCGTTTGTGGAGGGACAGATAAGGAAGTGATTTGCATTTAACGATTTAGTGCAGAATGCAATCTCTGTTGTTGTAAGGACGATTTGAAGGAACTGAGAACTCTAACTTTACTGAAAGGAACAGGTGAGGTTTCGCTTATGGTATTTTGATTTTACTTTTTAGATTCGTATACTTATCCGGTCCATACAAACGGCTTTAATCCAACTACAACCAACGTGAATATTCGGTCGGTTCCTCTCGAATCCTATCTAGGACAACCACCCCTGGGGAGTAGTGAACGAACAACTACGACCCAAACCATTTGCACTACGTAAAAGGACAACCTATACGGATGGAATGTTTGGAACTACTGAAATGCCTGCTAATTTTTTCATGAGAAAGTCTGCCTTATCCTCAGTGCGTAGGATTTTATGTAAGAGATGTGGAAGTGGATAATATACGACTTTGCTTTGAAGACTTCGGTTCTCTGTGGATGATTTCCCTCGGCTTATGCATATGTGAAGACTTTGTGATTTATCGTGAGATTATCTTGCGAATTTCAAATAATTCTTGAGTTCCAAGGTAAAAAGGATTTTTTCACCATAGGATATTTCAGTTGCACCACCTACCAGAGTTGGGAAGTTCAAGGTGTTCTTCATAGAGATATACAATCTAGTGCCAAATGTCTTGGCCTCATACTGGACGAGAAATTAACCTGGAAAGAAAATATTACCGGACGAACAAGAAGCCCTCATGGCGAAGCATCAATCTTGGGTCGATGGACCATCTCGAGACTCAAGACCGAAATGGAATATATCAGAGGGCATGGCTCGGATAAACAGGGCAAAAATGTTGATCGCTCTCAACCTCGCGAGATGCCAGCAACGATCCCTGTTTAAATGCCCGGGTCAAGTTGACATACGGCCTCCTCGCGGCGCCGTCCGGATAGCCTCTTCTACAACCGTTGGGAGGTGAACAAACGTATGCAGCGACAAAACCCCGGTTGTACGGCGGGCTAACAATCCGCCCACGTAAAAAAACCCAAAAGTTATGAATGAGCAAGATGCCTCGGATACACGGACGGATACTCGACGACGACAACGCACGAGAAAGGAACACGATTTGCGAGTATGCTCCTGCAATGTCAGAACCCTGTACACTCCTGGAGCTGCTCATAAACTAGAAAGAACCCTCACGCAGTATAAAGCGGATATGACTGCGGTCCACGAAATGAGCTGGTTAGGACACGGTATGATGAGGAAGAAAAATTGCGACATTTATTACAGCTGCCACATAAGATTGCACTTACTGGGATGCGGATTTGTCGTGGGAAAGCGGCTAAGGTCGAAGGTCATCGGCCTTAAACCTAAAAGTGATCGCCTGACTGTGATCCGCATCAAAGGCAGATTTTATAACATCAACCTTATATGTGCACACGCCCCTCCCGAAGAGGCTGAAGACCCTATCAAGGAGGACTTCTACGACCTCCTGGACAACGCCTACGGAGCATGTCCAGAGTACGACGATAAAATCGCACACGGGGACCTCAACGCCAAAATCGGTAAGGAGAACACCCTTGGCAGAGTGGTCGGAAAGCACAGCCTCCACGATACAACAACAGATAACGGCTTCCGACCGACGGACTTTGCGACAGCTCGTAATACGGTGATAAGTAGCATAAGATTTCCTCGTAAGCGAATCCACACAGCAATCTGACGATCTCCGGACGGTCGAACCGCCAACCAAATCGACGATGTGCTCATTGGCGCAAGGCGCTCATCAAACATCCTGGATGTGCGAACATTCAGAGGGGCAAATGCCGACTCTGATCACTTCCTCGTAGCAGCAAGATTCAGAGCTCGACTGTCCAATGTCAGAAAGCTGCACCAGCCCATCAGGAGGAGGTTCGACATTGGGCGCCTGAGCACACCGTAGGTTGCCAGAGTCTACAGAGAGCAGCTGAGCGAAAGACTCTACGATATGCCTACGTCGAACACAAATGCCAATAATATGTGGCTGCATTGCCGCTCAGCCATTCAGGAAGTAGCCGAAACCACCTTAGGATACCTACCACCCCTGACAAGAATCCCGTGGTATGATGGCGAGTGTGAGCAGAAAAAGGCAGCAACCGACGAGGCGTATCAAAAGGCGCTGCAGAGGGAAACCAGGGCAGCGCAAGGAGAGTACCGAGCCAGAAGAAGGGAGGAGAAAAAACTACTGCGACAAAGAAAAGAATCTACGCAGCCTTCCAGCTCAAGGATATCGAGGAGTCTAGGGATAAGCATAAAACACGAGCCTTTTACAAGAAAGCCAAAGGCCCTGCAGGAGGCTTCTAAAAGGGCACCCAGGCTCTTCGAAACTTCGAGGGTAATCTTGTCACCGACCCGCAGGGAATAGTGGATTTATTTAGCTGCTTAACGAGCATGACCAAAAGAGGGTGGTAGGGACCGAGGAAATCCCAACTCCAGCCCCTGAAGTAGTCCTCCCACCCAGCATCGAAGAAGTCGGCACAGCTATACAGAAGCTGAAGAACAACAAGGCCGCAGGCTCTGATGGCTTACCATCAGAGCTCTTCAAGGCAGGCGGCGATGTTCTGGTAGGGAGCATGCATCAGATCATCTGCAGAATTTGGGAAGGTGAAAGCATGCCCGACGGCTGGAATACCAGCTCTATTTGCCCCATCAAACAAATCGCCCTGCTCAATGTCGCATACAAGATCCTGTCCAGCGTATTGTGTGAACGTCTAAAACCATTTTGCACCGCACTAATCGGCAGCTACCAGTGCGGCTTCCGGCCCGGCAAATCAACTATAGACCAAATTTTCACACTCCGACAGATCCTGGAAATTACCAACGAGTTTTGAATCGATACACACCATCTTTTCATGGATTTCAAAGCCGCATACGACAGCGTTCATCGTGAAGAACTGTTTGGTGCGATGGCCGAATTCGGGATCACGGGAAAACTGGTCCAGTTGTGTCTCGCTTCTCTAAAAAATACGCCATGCAACGTGCAACTCGGTTCTAGGACTTCGGAACCGTTTGAAACATGTACCGGATTTCGGAAAGGAGGTGCGCTGTCATGTGCCTTCTTCAACCTGGTGCTGAAGTAGATAGTGCGACGGGCACGTGTCAACAGGGAAGGCATATAATATGTATCGACATCATCGAGTGTTCTCGCTGTGACATTGTGGAAGCATCTACGGCGATTGAAAAACAGGCAAAACGAGTTGGTCTTAAGGTCAATGACGACAAAACGAAGTACGTGCTGTCAAGCAAAAACCAATCCGTCGCTCACCACCTGGGACAAAATATAACAATTCTGGGGGCGCAACAGTCCGGGGTGAACCTGGGCCTCAACCAACATGCCCCTCCATCTAGCACGATCTTTCGCTAGCCTTTTCCATTGCCGCACACCCAGTTGGCTGAGATCCCCTTCCACCTGTGTGCGCCATCTTAAGTGCGGCCGTCCTCTGCTTCTTCGTCCCTAGGGGTTGGATTCAAAGACTCTCCGGGCTGGAGCTGTGGTGTCCATTCGCTCTCCATGGCCCAGCCATCTTAGGCGATGAATCCGTAGACACCTAACTAGGCTCATGTCGCTGTACAGCCCGTAAAGTTCGTGGTTGAATCTTCTCCTCCATCCCCCGTCTGCGTTTGTAGGCCCAAAAATCACGCGCAAAATCTTTCTCTCGAACCGACCAAGGGCCTCCTCATCCGGTTTTGATAGTGTCCGTGCTTCACCGCCGTACAACAGGACCGGGATGATAAGGGTCTTATATAGAGTCAACTTTGTCGTTTGGGAGAGGGCTCTATTACTCAGTTACAAACAGCAATTGGCAAGAGTGATTATGCGTTTGATTTCGGAACTGATGTCGTTGTTCCAGGTCACTGCGGAGCGAAGGTAGACGAAGTCCTTAACTACCTCGAACTTATATCTGCCAATACAAACGTTCTGGCCAATACGTCGGTGATGAGTGTCCTTCTTTGATGACAGCATATATCTAGTTTTGCCCTCGTTTACCGTCAAACCAATTTTCGCCGCCTCCATCTCAATACTCGCAAACGCCTCGTTGACATCTCGCTGCGATCTACCTATTATGTCAATGTCGTCGGCGTATGCAAGGAGTTGCGAGGATTTGAAAAATATTGTGCCTCTTGTATTGGCCAGTGATTTTTGCACAATCATTTCCAATATGATGTTGAAGAAATCACACGACAGCGCATCGCCCTGCCCAAATCCTTTTTTGACATCAAAACTATCCATAAGGTGTTCACCGATTCGGATGGAGCAGCGAGCATTCTCCTAATTCATCCTTCATAGTCTGACGAATTTAGCAGGCATGTCAAAGCTAGACATAGCGTTGAAAGCTCGTCTCTAATTGCGCTGTCATATGCGGCTTTGAAGTCGACAAATAGGTGGTGAGTGTCGACTTTAAATTCATTGGTTTTTTCCAGGATCTGCCGTAGTGAGATTTGGTCGATGGTTGACTTCCCTGGCCTGAGTCCGCACTGATAAGGACCTATCAGCTTATTTACAAAAGGTTTCAGGCGTTCACACAAAACGGCAGAGAAGATTTCGTAGGCGATGTTAAGGAGACTTATTCCTCTATAGTTGGGGCAATCATATGGGTCTCCTTTCTTGTGAATCGGGCATTGTATGATACGACTCCATTCCTCTGGCATGATTTCCTCTGACCATATCTTACAGATGAGCTGGTGCATGCTCCTAACCAGGTCATCCCCAGCTGCCTTGAAGAGCTCAGCAGATAGTCCGTCTACGCCAGCAGCTTTATTCGACTTGAGCTTCGATATGGCAATCTTAGCTTCGTCGGGGACAGGACTCTGCGGCCTCCGACGATTAGAAATGGATCATTCTGCCTGACAGCGGTATATTGACTAACACCGCCGTTATACAGTCTGCAGAAGTGTTTTTTCCATATTCTCAGCATCGACTGCGGTTCTACTACTAGGTGTCCGTTCTCATCCCTGCAGGCTTCCGTTCTGGCTTTATAACCTTGGCATGTTCGCTTTATCTGTTGATAAAACTTTCGAACGTCACGCCCCGCAGTAACACTTCTCCAAATCCTCAATCGCGCGCTTCTCGTGCTCTTTCTTCTTTCTTCTAAGATGCTTATGCTCCTTCCTTCATTTTAACTCGTAGAGCTCACGAGCTGCTCTTGTTCTTTTATGCAGCGAGGCTTTACATGCATCCTGCTTCGCTGTGTGAATCCTCCTGCACTCGTCATCGAACCAGGTATTTCTTCGTGGTGGAGCCTTGAAACTCAAAACTTCGGATACAGAGCTTTTCAGGGCTTGTTTGCAAACGCTCCACTGCTGTTCTATTGACAGCGTGGAGGATTGAGGTGCTGATCAACTACACCGATCCATTTAAAGAGAAAGCCCTCAAATGTAGGCATAAGGCCAGGCGATGAGAGTTTACTTGCCACCGTTACCAAAAATTAGACAGAAATCTTATAAATTTCCCAAACCTGTCAGTCAGTCACTTAAATCTGTCCCTCAGCCTACAATGTGAAATAAATTACTTGTTTCCATTCATTACCAGTTTACGGCTTTAATTTTTTATCTCCACCTCTTAGCAGTACAGTGTCAGGGCCACATCTTACTCGTTAAAGAAAAAAAAAAAAAAAAAACAAAAGGAATCGAAAGAGAAAATTCAAACCCAAATATTTACAACGCGCTGTCAAAGGAGGTAATAAATTTGGATTCATCCCGACAGCATCAGTTTCCTATAAATCATGGGACAAAAGAGACAAGCAAAAACCGCCAAGCGCCCAGGTACCGCGGCCTCCATTCTGATATACTGATATTCCAAGCACTTTTGCCTATACAAAGAGGTCGTAGAAAAACAAAACACCCTTACGCGGCCTACTGAGCCTACTGAGCCCAAAGAGGGTAAGACGACCTAATTGATACCATTTCACAGGTGTTGCTTGTACAAGAAAAACTCGTCCTCCGACGACCCTAAAAAGGAATTGCCGTCAAAATATCTCAAGTCATTGCTCGGAGACGCAAAAACGTAAGCAGCGGGTAAGTAAAACCCCGAGCTCCGACATACATACACAAGTAAACTTTGCACCTCCAGGACCTAGAGGTTGAGCAGAAAGGATGAAGATGACAGGATGACTGGGCGGAACTCTGATGGAGAGCTATAAAATTTTGAATTTCTTTTGTTCCAGAAATTATCTCCTTCAATTGCTTTTGGGCAAATAAATCATTTTGCGAACCACCTGGAGTGTATATAAGCTCACCCCGAAGGAGTAGATTGTATCTCTCACACGCATCTATATACATACATGCGTAAGGTTGGAGGAAGGTGGAGAAGTTAATTAAGAGAATTGTGATTCGATGTCGTTCGGTCACTTGCGTGTGCGGTTGATTTACGGATTTCTTCTACTCTCGTAGAGCCCAGAGGCAGATTTGTTATTAATTATAGATGTACTTGGACCTTAAAGGCGTTTAGCAGGCCCTTCTACCATGCTGTTTGCGTGAAACGATGATTTCTGGTGTCCCAATTAAGATTGGGCCATTCACTGCCTTCGTCACCTTTTGACCCAAAATCAGGCCTAACACCCGGGTAAGTTGTAATTACACAAAATTAATTAAGGGAGGAGCGTGGACGGGCAGAGCGAAATCTGATTGATGAAGGGATAAAGACATCCAACATGAAAGGCATGTGATACGAGGACATTCTTTCACGGATGCGTTGCTTTCACTGAAGGCTCTTATCAAAAGGTCAGAGCGGTTGACAGCGGGTCTGAATACGGTCAAAATAAACTCCGATGGGACACGGGTGGCAAAAGTCGGTTGGCAGTTTGTTTTAGTCGATAGATTCCATAGTAAAGAAGAAAGTTAAAGAAAAAAGGTAAAAGGGGGATGTGGGGACAGACTTTGGTGCTGTTTTCGATCAAAGGCAGAGTGTTACAGAGGATTAATTAAAAGTTCCACAAAACTCCAAGTTAAGTCATCTGAGATATCTGGTGGGAAGGCAAGAAGAAAGAAATGAAATACAAGGACCTTGAAGGAGTATCGGGTTTCGTAATTATAATCGAAACGGTTTTTCGCCCGCACTATGCCAATTAAGCATTCTGTCCTTCAATGAACAGGACATTACATTCGGATAACGTTGTTAGTAGAGTTAAGTAATTGAGGCTTGAGGCGAAGCGTTAACGAAGCCTCTCTCTCCTCGGCTCAAATGAAAAAGCGGATGTTCACGCATAACTCCCGAACCTGATGTCCGATCGTCTCGAAACTTTGCTCAATGCCCGTCAGCGCAAGCAGCAACAACGCGAATGTCCAAGTTCGAAACGGAGATGACGAACCTCAGCTACGTGCCTTGCGACAATTGCGAACGATCCACGCTTGAGCCGGTCATTGCTCGTGCAACCGGAATTCAGCACCACTGTGGCAAACGTTCTGGACGGACTCGTGCAAGAGACATGTTCACCTTTGGCAACGACATGGCCATGTTCGATGATCGAGCAGATGCTTATCGCCCGCTTTCACCATCAAGTCCGCGTGTATTACCTTCGTGGTAGTAGTGGTCCTGGACAGCTTGCGTACGGTGGCAACGTCATTAACTTCGCGCAAGATGTGCAGTCCGTTGGACCGTTGCTGGAATGCTACCAGGCGATACCTTGGCCATCGAGTTGCAAAGGTCCTACGACGCCAAAATTCAGGAACCCCTTGCCTCGGTCAGAGATATTAAACTGGAAGAAAAACGGCGTAGCATTGAAATATGGCAGGAGAGATGGAATCAGTCAACAAAGGGAGGATGGACCCATCGACTTATACCGGACATACAAAATTGGATAAACCGGCATGACGGAGAAGTAGATTTTCATCTCACCCAGTTCACAACCGGACATGGCTGCTTCCTAGCCCATCTTTACAGGTTTGGCCTTGATGAATCTCCTATCTGTGCAAACTGTGGAGAGGCTAGAGAAGATGCAGAACACGTATCTATTTCAATGCTCACATTTCGAGGCAGAAAATAAATATCTCGAAGATAAAATTAGAGGAACACCGACTCCCGAGAACATCGTAAAGCATATGCTGACATCGAGAGAAATATGGGACGCTCTGAAAGAAACCGCAGCGAGAATCATGAAGGAACCCCGGCGTCTGGAGGGAAACAGGGAGAGCAACCAAAACCAAACGGCAGCTCCCTTGGAACAGGAAACTCCAATTAGAGAAAGAAGGGCATAAAGCGCAAACCAGCCCCGCGAAGTAATACCTATCGGTGGTCCCGCGGGGAGAGTGGTTGAAGGGTGCAGGGTGTGGCTTGGTACGTAGGCGTATTCCTGGCATCGATTATTCAGGCTTGCGAATCGTACATGCCAGAAGATTCCACATCCGTTTGGCGCAACCAAAAAAAAAAAAAAAAACAAAAGATGTGCAGTCCGTGGCAACTATGTTACCACTGACGCCGCCGGAGCAGTTAGTAGTGGTTTTGTACTTCGGAAAACACCGTAAGGCCACACAGACTTCCGCGTTCGACGAGCGAAGGTCTACAATGCCCTGCTATGGCTGAAAGCCAATCACAAGCACTACCGCGATATCGTCATATCTCAACAAGCCATGACAGCACTTCCGATTGACGCCGACGTTTCTGCAATGCTTCAGACAGCTGTCGATGCATCGGATGCAGAAGCTACTGAGCCGCCTGCTGGAGTTGAAGAATTTGAGGAAGTCGAGACTGGCATTGCTGCTAATGTCATGATTTTGCAAGAAGATCGCATTCAGACTACGCCGAACTGGCCTGCGGCAAAACCGCTTCATGTAAACGAGCGTCAAGAAGGTTACATCACAATGGCGTTTCCGTGCCTGTTTCCGTATGGACGCGCGGACATACACGAAGGCAAACCGACCAGCAAATCTGCGGCCAACACTCCGCAAATACTTCTTTTATATTCTCCAGCACAAGTCGCAACGCTTTGCGCAAGATCCAAGATTTCGCTACTTCCCATGGAACACCCTGCAGCACAGCGAATCTTCAAAGCGTGGCTCAATATTCGCGAAGAAAAACCAGTTTGCTGGCAACATAGCACAACTTCGTGATGCAGTCACACGCGACGACAGCATTTTGGGCAAGCTCATTCATTGCACTTCGAAAATTCGAGGCACGAGATGCTATTGGTATCAGCGCCGGACCGACCTTGAGGACATGGTAACGCAACTGGGCATCTCAACAGCATTCATCACGCTATCCGCTGCTGACCTGTGGTGGCCCGATCTCGCTAAGCTTATGGGGTCAAACTTCAAGGAAGAGTCGACACGTACAGAACAACAAATTGCTCGTCAGCGTCAAAAGCTTGTCGTGTTGAATCCATTGATCGCTGATGTATTTTTCTTCGAACGAGCTCGCAGGTACATGTCGGATGTCATTGGCAAGGTGTTCGAAGTAGAAGACTTCTGGAACCGATTTGAATACCAGCATCGAGGATCACCACACCTTCATGGCATTGTCTGGCTCAAGGGCGCACTAGATGCAAGAAGGTTCAGTTCAATGACGCAAGATCAACTAACGGCGGAGCGCAAATACTACGACCAATTGGCATCTGCGCTGAATCCGAACGTAAATGAAGAACTTTCGAGTGTTCATCAGTCTCGGCTGTCATACGGACCCGAGCACAAAAGGACCAGTAGATGTGGCGCAAATGGCAAACAGACTTCAGCGCATTGGAAAGTGCTGGTTCAACTACCCCAAGTAGTGTCAAGCAACTTCGACACTTGAACTGGATAAAGGTCATTGGGTCTACCGTCCGATCACATTGGCGTTGCAAAGGTTGCGATCACAACGTGTTCATCATGACATTGTGGCGTGCGAACACAGATTTCAAGATCATCACTTCCGAACACGCTGTGATCAACTACATTGCCAAGTACGTCAGCAAATCGGAGCAAATGTTCAAGGATATTGTCGACAACGCTCTCAGTAATGCAAACGCGTCGACTGCATACACGAAGATGATGGATAAACTAATATCCGAACGTGATATCAGCGGCTGCGAAACCATGCACCTGGCTCTTGGTTTGGACCTCTTCTCGGCATCTAGAAGTTTGTCACGCTAGTGATCAAATTACACTACACGACATCAATTTTCACGAGTCGGTCGTGATGCACGAATATATTACCACAAGCCAGGGGGGGTACTTGGTACTTGGTACTACTGCCAAAAGGAAAGAAACCACCTGGAGAACCGTTCTCGTATCGGCCAATTTGTCTGTTGGACACATTAGGCAAGATACTAGAACGAGTGATCTACGATAGGTTACAGGCGGTGGCGGAAGCTAACGGTGCATTGTCACTTAACCAATACGGCTTCAGAATACGATCAACGATCAAAGGTCGACGCCATAGAAACAGTGGTAAGCTTGGCCGCGGACGCCATCAAACGAAAAAGATGGAAATCGGGGGAGAAGAAGTATTGTGCAGTAATTACGCTTAACATAAAAAACGCTTTTAACTCGGTTAACTGAACGCATATACAAAAGTCTTTAATTGACATGGGTACCCCTCCTATTTATTAAGGATTGTCTTCGACTACTTTAACAACAGGAGGCTAAGGTACAATACCGATGAAAATTCTACCAAATAACGGCGGGTGTCCCTCAAGGATCAGTCCTTGGACCTCTCCTGTGGAACATCATGTACGATGGCGTTCTACGACTAGCGCTTCCCGAAGGAGTACGAATCATCGGCTTCGCCGACGATATTGCCATCGTCACAGTGGCTAAGCATATAGAAGAAGTAGAGGCTACTGCGAACGCAGCTATCGCTAAAGTGAAAGATTGGCTCTCAATTGCCGGTCTGGAACTAGCAGCCCAAAAAACGGAGGCTGTGCTTATAACCAGCCGTAAAAAGGTGGAATATGCGAGCTTCTTAGTCGGAGATCGGGCGATAAGGTCCAAGAAAGCAGTCAAGTATCTAGGAGTCATCCCAGACAACAGGCTTTCTTTCAGGGAGCACATACTGTATGCCAGCGAGAAGGCATCACACGCACAACGAACTCTTTCGCGAATGCTTCCGAATATCCCGGATATGCACGCAGAGTGCTACTCTCACGGGTAGTCAGCTCAGTCCTACTCTACGCTGCTCCAATTTGGGCGGAAGCCCTTGCAGTAAAAGGACTAAAGCGGAAATTGGATTCAGTCTATCGACTGTGCGCAATAAAAGTAATCTGCGGGTTCAGAACCATATCAGATGACGCAGCGTTCGTGATAGCGGGAATGCTACCCATCGATATATTGGCAGACGGGCTCAAAAGGGTATACCGCAGGCGAACACCAGACCGGCGACAGACCAGGCTTATAAAAGCAGAAGAACGGGCAGAATCCATGGCAATGTGGCAAGTCAGATGGGACACTTCCACAAAAGGAAGATGGACGCACAGGCTCATTCCCGTAATCGAAACATGGACATCAAGACCGGCAGGAGACTGCAATTATCATCTTTCGCAGTTTTTGTCTGGACATGGTGGCTATCGAAAGTATCTGCATAGATTTGGATATGATAGCTCGCCCTTTTGTCCACAATGCCCAAATTCCGAGGAGGACGCAGAACACACAGTTTTCTATTGTAGTCGCTTTATGCAGGAATGGCAAAGGCTAAATGTACCGAGTCCTGAAAACTTGGTCCCCTATATGATGAACTCGGTGGAAAATTGGAACTAAACATGCTCGTACATTGCATCAGTACAAATAAAGCTGCGGCAAGCCGAAGCAGAAAGAAGAACCCAAGATGCTTCTACTCGAGATACAGCGTAAATGGCTAACCAGCGCGAAGTAATACCTAACGGCAGTCCCGCGGGGAGAGTGGTTGAAGTGTGCAGAGGTGTGGTTTAGTATGTAGGCGCGTGGAAAAAGGAGAATAGTATTCCGCGAAGCGTGCATGCTGGCAACACGGGTTACCAATATCTTTTGAAAATCCCACATCCTTGGGCGCAAAAAACAAAAAAAAATAAAAAATTAGGAAGCCAGGGGAGGATGAGATCTGCTATCTGCTGAAGCTCTGCTGGTATGATCCCATCCGGTCCTGGGGTCCTGGGGACTTGTAAGGTTCAAAGCTTTTTATAGCCCATATGACATTGTTATTGTTAACCAGGTTTGGACCACGCTCGAAGGTGGATGTCGCCGGCTGGATGACCTGAGGAAGTGTCATAGGCGAGTCGACACGGCCCGGAAAATGTGCGTTCAGGTGAAGTTCCAGGGCTTCCGTTCTGGAGGTTGTCCAGGAACCGTCATTTCGCATTAGATGGCATGGGTTGTACGGGGCCGAATCTTCCTTATTCTTGAGGCTTCGGAGACCGCCTTGATATTGTCCCAGTAGTTCCTCCAAGATTGTCTTTTGGTCTTCCCGGTCGCTGCTTTGAAAGATTTGAGTGCCTCCTTATAGAGGTCCCAATCCTCTTGCAAGCGGGTACATTTATCTTTGTTAAAGAGTTTTCTGCTCTCTTTCCTAAGGAAGACTATCTCTTTATTCCACCAGGGGGGGTTTGTTTTTGCCTCTGGGGGTGCTACCCGCACAAGATTTAGACAGTAGTCCGCTAAAGGTTTCTGTCAGCTCATTTACTAAGCTGTCTAATTCCGCAGAGTTGTGCGGATAGGTAGAGTGTCTTGTCCCTTAATAGAGTTCAACATAGGTTCTATATTTTTGCCAGTCAGTTTTCCTGTTGTTCCTGAAGGGAGCTGGGGCACTGACGTGGCTGGCTATGTTGAATTGAATATAGCGATGGTCAAAGAGGGAGTGCTCTTTAAGGATTTTCCATACCCTGATTTGTCGACAATGTCCTGCGATGCAAAGGTTATATCCAGAACTTCCTGTCTATTTTTGGTGATGAAAGTTCGTAAAAAAAACGCCCCTTATAAATGGCATCGATTAGCCTTCAGAATAGAGTATTTCTGGTTTTAATTCGTGTTTTCGTGCGCCTCATTTGGTCTGTGGTGACAGGCAGTGAACGTAAAAATGTTTTTGGAACAAGGACAACGCGACCGCGGAGCCACTGTACATGGTTCTCACCTAACTCCTTGAGCTCATGTCATAGCGACTTCAGTAGTTAGACATGACAAAGATTAGTACCATTGATACACCAGCTTCAAGGTGCCGTTTGAAATGTTGACAATTTTTCGAGAGCAGGAAATGACCAACTAAACTTTGCCTATAAATACAAGTTTATCAAAAACCTGTCAATAAGCAAAACTTGCCCACATGCCAACGAAGTTTCCGACCATAAATCTAATTCTTCAATATTCCCTAGTAAACAAAAAAACAAAAACTCATTCAACCTTAAAAGAAACCCAAGAAGCTCCCCCACTGACCAACTGAACCAAAAATGAGAACGATCCCGCCCAACCACAGCCAGAAAGTTTAGCTCTTTGGCCATTCAACTTGTGCCCAAACTGTTTAAAACAAAACTTCACATCGCACATTCAAAGTGCCACCATGGAGTCACGGCCGCCCACCCATCGGTAGGGAAACTTTCACTGAATTAGCATGACGGAGGGTGGCTGCAAGTATCCATTATACTGTCGCCAAAATCAATCCAAAATAACTACCGAAAATTCTATAAATTACGTGACGTTTAATCCAGTCAACAAGAACTGAGGACATCATCCCCTCCGTGAACGTGTGCCGGACTGAGCGAAGCCGTCACCCGGCGATGTATATGAATTGTACGTGAATTTAGCCAGGACGAAGCGACTGTGAGCAAGTTTGAAGACAATCGAGAATACGTGACCAAATCAAGTTTAAAAGTTTACACCACACACCATCGACTTTAGCCAGGCTTCCGGTTCCGGCTATTGTTCCACTCTGTGATTGTAGATGAACGTCATTGGGTGTGTGCTATGTGTGATGGTGGAGAAATGTGTTTGCCGCATAATTGCATTTGTAATACCCGAAAGCACAAGGACAGCTGCGGGTATACGTATTCCATTTTGCTTAGTTCCTGCCGCCGCCGGAAGTGGTATAAACGGAATAAAAAAAGAATACGCCGCCTAAACCACCATAACCATAAGGTCATGTTATTGGTCGAAGATTGATATGGAGATGGTTCCATAAAGCGCATACAGTCGGAAGTTATTGTCCGCCCTTCGGTTGTGGTAAACGTCAAGCGACAGACGAGCGGTATCCAAATGAGATATTCAGTTTTCTCACAAATACCTAATTGGTATTGGCGGTCAGTTGTTAGTGGTCATTTTGCCAAAACGGATAACAGCAACCGCTCTGCGGTCGGGAGAACAGGCACCTACGCCGATATAGTACATCGCTAGGTAAAGAGCGTACACACATCATCAAAAACGCCATAGGATATGCGGGATGGTGCAGCAGTATCTGAAATCGTTCCAATATCAACATTTACCTTCAACAGTACGGATATGAAGTTAGAAGAAAGCAAACAATCGATATGCCGAGCAGGGTTTGGAAGTCCGGTTGGTTCTATGCAATGCCATTAGTCGATAATTAAAAAACAGTGCCACCATTCGTGGTCGCATTATTCCAACAAACAATGGACGGTGTGGGTGGCATATGTTGGAGTACCTTTTCGGCTATTTGTTGGTGAAAATCTCTACAAACAATAGTGCGCAGGTAACCACTCCAGCAGGGTGGATATGAAATGGGATTTTTGGAGTGATTTCCCACTCGACGAATCTGCTTTAAGTGGACTTAGGTTTCAGAGTTGCAATGGAAGGTTTTAAGGACAGGTCCACCATTGAGACGGTTGGCTGATGGCTTGCTATAAATTTTCGAACTTTAGCCGTGTCGTTGGCAGTGTAATGGACCGTGGACAGCTCACATAGTACAGTGGATTCGAGGAATACTTGCTTGTCTATTTCAAGCATTTTAATGTTACAGAGAAAACGGAAGTACACGTGTCGACAGCCCGATAACATGGGACATAAACCACGATAAATGGCGACAGCAGTAAACAGGAAATACAATACAGAGCGTTAAAGGTAATAGGTGATACTTCTGTAGTCAATAAATGAAGAGTTCTATGCTTTCATTGTATTTTATTTCAGAAAAGTGCTGGGCAAAAAGTGGGGTCTTCAACCCAGCATTATGCGCTGACTTCATTCAGCAGTCATAAGTCTCTACGTCATCGTAGTTTGGTGGAATGCTCTGGACAGGGCAGTCTGTCGAAACCTTTTAGGCAAATTGCAAAGATCGGCCAGCATTTGCATAAGTGGTGCGATTTGATCAACCCCCACGAAAAACCTAAACATTCTTCAACATCTCCTCTCCTGGCTGCTTGCGCGGCCCTATGGATTAGGGACATCGGAAAATGGCCCACATTACACAAAGGCCATACTACCATTCCTAGCTACTTCGAAGTACCCATGGACACGGACTACACTATCCCGCAAAACGTGTTCACTAAGAACTTCGTTATCTTTCCATCCCGGGAGGAATGGGCTGAAGGAAAAGTCATATCGGAGGATTCGATTTTTTTCCTCTATAACGATGGTTTAAAGACACAGCTTAACCTCAACCTATCATTTAGAATCCCAAATCCCTGCTGTGTGCACCAAGCGGAAAAAACATCGACAACGGAGGCCCTTGCATGGGTTAGGATCAATGTAATATGTATCCGTTAAGGATTTATCATTTGGAGGGCATGGGCTCGGATATACAGGGTAAAGTTGTTGATCGCTCTCAACCTGGCGAGGTGCCAGCAACGATCCCTTTTTAAATGCCCAGAGGCGGATTTCATAACATCAGCCTTATATGTGCACACGCCCCTACAGAAGAGACTGAAGACCCTATCAAAGAGGACTTCTGTGACCTCCTGGACAACACCTAAGGAGCTTGTCCGGAGTACGATGTTAAAATCGTACTCGGGGACTTCCACGCCAAAATCCAAAAGAGAACACCCTTGGCGGAGTGATCGGAAAGCACCGCCTCCACTATACAACAACAGATAACGGCTTCCCACTCACGGACTTTGCGACAGCTCGTAATGCGGGGATAAGTAGCACAAAATTCCCTCGAAAGCGAATCCACACAGCAACCTGGTGATTTCCGGCCGGTCGAACCGCCAACCAAATCGACCATGTGCTCATTGACGCAAGGCGCTCATCAAACATCCTGGATAAGCGAACATTCAGAGGGGCAAATGTCGACTCTGATCACTTCCTCGTAGCAGCAAGATTCAGAGCTCGACTGTCCAATGTCAGAAAGCTGCACCAGCCCACCAGGAGGAGGTTCGACATTGGGCGCCTGAGCACACCAGAGGTTACCAGATTCTGCAGGGAGCAGCTGAACGAAAGACTCTACAGTATGCCTACGTCGAAAACAAATGCCAATAGTATGCAGCTGCATTGCCGCTTAGCCATTCAGGAAGTAGCCGAAACCACCCTAGGATACCTACCACCGCCGATAAGAAACCCATGGTATGATGGCGAGTATGAGCAGAAAAAGGCAGCAACCGACGAGGCGTAACAAAAGGTGCTGCAGAGGAAAGCCAGGGCAGCGCAAGAAGAGTACCGAGCCAGAAGAAGGGAGGAAAAAGAAAACTACTACGTCAAAAGAAACTTCGCAGCCTCCAAGCTCAAGGATACCGAAGAGTCTAGGGATAAGCATAAAATAAGAGCCTTTCACAAGAAAGCAAAAGGCTTCCAAAATGGCTCTTTGAAACTGCGAGGGTAATCTTGTCACCGACCCGCAGGGAATAGTGGATGCATTTAAGCAGCATTTCCAGCAGCGGCTTAACGAGCATCACCAAGAGAGACTGGTAGGGACCGAGGAAATCCCAACTCCAACCGCTGAAGTAGTCATCCCACCCAGCATCGAATAAGTCGGCACAGCTATTCAGAAGCTGAAGAACAACAAGGCCGCAGGCTCAGATGGCTTGCCATCAGAGCTCTTCAAGGCTGGCGGCGATGTTCTGGTAGGGAGCATGCACCAGATCATCTGCAGAATTTGGGAAGATGAAAGCATGCCCGACGACTGGAATACCAGCTCTATTTGCCCCAGCCATAAAAAAGGCGTTCCTACCTTTTGCAAGAACTGTAGAGGTATATCCCTGCTCAATGTCGCATACAAGATCCTGTCCAGCGTATTGTGTGAACGTCTAAAACCATTTTGCACCGCACTAATCGGCAGCTACCAGTGCGGCTTCCGGCCCGGCAAATCAACTATAGACCAAATTTTCACACTTCGACAAATCCTGGAAAAGACCAACGAGTTTCGAATCGATACACACCATCTTTTCATCGATTTCAAAGCCGCATATGATAGCATTCATCGTGAAGGACTGTTTGATGCTAAGGCCGAATTCGGGATCCCGGGAAAACTGATCCGGCTGTGTCGCGCCACGTAAAATAATACGCGATGCACCGTGCAGTTCAGTTCTAGGACTTCGGAAACGTTTGAAACACCGCACCGGATTTCGGCAAGGAGATGCGCCGTCATGCGAATTCTTAAACCTGGTGCTGGAGCAGATAGTGCGACGGGCAGGCATGTTCTACAAGTCCGTCCAACTGCTAGGATACGCGGATGATATCGACATCATCGCGTGGTCTCGCCGTGACATTGTGGAAGCATTCAGGGCGATTGAAGAACAGGCGAAACAAGTTGGTCTTAAGGTCAATGAGGATAAAACGAAGTCCATGCTGTCAAGCAAAAACCAATACGTCGCTCACCACCTGGGACAAAATATAACAATTGACAGCTACAACTTCGAGGTAGTTAAGGAGTTTGTCTACCTCGGGGCAAACGTAAATTCCACAAATGACACCACAGTGGAGATCCGGCGGCATAGAATTGCGCTTGGCAACCTGGCAAGCTATTACTTCGGCTTGTCCAAGCAACTGGGGTCAAAACTCCTCACTCGAAAGACCAAAGTCATGCTTTACAAAACCCTCATACTGCCGGTCTTGCTGTTCGGAGCCGAAAGCTGAACGATAAGCAGGACAGCGGAGCTGATTTTGGATTCTTTCGAAAGAAAAATTCTGCGCCGGATATTTGGTCCTGTCTGTGAGGAAGATGAATGGAGAAGAAGACACAACCGCGTACTCTACGAGCTGTACCAAGATGAAGACCGGTATGAAGACCAAGTAACCGCGGATGTAAGACATCTTGGTCTTGATAACTGCAAGCAGCGTGCCCGGGACCGTCGGGGATGGAAGGTAGCTATAGCTCAGTATTAGATCCTCAATGGATCGTTGGTCTTATAAGTAAGTAAGTAAGTAAGGATTTATCATTTACACGGATAGCCAATCTGCGATAACATCCTTGGCTGCAGTAACCCACAAATCAAAGACATCTCTCAACTGCCACCCATCTTTAGGCGAGATGGCTGAACAGTTCAATATAAAACAACTGTCCCCGGACATAGGGATATTCCAGGAAATTGCGTGGCCGACAAACTCGCAAGGTTAGCGTCAAGTCCACTCAGTCCTCCAACCCTCGGGAATTTAAAAATACCAATAGGCTCGGTAAAGCACATGATAATACTTCGAACTATAGAGGCGAAGGAGGAAATGGAACGAAAGTAACATCGGGTTTATCACTAAACAAATCTGGCCTAAGCTAATCTTAGGACGGACCAGGGACCTTGTGGCAACGGGAAGGGAAACCTTAAGTATAGGGTGGGCCATCTGGTGTTTGTGTTTTTTTAAATCATAGGTTATTTCGACACTAACAGCTATTTTGCGTTCGAGATCTTGACAGAAAGCCAGCATCATACCTCCGCGGAAGGAAATGAACTTAACTTATTTCCAAATGCGTTTTTTGAAAAGAGGTTGAAGCCGAAATGAAGCACCCTCGGAGACTGCTGTATGCAAGTTGGTGCAAAACGTTCGTGAGACTGCTATGCTAGTGGACAGCACTCTTGGTCTTCGTCGACGTATGGTGCGCACAGATGAGAATGTGGCTGCTGTGGCCGAGAGTGTGAGACTCGATTAACGAACATCAACTCGCCATCGATCTGAACAGCTCAACATTTCACGCCCTAGCCTAAGGAGAAGGCGCGCGACCAACCGCTTCGTTATCGCTTCGCATTTTGGGCCTTAGAGCAGCTTAAATTGGACAGCGTTTTTGGGCGAAAAATCATCTTTTCTAACGAGGCGCATTTTCATCTCGCCGGCTACGTTAAAAAACAAAATTGCCACATCTGGGGCTCAGAAAACCCACAAGTTACTGTCGAGAAGCTAATGCATCCATAGAGAGTGACAGTTTGGTGCGGATTGTGAAGTGGTGGCATCATTGGACTACTTTTCTTCGAAAATGAGGCTGGGAACAACGTTTCGGTCAGCGGTGGGCGTTACAGAGCCATGATAACCGACTTTTTTTTTTTTACTGAAATTGAAGACATGAACTTGGACGACGTCTGGTTCATGCTGGATGGCTCGGAGCTGCGATTTGATTGACCCTTTTGGATTTTTTTTGTGGGGAACAAATAAGGACCGATGACATGCCAATAATCCGGAAACATTTCACGCCCTTAAGGCCAATATGATCCAAGCAATCTGTGAGCTACAGCCCGAAACCATCAATAAGATCTTGGAAAATTGGGGTGACAGAATGCGCTACTGCGAAGACAGCCGAGGCAACCACTTCAACGACGTTGTATTTCTTAGTTAATGGGAATGCTTGTTCTTGGGGCTTATACTGGCCCGGGAAGCCTTGTCAACAACATGGTCTCCAGACTCAGTAAGAGAAACCACCCACCATGATGGAATGCTAAGATAGCGGAGCGGCTTCGTTTCTCTAGACTTAGCTAGAATCTTGCAAAAGAGGGGGCCGTTGAATGGTCAACCTATAGAGATTGTGTTAGGCGCCTCAAAAAAGAAAAATGGATTTGCGAAGGACTCTTGAAGAAGCTTCTGTGGCTCTATTGAATCATGTACGGGTGCGGTTCGTCTGAGGAAGGTCCTTGCCAAAGCTCCCACATAGATGTCCTCTATAAGGAAATCTGATGGTAGCTGAATAGACTCAAAGGAAGGTGTGCTTGATTCCCTACTAAAGTGTAATTTCTCTGGCTGCGAAGATGCAGGAACCTTCAATTCGGCGGACACGCTGCCAAGGAAATGTATCGAACATGAGACATGGGTTATGTTCCTCAAGCGTGCAGGGAAGTTAGGGTGGTTTTCATACCCAAGTCGGGTAAGGTCAACCATGCTACTGCAAAGGACTTTAGACCTATTAGTCTATCGTCCTTCCTGATGGAAACGCTGGAGCGAATAATAGACTTGTACGTAAGGGAAGAGATTGGTCACGGTTATCTGTGACAATCACACAACGCGTACATAAGGGGAAAAACGGAAGATACTGCTCTGCATAGGGTAGTCTATGCGATAGAAAAATCGCTATAGGTGCCTTCCTAGACATTGAGGGTATTTTTAATAACGCTAGTACTGAGGCAATAGTGTCCAGACTTCATATGGCCCAAATCAACCCGGGAATATGCAGTTGGATTGGGCAAATGCTGAGTACTCGTATAATAAACTCGGAGAAGGGGAGAGCAAGCGGAAGGGTGAGGGTAAATAAAGGTACATCACAAAGTGGCTTTCTATCACCCCTCCTGTGGCTCCTTGTGATGGATGGAACGGTCAAGATTCTAGAGACGGATGGTTTTAACGTCACGGCCTACGCCAACGACATTGCCATCTTAATTTCTGGAAAGTTTCCGCAGGTCCTCAGCGGTAGACTAAGTTATGCACTGATGTTAGTTGATAACTGGGTCAATGGGAGAAGCCTGGGAGTAAACCCGGCGAAAACAGAGATAGCACTCTTCACAATGAAGAGATCTGTATAAAGATACACCTACCCCCGTATGAATGGCATCGATCTGATCCCTAAAAAATCTGAAAAATATGTTGGCATAATCCTGGAGGGCGCCGTGGAGCAGTGACGCACGACGAGCGAGTTCGGATCCCGATAACACCAACGCCATCGAATGTTTATTTCGCGGCGTCCCTCCTCGGCGGTGTACGGGCATCACCCCCCGTAGTATAGTTGCCATGAAAAAGCTTCTCAACTCATGCCGTTCGAAATCAGCATTAAACTGTAGGTCCTTTTCACCTATGTGAAAAATAAATCACACACAACATGGGTGATTGAGAGAAGCTTGGCTCTGGTCCTTCATGGGCTGTAACGCCACCAAAACAGAAGAAAATCCTGGACTCCAAGCTTAGATGGAGCGAAAATATTGACGAAAGAATCAAAAAGGCCCACGTGGCACTATATTCGTGCAGGGTAGCCTTTGGAAAGACATAGGGCTTCAGACAAAGGTTGGTATACTGGTTATACACTGCGGTGGTAAGACCTATTTTAGTCTTTGTCTGGTGGAAAGCGCTTGAGAAGAAATGTAATCTTCAAAGTTCAAAAGGTAGGCTGTCTGGCGGTAAAGTCCACACCAAGGGCGGCTCTTGAGGTTATGCTGAACCTTCCACCCTTGGACATATACTGCGAGAGCGTCACAGCAAAAACTGCGCCAAGACTACAAGAATCCGGTCTCTACACAAAGAGTCTTCACGACCACACATCAGTCTTAGATCGATTGGCCATCTCGAGATTCAGAACCGAAACCGAACCGACTATATCACCCGACTTCCTTCCTGGGAGAGGAGATTCTCTATTAGAATTCCCTCCAGGGAGGAATGGAGAGGTGATATGGTACGCACGGAAAACGAACTGGCAATCTACACCGACGGATCCAAAATGGATGTCGGCAAAGGTGCCGGAGTCTATTTTGAGTCTCGGGATATAAATCGCTCCTATAGACTTGATGATGGATGCAGTGTCTTCCAAGCTGAGGTCTTCGCAATTAGGCAGGCGGCAGACCTGATTAGCAGAGAGAATCTCTCATGAGAAAGCATCAACATCTATGCTGACAGCCGGCAGCAATTAAGGCTCTGCAGGCAGCATGAATAAGGTCCGAAGTCGCCAAACTCTGCAAAGAGAGGTTAGAAGAGATATCGAATGTAAACGAGATGACCCCTCTGCTGGGTACCTGGTCATGTGAATATCTCTGGAGCTAGCTAGGCTGGAATCAGGTGCGACTTTCGCGTAGATCGCAACCGAAGCCAGAACGCCACTCAGTGCGCTCTACAGAGAGATAGAGACGGAGCTATTAATGAAAGCCACTAAGCGATGGTGTCACTTAGATACATGCGCAACGGCGAGATCGACTTGGCTCGTCACTAATAAGATAAGGACGGAAAATCTGCTGAAGTTCAACACTGGGAATATTCGACTGGCAGTCCGTGCCCTCACTGGGCACTGCATGCTATCTTACCATGCAGCTCGACTAGGCCAGCCCTACAATGACTTCAGCAGAAGCTGCAGGGACGAAGAGGAAATTGAATCCATTCGTCACCTGCTGTGCGAACGTATTCCTATGAAGACACTTCCTTTCGGGATTAGAGGAGGTAAGTAAAATTGGGCTGAACAGAATACTGGGATTCTAATCCTCGTCTGGATGGTTCAGCTCAACGGAAAATGTCTAGGTTCCTACGAATTAAAAATTTAATTGGGCACAATGGACTCCACGTAATCTAGGTGAGCCTTGACTTTTCGTCAGTAGGGCACCCACTTACCTAGCCTAACCTAGAGCTACCTTCCAATGACTTCTGCGCGCTTGCATGGATGAGGAGGAATAGGAATCAATTTATCACATCTTAAGCACTTGTCCCTCTTTTGTGAATCACAGAAGGGTCTAGCACAGCGCGCCCTTCTACGATAACTTAACTGAGCTTACTACTTACTTACTTAGGTCACAATACAGTCCGTGGTGAACCTGAGCCTCACCCAACAAGCGTCTCCAGCTGGTACGGTCTTTGGCCAGCTGTTTCCAGCGCCGCACGCCCAGTTGGTTAAGGTCCCCTTCCACCTGCGTGCGCCATCGATGATGCGGCCGTCCTCTGCCGCGCCTTCCTTCCGGAGTGGATTCGAAGACTCTTCGGGTCGGAGCTGTATTTCCCATGCGCTCTACATGGCCTAGCCACCTTAGGCGCTGTATCCGTAGACGTCGCTGTACAATCCGTACAGTTCTTCATTATTTCTTCTCCTCCATACACCGTTTGAACAAACGGAACCGTAGATAGTACGCAGAATTTTCCTCTCGAAACGACCAAGGGCATCTTCATCCGCTTTTGTTATGGTCCAAGCCTCTGAGCCGTAAAGGAGGACTGGGATGATTAGGGTCTTACATAGTGTCACCTTGGTTTTCCGAGAGAGGGCTCTACTTCTCAATTGCCTCTTGAGCCCAAAGAAACAGCGGTTGGCAAGAGTGATTCTGCGTTTTATCTCAGCGCTGGTGTTGTTGTCGCATGTCATCAGTGAGCCAAGGTAGACGAATTCCTTGACCACTTTAAAATTATATCCGCCCATGGTGACGTTCTGGCCAATACGTCGGTATTGTCCGTCTCTTTTAGATGAAAGCAGATATTTGGTTTTACCCTCATTAACCTTGAGACCCATCTTAGACGCTTCTTCCTCAATGCTTACAAAGGCCTCATTGACGTCTCGCTGTATCCGTCCAATCACGTCAATGTCGTCGGCGTACGCAAGCAATTGCGTAGACTTGAAATAAATTGTACCTCTTGTGTTGTCCAGTGACTCTTGCACGATCTTTTCAAGCACGATGTTGAAAAAGTTGCACGACAGCGCGTCACCTTGCCTAAATCCTTTTTAACATCAAAGGTCTCGGTTTGCTCATTACCGACCCTAAGGGAGCAGCGAGAATTCTCCATTGTCATCCTGCACAGTCGGACGAGTTTGGCAGGGATGTTAAAACTAGACATGGCTTTGTATAGCTCATCTCTATCCATGCTGTCATATGCAGCCTTGAAATCGACGAAGAGGTGGTGAGTGTCGATTTGGTATTCCTGGGTCTTCTCCAAGATCTGCCGTAGCGTAAATATTTCGTCTATTGTGGATTTACCTGGCCTGAAGCCACACTGATAAGAGCCGATCAGGTTATCCACAAACGATTTCAGGCGTTCACACAATACGGCAGAGAAGATCTTATATGCGAGGTTAAGGAGACTTGTTCCCCTATAATTGGCGCAGTTATAGGGGTCTCCTTTCTTATGGACCGGGCAAACGATGCTGAGATTCCATTCGTCGGGCATGCTTTCCTCCGACAATACATTACAAATGAGATGGTGCATGCACCTTACCAGCTCATCTCCAGCCGCCTTAAGAAGCTCAGCAGACAGGCCGCCTGCGCCCGCGGCTTTATTAGACTTAAGTCTTGATATTGCTATTTTGACTTCGTCTAGGTCGGGTGGACTGAATTCTGTTTCATTGTCGTCCATTACGAATGGCTCGTTCTGCCTGACAGCGGTATCTTGTCTGTCATCGCCGTTATACAGTCTGCAGAAGTGGTCTTTCCAAATCCTCAGCATCGACTGCGACGACTTAACTGAGCTAGTAGATATAAAAATAGCCCAAATCCAGCCCGGATCCAGGTAATATGATCCATGTGGTATCACAATGGGCCGACTTCGGCCTACGTGACATCCACTACAACCTAACATAACCTATTCCAAAAAGATGAAAGGGATAAATACTTACGTATACTCCTCTAATACCGTAAATTCATAGATGTCATGAAAATTCAATTGGAAAATGTATGTTGTTCTTACCTGGAACGAGAGGAAGAGATATAGTTTGTTAAATACCGGCTTTCGATATAATCAATTTCGAATACGTAAGATACTCCGTGACGATCTCAAATGGTTAAGGTCAAAGGAGTGCGATATTACGATAAATAAAACCCTCATTTCAATATGGTCATTAGGGTAGCATACTGATGACCCTATATGTTATTCATGACCGCCTACGTATCGTCTGGTCCACATGTCAGACTAAAAACAAATGACCAAGGATATGGGACGTCCGTGTACACCTTCTCATAATAACCATTCGTGACGTAAATTGTATTAATCAATTCAAAAATATAAATAAAACCTGTCGGTACTAACACCGTGGTCAGGTCTTGGCTAATTAAGAGAAATAAAATGGAAGTCGTGTGCTTGGGTGTAATAATTTATATCTTGATTGCGGTGGCTGACCATAATCATGGCAAACATGCCACGTTCGCGCTGTTATTGAGAGAAATAAATTTAAACCAATACGAAGGATAATGAGATACTATGTACGTATATGACCCTTGATTCGCGGGTATTCTTATGGTTTGTTCATTAAGCTTGAAAGGCACCCCCTATAATGGGGGCGAATCGATGAAAATAAGGGTTTTACAGCATTATGGGCCATTTATGACATTGATTTCAAATAATCTGGAAATTTGCAATATTTTCCTGCTTGTCGGCTTCTTTGGCGATGAGCTGGTGCATGCGGCCTACCATCTCATCTCCAGGCGCTTTAAATAGCTCGACAGACAGGCATGGCTTTATTAGATCTCAGCTTCGAAATTCTTCTTTTTCTTTTTCTGATCGGGCGCTACAGTTCTGGATGAACCTGGGCCTCAACCAACATGCCCCTCCACGTAGCACGATATTTTGCTAGCTTTTTTCAGCGCCGCACACCCAGTTGGCTGAGGTCCCCTTCCACCTGTGTGCGCCATCTTAAGGGCGGCCGTCCAATGTTTCTTCGTCCCTTGGGGTTGGATTCAAAGACTCTTCCGGCTGGAGCTGTGAAGATTATTCGCTCTAATGGCCTAGCCATTTTAGGATTTGAATCCGTAGATGCCTGGCGAGACGCATGTCGCTGTACAGCCCGCAAGACTCGTGGAATGTTCCCCCCGTACTCCGTCCCCCGTCTACGATTATAGGACCGAAAATCACGCGCCTCATGCGCTTTTGATAATGTTCATGCGTCTGCGCTGTACAGCAGGACCGCGATAGTAAGGGTCTTGTACAGAGTCAACTTTGTCGTTCGGCAGAGGACTCTATTAATCAAAATGGCTCCTGAACCCAAAGAAACAGCAATAGGCAAGAGTGATTGATTCTGCGTTTGATTCCGAAACTGATGTCGTTGTTCCCGTTCACTGCGGAGCCAAGGTAGACGAAGTCCTTAACTACCTCAAACTCATATCTGAAAATACAACCGTTCTGGCCAATATGTCGGTGGTGAGCGTCCTTTTTTGATGAGAGCATATATTTAGTGGCCCTCCAGGATGGGGGTTGTGCTTAGAGGTAACATCGCAATCACGTACAAATCCACTTGTTCCGAAACAAACACAAGCTTCGGATACAGACGGATACAAAACTGATGACCCCTGCAAACGACTACAGGACTTGAGAGTCTGCACCTGGAATGTGAGGTCCTTTAACAGACCGGGTGCAGGCGATCAACTGGAGCAAACACTCAACTGCTATAAAGCAGATATAACCGCACTCTAAGAAGTGTGATGGGATGGACCAGGCAAAAGACGGATGAAAAACTGCGACATTTACTACGGGAACTGCTACAAGGAGAACAAACAGCGCCTATTCGGGTGCGGATTCGTTACTCGAGGAAGACTCCGACAAAATGTTTTAAGCTGCCGGGATATAAGCGAACGCCTTATAACAATCCGCCTCAAAGCTAAATTTGGAATCATTAGCTTGATATGCGCTCACGCCCCAACCGAAGAAAAGCACGATCGACTCAAAAAAGAACTCTACGATCTTCTAGACAGACCCTATGCCCAATGACCCAGCTACGACACAAAAATAGTTCTTGGAGATTTGAATACAAAACTGGGCAAAGAGGACATATTTGAGTCGATCATTGGAAGGCATAGCCTCCATAACACCACATCCGACAACGGATGTGATCAATCTAGTTGGTGGTCGATGGAGACCGCCAGATACCCTTGTGGATGTTGAGATGGGGGAATAGCGTGCTTGCTACAAGGAGGTGACGCTCCGTTAGAAAATCGATTAGCCTAATTCCTTTGTCGGATGTGGTGTTATGGAGACTATGCTTTTCTATGTTCGATCTAAATATGTCTTCTTTGTCCAGCTTTGCGTTGAAATCTCCTAGTACGATTTTGGTGTCATAATTGGGCGTATGTATGTTCGTCCAGTCTAAGAGGTCATAAAAGTCATCCTTGAGTCGATCATCTTTTTCTACTGTGGGGGCGTGCACGCATATTAGTGTGAGAGTCCCCAGTGAACCCTTGATGACATTCTGTCGGAGTCTTTCTCGAATAACAAATCCGCATCCAAATAAGCGTTTCTTGTTTTCCTTGTAGCAATTAGCGAAATAGATATCACAGTTTTTCATCTGTTTGTTGCCTGGTCCATCCCATCGCACTTCCTGAACCGCAGTTATTTCTGCTCTGTAGCAATTCAGGATCTTTCCCAATTGATTGCCTGCACCTGGCCTGTTGAGCGACCTCACATTCCAGGTGCAGACTCGTAAATCCTTATCGCGTTTGCAGGGGCTGCCAGCATTGAAATCGTCTGTATCCGAGGTTTATTGTTGATTCGAAACAAGTGGTTTTTCCGTGATAGGGATGTTACCGATAAACACAACCCCCAACCAGGTTCCTTTTACCCCAGGAACAACGGGTTGGTCGCTGCACACATTATTTCACTGTCCGGCTGATGCCTGGGCAGCTATCCAGGAGGAGCCATTCGGAGGCTGTGTGTAAACTTGGAATGAGCAAGGACAGGGATCGAAGGTGGTGTTTGCCGTGTTAAACACTATCAGCTTCTTTGCTCTATTTGCTCGCTACCTCACTCCTCTCGACCAGTTAGGGCTTGGAAAAAAGTTGTTAAGATCGCACTGGGTGGCTTTCTCTTAAAGCAATATTGATCTTTTCGGTACTTTTTCTCTACTTGGTTGGTGGGATAATGGGAATTTAGCTGATGGTATGCAGTGGTCCGACCAGCTTAGAGGCGGTAATATATTAATGGTGTATTTGTCAGGCTGGGAAATAAGAAACAAGTCCATTACGCAACGTCTTAGCCACGAGTTATGATAAATATTCGAGAATAGTTCGGGTATTGTGTATCCATAGAGTTGTGTACATTGAAATTAGGGATAGATAGTGTATCGAACGCATCAAATGTTGCATTCCTGTTTAGATTGCGTCTTCGGTAAGGAAAACACTAATGAATGGAGTCCTTATGAGGTATGAGTTTAAGCGATATGAATTGAAGTTCCACGGAGGATGATTGGCTATACCGAGGGAGAAGCTGATAAGCAATAGCACTATGGATGTAAGCAGTGAGACCATGATGTGATATCAATAATGGCTATAAGCTACATATGTACATATATCCAAAACAGAAATCCGGACGATTCGACTTTCATCAATCAAACAACCAGAACAGGATAAAATGGGTGGTCGTTCTTATAGACTTTTTAGTGGTGATGATTACTTCCTTTGTGACTTTTTTGCTGCCATTTCCAGAGGACCCACCCATTCTCCTTAATTTGCTCGAATGACGGATATACGCTCAATTACGCTCAACGCATTTCGAAACTATGAAAAATCACTTGCTGTCCTATGCAGAGCAAAAACAGAAAAGAACACCATGATTGATCGAATCTATTGACCCCGAGTCACTATCCTCGTACATCTCGCTCCAATATAGGGTAATAGGAATACTTAAGGAATTTCCCCGCAACATCCAGAATGAAAAGCAAATTACCATTTGCTGCCACCACATCCTCATCTTGATAATACCCCGAACCATCCGTGCTATCTTCGGGCCATAAGGAGCATTGTGTGAGTGGGACACACACTTCAATAGCAATATATCACCGAATAGGCAAATAGCCATTTCGCGATTTGTAAACGATTTCCAGTGTGTGCGTTTCGTAATCTACGAAATAAATAAAAAGTACTCGCTAGTCAAAATGAAAGCCATTTTCTCTCCAATCTGCTCTTTCCAGCTTCTGATCTCCACCAGTGGAGGAAGGAATCCGAGCCTCGTTTCCTGCGACGATAGCGAACATCTAATTCGAATAAAATATTCATTTATTCCAATTTGAAAAGGAAAATCTCCATAAGGACTATTCTGCCCTCATCCATCTGATTCCTTTTCCTTCCTCTGTTTGCTTGCTTTGCTTTTTCTTCGGTTTTTTTGTTTGTGAGCTTTTATGGCGTTGATCCTGATCCGGGTCAGGTGCATTGATTGTCCCATGTCCCCGCTAAATAGTTATATTTGCCAAAGCCTTTCCAGTTTTTACTTTTTTCGCAGAACCTTTTATAAGGACCTACGCCGTTAATTACATCCTTTTTGTCAGCACAAATTAATATAAGCACTCGACAAACAAATTGTAAAATCGCGTTTGTATCTTTCGGTAACAAATTAATACGAATTATCTGTGACAGATGAATGTAATTAGGTTAGATACAGTACGATATAAACACTGATGGCACTATACAATAGCTTTGTCATCTGGCGAAAGACGGGAAGATACAATGTTTTACTGATGCGTCTTAGGAATGCCTCTTCGGACGCGTACGGCTCCATTTCAGGTTAATGATAGTGGAAATCGGGTAAGTTGTAACAATACGTAGGGAAGCACCTACATATATAATGTATTTCCTTGACGCCAGAGTAGATTAAGGGGGAGGATATTTCTACCAGAACTCATTCGATTTTGCAACACAGTACCTAAGTCCAAAATCATTTGCATAAGGAAACTATTGCTTACTTGCTTTGGTGGCGTTACAGCCTGTGAAGGGCGAGAACCAAGTTTCTCTCAATCATCCATGCTGTGTGTAATTTATTTTTTACCCAGGTGAAGGGGACCTACAGTTTTAATGCCGATTCCGAACGGCTTGAGTCAAGAAGCTTTTTCATGGCAAGTATACTAGGGGGCTTTTGTCAGTACCCCTCGAAGACCCTCTTAGCTGGAGCGTTGATGTGGCCGAGCCAGTGCAGTCGACGGATCCTTACCTTCCGGACTACATCCACATCTTGGTACAGCTCGTAGAGTTCGCGGTTGTATCTACTTCTCCATTCACCTTCCTCACAGACAGGACCAAATATCCGGCGCAGAATTTTTCTTTCGAAAGAACCCAAAATCAGCTCCGCTGTCCTGCTAATCGTCCAGCTTTCGGCTCCGTACAGCAAGACTGGCAGAATGAGCGTTTTGTAAAGCATGACTTTGGTCTTTCGAGTGAGGAGTTTTGACCCCAGTTGTTTGGACAAGCCGAAGTAGCAGCGGTTGCCAAGGGCGATTCTACGCCGGATCTCCACTGTGGTGTCATTTGTGGAATTTACGTTTGCCCCGAGGTAGCAACTCCTTAACTACCTCGAAGTTGTAGCTGTCAATTGTTATATTTTGTCCCAGGTGGTGAGCGACGGATTGGTTTTTGCTTGACAGCATGTATTTCGTTTTGTCCTCATTGATCTTAAGACCAACTCGTTTCGCCTGTTCTTCAATGGCCGTGAATGCTTCCACAATGCCACGGCGAGAACGCGCGATGATGTCGATATCATCCGCTTATCCTAGCAGCTGGATGGACTTGTAAAAGATAGTGCCTTCCCTGTTGACGCCTGCCCGTCGCACTATCTGCTCCAGCACCAGGTTGCAAAAAGAAGTCACATGACAGCGCATCTCCTTGCCGAAATCCGGTGCATGTTTCGAATGGTTCCGAGGTCCTAGAACCGAGTTGCACGGTGCATAGCGTGTTTTTTAGCGTGGCGCGACACAAGTGGATCAGTTTTCCCATGATCCGCAGTTCTTCACGATGAATGCTGTCGTATGCGGCTTTGAAATCGATGAAAAGATGGTGTGTATCGATTCGAAACTCGTTAGTCTTTGTATCTTGCTATATCTTGTATATTTGCTACAAAAAACAACTTCTACGACCCCCTAGACAGGACAATTGGATAGGACAAATTGGTTATTGGCAAGCACAGCCTACACAAGACCACACTCGAAAATGGATTTAGGCTGATAGACTTCGGAACGGGGCGAAATCTTCTATTTTCTAGCACGCGTTTCCCACATCTCAACATCCACAAAGCGACTTGGCAATCTCCGAACCGTCAACCAGGTTGACGACATTGCGATTGATGGCAGGCATCCGATATTTTGGATGTACGAACTTTCAGGGGAGCCAACATCGACTCGGACCATTATTTTGTGGCAGCCAGGTTGCGACTGCGAATGTGCCTGGCCCATCGAGTAAGACTAGCGGCATACAAAGTGGTAATGCTACAATCGTAAGACACCGCCAGAGCCTACGGAGCCGTCAGGGCCTTTGCCAATCGCGTATCCCTCAAGCTCTCGAAAAATCCTCCAACACTTGATCACACCGTACAACACCAATGGACCCGTTGTCAACAAGCCTTAGAGAGTGCTGCTTCTGAGGTACTGGGTTTCAAACCGCCACCGTCAATCAAGCCATGGTTTGACGACGAGTGTAGGAGGGCACATGCAGCCAAGCAGCAGGCCTAACAAGAGGCGCTGCATAGAAAGACGAGAGCTGCTCGTGAGCATTGTGAGCAGAAGAGGATGGAGCAGCATAAGCTTCTCAAAACAAAAATAAGAAGAGCACGTAATCGTATAGATAGAGAGGTACTATCGCAGGTATGACGTTCGTAGGTTTTATCAACGAACAAAACAAACATGCCAGGGATATAAGGCAAGGGACGAAAATGGAAACCTAATAGTGGATTCACGGTCGGTACTAAGAATCTGGAAAGACTACTTCTGCAGACTATATAGCGGCGATGACGAAACAGATCCCGCTGTCAGGCAGAATGACCCTTTCACAACGGACGACGATAGCAGAGAATTCCGTCCCCCTGACCTGGACGAAATTAGGAATGCTTTTTCTAAGCTTAAGTCCAACAAAGCTGCTGGAATAGACGGACTACGTGTCGAGCTCTTTAAAGCAGCTGGAGATGACCTGGTTGGGAGTCATCTGTAAGATATGATCAGAGGAATGCATGCCGGACAAATGGAATCTTCGTACCGTTTGCCCGATCCACAAGAAAGGAGACAGCTTTGTCTGCGCCAACTAAAGAGGTATAAGTCTTCTGAACAGGGCTTATAAAATCTTCTCTGCTGTACTGTGTGAACGCCTGAAACCGTTCGTTAATAAACTGATTGGTCCATATCAGTCTGGTTTCAGACCTGGGAAGTCCACTATAGATCAATTATTCAGATTATGCAGATCCTGGAAAAGACAAACGAGTATCAGATCGACACTCACCATCTGTTTGTCGACTTTTAGTCTGCATACGATAGTATAAATAGAGACGAGCTATACAACGCCATGTCTAGTTTTCACATTCCTGCGAAACTCGTCAAATTGTGCAGTATGACATTGGAGAACTGTCGCTGCTCCATCAGGGTCGGAAGCGACCTTACTGATACCTTTTATGTTGAAAAAGCTTTTAGACAGGGCCAAACGCTATCGGGTGACTTTTTCAACATCGTCCTTGAAAGGATCGTGCAAAAGTCACTGGTCTCTACTAGGGGCACCATCAAGTGCCCAACTGTTGGATCCCAAGTCGGTACAACAAAATTGGACGAACTCAGCGAGATATCATTAAGGCCTTTACGAACATTGAGGCGGAAACGGCCAAAATGGGACTGGCGCTAAATGAGCGCAAAACGAAATATATGCTATGGTCGAAAAAGGACACGAACTACCGGCATCTTGGCCAAGGCCTACATATTGGCAGGTATAATTTCGAGGTAATCAAGGACTTCATCTACCTTGGCTTCGCAGTGCCGAACCGCTGTTTATTTGGGCTCGGAAGGCAATTGAGAAGAAGAGCCCTCTCTCAAAAAACCAAGGTGAACATATACAAGACCCTTATCATCCCGCTCCCGACGCAGAGACATGGACCTTATCGAAATAGGATGAGGAGGTCCTTGGTCGTTTTGAGAGAAAAATTCTGCGTACGATTTTCGGCCCGACCTGCATAAATGGGGAGTGGAAGAGAAGACTTAATAGGGAACTGTACGGGCTGTACAGCGACATGAACATAGCACGGCGTCTTCGGATCCAACACCTAAGATGGTTAGGTCATGTTGAGCGCATGGAAAACACAGCTCCGGCCCAGAAGGTCTTTGAATCCAACCCCGACTGGCGACGCGGTCGAGGACGGCCAATTTTAAGGTGGTGCATACAAGTGGAAGAGGACCTGAACCAACTAGGCGTGCGGCACTGGAGACTGCTGGCGAAAGACCGTGCCAATCGGAGAGGTTTTTTGAAGGAGGCCCACGTTCGCCATGAACTGTAGCGCCAAGAAAGAAGAAGTAGTCTGTGAAACAACATACGCATCCTGCATCATGAGGTATTCATTTTTAAATTTTAAGCACGACATTTTGGAACTGGACAGGCCAACGAGACTCTGTGAATTCTGTTTGGCATGATGGACTTACATATTGTATACAAAATGTTATTGTTTGGTGTCCCACCTATTTCGTCAAATACAGGGTGGGCCAAATGCAAGTTTTTTTTTTTTAAATGCAATAAGATGAACAAAACTACTTATTTTTTTTATGTATTATGGATTTATTAGTGAGAACGAACCTTCCCATTAACTATGAAATACAACGTTGTTCAAGGGGCTGCCTCGGCTGGCATCGCACTAGCGCATTCTGTCACCCCAATTTTCCAAGACCTTGCTGATGGTTGGTTTCGGGCTGTAGATCACGGATTACTTGGATGACATTGGCCTTAAGTGCTTGAATCGTTTCCGGATTGTTGGCATAGCACCGGTCCTTCACGATTCCCCACAAAAAAAAAAAGTTCAAAGGGTCAAATCAAAGCTCCGAGGCAGCCAATTGACATCGCCAAGACGGCTGATAACACGATTTGGGAATTCGGTGCGCAAAATATCGATTGTGGCATGGCGCGCCATCCTGCAGAGGTCGTCGAAATCCATACCTTCGAATTCAGTAAAAAAAAAAAAAAGTCGGTTAACATGGCTCTGTAACGCCCACTGTTAACCGACACGTTGTTCCCAGCCTCATTTTCGAAAAAAAATGTTCCCATGATTCCACCGCTCCACAATCCGCATCAAACTGTCACTATCTATGAATGCATTGGCTTCTTGGCAATAGCGTGCGGTTTGTTAACGTAGCCGCCAAGTTGAAAACGCGTCTTGTCTTAAAAGATGATTTTTCGCCCAATATCGTTGTCCAATTCAAGCTACTCTAAGGCCCAGTGTTGAGCTGTTGAGGTCGACGGCGACTTGATGTTCGTGAATTGAGTCTCACACTCTCAGCCACAGCAGCCAACCGTAGGACGACGGGTACCATTAGTGTTGTCTACTAGCATACCACACAAACTTTTGCACAAGCTTGCATACATCAGTCTCCGAGGGTGCTTCATTTCGGCCAAAATTTCTTTTCAAAAAACGCACTGTTTGGGCTACACAGCACTCACTTTGGAAGTAAGTTTGCAATATTTCCCAACGTTGTTCAAGCGTAAAGCGATTCATTTCGTTCCGCGGAGGTATGATTCTGACTTCCCGTCAAAATTTCGAGCGGGAAACAGCTGTCAGTGTCAAAATAACCCATGATGTAAAAAAAAAAAAACACTAGATGGCCCACCCTTATATCTGAAAACTTAAGTCTATCTCAAGACTTCAGGAGCAAACTGCGTCATTGTTAGGAAAAAATCCAAACAGAACACATATCGGTTATAACTCGGTTATAGTTAATTACGCAACGGTCCACTAAGTAGTCAATAAAAATTTCTTTGAATTTCTAACAAGTACCACATTGAATCCTGTCACGCGTTGACTCAAATGTGCGCCCCCACTCATCACCTTACGTTACACGTTACCAACGACCAACGTTCGGAATCAATTAAACCGACTTCTAGGCTGCCGTGCCATTAAACCAGTTAGCACTCAGCAAACAAGACTTTTAGTCCACCCAAAGAATAATTTAATTAAAAACTCCTCGCAACATCCTTGCAATTGAATAACGAAAACTGGCGAAACTATTTTAATTGTGTTTGTCCTTTTCGCCACCCGGGCTCGTACGATCCCAAGCAATCTCGTTCATGACAAACACATGCCAACCGCCAGAAATTAGTTTTGCCTAGAATTTCATTTGGATCTGTTTATACTTTTGGTAGACCCCATTCTAACACCTAGTCCAATCTTACCGCCCGAAAAGATGAGAAAGTATCCGCAGGAGTAGAAGAAATGGCGAAAAGGACGAAATAGGCAAGCAAAAATGGGCGAAACGGCATCGTGTTCATGTTAACGAATCTGTACCCGCATAATGCAATTTCCATATAAAGGATAATTACCAAGCAGAAAGGACTAGAATGGCCGCCGCCAGTGAAATGAAGGCAATGTGGGAGCACACCAACTGCAATACATACGAACCGTATTATTATTCGTCAATGTTACATATTACTGCTTGTATACGTACGAATATCTAGGGATACAAGGACGACGAACATGCTATTGGTAAAACGATGCCAACCATGAACCATAATTACAGAGCGGTGCCTTACCTAAATGTTAATAGAAGTCCTTCGCTCCTTACTCCTGAGCTGCCAATGCCGCATGTGAGTAAATTTCAAATAGCGCGTACAATACCTTGGCTTGTAAGGACAGCATAAGCCTCTACCATAAATTGTAATCCTGGAGTTCGTTAACTATACAAAGAAAAATGAAAAGGAAGAAAAATGGGCTGTGGATGAGGATTATAGGAAAATGTTCCAAAACATCCTCATCTCTTCTCGAATCAAACCTTCTACCTCTTCGAGCGGAACAATCTCGTTACGAATTTTATTAAAAAGTTTCGCATACCGCCCGTCGTCGCCTTGTCGTGCGCGTATATAATTACGAGTATATCAAAGGATCCTTTAGTGCATGCCGAATATGTTTTTTTTTTTTTTTACTGCTTTTTTTTAAATCCATTCAAGTGGCATCATTTTCGCCATTTTTGTTGATCCCCTTATCGGGTGAGCAGGAAATGGAAGTGTTTGTTTACTCAACTGTCGTTATCTGGTTCGCGCGAAGGCATTATCATTTTACGACCTGTCGCGGAAGGTTGTGCTTAAAGTGCGACATACATGGAGCAGGTGTTGAAGGCCTTATTTAGCATAGTTAGAAGGATCCGAGTTGGATATACGAGCTGCCAATTTGATGGTAGTTCCATCAAAGCCCTTCTCATACAAACCCTCGTCCTTGCTGGCTAAGAAATTGCGACAGTCGTTCTTCATAAGCTGTTTGAGGTGAAATTTTCGCCTCCGACATTTTTTGCCATTGACAAGGATTGGTAATAATCAGTTGGGGGCAGGAGGTGGTGGACCCATGAGAAGCTCCCAACCAAGGCTCCTGGAAATTTTTGGCGAATCACATTATCGATGTGTGTAACCTGGCATTGTCCTGTTGGGATACAATTTCTGGTCCCTTCTGTGCGATTGCTTCTCTTAGTCGGTCCAATTTTTTATAGTACAGGCCCAAATGAAGGGTCTTCCCGTATGGGAGCAGCTCATAGTAGACGATTCCCTGTCAATCTTATCAAACACTCAGCAAAACCTTTCTGGATTTCACTCTTGACTTGTCAGCCGCTTGCGTCGGCTTTGTGCAATGCCTTGCTCGACAGCAATCGAGCCAGTGCTTACATGATGGTCAGACTCGGGAATTGGCTTCCCAGTGCGTGGTGCATTTTTAACTTCCCAGTGGGAAGTTATTGTAATGGGGCCGATTTTGCGAATTCCAAATTTTGACATATGTCCACGTTTCAAGGTCACCAGAATCTAAATCCAAGTTTTTTATAGAGATGTATGTGTGTGTGTATCGGAATTTTCGTTTCGATTATCTCGAACCGAAGACGACATTGACATAAGATTGGGTTCATTCCACGCGTAATTACACAACTTAGAAGTGAGTAAGCTTTCAGCAAAATCGGTCCAGCCGTTTTTTGTTAGAAATTAAATAACGTAAAAAGCAGGCAAAAACAATGAACAACACGCTGTGTTCCCAAGCGGTCCCCCATCTAAGTACTAACCGCACCCGACGTTGGTGATCGGAAGACAGCCGATACATAAGAGATTACTCGGACAGTGTTGTGGTTGGGTAAAGAGACGCACACTCATGAGCTGCTCGTGAGTGTGCACTACACCACAAGCAATTATTAAACACACGCGCTCATGAGTAATTGGCTGTAAGCATTTCTATTTCCACTCACGAACACGAGTGTGTGCATTTATAAAAAGCTCACCCCCGAGCGCACTTCATATTGTCGTTAAAGACAATGTACACTTATGTGCACTCTGTAGTGTGAGTTCTGTTTGACGCACATGGGGTGAGTTTCTGTAAATGCACATATGTACATTAACTCGATTTTTCGCTTTACATTTTATTTTACCATTGATTGTATTTTGTTTTAGATTATATGGAGACAACCACCACTCTCTGCTTACTTACTTATGTACTTGGTTGACGCTACAGTCCAATGTGAACCTGGGCCTCAACCAACAAACTTCTCCAGCTGGCACGGTCTTTTTCCAGCTGTTTCCAGCGACGCACTTCCAGTTGGTTAAGGTCCCCTTTCACCTGTGTGCGCGACCTTAGATTCGGTCTTCCTCGGCTGCGTTGTCACTCCGCAAAGTTCGTCGTTGTCTTTTCCTGCACTTTCCGTTTATATAAACGGAACCACAGATCAAACGCAGAATTTTCCTCTCGAAACGACATAGGATCTCCTCATCTTTCTGCTTTGGTGGCCCATTAAGGACCAGAGCCAAGCTTCACTCAATCACCCATGTTGTGTGTCATTTATTTTTAACACAGGTGAAAGGAGCCTCCAGTTTAATGCCGATTCCGAACGGCGGGAATCGAGAAGCTTTTTCATACCAAGTATACTACGGGGAATTTTGTCAGTACCCTACCGCGAAATAAACATTCGATGGGATTGGTGTTATCGGGATCCAAACTCGTTCATCGTGCGTCAGCGTCTAACAAACTAATCAGTGCGCCATGCGATTTTCATCCAAGTCAGGTGGACGGACTTTTCTTGCATCTTCGCCCGTTGCGAATAGATCATTCTGCCTGACGGATCTGTCAGATCTATCGTTGCCGTTAAACAGTCTACAGAAGTGTTCTTTTCATATTCTCAGCACCGACTGGGACTCTATTACTACTTGCCCGTCTTCACCCCTACAAAGTTCTGCTTTGGCTTTATAGACCTGGCATCTTCTTTCTACTTTTTCGTAAAACGTCATTCCTGCTGTAGCATCTCTCCATCGATCTCACGCTTTTCGTGTTCTTTTTTTCTCCTTAAAAGCGTATTCCTACCTTCCTATCTGCTCGTAATGTTCACGAGCGGCTCTCGTTCGTCTATGTAGCATGCCTTTGTAGGCGTCTTGCTTTGCTACACGGGCTTGCCCGCTTTGCTCACCAAACCAGGGCTTTCTAGTTGGCGGTGTGATTTGAAACCTAACACATCAGATGCAGCGTCTCTGAAGGCACGCTGGCAATGCTCCCACTGTTGTTCTGTGGATGGTTCCGGTGTCATTGGAGTTTGCGAGGGGTTGAGGGAACCTCGATCGGCAAGGATCCTAGCGGTCTCCTGCGATTGTAGCTTTACGACGTCAAACTTTCGTTGTCCAGTTCGTGGCTACAAAAAGGCAGTGATCCGAGTCGATGTTGGCTCCTCGAAGGGTTCGTACATCTAGGATTCTGGATGAGTGTCTGGCGTCGATCGCAACGTGATTAATCTGATTGCTGATAGACTGATCAGGTGATCGCCAGGTTTCTTTGTGAATGTTGAGATGTGGCAAGAAGGAGATTGCGGCCCGCCAGGAAGTCGAGTAGCCAATGTCTGTTTTCAATTTTGCTCAATTTCGCATTGAAATCTCCTAGAACTATTTTTGTGTCGTAGCTGGGACATTGGGCATAGGTTCTGTCTGGGAGATCGTAGAATTCTTCTTTGTGTAGATCGTCCTTTTCTTCAGTTGGGGCGTGAGCGCATATCAAGCTAATGTTTCCAAAATTAGCTTTGATGCGGACTGTGATGAGGCATTCGCTTAGATCCCGAAGGCTTGAGACTTTTTGTCCGAGTCTTCCTCGAATAACGAATCCGCATCTGAGTAAGCGCTGTTTGTTCTCCTTGTAGCAATTAGCGTAATTAGCGTTTTTGCCTGGTCCATCCCAACGCACTTCTTGGAGTGCGATTTTATCTGTTTTATAGCAGCTGAGGGTTTGCTCCAATTGATCGCCTGTTAAAGGATCTCACATTCCAGGTGCAGACTGTCAAGTCCTTTAGCCATGTGCAGGGGTCGCCAGCTTTGTAACGCTTTGCTATGACTTTGGATCAATTGCGGGCGTTTTGTCATCAAAAACTAGCGTCCGTCAAGTGAGCCGGTGTAACCGATGCTGAGCGTACTCTGTTCCTTTATGTACGAATGGGAGTGAAAACGAACGTCGAAGTTTATAAAGAAGTTCTGTCGGAAGCTTATGAGGCTGATGGATTTCGCTACATATATGGTGCTTTTGAAGAGCAACATACGAACATGTTGAAAGCTTAAGACGACACAAGTTAGCCAATAAAACAAAATTAGTGTCGTTCGAAACTAATGCGATGCTATCGTTGACAGTTTGGGCACTGCGATCCTAAACAATTTTGCTGAGTTAAGTCAATTAACTTGTGAATTAACCATCACGTATCCCCGATGTTGCTGGTCATACCGCCAACACACTGGACTTGTTTCTTAGCTCTCAGCCTGACAAATACACGATCGATGTATTGTCGCCCCTAGGCTCTTCTGACCATTGCGTGATATCAGCAAAATTCTCGAACTCCCACCATCCGGTTAAAGAAAAAGCTCCTAAGAGAACACTATGGCTATACGAGAAAGCCAACTGGTGCGGCCTTAAAAACTTCTTTCGACCACGACGTGGACGTCGCAACTGATATTATCGCAAATATTATCCGAATCGGCATGGCAAGCTTTATTCCCAGCAATATTAAAAGCACCAGGCCTAAGGATAATACGTGGTTTGACTTGAGCTGCAAAGAGGCTATTGGGCTCAGGGAGCTAAGTTTTCGGGCCTACAAGGTAAACAGTTCTGAGGAAAACCGAAAAAAGGACATACGAGCCAGAAATAACCGCAACACCCACATTCGACGGTTTAAATTCCAATGCGGCCAAAAATTATGACGTAAAATCCTTCAATGTCCCAAAGGTAGCAAACGTTTCTGGTCGTTTGTAAAAAACGTAAAAAACTCAACTACGTCGTCTATACCGACGCTCATCCACAATGACATTCCAGTTATCACCCCCTTAAACAAAGCAAACCTACTTGCTGCCAATTTCGCAACCAGTTCTCAGCTCCCAGCTTGTACTTTGTCTCCGCCTGTACTAGAGTGTGTCAATTCCACCATGAAACTAATCCAGTTTCGCACTCGTACAGTCGCAAGGGTTCTAAAGGACCTCGACATACACAAATCCGCTGGTCCAGATAGTATTGCCCCAATAGTTCTGAAGAGGTGTTCTTCTACGCTGGCTAAACCACTGCGTAAGCTTTTTAATCCTTCCTACTCCTCTGGGCTCTTTCCGGACAAACAGCATTTGTCCAGCCTATACCCAATAAAGGCGAAACATCTTCTCCCTCCAACTACCGACCCATTGCACTAATGTCCTTGGCCTTCTTTCCAAGGCCATGGAAACGCTGATTAACCGTCAGCTTATGAAATATCTTGAATCACGGAAACTCCTCAATGACCGTCAATACGGTTTCTACAGCAACAGATCCACTGGTGATTTGATGGCATATCTCACTGAAAAGTGGAATCCATCGCTTCACCAAGCGGATGAAAGCAAAATGTTTGCACTGGATATTTCGAAAGCATTTGACAGGGTTTGGCATGGAGCCCTTTTGTCGTTATACAGATGCAAGAAAATTTCTCACCCTTAGATCTGGCTACAATGTATAAGGCGTTCATTCGCCCCAACTTATAGTTTAACGCTCATGTCTGGTCCGGTGCTTCCAATACCTCATTGCACCTACTAGACAAAATACAAAAACGGGCGATAAAACTGATAGGTGACTCGAGCATTACCAAAACATTCGACTCGCTGGAACACCGCAGAAATGTTACCTGCCTCTCCCTGTTGTATCGTTACTTCCACAAAAAATGCTCTGACGAAATAGCCGGTTACATTCCGTCCCTTCAACATTTCTCCCGCAATACACGTCTCTCTAGGAATGCTCACCAATATACCATGAAGCCCGCTTTCGGACGTACCGTTTCATTAACCGAATCACACGAATCGGGAACTCCCTGCCGGCTTCGGTTTTCTCCCCTCAATGCAACATGCAAGCATTTAAGATCAATGATAAGAGGGATAGAGGAGATGCCGATGCTGCTCTATCCCTCTACCTTCTGCCCGCACTGTGTCCCGGACATAATAAGGTTATTAGACCTTGAGTGCGTTCATACCTATGTGGATTAGACCTTTACAAGGCTTAGAGACTATGAGACGGTAGGATGATATACGATTGTGTCCTCTTCCTCAATCGAAATGTAATAAATTGATGGCCGTTCCATGAACCCTTGACTTTTTCCCTTTTTGAATGACTGCCATTGTGGGCGGATAGAAATTAACCGTGGCAGGGATAACGAAACTGTTTGGTCCTTTTATGTTTGATTTACAGATGAAGGTAGTAGTTCGGTAGGTACAAATCGATTTGAGGATTATTTACTTCTTTTGTGTCTTCTTGGTTTTCGCTCCCTTGCTGGGCAAAGGAATCTATTTTCCTCTGTAAACCCCTGCTGAGGTTTTGTTCCCTCGGCACGGAGGCATGCGGTTCATTCATATATGAATGTACGTATGGGAATTCCATTTTTTTCTTTCTCGGTAATCGAAGATTCTTAACAACTTTCTTATCGGAATTGAATATTGTTTGACTTTCACGAACTTATGCTCGCAGGAAAGTGGACCCTTTGGATACAGATTTTTGATTAATGGATCCTTTCTTGGGCCGCCCGGTAGACTTCCTCAGTATAATTGACGACCAGCTTTAGCCTTTCGATTTAAACAAATCTCAGTATCTCTGTATCTTGTCTACAACGAATCACAGCACAGAAAAACATCGCTCACCTTTGACCCTTTTCCAAAGTCACTTATGCTGTCATCATACCTCCATTCTAGCAGAAGCACGACTCCCTCAGATACACCGTTTCACTTCGAACACACACGTAAAACAGCCATAAAACGCCACGTAACAAGGATGCCTCTCAGACGAATGTCACCCAAACAAGTCATATAACGGTACGTTAATGTGCGATACGAACAGTGAAAACAGAATCAGATACTTTCTTGCAACTGAAGCATGTAAATAGTAAATGGACGGATGTGTAAATGCTTCTAATAGCCGTACTAGAAGGTACGAACTTCAGGTATTATATAATACGCTTCGTAGAAGTTATGGGCGTCGTAAAAGTTGTCTCCTGTCACAAGACAGGATGACATTTTATTGGACCCGTTCCGTAACATGTGACGTCGCAAGGATTTCGTAAAAAATATATTTAACGCTCGTGGGAATTGGGTATTTGTGCCAAAAAACCTATTCGAGCATCTATAACGTAGGGATCTGCCGCCCGTATTAGCATTAATATGGACGAAATGCATACATTTGAAACCAGATTGTTGAGTAAGTCACGACAAACCAATACACAGTAAACTGGTTTAGTTTATTATACCTCCTTACAGGAGGAAGGCATACCTTAAAATAAGCGAGCGTCTACCAGTAAGTTTGACCCAAAGACATATCCGATTGAAGCAACATAGACTCGGAAAACTACACTACAAATTCAGAGAGCATCCTTCATCCACTGTGGTTATTAATATTTATCAAATCCGTTAACAGTTAATAAGATAAATGTACCATTCAAAGCCTCCTTCGGAGACTTGAGTTCGGTGACGGTGAATATCCACGTTTACGTCACACTGGCCACTCATTCCCATGTACACCTACACTCGTATTATACCTCTTTCGGGTCTCGACCCGCCTGGGCTCACAATTTCTTCAGCTTCCAACAGCCGATGCAAACTGCACAAACCATCACAGAAGAGTAATGGAGACGTTATTAAAGCGCCATCAGGGATATTGCCACTGATGTTTTAGGTTTCCAGCTACCAGCACGAGACGCACGCGATCGACTAGATGGAGAGATGTTATCGCAGAAACGACGTTCGGAAGTTTTACTACAGAGTATAAGGAACATGCCAACGTTATACAGCCAGAGAGGAAGCCTGCAGGGATAAACATTAACTCCTCGAAGTTGTATCGCAGTCGATGCTGAGAATATGGAAAGACTATTTCTGTGGACTGTATAACGGCAAAGATCGAAGATGTGTCTGGCAGAAGATGAGAGAGATTTCCGCTTACCCGCCTTAGACGAGGTCGAGATCACTATCAAATCGAAACTGAAGTCTAATAAAGATGGCCTGCTTGCTGAGCTGCAGATAAGTTGGTTGGTACATGTACCAGGGCATCTGTTGAATGGAACTTCAGCATCGTTTGCCCGGTCCTTAAAAAAGGAGACCCCTTTAACTGCGACAACTAGAGGAGAATAAGTCTCCTTAATATCACACACAACATCTCCTCTGCCGTACTGTGTGAACACCTGAAACCGTCAATGTGGCTTCAGGCCAGGAAAATCCACAATAGGCCCAATATTCACACTACGACAGGTCTTCGAGAAGACCCATGAATTTCAGGTCGACAAACAGCAGTTTTTCGCCGCATATGACAGTGTCTATAGGGACGATCTATGTGGGTCTATATAGGGCCATGTTATGTTTCGACACCCCTACCAAACTACTCAGGTTGTCCTGGATGACAATGCAGAATTCTTGCTGCTCCATTAAGGTCGGTTAGGAGTTAGCCTAGACCTTGGATGTCAAAAAAAAGGATTCGGACAGGGTGACGCACTGTCATGTGATTTTTTCATTATCACACTTGAAAGATCGTAGGGGATTCACTGGCCAATGAAAGAGGCACGTGAAAAGTCAAGGCTCACGTAGACTACGTTGAGTCCATTGTGCCCACTTGTTTTGTTTAACCCGTTGATACCTATACATTTACCGTCGAGCTGAACCAGCCAGACGAGGATAAAAATCCCAGTATTCTGTTCAGTAGGAACATTAGGTAGGAAGTCGCGTGACATAGTCCGTTACGGTTCTAAATCTCGAGACGGTCCTTCGATCCAAGACTGATGCATGTCCGTGAGGACTCCTTTTCCAGAGACCGGATTCCTGTAGTCTTAGCGCAGTTCTGGTTGCGGCGCTTTCGCAGTATATGTCAAGGGATGGGAGGTTCAACATGACTTCAAGAGCCGCCTTTGGTGTGGACTTCATAGATCCCGTCACCGCCAGACAGCCTGCCCTTTGAACCTTTGACACACTCTGAAGATGACACTTTTTCTCAAGCGTCTTCCATCAGACAACCGAGCCATAGACTAGGATACCACCGCAGTGTACAAGCAATGTACTAAACCTCGGTTTGAGGCCCCATGTCCTTCCAAAGGCTACCTTGCACGAATATAGTGCCACGTAGGCCTTTTTGATTCTTTCCTCAATATTTTCTCTCCAACTAAGTTTGGAGTCCAGGATTATGCCAAGACATTTGGCAGATTTTCCAGGGATCAGATCTATACCATTCATACGGGGGGGTAGGTGTATCCTGGTACAGATCTTTTCCTTGTAAAGAGTACTACCTCTGTTTTCGCCGGATTTACTCCCAGGCCTCGCCCCTTGACCCAGTTATCCACTAACATCAGTGCATAGCTTAGTCTATCGCGGAAATTTTCCAGAGAATAAAATGGCAATGTCATCGGCGTAGGCCGTGACATTAAATCCCTCCGTCTCCAGAATCTTGGCCATTCCGTCGACCACAAGGAGCCATAGGAGGGGTGGCAGAACGCCACCTTGTGGTGTACCTTTATTTACTCTCACCCTTCCGCATGCTCTCCCTATCGTCGAATTCACTATACGAGTACCCAGCATTTGCCCAATCCAACTGCATACAACCGGGTTTATTTGGGCCATATGAAGGCTGGACACTATTGCCTCGGTACTAACGTTATTAAAGGCACCCTCAATGTCCAGGAAGGCACCTAGAGTGAATTCCTTGATACTGAGCTATTTTTCCATCGTATAAACTACCCTATGCAGAGCAGTATCCACCGATTTTCTCCTTATGTACGCATTGTGTGATTGTGACAGATAACCGTCCCCAATCTCTTCCCTTACGTACAAGTCCATTATTCGTTCCAGCGTTTTCATCAGGAAGGACGACAGACTGATAGGCCTAAAGTCCTTTGCAGTAGTATGGTTGACTTTACCCGACTTGGGTATGAAAACCACCCTAATTTCCCTCCACGCTTGAGGAACATAACCCATTCTGAGGAACCAGGAGTAGATGCGCTTCAGCCATGGAAGAATGACTTCCCATGACTCCTGCAACATGATCGGAAAGATCCCATCCATTCCCGGCGCATTGTAAGGATCAAAAGACTTGATTGCCCTCAGGATCTTTTTCTCCGTAACAATCTTATCGACTGTCTCATGTTCAATACATTCCCTTGGCAGCGTGCCCGCCGAATTGAAGATTCCTGCATCCTCGCAGCCAGGGAAATGACATTTCAGTAGAGAGCTCTTCGTGCCATGTTCGTTACTTTCGATTGCGACTACTTCCCAGTCATCCATAGGGACCGCTGGGTTTTGTGCCTTTAGAAAGCCGACGATCTCGCTTTTCTCCAATTCCATATCCGGTACGCTAAAGCCAAGATGGCTTTAGGCCTCTCTGGTACCTCGTCCAAGGGGACCGCCTTTAGTGCAGCCCCCTCCCACAGTCTAAAGGTGGGTACGACCTTCTTCGCAAAGTCATGCGATAGCTGGTCCTTGCAGTCCAGCCTACTCACACGTCGCTTCCAGTTAGTGAGACCAAACGTTGGCGCAGTTTTCCCAGCGTTCCCTCGAATGTGGTCGAAGATCGCTCTAGCCAAGGCCTTCTCGATCACCTTACCCTGTTCGAAGCTATACTGGCCACTCGGCCTGCCGGAATCTATCACAGCTAGCTGTAAAGCATTCCGAGCAGCCCTCCGAACTGCACTGCCGTGTTGACCTTCACTCTTTTTGCTGGATTTCCGGCTTCCTCCTGTGATGTTACCCTCTTCGCCTTGAAATCCTCTCTTCTCTTGTGAGCTGGCACGGTTTCTGGTTTGCCTTTACCAGTCTTATCGACTGCGTTAGGGGCTACCTTAGTAGAACCTGCCTTAACGGCTACAGTCCTTCTCGTGCCCTTGGTTTTCAGGTTTTCACCTTCGCCTAGGGCAGGGGTGCAGCTAGAACCCGCCTTATCGGCTTCGAATCCACCTGGCCCAGCCCTACGCTCCCTTTTATTGGGGGGATTTTTGGTGTTTTTATCCCCCTTGCCTTCTCTGGATTTTTTATTGGCTGTGCCCTTGTCAGCCCTTGGTCTTGTTAGGACATCCTTGGCAGTCACCTCTCCGGCTCAAGCGAGCTTCTCCTTCCCCATATCGGAGAGCAGCGGTATGCCCTTTTCCTCAAGCAAGCTCTTAAGGTGTACAGCTTTTTGATACTCCTTAAGCCTCAGCTTTCCTTGAGTTAATTTCTTGGCCTTCTTGGCATCCTTTTTCCGTGTTAAACCTTTCTGGGCTGTCTTTTCAGAATCAGCGAGTAAATCCTCCTCTAATTCTTTGGAGACGTCCTCGTCTAACACGCCGGATCCCCTCTTCCTCTCTGCCACTGGCCACGGCAAGTAGTGTGTCTGCCACCGACTCGAGAGAGAGCTCTTCTTCTTTGGTTCCTTTTTGTGTTTTTTTATTTGTGATTCATACTTTGTACCCACGAGTACGGCCGGAAATATGGGTCCACTCCGACAGAGCTGCCGAATGTCGGAGTAAGGCATTTGAATACCTTAGGCCTCGCCTGTGCACCTAAGTCTTCACAATTGCTCGCACACGCTGATGACATTGACGTTCTTCGGAGAACGAAGGAGACGTCAATGAAGCCTTTGTGAAACAAGAGTGGGTCTAAAGGTCAACGAGGGCATAACCAAATATATGCCGTCATCAAAGAAAGCCACACAACACCGACGTCTTGGCCAGAACATCACTATTGGCAGCATAACTTTGATGTATTCAAGGATTTCGTCTACCTTGGCTCACTGGTAACAAGCGACAACGCCACCAGCGCTGAGATTACAGGCTGAATGACTCTTACCTACCGCTGTTTCTTCGGGCTCAAGAGAGCCTCCTCCTTTGGAAACTTGAGGTGATCCTCTATAAAACCTTAATCATCCCGGTTCTCCTCTACGACGCAGAAGATTGAACCTTATCAAAAATGGATGAAGATTTTGGACGGAGTGCAGATGGTTTGGGTCGTAGATGTTCGTTTACTACTCCCCAGGGGTGGCTGTCCCAGATAGGATTCGTGAGGACCTCGACTGAATTTTCAGGTCGGTTGTGGTTCTCAGCAAATGTTCCATGCCATTATTGTGTTATATCAGAAACTACACCGTGGCGCAGTGGATAGTGTGTTGGCCTTGACGCCGATGACACGGGATCGAATCCAGACACAGCCATGTCATCGTGTTTTCACGGTGTTTCTCCTCAGCGGGGTTCTGACAAAACCCCCTGTAGTAAAATTGTCATGAAAAGCTTCTCGAAATTTGCCGTTCGGAACCGGCAATAAACTGTAGGTCCCTTTCCCCTATGGGAAAATGAAATCACACATAACATGGGTGATTGAGAGAAGCTCGGCTCAGGTCCTTTATGGACTGTAACGCCAACATACATACATACATGAGCCCTCGTTATACTAGCCCATATGCTTGCTAGATACAGTGAGTAAAATACTGAAGTGGGTTATATGCAACCGACTGGAGATGGCAATTGATGAAGGCAGAGGACTCTCAAACCAGCAGTATGGTTTTAGAAAGGCTCGCTCCACAAAAGATGCTATTCGGGGTGCAACTACGCAACTTTGAGGAAGCCATTCAGGGCAAAAGGCGGAGAGGAGGTGCACTCTCTTAGATCAATTATGGTGCCATGGTCTCTAATAAGCATAACGATAAGCAACTTCGATTAATGGTTTATGCTCTACAATACCAATGGTGGAGTAAGGCAGTAACATAACTGGCGGAGTACCACAAGCATCGGTATTAGGACCTCTCCTATAGAACATTATGTAGGATAGGGTTATAAGACTTCTTATCCCGCATGAGGCGGTGAGTTGTGGCGGTGAAGCACCTGGAAGAAGTAAAGAGCATTGGAAATGAATGCATCCGGAAAGTGAGGCGGTGGATGGCAGCAGTTGGGCAAGAACTCACAGGACATAAGACAGAAGCAGTATGGGTAAGCATGCGAGCTTGATTTTTGAATGACTTGGACGCGGCCTTTTTAGGTCTTGCCTCACCCTTAGCACGATACTTACTTCATTGATCAGTTGTTTCCGGGTCGTGAACATAAATTCAAGCCTTGTCTCTCATAATAATGCATTTCGTCTAATCCCGATAATCAGAAGGCACCTTTTCACACACTGTAACGCGATGATGTATTTTTGAAAAAAATTCTGTGTTTTCGGTACCAATCGAGATTCGACCCGTCTTAGGCCCAAAACATCCTTAAAAATGGTTTTGAAATGCCAGCATCATCAGCAAGATCTCTAGTCGTTAATCGACGGTTTCCAGGCACTAGATCTTTAATTTTTTGGACGTGAGCTTCGTCGGTTGAGGTTGATGGCTGTCCGGAATACTCTTCGTCTTCGACACGATCTCGGCCTCCTAGGATTTTTTTAAGCCGTAAGTAGGTAGGTAGGAGTGGATGTCTGGTTTTCGTCTTGATGCCACCACTTAAGTAACACAGTGTGTCGATTTGTGTTTCAAATTCATCCAGTGGCGTTGAGGAATTTTATAAATTTTACGTTACTGAATTCTGATAGGTCGTCGAAGAACATTTTGTTGAGTGTACGCTGTCTGGTTCTAGTTAGAGCCAGGCATTCGCAAAGCAAATGGTTAAGGGTTTCCTTGGTCGAGCGGGTTCTTGCAACTTCAGCAGAGTGTGTTCAATAGGATGCCTATCTTGGCAGTGTGGGGGCTGACAGGCGAATGGCCGGTACTGATGGCTACAATCCTGGCAATGCCGTGTGAATGCCTGAACCCATTTGTGGACAATTTGATAGGTTCATATCAATATGGTTTTAGGCCACGAAAATCCACGATAGATCAAATATGGAGAAGACGCACGAATTCCATGTGGACACACACCACCTTTCGTTGATTTTAGGGCCGCATATGACAGCGTCTACAGGGACGAGATAAAGTGACGCACTACCATGTGGTTTTTTTCAACATCATTCTTGAAAATATCGTGCGGGATTCACTGGCCAACACAAGAGGTACGATCTACTTTAAGTCTGCACAATTGCTCGCATACGCTGATGATATTGGCGTGATAGGGAGAACGCAGCGAGACGTCAATGAAGCTTTTATGAACATTGAAGCAGGAACGGATGTGGGTCTAAACGTAAACGAGGGCAAAACACAGAACGTCACTATTGGCAGCTATAACTTTGATGTAGTCAAGGATTTCATCTATCTTGGCTTACTGGTAGCAAGCGGCTACGATATCAGCGCAGAGATTAGACTCAGAATGACCTTTGCCACCGCTGTGTCTTCGGGCTCAAGTGGCAATTGAGTAGTAGAACCCTCTCTCGGAAAACTAGCGTGCAGAGGCTTGAACCTTATCAAAAAATGATGAAGAGTTCTCGGTCGTTTCGAGAGGAAAATTCTGCGTACGATCTTCGGTCCCGTTTGTGTTGGCGGAGGGTCGAGAAGAGAATTCAACCACGAACTGTAAGGTCTGTACAGCGACACCGGCCTGGTACGATGTCCACGGATCCAACGTTTAAGAGGGCTAAGCTATGTAGAGCAAATGAACAGCACAGCTCCTGCCCGAAGAGTCTTCGATTCCGATCCGAAAAGACGACATTGCAGAGGACGGCCGCATCTATGGTGGCGCACACAGGTGGAAAGGGAACTTAACCAACTGGGCGTGCGATACTGGAAACAACTGGCAAAAGATCGTGTTAGCCGGAAAGGCTTGTTGGTTGAGGCCCAGGTTCACCACGAACTGTAGCGCTACCTAAGTAAGTCTTTATTGATATGACACAGTTACTCCGGATACTCCGTCTGGAGTTTACCCTGGAGAGGAAGTGTTGAAAAATGTGTCCCTTGACACATCCTATCTTAGGGAATACTGGCTCCGACAGGGAGCTATCGAGGTTAGAGCCGTGCCTAACCAGCACATGAGGTTTTCGTTACCCTCTATGTCGCTATGGTCAGGAACCGAAAGGAAAATGATGTTGAAATAATCGCCTAGACAAGTGATGTCATCTTTGCAGTGTGCGACTAGTCTGGATGTCATGGTGTGTGAATCGAGAGCTGTGATGGGTGATCGGCCATCAATACATATGGCAACGTCTCTTGCAAACCTCCTTAATCACTAGTACTTCCGCTTGGAACATATTAGAGGTGCCCGGGAGTCGAAATGATTTGAAGATATTCAGTTCCGCTGAGAATATACCCGAGCCGACTTCGAACTCCATCTTCGAGCCGTCAGTAAAAGACGCTACCTGATAGCTCATGAAGTGCAATCCATTTATCCACACCGTTCTGTATGGGGGAAATGGACTTGGGCGGAATTGTTTAAGTTGTGTGTGGTTGTCATGAAGTCGGTTGAAGTCGTAGCCAGATCTCCAGGTAACAGAACCCGGATTATCTCAGCCTGGTTAGTTGTTAGTGTGTTGGACTCTGACGCACGATGGGCGAGTTCGGATCCCGATAACACCAACGCTATCGAATGTTTTTTTTTGCGGCGTACCTCCTCGGCGGTGTACTGGCAAAAGCCCCCGCAGTATACTTGCCTTGAGAAAACTTCTCGACTCACGCCGGTCGGAATCGGCTATAAATCAGCTATTCGGCTTTCACCTGTGTAAAAAAATAAATCACACACAACATGGGTGGATTGAGAGAAGCTTGGCTCTGGTCCTTCATGGGCTATAACGCCAACATACATATGTACATACAATTGCGCTGCAACATGCGGTATATCTAATTCCGAGGTCAAGAGGGAGGAGGTTTAGGAGTATGTTGAGTGCTTCGGTCGGGCTGGATTGAAGGGCACCGGTTACACCAATTCGGGCCGGCCTTTGCACTCGGTTTAGTTTGGTAATGTTGTATGCTTGTTCCATGGGTCATACAAAGGCTGTATACATCCACAGCACCATTCTGGGACGGAGTCCCCACATTTTGCCAAAAAGTTCTGCTACAAGCATAGAAAACGACACACGCTTTCCGTACCCGATGCTCTATTTTTAACTTCCAATTGAGCGTTGGATCTGGGATAACTCCTAGATATCTAGCCTCGGGAGACAGAGAGAGAGAGAGTGTGTCTGGTTGTTGGTTCGAGGGAGATTAATCCTGTGGCCCATGCGCTTAGCTTAATCAGAGCACTCTCTGTGGTTTCGCTGATTACGATTCTCTCAAACTTTTCAGCCACTAGTAAGAATTTTCTTTAGACAGAGGCTTTCTACACCTCTTGAATCACGGCTTAGAAACGTCTCTTTTTTTTTTTCCTTTTTTTTTTGTTGCAGGCTTCTGCTATCCGCTGGAGCACTCAGACGCAATCATACTCCAGACAGACACCTTACACTACTGTATTTTCTCCGTTTTCCGGAGAAAAATTTGAAGGAGCTTTAGTGATGTAGAGCTAAGGGATTCGGCACACACCACGTCGGCTCCAAGGGTGCGCCACCGTATGCGAGCAAAGGCGGGACAATCACAGAGGAAATGCTCTGCAGTATGATCCTCCTCTTCGCCACATGCAGCACAGGTAGGCGTCTCACTGATGCCGAGCACGTAGAGATGCTTGGCAAAAGTGTAATGGCCCGTGATAACTCCCACAAGCCTTCTGCAGTCGATTCTCCTTAAAGACAGGAGGAATGCTGCAGATTTTTTGCAGACATCAGAGCGTACGCGCTTAGTCATCCTGCAACCTGGACAATCCCTCCATCTACGGTTGTGTGTATTAAATACACAATCGTTAATGTAGGAATTTACCGTGGACGCAGGTAGACCTAGAGCGGGTTCAGGTCCTGAGAAGCTCTCCTCTGAACCCATTCTAGCGAGGCCATCAGAGGTCTCATTTCCTGGGATCCTAGAGTGGCCTGGAACACATACAAGCCTTAATGAATTTAGTCTGCCGACTCTGTTCAAGAAGGACTTGAGTTCAAGCACTAATTTGGAGCTAGTTAAGGGGTTACACACAGCTTTTAGTGCAGCTTGGCTGTCACTACATACGCTTATGCATTCCCCCTTCCACCTGTGCTTCACAACATAGTGCATGGCCATTAGGCTTGTGTATATCTCTGATTGGAAGACAGACGCATATTTTCCTAAGGAGAAGTGCAGTCGGATGTTTTCGCGCTCAAAGAAGACCCCAGCACAGGACCCCCGCCCAGATCTGGAGCCATCCGTGAAAATGCGAAGACTATCCTTTCCAGGTTCAGTATCCCGCCATAGCCAATCCTGACGCCATGGAAACTCGACTGTAAAATTACGACGCAATAGGATAAGGGGCGTCAATGCGTCAGAAGGTATGTCCATGAGACAGGGGTCGCAGGACAATTCTTGCGCAAGCACACCGTTATTTCTATGCGAGTTGTACTAAAAGCCATTTCTCTTCAGACGAGACATGGCTTTCAGAGCACATTCTCTGATAAATATATCAAGAGGTGGAAGGTTCATCATATATCAAGAGCAGCGCCCGGCGTGCTGGGAAAAGCCCCCGTACAGCTGAGACAAACCGTTCTTTGGAGTTTGGTGAAAGAGGCTACGACGTGTTTGCGTTTTAGTCTGTTCCACCAGACAACCGATGCATATGAGATTATAGGTCTTATCATTGCCGTGTAGATCCAAAGGACCTTTGCCGGCGATAAGCCCCATGTTTTGCCAAAAGCTCCTTTGCATTGCCAGAAAGCTGACAGCGCTTTGGTAGTTCTTGACTCAACATGTTTTGACCAGCGAAGCTTGCTATCTAAGATGACTCCTAGATACTTAGCCTCCTTGGATATCGGGATGGAAGTGCCTTTTAGTACCAGCTGAGTCATGTCAGTATTTTTCCTCCTTCTCGTAAAGAGACCGACATTTCTCACACAACTTGTTATATAGAACAACTTGTTATATAGAACATTGTTTTCTGAATTACGAGGGGAACCACGCTGAGAAGAAGTAGTGCGAAATGCACATCCGATAGCACTGCTGTTGCCGGGATCTATGTTCGCTGTCACTGGCACCAAAGACTAAAGACTACTACGCTATACATCACGTATCACGTTGCTGCCTACTTTAGAAAATGTTGTTAACTTATGAATCCTTTGAATGTCCCCTATTGTATGTTTGCATCACAATACATACGATGCGATATTACGAAGTAATGCTACGGACCTACTATCTGTATTCAATTCAGCTCTTCATCAATCCCAAATGAATGGAGAATGAGACCGATACCGATCTCGAACATAGTACTGCATTCAATCCCATAATACCACATTTTCCATTCAAGGGACTAATCCATCAGCCGGATTCCATCGATTAGCTTAATAGGTTCCAAAAAGCACCGAACATCACCAGCTTTTGATCGTCTCAACTGGCGTTCCACATCACCCAATTCGTGATCCGAATAGCATGGCAAAGCAAATCAGATGCAGATATTCAAATAGGGTACGCTTTCATGATAATAACGATGCACAAGTGCCAAACGCATGGACGAGTTCACTTCAATTTAACAAGACCAATAACAAGAGAACAAAATCGAACTATGCATCACAATTGCAGAGAATGCATGTCTGCATCAAGGAGATCACATCATCGATTCTCTGACGAATGCATACGGGTACGAGTAGATGGATCTATTATATTTCATTCCGTTGTTGTCTAGATACATTTCCATCGTTCAACATGAAACAATTGCCAACTACATCACGTTCCGTATGTTAGTTGGAACCGAAGGAGCTCGTGTCCTTATCAACAAGTTCAAAATCGTCTTCGTTCAGCTATTTGCTTTGCTATTTCTTTGACTATGGATTAAGGATATTCGTGATTGTTCCTTCTTCGCTTGAATTCCTTTTGGGATCACAAGCATGACAACGGACACTTTGATTGGTTCATTTATTATCCCTTTGAAATGGACACCATCAACTCGGGCATTCGATAATATTAATCTTATTTTACTATGTACTATCGGGAATGAAATGATGTAAAAGTAAATGGCTGATTGTGTTGCTGTACTCATTGCCAGAGTTATCGTTTTGTGGTCTTCCGATGAGTTATTTTGTCGTTCATGGGAAGTAATGAAGCTGAACGAGATTGTACAGATAACTTGAAGTGTCCATTTGTGGCCGTAAACTTCTTCCCCGCTCCATGGACTAAGGTATCGCTATATCCTTAAACGGACACGGAATTTGGTGGCCACCATCAGTACCAGGCTTACAGAAGTCCTTCGTCTCGGATGATTTTATTTGCTTCAAGCCATGAAAAGGATACTACATAAAGGGTGAAGGGTTGAGCAGTGTTCGCCTCATGGCAGTCACTCTGGCCACATGCCGTGCGATAGGATTTATTGATTCTTCGCTGTAAGCTTGTCACGCCCACAGCAAACACAAATTGTGTCAACATGACAAATACTACAATACTTGTATCCAGCTCCCATAGCCTCCAGGACCATGTACTTCGCAAAAGACGACATTTTTCACCTGGTATCGATGTATTCACGAATGTAAATATCTTATGTCAAACATAACCAAAACGTCAACTCAACGGAGACGGGATGGAGGCCCTCCGCCCCTTAAACATCGTATGAATATTGAAAGGAAAAACAAATCCGTCACGTCGCTGGGTACTAGGATGTACTACGATTTGCATTGCAATTTGCACAGATTAACAATTTCACGTTGCACAGATGATGGTAGGAGAGAGGATGAACCTATCCTCCCGAGACAGGCTTAATTGAATCTTGGAAAGTCGTGCAAAGTCGTGCAGAGCATAAATTATTCATAGCCTACCCATGCCGTCGCCATGGCCATCATCTGCCTCCTCCGTTTCCCTTGGTCGCACGGTTTTATTCCCGTTTGAAGTGATATGAATAGAAATCTGTTTCTGGTATCTAATGGTATGTGGGTCGTACCATGAGCGAATTGCGTGCGTTGTTTCTCTAACGCGACCATCAGGATCAAATCCCAGTCGACATTAAGTCCATTCAGATGAGTTTCTATTGTCCGGTGATTCCACATAAATTTATTTTTCCATAATTAGGGCCACACCACATACACAGGCATAATCTGCTCATACCATAGACACTCGTGGCCATGCTCGTCAATATCCTTGGGGCAATTAAAATCGGCTTTGTGGTATTCATAAGAAATTGGACATTGTGTGTGAATGGGTGTTCAAAGGACCATTTACAGCCCACAATGGAGGATTTGTTACGTGCAGAGATAGGGCACTATGGGAATGGATGTTTTGATGCGAGGATTTTCAGATATGATTATTAAGGGGTAACCGGAGACGCCCATAGGCGCGGGTATGTTGCTTGGAATCATTGCTTTTGATCCTCGGTACATAATACAAAATCATGTTTACACTAGACCGGTGTAGGGTGGTTTCTATGTGAGATACATCAGATCCAAGGGCACGTCGGTTTGCATAAGAAAGTAAACAATTTCGAACACCTTAAGGAAATTGTTAGCCTGTTTTCCATCTTAGGAGTTTTGCAAATAAGTTTTGGCAAAGTATTCGCAAGGATGAAACTTTTCCATGATTTTAAAGCTGTAAATGGTTGCTCGGTTGTAAGTGATTGAAAGGGAGCGCAAGAATTTCATTTTCAATTTATGTAAGTTTTGTAAAGCCCCGAAGGCGGTGCGTTAGATAAAGTGAAGGTATTGTGCTCCACGATGTGACTGAAATAAAGAGGACTGTGAAGGATTCCATCAAAAGGATAAAGTAATTTATCTTAAAAGCACCAGGCCATTCAAGAGCGTATGGGAATGAACGCCTTATAGATTGCAGCCAGATCCAAGGACGAGAAAAATTGCTTGAATCTGTATATTGTCACCGGCGCCAAATATGTGGATGGAAAGTTCTTCGATTTCTCAGAAGCAAATGCTTACAAGGACTAACAAAGGCCTCGTAGGGGTAGCATATATCCAACGGATGCTGGCCTGCTAAAAAGCGAGAAGGGCCACCGCAGTCGAACATCTTGCGGCACTGTTAGTAAGCCCCATCCCCACCTCCTCGTCGTGCCATCAGGAGATTTCCTATGGAAATTGCAGACGGGGAAGGGCGAATGGCGAGCCTCCTGCGCCAAAAAACACGATTAGTCGGTTGGGCTACGGCCTAGTTAGCCGTAACCGTAAAAAAACCACAAACTCCGAAACAACCACAAGCTTCGGATATAACGGACAGGATTAATGTTGACGACCCTTGCAAAAAACGAGAAAAGGACAATGATCTCCGGCTCTGTACGTGGAATGTTAGGCCACGAGCTGGCCACGTGTAGTCGAACAACTTACGAACGCACTAGACCACTATAAAGCGTAATTACCGCCATCCAGGAAATGCGATGGAATGCACCGGGTATAAAGCGGATGAAAAACTGCGATATTTACTACGGCGACTGCTTTAAGGAGAGAGGACAACAATTATTTGGATGCGGATTTGTTGTTCGCGGTGGACTTAGGCAAAAAGTCATAAGCTTTCGGCATGTGAGCGAACGCCTCATAACAATCCGTATCAAGGCTACATTTTTTAACATCAGCCTGATTTGCATCCACGACCCCACGGAAGACAAAGATGACTCCGCGAAAGACGAGTTCTACGATCTCCTAGACAGAACATATGCCCAATATACCAGCTATGACATCAAAATTGTACTAGGAGACTTCAATGCTAAGCTGGGTAACACCACCTCCGATAACGGACACAGGCTGATTGATCTTGCTACGGGGCGAAATCTCCTTCTAAGGGGTACACGCTTCCCGCACCTCGACATACACAAAGGCACCTGGCGGTCTTTTGATCAATCGACTACCAACCAGATTGATCATATCGCGATCGACGTCAGACACTCCTCCACTATTCTTGATGTTCGAACTTTCCGAGGGGCTAACATCGACTCGGACCATAATCTTGTAGTAGTCCAGATGCGCTTACGGATATCACGAACGCAGCGGAGTAGAGTAAGAATACAAAGTTATGACGGATAGCTACTATCGCCAGAAACCGCTCGTGCTTTTACCGATCGCGTCTCCCTTAAACCATGGAAACTCCAACATCTGATGCTGCTACCCAAGGGAAACAAACCATCTGGAGAACTTTCGGCGTACCATCCAATATGTCTGCTAGATGGAACAGGAAACGTCTTGGAACGTATCATATATGGCAGACTTATTGCCGTGACGGAGGAAAGGGGAGCTTTGGCCGACGTGCTCTACCGTCGATGCCATAAAACAGGTAGTAGACAGAACAGCTCAAGCAGTACGGGAGAAAAGATTGCGAGGAGGTACAAAATAGTAATACTGGACGTAAAAAACGCCTTTATCTCCGCAAACCGGTCCTGTATTAGGAGGTCTTTGACCAGAATTGACGCACTACATTACCTTAAGAAAATAATCCTTAGCTACTTCACCAACAGGAAGCTGAAGTTCCAGATGGACGATGGCATTAAGCGCCACAATGTTTCTGCGGGAGTCCCTCAGTGCTCAGTATTTGGGCCTCTTCTGTGGAACATAATGTATGACGGATTGTTGCGATTAATGCTGTTATAGTTAGAGTCTGCCACAAGCGAAGCGGTTATCAGAATCAAAAATTGGCTAGAGTATGTCGTCCTTGAACTCGCCGACCACAAGACGGAGGCTGTAGTAACAACCAGCCGAAAGATCGTGGAATACGCAAACTTCCGGGTTGAGAGCCAGCCAATGAAGTCTAAAGAAGTCTTAAATCACTTGGAGTTAATGCTCAACATCCAAGACAAGAAGAAAGCTCTCGTCTGCATACAGGCTCTGCGCAGTAAAGGCAATATGCGGTTTCCGGACAATCTTGGATGAAGCAGCTTGTGTCATAACGGGTAGGTATGGTTCTCATTGACATCCTCGCCAACGAGATGCAGAGGGTTTACCTTAGGCGAACCACAGATCGTCAAAGGACCAGTGTTATCCAGAGATAAAGGCCTCAGAAAGGGCAACATCCGTAGCATTATAGCGATCTAGGTAGGACAACACGACAAAAGGCCGATGTCCGAATCCAGTTACTATCTTGCGCAATTCCTGTTAGGTCTCTAAAATATGTCCACAGATTTGGACACGTTAGCTCGCCCTTCCGCTCCAGAATATCCAGAGGAAGAAGAAGACGCCGAGCATGCCACATTCCTCTGCAGACGCTTTGTAGATCCTAGCGATCCCAGAGCTTCTAGTAAATCTAACTAACTACCTATAACTATCTATAATGAGCGTGCGAATCGAGCTAAGAAGACTGGAAAGAATAAGAAGAGCTGAGACACGGCTGATTTGGGACCAGCCCCGCGATAAGTGCAGGATGTGGTTTAGTACGGAGGCGCACCGAGTATTCGAGGTTGCGAATCTTACATGTCAGTAGCCCGGGCTAGAGGCATCTTTCGAAGATTACAAATCTTTTAGAGCGACTTAACAGTCAAAAATTATTTAACTATCGCGGTATATAACCAGGGACCACCCTAAGTTTTAACCTCCAGGTTTTACCGTAAGTGCATCTATAGCCAAAAGTGCCTTAGTTGGCTTTGGGAGTTTGCTTTCGATGCTTTTTTTGTTTGTTTTTAAGTTCGCACAGGTTCAAGAGTTATACTCTTATGATGTTTGGCACACAACCTGAACGGAGTGCAGTGGTTTGGGTCGTAGATGTTCGATCACTTCTCTCCACGGGTGGCTGTCCTAGATAGGATTCGAGAGGAACCGACCCAATTTTCACGTTGGTTGTAGTTCTCAGCAACTATTCCATGCACTTATGGTGTAATGTTAGAATTGGAGTTCCAGTTAAGTTTGCGATCAATCTCAACATCTAGATACTTAACTTCTTATGAAAACACTATATTTGTACTATTTAGAGAGACGGAGCAAGGTGAAATATTTACCTTCTCTGAAAACGGGGCTAAGATTGTCTTAGTTGGGCTTATCGATAGTGAAACTTACTCCGTCAACAAAGAGCAACACACACGACCCGCCTGGAACTGCTATCAACAAGGTGACCCCACCGCCCTTCTGTTATTAACTTTTGTTTTCTTTTTTCCGGTCCTGGCTACTCTCTACTCTCCACTGCACTGCACTACACTGATTGCGTCTGCGCACGATGGCTGTCCAATCGATATTCGATACTTTGGTATGCATGTTGAATGCCAAATATTGCACGTAAGGACTAAGTAAAATATTTAATATTCAGCCCTTCGAACCTCTCCAGGAGTTGTACTGTAAAACTAAGGACCTCAACGCAATGGATATGAAGAAACAAATCGGACTTCTGAGACCTATGTCTGTGCTTTCAAAATCTTTAATAACACGTAAGCAGGACCTGGAAGATATGCACCTATAGACGATTCCAACCAATTGCCAAATGCGTTGCTTACATTTCAAGTTGATTCGGACGTGAAAGTCTGTCCAAATGGTCGTTAATGAAATTGAAATGTATTTAAGTGTCCCTTTCCAAGACAGTATCTTCTCCACCGTCATGCTTTGGTATACAAATGTAAACTGAAAATTGGATAAACGAGGCACGTACGTGTCCTCCAACATTCTGACAGGATATGTTGTCTCACATCATGGGTAGAAAGGTATTACAGTTCTTTTTTTACTCCTTTTCCGTTGTGTAATCATTCGAAAAAGGATTAAAAGCCGTTTTCGTACGTGTTACACGCCGTTTTTCCTCTCCAGATTTCTCGATGTCCTTTCACACAGATTGAAAACCCAATCATCCAAAGCTGCTCGCTCAAAGTGCTTAAAGAATGAGAAGAAGTACAATGGCGAGGAATAGAAATGCGAAACAATTACTCACAGGTCAATAGACATAGTATATCCCTAAGGCATGCAACAACGTTCTCGATTATCCTCATTGAATCCTTGGGCGAAAAACAAAAAAAGACAAATCACATCGCAAGTGCAGGAAGTTGTTGGGGTAACAGATGGTACGACAATCCTTCAACCCATGCATTCTCCTGCTGCTCCACTACTCGTCGTATATGGTCATAAAACAATGCAAATATTTTGATAGAGTTCTTTCGAATCGAGATACAAGTGCAAGTGTGAAAACGAGTTGACAAGTATTGCACTATCCTTGGTTTGTGCTAACACATTGGGTTCAAGTACGTGTATGACAAATGTGTGCTTCATTAAGGAGATGCAGAGGATTGTGCGGATGTTTTGATCAGTAAAACAGGATTTATACGACAAGGCTTCATCTGAAGGTGCAGGAAAATCGGAGTTTATCTGAGCTCAGGGCGAAGGAAGAACAATTTAGTTAGGTTGGCTTAGTTGGGTGCTCTATTGACATGAGGTCAACGCTCACTTAGACTACGAGGAGTCCATTGTGCCCAGTTTGAGACCTAACCCGAGGGGAACCTGTTAGTTTGTTAGTTCCCACCGAGCTGAACCACACAGATGCAATTAAGAATATTAGCAATTTAATCAGCCCAATGTCTCTTGCCTCCTCCAAACCCTCCTCGGGCCAGTGCCGGCCATTCGCACAGTAGGTGACGAATGGATTCCATTTTACTCCTCGTCCTTACAGCTTCTGCAAAAATCGTTGTAGGGCTTCCCTAGTCTAGCTGCATAATATGATATCATGCAGTGCCCTGTGAGGGCACCGACTATGAGTCGTATATTCCCTTTACTAAGATTTAGCAGACTTTCCGTCCTTTTTTTGTCATAGACAGGCCATGTAAGCCTTACCGTAGCGCATGTGCCTAACTGACACCATCGCTTGTTGGCCTTTCCTATTAATTCCACCCCTATTTCTCTTAATAGTGTGCTGAGTGGCATTCTAGCCTCAGTTGTGATCTGCGAAGTATCTGCGCCTGATACCAGTCTGGCTAGTTCGTCCGCCTTCTCATTTCCGAAAATATTCCCATACCCTGGTACCCAGCAAATGGTTACCTCCTTGTCATCCGATATTTCTTCTAGTTTCTCTTTACAGAGTTTTACGGGTTCGGATCTTATCCATGTTGCTTGCAGAGCCTTAATGGCTGCCTCACTGTCAACATAGCTTTTGATTGTCTTACTTGAGAGATTCTCCCTAAGAACCAGATACGCGCCTTTTTTAATTGCGACGATCTTACTCTGGAAGACACTACAGCTACCACCGAGTCTGTGGGAGTGATACGCTTTCCGAGGTTCGAAGTAGACTCCGGCTCCTGTACTGGTATCCGTTTTGGATCCGTCGGTATAGATTGCCACTGGCCATTCCTCTCTGGAGGGAATCCAAATAGAGAATCTCCTCTCGCAGCAAGAATGTGGGACGGTATAGTCCGTTTCGGTTGCGGACCTCAGGATAGCCCATCGATCCAGGATTGATGCGTGGCCATGAGGACATCTTTTCCAAAGACTGGATTCCTACATCCTTACCGCAGCCCCGGCTGCATTGCTTCCACAATACATATCTAGTGGTGGAAGGTTCAGCATCGCTTCAAGGGCTGCCGTTGGCTTGGATTTCATCTATCCGGTCACCGCCAGAGAGCCAGCCCTCTGAATCCTTGTGAGACTTTGAAGGTTGCATTTCTTCTCAAGTGCTTTCCATCAGACAATTGATCCATAGACTAAAATGGTTTAGTCTATGGCTTTGGTTTAAAGCCCCATGTCTTTCCGAAAGCTACTCCACACAGCAATAGTGCCACGTAAGCTTCCTTGGTTCTTTCATTTATGTTGTCCTTCCAGTTAAGCTTGGAATCTAGGATTTCGCCAAGTTACCTAGCGGATTTCTTCGGAATCAGGTCGATACCATTTATATGTGGATAAGTGGAACTTGGTAATGATCTTATTCTTGTGAAGAGGACATTCTCAATTTTAGTTGAATTTACCCCTAAGCCCAATTATTCACCAACAGCAGCGCATAACTTAGTCTTTCACTGAGGACCTGAGGAAATTGTCCAGGTACCAGGATGGTAACGTCAGCGGCATAGGCCGTGATATTGAAGCCCTGTGTCTCTAGGAGCTTTAGCAGTTCGTCGACTACGAGGAGCCCTGTGGTGTGCCTCGGATGACTGTCACCCCCCCATTTACTCCTCCTATCGACGAGTTTACTATGCGAGTACTTAGCATTTGTTCAGGCCATTTACAGATTCCCGAGTTTATGTGGGCCATCCCTAGGCTGGACAATATTGCCTCGGTACTGACGTTATTGTGTTATTGAAGGCACCCTCAACATCTAGAAAAGCCCCCAAGGCATATTCTTTGACATCGAGTGCCTTTTATATCGTATAGACCACCATGTGAAGAGTGGTATCTACCGATCTACCCTTTATGTATGCGTTATGTGATTGTGATAAGTAGGTAGGTAGGTAGGTAGGATCGTGGCCTTCCCAGAATTGAGAAGAATGCACATAGGCCAGGGAGGCCCGTTGTGCAGCTACGAGGGTGTTTTACCCCCCTATTCGTGGAACCATTTTGTGCTTCTTGAGAAGTTAAGAAGATCAGGTATCCCTATATTCGGAACATCTGTCAGACCGTTAAGAAAGTAAGACCCTAGGTAACGTTTCCTGATATTGCAAAAAGCTGCACAGGCACAGAGAAGGTGGTGAATGGATTCGACCTCCTCCTCGTCCTGACAGCTTCTGCAGAAATCATTCGAAACTATTCCTAGTTGTGCGTGACTGCCAATGAAGCAGTGCCTTGTGATGACACCGATGACTTCGTAGAAGTCAGTTCTTTTTAGGGATGTTATACTCCTTGTTCGTTGACCGTCAAGCCGAGGCCAGATTTGCCTGGTGATGACGTAGGTATGTCCCTGGGTCCATCTCAGGTTCGTCCCGGCCCTGGCGAGATTGATCAGATTATGTTTAATGGTTGTAAGGGGTACTCCCTCACAAGCCACGATTGATTGTAGCGTCGTTCCATGTTTGGCGAGTGTGTCGGCTTTTTCATTTCCTGTTATGTCGCTGTGTCCCGGTACCCAGATAAGCTGTATGTTGAACTGTTCTGCCATCTCGTTAAGAGATCGGCGACAGTCGAGACTAGATTTTGATGTGTACACATAGGACTCCAACGACTTTAAGGCTGCTTGACTGTATGTGAGAATGCGAATATCCGTGGTGGATCTTACGTTCCATTTCAGCCAAGACAAGAGTTCTTTCATTGCCAACAGTTCCGCCTGGGAAACGCTGCAGTGATCTGGTAGTTTTAGAGCTTTGTACAGCTTAAGTTGTTTGCAGAATACTCCACTGCCCACAGCTAAGTAGCTATCACCAATCTCATCCCTTATGTATTTGTCGATTAGTCGTTCCAGTGTTTTCATAAGGAAGGAGGATAGGCTGATAGGTCTATACTCCTTTGCCGTGGCATGGTTGACCTTCCCTGACTTGGGTATAAACACCACCCTAACCTCCCTCCATGCTTGTGGGACATAACTCCTCCTGAGGCACCAGCAGTTTATGCGTATTAGCCAGGGGATGATAAGTTCCCCTGGTTCTTGCAGCATTTTCGGGTAAACATATACCGTCTATTCCTGGCGCCTTGTAGGGGTCAAATGATTTTACCGCCCACAGAAATTTTTCTTTGGCAACGATCTCATCGATTATTTCAGGCCCAGTCTGTTCTCTTACCAGTGTATTTGCCGTCTCAAATGTTCCCGCGTTTACACAGTTAGCGAAGTGACACTTTAGTAGGGCGTCAAGCATGCTTTCGTTTGAGTCTGTCCAGCTACCATCAGATTTCCTGATAGAAGAAAACTGCGTGGAAGCCTTGGCAAGGACCCTTCTCAGACAAGCCGCATCCGTACATGATTCGATAGACCCGCAGAAATTGCTCCACGAGCTCTTTTTAGCGAATCTAATTTCCTTTTTGAGCCGCTTAACATGATCTCCGTAAATTGGCCATTCGATGGAATCTTCTTTACCGACGTTCTAACTATGTCTAGAGATTCGTAGCCGCTCTGCAATTTTAGCGTTCCACCACGGTGGGTGGTCCTTTTTATTTGGTTTTTTGATGGGGCAAGATCTCTCGATGAAGCGGCTTAGCTTATCGGTTAGGTTCAGTATCATCTTATCGATGTCTTTCGTGAAGTTGGGATTTTCATTCGAAGTCCGAATTAGGGTTTTTCCCAACTCCGTGTCGAACTTTTGCCAATTCACCTTCCGCGGATTCTGAAAGACATTGCCATCAGTTACACAAAGATTCAGATCAAAGAGTATCCAGCAATGGTCAGAAAGTGAAGCTTTGTCGGACACTCTCCAGTTTGAGTCTATAACCTCCCTTCTAGTTTTAGTGATAAAAGTTGGTGAATTGCCACGATTACATATAGTTAGGTTAGTATTAAGGACATAACTGAATAAAGCCTCAACAACTCAGTTTACTCTACCCGATGTTAGAAATGATGTTCTAACACACATGTCGTAGTGCATCTTTATCACTTACTTCCACCATTGAACCATCCACTACAGGATTGAAACAGCTTTGTCTATTTGAATCCAGTCCTCTTACTTATGGAGGCATATCCTTGCCTCCTCAAAGGCATATATCATGCAAATAGAATAAAAGACATCAACGTGCCACACAAATGTCTTGCCAAAGGGATTTTTCGGCAATCCCATTCTCAGTAATCCCCAAAAATCTGTCCCATCCACCGAACCATGCTTTCGTGTATCTCCCTATACTCAGATATATGAATAGCTGATTGTTATACGTACGTACGTATGTATGTCCTATCTTGTGAGTCATACGATTCAATTTAAGATGTAATCTATCTGAAGGTAATCGAAATACTTTTTGTTATTTCCCCTTCATCATCGGCATTGTGCTCGTTCGTCTGATTACAATCTTTCGTAGAAAATCTCTCGCAAAAGCTGCGACTGAGTGAAGGCAAAGTTATACCTTACATGGCAATCGATTAGGAAACTGCCTGACACCAGTGAGGATGAAGAAATACGATATTCCTATCGGCAGAGGTGCATCGATAGAAAAATTTTTTTACAAATCGATGTGGCACACTGGAGGGACATCACTTTCGTCATCTCATGAGTCTTTCTCCTTCAGTTTCTGGTAAACGTTCGACGCATGGTCGATGAGCTTGGTGGAGTCAATGGCTAAGGAAAACAGAAATTGAACTCCTACCTGGCTGAGCATTAGTGCTATATGGTCGTGACCTAGTTTCAAACCGCTTTACGTACATAGTTCGATCGTATACTCTTCTGCCGTAGTCGAATCTCTGTAATGTAACACCTAATATGCGTGGAAGTTTTTCGATAGATAATTGATGTGCGCGGAGAGTGAGTCGATTTGAGGATAGAATTCATTTCCAGAAAATATTCATCCATCTATGGTCTCGAAGGGCAACTCAAGCACTAAAGTTATCCATGCTACTGCAAAGGACTATAGACCTATTAGTCTATCCTCCCTCCTTATGAAAACGCTGGCGAGCAATAGACATGTACATAAGGGATGAGATTGGTGACAGTTATCTGCCACAATCGCACAACATAAAGGGAAAATCGATAGATACGGCCCTGTAGTCTATGCGATAGAAAAATCGCTCAATATCCAGGAATTCACTCTAGATGGCTTCCTAGACATTGAGGATGCTTTTAATAATGTCAGTACTGAGGCAATTGTGTCCAGGCTTCATATGGCCTAAATAAACCCGGGAATATGCAATTGGATTGGGAAAATTCTGAGTACTCTCATAATAAACTCGGCGATTGGTAGAGCAAGTGAAAGGGTGAGGGTAAATAAAGGTACACCATAAGGTGGCGTTCTGTCACCCCTCCTATGGCTCCCTGTGGTCGACGGAATGGTCAAGATTCTGGAGACGGAGGGTTTTAATGTCACGGCCTACGCCGATGACATTGCCATCCTAATTTCTGAAAAGTTTCCGCAGGTCCTCAGCGACAGACTAAGTTATGCACTGAAGTAAGTTGATAACTGGGTCAAGGGCAGAGGCCTGGGAGTAACCCTGGCGAAAACAGAGAGAGTACTCTTCATAAGGAAAAGATCTGTATCAAGATACACCTACCCACGTATGAATGGTATCGGTCTGATATCTGTCAAATATCTTGGCATAATTCTGGACTCCAAGCGTAACTGAAGAGAAAATATTGATGAAAGAATCAAAAAGACCTAAGTGGCTCTATATTCGTGCAGAGTAGCCTTTGGAAAGACATGGAGCCTCAGACCAAATTTCATACATTAGTTATACACTGCGGTGGTAAGGCCTAATCTAGTCTATGGTCTGGTTGTCTGGTTGAAGGCGCTAGAGAAGAAATGCCATCTTCAAAGTGTGTCAAAGGTTCAAAGGGCAGGCTGTCTGGCGATGATGGGATCTATGAAGCTCACACCAACGGCGGGTCTTGAAGCTATGCTAAACCTCCCACCCTTGGACGGCCACGCATTAATCCTGGATCGATCGGCCATCTCGAGATTCAGAACCGAAACGGACTATGTCACGCGACTTCCTTTCTGGGAAAGGAGATTCTCTATTAGAACTCCTTCCAGGGAGGAATGGACCGGTGATATGGTACGCACGGTAAATGAAGTTGCAATCTACACCGACGATCCAAAATGGATGCCGGCATAGGTGCCGGAATATACATGGCTCCTATATGTAGACTTGATGATGGCTGCAGTGTTTTCCAAGCTGAGATCTTCGCAATCAGGCAGGCGGCAGACCTAATTGGCAGAGAGAATCTCTCAGGAAAAAGGATCAACATCTATGTTGACAGCCAGGCAGCCATTAAGGCACAGCAAGCAGCTTGGATAGGATCCAATCTCGTCAAACTCTGCAAAGAGAGGCTAGAAGAGTTATCGGATGTAAACGAGGTGACGGACGAGCTAGCTAGGCTGGCTAGAATCAGGTGTAAACTTCGCAAAGATCGCAACCGAAGCAAAAACGCCACTCAGTGCGCTCTACAGAGAGATAGAGACGAAGCTATTAATGAAACCCACTAAGCGATGGTGTCACTTAGATACATGCGCAACGGCAAGATCGACTTAGCTCTTCAACAATAAGATAAGGACGGAAAATCTGCTGAAGTTCAATAGTGGGAATATTCGACTGGCAGCCCGTGCCCTCACTGGGCACTGCATGCTGTCTTACCATGCAGCTCGACTAGGCCAGCCCTACAATAACTTCTGCAGAAGCTGCAGGGACCCGCCGTGCGAACGTATTCCTATGAAGACACTTCCTTTCGGGATTAGAGGAGGTAAGTAACATTGGGCTGAACAGAATACTAGGATTCTAATCCTCGTCTGGATGGTTCAGCTCAACGGAAAATGTCTAGGTTTCTACGGGTTAAAAATGAATTGGGCACAATGGACTCCACGTGGTCTAGGTCAGCCTTGACTTTTCGTCAGTAGGGCACCCACTTACCTAACCTAGGTGATTTATGAGAACATGGGACTTTCGGAGACTTATTGAAAAAGAGTGTCAGGTGAACTCATCCAATGATGATGATGATGACGACTTAGGAGCCTACGAGTAAGAAGTGTGTGTTTCTAGGAGGTGCCTGACTTTTTTCCAGTTCATTGAGCTGATTTGTCGAAAGCATTAGCTAATTACAGAAAAATCTTTCTTGCATATTATTATTCCGTGCAACTGAATTAGAGATGGGAAGGTAGTGTTCCAACTGTGCCCCGAGGGGGAGCAGATGTTAGCGATGTTGATTGGTCATCTTCCGAAAGGGACATTTCTTTGGCATTTATCCTGACAGTGAGGTCGCTTTAATGTCTTAAATTGTGGCGTACACGTTTCTTTTGAATCACCTCCATAAAAAGAAGTCAGGTAATGTCAAATCGGATGATCCTGCAGATCAATTCACATTTCCATGCCATGAAATTAAGCGATTCTCCAAGAAATTATGCAATTTATCGATATTCTCATGGCAAGTTGCACCAACTTGTCCAAGTTATCCAAGTCGATTCTATCAAGCTGGGGACAAAAAATATTCCATCGCCCTTGCATGACATCGCCTGCGTATAGCAAGACTGGCAGTATAAGCGTTTTGTAAAGCTTGACTTTGGTTCTTCGAGTGAGGAGTTTTGACTCAAGTTGTTTGGACAAACCGAAGTAGCATCGGTTGCCAAGGGTAATTCTATGCCAGATTCTATGGCGTCGCCCCGAGGCAGACAAACTCCTTAACCGCCCCGAAATTATAGCTGTCAATCGTTATATTTTGTCCAAGGTGGTGAGCAACAGATCGGTTTTAGCTTGACAGTATATACTTTGTCTTATCCTCGTTGACTTTAAGACCACCTCGTTTCGCCTGTTCCTCAATCGCCGTGAAAGCTTCTACAACGTCCGCGCAATGATGTCGATATCATCGGCGTATCCTAGCAGCTGGACAGACTTGTAGAAGATAGTGCCTTCCCTGTTTAAGCCTGGCCGTTGCACTATCTGCTCCAGCACCAAATTGAAGAAGTCGCATGACAACCTCATCTCCTTGCCGAAATCCGGTGTACGTTTCAAACGATTCAGATGTCCTAGAACTCGTATTTTTTACGGTGGCGCGACACAGCTGGATCAGTTTTCCGGGGATCCCGAATTCGGCCATCGCATCATACAATCTTTTGCGATGAATGCTGTCGTATGCGGCTTTAAAATCGATAAAGAGATGGCGTGTATCGATTTGAGACTCGTTGGTCTTTTCCAGGATTTGTCGAAGTATGAATACCTGGTCTATAGTCGCTTTGCAGGGCCAGAAGCTGCACAGGTAGCTGCCCGATTAGTGCGGTGCAACAGGGCTTTAGACGTTCAGACAGTACGCTGGACAGGATCTTGTATGCGACATTGAGCAGGGATATACGTTCTTGTAGGAGGTACGATCGCCTTTTTTGTGGATGCGGTCTGGTAATATAATGGCCCAGTATTTGCGACTGGGTGCTTCAAAATATGAGCAAAATATATGAAAACAGGTAAGAGCTCTGCAAGAACATGCCGAAATATGTGTGAAGTGTACGATGAAAATGCTGTGATAGAACGCCGAACTCAGTAGTGGTTTGCTCGATTTCGTTCTGAAAATGTCGATGACAAGCATGCAGGCCTCTGAAAATATCGATTCAGTTTTGCAGATGACGGAGCAGAAGCGGCATGCAATTGCCAAGAGATAGCGGCGGCAATAGACATCAACCACATGACAGTTTGGAATCATTTAAAAAGAACAGACTACTCAAAGAACTCAATGTTTTGATGCCACGTGAAGAAATTCGATTGACTACATTAGCATCAGTGGAACGCAGACAAAGTGGTGCTGAGTATTGGGTGGCAATGGAGGTTTATCATGACAATGCCAGACGAGACGCACTTTGATAGCTCGGAGCAAATTTGCTGGAAAGGTACAAAGGTGTTCATTCGCCACTAATGTCTGATACTGATAGTGCGTCTGACGACGTTTGCGTGATGTAGAAACAAACATGCCAAGTGGGTTTACCATTCGTTCTTAAGGAGAATAATATTGAATCCTCCCCACAACAACAACACAGGAAACTGTTCGCTTCCTCCCACATTCACGAACGCCCTCAAGTGACTCCTTATGCTGTCACATGGAGACAATTCCTATCTACTAACCGCAAATAGGAAACAAAAATATATAAGGAGACGAAAAACAAATTAGGTAGCCGGGATTCAATATGCATCCGAGAACCCTCCTTAATTGAAAGCCCCCACAATCGATATGATACGCAATTCCTCACCGGGTACTTGAACAAAGTCAAAGGAAACGAATTAAGCACCCAGAAGTAATTCATTTTGGATCGTTAGTGGTAATCATTGAACAAGAAATCCTATTCCAGGACCTTAAGCAAACAAGCCAAGTACATGGCACGATAGACGCCTCCCTGGCAAGTGACACCTTATTGTGCAAACAAACAAAGCAACACGTAAACAAAACAAAAGCAAAGAGGGAGCGAATGGGCCTGAACCGAGGGCAATTAATGACATCTTCCGAATTCGTTATTCGATATCGTGCCAAAAAACATTCAATCAAACACCCTAAGTGCCACCACCATCGGCACAGTATTCAATTCGATTCGGCACGACAGTAATGAGCCGCAGAGGAGTGTACAAATCAATGCGTTCTAGATACCACCCGTACATTGTTATAGAAAGTATCTGCACTACCTCTGCCCCTATTACCCACCATCCATCGACAATATGTAGGTAGATACAACAATTACTGAGCTGAAGGAAGAAGGAATAAGAGGCAAACGACGTTTCTCTTGTGTCAAGCGCTTTAATTAACCTTGGTCCTAAATTGAATTAAGACCGTCTCTTCACCACCTCGCTCGTCCCAATTGTGCTGGTTACTATCACGACCCAGTGGCGAAACGTCACTTGCCAGTCACCTGCGACGGATGCAATGGGTGTATCCGCTACTCAATGTACATAGGTACATATGATGCATTCTGGGGGTATCTGCGCTTACGAAGTTATTTTAATTTTAGATCCACACTGTCCCACATCATAATGACATTGTCGTTCATTAATTGATTTTTATTCAATTATATCCCCGAGCACACTCGTTTGTGCGGTGCTCTCCGATGGGGAAACGACCGATCGAGACATGACACGAGCTGTATCTGCGGGATGTTGTTTTGAGCAGAAAAAGGGCAATGAAAGGCTTCACCTTGAAATGGTGAACCTTTCAATCAGGTTGGCCTGATATTCACTCCTTCACAACGCTATTGTGTTCACATGTGTCCTTGGTATATGTGGTATCTGCATATGACTGACATTTCCGAAAACGCCAACAACTGATTGTCCACATCTCCAGATAAGCTATTGATTCCAGCGTCCGGTTGACATCCACAACAGTCGCTTTGTTGCTACTCTATATAGCACTTGAGTTAGGTACGCATCCATTGGACTGGGGCCACTAGATTGTAGTATGTATGTATAGATTTGCTCATTTAGCTGCCCGCTATTACCACTCCGCAGGGCAAAGGGTTAGCATATCCATGTCGACATGTCGACACATGGTGGCAAGGTGGTGGAAGGTGGTACGAGATATGTCGCCACTCGTTTCAGGGTAAGGTCGGCTTTATGTCGCTGGAAAATCGATATATGACCATACGTCTGCGGCGGGTGGAGACATAAGGATTGCAGGCTATTTCCAGTTCCAGCTGTCTTGAGCAGTTCAAAGGATGTTTGTCCTTGTTCTCCTGTTGTCTCCTTTTCTTTTTCTATTTGTACTCTTATGCAAAACGCTCAAGTTTATTTACTGCAGTGTTTTTGCAGTTTGTGCTAGGAATCCATATTCGGTTTCCTTAGTGGTGGATAGGAGCTGAGGAGAAAGAATGCTAAACTCACGCTTCCGAGCAATTGAGCAAAGGAAGTGGAAGAAGAACGAGTAACAAGTATATGGAGGGAACTTCCTGCCTTATAGGATAGAAGCCACTTTGAAAGTTTTTGTTAGATACTAAGATGGCGCAGAGCCAGTTACAAAAGACGTTAACGGATGGTCATATATACAATACTTTTGTGTGATTTTATAAGCGTTTGGTTTTTGATTGTCAAAATAAGACACGAAACAAGAAAGAGTGTAAAAGTTTTTTTATTTCAGTTGATAAACCGATGCATGCCATTTACTCTCCAACTGTTTAATTGTAATTGTACACATTGTACACAATTGTACACACTCGGATACGGACGGATAACATGATGACGACCCCCGCAAACGTCAAAAAGGAAACGAATTTCGGTTCTGCACCTGGAACGTTAGGTCCCTCAACAGACCAGGTGCAACCGAACAACTGGACAGCTCTTTGGACTGCTATAAGCCAGACATTGCCGCGCTCCAAGAAGTGCGATAGGATGGGCCAGGCAAAAAGCGGATGAAAAACTGTGATATATACTACGGAAACTGCTACAGCGAAACTAAACAACGCTTATTCGGATGCGAATTTGTTGTTCGAGGCAGACTCAGGAAAAAAGTCTTAAGCTTCCAGTATGTAAGCGAACGCCTCATAACTATCCGCATAAGGACCAGTCTCGGCAATATGAGTTATTATGTGTCCACGCCCCCACAGAGGAGAAAGATGACCGACATAAAGACGACTTCTTTGATCTCCCAGGCAGAACGTATGCGCAAAGTTCCAGCTATGACACCAAAATCGTTCTAGGAGACCTCGACTCGGATCATTACCTTGTTGCAGCCAAGGTACGGATGCGAATTTCTCGGAATCAACGGGGTCGAGTAAGAACACCAAAATTTAACGTCGGAAAGCTGCAATCGCAGGAGACCGCCAGGACCTTCGCCGATCAAGTCTCCCTTAAGCCCTCTGAAGTCGCGATGCAATCTGCAGAAACCATAGAACAGCAATGGAGTCGTTGTCAGAACGCAACTAGAGAGGCTACCTCAGATGTAATCGGTTTCGAGCCACTACCGTCGAGAAACCCCTGGTTTGATGATGACAAGAGACGGACAAGAGCTACCCGCGAGCTCAATGAACAGAAAAGAAGGGAGGAGCATGCGCTTCTGAGAAGGAAAAAGAAGGAGCACGAGAAGCGCGAGATCGAGGAGATGGAGAGATGTTACGGCAGGAACGACGTTCGAAAATTTTACCAGAAAGTAAAACGAACATGCCACGGCTATAAAGCCAGAGCAAAGGCCTGCAGGGATGAGCATGGACAACTAGTAGTGAAGTCACAGTCGATGCTGAGACTGTGGAAGGACTTAAGTCTTATAAAGCTGCTGGAGCAGACGGACACCCCGCGGAACTGTTTAAAGCAGCTGGCAATGAGCTGGTCAGGAACATGCACCAACTCATCTGCAAGATATGGTCGGAAGAACGTATGCCCGATGAATGGAATCTCTGTACCGTTTGCCCGGTCCATAAGAAAGGGGACCCCAATGACTGGGCCAATTACAGAGGGATAAGCCTCTTGAACATCGCGTACGGGAGCCTCTCTGCCGTACTGTGTAAGTGCCTGAAACCGTTCGTGGACAATCTGATAGGTTCCTACCAGTGTGGTTTCAGGCCAGGAAAATCCACGATAAACCAAATATTTACACTACGGCAGGTCTTGGAGAAGACTCATGAATTCCAGGTCGACACGCACCATCTTTTTGTCGACTCTAAAGCCGCCAAACTCGTCACACTGTGCAGGATGACTATGGAGAATTCCCGCTGCTCCATAAAGTCGGAGGTGAACCAACCGACCCCTTTAATGTTAAAAAAGGATTTAGGCAGGGTGACGCACTGTCATGTGATTTCTTTAACATCATTCTTGAAAAGATCGTGCGGGACTCTGCGGCCAATACAAGAGGTACGATCTTTTTCAAGTCCAAACAAATGCTTGCCTACGAAGATGACATTGACGTTATTGGACGGAAAAAGCGAGACGTCGATGAGGCGTTGAAGCAGAAGCGGCTAAAGTGGGCCTAAGGGTAAATGGGGATAAGACCAAATATATGCTGTCATCCAAGAAAGACCCACAACACCGACATCTTGGTCAGAACGTCACCTAAGGCAGCTATATTTTTCAAGTAGTCAAGGACATCGTCTACCTTGGCTCGATAGCGGCAAGCAGCAACGACACCAGCGCTGAGATAAAACGTAGAATAACTCTTGCCAAACGCTTTGGGCTCAAGAAGCAATTGAGTAGTAGAGCCCTCTCTCGAAAAACTAAGGTATACCTCTAGAAAACCTTCATCATCCCGGTCCTCCTCTACGGCGCTGAGGCTTGGACGTTATCAAAAGCGAATGAAGAGGCTCTTGGGCGTTTCGAGAGGAAAATTCTGCGTGCAATCTTTGGTCGCGTTTGTGTAAACGGAGAAAGGAGGACCAAGAATTGAACGAGCCGTACAGCGACATCGACCTGGTTAGATGTCTTCGAATCCAACGTCCAAGAAGGCTAGGCCATGTAGAGCGAATGGACATCAACGCTCCGGCCCGAAGTCTTCGACTCCAACCCCGAGACGACCGCATTTAAGGTGGCGCGCATGAAAAGGACCTCAACCAACTGGGCGTGCGGCACTGGAAGCAGCTGGCCAAAGATCGGGCTGGCTGGAGAGACTTGTTGGTTGAGGCCCTGGTTCACCCCGAACTGTAGCGCCATCAAAGTAAGTAAGTAATCACAGCAAAAAGGAGGGCATGGGTTCGGACATACAGGGTAAGGTTGTTGATTGCTCTCAACTTGGCGAAAAGCCAGCAATGATCCCTGTTTTAATGCCCGGGTCAAGTTGACATGCAGCCTCCTTGCGGAGCCCTCTGAATAGCCTCTTTAAAAACCGATGAGAGGTGAACAAATGTATGCAGCTGTCGCCCTACGCAAGAGGGCGTTACAATGCCCCAACCAGATTGGCGGTTGTACGGCGGGCCAATAACCCGCCCATGTAAAAAAGATCAAATTATGAATTAGCAGAATGACCCGGATAAACGGACAGTTTTTCGAAGATGACATGGCGCGAAAAGAAGCACGATTTGCGAGTATGCTCCTGGAATATCAGAACTCTGTACACGCCTTGAGCTACTCATAAACTGGAACGAACCTTCACGCAGTACAAGGCGGATATTACTGCGATCCATAAAATACGTTCGATAGGAAACAGTATGATGAGGAAAAAAGATTGCGACATCTATTGCAGATGTCACATGTTGGGGTGTGGATTTGTCGTGGGAAAGCGGCTAAGGTTGAAGGTCATCCAATTTAAGCCTATAAGTGATCGCCTGGCTGTGATCCGCGTCAAAGGCAGATTTTACATCAGCCTCATATGTGCACATGCCCCTACGAAGAGGCTGAAGACCCCATCAAAGATGACTTCTATGATCTCTTGGACAACGCATACGGAACTTGTCCGAAATATGATATTAAAATCGTACTCGGTGACTTCAATGGCAAAATCGGTAAGGAGAACACCTTTGGCAGAGTGATCCGAAAACACAGCCTACACGATACTCACGGCTTCCAACTCACGGACTTTGCGACTGCTCGTAATGCCTTGGTAATTAGCATAAGACTTACCCGCAAGTGAATTCACACAGCACCCAGGCGATCTCCGGATGTGCTCATTGACGCAAGACACTCGTCAAACATCCTAGGTTGTGCGAACATTCAGGGGGGCAAACGTCGACTCTGGCTGTTTGTCAGAAAGCTGCACCCACCATGAGGAGGTTTGACATTGGACACACCGGTGGTTACCAGAGTCTACAGGGAAAGAACTGAGCGAAATGCTTTCCGGTATGCCTACGCCGAGCACAAATGTCAACAATATGTGACAGCTTTGCTACTCAGCTATTTAGGAAGTAGCCGAGACGACCTTAGGCTACCTACCACCCCCGAGAAGAAATCCGTGGTATGATGGCACTACAGCGAAAAATTAGAGCAGCGCGACAGGAGTACCGAGCCAAAAAAAGGGAGGGGAAAAAACTGCTGCGCTTAAAGAAGAGAATCTTCGCGACCTCCCAGCTCAAGGATATCGAGGAGTCTAGGGACAAACATAAAATACGGGCCTTCCAGGAGGCTTCAGGAAAGACACCCAGGCTTTTCGAAATTTCGAGGGTAATCTTGTCACCGTCCTGCAGGCAATACGGGGTGTATTTAAGCTGCTTAACGAGCATGAGAGAGTGGTGAGGACTGAGGAAAACCCAACTCCAGCCGCTGAGGCCGCAGGCTCAGATGGCTCGCCATTAGAGATCTTCAAGGCTGGTAGGGAGTATGCGCCAGATCATCTATAGAATTTGGGAAGATGAAAGCATGACAAACAACTGGAATATCATCTCTATTTGACCCGTCCACAAAAAAAGGCGATCCTACCTCTTGCAAGAGCTATAGAGGGATATCTTTGCTCAATGTCGCATACAAGATCCTGTACAGCATACTGTGTGCCCGTCTAAAGCCCTTTTGCACCGCATTAATCGGCAGCTTCCGGCTCGGCAAGAGAAAGACCGAACCTCCGGTATAAAGGCCAAGTAATCGCGGATGTAAGACAACTTGGTCTTGATAACTGGAAGCAGAGTGCCCGGGACCTTTAAGGGTGGAAGGCAGTTATAGCTCAGTCTCAGGTTCTCCATGGCTAACCTGATAGATAAGTGTTACAGCAAAAAATGTGTTTTTGAGCCCAATATTGGATCAGTTCGAGTGGCACAGCAATAGTTGCTATAAAAACTGGAAAGAAGCCATCCGGTCTGAGCTGCTGTCGTGTGGTCCATCATTCAATTTGGGTTTTTACTATGAACCGTGTGCTATAAAGACAACGCCAGGCCACATGTATCTATAGGGACCCGCAAGAAGCTCCAGAAACTAGGATACAGTGCCCTATGCACCCATCATAAGGGTACAGTATGATGGATGCATAGCAGCAATTCTATCAATGACTAGTTGCCAGCGGATTGGCGTCATAATGGGTGACTTTTTTGTTATTTGGTTTGTCGATGTTCTGTTTTTGACAGCTCATGCAAGATTCGTGACACGCGTCAGTGTGGAGCGTACTTGGCCAGCATTGCCATATCATTGTGGAAAGACCTGCATCTGAACATCACTTACAAATTATTGTGCTTTGTCATCAAAATGCGTGTGGGTCGAGTACGGTTGTCGTAATCGACCTGCTGAGTAAGCAAATCGAGCCATAGTAAGACTCGCATATATCGATAAGCCAGCGTCAGTTGCAGCTTCGGAATGCAACATTAAATGTGACATCAGCGAGCCAAAAAAGTGACTCGAAATTGGGCTCTCTGTATGGATTAGGTAACAGGTAGAAAGTAAATGGCAAGCGTTGACTTTTAGAGCCTAATTCAAAATTTCGTACAGTTTAAACAACTTTCTTGTATCTGGGCCCTAAAAAGCTTTGAACCATACCAGTCTCCAGAACCGAATGGCATTATACCAGCGGAGCTCCAGCAGGTAACAGATCTCATCCTTCAATGGCTTGTAGTAATCTATAAAAGCTGCCTCTCCTTATCCTATATTCCTAGCAAGTGGAAGGTAACCAAAGTCATTTTCGTACTCAAGGCAGGCAAAAGCAAAAGCAAATGACTTGAGGCCTATTAGTCTTACTTCGTTTCTACTAAAAACTAGACGCACACATTCGACACTGATATATGTAGCTTAAGAAGGTTATCGGAGAACCAACATGCCTACAACAAATGCAAATCGGCGGAAACAGCACTCCACTCGCTAGTCAGTACCATAGAAAGGTCATTGGAACACAAGGAATTGACGGCGCCTTTAACATTTTGAACCATGGGCCGTCTCCAAAACGCTGACTGATCTAACTGGGTCTAATGGGATATGTGATAGAACTGATAAGACAACTGCTAACACAAAGAGTCGTCACAACCAACTTCCCTGGTGCCGTTTCAACTAGAATGGTCACCAGAGGTGCACCACAAGGTGGAATACTTTCCCCTCTCCTCTGGAACGTGTTAGTCAATGAACTTCTACTGTTGCTAGAGAAGGAAGGGTACGCTATGACCGCTTATGTGGATGACATTGCAATAGCCGTATCAGGTAAATTTCCCAGCGCTCTAAGTTACCCAATGCAGGGAGCATTACATAAAGTAGTTACCTGGATGCAGTACTGTGGACTGATCTAGTACTGTTTATAAATAAATATAAAATTGCGCCCTTCAACTGTGGCTGTATGGAACCCAATTTACAATCAAAGATCAGGCTAAACACCTTGGCCTTGCTCTCGACAGGAGGCTGAATTGGAAACCTAACATTCTTAATCGGGTCAAGAAAGCAACCACTGCCCTCTACAGTTGCAAGAAAGTGGTGGACAAAAATTGGGGTCTCTAACCAAGCATTATGCACTCTCTCTATACAACAGTCATAAGGCCCATCCTGCTGTACGGCATCGTAGTTTGGTGGACTGTTCTGGACAAGGCAGTCTATCGAAACCTCATAGGGAAAGTGCAAAGATCGGTCAGCATACATACATATATGTACATAAGTGGTGCGATCAGATCAACCGGCATGGAGGCCCTAAACATTCTACTATATTTCCCACCATTGGACGTCTTCGTCAAACAAGTTGCTGCCTCCGCGGGCCAACGGAATAGGGGCATAGGAAAATCGCCCACATCACATAAAGGCCATACGAAATTTCCTAACCTTTTCGAAGTACCCATGGACATGGATCGCGCAGAACATGTTCATTAAGAACTTCGAAATTATCTTTCCATCCCGGGAGGAATGGGCCGAAGGGAAAGTCTTACCGAGGGACCCGATTTCTTTCTATACCGATGGCTCCAAGATGGATACGGGAGTATGTAGTGGTCTTCACCAAGGAGCTTATCCTCAACCCATCATTTAAACTCCTAAATCACTGCAGTGTGTGCAAAGCAAAAATAAGAGCAATAACGGAGGCCTTTGCATGGCTTAGAATCAATATAATATTCGCTAAGGATACTATCATCTGTACGGGTAGCCAATCTGGGGTAAAATCCCTGGCACGGGGGGTGGCCGTCCGAGCGGAAGGTCTATAGTTCGAATTCGCTTATTCCTATACAGACAAAAAGTATGCAACGCAGTTGTGAACGGAAAGTGACCAAACGTACTGCTGCAGGCATAGCACTCACAGTATACGGTCAACTGAAAATCATCCTCTGCGTATGCAATATAAAAGTGCTTGAACGAATTACTACGGACTATAACCAACGCGGAATTTGGTCGGCTCTTGTCTTATCTAGGACAACCACCCCTGTAAGTTAACGACCCAAGCCACTGCACTCCGTTCAGGTTGTGTGTCTATAGCACATCATAAGAGAATATATAAGTAAAAAATCTTGACCCTGCGCGAGTTTCTAAAAAAAGACATCCCTTAACTGCCGCCTATCTCTAAACCAGATGGCGGAACAGTTCAACATAAAAATACTGCGGGTTTTCGCGCATAGGGATATTCCATCAAACTGTGTGGCCGACGAGAACTCGGAAAGTTTGGGTCAAGCACTCTCAGTCTTCCTACCCTCGGTTATCTAAAAACACCGATAAGTACGGTAGAGCACATGATAAATCTTCGAACCATAGAAGCTACCAACCTCCAATGGAACGAAAGTAACATCGGCCTTATCACCAAACAAATCTGGCCTAAGCTAAACTTAGGACGAACCATGGACCTTGTGGCAACCAAAAGGAAAACCTGAAGCACTTTTGTGGGTGCCACTGTACTATTGGAAAACATGGCGCCAAATTAGGGCCACCTTCCAATGACTTCTGCCGTGGCTGCATGGATGTAGAGGTGAAGGAATCGATTCACCGCCTCCTCTGCTCATGCTTTTGCGAATTGCAGGAGGATCCAGAAGGAACCCTTCTACGGTTATGATAACTTAAGTGAGCTAGCAGATATAAAGAATCTTATAAATCTCGCCAGGGCCGAGACGAACCGAAGATGGACTCAGGGACATACCTGCCTCATCACCAGGCAAATCTGGCCCTGGCTCAACAGTCAACGGACTAAGAGTATTATCTCCCTAAAAAGAACTGACATCCATAAAGTCATCGGTGTCATCACTGGACACTGCCTTATTGGCAGTCACGCGCAAAAACTAGGTATAACTCCGAATGATTTTCGCAGGAGCTGTCTAGACGAGGAGGAGGTCGAATCCATTCATCACCTTCTCTGCGCCTGCCCGGCATCCTGCACAATCAGGAAGCGATACCTTACTTCCTTAACGATCTGACCCAAGTTCAGCAAGTAGGAATATCTGATCTTCTTAACTTCTTAAGAAGCACAAAATGGTTCGACGAATAGGGGGCTAAACCCCCTCATAGCTGCACAAGGCCTCCCTGGCCTATTGTGTTCTTCTTATTTTCTTTTTTAGAAGGCCACGGTCCTACCTACCTACCTAGCAGATATAAAAAAAGCTCAACTTCATCGCTTCATCAGAAGCACTGATTGGTTGTCAGGTAGCGGATCTAGGTAATATGATCCATGTGGTGGCGGATGTCAACCACTACAACTTAACCTAACCTTGTATCGTTTTGACAATGCAGTTGAAATGTTGCTCATACGCCACCATAACCAACCGAGGAAATACTTCTACCACCATTTATGTACTCACTTAAAGAGTCGCTCGTATTGTCCTGTAAAGGAGTGTTCAAAAGAAGCCATTGCTTACCTGAAAATAGACAAAAAGAAACATTTTTTCAATTCATCTCTATTCAGATGCATAAATTGTTTGTGTATATTGTACTTTCATTCGCCTACACCCAGACTAAGCTTCTACCTTCCTAGCTGCCTCTGTCCATTTGCATTTTATCTATAATGCAATTTATGCAAATATTACAAGTGCACTGCCTCGCTTGAACGAACTTCACCTCACCAATTCCTTTAGGTCTTCACAGGATACCTAGTGCCAGTACTCATTCGGTAAAAGGTCCTTTTAGGATTCTGTTTTTATTTTGCCTTGAGCATTTGCACCTTGCACTTATTCTCGAGAAGAGCTTAAATCCGAAATGAAATTTCGAAAGCCATTTTTTGGGAATAAAATTTTGATTCGTCCTACTAACAAAGTGAGAGGATCCTGCCACTAGCAGTATCGGACTTGTAGCGGAGGAAATGGAGAGATTTGCAGAGACTCGTATCCTGGTATGATATCTGCATACCTGCATGGGTGAACAGAAATGAAGAAGAGTCTGTTTCTTTAGAGAGACTTTCATCTGAATGTTGTCACTGACGAATGAAGTGTACATTGAGTCGTAGTCGTACTACACATACTTACGTCGGGTGTTTGCCTTCAGGGACCTCCGGTTGCCATTAGGGACTTAAAAAAATACAATTGCTTAACCTCATGTTCAATTAGTCGAACAAGAACCGAATATATAGCTTGTGGCATGCATAACATGCCGCGCACTGTTACTGCGGTAGCCGGCATTAATTAGTGTAGACAGGTGGTCTGGTCATTAGCGCTTTGACTTCTATGGTGACTTTTTTGTTTTTGAAACAACAAAATTGAATAAAAAACAGTAAAAGCAACAACAGGAAGGAGAACAATAAATGATTAATTTACCTAGCACTACGCGGTAATTAAAACAGTACTGCTGATTGGCCTTAGTTTGGTTTGACCTTTTTTTGTTAATAGCTTTGGTGTTATATGACGGTAATTAGATTCGAATAAAATTGATTACAACATATGGTTGCAGTTGGAAAATGTGTATATTTGCAACAAAATTCCACGTTAAGCAACGAGATCAAAAGAGTCTTTTTCTTCTTCTTCTTAACGGGCGCTACAGTTCAGGGTGAAACTGGGCCTCAATCTTTTGCTAGACTTTTCCATTGCCGCACACCCAGTTGGCTGGGGTCCCCTACCACCTGCGTGCGCCATCTTAAGTGCGGCCGTGCTCTGCTCCTTCGTCCCTCGTTGTTGTATTCAAAGACTCTCCGGGCTGGAGCTTTGGTGTCCATTCGCTCCACATGGCCTAGCCATCTTAGGCGTTGAATCCGTAGACGCCTGACTAGACTCATGTCGCTGTACAGTCTGTAAAGTTCGTGGTTGAATCTTTTCCTCCATCCCCCATCTACGTTTATAGGCCCGAAAATCACGTGCAAAATCTTCCTCCGACCAAGGGCCTCTTAATTCGCTTTTGATAGTGTTCATGCTTCTGCGCCGTACAGCAGGACTGGAATGAGAAGAGTCTTATATAGAGTCAATTTTGATATTCGGGAGAGGGCTCTATTACTCAAATGCCTCCTAAGCCCAAAGAATCAGCGATTGGCAAGAGTGATTCTGCATTCCCTGCATTCAGCTTATTTATAAAAGGCTTCAGGCGTTCACACAAAACGACAGAGGAGATTTTGTAGGCGATGTTAAGGAGACTTATTCCTCTGCAGTTGGCGCAGGGGTCTCCTTTCTTGTGCACCTAGCAAACGATGTTGAGTCTCCATTCCTCGGTCATACTTTCCTCCTATGGACGTGCTGGCGCATGCTCCTAACCAGGCCATCTCCACTCAGCAGACAGTCCGTCAGCGCCGGCAGCTTTATTCAACTTGAATTTCGATATGTCGTCCTTAACCTCGTCGAAGTCAGGGGGGCGGAATTCTCATCAATCTCCGTCGGTAAGGAACGGATCATTCTGCCTGACAGCGGAATATTGACTAACATTACCATTATAACCTTGGCGTGCTCGCTTTATCTGTTGATAAAACCTTTGAACATCATGCCTGCAGTAACACCTCTCCCAAATCACGCGCCTCTCGTGCTCTTTCTTCTTTCTCCTGGGAAGCATATGCCCATTCCTTCTATTTAACTCATAGAGTTCACGAGCTGCTCCTTTTCTTCAATGCAGCGAGGCTTTATATGCCGCCTGTTTTACTGTGTAAATCCTCCTGCACTCGTCATCGAACCAGGTGTTTCTTCGTGGTGAAGCCTTGAAGCCCAAAACTTAGGCTCGTCCCTTAGCAAGATCAATCAGCCTGTGCCCATTATCGGATGTGATGTCTTGTAGGCTATATTTGCCGATGACTCGTTCAAAGATGCTTTCCTAACCCAGCTTAGCATTGAAGTCTGCTAGTACATTGGGACATTGGGCATACGTTCTGGCTAGGAGATCGTAGAACTTATCTTTGGCGGAGTCATCTTTGTCTTGCGTGGGGGCGTAGACGCCGATGTTGAATAATTTAGCCTTGATACGAATCATTATGAGGCGTTCACTTACATGCCGAAAGCTTAGGACTTTTTGCCTTAGTCCACCTCGAACAGCAAATCCGTATCCGAACAATCGTTGTCCTCTCTCCCTATAGCAGTCGCCGTAGTAAGTGCCGCTTTATACCCGACCCATTCCATCGTATTTCCTGGATAGCGGTCTAGGGCGTTCGCAAGTTGTTTGGCTGCACGTGGCCTGTTTAGGGACCTAACATTCCACTTACAGAGCCGAAGATCATTGCCTTTTTTCGTTTTTTGCAAGGGTCGTCAACATTAATCCGGTCCGTTGTATCCGAGGCTTGTGGTTGTTGCGGACTAATCCTGTTTTTTGGCGCAGGAGGCTCGCCATTCACTCTTCCCCGTCTGCAATTTCAATAGGAAATCTTCAGATGGCACCTCGAGGAGGTGGGGATGGGACTTACAAACAGTGCCTATCCGTCGGATAGATGCTACCCCTACGAGGCCTTTGTTGGTACTTGGCCAAGAGAGTCTAGAAGCCGTTAAAACTGGCAGATTAGTATCTTTCCTTAGTAAGTGTTTAGACTTGTAAAGAATATGATGCCAACAGTCGATTACAATTCATCCTTAAAACAGTGTTCGTTGACCAGTGTTATCGAGCGTGAATAGTACTGCCTGAACTTTTCTGTAGACAGTCCGATGGACCTAGACCTAGACACAGAAAGGCGAGAAAAAAAGAAACCAGAGCCGCGACCTTTTGGCTTTCATTTCTACAACAGCATTTCGTACGCGCAGACCAAAATCTCAGTCCATACCTCTGCGGTAATAAACCAAACTACTTGTAACTATCCGAACTTTAATGAAGCAGAAGGCAAGCTGCTCTAGCTCTACAAATTCCACAGATCTCATGCGGACAAAGGCAGACCCAACGTGTTATGGTGAAGGAGTGATGGTCAAAATGATCAAGAGCCTCCTTATCAGCTGTTGTTGAAGTCCAGGCCTCTGCGCCATAGAGGACGACCGGGATGATTAAGGTTTTGTATAGCGAAACCTTGGTCTTTCGAGAGAAGGCTCTACTTCTCAATTTCCCCTCGCAGGAGCCAAAATGATCCCCTCAGTATTCATCATTTCAATAAGAAGAATACGCTTCCTGAGATGGCAAAGAGCAGCACACTCACACAGTATGTGCCCTGCAGTCTCTTCGTCCTCAAAACAGAGTCGGCCCTCAGTTTCAGATGAGAGGATCAGTTTACAGAGATGATGTCTCAGACTACAGTGTCCCGTAAGGTAGCTGACTAGTCTTCTGATATCTATTCAATTAAGTTTGGGTATATTAATAGAGTGCCTGCTCAGGGGCCTTATAAATCATTTCTATCGGCGAAGTCCTTGAACGCTTTTCCAAAAATATCGGTGATTTCAATGCCCCTTATACATTTGTGCCCTGGCACCCACCAGAGTTTGACTATGTTTCTTTTTTGCAACGTCTTGTAGGGCATCATGGCATTCCTTAACGGATTTTGAGTTTGTGCTGTACGAACACAACGCTTTAAGCGCTGCTGGGCTATCAGAGACTATGTTGATAGTTACTCTTCTTATGCCAGTCTCTAAGTTTAAATTGACGAACATCAAGATGGTGCGTCGAAATCTTCCAATTTGGTCCAAAGATGCCGACGCCAACGCCAGAAACCATTTTGGAGCCATCAGTGTACCATTTGAGGCCTTTGACGTTAAGCACGGGGTTACTGGTTTCCCAAGCTGAGCGGTTTGGGATCAATCTCTCAAATCTATTGCCAAAAGTGAAGATGTGTGATAATGCGTCCGAGGCCGTGGTAATCATATCCAGCTCAGGAAGATGTTGCAGGATGGACATGTGACACATGGCTGGCCTGTTCCCGAGCGAAGTATTCTGATTGCACTACGCAATGCAACCTTTTAATAAAAGTGTGCAGTTAAGTAAGTCCAACCAGTGCTTCTTGGGCTGCTGTGGGGCGGGTTGGCATATCGCCTGTAATGCCGAGACACGCTAGTCTCTGGAAGGATTGAAGCTTAACGGTTGCCGTTTTTTGCTCAAATTTTGTCCCCAATACCGTGGACGCATATGTGATAATAGGTCTTACTATCGACTAAGAAAGCCTCAGTCGACTTTGAAAGTATGATTTTTCTGCGTTTGATCTCAGCGCTAGTGTTGTAGTCGCTGGTCACTAGCGATCCAAGGTGGACGAAGTCCCTGGCAACTTCGAATATGTAGTTGCCAATTGCGACGTTCTGGTCAAGACATTGGTGCTGTGCGTCTTTTTTGGTTGACAGTATATATTTCGTTTTATCCTCGTTAACCGAAAGATCCATTTTAGCTACTTCTGCTTCAATGTTTTCGAACGCTTCACTGACGTACCCTGACGTTTTAGTTCAATTACGTCAATGTCATACGCATACGCAAGCAATTGCGCCGACTTGAAATAGATCGTACCTCGTGTTGGCCAGTAAGCATCGTATGATAGTTTCGAGCACTATGTTGAAAAGGTTACCTGACAGTGCGTCACCTTTGTCTTAATCCCTTTTTAACACCAGAGGTCTCTACACCACGGAGTAGAGTTAGAAAACCAAGGCATCACGTCGAAAAGCTACTATCGCCGGAGATCGCCAGTGCCTTTGCCGACCGCGTCTCCCTTAAGCTCTCCGATACACCTCAATCCTTCACTCAGTCAGCAGAGCAACAATGGAGCCTGTACAAACAAGCCCTGAAGAACACAGCAACGGAAGTGCTGGGCCTTAAAGCTCCACCCCGACGAAACACCTGGTTCGATGACGAGTGTAGAAGGATCCATGCGGAAAAGCAGGAGGCATACAAAGCCTCACTACACAAAAAAAAAAAAAAAAAAGACCGGCTCGTGAGCTCTACGAGCTTAAAAGAAAGGAGGAACATAAGCTTCTCAAGAGAAAAGAGAAAGAGCACGAGAAGCGGGCGATTGAAAACTTGGAGAGGTGCTATTCCAGGCACGACGTTCGAAGATTTTATCAACGGATAACACGAATGTCTCAAGGCTATAAAGCCCGAACAGAGGCCTGTAAGGATGAGAACGGACACCTAGTAGCAGAACCGCGGTCGATGCTGAGAATTTGGAAAAACACAGCAGACTGTATAGCGGCGATGGCAGCCAACATACCGCCGTCAGGCAGAATGATCCATTTCTTAACGACGAAGATCGCGAAGAATTTCGTCTCCCCGACCTCGACGGTCCTTATCAGTATGGCTTCAGCCCAGGGAAGTCCACCATCGATCAAATCTTCACACTACGGCAGATCCTGGAGAAAACCAATGCATTTCAAGTCGACACTCACTATCTACGACAGCGTAATTCTTCTTCTTTGGTGGCGTTACAGCCCATGAAGGACAAGAGCCAAGCTTCTCTCAATCACCCATGTTGTGTGTGATTTACTTTTCACACAGGTGAAATGGACCTTCAGTTTAATGCCGATTCCGAACGGCGTGAATCGAGAAGCTCTTTCATGGCAAATATACTACGGGGGGTTTTGCCAGTACCCCGCCGAGGAGGGGTACCGCTAAATAAACATTCGATGGCGTTGGTGTTATCGGGATCCGACCTCGCTCATTGTGCGTCAGACTCCAACACACTAACCACTGCGCCACGGCGCCCTCTATACGGGATGTTAAAGAGCTTATTCCCCTATAGTTGGCGCAGTTATATGGGTCTCCTTTCTTATGGACCGGAAAAACCATGCTGAGATTTCAATCATTAGACATGATTTCCTCCTACCATATCATACATGGGTGCATGTTCCCAACCGACTCATGTCCAGCTGCTTTAAATAGGTAGCTCAGCAGGCAGGACGTCTCGCCTGGAGCTTTATTAGACTTCAGTTCGGGTACCGCTCTCCCAACTACATCTAAGTCCGGTGGACGGAATGCTCTTGCACATTCATCCGTTGCGAATCGATCCTTCTGCCCTTTTTTTTTTTTTTTTTTTTAATTTTGCGCGCACTCAAGGTCTAATAACCTTATAATGTCGGTGAGACAGTGCGGGCAGAAGGTAGAGAGGAAGAGGAATAGAGGAGATGCCGATGGACATTGATCTTGAATGCTTGCATGTTGCATTGAGGGGGGAACACCGAATCCGGCAGGGAGTTCCAGATTCGTGTGGTTCGGTTAATGAAAGATTCTCTATATTTGACAGTACGTCCGAAAGCGGGCTTCAGGGTATATTGGTGAGCATTCCCAGAGAGACGTGTATTGCGGGAGAAATGTTGAAGGGGCGGAATGCAACTGGCTATTTCATGCCATTCATGGATAATGGCTGCGGGTTATTTATACGCTTTAACGACAAGAGACAGCATTGTGCCTTGGAAGCATTAAATTCCACTCTATTGTTTCTACCCTATTGGATGATGCTGTCGATATCGGAATTTAATGAGCTTAATATACGCTGCCGCTCATTATCTACAACCGAAGTGCAGGGTCGTAAACTGGTGAACGAATATGAGAAGCTGAGGGTACTGTCGTCAGCGAAGGAGTGAATTGGATTAGAAGTAACAGACAAGAGATCATTTATAAAAATAAGAAAGAGTGTCGAAGACAAAACGGAGCCCTGGGGAACACCGGCATTTACAAAGTGAGTATCAGACTTGAATCCGTCCAAAACAACTTGAATTGAACGATTCGAAAGGTAGCTTCTAATCTATTGAAAGAGAGACTCATCGATCCCAAAAGCACGCATTTTCGACAAAAGGGCTTCATGCCAAACCCTGTCAAATGCCTGACAGCGGTATCAGGTACCCATATTCTAAGCATCGACTGTGACTCTACTACTAGTTGGCCGTCTTCATTCCAACAGGCTTCTGCTCTGGCTTTATAACCCTGGAATTTTCCTTTTACTTTTTCGTAAGACTTGTGAGCGTCATTCCTGTGGTAGCACCTCTCCATGTCCTCGATCTCGAGCTTTCCATTCGTTTTTTTTTTCTGTCATTTTCAGCTTGTAGTGTTTACGAGCGGTTCTCGTCCGTCTATGTAAGTAGCATGGCTTGGTAGGCGGTTTGCTTTGCTACGTGAGATGGTTCGCTATTCTGATCAAACCAGGGTTTTCTAGTTCGCGGTAGATTATGCCGGTATCATCCGATTTTTTGAGAGATGGAGAGAAAATCGATCGGCAAAGATCCTAGCGACCTCCCTATCGGATGTAACTTTCCAACGTTACACCTTCCTTGTCCAGGTCGACTTCGTGGCATCCTTGATAACCTCATTCGTAGCTTGACTACAACAAGGTAGTGATTCGAGTCGATGTTAGCCCCTCGGAAGATTCGTACATCTAGGATGGAGGAGGAGTCTGGGATCGATCGCAACGTGATCAATCTGAATGATGGTCGACTGATCAGGTGATCGCCAGTTTCGTCTGCGGATGTTGAGATGCGAAAAAACGTGTACCAACTAGAAGGAGATTACGCCACGCAGGCCAGAAAGTCAAGTAGCCGGTGTCCGTTTTCGGACGTAGTAGCATGTAGTCTATACTTCTTCGTGTTCGGCTCAAATATGTTCTCTTTGCCCAGATTCGCATTAAAATCTCTAAATTGGGCACAGGTTCTGTCTAGGTGATCATAGAAGTCATCTTTGAGTCGATCGTCCCTTTATCGGATGATGCGGAGTGTTACGAGGCACTCGCTTTCATGCCGAAAGCTTAAGACTTTTTGACTTTTTGTCCGATGCTAAGCCATACACTCACAGGTTTGGACTACTTCTACTAGTAAAGTAGACGCCACTAAAACGACAGCATATTGACCCATCAGACGGCTTCAACTCATCTTAGAGATATTTAAAAAACTCTCGCGAAAACGACTTTAGCTCATATTACTTATTACTCTTGAGTAGAATTGAACATTCAGTCACTGAACGAATTCTTCTTCTTTAGTGGCGTTGCAGCCCATGAAGGACCAGATCCAAGCTTCTCTCAATGATCCATGTTGTGTGTGAATTATTTTTCACACAGGTGAAAGGGACCTACAGTTTAATGCCGATTTGGGACGGCTGAGTGGAGAAGCTTTTTCATGGAAAGTATTACTACGCGAGGTTTTGACAGTACCCCGCCGAGGATGGATATTCGATGGCGTTGGTGTTATCGGTTTCCGTAAGCCAAGGGCATTTGGCTTAGTTTCTTACAGAGGACTTATACATAAGCACATCAGCACCGTTCCAAACGACTACCTTCAATTAATACGAAGTGGTCTGGTAAGTTGATAGTCGTATGTTGGATACAACGACAAATACATACTCCCAAATGGAGTGCCTCAACGCGGGATATTAGGACCTCTTCTAAATGGTATTTTAGAGTTTTGGTTTTTAAACTGCTAAGACTGGATGGCAAAGGACTAACAAAGGCCTCGTAGGGGTAGCATCTATCCGACGGATGCTGGCCTGCTAAAAAGCGAGAAGAGCCACCGCAGTCGAACATCTTGCGGCACTGTTAGTAAGTCCTATCCCCACCTCCTCGTGGTGCCATCTGGAGATTTCCTATGGAAATTGCAGACGGGGAAGGGCGAATGGCGAGCCTCCTGCCCCAAAAAAAAACAGGATTAGTCGGTTGGGCTACGGCCTAGTAAGCCATAACCGTAAAAAAAAACACAAACTCCGAAACAACCACAAGCCTCGGATATAACGGACCGGATTTATGTTGACGACCCTTGCAAAAAACGAAAAAAGGACAATGATCTTCGGCTCTGTACGTGAAATGTTAGGTCCCTAAACAGGCAACGTGCAGCCGAACAATTCGCGGACGCCCCAGACCACTATAAAGCGGACATCACCGCCGGACCGGGCATAAAGCGGATGAAAAACTGCGATATTTACTACGGCGACTGCTATAGGGAGGGAGGGCAACGATTGTTTGGATGCGGATTTGTTGTTCGAGGTGGACTAAGGCAAAAAGTCCTAAGCTTTCGGCATGTGAGCGAACGCCTCATAACAATCCGTATCAAGGCTACATTTTTTAACATCAGCCTGATCGGCGTCCACGCCCCCACGGAAGACAAGGATGACTCAGCCAAAGATGAGTTCTATGATCTCCAAGACAGAACGTATGCCCAATGTCCCAACTATGACATCAAAATTGTACTAGGAGACTTCAATGCTAAGCTGGGTAAGGAAGCCATATTGAACGAGTCATCGGCAAACATAGCCTACACGACACCACCTCCGATAACGGACACAAGCTGATTGATCTTGCTACGGGGCGAAATCTCCTTCTAAGGGGTACACGCTTCCCGCACCTCGACATACACAAAGGCACCTGGCGGTCTTTTGATCAATCGACTACCAACCAGATTGATCACATCGCGATCGACGTCAGACACTCCTCCACTAGTCTTGATGTTCGAACTTTCCGAGGGGTTAACATCGACTCGGACCACTATCTTGTTGCAGCCAAGATGCGCTTACGGATATCACGAACGCAACGGAGTAGAGTAAGAATACAAACCGCTCGTGCTTTTACCGATCGCGTCTCCCTTAAGCTCTCCAATACACCTCAATCCTCCACGCTGTGGAGCCCTTGCAAACAAGCCCTGAAAAGCTCTGCAGCCGAAGTTTTAGGTTTCAAGGCTCCGCCACGAAGAAACACCTGGTTCGATGACGAGTGCAGGAGGATTCATACAGCGAAGCAGGGTGCATATAAGGCTGCATAAAAGAACAAGAGCAGCTCGGGAGCTCTACGAGTTAAAAAAGAACTTAGAAGAAAGAAGAAAGAGCACGAGAAGCGCGCGATTGAGGATTTGGAGAGGTGTTACTGCAGGCGTGACGTTCGAAAGTTTTATCAACAGATAAAGCGAAAATACCAAGGTTATAAAGCCAGAACTGAAGCCTGCAGGGATGAGAACGGACACCTAGTAATAGAACCGCAGTCGATGCTGAGAATATGGAAAAACCACTTCTGCAGACTGTATAACGGCGATGTTAGTCAATATACCGCTGTCAGGCAGAATGATCCATTTCCAATCGACGGAGACCGTAGAGAATTCTGTCCCCCTGACCACGACGAAGTTAAGTTGCCATATCGAAGCTCAAGTCAAATGAAGCTGCTGGCGCAAACGGACTGTCTGCTGAGCTCTTCAAGGCAGCTGGGGATGACCTGGTTAGGAGCATGCACCAGCTCATCTGTAAGATATGGTCAGAGGAAAGCATGCCCGAGGAATGGAGTCTCAGCATCGTATGCCCGATCCACAAGAAAGGAGACCCCTCTGATTGCGCCAACTATAGAGGAATAAGTCTCCTTAACATCGCCTACAAAATCTTCTCTGCCGATTTGTGTGAACGCCTGAAGCCTTTTGTATATAAGCTGATAGGTCCTTATCAGTGCGGATTCAGGCCAGGGAAGTCCACCATCGACCAAATCTTCACACTACGGCAGATACTGGAGAAAACCAATGAATTTCAAGTCGACACTCACCACCTATTTGTCGACTTCAAAGTCGCATACGACAGCGTAATTAGAGACGAGCTATACAACGCTATGTCTACCTTTGACATACCTGCTAAACTCGTCAGACTATGCAGGATGACTTTGGAGAATGCTCGCTGCATTCTCCCGCTGCGGTGAACACCTTACCGATAGTTTTCATGTCAAAAAAGGATTTAGGCAGGGCGATGCGCGATGCGATGATTGTGCAAAAATCACTGGCCAATACAAGAGGCACAATCTATTTCAAATCCTCGCAACTCCTTACACACGCCGACGATATTGACATAATAGGTAGATCACAGCGAGATGTCAATGAGGCGTTTGCGAGTATTGAGATGGAGGTGGCGAAAATTGGTTTGGCGGTAAACGAGGGCAAGACTAAATATATGCTGTCATCAAAAAAGGACGCTCAACACCGACGTCTCGGCCAGAACGTTTGTATAGGCAGATATAAGTTCGAGGTAGTTAAGGACTTCGTCTACCTTGGCTCCGCAGTGATCTGGAACAACGACATCAGTTCCGAAATCAAACGCAGAATCACTCTTACCAATCGCTGTTTCTTTGGGCTCAGGAGGCAACTGAGTAATAGAGCCCTCTCCCGAACGACAAAGTTGACTTTATATAAGACCCTTATCATCCCGGTCCTGTTGTACGGCGCAGAAGCATGGACACTATCAAAAGCGAATGAAGAGGCCCTTGGTCGGTTCGAGAGAAAGATTTTGCGCGTGATTTTTGGGCCTATAAACGCAGACAGGGGATGGAGGAAAAGATTCGACCACGAACTTTACGGGCTGTACAGCGACATGAGCCTAGTCAGGCGTCTACGGATTCAACGCCTAAGATGGCTGGGCAATGTAGAGCGAATGGACACCACAGCTCCAGCCCGGAGAGTCTTTGAATGCAACTCCGAGGGACGAAGAAGCCGAGGACGGTCGCCCTTAAGATAGCGCACACAGGTGGAAGGGGACCTCAGCCAACTGGATGTGCGACAATGGAAAAGGCTAGCGAAAGATCATGCTAGACGGAGGGGCATGTTGATTGAGGCCCAGGTTCACCCCGAACTGTAGCGCCCACTAAGATGAAGAAGAAGACTGGCTTAAACTTCCTCCGTTTCTGCCGAGCTTAGTGAGAGAAATCATAACGTGGTTGCAGGATAACCTATTCCTCAATAACGATGCATTGAAACTAACAGAGCAAGGGGCAAAATCGTTCGTCAGGGCCTGAGTAAGTAGTCCACAATACAGGAGACGGACAAACCTCTGTCTACGTCTTTTGTTAGCGCCCGGATGATTTTACACTTGCACTGTAAAATTAGGAAAGAGAGTGTAAAGTCCTTTTCGGACTTAATGTATGACCGCACAGCAAAGTTATATAAATTTATGACGAGTCGTACAAAATTTCCCAGCTGCTGGCAACTAGTATGTCTCCAGCTGAGAGACCTCGACTTATTTATTCGCTTTAGTCACAATGGTGATTAATCCTCCACGCACCCCCTAAATAGCACTCACTGTCAAGGTGGCAACTCTTGTAAGTCTCCGATTTTCGATGTCGACTATTACTGTTCAAACGGATGTAAGAATCAGTTTTAAGCCTCTGTCGCTCAACCATGCCCACTCTGTCGCTTGCACGCAAATAACTTTGTCCAACTTACTCGTCCATATACTCCAATCCTTAGGCTCGATTTTCTCAGAGTCAAACATAAACAAAGAAAAGAGTTATTGTTAAAAGTCGCACGAACAGAAACTCGGTTAGCGTTAGGCACGCACCTTTCCGCCTAACATTCATTACATCCGTGCCTCGTCACAGACACAAAAGACCTCGCTTGTTAGCTCCTCCATCGTAACAATGAACGAGCATTTTGTAATCCCTTTTCATTCCCACCAGTAGACTATTGCGTTTTAACCAGGCGCGTAATAGTTTACGAGCAAGTATGTGGACATGTAGTTGGTTACTCATTATGGACGGTGTTTTAACATTTCGTAATACAGAGCGCCTGAGCACGCCAACTCCTAATAACCATAAAAATTGATCTTCCTCCATCCAACCTACACAGAGAGAGAGACAAAGAGAGAGAAAAGGAGTAAAATAAACGAGCGGGAAGTATGTGAAAATTCACAAAATCGTCCTTGTACTTCGTCCTGTGTGCCGCTTATCTTGATGCAACCCACACAGGCATATGAACAGGCACCGAGATGAGTTGTGTGTCTTCTTAATCCTTCTTTAGTATCTAAGCCATAGTGTGTAGTTTATTATGTATTGCGTTCGTCCTCGATGAACTACTCGTATAGTATGTCCTCCCGCGCTGTCATATGGCGGGAATGTCACGGGCGCCCTCTGACTTATGAGCATACATAACAAGGCTTAGTTCCTTAATATAAACGGCCGTTTACCGTGAAATTTGCGTAGCTCATGAGCGTAGCAATGAGCGTAGACAAGGAGTGGGCCCAAAAAAGACAGCCAAGCAGTCGGGCACGTAGCAAATTCCTTAGCAAGAACCGCCATAAAACGTAATTGAATTTACAGATACAGTGAAGATATATTGTACTATCGCAGGAATGGTGTAAATTACCAAGCACTTCTCGAGACCATCAGACCTATGCTGGTCGAGTCGTACGAGCAGTTGGAAAGTGCATCATAACCAAGTGGATGTGGTTTCAAGTGGTTGAACTACGAATCGCTACGGTTAGTGGCCGGAGTGGGGGAGTCGAAGTGGAAGTGGGAAATCGCAATGTAATTGGATGCTTCCCAGTCGAAGGGTAATGTGATGGACATGTGGTGGAAGATATGTATCCATCCGGATATCTATTTGTGGTAGATTCTCCTGTGCTTCATAGTTTGCAGTGTAGATTGGATAACGTTTCTTTTTTATCTTTTTTTGTTTAAAATAATTCATCGGAGCGTTATGGAAGCTTCATGAAAGTGATCAAGTCATGTGCGAGAACATGTAGCAAAGTGCACAAGTCCGAATCGGACAACGAGGAAATCTGAATGCCGTTGAAGGATAACTTGCTTTATTGGAAATTGTAGAGCTTCGAACAGTCGTTCAAAGTATCGCAAATGCGAAACATCCGCATGAAGGAGCAGTGAGTGAATTGATTTTGAGTTTGAATTTTTCGAAAATGAAATGAACATCATTTGTAAGAGATACAATACTTTAATGAAGCAATAAGTTAGTTTGTTGCAATAGTAAGCTGCAAACAATTCATACATGAGACAACGCCGACTGTGGTGTGGAGTTCCTGGTGAATCCAATTGGAAGGGCCTTTATGCTCGGTTGCGTGATTCGCTTTCAAATTCCGGTATAACACCCAATTACGTCTTGGTTAATGCGGCTTTTAAATCCTTGCCAAAATCACTGGAGTAGAAATGTCAGATACATTTGTGGATATTCGCTAATTATAATAGTCTTTGGCTGGTCAGGAGTTTTTAGTGGATAGAAGATCTAGATTGTGATGGTCGGAGCATAAGGCTTGCTTCGTGTAAGGATTGCGATTTAAATCTTTATCGAAGCATCCCGGTAAGCGTCGACAAACGACTCATGGGGACACAAGCGTTAGCACCTAGCCTTTGTCAACGAACTCCTACCATGTGGCGAAACTTGGGAGCCTAGTACCTTCAACCGAAGACACGGCCGACCCCAGTGAGAAGTCGTTGGCGGCTGCTAGCGAGATAGGGGACATCGTAAGGACGGCAGCGGACGAGCTAATCTATCGGTCAACGGCGGCGGCGTCCTCAGCTCCGATTAGTGGGAGCCACCTAGAAAATATTCCTTTTGGAGCTGTTCGAACATACGTTGATGACCAGGTCAAAAAGGAGATCTCCAAGGTAGGGTCGGGACCCTAGAAAGGAGACGGCGGTGGATGAGCCCTCCAAAGCAGACCCCACGACGGCGCTGCCAACCTCAGTGTACCGAAACCGGATACACCCAGACCCTCCACCCGAGGGTAAAAAAAGGGGCCTGGCCTGCCAGCTAGGGGTTGTGCGTGGGGCCATTTCCCTCAACACGCAAAAAACTTACGGTTCAGAAACAACCAAGCCTCGGACAAGGACGGATTTACTGTCGACGACCCCAGCAAATGAAAAAAGGACAATGAATTTCGGCTCTGCACATGGAATATGAGTTCATTTAAAAGACCACGTGAAGCCGATGAGCTCGCGAAGGCCCTGGACTGCTACAAAGCAAACATTACCGTAATCCAGGAAGTTTGGTGGGATGGACCGGGCAAAAAGAGGATGAAAAACTGCGACCTCTATTACGGCGATTGCTACAGACGGGGAAGGCAGCGCTTATTTGGATGTGGATTTGTTGTTCGAGGCAGACTAAGGCAAATAGTCAAAATTCGCATCAAAGCTAAATTCGGCAACATTAGCCTGATTTGCGCCCACGCCCTGACAGAGGACAAGGATGACAACAGCAATAATGACTATGATCTCCTAGAAAGCACAGACGATAAATGTCCCAGCTAAGACACCAATATCATTCTGGGAGAATTCAATGCACAGCTGGGAAAGGAAGAAATCTTTGTCAGAGTCATCGGAAAACACAGCCTACACGACAACACATCCGGCATCCTCTATAGCGAGTACCTGTTTTCTACAGCTCAACATCCACAAATGGATCTATTGGTCGCCTGATCAATCAACAATCAATCAGATTTATCACATTGCGATTGACATAAGACACTCCTTATATACTCGATGACTAAATCTTCCGGGAGCCAACATCGACTCGGATCATTTCCTTGTTTTGGGTAAGGCAAGAGCGCGGATATAAAAAAAAAAAACATCCGACCGCTAGGAACTTTGGCAACCAAGTCTCCCAAAAACTCTTTGAAAGTTCGACGCCGCCTCCACCTCAATAGAAGAATGGAAGCGCTGTCAAAAAGGTACTAAAGAAGCTGCCACTGGTGTGCTGGGTTTTCCGACCCCACCGCCCAGGAAAAACCCGTGTTTTGACGACGAATGCAGACAGGCCCATGCAGCTAAGCAGGACGCCTACAAGGCAATGCTGCATCGCAAAACGAGAGCTGTTCGTGAGCTCTATGAACAGAAAAGGAGAGAAGAGAACCGGCTTCTCAAAAGGAAAAAGAAGAAACATGAGAAGCGCGCGGTCGAGGAGATGGAGAGTTGTTACAGCAGGAATGAGGTCCGGAAGTTTTACCAAAAGGTAAAGTGGACACAAACTTGGGGCCGAAGCCTGCCGGGACGAGGGTGGACAACTTGTAGTAGAGTCGTAGTCGGTACTGAGAATTTGGAAGAATCACTTCTGCAGGCTGTAAAACGGCAAGGAAGACTCAAATAGCGCTGTCGGGCAGAATTCCGTCCCTACGACTTTGACGAGGTCATGATATCAATATCAAGGCTGAAGTCAAACAAAGCTGCTCGAGCGGATGGACGCAGAGCTGTTTAAAGAAGCTGGAGATGATCTGAGCGGGCACATGTAATAGCTTATCTATGATATATGGTCGGAGGAATGCATGCCCGACGAGTGGAATCTCAGTGTCGTTTGCCCGATCCACAAGAAAGGAGACCCCTTTGACTGCGTTAATTACAGAGGGATCAATCTCCTTAACATTGCATACAAAATCCTCTCTGCTGTTTTGTGCAAATGCCTGAAACCGTTCGTCAACAATTTAATAAATCCACATCAGTGTGGTTTCAGGCCAGAGAAGTCCACAATAGACCAAATTTTCACCTTGCGGCAGATCCTAAAAAAGTCCCAGATCGACACTCACCACCTATTTGTCGATTTTAAGGTCGCATATGATAGCGTGCACAGAGACGAGCCATACAGAACCATGTCTAGATCTGGCATCCCCACCAAACTCGTCAGATTGTGTAAGATGACGATGGAAAGCTCTCGCTGCTCCATCAGGGTCGGTGACGAACTCACCGAGGCCTTCAACGTCAGAAAAGGTTTAAGGCAAAGCGACGCGCTATCATGTGACTTTTTTAATATCATACTTGAGGAGATCGTGCGAAACTCTGAAGTCAGGACTAGGGGCACGATCTTCCAAAAGTCCGTTCAACTGCTAGCTTACGCCGATGATATTGACGGGATTCGTCAAACGCAGAGGGCCGTCAAAGAGGCATTTACTCGGACAGAGCGTCACAATGGCAGAAAAAAACTTCAAGGTAGGCAAGGACTTCGTCTACCTAGGTTCCGCAGGAAGAAATCGAGATTAAACGGTGTGCGTGAGCGGAGGCGGCTGGCAAGAGATCGTCCTGGCTCAAGTCGCTTGTTGGTTGAGGCCCAAGACCGCACCGGTCTGTAGCGTCACGAAGAAGAAGACGAAGTACGGTAAGTCCTCTATCACACCAAACCTCTCAAGGCGCGTCTTACATTCCATATTCACATTTCTTTGTCATTTATCTCGGCACTGATTTTGTTCTTAAAAAATCACACGATAGTATGGACGCAGTCGTAAAGTAAGCCAAAGTCTAAACTGACAAATGTGTACATATGTATATCCTCCAGTTACTGCGCCACAAAACAGGATAAGTGTCGGTTAGGCTATGGCCCGGCAAGCAATACCTGGAAAACACCAACAAGCCAAAAACAAAGCCTCGGATATAAAAAAAACGGACGGATTAACCAATGATGACCCATGAAACAACAAAAGGAAAAAAATTGATATTCGACTTTGTAAGTGGAATGTAAGGTCCCTCAATAGACCACGTGCAGTCGAACAAGTTTCATAAGGCAGATATTACCGCAATCCAGGAACTGCGATGGGATGAACCGGGCAAGAAGAGGATGAGAAACGGTGATATCTATTACCGCGACTGCTACAAGGAGAGAAGACAACGCTTATTAGAGGTAGACTTAGGCAACAAGTCTTGAACGCCTTATGACAATCCGCATCAAGGCTAAATTCGCAAGCATCAGCCTAATGTACTTTCATGCCTCTATCGAGGACAAGGATGATGCTACAAAAAACAACTTCTACGACCCCCTAGATAGGACAAAATGGTAATTGGCCTACACAACACCACACTCGAAAATGGATTTAGGCTGATAGACTTCGGAACGGGGCGAAATCTTCTAGTTGCTAGCACGCGTTTCCCACATCTCAACATCCACAAAGGGACTTGGCGATCTCCGAACCGCCAACCAGATTGACGACATTGCGATTGATGGCAGACATCCGATATTTTGGATGTACGAACTTTCAGAGGAGCCAACATCGACTCGGACCATTATTTTGTGACAGCCAGGTTGCGACTGCGAATATGCCTGGACCATCGAGTAAGACCAGCGGCTACAACGTGGCCATGCTACTATCGCAAGATACCGCCGGAGCCTATGCCAATCGCGTCTCCCTCAAGCTCTCGAAAAACCCTCCAACACCTGATCAAACCGTACAATACCAATAAACCCGTTGTCAACAAGCCTTAGAGAGAGCTGCTTCTGAGGTACTGGGTTTCAAACCGCCACCATTGTTTGACGACGAGTGTAGGAGGGCACACGCAGCCAAGCGGCAAGCCTACCGAGAGGCGAGCCGGACGAGAGCTGCTCGTGAGCATTATGAGAAGACGAGGAGGGAGGAGCATAAGTTTCTCAAAGCAAAAAAACGACAAGCTCACGATCGAAGAGATGGTGAGATGCTATGGCAGGAACATCATTCGGAGGTATTATCAACGAATACAACTACCATGCCAAAGATATAAGGCCAGAAAACGGAAGCCTGCAGGGACGAAAATGGAAACCTAGTAGTGGATTCACAGTCGGTACTAAGAATCCGGAAAGTCTACTTCTGCAGACTGTATAACGGCGATGACGAAACAGATCCCGCTATCCGGCAGAATGACCCTTTCACAGCGGACGAAGATAGCAGAGAATTCCGTCCCCCTGACCTGGACGAAGTTAGGAATGCTTCTTCTAAGCCTAAGTCCAACAAAGCTGCTGGAATAGACGGACTACCTGCCGAGCTCTTTAAGACAGCTGGAGGAGATCTCTTTGTCTGCACCATCTAGAGAAGTATAAGTCTTCTAAGCATGGCTTATAAAATCTTCTCTGCTGTATTGTGGGAATGCCTGGAACCGTTAGTAAATTAACTGTTTGGTCCATATCAGTGTGGTTTCAGGCCCGCGAAGTCCACTATAGATCAATTATTAACACTGCGGCAGATCCTGGAAAAAACAAACGAATTCCAGATCGACACCCACCATCTGTTTGTCGACATTAAGGCTGCATACGTGGTATAAATACAGACGAGCTATACTAACCAATACCTTTTATGTCAAAAAAGGTTTTAGACATGGCGACACGCTATCGTGTGACTTTTTCAACATCGTCCTTAAAAGGATCGTGCCAAATTCACTGATCAATACTAGGGGCACCATCCTTTTCAAGTCCGTACAAGTACTCGCATATGCGGATGACATTGACATAATTGGGCGAAGTCAGCGAGATGTCATTGAGGTCTTTACGTGCATTAAGACGGAAGCGGCTAAAATGGGACTGGCGGGAAATGAGGGCAAAACGAAATATATGCTATCGTCGAAAAAGGACACGAACCACCGGCGTCTTGGCCAGGGCGCACATATTGGCGGGTATAATTTCGAGGTAGTCAAGGACTTCATCTACCTTGGCTCTGCAGTGCCGAACCGCTGTTTCTTTGTGCTCGGAAGGCAATTGAGAAGAAGAGCCCTCTCTCGAAAAACCAAGGTGACCATTTACAAGACCCTTATCATCCCGATCCTGCTTTATGGCGCAGAGACATGGATCTTATCGGCAGCGGTCGTTTTGAGAGAAAAATTCTGCGTATGAGAGGAGAAGACTTAATAGTGAACTGTACGGTCTGTACAGTGGTATGAACGTAACACGGCGTCTTCGGATCCAACGCCTAAGAAGGCTAGATCATGTTCAGCACATGGAAAACACAGCTCCGGCCCGGAAGGTCTTTGAATCCAACCCCGACCGGCGACGCGGTCGAGGACGACCAAATTTAATGTGGCGCAACCAAGTGGAAGAGGACAATAACCAACTAGGCGTGCGGCACTGGGGACTGCTGGCGAGAGACCGTGCCAGTTGGAGAGGTTTTTTAAAAGAGGCCCAGGTTCGCCATGAACTGTAGCGCCGAAAAAGAAGAAAAGAAAAATTCTCCAGCCACTGGCAGCAATTACACACCAATTACAGAACGCAAGAGGATGTCATAAATACATTGGTCACGAAAACTTCCAAAAAATTAAAAAAGCAATCCAGCACTTAAACCATCCAACCCTTCACAGCTGCAGTATTTATTGAATAGGCATATGAGCCATAAAGCAGAGGTTGGCAGATAGAGTGTGATCAGAATTTTATATTTAACAACAAGGACATGCTTACATCAGAATGGTTTTAAAGGGTACTTTGTTTGATGGCATTAACGTCAATGAGAGCCCTTCACTGTCATTGTTGTTAACTGCTTTTCACCCACTCATTACTATGTATGGAGCGTCTGGTGGCTGCGGTTGCTCCAGCAACATCTATTGTTTCGTCCTTTTTTTCTCCTTTTCGTATTCTATAATTCTGTTTTTACGATTATTATAAAATAGAATAACAAAAGGCATGGAAGGGTATGAAGTGATCTGGCGACAAATTTATGGGAAGACGACACACATTGTTTGGTTTAGTAGTGAAGTCGGATAATGGACTTGTAGCCGCCATGAAGCACTCAATTTAATGGCCTTCATCATTTGGGCTTCAAGAGCAGGAATCAGTGCTGCTAATGTATTTGTTCACTTTCTCGTTAATTAAAAAGTGATCTCTATTCAATGAAGCAACAAGCAAAAAAGAGTTCACACAGATTCGTTGTATAGCCGCATATGTGTTTTTGGTTACATAGCCTGGGCAAAAGACTAACAAAGCCTCGCAGGAGTAGCGTCTGCCGATGGGTGCTGGTCCGCTAAAAAAAAAAGTGAGTAAGAACCTCAACAGCCGACCACCTTCCAGCTCTGTTTGCCAGGACCTACTTTCACCTCCTCGTGGTACCATCAGGAAATTTCCTGGCCATGGAAATTACAAACGGAAGAAGACGATTGCCGAGTATCCTGCCCCACAATTGGCCTGAAACAACCACAAGCCTCGGTTAAAACAGATCGGATTTAATGATGACGACACTTGCAAAAAACGAAAAAAGCACACTGATCTTCGACCCTGTACGTGGAATATTAGGTCCCTAAGCAGGCCACGTGCAGCCGAACAACTTGGGACGCCCGAAACCGCTATAAAGTGGACTTAACCGCCATCCAGGAAATTAAAAACTCCAAAATCTACTACGGTGACTGTTATAGGGAGAGAGGACAACGATTCGGATGCGGATATGTTGTTCGAGGTGGAATAAGGCAAGAAACTCTAAGCTATCAGCACGTGAGCGAACGCCTCATAACGATCAGTATCAAGACTAAACTTTCTAACATCAGACTGATCTGCGTTCTTGCCCCCCGAAGGATAAGAATGATGCACGAAAGATGAGTTCTACGATCTCCTATGCAGAACGTATGCCTAATGACCAAGCTATGACATTAAAATTGTACTAGGAGACTTCAAGGCTAATAGGGGTGGGGAAAGCATCTTTGAACGAGTCATCGGCACACACAGCCTACAAGACACCACACACGATGACGGACACATGCTGATTGATCTTTCTTCCGGACGAAATCTCCTACTAGCCAATACGCGCTTCCTGCACCACGATATACACAAAGGCACAAAGGCCAGATCAATTAATCACTAACGAGATTGATCACATCGCGATCAACGCCAGACACTCCACCTATTCTTAATGTTCAAACTTCCTAAGGAGCTGACATCGATTTTGACCACTATCTTGTAGCAGCCAAGATGCGCCTACGGATATCACGAACGCAGCGGAGTAGATTAAAAATACAAAATGATGACGTCGGAAAGCTATTACCGATTGCGTCTACCTTAAGATCTCCAATACATCTAAATCCTCCACACTGTCAATAGAACAACAGTAAACCCTTTGCAAACAAGCCCTGAAAAGCGCATCAAGGCTCCACCGCAAGGAAACACCTGGTTCGATGACGAGTGCAGGAGGATACACGCAGCGAAGCAGGAGGCATATAAGGCCTCGCTGCATAAAAGAACAAGAGCAGCCCGTGAGCTCTACGAGTTAAAAAGAAGGGAGGAGCATAAGCTTCCTAGAAGAAAGAAGAAAAAGCACGAGAAACGCGCGATTGAGGATTTGGAGAAGTGTTACTACAGGCGTGACGTTCGAAAGTTTTATCAACAGATAAAGCGAACATGCCAAGGTTATAAAGCCCATGCCTTGTAAATCCCTACGGAAGCCTGCAGGGATGAGAACGGACACCTAGTAGTAGAATCGCAGTCGATGCTGAGAATATGGAAAACCCACTTCTGCAGACTGTTAGTCAATATACCGCTGTCAGGCAGAATGATCCATTTCTAATCGACGAAGACCGCAGAGAACTCTGTCCCCCTGACCTCGACGAAGTTAAGATTGCCATATCGAAGCTCAGGTCGATTAAAGCTACTCGCGCAGACGGACTGTCTCCTGAGCTCATCAAGGCAGCTGGGGATGACCTGGTTAGGACCATGCACCACCTCATCTGTAAGATATGGTCAGAGGAAAGCATGCCCGAAGAATGGAATCTCAGCATCGTATGCCCGATCCACAAGAAAGGAGACCCCTCTGATTGCGCCAACTATAGTGGAATAAGTCTCCTTAACATCGCCTACAAAATCTTCTCTGCCGTTTTGTGTGAACCTTCAGGCGTTGAGGCCTTTTGTAAATAAGCTGATAGGTACTTATCAGTGTGGATTCAGGCCAGGGAACTCCACCATCGACCAGATCTTCACACTACGGCAGATCCTGCAAAAAAACAAATGAATTTCAAGTCGACACTCACCACCTACTTGTCGACTTCAAAGCCGCATACGTCAGCGTAATTAGAGACGAGCTATACAACGCTATGTCTGCCTTTGACATAGGTACCTGCTAAACTCATCAGACTATGCAGGATGACTTTGGAGAATGCTCGCTGCTCCATCCGAATCGGTGAACACCTTACCTTACAGTTTTCATGTCAAAAAAGGATTAAGGATTGCGCCGTCGTGTGGATTCTTCAACATCGTACTAGAAATGATTGTGCAAAAATCACTGGCCAATGCAAGAGTCACAATCTATTTCAAATCCTCGCAACTCCTGGCATACGCCGACGATATTGGCATAATAGGTAGATCACAGCGAGATGTCAATGAGTCGTTTGGGAATATTGAGATGGAGGTGGCGAAAGTTGGTTTGACAGTAAACGAGAGCAAAACTAACTATATGCTGTCATCAAAGAAGGACGCTCACCACCGACGTCTTGGCCGGAACGTTTGTACTGGCAGATATATGTAAGTTCGAGGTAGTTAAGAACTTCGTCTACCTTGACTCCGCAGTGACCTGGAACAACGACATCATCAGTTCCGAAATCAAACGCAGAATCACTATTGCCAATCGTTGTTTCTTTCGGCTCAGGGGGCAATTGAGTAATAGAGCCCTCTCCCGAACGACAAAGTTGGCTCTATACAAGACCCTTGTCACTCCGGTCCTGTTTTGTGGCGCAGAGGCATGGACACTATCAGAAGCAGATGAGGAGGTCCTTGATCGTTTCGAGAGAAAGATTTCGCGTGTGATTTTCAGTCCTATAAACGCAGTCGGGTGATGGAGGAAGAGATTCAACCATGAGTTTTTAGGGCTGTACAGCGACATGAGTTTAGTAAGGCGTCTACGAATTCAACGCCTAAGATGGCTAGTACCACAGCTCCAGCCCGGAAAGTCTTTGAATCAAACCCCGAGGAACGCAGAAACACAGGTGGAAGGAGACCTCAGCCAATTGGGTGGGATGGAATGGAAAAGGGTAGCAAAAGGTCGTGCTAGTTGGGGGGGCATGTTGGTTGAGGCCCAGGTTCACCACGAACTGTAGCGCCCTAAAAGAAGAAAAAGCCTGGGCGATCCAAGGAAAAGAAATTAATTTCAAAAAAATCTACACCAATGAACTGGTCCACAGGTATTTCAAACACCTTAGATTCTGTCCGTCAATTCTCTATATACTTTCCAAAGAAAGGAGAGGCGCCTCGGCAAAATGTCAGAAGTTTTCAATAACAACTTTCGAACAAACTCCTCGAACGAGACTAAATTGATGCTTCATAGGTTGAAAATGCTGTCATAGAAACTTACAGTGACCGTAAAAGTCACTGTCGAAAAAGTCTTCAAAAAAACCGATTGGCACTTGTGGCCCTTAAGGAAACCGAAAAAAAAAAGGAAATCGACAGCGCATTTGACGATTCCCATGAAATAAGTGCCGCCAAAAAGGACTTCAACTAAAATACAAAAATGTTAATTAGACATACAGAGAGGAAGAAAGGACCGCATCAACCAACATCCAAGGTCGTATCTTAATTAGTTCGACTCGCACCATATGCGTGCTCCGGACCAAAAAGCCGGTCAGCCTGGTCATAATCTCACTTAGCAATATCCCACACTCTCATCGCTATGGCCATCGCCTGCCGCACAACGTACAATCCCTTGCTGCCAGTAAAAGCAGCTCTCAGCGAGCAGCAAAGTGATTAATTTTTGCTTTCATCAGAAAATTCGGATACCAGCTGCTTGAGCATGAGTTGCTCATGCTTTCGAGTTGATGACATTGAGAACACTTCCCGTCGCTCTTGTGTTTCTTTATGGTCCAGTGAAACGAGCAGGTGGAAGCTGTTCTCGTTACTTTAGCTCCCATCCATGGCCATACATACGTATATAGAACCGCAGTAAAGTGAAGTTTAACAGATGAAGTGACCTTTGTACAAGGCAGAGTGCACGGCACAAAAGAGTGATGTCCATAACGCAAAGATATCCTTTTCAGTCTTGAGTTTATGAACAAGTGTATCGTCGATGTACATTGTGAATTTTATCGAGCAGTACCCTTAGTATACCTATATATGTACATATCACTCCTCGGCGTATCTTTTGTTTTAAATTCCATCTGCATGGAAGTGGAAGGAATGCACCACTCGCAGAATGTCCATAAACAATGGTCGTCCATTTCGGTTGGTCGAACAACAAAACCAAATGAAAGAAACCACGAAGGGGAGGTGGAGACGAGAACAGCTCATCCAATCCAACTGGAACGGATTAAGGAATAACACTCATACCACTCCATACCGGCCGGCCTGCTTTGGTCCTATTTGTAATAACGAACAGATCCCCGGGGCGATACAGGAAAAAAAAAAAAACACAAAACGGAGAAAAAGGAGGACGATCCTTTGCAGCAGCTGGTGCTATATCGCCCGCGGCATTGTGGTGTCAAAAGCAATACTCCCACTCTTCATCCTACCCTCAAAGTTACGAATAGGTCCAATTGGGCATGATGGTGGCAATGTCCACGAATCCAAGGCACACGGAGGTATGCACAGAAATAATCGCAATAACAATAATCATCCAAACACAACACACTCTTGCTGCTCGTACTCGTATCCTTTCCCCCTGTACGCCGGGATGTCTGCATGATCGTAGAGGATGAGGGGGACGAAAAAGAACGAATCTAGGTCAAAGTTATTGATATTCTTTCTGATGCTGACTATGGCGGCATTTGTACTGGTGCCGAAGCTGGCTTTCAAAGTAGCAACGCTGCTATGTGGCGTTGTTATTTTCGTGCGTCTCCTCCCGCCTATCCATTGCCGATATGGGCCACAGTAGAATGGTTCCATACTCTTATACTATCGATGGGCATTGATGAACTTATGGACTATACCAGCTTTACGGGACGTGCAAACCGAGCAGGTGGATGTAAGTAATGGTAATTTGAATTGACACTCGAGTGCTTGAATTTGATGCGAGATCCTTGTAGCAATTTTCAATTGGGAATTGGACAAACGAGTCAAAGTCATGCGGTATTGGCAGATTTTCACGTGCAAAGTCTCACCCTCACTCTGGCAGGGCAATAACCATTTGCCGAATGGAAAGCTTGAGGTACACACTGCCCTGACAATGATTGATGGAGGATAGAGAATGTGTGTTTTTGGTTTCTCGGAGTGACATTTGAGTACACGCTACTAAGTGGCATGAGTTACAATATCCATCTGGAATTGGGATTTATGCTTTGTATGCTTTACAGGTCGAAGCCATCAAGCCATGACTTCACACATCCCCTAAAGTTCGAATTTCTCCCTCATTTCTTAACAGCTTTACCGCATTTGTAAGCTGGTCACCAGACCACACCCGTTTACTATCGACCAAATCTGTGGATTAATTGGGACTTCATCACAGTCTGCTGAGCAATCTCATATCCATCCGCACTCGAAATTTAGTTCTCGGAAATTGTCACCTTTTTCTAATGCCATCCATACAATCTCGGTTTCTATTTCTTGTATTTGCACTTTACAGTATATACTTTCAAAGGAACCATCGTCCCAATTATCCTTTCTCCGAAAACTCAATCACATATGTATTCTCCCTCCTAACGCTGTACGAGTATTTGATTTTGCTTCTATTTGTCTACACCTGGTCCTTTGGTTTATTACCGTCAAGTAACTTTGGAAGCCATGTATAAGGGAATACCCTAAGACGGTGTCTTTAATCGATCCTATTTGGTTGGGATTAGGATAGAGCCCAATGACTTCGTGTGGAATCAATTTTCGTTTTGGAAACGAAAGAATTGGTTTGTTGCATTAGTCCCTTCAGGTTGGACGCGGTCAGGCGGTAAATTAATTCTTTTTTGCCTTTTTTACCCGCCTAACCCCTAATGAATGGGAGTCCTATTGACCTTCGGAAATAGGGATAATCCTCGGTACTTAGACCTTAGGAGAGAGAAGCGAAAAAGTCGTTTCTATTTTTTTAATCCGATCAGTTCATACTTTGTATACCGTTAAACAAAAGACGGACACCACGGACATAGAACCGATTTCCAGAAGTGTGAGAAGTAAATCTTAGGCTTCAACTGTGATCGACTTTTCTGGTTTAAATGTCGTTCGATACGTACATACAGATATTCAGTCTGAGCAGGATTTGTTCTGAAAATATGCAAACAAATTTCAATCCTAAAGTGCTAAAGGTTCGGAGCTAAGATACTCTCCCTGACATTGAGGCAAGTGTAGGTTACAGAGCAGCCTAAAAATAGGCCACTCATTTCTAATTGATTTAAAATTCAGGAGCTAATGGTTAATGTGCTTGAAACTGACTAATGACGCTTCTTACAGTAAATATTACTATTTCTTCTTCTCTCCTCCGGCGATAGAGTTCACTGCGAACCTGGGCCTACTTTATAAAACCTCTCTAACTCGTGTCAGCTGTTACCAGCTACGCACTCTCAGTTAGTTAAGGTCCCCTGTGTGCGCCACCTTAGATTCGATCGTCCTCCGCTATGTCGCCCCTCAGAGTTGGACTCGAAGACTCTTCGGGCCGGAGCGGTGTTATCCATTCGCTCTACATGGCCTAGGCATCTTAGACGTTGAATCCGTAATCGTCGTACTACGGTGTCGCTTTACAGCCCGTATAGTTCGTCGTTTTATCATCTCCTCCACACTCCGTTTATACAATCGAGACCATAGATTGAACGCAGAATTTTTCTCTCAAAACGACCAAGGGCCGCCTCCTCATCCGCTTCTTTAAAGTCCAGGCCTCTGTGCCATAGAGGAGGTTCAGAATGATTAAGGCTTTGTATAGCCCAACTTTGGTCTTTCGAGAGAGGGCTCTACTTCTTGCCTCCTGAGCCTAAAGAAGCAGTGTTTGGCAAAAGTAACACAGCGTTTGATCTCAGCGCTGGTGTTGTTGTCGCTGGTCACTAGTGAGCCAGGGTAGACGAAGTTCCTAATCACTTCGAACTGTGACGTTGTGGAGGACGCTCGTAGGGGTAGCATCTATCCGACGGATGCTGGCCTGCTAAGAAGCGAGAAGAGCCAACGCAGTCGAACATCTTGCAGCACTGTTAGTAATTCCCATCCCCACCTCCTCGTGGTGCCATCTGGAGATTTCCTTTGGAAATTGCAGACGGGAAAGGGCGAATGGCGAGCCTCCTGCGCCAAAAAACAGGATTAGTCGGTTGGGCTACGGCCTAGTAAGCCGTAACGACCCTTGCAAAATACCAAAAAAGGACAACCATCTTCGGCTTTGTACGTGGAATGTTAGGTCCCTAAACAGGCCACGCGCAGCCGAACAACTTGCGGACGCCCTAGACCGCTATAAAGCGGACATAACCGCCATCCAGGAAATGCGATGGAATGGACTGGGTATAAAGCGGATGAAAACCTGCGATATTTACTACGGCGACTGGTATAGGGAGAGAGGGCAACGATTGTTTGGATGCGGATTTGTTGTTTGAGGTGGACTAAGGCAAAAAGTCCTAAGCTTTCGGCATGTGAGCGAACGCCTCATAACGATCCGTGTCAAGGCTACATTTTTTAACATCAGCCTGATCAGCGTCCACGACCCCACGGATGAAAAGGATGACTCCGCCAAAGATGAGTTCTACGATCTCCTAGACAGAACGTCGGTTGGTCGGTTCGAGAGAAAAATTTTGCGCGTGATTTTTGGGCCTATAAACGCAAACGGGGGATGGAGGAGAACATTCAACCACGAGGTTGGAGGGTCTTTGAATCCAACCCCGAGGGACGAAGAAGCAGAGGACGGCCGCACTTATGATGGTGCACACAGGTGGAAGGGGACCTCAGCCAACTGGGTGTGCGGCAATGGAAAAGGCTAGCAAAAGATCGTGCTAAATGGAGGGGCATTTTGGCTGAGGCCCAGGTTCATTCCGAACTGTAGCGCCCACTAAGAACAAGAGGAATTGTGACGTTGTGGCCGAGAGGTCGGTGTTGTGGGTTTTTTTTCTTTTTTTGGTTGACAGCATATACATATTTCGTTCTACCCTACTTATGGCTCGTTTTTGTATTCTGTCTAGTAGGTGCAGTGAGGTCTTGGAAGCACCGGACCAGACATGAGCGTTAAACTCTAATTTGGGGCGAATGAACGCCTTATAGATTGTAGCCAGATCTAAGGGTGAGAAATATTTCTTGCATCTGTATAAGAAGCCTAGACATTTCGCAGCATTCTTGGAGACACTGAATATGTGGTCGCTCCAATTAAGATTGTAACAACGCATATGCCCAGGATGGAAAGCTGTTCGGATAATGGCTGCGGGTTATTTATACGCTTTAACGACAAGAGACAGCATTGTGTTTTGGAAGCATTAAATTCCCCTCTATTGTTTTTACCCCATTGGATGATGCTGTCGATATCGGAATTTAATGAGCTTAACATACGCTGCCGCTCATTATCTACAACCGAAGTGCAGGGTCGTAAACTGGTGAACGAATATGAGAAGCAGAGGGTACTGTCGTCAGCGAAGGAGTGAATGATGATCTTTTCAAGCACGATGTTGAAGACATTACATGACAGGGCTTCACCTTGTCTAAATCTCTTTTTAACATCAAAGGTCTCGGTTAATTTGTAACCAGGTATGTCAAAACTAGACATGGCGGTTTATAGCTTGTCTCTATGCACACTGTCATACGCGGCCTTGAAATCGACGATCTTCTCCAAGATCTGCCGTAGTGTGAATATCTGGTCTATTGTGGACTTACCTGGCCTGAAACCACACTGATAAGAACCTATCAGATTATCCACGAAGGGTTTCAAGCGTTCACACAGCACGACAGAGAAGATCTTATATGCGATGTTAAGGAGACTTATTCCCCTGCAGTTGGCGCAGTTATAGGGGTCTCCTTTCCTGTGGACTGGGCAAACGATGCTGAAATTTCATTCGTCGGACATGCTTTCCTCCGACCTTATTTTACAGATAAGCTGGTGCATGCGGCCTACCAGCTCATCTCCAGCTGTTTTAAATAGCTCGGCAGACAGAACGTTTGTGCCCGTGCGACTAGCATTAAGCTTCTTAATTATCAGCTTAATTTCATCTAGGTCGGGTTAAACTAGTTCTCTTACATCTTCGTCCGTTGTGAATGGATCATTCCGCCTGACAGCGGTATCAGATGTTTCATCGCCATTAGACAGTCTACCGAAGTGTTCCTTCCATATTCCCAGCATCAAGGGCGACTCGACTACTAGTTGTCCGTTTTCATACCTACTGGCTTCTGCTCTGGCTTTTAGTCCTGGCATGTTCGTTTTACTTTTTCGTAAAACTTGCGAGCATTATCCCTGTGATGGCACCTCTCCACGTTCTCGATCCCACGCTTTTTCTGTATTTTTTTCTTCCTTAGAAGCTTGTGTTCCTCCCTCCTTTTCTGCTCGTAATGTTCACGAGCGGCTCTCGTCCGCCTATGTCGCATGGCTTTGTAGGTGGTTTGCTTTACTACATGGGCTTCCCGCATTGCTCATCAAACCAGAGGTTTCTATTTGGCGGTGGTTCGAAATTCAACACATCAGAGGCAACGTCTCAGATGGCGTGCTGGCAATGCTCCCACTGTTGTTATGTGGATTGTTCCGATGTCATCGGAATCATTGCGAGGGCTTGGGGGAAACTCGATTGGCAAATGTCCTAGCGATCTCCTGCGATTTTAGCTTTCCGACATCAAACCTTCATTTTCCAGCTCGACTCCGTGGAATTTTTAATATCTCTATTCGTACCTACAACAAGGTAGTGATCCGAGTCAATGTTGGCTCCTCGTAAGGTTCGTACATCTAAGATGCTGGAGAAGTGTCTGGCGTCGAACGCAACGTGATCAGGCTGATTGATGGTCGACTGATCAGGTGATCGCCAGGTTCCCTTGTGGATATTGAGAAGCGTGAATCGGAGATTACGCCCCGCCAGAGAGTCAAGTAGCCGATGCCTGTTTTCGGACATGGTGTCCCGTAGCTGGGACATTGGGCATAAGTTCTGTCCAGGAGATCATAGAGGCAGGAATAAGGAATCCGAATAGGCGTCGTTTGTTCTCCTTGTAGCAATTCCCGTTATAGATGACGCAGTTTTTCGTCCTCCTTCTGCCTGGTCCATCCCATCGCACTTCTTGCAGTAAGGTTATATCTGCTTTATAGCAGTTGAGGGTTTGATCCAGTTGATTGTGTGCACGCGATCTGTTAAGGGGCCTCACGTTCCAGGTGCAGACTTGCAAGTCCTTTGGTAGTTTGCAGGGGTTGTCAGCTTTATATACGTCCATATCCGAGGCTTGTGATTGCTTCGCAACAATTTGTTTTTTCCGAGATTCACGTGTTACCCCTAAGCACAACCCACAACCTGAAGGGCCAGGTTCCCTTTTTCCCCGGAACAAGGAGGTGCGTGTCAACTTGAATTTTTCAGGGACAGAGATCGAGGTTGGCGTTTTGCTATGTTAAACGCGTTTAGCGTCTTTGCTCTGTTTGCTCGCTCCATCCTTAGCTTTCTCATATGTATACTTTTATTCCTTTGGGAGCTATTTCTTTAACTGATGGAATGAATATGGGAATGTAGCTAATATGACGCAGTGATCAGATGAGCCTAGAGGAGGTAATACATCCAAAGTGTATTTATTAGGTTAAGAGATACGAAGCAAGCCCAAGTGCAACCCGCAAGGCCCACACGACTAACTTCCCAGTAGGAAAAATGAAACTTACTTACTTTGATGGCGCTACAGCTCGCGGTGAACCAGGGACTCAACCAACAAGCCTCTCCAGTCGGCCCGATCTTGGGCCAGCCGCTTCCAGTGCCGCACGCCCGGTTGTTTGAGGCCCCTTTCCACCTGTGCGCGCCACCTTAAATGCGGTGGTCCTCTACTGCGACGTCCCCCGGGGTTGGAGTCGAAGACTCTTCAGGCCGTAGCGTTGATGTCACTTCGCTCTACATGGCCTAGCCATCTTAGACGTTGGATCCGAAAACGTGTAACCAGGCCGATGTCGCTGTACAGCCCGTACAGTTCTTGGTTGAATCTCCTCCTCCACTCTCCGTTTACACAAACGGGACCAGAATTTTCCTCTCAAAACGCCCAAGAGCCACTTCATCCGCTTTTGATAACGTCCAAGCCTCAGCGCCGTAGAGGAGGACCGCGATGATTAAGGTTTTGTTTTCGAGAGAGGGCTCTACTACTTAATTGCCTCTTGAGCCCGAAGAACCGAAGAAGCAGCGGTTGGCAAGAGTTATTCTGCGTTTTATCTCAGCGCTGGTGTCGTTGCTGCTTGTCACTATCGAGCCAAGGTAGACGAAGTCCTTGACTACTTCAAAAATATAACCGCCGAAGGTGACGTTCTGACCAAGACGACGGTGTTGTGGGTCTTTCTTGGATGACAGCATATGTTTGGTCTTGCCCGCATTTACCCTTAGACCCCCTTTAGCCGCTTCTGCTTCAATGCTTGCGAACGCCTCATTGAAGTCTCGTTTTGTTCGTCCAATAACGTCAATGTCATCTGCGTAGGCAAGCAATTGTGTGGACTTGAAGAAGATCGTACCTCTTGTATTGACCGCAGAGTCCCGCACGATCTTTTCAAGTAAGATGTTAAAGAAATCACATGACAGTGCGTCACCCTGTCTAAAACCTTTTTTAACATTAAAGGGGTCAGTTAGTTCACCTCCGACCTTAATGGAGCAGCGAGAGTTCTCCATAGTCATCCTGCACAGTCTGACGAGTTTGGCAGGAATGTTAAAACATGACATGGCTCTGTATAGCTCGTCTCTATAAACACTGTCATACGCGGCTTTAAAGTCGATGAAAAGATGGTGCGTGTCGACCTGGAATTCATGGGTCTTCTCCAAGATCTGCGGTATCAGGCACTTACACGGTACGGCAGAGAGGATCTTGCACGCGATGTTCAGGAGACTTATCCCTCTGTAATTGGCGCAGTCATAGCGGTCTCCTTTCTAATGGACCGGGCAAACTGAGATTCCATTCATCGGGCATGCGTTCTTCCGACCATATCTAGCAGAGGAGTTAGTGCATGTAAGGGTGCATGCAGGAAAAATTAAAACACCCATTCAATTTCATATTTTTTCATTTTCAACCCCCGATGTAAATAGTGGGGGTGTTATAAGTTTGAGGTGTCTGTGCGTCCGTGTGTCTGTCTGTGGCATCGTAACTCCTGAACGAATGTACCAATTTTTTTCGAAAGCTATCGTGATCGAAATGGTTCTTAGCTACAATTTGAGAAGATCTGTGTAGGTGTTTCAATGGATAATGTATCGGTTCTCGTCCGATCACCGCAATTGTTAATTTTTTTTTTTTCGCCTATTTTTTATTTAATTTCTAACAAAAACCGCTGGACCGGTTTTGCCGAAAACTTAATCATTTTCAAGTTGCGTAATTACGCGCCGAATGAACGCATGTCAATATCATCTTTGATTCTCGAGAGAATCGAGGCGAACATTCCGCACGCACATACGCACATACACACGTGCACACACAGATTTGGATTCTAGTGACCTTGAAACGTGGAGATATTTCAAAATTTGGAAGTCGCAATAACTTCCCACTGGGAAATTAATAATTTCAAGCCAACCAACATCCCTAGTATATCCACATATTATCGGCACCTAGTCCCATGAACCCAACAGATGTATGTACCAATTAATTTAAGACCCAAGCTTAGGGGCTACATTCCCAGTTATCAGCCAATGGTCCGTGATTCGTCGTACCTCCACACATAAATGTCTAATGTCTGTTTATTAGGTTCATGAATTACACGAGCATGATACTCACACAGCATAAACCGCTCGCACGGATGGAGATGGATCTGTGCTCCTTTTTTTCAATAACACGAATGACGTCAACGTCGTTTCTTATTTACTCGACTGCCGTTTGATAGTTATTTATCTGGGGAATCTTTGTCGCTATTTCTATGTCACTAAGCAGAGAATCTTTGAAAACGTTATTAGTCGAAGCAGATGCTACGCATTTAGGCAAACGGCCGGGCTAGGAATTAGATATGTACATATGTCACGGGATAAATGTGCAGGATGTAAAGTATTCGTGAGGAAGAAGATGAAAGATACAACGTCGTGGTTTATTAAATATCTAAATATCTATGTGAGATGGCATAAAAGTAAATTAGAAAAGTCATTGAATCGAAGATGACAAAATTGGAACCTTGTGTCAAACGAACAATGGCAAGATGCTCCTATCTACCTCTCTGATTTACTGTCATTCCCGGATCGACCACAATCAAATATTTGAGTTCTCAAAGACACAATCAGAATGAACAAAGTGAAAACAGCAGAAGAGTTTCTGAAATACGAGAGCTCTTTATAGCAATTTGTGCCATACTTTTTGAATCTGCATATACACAATATCGTCTAAAAAGCAAATTTCCTTCAGTGGCTTCTTGGTTGGTTGGTTAGGTGGCTTCCCTCCGTAAAGCGGTGGGGATCACTTAGACGACGATAGGTGGTACCACTCGAGCCGGCCTGATCACCATTAGGTTAGGTTAGGTTAGTTGGGTGCCCTATTGACATGAGGTCAAGGCTCACTTAGACTACGAGGAGTCCATTGTGCCGAGTTTGAGATCTAACCCGAGGGGAACCTGTTAGTTGCCCGCTGAGCTGAACCACCCAGATGCAATTAAGAATATTAGCAGTTTGTTCAGAAGTAGTTCCCCAGGAACTAAATCTTTTTCGGGCCAGTGCAGAGCGTACACACAGTAGGTGACAAATGGATTCTAATCCCTCTTCGTCCCTAGTGCCCAGCGAGGGCACAGATTACCAGTAGAATATTCCCTCTACTAAGATTAAGCAGACTTTCCGTCCTTTTTTTGTCATAGACAAGCCATGTTAGCCTTGCCGTAGCGCAAGTGCCTAATTGACACCATCGCTTGTTGGCCTTTCCTTTTAGTTCCACCCCTATTTCTCTGAATAGTTGCGCCTGATCCCAGTCTGGCTAGTTCGTCCGCCTTCTCACTTCCGGAAATATTCACATGCCCTGGTACCCAGCAGATGATTACCTCATTGACATCCGATATTTCCTCTAGTTCCTCGTTACAGAGTTTTACGAGTTTGGATCTTATCCATGTTGCTTGCAGAGCCTTAATGTCAACATAGATTTTGATTCTCTTACCTGAGAAATTCTCCCTAAGAATCAGATCCGCGCCTTTTTTGATTGCGAAGATCTAAGCCTGGAAGACGCTACAGCCATCATCAAGTCTGTCGGTGTGATACGCTTCCTGAGGTTCGAAGTAGGCTCCGGCTACTGTACCGGTATTCGGTATAGATTGCCAGTTCCTCTTCCGTGTTTACCTTACCACTGGCCCATTCATCCCTGGAGGGAATCATAATAGAGAATCTCCTCTCACAGCAAGAAAGTGGGGTGGTATAGTCCGTTTCGGTTGCGGACCTCAGGGCAACCCATCGATGCAGGATTGATGCGTGGCCATGAGGACATCTTTTCCAAAGACTGGATTCTTACATCCTTAGCGTAGCCCTGGCTGCACTGCTTTCAAAATACATGCCTAGTGGTGGAAGGTTCAGCATCGTTTCAAGGGCTGCCGTTGTTATGGATTTCATAGATCCGGCCGCTGCCAGACAGCCAGCCCTCTGAATCCTTGTAAGACTTTAAAGGTTGCATTTCTACTCAAGTGCTTTCCACCAGACAATTGATCCATAGACTAAAATGGTTTAGTCTATGGCTTTGGTTTGGTCTTTCCAAAAGCTACTCTGCACGAATATAGTGCCACGTAAGCTTTCTTGGTTCTTTGATTAATGTTGTCCTTCCAGCTGAGCTAAGCTAAGCTTGGAATCTAGGATTATGCCAAGATACCTAGCGGACTTCTTCGGAATCAGGTCGATACCATTTATACGTGGATATGTATAACTTGGTATTGATCTTTTTCTTGTGAAGATGACAATCTCAGTATTAGTTGGATTTACCTCTAGGCTCCGTTCCTTGACCCAATTATTCACCAATAGCAGCGCATAACTTAGTCTTACACTGAGGACCTGAGGAAATTTCCCAGTTAACAGGATGGCAGTGTCATCGGAATAGGCCGTGACATTGAAACCATATGTCTCTAGGAGCTTTAGCAATTCGTCGACTACGAAGAGCCATAGGAGAAGCGATAGAACACCTCCCTGTGCAGTGCCTCGGTAGAGTCTCACCCTTCCATTTGCTCCTCCTATCGACGAGTTTACTATGCGAGTACCTAGCATTTGTTCAGGACATTTACAGATTCCCGACATTATGTGGGCCATCCGTAGGCTGGACATTATTGCCCCGGTACTGACGTGTATTGCGTTATTGAAGGCACCATCAAATGCCCCCAGGGCATATTCTTTGGCACCTTGTGAAGAGCGGTCTCTACCGATCTACCGTTTATGTATGCGTTATGTGATTGTGATAAGTAGCTATCACCAATCTCATCTCTTATGTATTTGTCGATTAGTCGTTCCAGTGTTATCATAAGGAAGGAGGATAGGCTGATACTCCTTTGCCGTGGCATGGATGACTTTCCCTGACTAGGGTATAAACACCACCTAACCTCCCTCCATGCTTCTGGGGCATAACCCATTCTGAGGCACCAGCAGTATATGCGTTCTAGCCAGGGGACGATAAGTTCCCCTGGTTCTTGCAGCATTTTCGGGTACATACCGTCTATTCCTGGCGCCTTGTAGGGGTCAAATGATTTTTCCGCCCCCAGAATTTTTTATTTGGTAACGATCTTATCGATTGTTTCAGGCCCAATCTGTTCCTTTACCAGTGTATTCGTCGTCTCGAATGTTCCCGCGTTTACACAGTTAAGGAAGTGACACTTTAGTAGGGCGTCAAGCATGCTTTCGTTTGAGTCTGTCCAGCTACCATCAGATTTCCTGATAGAAGAAAACTGGGTGGAAGCCTTGGCAAGGATCTGTCTCGGACAAGCCGCATCCGTACATGATTCGATAGACCCGCAGAAATTTCTCCACGAGCTCTTTTTAGCGAATGTAAGCTGACCATTCGATGGAACCTTCCTTAGCAACTTCTTCCAACTATGTCTGAAGATACGTAGTCGCTCTGCTATTCTAGCGTTCCACCGCGGTGGGTGGTTCTTTTCACATGGTTTTTTGATGGGGCAAGATTTCTCGATGGACCGGTTTAGCTTATCGGTTAGGTCATCTTATCGATGTCTTTTGTGGAGTTGGGATTTCCATTTGGAGGCCGAATTAGGGGTTTTCCCAATTCCATATCATATAGACCAATGGGTCACATGTCCATCCTGCAACACCGTCCTGAGCTGAATAGGATCGCCACGGTCTCGAACGCATTACCGCCCACCTTCACTTTTGACAGGAGATTTGAGATTATGATCCCAAATTGCACAGCTTGGGAAACGGGCGATCCCTTCCTCAAAGGCCTTAGGTGGTACAATGATGGCTCCAAGATGGTATCTGGCATTAGCGCCCGCATATTTGGACCAAATCGCAAGATCTCGAAGACTCTAGGAACAAGTTCTAGTATCTTCCAAGCTGAATTACACGTCATCCTGACTTGCGTCAACCTAAACTTAGAGACTGGCATAAGAGATGTAACCATCAATATAGTCTCTGATAGTCAAGCAGCGCTCAAAGCGTTGAGTTCGTACAGCACGAACTCAAAATCTGTAAAGGATGATGCCCTACAAAACATAGCCAAAAGAAATAAGGTGAACTCTGGCGGGTAGCAGGGCACAAGGGCATTAAGGAAAACGATCTCGCCAATCAACTGGCTAGGCAAGGTTATAGCGAAAGGTACAAAATCCCAACATTTATCCTTTTGGAACAGCGTTCAAGGACTCCGCCCCATGCAAACGTCTTATTACTAGAGATGAGATTCTCTAACGACAAACGGTGGCGCCCCCTCGGGACCGACGTGGTGTGTGCCGAACCTCTTAGCTGTTCATCACTGAAGCTCCTTTCCATTTTTCTCTGGAAAATGGGGAAAATACAATAATACAGCTAGTATTTGCGCCTGAGTGTTCCAATAGATAACAGAAGCCTTACCTACTTACTCACTTAGGTGGCGCTACAGTCCGGTGTGAACCTGGGCCTCAACCACAAAACGGTCTTTTGCCAGATATTTCCAGCTACGCACTTTATATAAACGGGACCATAGATTGAACGCAGAATTTTCCTCTCGAAACGGCCAAGGGCCTCTTCATCCGCTTTCGTCCAGGCCTCTCCGCCATAGAGGAGGACCGGGATGGTTAAGGTTTTTTTACAGCGCAACTTTGGTCTGCTTCTCGTTTGCCTCTTGAGCTCAAAGAAGCAGCGGTTGGCAAGAGTAATTCTGCGTTTGATCTCAGCGCTGGTGTTGTTGTCCCTGGTCACTGGTGAGCCAGGGTAGACGAAGTCCTTGATCGAATTTTAAGCTGCCAATTGTGACGTTCTGGCCGAGACGTCAATGTTGCGAGTCTTTTTTGCCGACAGCATATATTTCGTTTTGATCTCGTTAACCGGAAGACCCATTTTAGCCGCTTCTGCTTCAACGCTTCCAAACGCTTCATTGATATCCCGCTGTGTTAGTCCAATTACGTCAATGTCATCCGCTTATGCAAGCAGTTGCGCAGACTTGAAATAGGTCCTACCTCTTGTGAGTGGCGTATGATCTTTTCAAGCACGATGCTGAAGAAATTACATGACAGTGCGTCAACTTGTTTCGGTTAATTCGTTACCGACCTTAATCGAGCAGCGAGAGTTCTCCATTCTGCACAATCTGACGGGTTTGGCAGGTATGTCAAAACTAGACATGGCGCTGTATAGCTCGTCTCTATGCACACTGTCATACGCGGCCTTGAAATCGACGAAAAGGTAATGGGTGTCAATTAGGTATTCTCCAAGATCTGCCGCAGTGTGAATATCTGGTCTATTGTGGACTTACCTGGCCTGAAACCACACTGATGAGAACCTGTCAGATGACCCACGAAGGGTTTCAAGCGTTCACACAGCACGGCAGAGAAGATCTTATATGCGATGTTAAGGAGACTTATTCCCCTGTAGTTGGCGCAGTTATAGGGGTCCCCTTTCATGTGGACTGGGCAAACGATGCTGAGATTCCATTCGTCGGGCATGCTTTCCTCGGACCATATATTACAGATGAAGTGGTGCATGCGCCCTACCAGATCATCTCCAGCCGCTTTAAATAGCTTAATTTCATCTAGGTCGTGAGGGCGAAATTCTCCTGCATCTTCTTCTGTTGCGAATGGATCATTCTGCCTGGCAGCGGTATTAGATCTTTCATCGCAGTTAAATAGGGACTCTACTACCAGCTGTTCTTCTTCATCCGTATAGGCTTCTGCTCTAACTTCGTAGCCCTGGCATGTTCGTTTTACTTTTTAGTAAAACTTGCAAGCGTCATTGCTGTGGCAGCATATCTCCATTTTCATCGATTTCGATTTTTTCTTCCTTAGGTTAGGTTAGGTTAGGTTGACGTGGTAGGCGTAAGCCACACTTAGGCCGAAACCCGCCCATTGTGATACCACCTGGATCAGGTTACCCTGATCCGCTACCCGGGAACCAACCGGTGCTTCTAATAAAGCGGTGGAGTTGAGCTATTTTTTGGTTTGCTAGCTCACTCAGATTGTCGAAGAAGGGCGCGCCGAGGTAAATCCTCCTGCGATTCGCAAAAGAGGGACATGAGCAGAGGAGATGGTGTATTGATACCTCCTCGTCCATGCAGCCGCGACAGAAGTCATTGTAGGGTAGCCCCAGTCTGGCGGCGTGTTTTCCAATGGTGCAGTGACCTGTAATGACCCCCACTAGGGTGCTTAAGGTTGCCCTTTTGGTTGCCACCAGGTCCCTGGTTCGTCCTAAGTTTAACTTAGGCCACAATTGTTTGGTGATAAAGCCGATATTGCTCTCATTCCATTGGAGATTGGTCCTCTCTATGGCTTGAAGCTTTATCATGTGCTTTACCGTACTTATTGGTGTTTTTAGGTACCCGAGGGTAGGTAGGCTGAGTGTGCTTGACCCTAACCTTGCGAGTTCGTCGGCCGCGCGGTTTCCTGGAATATCCCTATGCCCGAGACCCACAGTATTTTAATATTGAACTGTTCAGCCATCTCATCTAGAGATAGGCGACAGTTAATGGATGTTTTTGATTTGTGGGTTATCGCTGCCTGGGATTTTATCGCAGATTGGCTATCCGTGCAAATGATAATATCCTTTGTGGATATTACATTGATCCTGAGCCATGCCAGGGCCTCCGTTATCGCAGTTATTTCTGCCTGAAACACACTACAGTAATTTGGGAGTCTAAATGATAGGTTGAGGTTAAGTTCCTTGGAGTAGACCCCACTACCTACACCCGACTCCATCTTAGAGCCATCTGTACAGAGGGAGATCGAGTCCTTTGGTATGACTTTCCCTTCAGCCCATTCCTCCCTGGATGGAAAGACAACTTCGAAGTTCCTGGTGAACACATTCTGCGGGTTGATGTAGTCAGTGTCCATGGGTACTTTGAAGTGTTTTAGAATAGAGGTGTGGCCTTTTTGAGATGTGGGCCATTTTCTTATGCTCCTCATCCTTAGGGCCGCGCATGCAGCAACTTGCTTGCTGAAAAGGTTTATTGGTGGAAGATGTAGTAGAACATTTAAGGCCTCCGTGGGGGTTGATCTAATCGCTCCGCTTATATATAAGCTGGCCGATGTTTGTACCTTCCCCAGGAGGTTTCGATTGACTGCTTTGTCCAGAGCAGTCCACCAGACTACGACGCCATACAGGAGGATAGGCCTTATGACTGCTTTGTAAAGCCAGTACATAATGCTTGGTTGGAGACCCCACCTCCTGCCCACTACTTTCTTGCAGCTGTAGAGGGCAACAGTTGCTTTCTTGACCCGATCAAGAATGTTGGGTTTCCAATTCAGCCTCCTGTCAAGGACTAGGCCTAGATATTTAGCCTGTTCTTTGATTGTTAGTTGAGTTCCACCCAGCCTCGGTGGGTTGAGGGGCGGAATTTTATATTTGTTAGTGAACAGTACTAGATCGGTCTTCTTTGGGTTCACCCCAAGTCCACAGTACCGAGTCCAGGTTTCTACTGTATGTAGTGCACTCTGCACGTTCCACGATTCCGGATTTTCTTCCTTAGAAGCTTGTGTTCCTCCCTCGGCTTCTGATCGTTATGTTCACGAGTGGCATTTATCCGTCTATGTAGCATGGCTTTGTAGGCGTTTTGCTTTGCTACATGGACTTGCCCGCATTGTTCATCAAACCAGGGATTTCTAGCTGACGGTGGCTTGAAACCCAATACATTAGAGGCAGCGTCTCTGATGGCACGCTGGCAATGCTCCCAGTTTGCGGGAGGTTGAGGGAAACTCGATCGGCAAAAGTCTTAACGGCCTCCTGCGATTGTGGCTTTCCGACGTCAACCTTTCGTTGTCCAGCTCGACTCCGTGGCATGCTTGATATCTTCATTCGTACCTTGGCTTCAAGAAGGTAGTGATTCGAGTCGATATTGCCTCCTCGGAAGGTTCGTACATCTAAGATGCTGGAGGAGTGTCTGGCATCGATCGCAACGTGATCAATCTGATTGATGGTCGACTGATCAGGTGATCGCCGAATTTCTTTGTGAATATTGAGATGCGGGAATCGTGTGCTGGACAGAAGGAGATTACGCCCCGCCAGGAAATCAAGTAGCCGAAGTCCATTTTCAGACGTGGTGTCCCGTGATCCCGTTTTGTATTCAAATCTCCAAGAACTATTTTTGTGTCGTAGCTCGGACATTGGGCATAGGTTCTGTCTAGGAGATCGTATAGTTCTTCTTTGAGTCGATCGTCCTTTTCCTCGGTTGGGGCGTGAGCGCATATCAAGCTAATGTTTCCAAATTTAGCTTTGATGCGGATTGTGATGGGGCGTTCGCTTACATCCCGTAAGCTTAAAACTTTTTGTCGGAGTCTTCCTCGAATAACGAATCCGCACCCGAATAAGCGCTGTTTGTTCTCCTTGTAGCAGTTCCCGTAGTAGATGTAGAAGCCTACAACAATAAAAAAAAAATAAACCAAAAAACGGCAGAGTTCCACAACCAATTCAGCAGCTTGCGAGCTCACCATATTATAGTTAAGAAGATGCCGGTGGTGTCGTCGATGTTTGCAAACGCTCTCGAGAATACTCGGGTACAGCAGTGATATTCCCGACCCAACAAGCTACTTATTGTAGCATCTAGAGTGGACCCTAATTTGCACGAGACGGTAACCAACCGACCACCATGCACCATAACAGCGGAGACAGGACGCCACATTGGGGAAAACCAATGTTTACGCCAAACATGACACAATGTCCGAGACTTGCATCAGCGATCAATGTCCTGTGGACGAGCTTAAGCACCTTGAAGCTTTGAAAATGCCTCTGCACGTGATGTTTGTGGAGAGAAGCGACTTGGCGTGGCGGCTGGTGGTGAGAAAAGAACTGCGTGGTTTAAAACACCCGGAGTTCAAGAAGCCATCAGAGAGAAGAAGGCCAGAAGGGTCTGGATTCTCTTGGGGGACTCTGCTTCTCGTGACCGTTACACTGTGGCGCGAAGAACTTGCAAATTGGCTGTGCGAGCAACTAAAGAGCAGTCCTGGAAAGAGTTCGGCGAGAAGTTGGAAGGCGACCATAGATCTGCGAAAAAGGTGTTTTGGCAAACCATTCGCCGGCTAGAGGAAGGAAATTCAGCATAATCGAAGGAGTTAAATCCAAAGATGGTCTGTTGCTTTCCAATGAGATGGATATCTTACGCAGATGGAGCGAGCACTTTTCAGAGCTGCTCAATCCCGAACAGAGCACTGACGGCGGAGAATAGTCCAACGGTGGAGGAAGTCATTTTAGCGATTGAACCGCTAAAGGTTGGCAAATCCGCCGGTGTGGATGAAATTCGGCCAGAAATGCTTAAGGCAATGGGTAAAGAGGGGGTATTATGGCTCTCTCGTGTCACTAAGATGGCCTGCGAATGCGGTGAGACACCTAGCGATTGGCAGACTGGGTGATTGTCCCTCTTCTCAAAAAGGTGGATAAAAAAGAGTGGGCATATCTCTTTTAAGTGTCCCCGGTAAAGTCTACGCTAAGGTGCTGGAGGTGCGTTTTAGAGCTATGGTCAAATCCAGGGTTGGGGAATGAACAGTGCGGGTTGAAAGTACGTCAAACCTTTTCCGAGGAGTGTTTCACATTGGGAGAGTTGAGGGTAAGCAATCTTCTTTTTGTAGATGACCTAGTTGTCCTCACATCCTCCCAGACGGAACTCTAGCGCACGCTAGATAGGTTTGTGGCCATATGTGCTGATGCTGCAATGAGGGTTAATGTGGACAAATCCGAGGTTATGGTTATTTCCAGAAAACCTGTCCAATGCACTTGACATATAAGTGGAGTCCCATTGAAGCAGGTGGAGAAATTCTCGGGGTCTTCTTCACGAGTGATGGGAGGAGTAATACTGAGCCTTTCTGCAGGATTGGCCAAGCTGGGTCAATTTTGAAATAGCTTGGAAGATGTGTAATCAGGAAGACCGAACTTGTTGACAAAGCCAAGTAAGCGTTTTTTAACTCAATAGATTTAGATTTTTAGATTAGATTTAGATTAGATTTTATTTTTTCTTTTCATTTACTAGCCTAAGGTATACAAAATCAATATGCATGGCATTGCCGTCTGCCAGATTGACAATTTTCTTAATACGCTTTGCATCTAGTTTCAAATATTTAACTATACATGATTACATTTTTATAAATACTTCTATTATTTTTAGCGATTTTAAAAGTTTTCTGATAATATGCTTTCTCTATATTTTAATGCAATTTTGCAATATACAAATAGCTTCTTGACATCGATTTCGTTGAGAAGTGATATCATTTCGCTCTCTGATAAAAAGTCCTTTTCAAAAACACTTCTCCTAGTTTCTCTTAGGACTGGGCACTTACCTAAGAAGTGCAAGGTATCTTCTCTCTCCTTCAAATTACACATACTACAGAGTATGGGAAGGTCTTCCCTATGGGGCACGAAATTGAGCCTTATGAGTTCTCCACGGAGTTTAAACATTGTCGAAATTTCCTGGATACTATGTATGTCTTTAAAATAGTTTCTACCCTCCAGGTTGTGGTTTAGCCGGCTGTACGTATTACGGTGTAGTGATCCCTCCGCTTCTTCTAAAAACTTCCTTTTGGCCTGGATGTCGACTTGTTTTATTAGATCGAATAATGAATTTTCCCAGTTCCTGTCTTCCGCGTTCAGCTCTACTCCACACCCACTTGCTAATTCCAACCATTCCTTATACCATGTAGTTTTATTACGAATCGCTTGAAGGGCAACTATCTTAGGAAGTCGATTGCCTGCCATATTCCCAACCCTTAATATGTAGTTGACTTGCAGTTTGAGTGTTTTTACAAATAGGGGAGATAAACCTGTTTCCAGCATAAGCATATAGTTCGGAGTCTTTGGAGGCAGATGGAAAATCTTTTTAATGAAAAAACGTTGCAGTTTCTCTACCTCCTCGTAGGGCCTGTATCCCCATACCTGAGCCCCGTAGAGCATTATTGCCTCCGATGCGGCTTCGAATACCTTGAACTTGCTACTGTGGTTAATGTTTTTATTACTGAAACAGTTCTTCCACACTACATTAATTACGTTTTTAGATTTCGTAAGCTTTTCATGGAGGTGCCTCTTCATACTAAGGCTGCTTGATAACAGGATTCCAAGGTACTTGTATTCTTTAACTACTTCTATTCTTTCTCCATTGTAGTTCCATTTTTCGTTATATGCATATCTGCCTCCTCCTTTTTTAAAAACCATTATCTTAGATTTTTCCAAATTCACGATAAGACTCCAAAGCTTACAGTACTCATACAAACGATTTATCATCCGTTGCAGGGATTCCGGTGAGTTTGCCAGCAGCACGATATCATCTGCAAACAGAAGGGCTTTGAAAGAAACTCCTGCAAATTCAACGCCTCCCGGAAGATAGTCCACAATATCATCTATGAAGAGGGCAAATAAGTTTGGACTCAGCGGGCATCCCTGTTTTACACCTGACCTCGTCTGGAACCATCCTAATACCGCCTCACCATTCCACACTGCTGCCTTAGTATTTTCATATAGATTTTGTACGACCCTTCCAAATTTCGATGACATTAACTCAATATTTGTTCTAACTCTCACCTATGGTCATGAAATGTGGGTACTGACTGAAAGGATAAGATCGCGAATACAAGCTGCCGAAATGAGATTTCTAGGTGCTGTTGGATGAGAAATACGGCAGTGCTCGGGGAGCTCAATGTTGAGCAGCTGCTTCTCCGAACGGAAAGGGCTATGCTTCGATGGTTTGGTCATGTGAGACGAATGTCGCCATCATCACGACTTCCGAAGCATGCCTTGGATGCAATACCATCAGGCAAGCGACCGCTTGGCATGCCCAAGACGAGGTGGTTGGACTAAGTCCAAAATTTCGCCTGGGTGCGCTTGGGCATAGCTCCTGATGAGTTTGGGTCGATGGCGGAGGATCGAGTGGCATGGAGATCCCACGTGCGCGCATTACTTCCGCGACACTTTTAGTGGAACATGCGGGCCACTGAAAATGTATGTAAAAAGAAATGGCAATCAAGACGAAACAATCGATCAAGACCAAATGATAGACGGTCATGCTCAAATCCTACAGAAGTTCGCTTTGTTATGGCTTTAGGAGTTATGAGCAACGAAGGACATGTTGTGCCATCTTATTTCTTTCGTCAAGGATCTTAAGTTAATGCGGCTGCCCCTACACCGAAGTTTTAGAAAAAGCTAGATTATTAGTGCACAACAGGACAGACCATACTTATCCTGGACGGACTCTGTTCTTTTGCACCAAGCGACGGTGACGCAGGGTTGGATGGACGCCGTGAGAAATATGTATAGGGAAATCGTATGATACGTAGACGGTATCACTCCATCTTAGTTCCTAAAGGTCAGTTCCTCGTTTCTTAATACAGACGCATTTCATTTAAAACATAAAAGTCCAACTTGTAAAGGATAAGCAAAAAAACGAAGAAAAACATTTTCAAAAGTTTCACAACGTCAGCAGTGTACGTTCGAATCTTTTAATCCGTCAAATAACACTTCAAAGAAAAAAGGACAATGTTTTGTAAATGCTATCTTCAAATTCAAACCCTTTAAATCCCACCCCTACACCATAATGTCCTGTGCAACGGGGTAGTACCAATTCAATTGAATAAGAGAAGATTTTCAAATTAACTTAAGAATCGGAACCAATCGACTTGAGTTGAGTAATTCATTACAAATCTCCTTAAATCGTCGCGCAAGTCCATCGCAAACATAAAGGAAATCGAAATCCATTTAATCCAACACCTCCCGTTGGCACCAACGACCACTCACAATTGCAAACCTACCTACCCATCATCAACTCTGGTTATAGCATCCGAGCATTTATCTATACCTAGACTCCGAAAAAAAAAAAAAAAAAAAAAAAACAAATTGAAAACCGAGAAAAGGACAAATCGCACAAAGTCGTCTTTTATTCATTATTTGTAAACGACCCCAATAGCAGCATTCGGATGTTGGGCATAACCCAACACCATAATGGCAATTGGCGTTATGGCACCCAAATCAAGGCATTTCGTCCTTGTTTGGTCCACTCAAATACATGTTCGCGGCTGTCCTTTTCGTGCCAGATGTCATCGTAACGGCAAGACCGTTAAGTACGCTTTAGAGTTCATTTTTCGTACATATTACAGAATAGACAGGCGCTTGGTTGAATCTTCCGTGTAAGTTCGTCAATTTCATTCAGTTTTCATTCAGTCATACCCCACAGGGCATATTGGGCATACTGGCGTCTTCAAAAATACTCGTACAACCTGTTGGTTGACAAAAACTCAATTACTTGGTCCTCATTTCGGAATAAGTCATTCATTCATGTCCGATTAGAGTCTATTCGGGGGCTCGATAAAGAGGAACGTAGTTGACGCAGAGCACTTGACAGTTGGATTTACTTGTCGGCTTATCAAGCGACGACTTGAGGTTTTCACACCAAGCACATACTTACTCCTACGATGAGTAGGTTGTTGGTAAATATTTAATTTAATCATTTTACTCAGCTGAATCATGACAAATGGCTTGTGTGCTGGTTGTGATTGTCACAGGCTGCCACGGGGTGGAAGCTTATATGGCGAACGGGTGAATAATTGATGTTTGCCCGGGGCGGTGATTGTTTATTTGATTTATTTGAGCTATAGAAGTTGTTTAGTGTCCATCAAAATCTGCTGGAACTGCTAACTTGATGGGGAAATTTCGTTGTCTGCCTTCTCTACTATTAAGGATAGAAGAACCTTGGTAGATGGTTCCTAACCCATTCTCTCCCATTGTACTGTTTAAATTACAGTAAAACACAGCTACTGGGTGCTAAAAGGGTATACTATGCCAACATATGAAGGTCTCATCTGACCATACCATCAACAATGTGGGCTCTCAACCAACGTTTGTTACGACAAGACGACAGGAGGTCATTGACGTGACCCTATCCAACAGATATGTGAAGGACATCACTAACTGGCGAGTCTTGCCTGATGCTACGCTGTCGGACCATAAATATATCGAATTCCGATTAAGTTGTGGGATCTCTTCCTTGCAACCTAGATGGAATCCGAGAAAGACGGACTGGGTACGGTTAAGAGAGGAAGTTGAGAAATCCACTCAGGCCCTACCTAAACCTGGGACAAAATAATTGGTGGAGAACGCCGTTCATAACCTGAATAGCGCCATCACCAGTTGTTCTGAGCTCGCACGTTTTTTTTTTTTTTTTTTTTTTTAGAGTCGCACGCGCACTCAAGGCTAAGGCCTTATAACGACGGACGCCGTAAAGAAGTAAACAAATATGAGAAGCTGAGGGTACTGTCGTCAGCGAAGGAGTGAATTGGATTAGAAGTAACAGACAAGAGATCATTTATAAAAATGAGAAAAAGTGTCGGAGACAAAACGGAGCCCTGGGGAACACCAGCATTTACATAGTGAGTGTCAGACTTGAATCCGTCCAAGACAACTCGAATTGAACGATTCGAAAGGTAGCTTCTAATCCATAGAAGAAGAGAGCCATCCGATTCCGAATGCACGCATTTTCGACAAAAGGGCTTCATGCCAGACTCTGTCAAATGCTTTCGAAATATCAAGTGCAACTACTTTGCTCTCACTCGCCTGGTGGAGCGAATGATTCCACTTCTCGGTGAGATATGCCATCAAATCACCAGTGGATCTGTTATTGCGGAAACCGTACTGCCGGTCATTGAGGAGTTTCTGCGACTCGAGATATTTCTTTAACTGACGATTTATCAGTGTTTCCATGACCTTGGAAAGAAGGGACGTTAGTGCAATGAGTCGGTAATTGGAGAGAGAAGAAGATTCGCCTTTTTTTGGAATGGGCTGGACGAAAGCTGTTTTCCACCTACTCGGGTAGAGCCCAGAAGAGTAGGAAAGGTGAAAAAGCTTACGCAGTGGTTTTGCCAGCGTAGAAGAACACCTCTTCAGAATTATCTGGACCAGCGGATTTGAGTATGTCAAGTTCTTTAAGAACCCTTGCAACTGCACGAGTACGGAAGTGAATTTGTCCCATGCTGGAATTTACGTACTCCAGAACAGGGGGTGACGAAGATGATTTGGGGAGCTGCGAGTTCGCTGCGAAGTGGGCAGCAAGCAGATTAGCTTTGTCTAAGGGTTTGACAGCTGGAATGCCATTGTGAATGAGCGTAGGTATAGACGACGTAACGGAATTTTTTATGTTTTTGACGAAAGACCAACTTCTGCTACCCTTGGGACATTGTAGGATTTTACGCCTCAGTTTTTGGTCACGTAAAAACTTGGCTCGTCGAATGTGGGAGTTACAGTCATTTCTGGCTTGTATATATCTCTTTCGGTTTTCCTCAGTGGTGTTTGTCTTAAAATTCCTAAAACTTATCTCTCTCAACCTGATAACCTCTTTGCAGCTCCAGTCAAACCACGCATTATCTACCGGCTTTAGACTTTTTACCCTATCAGGGATAAAATTGCTTATGCCAGTGTTGATAATGTTTGTAATCATATCAGCCGCGGCGTCCACGTCGTTGTCGAGGAAGCACAACGACCAGTTAAAGCTCCGAAAGAAGTTGTTAAGGCCGCACCAATTAGCTTTCTTATATTCCCATATTATTCTTTTGGGAGCTTTTTCTTTAAGTGAGTGGAGTGAGTATGGGAATTTAGCTGATATGACACAGTGATCAGACCAGCCTAGAGGAGATAATACATCCAAGGTGTATTTATCAGGTTGAGAGGTAAGAAACAAGTCCAGGGTATTGGCGACATGACTGACAATATCCGGGATACGGGATGGCTCATTCACAAGCTGAGTTAATTGGTTCAACTCAGCGAAAATTTCGACATATCTTCCTTCGGGTGTTGTCTGTCCAGAACGTCGAAGCCCCTGAGAATTGTGAACATTGAAATCGCCCGCAATAACGATTTCAGTGCGGAAGCCCGGGAAACAATTCTTTGGATGGAGTCGGACAGTGCATCAAACGCGTCGAACGTGATACTTCTGTCCAGGTTTGGGCTTCTGTAAAGAAAACAGCAGTGAATTGTGTGCTTACGAAGAGTGAATTTTAGCCATAAGAAATTAAATTCCGAGGTGGATGTTTGGCTATACTGCGGAAGCAGCTGGTAAGCGATATCACTACGAACATAGATGGCGAGACCGCGGTGAGAAACGAATAATGGCACTAAGCTATATCCAGGAAGACTAAAATCCGAAGGATCAGACTTTTCATCAACCTGTGTTTCACAAAGTGCCAAAACAGCCGGTTTGAGGAGAGAGACATGGGCATACGTGGCAAAGAAATTTTTCTTTAATCCACGAATGTTAGAGGAATGAATACTGAATTCCCCCATCAGTACAATACGCAAAACATTGACGTACGCAACACCAACTAAGCATGTCCTGTCAGCAAACCTCCCCGCAGGAAAATTGGTTCCCTGATGGAATGCCGAGTTCCACAGTCTTCGTAGGGAAATCTCCTGAATAGATCGCTAAAATCGAATTCGGAAGATGACTGGAATAAGTACCGGTCGAAGCAGAAAGAATATAAGTAAATCATAAATCGAAAAACGCTTCTTATAGGACCTTCAGCGAAGAGATCAAATCTCTGAGTGCGACTAGCAAGCTGGCTAAAGTCCTCAAACGGGGAAAACCGACAAAGTGGATGCACTCAGAAGATCTGATGGTACCCTTACTGAGTCTAAAGCGGAAACTCTTAGTTTGCTGCTTCAGACTCATTTCCCGGGAAATCAGATCGCCATCGGCTCGCCGCACACTCCTTCAAGGGAAACTGCAACTGAAACGATGAAAACAACTTGGCGTAGCTGGTAAAAACTGGCTGGCGAAAAACTTAGCCAATAACCTACCTTGCAGCGGCTGCTTGTCTGGACAATTTTTAACCATCAAGAGAGTTTTGATATTTTCCAACCAAGTTCCATCAACTTGTAAACAGGCATCAAAGATATGTGTGGCCTGGCATTGTGGCCTTTTCATTGGCCATAGTTCTGGTCGATCTTATTTGATCGCTTCGCGTCGAGTTTCCCACAATAAGGCCAGGTCGCAGCAGCTCACAAATGACAATTCACCTAAACCCAACAAGCACACAGCATCACCTCGTTTGCCGTCAATCCAGACTTTAAAGTCGTTTGTGGAAGGTCAAAGGTATTTAAACCATTTCTCTTGAGTGACGCTCCGGCTTCATCAGTATTTCGTACACATTTTCAGTGATTGATCAACCAGAGCGAGGTGCATCTATGACACAGACATTTCTAGAGTAAAATCGAGCAAACAACTACTGGGTATGAAGTTTCGTCGCAGCACTGTCACCGTACACTTTACAAATTTTTCCGCATGTTTCTGCAGCGGCAGGAGGTTTCAAGATAGGCACCCAGGCTCAGGGAATAGTGGATGTATTTAGGCAGCATTTTCGAGAGCTACTTAACGAGCATGACCAAGCGAGGGTAGTAGGGATTGAGGAAATCCCAAGTAATCCTCCCACCCAGCATCGAAGAAGTCGAAACAGCTATTCAAAAGCTGAAGAAAATCAAAGCGACAGGCCCAGATGACTTGGCATCAGAGCTCTTCAGGGCTGGCGGCGATGTTCTGGTAGGAAGCATGCACCAAATCATCTCTAGTATTTGGGAAGATGAAAGAATGCCAGACAATCCACAGAAAAGGCGATCATACCTCTTGCAAGAACAATAGAGGTATATCCCTGCTCAATGTCGCATACAAGATCCTGTGTAGCGTACTGTGTGAACGTCTAAAGCCCTTTTGCATTGTACTAATCGACACATACCAGTGCGGCTTCCGGCCCGACAAATCGGCTGTAGACCAAATATTCACACTTCGACAAATCCTGGAAAGGACCAGCGAGTTTCAAATCGATATACACCATCACTTCGCCGATTTTAAAGCCGCACACGACAGCATTCATCGCAAAGAACTGTTTGATACGATGGCCGAATTCGGGATCCCAGGAAAACTGACGCGGCTGTGTCGCACCACGCTAGAAAATAGGCCATGCACCGTGCAGTTTGGTCCTAGAACCTCTGAACCGTTTGAAACATGCACCGGACTTCGGCAAGAAGATGTGCTGTCATGTGACTTTTTCAATTTGGTGCTGGAGCAGATAGTGTGACGCAGATAATATTGACATCATCGCGCGCTCTTAGCGTGACCTTGTAGAAGATTTCACGGCGATTGAGGAAGAGGCGAAACGAGTTGGTCTTAAAGTCAACGGGGATAAGACAAAGTACATGCTGTCAAGCAAAAACCGTTCCGTCGCTCACCACCTTGGACAAAGTATAACGATTGACAGCTATAATTTCGGGGTGGTTAAGGAGTTTGTCTACCTCGGAGCGACACCACAGTGGAAATCCGGCATAGAATCGCCCTTGGCAATCGCTGCTACTTCGGTTTGTCCAAACAATTTGGGTCAAAACTCCTCACTCGAAGAACCAAAGTCATGCTTTATAAAACGCTTATACTGCATCTTGCTGTACGGTGCCGAAAGCTGGATAAGCAGGATGGCAGAGCTGATATTGAGTTCTTTCGGAAGAAAAATTCTGCGCCAGATATGTATATGGTCGTCTCTGTAAGGGAGGTGAATGGAGAAGAAGACATAATCGCGAACTCTACGAGCTGTAGAAAGATGTGGATATAGTCCGGGAGGTAAAGATGCGTCAATTACATTGGCTCGGCCACATCGAGCGTATGAACACCAACGCTCCAGCTGGTCCAGGTGGTCTTCAACTCCGAACCTCCTGGTTCGAGAAGAAAAGAAAGACCGAACTAGCAAGTAATCGGGAATGTAAGACAACTTGGTGTTGATAACTGGAAGCCCGTCCGTCAAGGATGGAAGGCAGCTATAGCTCAGGCTCCATGGATTGCTGGACAGGTTCAAGAGTTTATATTCTCTTATGATTTGTTATATACACACAACCTGAGCGGAGTGCAGTGGTTTGGGTCTTTGATATTCGTTAACTCTCAGGGGTGGTTGTCCTAGATAGGACGAGAGCCGACCAAAATCCACTTTGGTTATAGTCCGTAGTAATTCGTTCAAGCACTTTAGTATTGCAAACGCAGAGGATGAATTTCGATTGACCATATACTGTGAGTGTTATGCCTGCAGCACTACGTTTGGCCACTTTCCATTCACAACTGCGTTGCATACTTTTTGTCCGTATGGGAATAACTTTTTCTTGGCTATGAAGCAAATTCGAACTATAGACCTTGCGCTCGGCGGTCGATGATGTTAACCACTGCACCACGGCCACCCCGTAAATAAATGCGCGTTCGTTTGCCGGAATCGGATTAGTGCTATTCAGTTTATGGGTGGCGACAACATCTACTGACACAAAATCGCGAAAACTTTTTGTATGACTCCACATGCAGTTTGGTTTAAGTACAACTCCTCTAATGAAGAACCATAATCGTTTAGTTACGAGCTCGTGTCAACTTCTCAGAATCAAAGACGCGAATGCCAAGGACGAGAACTGGACAATTGAGAGTTCTAAATTCCAATCTAGTATTACGCAATACTCACGTGTATAGCGAAAGACCATTAAACTAGACCTCTCCTCTCTTGCTTGATAAACTAATTTGATAAACGTGCGCGGCAACATTGCCTTGAAACCACCCGAACCCGACCTGCATTCGGTTAATGCAACAGAAGAAGGGGCAATAGTCGGTCACTTGGTCTGCTCTATTCGTATTTTCTTGATTTATGGTTAACATTCGTCCATTGGCCTTTCGGATAGGATAAGGAAATATGAACAACTTGAAGTGATCGGACAGGGAGTGAATAATGCTGGAAACAAATCATCCACTTGGACGACTTTCAATGGCTGGCCATGGTAGATAAACACGTATCCTTATTCGCCAGTTTGACTGAATCATTTGAAATTTATGATTCGTCACACGGATGTACTCCCATATATCGCATCCGCGAATTGCCATTCCTCATCATATTTTTCAATTTAGATTTTTGGAAGGAATTGCCCATTACATCGCACTCCCCCCTGAGCCTTTAAACCTTTCGAAATACGAGTATCGTCAGTTAGGGTAATTTAGGAATAAATTCCCAGGACATGTGGGTAAAGATATGTCCTTTCAGTTATGACTTTAATTTCATGCATGCCTTCTCCTTTCCAAGAATCTACATTACCTCGTTCTCCATTTTTATGATAATGTACCACAAATGAACTTCCATGAAAAAAGGGACAAAAATTGATTTAATCCTGCTGCGAAGAATGCACGACAATGGAAGGACGAAATTCAAATCGATTTCTAGGAAGCATAAGCGAAGTTAAGTCGTGTGTTCGACGAGCCCAATAATGCGGACGGCATAACTTGAATCAAGTTTAAATTAATTCCTGGAAAACAAGGAACTTTGCTATGAGGGTTTTGATGTCTTGATATCCTTTACGATTCACTTGCATCACGGACAAATTAATTAGGGGCAAACGCTGGACTTATATTTCGTTTCGATATTCAGTTTTCGTTACTGGGTAATATGGGATGGAAACAAAAGTCAGGGCCAGGCGATGGTTTTTTTTTTCATTGTACCTAGAAGGTGGGGTGAAAGTAATGTCATAATGTAAATGTCCCATCGTCGCTCTTCTTCTTCTTCTTCTTCTAGCTAGCAGACGATTCTCACAACTCAACATCCATAAGGGGACCTGGAAGTCTCCTGATCCATTATCTGTTAATCAAATCGTTCACATTGCGATCGACGCCAGACACTCCTCCAGCATCTTGGATGTCAGAACCTTCAGAGCAGCCAATATTAACTCGGATCATTACCTTGTTGCAGCCAAGGTTCCTATGCGGATATCGCGAATACTGTGGACGCCAGTAGGCATATCAAATCTAAACGTCGGGAAGCTGCAATGGCAGGACACCGCCAGGACCTTCGCCGATCGTGTCTCCCTTGAGCGCTTTCAAGAGCCGACGCAAAGTGCACACACCATTGAACAACAATGCAGACGTTTTCAAAGTGTCATCAGGGATGCTGCCTCGGAAGTATTAGATTTTCAGCCACCACCTATGAGAAACCTTTGGTTTGGTTACCAGTGGAGACAGGCAAATGCTGAAAAACAGAATGCATACACGGCCATGCATCGACGATCGAAAGCTGCACGCGAGCTCTACGAGCGGAAAAGAAGGGAGAAGCATACGTTTTCAGAGGGAAAAGGCGCGACCCGACTTACCCGACTTAGATGAGGTTAAGATAGCGATATCAAAACTGAAGTCTAATAAAGCTGCTGGCGCAGACGTCCTGCCTGCCGAGCTATTTAAAGCAGCTGGAGATGATTGGGTAGGTAACATGCACCCGCACCTCTGAATTTTACAGAAAACATGCCAGATGAATGGAATCTTGGCATCATTTTCCTGGTCCGCCAATAAAGAGACACCTACATATAACTGCGCCAACTATACAACTTACAAGGGAAATTACTGACGGACGAGGCCGAATGGCGAGTATCCTGCGCAACAAGCAGGATCAGTGTTAGTTGGGCTATGGTCTAGCAAACTATAACCCTAAAACCACTAATTGCTCAGAAGCAAAAAACAGAAAGCATCTTGGACCGGGTCATTGGCAAACACAGCCTACATAACACCACATCCGATAACGGACACTAGCTGATCGACCTTGCCACGGGGCGAAATCTTCTTCTAGCCAGCACACGATTTGCCCACCTCGATATACACAAAGGCACCTGGCGGTCGCCAGATCAATCAGTCGCCAGTGCCTTTGCCAACCGCGTCTCCCTTAAGCTCTCCGATACACCTCAATCCTCCAACTCAGTCAGTAGAGCAACAATGGAGCCGATGAAAACAAGCTCTGAAGAGCACAGCAACGGAAGTGCTGGGCCTTAAAGCTCCACCACGACGAAACACCTGGTTCGATAACGACTGTAGAAGGATTCATGCAGAAAAGCAGGAGCATACAAAGCCTGACTACACAAAAAAAAAACAAGAGCGGCTCGTGAGCTCTACGAGCTCAAAAGAAGGGAGGAACATAAGCTTCTCAAGAGAAAAAAGAAAGAGCACGAGAAGCGGGCGATTGAAAACTTGGAGAGGTGCTGTTGCAGGCACGACGTTCGAAGTTTCTATCAACAGATAAAACGAATGTCTCAAGGCTGTAAAGCCCGAACGGAGGCCTGTAAGGATGAGAACGGACATCTAATAGTAGAATCGCAGTCGATGCTGAGAATTTGGAAAAACCATTTCTGCAGACTGTATAGCGGCGATGACAGCCAACATACCGCCGTCAGGCAGAATGATCCATTTCTTAACGACGAAGATCGCAGAGAATTCTGTCTCCCTGCCCTCGACGAAGTTGAGATTGCCATGTCGAAACTCAAGTCGAATAAAGCTGCTGACGCAGATGGACTGTCTGCTGAGCTCTTCAAAGCGGCTGGGGATGAGCTGGTTAGGAGCATGCACCGCCTCATCTGTAAGATATGGTCAGAGGAAAGCATGCCCGAGAAATGGTGCCTCAGCATTGTTTGCCCGATCCACAAAAAAGGAGACCCCTTGGACTGCGCCAATTATAGAGGAATAAGTCTCCTTAATGTCGTATACAAGATCTTCGCTTCCGTTTTGTGTGAACGCCTGGATCTATTCGTAAACAAGCTGATAGGTCCTTATCAGTGTGGCTTCAGGCCAGGGAAGTCCACCATCGATCAAATCTTCACACTACGGCAGATCCTGGAGAAAACCAATGAATTTCAAGTCGACACGCACCATGTATTCGTCGACTTCAAAGCCGCATACGACAGCGTAACTAGCGACGAGCTATATAACGCCATGTTTAGCCATGTTTACTTTTGACTTCCTTGCTAAGCTCGTCAGACTGTGCAGGATGATCCTGGAAAATGCTCGCTGCTCCATCAGAATCGGTGCAGAACTGACCGATAGCTCCGAAGTCAAAAAAGGATTTAGGCAGGGCGATGCGCTGTCGTGTGATTTCTTCAACATCATATTGGAAATTATTGTGCAATAATCACTGGCCGATACAAGAGGCACAATCTATTTCAAATCCTCGCAACTCCTTGCATACGCCGACGACATTGACATAATAGGTAGATCGCAGCGAGATGTCAATGAGGCGTTTGCGAGTATTGAGATGGAGGCGGCGAAAATTGATTTGGCAGTTAATGAGGGCAAGACTAAATATCTGCTGTCATTGAAAAAGGACATTTACCACCGACTTCTTGGACAGAACGTGCATATTGGCAGATATAAGTTTGAGGTAGCTAAGGACTTCATATACCTCGGCTCCGCAGTGATTTGGAACAACGACACCAGTTTCGAAATCAAGCGCAGAATTACTCTTGCCAACCGCTGCTTCTTTGGGATCAAGAGGCAACTGAGAAGTAGAGCAGCCCTCTCTCGTACTACCAAGTGGACCTTATATAAGACCTTAATTATCCCGGTCCTGTTATACGGCCCAGAAACATGGACTTTATCTAAAGCGGATGAGGAAATCCTTGGTCGTTTCGAGAGAAAGATTCTGCGTGCGATTTTCGGTCCCATAAACACAGAGGGGGGTTGAAGGAGAAGATTCAATCACGAACTGAACGGGTTGTACAGCGACATGAGTCTTAGACAGGCGTCTACGGATCCAACGCCTAAGATGGCTAGGCCATGTAGAGCGAAGGGACACCACAGCTCCAGCCCGTAGAGTCTTTGAATCGAACCCCGAGGGACGAAGAAATAGAGGACGGCCGCACCTAAGCTGGCGCGCACAGCTGGAAAGGGACCTCAACCAACTGGGCGTGCGGCATTAGAAAAGACTAGCGAAAGATCGTGCTAGGTGGAGAGGCATGTTGGTTGAGGCCCAGGTTCATCCCGAACTGTAGGCTCGGGAGGCAATTGAGAAGCAGAGTCCTCTCTCGAAATGCCAAGGTGACCATATACAAGACCCTTATCATCCCGGTCCTGCTTTATGGCACAGAGACATGGACCTTATCGAAAGCGGATGAGAAGGCCATTGGCCGTTTTGAGAGGAAAATTCTGCGTACGATTTTCGGCCCGACCTGCATAAATAGGGAGAGGAGGAGAAGACTTAATAGGGAACTGTACGGGCTGTACAGCGACAGGACCATAGCACGGCGTCTTCGGATCCAACACCTAAGATGGCTAGGTCCTGTTGAGCGCATGGAAAACACAGCTCCGGCCCGGAAGGTCTTTGAATCCAACCCCGAGGAGCGATGCAGTCGAGGCCGAATTTAAGGTGGCGCAATCAAGTGGGAGAGGAGCTTAACCACCTAGGCGTGCTGCACTGGAGCCAGCTGGCAAAAGACCATGCCAGTTGTAGAGGTTTTTTAAAGGAGGCCAAAGTTCGCCATGAACTGTAGCGCCAAAAGAAGAAGAAGAAGCCATCACCGTGAACGGCGAGCGCTATAGGTCGACGATTACCAACTTCTTTTGGCCTGAATTGGATGATATGAACACCAACGACCCTGTATATGTTTCAGTTGGGACTTCTGTCTAAAGTTGTAGCAACAGGCACTTAATAGCAACCGCATGCAAATGAGATTTTGGGAGTTTTTAGGAAATGTGCCAGATGACTTCAGTTCCCATCTGTAATTCCCACAATTTCCCATTTGAGCTACCTCTAAGATGTAGCTCAAACTGTGAGCGATTATTTCGAATTAGAATGTTGTACGAATCACGACATAAATTACGAAACGAAACAGAAAATGAAGATTTTGGAGAAATCAGTTTCAAAAACTGGCCCGATATGTACATACATAGGTCTAATCACTCACCTAGCACCCCATGCATAAGTCCATGCCAAGGACGAGAATAATATGTGATATTGTCTGATGCCATACTGCGCCGAGGACCATCATCCGTCACCTCAATTAATTCATATGACACTCGATCAATCATGTTCCATTATTGCCGAAACCTCCACTCATTTGATTGCTCAAGGACCAATCAGTGACTTGCAAAGTTTTTTCTTCTTCCCAGCAAAATCGATTATTGAGATGTGGGGGAAGAAATAAAGTAAACATCACCACAAGATACCATCACATATCCCTCCATATCCTCGGGGAAGGATAATTCACATTCATGTCAGTCGTTGAGTGATATTTTTATTGCCAGTGTCACATCCCTGTGTCGTAGAAGGCAACAGTCACGCAGTTTCAAAGTGTCCGTAGTTTCTGAAGACGGATGTCTTTACTTGCGAGTAAGCGCTTTAACTGGATTTATTGCTACAAATCTTCCCAATTGGAGAGAACACCAAATTGTCCCTTAACAGTACGCGTATGGGACCCATTCCTTTATTCCCGGGAGTTGGGTCACGAAATCGCCCCGAAACAACAAGAGTTGAATATGGAGTGAAGGGAAACTCAGTTGTTAGTTGAATGTCCTTTTGATTAACCTTTTTCGCGATATTGTTTTCTATCACCCCCCAGATGTTTCAAGTTACGAAATGCAAGCATCATACTCAGTACGCATCTTCAGGCTTTAATCCTAATTTTAAGGATTCATGTGCGTAGTATTCACGTCCTCCCGCCGTAATGGTCATTGATGTTGCCCATCGATTACCGACGATCGATAAATTGGATTTAACCTACATACGGAACGTTGTAGCCTGGAAAATTGATTTCAGTTTACCCCTTGTCCTGGCGTAGGAGTAAAGCCTCTAATTAATATAACAACAATTTGATTACCTGGTTTTTATGGTAATACATAGGAGTAAGGCTAATTGCTATTGGTTTGGGGGAACTAGCGTTATAAACGGGTGGAAAGGGATCACCGGCGTATAGTGCAGAGCTGAATAACTGAGTATTTAGACAAATAAATTATTTACTGGTTTATTTCTAGCCTGCCTTGGCAATGAACTTGATGGAAGGTACTTTGGTTTATATAAGTTGGGGCAATGGCCTTGGAGGCAGCCTCTAGAGCATCTAGGGAAGGAAACTCCAGCCAACTCATTTCAGTAGTTTTCTTCCTCTTCTTGACGGGATATGGTGTTCATATCGGGGTGAGCCTGGGCCTCAACCAAGATGCCCCAACAATTAGCACGATCTTTTGTTAGCCTTTTCCATTGCCGCACACCCAGTTGGCTGAGGTCCCCTTCCACCTGTGTACGCCATCTTAAGTGCGGCCGTCCTCTGTTTCTTCGTCCCTCGGGGTTGGATTCAAGGACTCTCCGGGCTGGAGCTGTGGTGTCCATTCGCTTTACATGGCCCAGCCATCTTAGGCGTTGAATCCGTAGACGCCTGACTAGACTCATGTGGCTGTATAGCCCTCTTCCTCCGTACCCCGTCTGCGTTTATAGGCCCGAAAATCACGCACAAAATCCTTCCCTCGAACCGACCAAGGGCCTTCTCATCCGCTTTTGATAGTGTCTGTGCTTCTGTGCCGTATACAGCAGGACCGGGATAACAATGGTCTTATACAGAGTCAATTTTGTCGTTCGGGAGAGGACTCTATTACTCAATTTCCCCCTGAGCCCAATGAAACAGCGATTGGCAAGAGTGATTCTGCCTTTGATTTCGGAACTAATGTCGTTGTTCCGGGTCACTGCAGAGCCAAGGTAGACGAAGTCCTTAACTACCTCGAACTTATATCTGCCAATACAAATGTTCTGGCCAAGACGTCGGTGGTGAGCGTCCTTTTTGGATGACAGCATATATTTAGGCGCAGTGGTTAGTGTGTTGGACTCTGACGCACGATGAGCGAGTTCGGACCCCGATAACACCGACGCCATCGAATGTTTAATTCGCGGCGTTTCGTAGAATACTTGCCGTGAGAAAGCTTCTCGACTCACGCTGTTCGGAATCGGCATTAAACTGTAGGTCCACACACAACATGGATGATTGAGAGAAGCTTGGCTCTGGTCCTTCATGGGCTGTAACGCCATCAAAGAAGATGATATATTTAGTTTTGCCCTCGTTTACCGCCAAACCAATTTTCGCCGCCTCCATCTCAATACCCGCAAACGCCTCATTGTCATCTCGCTGTGATCTACCAATTATGTCAATGTGGTCGGCGTATGCAAGGAGTTGCGAGGATTTGAAATACATTGTGCCTCTTGTATTGACCAGTGATTTTTGCACAATCATTTCCAATATGATGTTGAAGAAATCACACGACAGCGCATCGCCCTGCCTAAATCCTTTTTTGGCTTCGGAGCTATCCAGGGTCATCCTGCACAGTCTGACGAGCTTAGCAAGGATTTCAAAAGTAAACATGGCGTTATATAGCTCGTCGCTTATTACGCTGTCGTATGCGGCCTTGAAATCGACGAATACATGGTGCGTGTCGACTTGAAAATTATTGGTTTTCACCAGGATCTAACGTAGCGTGAAGATTTGATCGATGGTGGACTTCCCTGGCCTGAAGCCACACTGACAAGGACCTATCAGCTTGTTTACGAATGGCTTCAGGCGTTCACACAAAACGGCAGCGAAGATCTTGTATACGACATTAAGGAGACTTATTCCTCTATAATTGGCGCAGTCCAAGGGGTCTCCTTTCTTGTGGATCGGGCAAACTATACTAAGGTTCCATTCATCGGGCATGCATTCCTCTGACCATATGACCAGATGACTCCCAACCAGCTGCCTTAAAGAGCTCGAAAGGTAGTCCATCTGCTCCAGCAGCTTTGTTGGACTTAAGCTTATAAAAAGCATTCCTAGCTTCGTCCAGGTCAGGGAGACGGAATACTCTGCTGTCATCGTCCGTTGTGAATGGGTAATTCTGCCTGACAGCGGTGTCTGTTTCATCATTGCCGTTATACAGTCTGCAGAAGTGGTCTTTCCAGATTCTTAGTACCGACTGTGAATCCACTACTAGGTTTCCATTTTCGTCCCTGCAGGCTTCCGTTATTTGCCTTATATCCCTGGCATGTTTGTTATATGCGATAGCATGTCTCTATCTCTTCGATCTGGAGCTTCTCGTTTTTTTGTTTTGAGAAACTTATGCTCCTCCGTCCTCTTCTGCTCACAATGCTCACGAGCAGCTCTCGTCCTTCTGTGCAGCGCCTCTTGATAGGCTTGCTGCTTGGCTGCATTTACCCTCCTACTCTCGTCGTCAAACCATGGGTTTCTTGTTGATGGCGTTTTGAAACCCAGTACTTTAGAAGCAGCACTCTCTAAGGCTTGTTGACAAGAAGTCGACTGGTGTTGTACGGTCTGAGCAGGTGTTGTAGGCTTTTCCGAAAGCTTGAGAGAGACGCCATTGGCATAGTCTCTGGCGGTCTCTTGCGATTGTAGCATTGCGACGTTGTATGCCGCTGGCCCTACTCGATTTTTCTGAGCCCTACTCGATAGTGGTCCGAGTCGATGTTGGCTCCTCTGGAAGTTCGTTAATTCAAAATATTGGATGCGTGCCTGCCATCAATCGCAATGTCGTCAACCTGGTTGATGGTTGATTGATTCGGAGATTGCCAAGTCCCTTTGTGGATGTTGAGATGTGGGAAACCAATGCTGTGCTGTGCTTGCCAGTGAACCTATCAAAAGCGTATTCCTTGCCCAGTTTCGCGTTAAGGTCTCCCAGTACGATTTTAACATGGTAATTGGGACATTGGGTGATCGTAGAAATCGTCTTTTGTAGCGTCATCCCTGTCCTCGGTAGGGACATGAGCGCAAATTAAGTTGGTATTAGCGAATACCTAGCCAGCAAAGTTCCCATTTTTACAAATGACTGCACCTTCAGACGCCGTTGTAAGTTATGACCACAAGATATCGTGAAAAATCGACGAAGGGAACGTCGAAGGATTTGTGGCACTTTGAGAAGATAAGTTTTCTTTAAATCGTATCTTGCCTAATATTCAAATTTAACACGAATACTACACGTTCCTATAATTGAGAACGTTTACAGGAAATGAAAAAACGTCGAGTAGTAACCCGCAATATTGCTTGTCTGAGGAGGACGGCAACCTAATAAATTCGCAGTATCTCGTTACTTCCATTTCCACTTGCTACTATCTCCAAACTCATAGCAGCAATCACATTTAAGACAGTTGAACATCAAATTCATTTCCAAATGCCGCCAGCTACCCAACGTAATCGTCATTTGGGAGTCATATAACGCACCCCACTGATTTGAAGGCTCTCCCCCTTCAATAGGTTTCGCCATGAATTTATTATCGGAACAGCAAATAGCGCAGAAAATAAATAAAATGAAAATGAAGCAAAAGAAACTGAAACGTTTACGATGACAGTTCGGGATTGTAGATAGATATAGCGCCAACATGGGGTGAAATCAGTTTTCCACTAGTAACAACACCGTTATATTGTACCTACTACATACCTCTATATGGATGAGTTCAACGAAAAATGTTGGTTCTCCAACCTCAAGTCCTGTTCTGAAGAAAGTCCTAATGAACAACACCCGAATGGACAGCAATCAATAGAAGACTGGAGGCGGCAGACAAGCGGCACACAAAAAAAACAAAAAACCGATTCCCAAGACTCACCTGTCATTACCGAGGGCCGTGTTGAAAGAACAAAACGAAAATCACTCGCTTCCCCCTCTTCGAAAATGACGGTATTTTTTCATTTCATTTATTTTAAGTTTGTCTGTTGTCAGGACTCTCGCTGGAATACCGATGGCTCATGGTAGGATCTTGTGGATTTGAAAACAGGATGTGAGGCGTAGTATTTGGAAAGTTTATTTTAAAGCCGAAAGTTTACGTGGCAGGAGATGGTTCTAATAGTCACTGCATTGAATTTAGTCAGTGGTTGAACGTCACGTCTTCTGGGTCTCAATATGGTAATGGAATGATGTATTGGCATCGAGCTGGAGCTCTTTTTTTTTTGTGTCCAAATAAGACAGAAGGTGAAGAACCACGTTATCAAAAAATGTTGCCTACAAGCAAATGTCTAGAGCTTTAAGCCATTCGAGCTACTTGATTGTTAAGCCTATTATGAGGCATTACACGTCTTGACTTTGTCGGTGATTCGAAGAAGAAAACCATTTACCATATTCAGTGCCTGCAGGTATTATCGCAAACATACGCTCACATAGTATGCGTTCAAAAACCCGTCAAGCACTGCTAAAATCCTCTGCAAAACTAACCTAAAAAAGAACAGGACTGAATTGTTATGGATGGGGAAGTACAGAGTCATTACCGATTGTTCCTTGAGATGGACAAGATGTTCTCTGCAGTCTAGGTGAGTGTGCTTCTCTCTAGTATACACTTGGGCCAGAGAGGCCCGTTGTGTTGCTACGAGGGGGGTTGACCCCTTATTCATTGAATCACTTAAGGCTTCTTAAATGATTAAGAAGGTCAGTTGTCCTTACCCCTGAAGTATTATCGCAGGTAGCGCTTCCTGATTGAACAGTGAGCCGGACAGGTGCAGAGTAGGTTAGGTTAGGTTGACGTGGTAGGCGTAAACCACACTTAGGCCGAAACCCGCCCATTGTGATACCACCTGGATCAGGTTACCCTGATCCGCTACCTGGGAACCAACCGGTGCTTCTAATAAAGTGGTGGAGTTGAGCTATTTTTTGGTTTGCTAGCTCACTCAGATTGTCGAAGAAGGGCGCGCCGAGGTAAATCCTCCTGCGATTCGCAAAATAGGGACATGAGCAGAGGAGATGGTGTATTGATTCCTCCTCCTCCTCGTCCATGCAGCCGCGACAGAAGTCATTGTAGGGTAGCCCCAGTCTGGCGGCGTGTTTTCCAATGGTGCAGTGACCTGTAATGACACCCACTAGAGTACTTAAGGTTGCCCTTTTGGTTGCCACCAGGTCCCTGGTTCGTCCTAAGTTTAACTTAGGCCACAATTGTTTGGTGATAAAGCCGATATTGCTCTCATTCCATTGGAGATTGGTCTCCTCTGTGGTTTGAAGCTTTGTCATGTGCTTTACCGTACTTATTGGTGTTTCTAGGTACCCGAGGGTAGGTAGGCTGAGTGTGCTTGACCCTAACCTTGCGAGTTCGTCGGCCGTGCAGGCAGTTTCCTGGAATATTCCTGTGCCCGGGAACCCACAGTATTTTAATGTTGAACTGTTCAGCCATCTCATCTAGAGATAGGCGACGGTTAATGGATGTTTTTGATTTGTGGGTTACCGCTGCCAGGGATTTTATCGCAGATTGGCTATCCGTGTAAATGATAATATCCTTTGCGGATATTACATTGATCCTGAGCCATGCCAGGGCCTCCGTTATCGCAGTCATTTCTGCCTGAAACACACTACAGTAATTTGGGAGTCTAAATGATAGGTTGAGGTTAAGTTTCTTGGAGTAGACCCCACTGCCTACACTCGACTCCATCTTAGAGCCATCGGTATAGATGGAGATCGAGTCCTTTGGTATGACTTTCCCTTCAGCCCATTCCTCCCTGGATGGAAAGACAACTTCGAAGTTCCTGGTGAACACATTCTGCGGGTTGATGTAGTCAGTGTCCATGGGTACTTTGAAGTGTTTTAGAATAGAGGTGTGGCCTTTTTGAGATGTGGGCCATTTTCTTATGCTCCTCTTCCTTAGGGCCGCGCATGCAGCAACTTGCTTGCTGAAAAGGTTTAATGGTGGAAGATGTAGTAGAACATTTAAGGCCACCGTGGGGGTTGATCTGATCGCTCCGCTTATATATAAGCTGGCCGATCTCTGTACCTTCCCCAGAAGGTTTCGATTGACTGCTTTGTCTAGAGCAGTCCACCAGACTACGACGCCATACAGGAGGATAGGCCTTATGACTGCTGTGTAAAGCCAGTACCTAATGCTTGGTTGGAGACCCCACCTCCTGCCCACTACTTTCTTACAGCTGTAGAGGACAACAGTTGCTTTCTTGACCCGATCAAGAATGTTGGGTTTCCAATTCAGCCTCCTGTCAAGGACTAGGCCTAGATATTTAGCCTGTTCTTTGATTGTTAGTTGAGTTCCACCCAGCCTCGGTGGGTTGAGGGGCGGAATTTTATATTGGTGCAGAGTAGATGATGAATGGATTCGACCTCCTCTTCGTTTAAGCAGTTTCTACAGAAGTCGTTCGAAGTTTACCCTAGTTTTTGTGCGTGACTGCCAATGAGACAGTGACCGGTGATGACACCAATTTTATAGACGTCAGTTCGTTTAAGGGAGATTAGTCTCTTGGTCCGTTGACTGTCAAGCCGAGGCCAGATTTGCCTGATGATGAGGCAGGTATGCCAGCTATGGCGAGGTTTGTTAGTTTAGGTTTAATGGTTGCATCATTCCTTGTTTGGCGAGTGTGTCGGCTCATTCAGATGTATGTTAAACTGTTCGGCCATCTCGTTAAAAGATAGGCGCCAGTCAAGGCTTACTTTTAAAGTGTACACTTAGGACTCCAGCGATTTCAAGGCTGCTTGACTCTCTGTGAGGATTCGAATATCCGTAGTAGATACATATTACGTTCCACTTCAGCTAAGACAAGACCTCCTTTATCGCCAATACCTCCGCCTGAAAAAACGCTGAAATGATTCCGTAGTTTTAGAGCCTGGCTCAAGTTTCATCGTTTGCGGAATACTCCACTGCCGTTTGACCCGTCGGTGTAGAGGTTCACGTAGCTCTTGCGAGGTTGCGCCTGGCGAGACCAGTTCCGTCTGTCTGGGTATGTTACTTTGAATTGCTTCTCAAAGACTGTATTGGGCTCAATGTGGTCAGAGTTTTCCGCCAAGGTTATTCTCTTGTTCAGATTGGAGAAGTGGCCAATAATGTAGATCATCCACTTTGAGCTGTCTTCTAATCTGGTTGCCGTGTATGTGGCTATCTGCCACATGTAGAGTGGGGTTATGTGGAGTATCATGTTGAGCGCTGCCGTTGGGGTGAACCTTAGGTCCCCGGCGATGCACATGCATGCCAGCCTTTGTGCTTTCTCAATTGCTTATGTATGGTATACAACTGTAATATATAGCCATAGGATGAGCTTGGGATTGAGCCCCATTTTTTCCCTAAGACTCTTTTAAAGGTGTAGAGAGCCATAGTTGCTCTCATGTACAATGCCAAGGGATTTGGCACTAGGCGGATAGGTTAACCTGGTGCCAGGCAAATTTATTGGTCATGTTTCCGGAATCGTATGCTTTCTGGTGAACAACACAAGATCCGTCTTCGTGGGGTTTACCCCGGGACCATTGTGTTGTGCCTATTTGTGCAGTATGGAGAATGCTGTACACATACATATATCATTCAGTGTGGATAGGTACTTGCCCGAGATGGCAATAGCAAAGTCGTCTGCGTAGGCAATAACATCGAGGCCTTCTTTCTCCAATTTGGTCAGTAGTTCATTTGCAACTACATTCCAGAGAAAAGGAGAGAAGGTGTCGACCGGAAGAATAATGAGTTCAGAGTGAAAAAGCCCACGACATCCAGTGAGCCAGCATTCGATATGCAGAGAATTCTCGCGGCTGTAAATGCTATGAGCCAGAAGCGGGAGGAAAATTCCACTGCCGTAAGTAGAAAGTTGAAGGAAAATTCTACTCCCCTGAGCCAGAAGCTGGAGTCGTTGGGAGAGATACTAGACAACAATCAAGCAAGCTTAAGAAACATCCAACATCGATTCCTGGATATCAAAGAGAGAGTCGACACTAGAATCGAGATTCGACAAGAAGGATCTAAATGCTGAAAATAATCAGGAAAAGAGAATCGAGACACTGGACAAGAAGGTTCTGGATCTCGGGAAAGCTATCCAGAACGTGCAGCGTCAAAGAAGTGTCGTACCGGCTGCAGCATCAAAATTCACAGCTCCCAATTTCGACGGGACGAACGCGTTTAACATCTTTAAGCTGCAATTCGAGAAAACAGCGGAACGAAATCAATCGGGAGAAGACCGTGTGGCCGCCCTAGTAATTTCCCTTAAAGGCGAAGCAGCTGATGTACTACAGACTATTCTGGAGACCCAGAGAAGGAACTACACAGCCATATATGATGCTCTTCATCCAATATACAGCAGTAGGCACATGCAGGAAATGCACAAGCTGGAGCTTAACGGGCGCAAGCAGCATGGAAACGAGACCATTCAGCAGTGTGCTTCCAATTTCGAGAGGCTGTCTCATCTATCCTACGCGGTTGTTCCAATTGATGTGTAAGAAACTCAAAACGGATTCTTTCATCCGAGGGCTAAGGGACTCCGATACGCAACAAAACTTGATTCTTTTGCAATGAAATTTTTCAAGGAGACAATTGCCAGCGCTCTCGCATGTGAAACATCGCTCTTGATATGCCGACCTCGAACTGCAGCGTATTTCTGGAGACCAGGAAAGTTCCACATTGCGGGAAACTGCCGTTTGCGAAGAAAGCGTTCGAGGTTTCGCGAGAGCATTCGAACAGCAGAAGGGAAGCAGTCATTGAAACGGGGATGTCCTGTCGAGGTGACCTTGCGAAGTGGAACGTAAACATTGTTCACGTGCGGAAATCAAGGAACAGGTCACCGACATCCGTCGTTTCCATGTCAGAAGAAAGCAGCGAGATGATGCCGACCTGGCAGTCATCATGAATCACCAAGAACGAGGTTTTCGACCAACGTGGCAGCAAATATTCAGTGGAAGCCCAATCGTAAAAGCTTACTGGGCTCAATGGAAGAGTTTGAAGCTGAAGAACGGTTGCCTATACAGCAATTGGGAAAGTGATAATGGGACATTGTAAACGATCTGCTTGTAATTCCAAAGGGAAAAATCGACGAGGTCATCCGAAAATACCACGAGAGACCAAACGGAGGTCATCTTGGTGTTAACAAGACTGTAGACGGATCCCATGAATCGATCACAAATTTCTTTCGCAGGTGTGAACAGTGTTTAAAGGTAAAGGGACCACTTAGGAAAACTGGAGGAAATATGCATCAGTACAATGTTGGAGCACCGTTCGAACGTATCGCCATGGACATTGCAGTCCCATTCCCAACGAGCAACGCTAGAAATAAACACGCGCTGGTCGTGATCGACTACTTCAGCAAATTGCCGGAAGTGTTTTGCATACCGAACCAAGAAGCCAAAACCATTTCGGATGCATTCGTGAATAACTGGGTTGCGCGTTATTGAGTACCGCTGGAACTGTACTCAGACCAATGAAGGAACTTCGAGTCGTCGTCGGTGTTCAAAAAACTTATGACATGCTAGGTATTAGAAAAACACGGAGAACACCATTACACCCACAATCTGATGACATGCTCGAAAGGTTCAATCGGACGATGAAGGAATACTTGAGAAAAGTCGTCATCGAAGATCAGGAATGGGATGAACATCTTAGCGCCATAGCCCTCGCTTGTTCGAGGGCGAACAAATTTAGAAGGAGGACAGTGTTGCGGACACGAACCGACGATTGTGTTCGAATTTCGTCGTCAAAGTTTGGAATGCACTGAGGCAGTAAAGAAGCCATACTGCTGAAAGTCAATGCAAGAGTCAGAGAGAAAAAGTCATAAGCTTTCGGCATGTGAGCAAACGCCTCATAATGATCCGTATCAACGCTAAATTTTCTAACATCAGCCTGGTCTGCGTCCACGCCCACACGGAAGACAAGGATGACTTCACCAAAGATGAGTTCTACGATCTCCTAGACAGAATTGATGCCCAATGTCCCTGCTATCAGCAAAATTGTACTAGGAGACTTCAATGCTAAGCTGGCTAGGGAAAGCAACTGTGAACGAGTCATCGGCAAACATACATGACACCACATCCGATAACGGACACAGGCTGATTGATCTTGCTACCAGGCGAAATCTCCTTCTAACTAGTACGCGCTTCCCGCACGTACTGCGTTGACTGCGTCAACTACAGAGGGGTAAGTCTTCTAAAGATATGCAACAAAATCTTCTCTGCCGTTTCGTGTGAAGGCCTGAAGGCTTCAGGCCAGGGAAGTCCACCATCGACCAAATCATCACACTACGGCAGATCCTGGAAGAAACCAATGAATCTCAAGTCGACACTCACCACCTATTTGTCGACTTCAAAGCCGCATACGAGACGAGCTATACAATGCCATGTCTACCTTTCACGTCCGTGCTAAACTCGTCAGACTATGCAGGATAACTTTAGAGAGTGGTCGCAGCTCCATCCGAATCGGTGAAAACCTGACCAATAGTTTTGATGTCATAAAAGGATTTAGGCAGGGCGATGCGCTGTCCTGTGGATTCTTCAACAGAAACGATTGTGTAAAAAATCACTGGCGCACACAAGAGGCACAGCTTATTTCAAATCCGCACAAATCCTCGCATATGCGGATGACATTGACATAATTGGAAGAACACAGCGAGATGTTAATGAGGCATTCACGAGTTTTGAGGCGTAGGCGTCGAAAAGTAGTTTGGCATTAAACGAGGGCAAAACTAAATACATGCTTTCATCAAAAAAGGACGCTCGCCACCGACGTCTTCGCCAGAACGTTTGTAGTGGCAGTTATAAGTTTGAAGTAGTTAAGGAATTCGTCTACCTAGGCTCCGCAGTGACCTGGAACAACGACGTCAGTTCCGAAATCAAAGGCCTAATCACTCTTGCCAATCGCTGTTTCTTTGTTCAGGAGGCAATTAACTAATATAGCCCTCCCCCGAACGTCACAGTTGACTCTATATAAGACCCTTATTATCCCCGTCCTGCTGTAGGGCACAAAAGCATGGAAACTATCAAAAGCGGATGAGGAGGTCCTTGGTCGGTTCGAGAGAAAGATTTTGCGTGTGATTTTCGGTCCTAATAACGCAGACGGAAGATGGAGGAAAAGATTCAACCACGGGCTTTACGGGCTGTACAGCGGCATGAGTCTAGTTAGGCGTATATGGAATCAACGTCTAAGAAGGCTAGGCCATGTAGAGCGAATGGACACCACGGCTCCAGCCCGGAGAGTTTTTGAATTTACCCCCGAGGGACCAAGAAACAGAGGACGGCCGCACTTAAGATGGCGCACGCAGGTGATAAGGGACCTCAGCCAACTGGGTGTGCGGCAATAGAAAAGGCTAGCTACTTTGCTACTTTGCTACTTTGAGGGACATGTTGGTTGAGGCCCAGGTTCACCCCGAACTGTAGTGCCCGTTAAGAAGAAGAAGAAGAACCGCTGCTTCCTTGGGCTTAAGAGGCAATTGAGAAGTAGAGCCCTTTCTCGAAAGACCAAGGCAATGTAGAGCGAATGGACACCACAGCTCCAGCCCGGAGAGTTTTTGAATTTACCCCCGAGAGACGAAGAAACAGAGGACGGCCGCACCTAAGATGGCTCACACAGGTGGAAGGGAACCTTAGCCAACTGGGTGTGCGGCAATGGAAAAGGCTAGCCAAAGATTATGCTAGTTGGAGGGGCATGTTGGTTGAGGCCCAGCTTCACCCCGAACTGTAGCGCCCGATAAGAAGAAGAAGATTGAATAAACGAGTAAATAGTTGTAGTTTATCGCAATCCAGTGGTCGGACCCCATTCCGGACTATTAATTTTAGAAACAATATAGTATTGGATACGAAGTCAAAAAAAGTGGCAATTTAATCGAAATATTGCAGCAAAAATATATTGGGCTCAGGGCTAGCGAAGTTAATCGAAAGAAGGCAATGTCCTCGTTAAAACCTCCAAGTGGATCCACAAAAAAAAATCTCAAAATTCGTTTGAATGAATATTTTCCACCGCAAGTCAATAAAATTGAAATATTTCTCACTTCGTATATGCACCATATGGTACTAAAAATCATCAACAAGCTCGATAAAGTGCACGTAGAGGTAGTGTGAACGACCCTTTAACAGGGTTTAAAAATACAAACATAAAACAAATGTTTTTTAAAGCTTACCTACCTTTTTAGCTGTGAAGTATTCAGCCTTAAGTGGTTCTTGAATCTCCTGTTCCGGCTTATTTTGTGGCGCCTGGACCGTCGATCGGAAACCGTCCAGAACCCCCTTGAATGTAAATTTCTTCATTTTATTTCAACTTGTTCGTTCGCCAAAAATTCGACACTATTTAAATTTGATAGCTTTTATATTCAAATTTCCAATTATTTATTTTTAACGCTTGTCTAGCTTGTTTTACTAAACGATTTTTTATTTTTGGGGTAACAAGCTACTTATAACAATTTCAACTAATAGACATTTAAAAACACCAAAACATCTAGAACGTCTAGAATATCTTATTTATTTAACAACACTCAGTTATATTTTATCCATAAGCGAATTATACTATTTATTTTATAGTTTAATTAAAAATAAAGAAAACGAGGAACAACACAATGGCATAGGAGAAACATAAACTTTTTGCTTAAAATTCTTGTCGTAGGAATAGAGCTATTATTTTTAAGGACCTCGGTTTATTTGTATTTCTTCACTTAATTTTTTTTAGAATTAACAACATTCACAACAGTTATGGTAAAACACACACATATAGATCTACGCTATTGGTTATGTAAATATTATTAATTTTGGTTAATTTTCCTTTTTTTCACATAGGTATATAGTATATAAACACTTAACACTTAGACGTAATTTTTTATTTTTTTCATTGTTGCAATTTAATTTGTAGTTACTTAATTTTAAAGATGAATTGTGACCATTCTGAAGATTAAGAAAGTTTTGTGCACGTATTCAGTACGGTTTAGACCCCTTTTGGTATTGTTCTTTAATTTTTAATTATTTAACATCAAAGTAGCAGCTGGAAAACAATATTAAAAAAACAAGAAACATATAAGTATTAATGTGTTAAATTAAAAAAAAAATGTATTTACAGTGGTGGTCATATTTTTAGGGACACCACAAACTTCATAGTCTTACTTCGAATTTCAGTAAATATTTTTGACAAAACATATTAATTAATTTTTTTATGACTTAAATGTCGTAGTCATAGTCTTTTAGGAACAAAAAATAAACATACACGTTTTTAGAAAATTAGAAAAAAATTGTAAAAAGGATTAATCGTCCTTATTCGCCCGGTCATATTTTTAGGGACACTTAATTTAAAATGTATATTTCTGCTCAAGGGTATAAAAGGAAGAGTGAAATGCTGATTCAAATTACTTATGAAGTTCAATTCAAAGTGTTTAAAAGTCAAGTTTAAAAGTTTGGAAGTTTTTAAATTTTTTTTATACAAAATGGGAAGAGGAAAAAAAAATTGTTCGGTTGATCAGCGATCAATTATTATAAAGTTGAGACAGGATGGCAAGTCTATACGCGAAATTGGTAGACTTATTGGATGCTCAAAATCGATGGTGGCAAATGCTTTAAAACCGCAAAAACAGAAGCAAAAAACGGGACCAAAGCGAGAAACAAGTGTCCAAACCGACCGCCAAATTGTAAAAACGGCTAAAAAAGATCCGTTTAAGTCCTCTCGTGACATAAAAAATGAATTGGAAGTGGATATTTCGGCTCGGACAATTCGAAGACGGCTTGAGGAAGCAAATCTTTTTGGAAGATCTGCATTAAAAGTTCCGTTGCTAAGCAAAAAAAATGTGAAAGATCGTTTGAATTTTGCAAAGGAACATGAAAGTTGGACAGGAGGAGAAGGAAGCAAAAAGTGGCGTAACATTCTATGGAGCGATGAATCAAAATTTAATCTAATTGGTTCTGATGGTCGACGCTACGTAAGAAGACCAAAAAACTCCGAGCTTCTGCCACAATATACTATCAAGACCGTTAAGCATGGAGGTGGCAATATTAAAGTTTGGGCTTGCTTCTCCTGGAATGGCGTGGGGCCCATATTCCGTATCCGGGAAATAATGACTGCCAACTTCTATGTTGAAGAAATTATGAAGGATGTCATGGTACCATATGCGGAAGAAAATATGCCACTTCGATGGACATTTATGCAGGACAACGACCCGAAGCATACGGCAAAGGTTGCAAAAGACTTCTTTCGAAGTAACAACATCCGTCTGTTACAGTGGCCAGCGCAGTCTCCGGATCTCAACCCCATCGAGAATCTGTGGAAGATTGTCAAAGACCAAATTGGTAAGAAAAAGTTCAAAAAACAGGACGATTTATGGAAGGAGATCGAAGAAATTTGGTATTCCATATCAGTCGAAACTTGCCAGCGTCTTGTAGAGACAATGCCACGTCGGTGCCAAGCGGTACTCAAGAATGGTGGCTATACAACTAAATATTAGGTAAATAATGTATTTGGCTAGATTGAAATCGAAATGAAAAAGTTTACTTTAATTTTTTTTCTAGAAGAGCATGCTGTCCCTATAAATATGGCCAGAGGAATTGCGTACAGCAAGTGTTTTTTTCTGTTTATTTTTTAATACATTGTTGTTTTAATGAAATGAATTATATTATTTTTATGTAAACATGCTGTATTATTGAAAAAATAAAATAGTATTACATTCTTTTCAACATATTGATTTCTAAATTGTGTTTGAAATAAAGTTCATATAGTGTCCCTAAAAATATGACCATCACTGTATATATTTTTTCGAAGAAACATTAAACAAAATATTCACCAAATCATTTTTCATAATTTTTTTCAATCTTTTTAAGGTTAAGTCTAATTTAATTCGTTTTTCTTTTCTTTTTGTTGTTTATAGTTGAAAAACACGCGGACGAGAGGAAAATCAAAAAAACACTATTTGCAAGGCAGGATGGTGAAGAGAGTCGACGACAGGAAAAAGAACTCAATATGGATAGGTCGAAAATATACACAAACGGAAATGTCACAGGAGCGAGCGGATTTATTTATTGCAAAAACAATAAACCAAACAAACAATAACTTAAGAAAAAGTTAAAAACAAAAAGTATGTTCGTATTGGCCGTAAAATTGTACAAAAGGAAATAATAAAAATTTGAATGCTTTATTGAGCATATAGAGTTCAACGAAAATAAAATTGGGATACGTTGTCCTTCGCGACGTTAACTGGAATGTTGTGTGTAAAAGGACATCATCGAAGAAATAGCCACTAACACATACTAGGAACAAAAAGCTGGTTCTAAGTATGCTAGTGCAGGAGAGGACAACGACGACTATATTTCTCCAATATTCACTTGTTTCTTGCTTGTTCTCTCCATATTCCTCCCATCATCGAGAGAGCTTAGCTACTGTGGTTTTTTTTTTTCCTGCTGAAACCAAAAACAAGGAGCAAAACTACTCGAATACAAGTACAGAATGGAATCAAGGATACAATTTCATGCTATGGCTCATTTTCTATGAATCTACTCAAGCTCTCTTCTACATGCTAGCCAGCACATGGAGGCCGAAGTTATAGCAAAACAACATCCACATACCTACATACATATCCTTAACAAAAAACGTTCAAAAGCAGCAATCCTCACGGAGAGGAGAATGAAAACAAGAGAGAACAAAAATCCACCTTGCACTACTCACGCACAGACACAGTGGAAGTCCTTGTAGATACGTCTTGATTTACCATCAAGTTTGGCGCCACAATTCATCTTCTATTAACATAGGTAGAACGATAGATATTTCCTTTTATCTTCCTTTATCAAGGCAACACGACAGATGCTTGACTGAGTTGTTTGTGTCGCTTTTTGAAGCTTCGTCATGCCTTTTCGTTCTCTGTGAAAAAGTTTAAATTCAAGCGCATGCGAATCATAAACACATCCTTACTACGACCATAACCATATATGATGGTGCGTTTCGGGATATACCTATCTCAAACGCAGCAACAGTCATCAGCATCCGGCTGTGTTCGATGTTTATTCAATATAGTCAAAAGGCAGAAAACGGCCAATGCGACAGATAAATTTCGACGGATATTGATCCTTGAAGGAATACTCTTTTCTTTTTTCTCATTTTCCTTTTCCCCTTTCCCTTTCTCTGTCTTCTTCTTCCTTTTCGTTCCGAGTTCCGTTTCCGTTTAGCTTTTGCGCACAACGTGCCTAGTGAAATCATCGTGTCGTGTGTCATTCCGTCAACTTACTGTGACGGCTGAATACGGCCCCAGCTGAATCGAGAGCTGTATAAGTGCTGAATGGGAACTTTGTTGATGTGTGCGGAAAACACACGCGCGGTTTTATTGTTTACTTTAAGCACGCATGGAAGTAGGGATAAAAACCAACAAGTGAATTCCACATGTACAGCTACACGAGCTACACCATCAAGCATGTAATATCTACCGCCAGCGTGTATACCGTTATACAATAAAAAATTCCACTATGTAAGCGCGTGTGTGACACATTTAAATTGGATTTTATTGTAAACTCCTCGGTGAGTGATACATAAACGAGAATCACTCAGGGCTTGAGTGTTGAATTTGGAGTTGCTTTTCGTTTACGGTCAACAAATGTATCTTGTTTTCAGCGCTACGCGGCGAGGAGGTGATCTTAGAGGCTGACACACAGCCTCCGAGTGGCCCCTCCTGGATAGCTGTCCAGACATCCGACGGACAGTGAACTAATGTGCGCAGCGACCAACCCGTTGTTCATGTGGTAAAAGAAATCTGGCCTTCCAGGTTGGGGGCTTGTGCTTAGGGTTAACATCCGTATTACGGAAAAACTACTTGTTACGAATCCAGGTGCGGGCAATCAATTGGTAAAGACCCTGGACTGCTACAAAGCAGACATTACCGCACTCCAAGAATTGCGATGGGCGTCTTCTTATTTGGGTGCGGATTTGTTATTCGAGGTAGACTTAGGTGAAAAGTCTTAAGCTTTCGACATGTAAGCGAACGCCTCATAACAATTCGCACCATTCACACATCATATCACAACTAATATGCGTGCACGCCCCCACAGAAGTAAAAGATGACTCTAGGATGACTTTATGATCTCCTAGACTAGACGCCCAACGCCCCAGTTATGACACCAACATCGTACTAGGAGATTTCAACGCAAAGCTGGACAAAGAAGATATATTTAGATCGATCATAGGAATGCATAGCCTCCATAGCACCACATCCGACAACGGATTTAGGCTAATCGATTTCCTCATTGTATCAAAGCACACGATCTCCCCATCTAAACAATTACAAGGGTACCTGGCGGTCTCCTGATCAATCGACCACCAACCAGAATGATCATATCGCGATCGACGCCAGACACTCCTCCAGCATTCTCGATGTACGAACCTTCCGAGGAGCCAACATCGACTCGGACCACTGTCTCGTTATAGCCAAGGTACGAATGAGGATATCAAGAATGCTTAGGAGTCGAGTAGGACAACGTAAGTTTGACGTCGGAAAGCTGCAATCGCAAGCGACTCCCAGAATCTTTGCCGATCGTTTCTCCTTCAAGCTCTCTCAAAATCCGACCACAGCGGCATAGACAATAGAGCAGGAATGGGCGCATTGCCAGAACGCCATCAGAGACGCTGCCTCTGAGGTGCTGGGGTTCAAACCGCCACCACCTAGGAACCCCTGATTCGATGAACAATGCGAACAAGCCCATACAGCAAAACAAGAAGCATATAAAGCCACGCTGTAATGACGGACGAGAGCTGCTCGCGAAATCTATGAGCAGAAGAGAAGAGAGGAACAAACGGTTCTCAGAAGAAAGAAAAGAGAATACGGAAAGCGTAAGAACGAGGAGATGGAGAGATGCTTTCCAAGGGATGACGCCCGGCTCTGGCTACGAAGCCAGAGCGGAAGCCTGAGTGGATGAAAATGAAGAACTGGTAGTGAAATCACAGTCGATGCTGAGGATTTAGCAAGAACACTACTGCAGACTGTATAATGGCGATGACAGACAAGGTACCGCTGTCAGGCAGAATGATCCATTCGTAATGGACAACCTGACTTAGGCGAGGTCAAAGTAGCGATATCAGGACTTTAGTCTAATAAAGCCGCGGGCGCAGACGGCCTGTCCGTTGAACTTTTAAGGCCGCTGGAGATGAGCTGGTAAGGTGCATGTACCATCTTATTTGCAAGATATGGTCGGATGAAAGCATGTCCCACGAATGGAGCCTCAGCATCAGAAAGGAGACCTCTATAACTGCGCCAACTACAGGGAAATAAGTCACCTTAACATCGCATACAAGATCTTCTCTGCCGTATTGTGTGAAGGCCTGAAACCGTTTGTGGATAACCTGATCGGCTCTTATCAGTATGGTTTCAGGCCAGGTAAGTCCACAATAGATGAAATGCCCACACTGCGGCAGATTTTGGAGAAGGCCCAAGAATACCAAATCGGCACTCACTACCTTTTCGTCGATTTCAAGGCCGCGTATGACAGCGTGTATAGAGACGAGCTATACAAAGCCATGTCTAGTCAGGATGACAACGGAAAATTCTCACTGCTCCATTAAAGTCGGTAATGAATAAACCGAGAGCCTTGACGTTAAAAAGGGATTTAGACAAGGGGGCCAATGAGGCCTTCGTAAGCATTGCGGTAGAAGCAGTCCCGTTGGTTCAAACGGAGTATGGAGGAGAAGATTTAATGATGAACTGTACGAGTTGTACAGCGACATTGACCTGGTATAACGTCTACAAAAATACAGCGTCTATGGTGGCTAGGCCATGTAGAGCGCATGGAAAATACGTATGTATGTGCCCGTACAGTTCGTGGTTCAATCTTCTCCTCCACTCTACGTTAACACAAACGGGAACGAAGATCGTACGCAGAATTATACTCTCGAAGTGACCAAGGGCCTCTTTTTCCATTTTGATAAGGTCCAAGCCTCTACGCTGTAGAGGAGGATCGGGATGATTAAGGTTTGATAGAGGGTCACCTTAGTTTTCCGTGAGAGGTCTCTAATACTCAATTGCCTCTTGAGCCCGATGAAACAGCGGTTGGCCAGAGTTATTCTGCGTCTAATCTCAGCGCTAGTGTCATTGGCGCTTGTTACCAGTGAGCCAAGGTAGACGAAATACTTGACTACATCAAAGTTATAGCTGCCATTAGTGAACTTCTGGCCAAGAAGACGGTGCTGTGCGTCTTTCTTTGACGACAGCACGTATAGGTTTCGCCCTCGCATACCTACAGAGTCATTTTAACCGCTTCTGCATCAATGCTCACAAAAGCTTCATTGAGTACTCGCTGCGTTCTTTTAATCACAGCAATGTCATCAGCAATTGTGCAGACTTGGAGTAGATCGTGCCTCTTGTATTGGCCAATGAATCTTGCACGATCTTTTTGAGGATAATGTTGAAAAAATCACACAACAGTGCGTCGCACCATAACAGCGGAGACAGGATGCCACCTTGCGGAAAACCCTTGTTTACGCCAGATTTGACACATTGTCAGAGACCTTCGTCAGCGATCAATATCCTCTTCACGAGCATTGCTCTGATGCACAAAACCAGTGCATCATCTACGCCATGTCGTTTAGCAGTGTTACACATGCTGTCAAAAGTTGCGTTATCGAAAGCTCCCCCAATGTCGACGAAAACGCCCAGCACGTTTCCTTCCTCACTTCCTATCATCTCGCCGGGACAAACGTCGGTTGTGAGCCAACATTGTTGATGGTAAGGTCAGACGAAAGAGTGATGTCTAAAGGACGGTCCGATCTTAGATAGCATTTGTTACTGTCCCACGCAGTGTTTTGAGCATTGGCACCGCAACATAAGATGAAACCAGTCTTTCTGACTTCACAGTACTCTACGAGTTCAGAAACTGCCTTCGGTGTAGAGGTAGTACCGAGTCGTAGGGAGGTGCTCCATTACTCTTGTCCAAATAACTGTCCAAGTTTGGTTGCCGATAGTGAGTTCGATATGATGAGGCAGACCCTGTGCCTTTCGGACCGCTCACCATAAAGGATTATAGCATCACGTATTCTACACCCATGGTTCCTGAACGGATACAACATGACGACCCATCACAGGCACAACACGTCACCGGACTGATTCGTGAAAGATTAATTGTTTTGTTGCGAGCCTTGTCTCCCTTACTAAGTCGATGTTTTCTTCAACAACTCCTATTCTCGATAGCACAGAGATCTCGTAGACAGTCGACACAGAAAATGTCGAACAAACTCTTTGTCCAATATTGTTTCCATAGGAAAAATCGCCTATAGTGCTTTCCTTTGGCTACTGACAACGAGCTAACTGACAAATAGCAGCAAAAATGTGAGGCAACCAAACTCGAAGAGCTGCTTAGGGAGATTGCGCGTATGGAGCAGGAATTGGATGCAACACGCAAGTCCGTAGCGAATCGTGCAGTTACGATAGACAGGGAAACACTGGGAGCTTCGGCGTCCACCTCAAAGGCATAGTTGCCCATCGAGAGGAGGGTAGCGCAGAACGTTCCAAAGAGTCACTTGATGGTGCGAGACATTACGGAGATGATTCGAGAGTTCAACCCAAGCAGTAGGCCAGGTATTTCGTCATCGACGTGGATCAGAAGAGTGAGGGACCTCCGCAGAATTTACCACCTAGATGACAAACTTTTGCTAATGGCTGTCACGACAAGGCTTGCTGGAGCTGCAACGCTCTTGAGTGAGGGGTCATTACACGAGATGATGAAGAGAATTACGTCACGGGACCGTCTGGAGGATTCAGCCACTCTCAAATACTTACATCGTACTAGGTATGGCAGAAGGAGAGTGCTTGAAAGCCTGCCGAGCAACACCCCTTAGGACAATCCATGACCTGGTTGACCGAGTCCGATACGTCGCCGAGGACAAAGCCAGGTACAGAGACCGAGGCGGACGTAAGGGGGAAACGAGTGCAATCAGAATCCTCTGCTCGGGAACAAATATGCCATGTAGACCCGCAGGCCACATGTCCATATTACAACACCTTCCCGAGCTGGATATGATTACTACAGTCTCGGACGCACTGCCACACACCTTCACCTTTGACAAGAGATTTGAGATATTGATCCCAAACCGCTCAGCATGGGAAAACAGTGATCCCCTTCTAAATGTCAAAGGCCTTAGGTGGTACACGGATGGCTCCAAGATGGCTTCCGGCGTTGGCGCCGGCATCTTTGGACCAAAACGCAAAATCTCGAAGGCACTGGGAATAAGTCCCAGCATCTTCCAAGCAGAGCTGCATGCCATCCTAACATGCGTAAATCTAAATCTTGAGACTGGCATCAGAGGAGTAACCATCAACATACTCTCTGATAGCCAAGCAGCGCTTAAAGCGCTGGGTTCGTACAGCACGAACTCGAAAACCATCAAGGAATGCCATGACGCCCTACAAGACCTCGCCAAAAGAAACAATGTTAAACTTTGGTGGGTGCCAGGCCATAAAGGTATCAAGGGCAATGAAATTGCCGACCAGCTTGCCAGGAAGGGCTCCAGTGACAAGTATATAGGTCCGGAACTATTCTGCGGCATTCCCGCGTCTAAGATAAATTAATTCTTAGACAAGTGGGAAAAATTACAACACCTATCCTTTTGGAACGGCGTTCGGGGACTCCGTCAATCAAAACGACTTATACGACCCCTGAACAAGCACCCTATTGACATACTCAAACTCAATAGGATGGATATGAGAAGACTAGTCAGCTATCTAACGGGACACTGCGGTCTGAGATATCATTTAAACAAAATTAGCCTCTCGTCTGAAACTGAGTGTCGGCTCTGTCTTGAGGACGATGAGACGGCAGAACACATACTGTGTGAGTGTGCTGCTCCTTGCCATCTTAGGAAGCGTATCCTTCTCAGTGAAGTTATGACTCCTGAGGGGATTACCCTGGCTCCTACGAGAAGCATTCTCAACTTCATTGTGGGGGTGGAGAGGCTACTCGGCTAAATCGGCTAGCAGGCACAATAGATCTGCAAGGGTCGCAGTGCCGCATTGCTATTGATAGCACTAGCCCTATATATATAAAAAAAAAGAAAAAAAAAAGGGGGAAACGAGCAACCCGGTGTCAGCAAAAAATACGACAGAAACCGGCGATCTCTTACATCACCAAGCGATTGTTGACAGGTCACAGAAGGTATGTACACCAGATTCCTGAAACCACCTGGAGGTTGTGAACAAAAGTCTACCTAATGAACTTCACTTATGTCCACCCTCGTGCTATCGCTGGCTGCAGTTAGAAATCTCCGAAACCTCCCCTTCCACGTTTTTGTTTCCATGGTTAGGTCAGTTACGTAAATCAATTGTTTCGTGGCTTCCCTCAATTTACCGAGTCCTCGAAACAAAATTAAAATTTTCTTAATTAACTCTTTTCACTCCTGACCAACCAAGTGGCCAAATTAGATACTCATTTACTGAAATCAAATAATAAAGAGAACACAAGCGCACAAGGAATTCCCATTAGGCTTGATGCTCCATGCCACCGTTAAGTGAACAAGTTCATTTCAAAATACGACCATAAAGCGTCATTAAAGTGGGAAATAACAATATAATCGCTGATTACATCCACCTCCAACAAAAAGAGTCTTAGATAAACAGACGAGAGTAATTTAGCGTTAAGGAAACGTTGGATCCTTAGAGCTGTACACAGGATTCAACGATAAATGCCATATAGGTACATAGCACGTCCATATAAGATGATGGAAAAAAGTGTGACAATTCAAGCTATGGAACCACACTGTAGAGATCTGTCAGCACGGATGGTAGTGAGTGTCCTCGCTCTCCAAATGCCGACGTGACCTTATTTCCTGTACTTGAAAAGAAGGTTATGATCTAATTAATTGCGGACATCGTGAGAATGATATTAAAGCCATTAAAACGCTACAGTGTATGATGGCGACAGTGTGGCGTCTTCGTGTGTCAATTGTTTTTGAACAATTAAAATGGTAATCTCTGTTAATCGAGCGTTAAATAGTATTTATTTGGGAAGAGGAGTTGGTTAAAAGCAAAGTAGTAGTTGTGACAAAGGTTGAAGTTTGAGTCAATGTTCGTGCGAAGCAGTCTTTTTGGAGTATAACACTTAAAATACAGAGCTAACTGAGAACGCGTTTTGCACAACGTTGGCTAACGTCGGTACCGATGCAGCCAGCTCTGTAAGGCGAAACAAATTCATAAGGACATCCACTAACGTTAACCTAAAGAAACACAACAGACACAGCATAGGGACATTATGGAACAATGTCCTATGAGCTCTAAAAAGCTTTGAACACTACAAGTCGCCAGGACCGGATGGGATCACACCAGCAGAGCTTCAGCAGGTAGCAGATCTTATCCTCCCCTGGCTTGTGGTAATATACAAGAGTTGCCTCAACCAAAATCTTTTTCATACCCAAAACAGGCAAAAGCACCCACACTTATGCAAATGACTTAAGGCCTATCAGTCTTACTTCTTCTCTGTTAAAAACTCTAGAGAAGATTTTAGACGCACACATTCGTTACAGCTGTATCTCAGGAAGGCTGTCCGATAACCAACATGCCTAGAACAAATGCAAATCGGTGGAAACAGCACTCCACTCACTGGTCAGCGAAAAAGTAAGGTCAGTGGAATGTAAGGAATATATTGACCGCCTATGCAGATGACATTGCTATTGCCGCCACAGGAAAATTTCCCAGCACTCTAAGCAGCCTAAATCCCGGAAAACTGCCCTATCACTCTGCTCGATACCAGGTTAGCCTACTCCCCTAGTGCCAAATTCCTTGGCATTATACTCGATAGGAAATTAACTTGGAAGAGCAACACAATTGAGAGAGCAATAAAAGCAACAATAGCTCTCTACACATGTAAGAAAGCCCTAGGAAAAAAATGGGGATTCAACCCCAAGATTACCCTATGGCTCTACATCACGGTCGTTAGACCCATACTAATGTATGGAGTGATAGTCTGGTGGACTGCACTAGACAAGAGAACATACCACAAACAACTCGAGAAGGTACAAAGGATGGCATGTATGTGCATTACCGGGGCCCTCAGGTCCACACCAACGGCTGCGCTTAACATGATACTAGACCTTACACCACTCGATATTTTCGGTAAGAAAATTGCCACACACACGGCCATAAGACTAAAAGCCAACTCGAAATGGGCGAGCTATGTCACTGGCCACTCCTCTATCCTGCAAAACAGGATAACTATGACAGAAAACCTAGACCACACAGAACCCACCATATTCTTGGACAAAAACTTTACGATGATCTATCCGGACAGGAAGAACTGGACCCGCCAAACTCAACCGCGCAGAAACTGTGTGGATTTCTACACTGACGGGTCTAAAACCAAAGACGGGGTGGGCAGTGGAGTTTTCTGCAAACAACTCAAGCTACATAAAGCTCTAAAATTACCAGATCACTGCAGCGTTTTCCAGGCGGAACTTTTGGCAATAAAAGAGGCTTTGTCTTGGCTGAAGTGGAAAGTAATATCCACCACGGATATTCCCATTCTCACAGACAGTCAAGCAGCCTTAAAGTCGCTGGAATCCTATGTGTACACATCAAAATCTAGTCTCGACTGTCGCAGATCTCTTAACGAGATGGCAGAACAGTTCAACATACAGCTTATCTGGGTACCGGGACACAGCGACATTACAGGTAATGAAAAAGCCGACACACTCGCCAAACTAGGAACGACGCTACAATCAATCGTGGCTTGTGAGGGAGTACCCCTTACAACCATTAAACATAATCTGACGAATTTCGCCAGGGCCGAGACGAACCTAAGATGGGCACAGGGACATACCTGCGTCATCACCAGGCAAATCTGGCCTCGGCTTGAAAGTCAACGCACAAGGAGTATAATCTCCCTAAAAAGAACTGACATCTACAAAGTCATCGGTGTCATCACAGGACACTGCTTCATTGGCAGTCACGCACAAAAACTAGGAATAGTCCCGACTGATTTCTGCAGAAGCTGTCAGGACGAGGAGGAGATCGAATCCATTCACCACCTTCTCTGCGCCTGTCCAGCTCACTGCAATTTCAGGAAACGTTACCTAGACTCTTACTTTCTTAACGGTCTGACAGATGTTCAGAATGTAGGGATACTTGATCTTCTTAACTTCTTAAGAAGCACAAAATGGTTCCACGAATAGGGGGGTAAAACCCCCTCGTAGCTGCACAACGGGCCTCCCTGGCCTATGTGCATTCTTCTCAACTCTGGGAAGGCTACGACCCTACCTACCTACCTACCTAAGCAGCCTAATGCAGGGTCCATTACATACAGTAGAAACCTGGACGCAGTACTGTGGACTTGGGGTAAATCCTAAGAAGACCGACCTAGTACTGTTTACTAATAAATACAAAATTCCGCCCTTCAACGCACCAAGGCTGGGTGGAACCCAACTAATAATCAAAGATCAGGCTAAGTACCTAGGCCTAGTCCTTCACAGGAGCCTGAAATGGAAACCCAACATTCTTGATCGTGTCAAGAAAGCAACCACTGCCCTCTACAGCTGCAAGAATGTGGTGGGCAAGATGTATGGTTTCCAACCAAGCATTATGCGCTGGCTCTACACAGCAGTCATAATGCTTATCCTCCTGTTTGGCGTCGTAGTCTGGTGAACTGCTCTGGACAAGGCAGTCTATCTAAACCTTCTGGGGAAAGTACAAAGATCGGCCAGTTTATATATAGGTAAGCGGAGCGATCAGATCAACCCCGCACTGTTCATCCCCTACCCTGGATTCGACCATAGCTCTGGAACGTGCTTCCAACACCGTAGCGTAGACTTTACCGGGGACACTTAAAAGAGATATGCCCCTATAGTAAGAGCACTCTTTTTTATCCCCATTTTTGAAAAGAGGGACAACCACCCCAGGCTGCTAATCGCCAGGTGTCTCACCGCACTCCCAGGCAACCTTAATGACACGAGAGAGCCATAATACTCCCTCTTTACCCATTGCCTTAAGCATTTCTGGCCGAACTTCATCCACAACGGTGGATTTGCCAACTTTTAGTGATTCAATCGCTAAAATGACTTCCTCCACTGTTGGACTATTCTCCGCCCCACTCAAGACTATAGGTCTGTCCCCCTTAGCGCCCTGTTCGGGACTGAGCAGCTCCGAAAAGTGCTTGCTCTACCTGCGCAAGATGTCCATCTCATTGGAAAGCCACACACCATCTTTGGATTTAACTCCTTCGATTATGTTATACTTCCTTCCTCTGTGCCGGCGAATGAATGGTTTGCCAGAACACCTTTTTTGAAGATCTATGGTCACCTTCCAACTTCTCGCCAAACTCCTTCTAGGACGGCCTTTTACTGCTCAACACCAACTTAAAGATGACTTCGCTCCAGGTCCCGATGGTCTCCCAGCCATTCTCCTCAAGAAATGTATCGCCTCCCTCTGCAAACCTCTTTCCATTCTCTTTCGCCTTTCACTTCGTCAAGCTTCCTTTCCAACCATCCTTTCCAAGGGCCCCAAAATGGATATTTCTAACTACAGATCGATTGCTAAATTGTCCGCTATCCCTAAGCCCTTCGAGTCAGTCGTGTATGTCTCAATGCTCTTCCACTGCAAATCCATCTTCTCCTCCCGGAAGCATGGTTTCTTAAAAGGCAGGTCCACAACAACCAACCTTACCGAATTTGCCTCCAAAATACTTCTAACTCCGGAGCAAGGCAACGAGGTGGATTTTATCACTACAGACTTTTGAAAACTCTATCTCTGACCGCATCATTGCCTCTTCCGGTGTTCCGCAAGGCAGTCGTCTCGGCCCTTTAATATTTGTTCTCGCTGTTAACGATGTCGACCTTATCTTAAAAGTTTCCCATTTGTCAAAATACGCAGACGACATGAAAATCAGCAAAACAATATCAACTCCTGCAGCCTCGCTTGCACTCCAAAGCATCCTTCTATCCTTGGTAATTGGTGTGATAACAACTACCTGAAGCTCAATATCAGTAAATGCTAGTTTGTTACGTTCTCTCGGAAACGCATTCCCTCTGCTCCTAGAACATACTATCTACTTAACGAGCCTGTAGCCCATGTCTTATTCAGACTTGAAGTAGATCGTACCTCTTGTATTGGCCGCAGAGTCCCGCACGATATTTTTAAGAATGGTGTAAAAGAAATCACAAGACAGTGCGTCACCCTGTCTAAAACCTTTTTTAACATCGAAGGAGTTGGTTAGTTCACCTCCGACCTTAATGGAGCAGCAAGAGTTCTCCATAATCATCCTGCACAGTCTGACGAGTTTGGCGGGAATGTTAAAACATGACATGGCTCTGTATATCTCGTCTCTATAAACGTCATATGCCGCTTTAAAGTTGACAAAAAGATGGTACGTGTCGACCTGGAATTCATGGGTCTTCTCCAAGATCTGCCGTAGTGTAAACATTTGGTCTATTGTAGATTTTCCTGGCCTGAATCCATACTGGTAGGAACCTATCAGATTGTCCACGAACGGTTTCAGGCGCTTACACAGAGAGGATCTTGTACGCAATGTTCAGGAGACTTATCCCTCTCTAATTGGCTCAGTCAAATGAGTCTCCTTTCTTATGGACCGGGCAAACGATACTGAGATTCCATTTATCGGGCATGCATTCTTCCGACCATATCTTGCAGATGAGTTGATGCATGTTCCTGACCAGCTCATCCCCAGCTGCTTTAAACAGTTCCGCGGGGAGTACGTCTCCTCCAGCAGCTTTATAGGACTTAAGTTTCGATATCGCTATCTTAACATCGTCTGGGTCGGGTGGGCGGGATTCTCTTTCGTTTTCGTCCATTGTGAATGGTTCGTTCTGCCTGACGGCGGCATTTTGATTATCATCGCCCTTATACAGTCTGCAGAAGTGGTCCTTCCACAATCTCAGAATCGACTGTGACTCCATTACCAGTTGTTCGTGCTCATCCCTGCAGGCTTCTGCTCTGGCTTTATAGCCTTGGCATGTTCGTTTTACTTTCTGGTAAAGTTTTCGAACGTCGTTCCTGCAGTAACATCTCTCCATCTCCTCGATCTCGCGCTTCTCATGGTCCTTCTTTTTCCTTCTCAGAAGCGCATGCTCCTCTCTCCTTTTCTGTTCATAGAGCTCGCGGGCAGCTCTGGTCCGTTAAATTTTGGTGTTCTTTCTCGACTCTGTTGATTCCGGGAAATTCGCATCCGTACCTTGGCTGCCACAAGGTAATGATCCGAGTCGATGTTGGCTCCTCGAAAGGTTCGGACATCTAGGATGCTGGAGAAATGTCTACCGTCGATCGCAATGTGATAAGTTTGATTGATTGTCGATTGATCGAAAGACCGCCAGGTCCCCTTATGAATGTTGAGGTGTGGGAATCGTGTACTCGCCTTGCCTTAGTCCGTTTTCTGACGTGGTGTTGTGTAGGGTATGCTTACCTATGACTCGTTCAAATATAGTTTCCTTACCCAGGTTCGCATTGAAATCTCCTAGAACGATTTTGGTGTCATAGCTGGGACATTGGGCATATGTTCTGTCTAGGAGATCATAGCAGTCGTCTTTATGTCGGTCACCTTTCTCCTCTGTGGGGGCGTGGACACATATTAACTTATATTGCCGAGATTGGCCTTGATGCGAATTGTTATGAGGCGTTCGCCTACATGTTGGAATCTTAAGAAGTTTTTCCTGAGTCTGCCTCATATCACAGTTTTCATCCGCTTTTCGCCTGGCCCATCCCATGGCACTTCTTAGAGCGCGGTTATGTCTGCCTTATAGCAGTCCAAAGAGTTGACCAGTTGTCCGGCTGCGCCTGGTCTGTTGAGGGACCTAACGTTCCAGGTGCAGACTCCAGGTGTCAACTTGGATTGAGCAGAGACAGAGATCGAAGCTGGCGTTTGCTATGACGTCACGTACAATCACGTACTTAAATTTACCACAACAACAATTGATCCTTACAAGTTTAAGCACTTTTGCTTCCTTAGCCTCGAAGGCTTGTACAAACAAGCAAACTGTAAAGGAAAAACTTCGAAACAGTCGCATTAGATCCATTTCCATCGATTCGAGGATTGTATTGTACGTTCCCTGATTGATTCCAAGGTTTTTTGCAGGAAGATGTCACAAAATTTATTACTAAATCATCAGATTTCGTTCGTTTATCGAACACTGAATACCAAATGAACGTAGTAGACGGATGGGGGGAAATAAATCTCGACCAACAACGGACGTGTCGATGGGATGGTCGCTTGAGATACAAAGCAATCAATTTACTAATGAGGTACACAGAATAGCTCTTGTTAGTGCCTCATAGTGTCATAGTCTTTGGTATTCGCAAGTTATTCCAATACAAAACGTTCGGTTTTATCTAATTTCACTTAAAGAACCGCAAACCAGACAAATATTAGATAGCAATTTCAATGTCTATAGATACGAGGAAGTAGGGCCCAGGAACTAATAATTTAAGGACGAATACTTGCCTTAAATCATATTGCAAGTCTGTTGGCATTGCCATGTACCTATACTTCGGAATTGGTAGTCAAAGTTGCGAATCGAATTTTCATCCCATGGGTAGGTTTCGGACTAAATGGAGTATTTAAATGAATTCAGGGTGAATGGAACGCAGACGTTGGACAGAACTGTAGGTTGTGGCAATTAATAATTGCGATCACGTTCTGTGTTTTTGGCTTGAAAGGATTCGCCGCAATTGCTGTTAAATTGGTGGCTATTTAGCTAGACTAGGTAGATGTGTGTATATTCTATTAAACGATGTTGAAATGAAGGACACTCTTACTTCCTATCGAGGACGTGCTCTTTCGATTCATATTGTTGCGGACACGAACTGTTGCAGAACAACATACAACATGAAAATCACCGAAGGTGCAGTTGCCGTCGGCAATTTGCATTTAGTGCAAAAGAGTCAAGGGCCGACGGCAAAACACAAACCATCGAATTCTGGGAGGCCAGAAGTGGAACAAAATCCACAAGTTCCACATGGGTGAGCGCAAAGGCGCAGGGATTATTGGCCCCTCCCACTTGCACATATGTATGCTCACAGCATGTGTGTGACCGAGTTGGCTTCCACAATGTGGGGTGAATGACCCCCAACGGTGACGATCAGCTGTTTGGGTGGAAGCCGTACGTATAACACCTCTTGTGGAGGACTTACGGTGGGCAGATTCTTTATTTAAGACGGCTGGAAATCGACTTATAGACGCATTACGATTTTACGTACGACTGCCTACGTCGTTACTCTCATTCGGTTTCTTACGTACGACTGCCTACGTCGTTAAACTAAATATAATTGTCCATACGACTGTAACGTTCTTAGTAGAAATTACATATAGTGATAATAAACAATTGTTAACGATTTTGACATTTTTGAGTTTTATTGGTGCGGTTTATGCGGTGAAGTCCGCCAATTTAAGACACTTTTTTGCAAGTATCCGTGGCGATACACGAACTGACGACGGTTGTGCTCGAATTTCGCTGTCAAAGTTGGGAATGATCTGATGCAGCTGAGAAGGAAATGCTAGTAACTTTCAGCGGCATACTGATGAACGTCATTGCCAGAGCATTCTAGAGACTTCCAAGGGGAACATCTGACGGCAAATATTCAAGAAATCGGACCGAGGGCTGTATAAGCGGGAACACTCGCCTTCGGGGGCATTCAGTATTCAGTATTCATTCAGTGACTCAGTGATCAGTTTACACAGCCCAAACAATAGGATATTTGCTATCATATTTGCATGTAACCGATAACAAACTTTGAGCTTTTGCGTCGGAGTTTATTTCGAATAAAAGGACCTGACGATCGCCAAGCGCGAACCAGATTGAGAACTACACGCGTACTATCAACGCTCAACAAATAGGTACATTACTAACACTTTTCCAAGATTCTAGATATCCGAATAACCCCAGAGGTTTACATGGATCCAAATAACAAGTTCGTAGCAGTCTAGGATGGCAAAGGACTAACAAAGGCCTCGTAGGGGTAGCATCTATCCAACGGATGCTGGCCTGCTAAAAAGCTGGAAGAGCCCCCGCCGTCGAACGTCTTGCGGCACTGTTAAGACCCAACCCCACCTCCTCGTGGTGCCATTTGTAGATTTTCTATGGAAATTGCAGAGGGGGAAGGGGAATGGCGAGCCTCCTGCGCCAAGAAACAGGATTAGTCGGTTGGGCTACGGCCTTGTAAGCCGTAACCGTAAAAAAACCACAAACTCCGAAACAACCACAAGCCTCGGATATAACGGACCGGATTTATGTTGACGACCCTTGCAAAAAACGAAAAAAGGACAATGATCTTCGGCTCTGTACGTGAAATGTTAGGTCCTTAAACAGGCAACGTGCAGCCGAACAATTCGCGGACGCCCCAGACCGCTATAAAGCGGACATAATTACCAACCAGAAAATGCGATGGAATGGACCGGTTATAAAACGGATGAAAAACTGCGATATTTACTACGGCGACTGATGCGGATGCGGATTTGCTGTTCGAGGTGGACTAAGGCAAAAGGTCCTAAGCTTTCCGAATGTGAGCGAACGCCTCATAACGATCCGTATCAAAGCTACATTTTTTAACATCAGCCTGATCTGCGTCCACGCCCCCACGGAAGACAAGGATGACTCCGCCAAAGATGAGCCCTACGATCTCCTAGACCGAACCTGTGGCCAATGTCCCAGCTAAGACATCAAAATCGTTCTAAGAGACTTCAATGCCAAGCGGGGTAAGGAAATAAACTTTGAGTCATCTACACGACACCACATCCGTTAACGGACACAGGCTGATTGATCTTGCTACGGGGCGAAATCGCCTTCTAGCCAGTACGCGCTTCCCGCACCTCGATATACACAAAGGCACCTGGCGGTCTTTTGATCAATCGACCACCAACCAGATTAATCACATCGCGATCGACGTCAGACACCCCTTCACTATTCTTGACGATCGAACTTTCCGAGGGCCAACATCGACTCGAACCACTACCTTGTAGTAGCCAAGATGCGCCTACGGATATCAAGAACGCCGCGGAGTAGAGTAAAAATACAAAGTTATGCCGTCAGAAAGCGACTATCGCCAGAAACCGGTCGTGCTTTTACCGACCGCGTCTCCCTTAAGCTTTCCAATACACCTAACCCTCCACGCCTATCAATAGAACAGCAGTGGAAAGCTCTGCATCCGATGTTTTTGGCTTCAAGGCTCCACCGCGAAGGAACACCTGGTTCGATGAAGAGTGCAGGAGGATTCACACAGCGAAGCAGGATGCATATAAAGCCTCGCTGCATAAAAGAACAAGAGCAGCTAGTGAGCTCTACGAGTTAAAAAGAAGGGAGGAGCATAAGCTTCTCAGAAGAAGGAAGAAAGAGCACGAGAAGAGCGCGATTGAGGATTTGGAAAGGGTGTTACTGCAGGCGTGACGTTCGAAAGTTTTATCAACAGATAAAGCGAGCATGCCAAGGTTATAAAGCCAGAACGGAAGCCTGCAGAAATGAGAACGGACATCTAGTAGTAGAATCGCAGTCGATGCTGAGAATATGGAAAAACCACTTCTGCAGACTGTACAGCGGCGATGTTAGGCAATATACTTGTCAGGCAGAATGATCCATTTCTAATCGACGAAGACCGCAGAGAATTCCGTCCCCCTGATCTCGACAAAGTTAAGATCGAAACTCAAGTCGAACAAAGCTGCCGGCGCAGATGGACTGTCTGCTGAGCTCTTCAAGGCTGGTTAGGAACATGCGCCAGCTCATCTGTAAGATATGGTCAGACGAAAGCATGCGCGAGGAATCGTACCCTGCCTGCGCCAACTACATAGGTATAAGTCTCCTTAACATCGTCTACAAAATCTTCTCTGCCGTTTGGTGTGAACGGCTGAAACCTTTTGTGAATAAGCTGATAGGTTCTTATCAGTGCAGATTCAGGCCAGGGAAGTCCACCATCGACCAAATCTTCACACTACGGCAGATCCTGGAAAAAACCAACGAATTACAAGTCGACACTCACCACCTACTTGTCGACTTCAAAGCCGCATAAAACAGCGTTATTAGAGACGAGCTATACAACGCTATGTCTACCTTTGACATACCTGCTAAACTCGTCAGACTATGCAGGATGACTTTGGAGAATGCTGCATCCGAATTGGTGAACACCTTACCGATAGTTTTGATGCCAGAAAAGGATTTAGGCAGGGCGATGCGCTGTCATGTGATTTCTTCAATATAATATTAGAAGTGATTGTGCAAAAATCACTGGCCAAAAGGCACAATCTACTTCAAATCCTCGCAACTCCTTGCATACGCCGACGACATTGACATCGTAGGTAGATCAGAGCGAGATGTCAGTGAGGCGTTTGAGAGTATTGAACTGAAGGTAACGAAAATTGGTTTGGCAGTAAACGAGTGCAAAACTAAATATAGGCTGTTATCGTATAAGGACGCTCACCACCGACGTCTTGGCCAGAACGTTTGTACTGGCAAATATTTGCAGTTTGAGGTAGTTTAGGACTTCGTCTACCTTGGCTCCGCAGTGACCTGGAACAACGACATTAACTCCAAATCAAACGCGGGATCACTCTTGCCTTCCGTTGTTTCTTTAGGCTCGGGAGGCAATTGAGTAATAGAACGACAAAGTTGACTCTGTATAAGACCCTTATCACCCTACCTTATACTTTCTTGCAGCATAGCGGGATATATCCCGTCGGTTCCCTTGAAGGGGTGTGCAACGAGCCGATGGCGGTCTGATTTCCCGAGAAATAGTCTAAAGCAGTAAACTAAGAGTTTCGCTTCAGAATCAGTAATGATGCCATCAGGTTTCCTGAGTGTATACAGCTTTTATCGGTTTTCCCCGTTTCACGACTTCAACCAACTTGATCTCTTCGCAGAAGGTCTTATAAGAATCGTTTTTCGATTTACGAATAAGCTTCTTATATTCCTTCTGCTTCGACCAACACTTATTCCAGTCATCTTCCGAATTCGATTTCAGCGATATATTCAGACGAGTTCTGGCTTCCCTGCGAAGATTTTGGAGCTCGGCACTTCACCAGGGAACCAATTTCTTGCAGGGAGGTTCGCTGACAGGACAATTGATGATGTCGCTATTCAGGTTGGGAACTGCATTTTATACCAATTGTTTCGATCTAAGTTTAGGTAGGACCTAAGTGGATTTCTCAAGCTCCTCTTTAAACCGTACCCCAGTCCGTCTTTCTCGGATTCCGTCTGGGTTGCAAGGAAGAGATTCCATAACTTAATCGGAGTTCGATATATCTATGGTTCCAAGAGCATACTCGCAAACCGTGTTCCTTGTTCAAGGCTAAGGCCTTATAACGTATTGAACGTTGTGCGAGCGAAGATAACAGGGAGAAGGAAAATTTCGCCCAACCTGAACGGTGGTTTTTGGGTCGTAGATGTTCGTTGACTACTCTCAGGGGTGGTTTGTCCTACATAGGACGAGAGCCGACCAAATTTCGCGTTGGTTAGAATTCTCAGTAATTCGTTCATGCTCTTTTAGTGTTAGTATTGCATACGCAGAGGATGAATTTCAATTGACCACATACTGTGAGTGTTATGCCTGCAGCAGTACGTTTGGTCATTCATTCACAATTGTGTTGCATACTTTTTTCCGTATAGGAATTGCTTTTTCTTGGCTATGAAACGAATTTGAACTATAGACCTTCCGCTCGACGGCCGATGATGTTAACCACTGCACTACGGCCACCCCCGTGCTGTGTCGTCCTCGAGTATCCGTCCGTGTTGCTCATTCATAACTTTTTTTTTTACATAGGCGGATTGTTGGCCCGCCGCACAACCGCCAGTCTGATCGGGGTAGTATAGCGCCCTCTTGCCTAGGGCGAAAGCTACATACATGTTTTCAGTTCTTAATGGTTGTTGTAGAGGCTATCCAGAGGGCGCCGCGAGGAGGCTGTATGTCAACTTGACCCGGGCACTGAAACAGGGATCGTTGCTAGCATTTCGCTAGGTTGAGAGCAATCAACAACTTTACTCTACAACTTTACATACATTCATCAAAAAGGGCATTACTCAGAGTACTAAAATCGAATCAAGCATAGGCCTACCTTATGCAACACTACGAGTCAATACTATACTTTACTGTCCCAGCTAAAGATGACAAATATCTGGATAGTCCACGAACGAATTCTTAATTGAGTTGGCCTCACATTGTATGCATCCATGTTAATTAGCTCCGCATTGAGTCTGATTAACTAAATCATATGCTCAGTTGTGAGCTAATCATTGAAATGATTCATCGTATCTCAGAAACGTGTTCATGAGTTACTACATCCACGCATACGAGCGTAGCATGACAATATCTGACAGAAATTTAATTATATACAAGTCACAAGTCAACAATCAATAAATTCAATTTGTTTATCTACATATATACACTAGCTTGATGTGTGTGAGAGTTCAAACGAGCGACGACCGCATAGTACTAAACAGGCCGAATCTACACAGAGTCGCGACTGTATCGATCCGTGCACTATTCAGACCTCCTCGGCAGGATGATCAAATAGGTCGAGATTAAGACAAATATTTACGAACAATTTAAACAAAAACGCAGAGATACCGACAATGCCAACTAACAACTCCTTAATCCAGTTCAAATGTGTAGAACAAAAACAGATGATTTTTGGAAGCAATTAGTTTTGTATGCATAGATACTATACGTATCTGAAGTGAGATAAAAATGTGGAGCAAAAACCTGGCAAATTAGACCAAGATAACGCCCCAAATACCTTGGCCACCAAAATATTTACCCATTCGTGCTCCTATGTGTTTAGTTAGGTGTATCGCACAATCCTATGGGAGCATTTTTGTATCTTTTTGTAATGTGTTCACTGAATTTTTAGATTTTTTCCTGCAATATTTGCGCGCGTGACCAGATTCGATGGGAGAAAATGATTTAACAGTCAATAGATACAATTTAGCACGTACCCGTTCAATTGTATATCGTATCTAACTCTGTTCTACTATTTATCAGTAGAAAATGACTGGAGGAAGATATTTTTATTATTTAGTTGAATTTCTTCATAAATGGAACGAGTGGAAACCCTGCCATTTGGGTTGAATGCGCGTTAAAGACCTTTTAATGACCCCTCGGGTAGGGGTCAAAATATGCCCGAGGTAAGGCGACGTAAATGGCGACTAAAATGCATCGTTAGATCTACTAACAAAGGCCTACGTAGGGGTAGCATCTATCCGACGGATGCTGGCCTGCTAAAAAGCGAGAAGAGCCACCGCAGTCGAACATCTTGCGGCATTGTTAGTAAGTCATATCCCCACCTCCTCGTGGTGCCATCTGGAGATTTCCTATGGAAATTGCAGACGGGGAAGGGCGAATGGCGAGCCTCCTGCGCCAAAAAAAAAAAAACAGGATTAGTCGGTTGGGCTACGGCCTAGTAAGCCGTAACCGTAAAAAAAAACACAAACTCCGAAACAACCACAAGCCTCGGATATAACGAACCGGATCTATGGTGACGACCCTTGCAAAAAACGAAAAAAGGACAATGATTTTCGGCTTTGTACGTGGAACGTTAGGTCCCTAAACAGGCCACGTGCAGCCGAAAAACTTGCGGACGCCCTAGACCGCTATAAAGCGGACATCACCGCCATCCAGGAAATGCGATGGAATGGACCGGGCATAAAGCGGATGAAAAACTGCGATATTTACTACGGCGACTGCTATAGGGAGAGAGGGCAACGATTGTTTGGATGCGGATTTCTTGTTCGAGGTGGACTAAGGCAAAAAGTCCTAAGCTTTCGGCATGTGACCGAACGCCTCATAACAATCCGTATCAAGGCTACATTTTTCAACATCAGCCTGATCTGCGTCCACGCCCCTACAGAAGACAAGGATAACTCCACCAAAGATGAGTTCTACGATATCTTAGACAGCACGTATGCCCATGTCCCAGCTATGACATCAAAATCGTTCTAGGAGGCTTTAATGCTAAGCTGGGTAACGAAATCATCTTTAAACGCGTCATCGGCAAACACAGCTAATTGATCTTGCTACGGGGCGAAATCTCCTTCTAGCAAGTACGCGCTTCCCGCACCTCGATATACACAAAGGCACTTAGCGGTCTTTTCATCAATCAACCACCAACCAAATTGATCACATCGCGATCGACGTCAGACACTCATCCACTATTCTTGACGTTCGAACTTTCCGAGGGGCTAACATCGACTCGGACCACTATCTTGTAGTAGCCAAGATGCATCTACGGATATCACGAACGCAGCGGAGTAGAGTAAGAATACAAAGGCATGACATTGGAAAGCTACTATCGCCACAAACCGCTCGTGCTTTTACCGATCGCGTCTCCCTGAAGCTCTCTAATATAGCTCTACCCTCCACGCTATCAATAGAACAGCAGTGGAACCTTTGCAAACAAGCCCTGAAAAGCTCTGCATCCGAAGTTTTGGGCTTGAAGGCTCCACCACGAAGAAACACCTGGTTTCGATGACGAGTGCAGGAGGATTCACACAGCGAAGCAGGATGCATATAAAGCCTCGCTGCATAAAAGGCCAAGAGCAGCTCGTAAGCTCTACGAGTTAAAAAGAAGGGAGGAGCATAAACTTCTCAGAGAGAGCAAGAGAAGCGCGCGATTGAGGATTTGAAGAGGTGTTTACTGCAGGCGTGACGTTCGAAAGTTTTATCAACAGATAAAGCGAGCATGCCAAGGTTATAAAGCCAGAACGGAAGCCTGCAGGGATGAGAACGGACACCTAGTAGTAGAACCGCAGTCGATGCTGAGAATATGGAAAAACCAGTTCTGCAGACTGTATAACGGCGATGTTAGTCAATATACCGCTGTCAGGCAGAATGATGCATTTCTAATCGACGAAGACCACAGAGAACTCCGTCCCCCTAACCTCGACGAAGTTAAGATTGCCATATCGAAACTCAAGCCGAATAAAGCTGCTGGCGCAGATGGACTGTCTGCTGAGCTCTTCAAGGCAGCTGGTGATGACCTGGTTGGGAGCATGCACCAGCTCATCCGTAAGATATGGTTAGAGGAAAGCATGCCCGAGGAATGGAGTCTCAGCATCGTATGCCCGATCCACAAGAAAGGAGACCCCTCTGATTGCGCCAACTATAGAGGAATAAGTCTCCTTAACATCGCCTACAAAATCTTCTCTGCCGTTTTGTGTGAACGCCTGAAGCCTTTTGTAAATAAGCTGATAGGTCCTTATCAGTGCGGATTCAGGCCAGGGAAGTCCACCGTCGACCAAATCTTCACACTACGGCAGATACTGGAAAAAAACCAATGAATTTCAAGTCGACACTCACCACCTATTTGTCGTCTTCAAAGCCGCATACGACAGCGTAATTAGAGACGAGCTATACAACGCTATGTCTACCTTTGACATACCTGCTAAACTCGTCAGACTATGCAGGATGGCTTCGGAGAATGCTCGCTGCTCCATCCGAATCGGTGAACACCTTACCGATAGTTTTGATGTCAAAAAAGGATTTAGGCAGGATGATGCGCCGTCGTGTGGATTCTTCAACATCATATTGGAAATTATTGTGCAAAAATCACTGGCCAATACAAGAGGCACAATCTATTTCAAATCCTCGCAACTCCTTGCATACGCCGACGATATTGACATAATAGGTAGATCACAGCGAGATGTCAATGAGGCGTTTGCGAGTATTGAGATGGGGGCGGCGAAAATTGGTTTGGCGGTAAACGAGGGCAAAACTAAATATATGCTGTCATCAAAAAAGGACGCTCAACACCGACGTCTCGGCCAGAACGTTTGTATAGGCAGATATAAGTTCGAGGTAGTTAAGGACTTCGTCTACCTTGGCTCCGCAGTGACCTGGAACAACGACATCAGTTCCGAAATCAAACGCAGAATCGCTCTTGCCAATCGCTGTTTCTTTGGGCTCAGGAGGCAACTGAGTAATAGAGCCCTCTCCCGAACGACAAAGTTGACTCTATATAAGACCCTTATCATCCCGGTCCTGTTGTACGGCGCAGAAGCATGGACACTATCAAAAGCGGATGAGGAGGCCCTTGGTCGGTTCGAGAGAAAGATTTTGTGCGTGATTTTTGGGCCTATAAACGCAGACCCTTGGGCTGTACAGCATCATGAGCCTAGTCAGGCGTCTACGGATTCAACGCCTAAGATGGCTGGGCCATGTAGAGCGAATGGACACCACAGCTCCAGCCCGGAGAGTCTTTGAATCCGACCCCGAGGGACGAAGAAGCAGAGGACGGCCGCCCTTAAGATGGCGCACACAGGTGGAAGGGGACCTCAGCCAACTGGGTGTGCGGCAATGGAAAAGGCTAGCGAAAGATCGTGCTAGATGGAGGGGCATGTTGGTTGAGGCCCAGGTTCACCCCGAACTGTAGCGCCCACTAAGAAGAAGAAGTTTGATGAGCGTGTTATCTCAAAAAATGGGCCGCCTCGTTCGTGCGATTTTACGCCTCTAGACTATTTTCTTTCGGGCTAAGTTAAGTCATTGGTTTATGCCAACAAGCCGACGACGTTGGAAGAGCTCAGAGCCAACATGGAACGTGAAATAGCGGCCGTTTCGGCCGAAATGTATGACCGAGTCATCGAAAATTGGGTTCAACGAGTCGACTGATACAGACGTGCCCGCAGTGGCCAAATAAACGAAGTCGAGTTCCGTTTATAAATGCTTTAATTGTACTTCAAGCCGATAGTAACGTTTTTGAAATATCTCAAATGGTTTGCGTTTTATTTAACAAACAAGTTGTCAAGTCCTTATTGGAAAACCCGATATGTTACAAACGAAATCTGTCACTGGCTGTGGTACTAGCTGGTCGTAGACCCCGGAGCTAAAATGTCCATCATATTAACAAGAAAGCAGAATACTTACGATGGATTACAGAGATAATCAGTTTTTGTGAAATTGCTTTTCATTGACAGATTCCTTTCACGTTAGATAAGTATTGTATTAGCAACCACTGGACGTGACATCACTTTTCATGCACAACAACTCGTTTCCCTACTCTCATCTGAATGGAATACTAGCAACTCATTAGCACCCACTAATTAAGATTTGGTTGCTGTGCCAAATGACCCTCTAAATGACCGTGCCAATCGTTCACTAAAGTCCGTCAGTCGATCGATGTACCAGTCGAGTCAATTGAAGGAAATTATTTTTAGAACATGCAACATGTATCTGGTTCAATGACACTCCCTTGTGCTGTCATGTCAGGCAAACATGCACGAAGCAATGACATCAGTATGCAATACACCGCACAGCACCCACCATATACCAAGTGTACTATGTATTGTGACCATGGTTACAGCTACGGTCATCGAAATGTCTCCAGACGAACGTAACAGAACTGCGCATCACTTAATCTGACTCATGTGCTCCATCATCACGACAGTTCTGTCATCATCACCCTCACTCACGGTATATAAGAATTTAGGAATTTTCCTCACCACGGAAAATCAATGCGACTACACGTGTCGATAGGGTGTGAAAGCCGATTGAGCGATAACCGAAATCAAACTATTATCTATGACGGAACCTTATCTACCACCAGCACATCCGATTCAAACCGTCGTCATAAACGTCACCCTTTGACAATTATCAGTGACACACTACTCCGACCATACGATTGCAGGCAGGCACACAATGTAAGTATAAGCAGATAACACAGCGTATTAACACCTGCTTTGTGGCACCAAGTGGCCCGCGAGCTAACAAAAGGAGCAGCAAGGAAAGAACTCGAGCAATAAGTATCTTCCAAGCAATTAAAAGCTCGGTAATGTGTCCACGGCCCCCTAAAGCAAGGGTGAGTTTGACTAAAACCAAAGCGAAAACAAAAAACAAATAAATGACAGCCAGGCAGAAACGGATAGAATGTATGTCAACAGAGTAGAATGCGAACTCGAGCCGAGTACAGCCCTCGAAAGTACCCAGAGCTGTCATTATCATCATCATCATCATCAACATCACCATAGCCCATCCAGCTACCCATCGCCGAGAGCTACACCGCTATATACAAATGTATGTGCACGTGTTTTTGTTGTTGTTCAATGTTAAGTTCGTGATAATTGTTTAAGAGAAACCGAGGGAGACAACTAAGCTACAGAGTTCATGAGCTTCAGCCGTGGATACGTCCCCACTTTGCTCGATACACAATGACAAGAGCTGTCACCTAGACCCGAGGGCACACAATTGAGTCCGTTGGCGACAGAGGACAGGGGATATCGCTGTTGGATGTACACAAACAAGCAATATTCGAATGCGGGGATGAAACTCACTGAATTCATCAGATGAGAATTGGCCAAAATGCGAGAAAGAGCTTTCGAGGTTTTTTGTTTTTTTTGTTTTTTATCATTTGGTGGACAGCGCGCACACGCCCACGCTCTCGCTGGCATGATGGTGCGTAACATATGCTCGTATAGCATTGCCAGAGTATAAATTTCAAACGTTGAATATTTTACAAGAAAAAGTGAAAACATTACTTACAATGTATCACTTCGTTCCGCTCTGGAAGACTCAATAACGTCATCGAATATGACCGTTAAGTAAGCACTGTTTCGATTGCTAACTTACTTACTTAGGTGGCGCCACAGTCCGATGTAAACCTGGACCTCAACCAACAAGCTTCTCCAGCTGGTGCGGTATTTTTCCAGCTATTTCCAGCGACGCACTCCCAGTTGGTTAAGGTCCCCTCCCATCTGTGTACGCCACATTCGATTCGGTCGTCCTCTGTTGCGTCGTCCCTCAGGGTTGCACTCGAAATCCCTTCGGGTCGGAGTTGTGTTGTCTATTCGCTCTACATGGCCTAGCCATCTCAGACGTTGGATTCGAAGACGCGTACTAGGCACATGTCGCTGTACAGCCCATTAAATTCGTCGTAATATATTCTCCTCCACGGGACCGTGGATTGAACACAGAATTTTCCTCTCGAAATGACTAAGGGCTTCCTTACCTCATCAGTTTTCATTAAAGTCCATTCTTCTGCGCCAAAGAGGAGGGGATTAAGGTATCTATAGCGCACCGTTGTTCTTTAGAGAAAGGGCTCTAATTCTCAGTTGCCTCTTGAGCCTAAAGAAGCAGCCGTTGGCAAGAGTAATTTTGCGTTTGATCTTATGATCTCAGCGCTGGTGTTGTTGCCGCTGGTCACTTTTGAACCAAGATAGAGGACGTCTCCCAAGCCTTTGACAGAGTGTGGCACAAAGGTTTTGGATATAAACTGAGACAAGCTTTCCCCGAATAACTATGGAACGTTCTGGAAAACTACTTATCTAATGGACTCTTTCGTCATAAACACGAAAGCGAATACTAAAATCTTAGAGCAATTACGGCTGGCGTTCCGGAGGGAAGCGTACTTGGTCCGCTGCTTTACTTGCTGTATACCAGAGACATACCACGAACGGATGGCACATTGCTGGCCATATTCGCCGATGATACTGCAATTTTGGCCCCAGAAAAATCGGTTGAATTGCAATATGTCGTGAACCGTATAGGCGACTGGACAAAGACTTGGCGGGTCGCGCTGAAAGAAACCAAATCCGTCTACGTACTTTTTGCTCAAAGAAAAGTAAGTGCACTAACTCTCTTTGTAAATGAAATTCGAATCCCATTCGCAAACGAGGCAAAATAGCTAGGCAAGACTCTCGACGTGAAACTCAAAGCGCATGCAAAGAAAAAATGTGAAGAGCTTGAACTGAAATATAAGGTAAGGTAAGGTACTGCCAGAAACTTAAGTCATATAAAGCTGCTGGAGCAGACGGACTCCCCGCGGAGCTGTCTTAAGCAGCTGGGGATGAGCTGGTCAGGAACATGCACCAACTCATCTGCAAGATATGGTCGGAAGAATGCATGCCCGATGAATGGAATCTCAGTATCGTTGCCCGGTCCATAAGAAAGGAGACCCCTATGACTGCGCCAATTACAGAGGGATAAGCCTCCTGAACATCGCGTACAAGATCCTCTCTGCCGTACTGTGTAAGTACCTGAAACTGTTCGTGGACAATCTGATAGGTTCCTACCAGTGTGGTTACAGGCCAGGAAAATCCACGATAGGACAAATGTTTACACTACGGCAGATCTTGGAGAAGACCCATGAATTCCAGGTCGACACGCACCATCTTTTCGTCGACTTTAAAGCCGCGTATGACCGTATTTATAGAGACGAGCTATACAGAGCCATGTCATGTATTAACATTCCTGCCAAACTCGTCAGACTATGCAGGATGACTACGGGGAACTCTCGCTGCTCCATTAAGGTCGGAGGTGAACTAACCGACCCCTTTGATGTTAAAAAAGGTTTTAGACAGGGTGACGCACTGTCATGTGATTTCTTCAACATTATTCTTGAAAAGATCGTGCGGGACTCTGCGGCCAATACAAGAGGTACGATTTACTTCAAGCTCACACAATTGCTTGCCTACGCAGAGGACATTGACGTTATTGGACGAACAAAGCGAGACGTCAATGGGGCGTTCACAAGCATTGAAGCAGAAGCGGCGAAAGTGGGTCTAAGGGTAAATGGGGACAAGACCAAATATATGCTGTCATCCAAGAAAGACGCACAACACCGACGTCTTGGTCAGAACGTCACCTTCGGCAGCTATATTTTTGAAGTAGTCAAGGACTTTGTCTATCTTGGCTCGATAGTGACAAGCAGCAACGACACCAGCGCTGAGATAAAACGCAGAATAACTCTTGCCAATCGCTGCTCCTTCGGGCTCAGGAGGCAATTGAGTAGTAGAGCCCTCTCTCGAAAAACTAAGGTTTCCCTCTAAAAAACCTTAATCATCCCGGTCCTCCTCTACGGCGCTGAGGCTTGGACGTTATCAAAAACGGATGAAGAGGCTCTTGGACGTTTCGAGAGGAAAACTCTGCGTGCAATCTTTGGTCCCCTTTGTGTAAACGGAGAATGGAGGAGGAGATTCAACCAATATCGCCCTGGTTAGACATCTTCGGATCCAACGTCTAAAATGGCTAAGCCATGTAGAGCGAATGGACATCAACGCTCCGGCCCGAAGAGTCTTCGACTCCAACCCCTAGGGACGACGCAGCAGAGGACGAACGCATTTAAGGTGGCGCGCACAGGTGGAAGGGGTCCTCAACCAACTGGGCGTGCGGCACTGGAAGCGGCTGGCCAAAGATCGGGCCGGCTGAAGAGGATTGTTGGTTGAGGCCCTGGTTCACCCCGAACTGTAGCGCCATAAAAGAAGAAGAAGGTACTGCCAGCAGCGCAAACGACACCTTATCATCGGATGCGATGCCAATGCGCACCACGTGGAATGGGACAGAGCAGTACCAAAAAACGAGGTGAATATTTACTAAGTAGAAATCTCACCGTGGATGGCAAAGGACTAACAAAGGCCTCGTAGGGGTAGCATCTATCCGACGAATGCTGGTCTGTTAAAAAGCGAGAAGAGCCACCGCAGTCGAACATCTTGCGGCACTGTTAGTATATCCCATTCCCACCTCCTCGTGGTGCCATCTGGAGATTTCATATGGAAATTGCAGACGGGGAAGGGCGAATGGCGAGCCTCCTGCGTCAAAAAACAGGATTAGTCGGTTGGGCTACGGCCTAGTAATCCGTAACTGTAAAAAAACCACAAACTCCCAAACAACCGCAAGCCTCGGATATAACGGACCGGACTAATGTTGACGACCCTTGCAAAAAACGAAAAAAGGACAATGATCTTCGGCTTTGTACGTGGAATGTTAGGTCCCTAAACAGGCCACGTGCAGCCGAACAACTTGCGGACGCCCTAGACCGCTATAAAGCGGACATAACCGCCATCTAGGAAATGCGATGGAATGGACCAGGTATAAAGCGGATGAAAAACTGCGATATTTTCTACGGTGACTGCTATAGGGAGAGAGGACAACGATTGTTTGGATGTGGATTTGTTGTTCGAGGTGGACTTAGGCAAAAAGTCCTAAGCTTTCGGCATGTGAGCGAACGCCTCATAACAATCCGTATCAAGGCTACATTTTTCAACATCAGCCTGGTCTGCGTCCACGCCCCCACGGAAGACAAGGATGACTCCATCAAAGATGAGTTCTACGATCTCCTAGACAGAACGTATGCCCATGTCCCAGCTATGACATCAAAATTGTACTAGGAGACTTCAATGCTAAGCTGGGTAACGAAATCATCTTTGAACGAGTCATCGGCAAACATAGCCTCCACGACACCACATCCGATAACGGACACAGGCTGATTGATCTTGCTACGGGGCGAAGTCTCTTTCTAGCCAGTACGCGCTTCCCGCACCTCGATATACACAAAGGCACCTGGCGGTCTTTTCATCAATCGACCACCAACCAGATTGATCACATTGCGATCGACGTCAAACCCTCCTCCACTATTCTTGACGTTCGAACTTTCCGAGGGGCTAACATCGACTCGGACCACTATCTTGTAGTAGCCAAGATGCACCTACGGATATCACGAACGCAGCGGAGTAGAGTAAGAATACAAAGTTATGACATCGGAAAGCTACTATCGCCACAAACCGCTCGTGCTTTTACCGATCGCGTCTCCCTTAAGCTCTCCAATACAGCTCTACCCTCCACGCTATCAATAGAACAGCAGTGGAACCTTTGCAAACAAGCCCTGAAAAGCTCTGCATCCGAAGTTTTGGGCTTCAAGGCTCCACCACGAAGAAACACCTGGTTTCGATGACGAGTGCAGGAGGATTCACACAGCGAAGCAGGAGGCATATAAAGCCTAGCTGCATAAAAGAACAAGAGCAGCACGTAAGCTCTACGAATTAAAAAGAAGGGAGGAGCATAAGCTTCTCAGAGAGCGAGCACGAGAAGCGCGCGATTGAGGATTTGGAGAGGTGTTACTGCAGGCGTGACGTTCGAAAGTTTGATCAACAGACAAAGCGAGCATGCCAATGTTATAAAACCAGAACGGAAGCCTGCAGGGATGAGAACGGGCACCTAGTAGTAGAATCGCAGTCGATGCTGAGAATATGGAAAAACCACTTCTGCAGACTGTATAACGGCGATGCTAGTCAATATACCGCTGTCAGGAAGAATGATCCATTTCTAATCGACAAAGACCGCAGAGACCATCAATATACTCTCTGATATCCAAGCAGGCCAGCCAAGCATGAACTCAAAAACCATTAATGAATGCCATAACGCCCTACAAGACCTTGCCAGGACACAAAGGTGTTGAGGGCAATAAAAACGTGTTGCGCCGTCTCCAAAGGACAAAACCACTTGATTTAGCCAAATGAACCTAAACTGCACGAACTCTACGAATTACAGGTACTCTCAGCTGCCTGCTAAATGTGATTACCTCGAGATCGGAAAGCTGCTAGATAAGTCATATGACATAGTTGTAGTCGACAGCATGCGCCGTCGGTCCTTAAAGTGTCTTTTGAAGATTTTCAGCAACCCTGGCAAAAGAAAATGGAAAGTATGATTTGAGGGCTTCAATTTGATGTATACGTATTTGCAGTAGCTCCCATGGGTACATTATAAGAAGGGACTGAACCTTAGAAAGATGAGTGTGTACTCACTTTTGACACTCACTGTAATTGTCTCCGTAAAAGTAAGATTGGAATCTACTAGTCTCTGGCAACACTGAAGTGCGTAACCCAATCAAATTCCACACACACATATTTGTGCACATGGTTTACTGATCTCTTGCCACAAATTGCCTCTCCGCAGCGCTATCAACAATCAAAGGCAAAGTAAACAAATTCACTAATGCCCTCTCCTCGCACCAACCTCGCCCACATCTCTTCGTGAATCAAATTCCAGAAGCACACCAAATGCAAACAGAGCAACACTATGTACCTGAACTGAACGGCGTACATGCAAGCCGACGTTCACTTTTCGTCCGTTGATTCGGTTGCAATTGACATAAGACACGATGACAATTCTATGCTAACAGTAAACAATAAGACTAGTCTTTACCCACTGGTGATTGCTCTGGAACATCGGTCGCTTGACAGCAGAAGCGGGAGGGGACGGCTCCGTCATCCACTCGCCGAGGTTCTAAAAACACACGGAAACACGCGAAGAAGCTTTCGCTTATCAATCACACTTCACCCGTTCCGCTTCGATTGAATTTTTCAGCCTCGGATGCACAGTGAACATAACTTGTTGGCACTTCCACCAATTCTCACACCGCGACACTTATTATTGACAGATATATACACACATATGTATATACTCGTACGTACACTTGACGTTTGCACTCGTTTACACTTTATTTGCACAACAATCGAAATGAACAGCAGCGACGGACAGGCACGCTCGCCAAGCAGCAGGTGAACTGTTTCACTGACACAAAAACAAAAACGAGAGAACGAAAAACGACAAGTATCCAAACGTCACACGCACTATTGGCATTGCAGACTTCATTTGACAGATCAATACTACGACTAGTGCCCCACCATCACCGTCATCAGAGCACCCAAGTATGTATAAGCTCTAGAGCACTCTCGAAGCTCATTAGGCTGCTAGGTGGTTCTTGTTAGTGGATAACACACAGTGAACCATACATACCATGGAGCTAAATCTCTCGTACAAAGAGCAAGTAAAAGAGAACGAAAATGTGAAGAGAGCGCGGGAAGCTTCGCTGCGGCAGACACGGCGCACACAAAGCAAACACCAAAAACCACAATCATCGTGCAAAAAGTGAAAACGATAAAACCAAATACGGAACGAAGCCCCAAAACATAAGCCGAAAAGACCCACCACTCATATACAGGGGGTAAGGTAAAGCGTGCACTTTACCTTACAATCGAATACCTCTTGAACTCCTGGTGTCATGCTGGAGACCGCGCATCCATTCGGTCGCATGTCATGTGTCAATATTTTCCCATCAAACTTTCGGAATAGATTCGTCGACGGAACAATCGAGTGGGTGATGAAACGCGATATGTGACGAATGCTTCCGTGTGCGCTTGACTTGGCGTAGGTTTGTGTTACCAAACAAACCGGCTCGCTATATTGTTCCCTTCGATCTTCTATTCGGTTTATATGTGCTTTCATAGGGAGATGGGTGACATAACGTTACGGAATTGTGGTCTATTCAGGTGGTGGGTCTATGCTATGCAAATAGAACGCGTTTGCTGTTAATGGGAAAATTCCTGTAGCGACAACGGCACGATAGGCTTAGGCAAACTGACTTGAAGTATAAGAGCAGGGGCTATGTCGACAATTCCATGTTTGTCTTCTTGCCAACGATGTCTTTTGTTACAGTCTTACCCAACTAGTTATGTCGCAGACCCTTTAATGGTGACTTTTAGTAAAAGTGCACATGAGTTGAGAGGGCATGGGCTCGGACATACAGGGTAAAGTTGTTGATTGCTCTCAACCTGGCGAGATGCCAGCAACGATCCCTGTTTAAATGCCCGGGTCAAGTTGACATACTGCCTCCTCGCGGCGCCCTCTGGATAGCCTCTTCAACAACCGTTGGGAGGTGAACAAACGTATGCAGCGAAAAAAACCCCGACCAGAATGGCGGTTGTGCGGCGGGCTAACAATCCGCCCACGTAAAAAACCTAAAAGTTATGAATGAGCAAGATGCCTCGGATACACGGACGGATACTCGACGACGACAACGCACGAAAAAGGAACACGATTTGCGAGAATGCTCCTGGGATGTCAGAACCCTGTACACTCCCGGAGCTGCTTATAAACTAGAAGCAATCCTCACGCAGTACAGGGCGGTATTACTGCGGTCCAGGAAATACGCTGGATAGGAAACGGTATGATTAGGAAGAAAAATTGCAACATTTATTGCAGCTGTCACAAAAGGTTGCACTTACTGGGATGCGGATTTGTCGTGGGAAAGCGGTTAAGGTCGAAGGTCATCGACTTTAAACCTATGAGTGATCGCCTGGCTGTGATCCGCATAAGAGGTAGATTTTATAACATCAGCGTTATATGTGCACACGCCCCTACCGACGAGGCTGAAGACCCTATCATGGAGGACTTCTATGACCTCCTGGACAACACCTACGGAGCTTGTCCGGAGCACGATGTAAAAATCGTGGTCGGGGACTTCAACGCCCTGACAACAATAAAAAACTCACTGTTTGGTGTGTTGAGAGCACCAACGACACCAGCGCTGAGATAAAACGCAGAATAACTCTTGCCAACCGCTGCTTCTTCGGTTCTTCGGGCTCAAGAGACAACAAAGTAGTAGAGCCCTCTCTCAAAAACTAAGGTATCCCTCTACAAAACCTTAATCATCCCGGTCCTCCTCTACAGCACAGAGGCTTGGACGTTATCAAAAGCGGATGAAGAGGCTCTTGGGCGTTTCGAGAGGAAAATTCCGGTGCAATCTTTGGTCCCGTTTGTGTAAACGGAGAGTGGAAGAGAAGATTTAACCAAGAACTGTATGGGCTATACAGCTACATCGGCCTAGTTAGACGTCTTCGAATCCAACGTCTAAGATAGCTAGGCCATGTAGAGCGAATGGACATCACCGCTCCGGCCCGATAGTCTTCGACACCAACCCCGAGGGACGACGCAGCAGAGGACGACCGCATCTAAGGTGGCGCGCACAGGCGGAAAGGGACCTCAACCAACTTGACGTGCGGCACTGGAAGAGGCTGGCCAAATATCGTACCGGCTTGTTGGTTGAGGTCCTGGTTCACCCCGAACTGTAGCGCCATCTAAGTATGTAAGTAAGTAAGTAAGTAAGTATGATAGTCTCTATAGAGACGAGCTTTATAAAGTCATGTTGCGTTTTGACACCACTGTCAAACTCATCAGAATATGCAGGATGACAATGGAGGATTCTCGCTGCTCCATTAAGGTCGATAAGGAGTTAACCGACACCTTCGAGGAAAAAAAAAAACAATTCAGACAATGCGACGCACTGTCATGTAATTTTTTCAACATCGTCCTCGAAAAGATCGTGCGGAATTCACTGGCGAACACAAGAAGCACGATCCACTTCAAGTCGGCACAATTGCTTGCATACGCTGATGACATTGACGTGATTGGGAGAACGCAGCAAAACGTCAATGAAGCTTATGTGAGCATTGAAGCAAAATCGGCTAAAGTGGGTCTGAAGGTATACAAGGGTAAGACCATATATATGCTGTCGTCAAAAAAGACGCACAACACCGACGTCTTGGCCAGAACGTCGCTATTGGCAGTAAGTACGTAAGTAAGTAAGTTTGGAAGTGTTGGCTCCCATTGGTTCAGAGCCATGTTTAATTCACAAATACCCAGTGGACAAGTGGACAAGTTTTTTGTATAAAATCTAAGTAAACTCTAAATATTTATGAACTAGATACATACGTTTTCTCTACACTTGAGTTGATCAAAAGCGCGTGTATAGGTATTCTTTCAGCTAATAAATTTGTTTCGCAATTAGATACTTATTTTGAAAATAGAATCCATCAAGCGCGATCGACATTCACGCTCGACCGACGCACGATGCCATTCAATGTCAGCTATCAAGTGGACGAGAACTCGCTCAATCGATAAATACAAATTGAGATACATGACTTGAACGTTGTGTCCCAAAGTAATGAAGAGCCCAACAGTGTTTCTAAATTCGCGCTCGAAATACGTCCAGAGGGAAGTCATCACGGGGACTTTAGTTTTATTACAATATTTCAGGGAAATGACTTGTAATAAGTACTTTACTAGGATTTAAGGCAAGTGACTCTTTGCTTAATAAGAAGGCGATTTGTTAGACCATATCTCCGGCTTCTCCCTTCCCACGGACACTTTCGTTTTGTGTATACACCCCCTTAGCCAGAAGGCCGATGCTTATTATATCTTTCCGTCCTAGACATTTTTCTATCTCATTTTATCGCAATTTATCGTTGGGGTAAGATACGGGAAATATGAAGTTGAAAGAGCCGTGGGCGAAGCAAAACCTCATATCGTTTGATCAGATTCAAACACAATCCGATATTTGTTTACGTTTGGATGACCAATTGTTTGTAGAATGCTCTCGAAGGCAGGGGGAAGTGTAAACGGACAATATTGTCTGAGCACGTCATGGTCTTAAACTTTCCCGGAATAAATGTATGCAAATACGTGGGTTAAAGGAGCAATACCCTCGGGGCATGAGTGTGTTATATTTGGTTTGAAAAAAGGAAATCAGATGTGACGTTATGGACTTCAACTGAGTGGGACGACATGGAGCGTGTGAAATGGTAAGCATGAAGGACGTTGTATGTGCCGTGATGATAGCCATAACTTGTACATAGATGACATGCAACGTATAAGGCTTATAAGAGGTATTTCTTGTCCCTATTTCTTAACTTCACACGATGGACCCATTTCACGTAGCAGTCATTTGGTCTCTGGTGTGCCGGTTCCAGCTTCCTAGAGTCCCCTGTAGCTGCGGCTTTGTTTTCTATTTAGTACCATTTCCTCTTCCACATACACCAGCCGCTTGCGATGTCGTTACTCATACCTTTTCTTCTGATCCCTTAGCACTTGCTGGATGTGCTTTAACACAGCTTCTCTCCACTGTTGCATCTGTTCCGTACTTGGTGTGCCAGTCCCCCCCAAAGCAGAGCACAGCAATTTGTTGCCCAAAATGTATCTGGGCGTATAAATACATGAATAGTCACTCGTATGGACTTGTCCTTGTCGCCGAATTCCTGGCACCCATAACCCAGTCCTTCCCTGCCGAACGACCACACCTTCTTTCTTTGATGGCGTTACAGCCCATGAAGGACCAGATCCAAGCTTCTCCCAATCACCCATGTTGTGTGTGATTTATTTTTCACATAGGTGAAAGGGACCTACAGTTTAGTGCCGATTCCGAACGGCGCGCGTGAGTCGGCAAGTATACTATGGGGAGTGTTGCCAGTACCCCCCCGAGGAGGAACGCCGCGAAATAAACATTCGATGGCGTCGGTGTTATCGGGATCCGAACTCGCTCATAGTGCGTCAGAGTCCAAGACACTAACCACTGCGCCACGGCGTCCTCGAACGACCACACCTTAATGCAGCCAAATGATAGTAGAATGATCAACGAAGACTGCAAGCACCGCGAGGATCGTCTATTGGAGCTAGCCCCTGCAACGGGTTTCTGTTTACAGGCAGAAAAGTCTGCTTTGATGTTGTGGTGAACTGTTCATCACAGCAGACATCGGCCTGGATCAGGGACATGGTGCTGAAAATACCCCCTCTGGGAACTGCTTCTTAACAGGTAGTTAATCTCCTGAAATTAATGCGCCCCATCTGCCGGATCCCGTGGGGGAGACAGCGAGCAAACGGAGCAAAGAAGTTGATCGCGTTTAACATGGCAAACGCCAGCTTCGATCTCTGTCCTTGCTCAATCCAAGTTGACACACAGCCTCCGCGTGGCCCTCTGAATAGCTATACTGGCACCCGCCAGGTAGTGAACCAATGTGTGAAGCGACACGAACCCTTGTTCTTGGGGAAACAGGAACCTGGCCCTCCAGGTTGAGGGTTGCGCTCAGGTTTAACATCCCGTACATCGCGTATAATAAATATTTGTTCAGAGACAACCAACAGCCTCGGATACGGACGGATTACATGTTGACGACCCCCGCAAATTGCGGAGGCACTAGAAGAGGCTGGCCAAATATCGTACCGGCTGGAGAGGCTTGTTGGTTGAGGCCCTGGTTCACCCCGAATTGGAGCGCCATCTAAGCAAGTAAGTAATCTGCCGGATTCCGGGGAAACCTGGAATTAAGGTGGATGTGCTGACGCGCTCAGGCACACAGAATCCAGGGCTTGACACGAGAGTCTGGGTTATCTACTCCTACAAGGAGAGTAAGGGCTCTCTGAAAAAAGAGAGCTCTACTCTGGTTGTGGGGACGGATGAAGCCTGTTTCATGACTTTGAAATCTGCGTACGATTCACGCCCCTACTTCGGCCTTGGTAGGATCTCTATCCATTTTAATGTCAAGTAGTCGAAGGTTGGGACCCGCCTTGCAGTATGAATCTATGATTTTTACTCAGATCAATCTACAGCATTGCAAGGCTGCCACCGCTCTTTTAAGTAGCAGAATTGCATGCAGTAGTACAAACCTCATAGTATCCTTTCAAGAACCATGGGTGTGGAATAAACGGTTATGTGGCCTTGGTGGTATACGTGATGTTACGATTCTTTATGATGAGCGATTCGAAAGGCCCACGGTCGGCCTCATCATATCGAACTCACTATCGGCAACCAAACTTAGGCACTTTTGTGGATAAGATCTGGTGGCTGCTAGAGTAAGCTACAAAACGCACGGAGTAATAGAACACTTCGTCGTTGCGGCTGCCTACTTTCCGTACGACTCGATACTACCTCCACCACAGAAGGAAGTATCTGAACTCGTAGAATACTGTGAAGCCAGAAAGATTGGTCTCATCTTGTGTTGCGATGCTACTGCCCAAAACACTGCTTGGGGCCGCTGCAAGTGCAATACAAGTGGGGACCGTCTTTTAGACTTCATTCTCTCGTCTGACCTTACCTGAGGTGATTGACCTGACCAACAGATATGTGAAGGACATCACTAACTGGCGAGTCTTGCCTGATGCTACGCTGTCGGACCATAAATACATCGAATTCCGATTAAGTTGTGGGATCTCTTCCTTGCAACCTAGATGGAATCCGAGAAGGATGGACTGTGCACGGTTTAGAGAGGAGCTTGAGAATCCACTCAGGCCCTACCTAACCTTAGAACGAAACAATTGGTAGAGAACGCCGTTCATAACCTGAATAGCGCCATCACCAGTTGTTTTGAACTCGCATGTCCTGTCAGCAAACCTCCCTGCAGAAAATTGGTTCCCTGGTGAAATGCCGAGCTCCAAAGTCTTCGCAGTGAAGCCAGAAGTCTTCTGAATAGATAGCTCAAATCGAATTCGGAAGATGACTGGAACAAGTACCTGTCGAAGCAGATAGAATATAAGAAACTTATTCGTCAATCGAAAAATTATTCTTATAGGACCTTCTTTGAAGAGATCAAGTCTCTGAGGGCGACTAGCAAGTTGGTTAAAGTCCTCAAACGGGGAAAACCGACAAAGCTGGATGCACTCAGAAAATCTGATGGTACCTTTACTAAGTCTAAAGCGGAAACTACTCTTGGTTTACTGCTTGAGACTCATTTCCCGGGAAATCAGATTGACATCGGCTCGTTGCACACTCCTTCAAGGGAAACTGCTACTGAAACGAAGAAAACAACTCGGCGTAGCTGGTATATTGCGTCGCGCGCTTTTGATAACGCAACTTTCGACAGCATGCGCAACGATGCCAGACGGCATGGCGTAGATGAAGCACTGGTCTTGTGGATCAAAGCAATGATTGTGCACAGGACATTGACCACTGATGCAGGCCTCGACCAGTGTGTCAAGTTCGGCGTTAACAGGGGCTACCCGCAAGGTGGCATCCTGTCTCCACTGTTATGGTGCATGGTGGTCGACTTTCTGCTTGATGCTCTCAATGCCTCTGGAATCTATGCCCAAGCCTACGCGGATTATGTCGCCGTTCTTTCTGTCGGCTCATGCTTAGCGACTGTTCGTCTCAAAGCACAGGCGGCGCTAAATGTGATCGATGATTGGTGTACCAGAAATGGGCTGTCAGTCAATCCTCTTAAGACCGATGTCGTTCTCTTTACGAGAAGGAGGAAAAATACTGACATGACTCAGCTGGCACTAAAAGGCACTTCCATCCCGATATTCTAGGAGCCTAAGTCATCCTAGGAGTCATCATAGATAGCAAGCTTCTCTGTTCAAGCATGTTGAGTCACAAACCACCAAAGCGCTGTCAGCTTTCTGGCAATGCAAAGAAGCTTTTTGGCAAAACATGGGGTTTATCGCCCGCAAAGGTCCTATGGATCTACACGGCAATGATAAGAACCATAATCTCATATGCATCGGTTGTCTGGTGGAACAGACTAAAACGCAAACACGTCGTAGTCTCTTCCACCAAACTCCAAAGAACGGTTTGTCTCAGCTGCACGGGGGCTTTCCCCAGCACGCCAGGCGCTGCTCTAGATGTTATGACGAACCTTCCAGAGGGTGTGCCATGTCTCGTCTGAAGAGGAATGGCTTTTGGTATAACCCGCATATGAATGTGTGTGCTTGCGCTTGTCCTGCGACTGCTGTCTCATGCACATGCCTTCTGATGCACTGACGCCCGTTATCCTATTGTGCCGTAATTTCACGGTCAAGTTTCCATGGCGTCAGGATTGGCTATGGCTGGATACTGAACCTGGAAGGGATAGTCCTCGCATTTTCACGGATGGCTCCAGGTCTGGGCGTGGGTCCGGTGCTGAAGTCTTCGTTGAGCGAGTTACATGCTGTAACACCCCTACACCCGTCTTTCCCCACACTTGGTGTTTTGTTCAGCAAAACAACAAGTGTATTGTTGATCTTTGATACGGTTTCTCTCTCCAGCTCTATCTTTGAAAGAAGATAAAGCTGGAGCGAATTACCAAGTAGAAAAGAGTCATTGTTTAAGTCTCGTGTCGTTAAGTGCGTGTTTCATATATGTGTCAAAAAATATTTAAATATATAAAACTGTGTTTTGTGTTGTTTTTATTGGATAGTCTTCGGACTATTATAACTAGCGCGAAAACATCCAACTGCACTTCTCGTTAGGAAAATATGCGTCTGTCTTCCAATCAGAAATATACGTAATCCTAATGGCCATGCACTGCCTTGTGAAGCACAGGTGGAAGGGGGAAAGCATATGCGTCTGTAGTGAAAGCCAAGCTGCACTAAAAGCTGTATGTAACCCCTTAAATAGCTCCAAATTAGTGCTTGAACTCAAGGCCTTCTTGAACAGAGTCGGCAGACTAAATTCATTAAGGCTTGTATGGGTTCCAGGCCACTCTGGGATCCCAGGAAATGAGATCTCTGATGAAATTAGCCAGAATGGGTTCAGAGGAGAGCTGCTCAGGACCTGAACCCGCTCTAGGTCTACCTGCGTCCACGGTAAACTCCTATATTACGGATGGTTTATGTAATACACACAACCGTAGATGAAAGGATCGTCCAGATTGCAGGATGACTAAATGCGTATGCCCTGATGTCTACAAAAAATCTGCAGCATTCCTCTTGCCTTTGTAGAGAATCGACTGCAAAAGGCTTGTGGGAGTTATCACGGGCCATTACACTTTTGCCAAGCATCTCTACGTGCTTGGCAGCAATGAGACGCATACCTGTGCTGCATGTTGCGACACACAGTATCGCACCCATGGAGCCGACGTGGTGTGTGCCTTTAGCTCTACATCACTGAAGCTCGTTCAAATGTTTCTCCGGAATGGACCAGTGCTTGCGTCTGAGTGCTCCAACGGATAGCAAAAAAAAACCGCCGCCAATATGGCTCGGATACAACTCTACTTGTCCATTCACTCGAAGAGTACGTACACCGGCTTTTTATGTTGGACGCCATTATCTTTGCAGTACTGCTCGGATGCCTTTGCCGTAAATGCGTTGCCACAGTGCATGATGATGCGTCTTGCAGCCCCAAAGAGTCCCGCGACCTCTTGGGTTTTGGAGTTTTGTTGTCTTGATTGGTCTCAAAACAACATACTTGGTGAAACTATCGATGAGCACGAGCACATACTTGGTCCCTCCCTTTCCACGGGCACGGGAAAGGTACTCACTCCATGTTGTGTAGATATCCTTTTATTATCCCCCCTTTCCATTTTGAATATGCCCAATCCGCGCATGCCTTGATGTACTCTCGGTCAAAGCCTCGCATTCTCGGAAACCAAAACGTTTCTCTTACCCGAGTCAGGGTCTTCTCCTCCGCCGTGTGTATAAATTCGTCGTGACACAGTTCGCCACCGTACGCCACCCATCTGGCGAAAAAGTCGTTGGTCCCTCAACTTAAAATCCGGGGAATGGGGTTCCTTTATGATTTCCCGTAGCTTCCTGTCTTGCCGTTGCATTGAGGCCAATCAGTCGCCGTCAGCGATGTGGGTATTCCGAACGATATATTGATCCTCTCTAACTGGTCGTCGAGGGCGCCGTAAAGGGCGTGCCTCCCTGGTTGATTAACAGTTTCAAAGGAAAACTCCTGAATCACCTTCTCACACGAGGAATTATCCTCTGCTTGCTCCTTGTAGCCGCAAACGCCTCGTAGTCTGTAACTACCTTAAAATCCTTCCCGAGAAGGTATGCCCGGAACCGTTCGAGGCTGTTGACAATTGCGAGCCCCTCCAGTTCGTATCTCAACTTCTGTGTTTCTGCGACTAAAAAATAGCCCCCGTCGCCAAGCTGATTCTCCTCTCGCTCGTTGGAACAAGATTCCGGCGATCTGAATAGATGAATCGATTTAATCGCAAGGTCTTGATGGAGCAATTTGTCACCTACATATACTCTCCGAAATATACGAGGGGTTGCAATTAAGTTCGAGAAATTTAGTCATAACTCGGGAACTGGAAACATTGCATCTGCCTAGAAAGGGGACTCTTTCTTTCAGGTTTCATCCAAGGCTGAAGTCGACAGCATGTTTTGTTTATTTTCGAAAAATGAGTGACTCACATTACAAGCAAGGTGTTGTTATAATTCAATTTTTAGTGAATCTGGTTAAAAATCCTCGAAAATACTCCGAAAAATACAGGTAGTGTATGGAGACATGTGTATATCGAAAACACGTCTGTTTGAATGTGCAAAGCGGTTTAAGAACGACCATGTATCAGTAGAAGACGATCCACATGAAGGAACTCCCGTCACCTTCAGTACCGCTGCAGCATTCATTCTGAATATGTTCCTACCTACCAGACAGTGACTACACAGCTCTACGTTCGCATCCTGAAGGGGCTGCGCAGACATGTTTTTCGTGTGCAACCCGAACTCGCCAAGAAGGGTTCGATCTTGCACAACGACAATGCACCCTATAACCTCGATATTGCCCCTTGAGACTGTTTTTATTCCCCAAGATGAAGTCGCACCTCAAGGGAACTCATCATGGCGATGTAGGGAAGGTCAAAGAGACTGTGACAATGGTTTTGAACCATTACCATTAGGCGACATTATTTCGATATCCAAGAAAGCCAAACAAATTCTTTTGACAAAACACGTTAAGTTAGGGTGACGGCCTTTACGTTGACACTTTGAGGGGCAGACTATCACTTAGTCACGTGATATCTTCTAAAGTAGATGGTGACTGATGATGAAAAGTAGATAACTTACGACAACCTCTAGCTAAAACGGTCATGGTCAGATCGCAACGAGCCAGGATTGGCAGCCAGATAGGTTTTGCTATGTGCTTGATGGGATTGATAGGGAATCGTCCACTACGAGCTGCTCCCATATGGCAAAGCTCCTTAATCGGACCTGAACCAAGAGAGGAGAAACTATACGGCAAAACAACGCCGAGCCACACAAGTCGATAGTCGACAGCAGCTTGTCAGAAGCTCCGAGAGCTTTATTAAGAGTTTCTTATTCTTTTTAGTCTAGACCTGGCACCAAGTGATTTCTATCTGATTCTGTCCATGGCGAACGATTTTGCTATGGAAAAATTCGTCTCAAGGGAGGCTTGGGAAAAACCACTGTCCCAGTGTTCAGAATGGCAATAAGTTATCTAACAATGCAATGACGCAATTATGAAGTACAGAAGAAAGAAATAGAGTATTTGCGTTAGTTGTGACAGCCAAGCTCGGCTTCAGGTTGTACTTAATCTTTTTATCAACAACAAAATCGAGACCTTACTGCGGATTATCTGGACTACGGGTTACGTCAATGTAAATGAGGTATTCCATGAGCTCGTCAAAGTTGGCTCAGAGGATTTCTTCTCACGATCCTACCCAATTATGAGATGTGTCAAACCTTTAAGCTCTACATCATTGAAGTTCCTCAAAGAGAGGTGTCTGTCTGGCAGTAGTAGCATCTAAGAGGTCCAACAGAAAGGAACAGTAAACAAAGCCGAAAGGAATACTGAATCTGTAGATTGTTTGCGGACCTTCAAAAGTGACAATATTCTGATCTTGACACCATCAGGAGAGTATTATTACTCAAGTCTCCTTCAAGCCCTCTCAAGTCCCGATGCAATATGCAGAAACCATAGAACAGCAATGAAGTCATCAGAGAGGCCGCCTCAGATGTACTCGAGCCACCACCGTCGAGAAACCCCTGGTTTGATGATGAGTGCAGACAGGCTCATATAGAGAATCAGAATGCATACATGGCTACAATGCATCGACGACGAGAGCTGCCCGCGAGCTCTATGAACAGAAAAGGAGGGAAGAGCATGCGTTCCTGAGAAAGAAAAAGAAGGAGCACGAGAAGCGCGAGATCGAGGAGATGGAGAGATATTACTGCAGGAACGACGTTCGAAAATGTTACCAAAAAGTAAAACGAACATGCCAAGGCTATAAAGCCAGAGCAGAAGCCTGCAGGGATGAGCACGGACAACTAGTAGTGGAGTCACAGTCGATGCTGAGATTGTGGAAGGACCACTTCTGCAGACTGCATAACGGCGATGATAGTCAAAATGTCGCCGTCAGGCAGAGCGAACCATTCACAATGGACGAAGACGAAGGAGAATCCTGTCCACCCGACCTAGACGATGATAAGATAGCGATATCGAAACTTAAGTCTTATAAAGCTGCTGGAGCAGAGGTCGGAGGTGAACTAACCGAACCCTTCGATGTTAAAAAAGGTTGACGCACTGTCATGTGATTTCTTTAACAATATTCTTGAAAAGGTAATGCGGGACTCTGCGGCCAATACAAGGGTACGATCTACTTCAAGTCTACACTATTGCATGCCTACGCAGATGACATTGACGTTATTGGTAGGACAAAGCGAGACGTCAATGAGGCGTTCGCAAGCATGGAAGCAGAAGCGGCTATAGTGGGTCTAAGGGTTTTTGCTTGACAGCATGTACGAGGATAAGACCTCGTTGACTTTAAGACCAGCTCGTTTCGCCTGTTCTTCGATAGCCGTGAAAGCTTCTACAACGTCACACTAGATCGTGCGATGATGTCACTATCATCCGCATATCCTAATAACTGGACAGACTAGTAGAAGATAGTGCCTTCCCTGTTGACGCCTGCTCGTCGCGCTATCTGCTCTAGCGCCAAATTGAAGGAGTCACACGACAGCGCACCTCCTTGCCGAAATCGGATGCATGTTTCAAACTGAGGTCCTAGAACCGAACCGCACGGTGCATCGCCTATTTTTTAACTTGGCGCGACACAGCCGAATCAGTTTTCCTGGGATCCAGAATTCGACCATCGCTTCAAACAATTCTTTGCGATGATTTCTGTCGTATGCGGCCTTAAAATCGATAAAGAGATGGTGTGTATCTATCTGAAACTCGCTGGCCCTATCCAGGATTTGTTGAAGGTGAATATTTGGTCTATAGTCGATTTGCCTGGCCCAAAGACGCACTAGTAGCTGCCGATAAGTGCGGTGCACAAGGGCTTTAGACGTTCATACAGTATGCTGGACAGTATCTTGTATGCGACATGGAGCAGGGATATACCTCTATAGTTCTTGCAAGAGGTGGGATCGCCTTTTTTGTGCATGGGGCAAATAGAACTGATATTCCAGTCAAATTCATGCATGCTCCCTACCAAGACATCTCCGCTACCCTTGAAAAGCTTTGATGGCAAGCCATCTGAGCGTGCGGCCTTTTTGTTCTCCAGCTTTTGAATACCTACGCCGACTTTTTCGATGCTGGGTGGGAGGACTACCTCAGCGGCTTAAGTTGGGATTTCCTCAGTCCTTACCACTCTCTCTTGGTCATGCCCGTTAAGCAGCTGCTGGAAATGCTGCTTCAATACGTCCACTATTGTCGGTGACAAGATTACCTTCGAAATTTCGAAGAGCCTGGGTGCCTTTAGTGAAGACGGCTTCAAGGCTTTGAGCTTTCTTATAAAAAGCCCGCATTTTATGCTCTTCCCCTTCTTAACGGACACTACAGTTCGCGGTGAACCTGGACCTCAACCAACATGCCCCTCCAACTAGCACGATCTTTTGGTAGCCTTTACCATTGCCGCACACCCAGTTTGCTGAGGTCCCCTTCCACTTGCATGCGCCATCTGAAGTGCGGCCGTCCTCTGTTTCTTCGTCCCTCGTGGTTAGATTCAAAGACTCTCCGTCGCTGTACAGCCCATAAAGCTCGTGGTTGAACCTTTTCCTCCATCCTCCGTCTGCGTTTATAGGACCGAAAATCACACGCAACATCTTTCTGTCGAACCGACCAAGAGCCTCCTCATCCGCTTTTGATAGTGTCCATGCTTCTGCGCTGTACATGCTTTTCCCTAGTCTCCTCGATATCCTTGAGCTGGGAGGCCGCGAAAATTATTTTCTTTAGTCGCAGCAGCTTTTTCTTCTCCCTTCTCAGGCTCGGTACTCCTCTCGCGCTGCCTGGTTTTTCGCTGCAGTGCTTTTTGGTAAGCCTCGTCGGTTGCTACCTTTTCCTGCTCACACTCGCCATCATACCACGGGTTTCTTGTCGGTGGTGGTAGGTAGTCTAAGGTATTCTCGACTACTTCCTGAATGGCTGAGTGGCAATGCAGCCACATATTGTTGATATTTGTGCTCAACGTAGGCATACCGGAGAGCCTTTCGCTCAGTTGCTCCCTGTAGACTGTGGTAACCTCCGGTGTGCTCAGGCGTCCAATGCCGAAACTCCTCATGGTGGGTTGGTGCAGTTTTCTGACATTGGACAGTCGAGCTCTGAATCTTGCTGCTACGAGGAAATGGTCAGAGTCTACGTTTGCCCCCTGAATATTCCAGGATGTTTGACGGGTGTCTTGCGTCAATGAGTACATGGTGGATTTGGTTGGCGGTTCGACCATCCGGAGATCGTCAGGTTGCTGTGCGAATTCGCTTGCGGGGAAATCTTGTGCTACTTATCACCGCGTTACGAGCTGTCGCGAAGTCTGTGAGTCAGAAGCCGTTCCCGTTGTTGTATCACTCCGCTAAAGGTGTTTTCCTTACCGACTACCGACTAGCTCCGTAGGCGTTATCCAAGAGATCACAGATATCATTCTTGATGGTATCTTCAACCTGTTGATTTCATGTTGCGAAATCTACTTTTGACGCGGGTCACAGCCAGGCGATAATTTATAGGCTTAAAGTCGATGTCTTTCGACCTTAACAGCTTTCCCCCGACAAATCCGCACCCTAACATGTGCAGTCTTTTGTGACAGCTGTATTAGATGTCGGATGTTGTTTACATGGGCGGGTTGTTGGCCCGCCGCATAACCGCCAGTCTGATCGGGATATTGTAGCACCCGCTTGCCTAAGGCGATAGCTGCATACATTTGTTCACCTCTCAACGGTTGTTCCAAAGGCTGTGTATCAACTTTGCCCGGGCATTGAAGCAGGGATCGTTGCTGCCATCTCACCAGGTTGAGAGTAATCTACAACTTTATCCTGTATGTCCGAGCCCCAGGCTGGCAAAATATAGGCGTTTCCGTTTGTAAAAGTAGCAGCTTTACACAGAAAAGGATGAGATTCTCGGCTTTCCCAAAGCATGAAATCCAGCGGTCCCTATTGATAACTAGGAAGTAGTCGCGCTAAAAAGCAGTGGAGATGGTACCGAGGGTACAATCTTCGTTATCAAGAATCCTTTAGAGCTCTTAAAAAAAAGAGTGATATATGCGCCTGTTCTTCGGAGCTGGTGACTTTTCTTTGAGACTCACGAAGGAAGCGCAGACCGGCAAGGCGGTACTTGTTGTGGAGAAGTGTACTGCAACCAATGGATGTAGTGGAAATAAATATCCAGCACAGTTAAGCCGCCTCAGTCAACTTCAGGCTGCTTCCAAACAAGGAACAACTTGATTTGGCCCTAATTCAAGAGGGTCAATCGTAGTACACCACAAGGTGGTGTTCTATTGCCTCTCCTATGCCTCATTGTATTCGACGAAATGGTAAAACTTCTAGAGGCAGATGGTTTAACGTCACGGCCTAGGCTGACGACATTACCATTCTGATAACTGGGAACAGGTGTTCAGCGAAAAATCAGGTTATACACTGCTACTGGTTAATAACTGGTTCAAGGGGCGAGGGCTGGAACGAAGCCCGGTGAAAACCGAGATAGTCCTCTTCGCAAGGAGAAGATCTGTACCAAGACACACTTACGCCCGAATAAATGGAAGGAGAACATTAATGAAAGAACCAGAACAAAAAAAGCTTACGTGGCACTGAATTCGTGCAGTGTAGCCTTTAGAAGGACATGGGGCTTCAATCCTAAAGTGGTATATTGGTAGTACACTGCGGTGTTAAGACATACAAGTTTGAGTCTATGGTTTGATTGTCTGGTGGAAGACAATTGAGAATCGAGCGGGCCCAAGCTCAGCAGCAGGTAAGGGGACTTCATTTCGATCGAAAACGAGCCCGCGGCTACAGGCGAGTCGAGGAAGTTGGATCAACGGTTCTGCGGCCCATACGTCATCACGAAGGTACTACCAATCGACCGGTACCTGTTAGAAGATATCCCTCACATGCAGCGAAACCAACGAAAGCTGAACAGCGTCGTGGCGTTAGACAGGATGAAGGGCTGATGCGAGCTTCCAGAAGAGGGTCTTGCCAACAATGCCACCGACGAGGAGGCCTTTGGTCTCGAGAGCGAGATCAATGATAGGATGGCCGAGGTGTTCCATGTATGTAAGTCTGCGGCGGAGACCGTCCAAGCAATTGTGTGCCAACCGCCGACGACGCCGTTCTGGTCCCACGTGGTAGAATAGAATATATTCGTTTTTGATTTGCTTTTTTTTTCACTTGGGCTAGAGGGGCTCTTGTTGGTTCCAAAAATAACGAAAATTTCCATAAGGCCGTAAAGAAAGGAGTTCTTTAAATCACTTTCCAGAAAGGTCCTGTCAACTTGCTAATCTATGGCTATAAATAAGAAATAATAGAACAACTGAAGGACCATACATCACGCAATAGAAATGGCCCATTCTCTCGTTTATGGCTTGTCAAAGAATAAGTTCATGGCCTGGCTGTGCGTGGGCTCGCTATCCAAATAAGTAAATTAGAACCATGACAATTCACTGGGCCACAATTCCTCATCATCCCTAATACTCCTCTTTGACACTTCATGCAGAAACCATATTTTTTCACATGGAATTCCTCAAAAGTCAATTTAATTTCTATTCTGAGTCATAAAATTCAAATGCTTCGCTAAACAAAAATAAAGAATAATCTAGAGTCGCGTGCCATATACAATCAAAACACATTTGCCTTACCCATTGTCAGTCCCAATTCATGTAAAGTGGCCTTCTCTTCAGTATACTACTCGACCACGACCATGTCGACTCGAGCACAATACTATTCGCGCAACATAAGCAGAAGAAGGCAACAATACAGATTTAGTGACTGACCAACTGCTTTATGCTATCGAAGCATTGTCGAATTAAGTCCGCGAACGTGCCTACATAGTGTTGTCGAAATTCCATAGGTCGTATGGTGCCGTAGACCGTGCCGAGCATGTCAGACGAATTCGCTGACAGCCTATCGACGCACTAAATCTCGTGCAGCACGACTGTCGTTGTTTCCTGTTTACTTTCCTGTCACAAGCAATCGGTGGCAATCACCACAATAGGTAGTGTGACAGTCCACATAAATGCCCTATGACCACTGCAGCAGCAGCACGCCGTCGTCGTCCTTGCATCATCTACCCGTACATAAGCAACTGACGGCATAAATGAGTTCATATTTTCAAAACCTTCCATGCCCACTTCAATTACTCCCAGCCCCAGCCTCTTTCATATTCTAGGAACAAGCAGCATTGAACTCTATACGGTGTGCTCAAGGCAAATCTTATCAATGTCGCATTACTATCCGGGGAGCATGAGGCAGTTGTCATCTCCTCCTGCCTCCTGTGCATAACCAAATACAATACAATCATACATACTCTTGGTAAGAGAACTGAAAAGCTTTCGCGTTCTCTTGCCACTCATACCGCCCACACTCCAGGCACTATAGTGCCGCCGCAATGTTTAAAGAAATACCGCCTTTTTATCGCAAACCCAAAACGACCGCTCACCTCGGTGAAATGAGTCCACATTTGCAACCTGAATCCATCCGAAGGGGGGGCTTGGGGCACACAATAAATTCGCCCACATGTATAGGTGAACACACAAACAAAACAAGTTGGAGGGCGAAGGATAAAGGGTAACAGAGCGCCGCCGAAAACAATGATGTAATTCGAAATACATATTTTCCAAAAAACTAGTTGCGAGGATTGCCCTCCAAAGGATTCAACGTCCTACGTTCGTACAGAACCAACTAACTAACCATCGCACTGCGCCACAAAATTTATGATGAAAAGAATGGAAAGAAAATGGAAAATCTCTTATTTCACTATCGTATCATATCGACAACATACGATACATTGTGGTATAGGTACGAGGAGTACTCGTTATCCTTGAACTAGATACACGGATTCGGGATTTGAGGTTTCCATTCGATTTTGCCATTGACTTTGTAGAGCGTCATCATCGAATCCACTCAGTAAGTGTGTCACACGATATATTTCACCTAAATATCACTCACTAATAAGCAAATGTAATGCGTAATGTAGGCTTACTTTAAGGATCTGACAGCGTATCCATTGTATCCATCACCGTGTCCATCGGTCTCAACGGACGCAACAGCATTTTCAATCGCACACACGACGAACGACTTGATCGACGTACGAAAATGACAACGAATTCCAGCAACTTGGAATTGGGAAAAATCGGAAAAAATACACTACAGTATCTAGATAGTTTCTTTTTACAAATTTTTGGTTTTTTGGTTTTTTTTTTTTTGCACACACAAAAAACTGAATCACACTCGTCGTCGTCTGCTCGAACTGGCACACTTTGACGTACGAAAAATGTGCGAAGCTTTTTCTCGGTTTTTCGCTTCTCCGATGTCGAATACGAAACCTTCGCCTTCTCCGTCGAGCTCACTTCCGCGAAAGGGGTTCTGAGTTTTATTTTTTTTTTTTCTTCCACCAGCAGATACATAGTATGCATCGAGCTTGGATATCGGATACGAATGATGGCGGTGATAGCGGGTGGTATTGCAGAGCGCATGCACTTCATGGCGCGTCTAGCTTTCGCAGAGCATGCGAGAGTCAAATTTGACGTTTAGGTATTTGTGATGTATCTTTGCTATGCTTCTTCGCTTTGATAATAATCGAGCACGATGTGTGGAGAACAGAAGTTTGAGAGATTGGCGACGACGGTTAGCGATTAGAATTTGGCACAATGGTGGCGATGGTAGCAGTGATGGTGGCGATCGTAATCGGTGGTAACAAGTGAAAACACGGATTCCAGTTTTATTTTTATTTTTTTTTTTCGTTTTCGTTTCATCGGATATCATGGTTCCTGGCAATTAATCGGCGAAGAGTATCGCATAGCGTGAGTGTAACTTTCAATCGCGTGCGTTTATTCAGTCCTTTTTTATATCTTGACTATGGTTTAGGTTATAGAGCGTGGAACTGGGCTACGTCGAAATGCTTACTGGAATCGAAGCATACTAGAGTTAGAGTCTTGAGGAGGCATTGGCGTATTCGGAACGATTTGAAATCGATAGATGTGTCGAATGTGGTTCGACTGTTTAGAGAGCTTGAGGGACAGGTTGCGCTAAAATGGTGTAAACGAAAGTGATTTCGTGATATCTTGGCATGGACTCGAGGAACAAATCATTTTAATTCGTATAACATCTTTTTGACACATCTTCCAAGACGTTTTGAGACAGGAGCAATGTTTGTATTATCTGTCGCTAAATTTAGTACAAGTCCATCCAGCTGCTAGGATACGCGGATGATATCGACATCATCGCGTGTTCTCGCCGTGGCATTGTGGAAGCATTCACGGCGATTGAAGAACAGGCGAAACGAGTTGGTCTTAAGATCAATGGGGACAAAACGACATACATGCTGTCAAGCAAAAACCAATCCGTCGCTCACCACCTGGGACAAAATATAACAATTGACACCTACAATTTCGAGGTAGTTAACGAGCTTGTCTACCTTGGGGCAAACGTAAATTCCACAAATGACACCACAGTGGAGATCCGGCATAGAATCGCCCTTGGCAACCGCTGCTACTTCGGCATGTCCAAACAACTGGGGTCAAAACTCCTCACTCGAAAGACCAAAGTCATGCCTTACAAAACGCTCATTCTGCCAGTCTTGCTGTACGGAGCCGATAAGCAGGAAAGAAAAATTCTGCGCCGGATATTTGGTCCTGTCTGTGAGGAAGGTGAATGGAGAAGAAGACGCAACCACGAACTCTACGAGCTGTACCAAGATGCGGATGAAGTCCGGAAGGCAAGGATCCGTCGACTACACTGGCTCGGGCGCATGGACATCAACGCTCCAGCTAAGAGGGTCTTCGACTCCGAGCCTCCTGGTTCGAGAAGAAGAGGAAGACCGAACCTCCGGTATAAAGACCAAGTAATCGCGGATGTAAGACATCTTGGTCTTGACAACTGGAAGCAACGTGCCCGGGGCCGTCAAGGATGGAAGGCAGCTATAGCTCAGGCTCAGATCCTCCACGGAGCGCTGGCCTGATAAGTAAGTAAGTAAATTTAGTACACGTCCAACTTTGCGAAATTTGGTTTGTCTGTCTGGGCTTATTCTTAGCAAAGGCTTCTATACTACCTTCTAACAGATGGGTAAGGATGAGCTGCTCAACGGGGACGACATCCTCTTTCCAAACAACAACCACCAATTATGTATTATTTCTGGGATGATCCAAAAAATAAACAATTTCGACTGATGCTTCTGTCATTGCAAATTTTTTTGCATTAAGTGCATTATCTTTAAATTTAAATAAAGCAAAATGTATGGGAGTAATCATGGAAAATTGACAGTCGTTTGAAAGGCCTACCGATGCCATTATATAGAGTTAGAGAGGGTACGGGTGTGGGACAAAGTCGCCTGATCACTACGGCCACGAGTGGGCCTATAGTGATGTCCCCCAGTATGCTTTTGAGTGAGCTAGCAGCGATTTCTTCTGCTTCAAGATAACACTTGCCTAAGTGACGATGACGTGTACTGACAAGGCAGTTACAGTGGCATAGTATGTGCTCTGCTGTTTGTTCGTCTTCATTACACATTCTGCAAGTATCATCTTGTATAATGCCCATCGTTTTGAGGTGTTCGTTGACTGGGCAGTGTCCAGTAAGGAAACCTGTGATTAAGCGAATCTGACTCCTGGAAAGCATGAGGAGCTGTTTCGTTCTACTGAGAGATGTAGTTGGGAGGAAGAACTTTGATTTTTTTTTTTTTTTTGTGTTGGTAAGAAGGTGGAAAGCATCGAAAGCCAATGTGTGAGACTTTAACCCACTAAAACCACTTCCTGCTTCTGGTCCCCTTTCCCCATTTCTTCAACCAACAAGCCTCTCCAGCCGGGCCGGCTCGAGAGGCCTGTTGGTTGAGGCCCTGGTTCACCCCGAACTGTAGCGCCATCAAAGTAAGTAAGTAAGAATGGCATATAAAACAGAAATGTTACTTAACATAAACCCGAAAATAGCAAATAGAAGGTTTTTGGAACACAACCTTGAAATCATATCATGCACGAGCCAATTAAAGGTTTATTACCATAAGCCAGTGCAGAGTGACACAACATTTCCACTTTAACTTTATCGTTTTTGTACTTATTTATAAACCATGGTGTGTACTTATAATTGTAGCCGATTTCGGAGGCGTATGCGTGTTTTTCTTTTTCTTCTTGGCACTATAACTCGTTTTGTTGTTAAATATTAATCCTCCAGATGGCAAAGGACTAACAAAGGTCTCGTAGGGGTAGCATCCATCCGACGGATGATAGAACATATGCTCAATGTCCCAGCTATGACACCAAGATTATTTTAGGAGAAGCTGAACGACTCGTAGGAAAGCACAGCCTACAAGGCGCCACGTCCGAAAGCGGATTTAGGCTAATAGACGTCATTACGGGGCTTGGTCTCCTAGTAGCTAGCACACGATTTGCACAACTCAATGTCCATAAGGGGGCCTGGCGGCCTCCTAAGCAATTATCTGTTAACCAAGTTGGTTTCCAGCTACCACTTAGGAGAAACCCTTGGTTTAAAGAGGAGTGCAGGTACATGCAGAAAAACAGAATGCATTCATGGCTACCTTGCATCGACGTACGAGAGCTGCTCGTGAGCTCTATGAGCGGGAAAGAATGGAGGAGCATGCGCATTTCAGAAGGAAAAAGAAAGAGCACTAGAAACGCGCAATCGAGAAAAGATAAAACGACCATGCCGAGGCTTTCACTCTAGGAAAGCGAACGAGCCTGCAGGGATGAACGCGGACAGCTCGTAGTTGAATCACAGTCGATGCTGAGAATATGAAAAGACTATTTCTGCAGACTGTATAACGCCGAAGATAGTCAAAATACCGCTGTCAGGCAGAACACACCATTCACACTGTGCGAAGATGAGAGAGAATTCCGTCCACCAGACTTAGACGAAGTTAAGAGAAGACCCATACACCCTCTTTTCGTCGAATTTAAAGCCGCATATGAGAGCACCGTGGCGCAGTGGGTAGTGTGTTGGCCTCTGACGCCGATGACACGGGATCGAATCCCGACAACAGTAATGTCGTATTTTTCATGGTGCTTCTTCTCAGCAGGATACTGACAAAACCCCCTGTAGCATAATTGCCAAGAAAAACTTCTCGAATTTCGTTCGGAACCGGCTATAAACTGTAGGTCCCTTTCACATAATAATTAAAATCACCCACAATATAGGTGATTGGGAAAAGCTCGGCTTTCTCACAATTGGCGGCTATAACTTTGATGTAATCAAGGATTTCGTCTACCTCGGCCCCCCAGTAACAAGCGGCAACGACACCAGCGCTGAGATTGGACGCAGAATAATTCTTGCCAACCGCTGTTTGTTCGGATCAAGAAGCAATTGAGAAGTACAGCCCTCTCTCGGAAAACTAAGGTGACCCTCTATAAAACCTTAACCATCTCAGTCCCCCTCTAGGACGCAGAGACTTGGACCTTATCCAAAAACGGATGAAGAGGCCCTTGGTCGTTTCGAGAGGAAAGTTCTGCGTACAATCTTCGTTCCCATTTGTGTTGACGGAGAGTGGAGGAGAACATTCAACCTACGGACTGTTCAGCGACTTCTTCCTAATACGACATCTACGGATCCAACGTCTTAAATGGCTAGACTTCGCCAGAACTCAATGAGACTTACCTTAGACTCGCAGATCACGCCAAATACCTTGGCGTGGTACTCGACAGGAAGCTCAACTCTGGGGGACGGCACCGTGCAGATATATATAACTATTTCAAGCTTCTTAGTAGATTACAAATAATGGCATGCATCGCTATATCAGGGGCACTGCAAACAAACGCCACTGCAGCCCCCGAAACGATTCTTCACATACTCCCCTTGGATCTTTTTGGCATGGAAACGGCAAAGAAATCGGTGCTACGACTTAAGGAATCAGCTCATTGGAAGTTCTACGAAATATGGCATGCTGGTATTCTACGCCGAAACAGTGATCTAGGTGAAATCATGGACTACTTAGTCCGCGCCCTAGGCTTCTAGATTCCTTATAAAACAACAATTCCCAACCGACGACAATGGGAGGGGAATGAATTCTCAAGCAATGGCACTGTACTGAAAATATAAACGGACGGGCCCAGTATAGGCAATGATGTGGCTGAAAATCGGCCAATCCTTCAGACTACAGAGCTACTGTTATGTATTTCAAGCTGAATTAACGGCAATCCCTCTGGCCGTTGAACGGCTGTCTTTGAGGTCGATGGACTATAGTGACATTGTCATCTGTACAGATAGCCAAGCGGATCACCAATAGTATGATCAAAATTTGCCAGGCACTGCCGCAAATCTCTAAATAATTTGTCGTGCAGCTGCGCTGTTACGTTGTGCTGGGTACCTGGGCGTAGAGACATACCGGCTAACTGTGAAACAGACGAACTAGCCAAAATTGGCACAACACTGGAGATCTCGACTGTTAAAGGGGAAATCCACCCACCAACGGAAACAATAAAATATAAAATCTCAAAACAGGCACGGCTAGATGGCCCTGGAACTGTCCACGTAGAATCACTAGCCTGCTGCTAACAGAACACTGCAGTTCAGGAAAACATGCCACTAGATTAGGACTTCCATGTAGTGACTATTGTAGGTGTCATGATGACGAAGAAGAAGAGTCTCCACCCCATCTCCTATGAAATTGCCCTGCTCTAGCCTCCTCAGGAACTAGGCATCGAATTTTATATAATGCACAAAATAGTTCCAGGGGCAACGATGACCAAGCCGATTCGAGAGGTAGCACAATGGACCTATCTTGGTCTAAGTGATCCCCACCGTTTTATGTGGAGAAAAGCCCTCTAACCAACCAACCTATGGCTGTACGTTTCGGTTCTAACTTGGTCTGACATATCTCGCAAATTTGTGCTGTTCATTGAACACAGCTATTAACGCAAGCTTGAATGTTCGACAGAACTATATACTTACTAACTTAAGTGGCCCTACAGTTCGTGGTGAACCTGGGCCTCAACCAACAAGCGTCTCCAGCTGGCACGGTCTTTGGCTAACTGTTTGCAGCGTCGCACGCCCAGTTGGTTAAGGTTCCCTTCCACCTGCGTGCGCCACCGGAGATGTGGCCATCCTCTGCCGCGCCTTCCTTCCGGGGTGGATTCGAAGACTCTTCGGGTCGGAGCTGTATTTTCCATGCGCTCTACATTGCCTAGCCACCTTAGACGCTGTATCCGTAGACGTCGTACCAGGCCGATGTCGCTGTACAACCCGTAGAGTTCTTCATTAAATCTTCTCCTCCATACACCGTTTGAACAAACGGGACCGTAGATAGTCCTTTCTTGATAACGTCCAAGCCTCTGCGCCGTAAAAGAGGACTGGGATGATCAAGGTCTTATATAGTGTCACCTTGGCTTTCCGAGAGAGGGGTCTACTTCTCAATTGCCTCTTGAGCCCAATGAAACAGCGGTTGGCAAGAGTGATTCTGCGTTTTATCTCAGCGCTGATTTTGTTGTCGCCGGTCATCAGTGAGCCAAGGTAGACGAAGTCTTCGACCACTTCAAAGTTATAACTACCCATGGTGAGGTTCTGGCCAATATGCCAATGTTGGGGTTGTGGGTTGGCCTCTGACGCCGATGACACGGGATCGAATCCCGACACAGCCATGCCATCGAACGTGTTTTTCACGGTGTTTCTCCTCAGCGGGATTCTGACAAAACCCCCTGTAGTAAAATTGTCATGAAAAGCTTCTCGAAACTCGCCGTTCGGAACCGGCAATAAACTGTAGGTCCCTTTCACCTATGGGAAAATGAAATCACACACAACATGGGTGATTGAGAGAAGCTCGGCTCAGGTTCTTCATGGACTGTAACGCCAACATACATACATACAGATATTTGGTTTTACCCTCATTAACCTTGAGCCCCATCTTAGCCTCTTCTATCTCAATGCTTACAAAGGGCTCATTGACGTCTCGCTGTGTCCGTCCAATCACGTCAATGTCGTCGACGTACGCAAGCAATTGCGTAGATTTGAAATAAATCGTACCTCTTGGGTTGGCCAGCGACTCTTGCACGATCTTTTTAGGCACGATGTTGAAAAAGTTGCATGACAGCACGTCACCTTGCCTAAATCCTTTTTTAACATCAAAGGTCTCGGTTTGCTCATTACAGACCTTAATGGAGCAAGGAGAATTCTCCATTGTCATCCTGCAAAGTCGGACGAGTTTGGCAGGGATGTTAAGACTATGCATGGCTTTGTATAGCTCATCTCTATACACGCTGTCGTATGCAGCCTTGAAATCGACGATGAGGTGGTGAGTGTCGATTTGGTATTCCTGGGTCTTCTCCATGATCCGCCGTAGCGTAAATATTTGGTCTATTGTAGATTTACCTGGCCCGAAGCTATACTGATAAGAGCCGATCAGGTTATCCACAAGCGGTTTCAGGCGTTCACACAACACGGCAGAGAAACTCTTATATGCGATATTAAGGAGACTTATTCCTCTATAGTTGGCGCAGTTATAGGAGTCTCTTTCTTATAGACCGGGCAAACGATGCTGAGGTTCCATCCGTCGGGCATGCTTTCTTCCGACCAGCTCATCTCCAGCCGCCTTAAGAAGCTCAGCATACAGGCCGTCTGCGCCCGCGGCTTTATTAGACTTATGTCTCGATATCGCTATTTTGATTTCGTCTAGGTCGGGTGGACCTAGACCTTGATCCCTGCAGGCCGCCGCTGTGGCTTTGTAGCCATGGCATGTTCGTTGTACCTTATTGTAAAACTTCCGGGCGTTATTCCTGCGGAAGCATTTCTCCATCTCCGCGATCTCACGCTTTCCGTGCTCTATCTTCTTTCTTCTGGAAAGTGTGTGTTCCTCTCTTCTCTTCTGCTCATAGATTTCGCGAGCAGCTCTCGTCTGTCGTTACAGCATGGCTTTATATGACTCTTGTTTTGCTGCATGGGCTTGTTCGCATTGTTCATCGAGCCAGGGCTTACTAGGTGGTGACGGTGTGAAATCCAACTCCTCTGAGTTAGAGTCTCTGACGGCGCTCTGACAATGCGCCCATTCCTGCTCGACAGAAAGGCACAGTGAATTCGGCAGTCAACATTTAATAGGTCCAACATAAGGTTCCGGATTTCACGGTGTCCATCATACTACCAAGTCAGTCACAGAAGATAAATATGTAAATATTTACATAAAATCAGAAGCGCACAACTGTAGAAATGGTCGGTAGTGGTTAAATCCACAAATTCTATTGAAATGCACGAGTTCTATATAAAACAAGTTCCGTCCTAAAATTAATTTTATAACACAAATTGAAAAAGAGTTTCCCATAATTAAATCGCATGCATCTGGCAATACCCTGCAGTCAGTGTCATTACAACGAAATGTCAAATTTCATCAATCAGTTGTTCGGCCGCCTGTTTTTCATCAGCAATATATGTCAATTACGAGGCACTCGAGCCGGCAGTTTTACGTGAACTTGCTTTCTAATTTGTTTTGTGTTATTTGAAAGTACGAATAAGTGATTTTCTATTGACCACCTGAGGATGGCGATTTTCCACAGCATCAAACACAGCTTTAAAACGCTGACATCTCTATCCACATTTCAATACGCCAAGAGAACGAAATTGAAGTGAGTACCTAGGGCCATATACCTTAACTTATCTTAACACTTTCCATATCTACCGAGTCACCTTTCGATGGAGTGCGTGCCGCTGATGGCGTATCTCGTACGATTATGTTTACCCAATTAGTCGCTGGTACCGACTCGAATTGGGGTTAGCTAACCTTCCGAAAAAGCATGCACATCCGCTGGCTTACATCTGTTGTTCTGGTTTCCAGATGCAGAATGCATTACTGCTATCAGTGCTTGGACAGTAAACAGCAAAATATTTTGATGCTGGATGTTGATAAACAACTTTGTTTTAGGTCTCGACGGACGTCAATTGTGTCCGGGTTAGTGGTCATTGCTTGGAGGGGGGTGTGTCGATCACTGCCACCAAGCACTTAATAGAATTGCTTTCAATTCATGTTGCTATTATCGTTGATAAATGTGTTATTGAATGACGTCCACTACGGAGTAAATTATTTTGGACAATCTTGGACTCTGATTTGGTAATTAGTGTCTTGAAATTGGGATGACGATTGATAGGAATATTGCAACGAAGATTTATTGGCTGGACGATGTCACGGTCGGTTATCGTGGTTGCTATTTTTAGTTTTGAGTTTAGAACTTATAGAGAGGGGCCACGCGACTATGGAGCTGTGCGAAGTCTAGCGCCTTAACAAAGGTGAGATTAGATAATGCTCTCTGTGCAACCGCTTAATACATTATTTGTGTGTTAAAGTCCATAGTATTCAGGGTTAATGCTGTGAAGATTTGATGAAACTTAATATCATAATAAGAGAAGGTCTTGTGTCTTGTGACTGCTTTGTTGTCTCTTGTGCTTAATGAATCTGAGGCTACTCTGTGCTTCTTGCTAACCATTCCGCCATAGTATGTAACAGTCTTGGCGAGCAGCTACCACGTTGCCTTCCTTCCTTCCTTCTCCAAAACGAGATATCTGCCTTGGGAACAATTCGCTGTTGTGCTACTTGGCAAGTAGAAAAAAAAGCTAATCGCCTAGCGACAGCATTCATAAGGAACATGGTGACAAATGCATTGAAGCCAGAAAAACTTGAGGACAAGCACGGAAAAGTTCGAAAAACCTTGAAACCGGTCAGAAAGACCAAGTTGTCTTATGTCCGCGATCACTTGGTCTTTATACCGGAGGTTCGGTCTCTCCCTTGTCGAATCAGGAGGCTTAGATTCGAAGACCTGCTTAGCTGGAGCGATGGCGTCCATGCATTCGATGTGGCCGAGCCATTGTAGTCGACTATATCCACATCGTTGTACAGCTCATAGAGTTCGCGGTTATTCTTTCTCCTCCATTCGCTTTCCTCGCAGACATAAACGAATATCCGCCGTAGAGTTCTTCTTTCGAAGGAGCCTAGGATCAGGTTTGCTGTCCTGCTTATTATAGCAGGACTGGCAGGATAAGAGTCTTGTAGATCATTACCTTGGTTCTTCGGGACAGGAGTTTCGACTCTACCTGTTTTGATAAGTCTAAGTAGCAGCGGTTGCCGAGGGTTATTCTGCGCCGGACCTCCAATATGATGTCATTCGTGGAGTTTATGTTTGCCCCGAGGTAATGAACTCCTTCACCATCTCGAAATGACAGCTACCGATCGTTATATTTTATCCTAGGTGTTGGGAGACGAGGGGGGAGGTAGCAACCAAACAGAGCAAAGAAGTTGATCGCGTTTAAGATGGCAAACGACAGCTTCGATCTTTGTCCCTGCTCAATCCAAGTTGACACAGCCTCCGCGTGCTGTATCCCTATCCCGTAAAACAAATATTTGTTCAGAGACAACAAACAGGCTCGGATACGGACGGATTACATGTTGACAACCCCCGCAAACGTCTAAAAGGAAACGAATTCTGGATCTGAACCTGGAACGTTACGTCCCTCTACAGACCACAGAGGAGAAAGATGACGGACATAAAGACGACTTCTATGATCTCCCAGGCAGAACATATGCGCAATGTCCCAGCTATGACACCAAAATCGTTCTAGGAGATTTCAATGCAAAGCTGGGTAAGGAAGCTATCTTTGAACGAACCATAGGAAAACACAGCCTATACAACACCACGTCAAAAAACGGACTAAGGCTAGTGGACTTTATGGCGGGACATAACCTCTTGGTAGCAAGTACACGATTCCCACACCTCAACATCCATAAGGGGACCTGGCCATCTTTCGATCAATCGACAATCGGTCAAATTGATCACATTGTGATCGACGGCAGACACTTCTCCTGCATCGTAGATGTCCGAACCTTTCGAGGGCCAACATCGACAGGGATGCGAATTTCTCGGAATCAACGGAGTCGATTAAGAACACAAACATTTAACGTCGGAAAGCTGCAATCACAGGAGACCGCCAGGACCTTCGCCGATCAAGTCTCCCTCAAGTCCCGATGCAATCTACACAAACCATGGAACAGCCATGGAGTCGTTTACAGAACGCCATCAGGGAGGCCGCCTCAGATGTACTCGTTTGATGACGAATGTAGACAGGCCCATGTAGAGAAACAGAATCCATACATGGCTACACTGAGAAGAAAAAAGAAGGAACACGAGAAGCGCGAGATCGAGGAAATGGAGAGATGTTATTGCAGGAACGACGTTCGAAAATTTTACCAAAAAGTAAAACCAACATGCCAAAGCTATAAAGCCAGAGCAGAAGCCTGCAGGGATATGCACAGACAACTAGTAGTGGAGTCACAGTCGATGTTGAGATTGTGGAAGGACCACTTCTGCAGACTGTATAACGGCGATGATAGTCAAAATGCCGCCGTCAAGCAGAGCGAACCATTCCCAATGGACAAAGACGAAGGAGAATGCCGCCCACCCGACCTAGACGATGTTAAGATAGCGATATCGAAACTTAAGTCTTATAAAGCTGCTGGAGCAGACGGACTCCCCGCGGAACTGTTTAAAGCAGCTGGCGATGAGGTGGTCAGGAACATGCACCAACTCATCTGCAAGATATGGTCGGAAGAATGCATGCCCGATGAATGGAATCTCAGTATCGTTGCCCGGTCCATAAGAAAGGAGACCCCTATGACTGCGCCAATTACAGAGGGATAAGCCTCCTGAACACCTCCTCCTCTCTGCCGTACTGTGTAAGTACCTGAAACCGTTCGTGGACAATCTGATAGGTTCCTATCAGTGTGGTTTCAGGCCAGGAAAATCCACGATAGACCAAATGTTTACACTACGATAGATCTTGGAGAAGACGCATGAATACCAGGTCGACACGCACCATCTTTTCGTCGACTTTAAAGCCGCGTATGACCGTGTTTATAGAGACGAGCTATACAGAGCCATGTCATGTTTTAGCATTCCTGCCAAACTCGTCAGACTGTGCAGGATGATTATGGAGAACTCTCGCTGCTCCATTAAGGTCGGAAGTGAACTAACCGACCCCTTTGATGTTAAAAAAGGTTTTAGACAGGGTGACGCACTGTCATGTGATTTCTTCAACATTATTCTTGAAAAGATCATGCGGGACTCTGCGGCCAATACAAGAGGTAAGATCTACTTCAAGTCCACACAATTGCTTGCCTACGCAGATGACGTTGACGTTATTGGACGAACAAAGAAGCGGCGAAAGTGGGTCTAAGGGTAAATGGGGACAAGACCAAATATATGCTGTCATCCAAGAAAGACGCACAACACCGACGTCTTGGTCGGAACGTCACCTTCGGCAGCTATATTTTTGAAGTAGTCGAGGACTTCGTCTACCTTGGCTCGATAGTGGCAAGCAGCAACGACACCAGCGCTGAGATAAAACGCAGAATCACTCTTGCCAATCGCTGTTTCTTTGGGCTCAGGAGGCAATTGAGTAATAGAGCCCTCTCCCGGTCCTCCTCTTCGGCGCTGAGGCTTGGACTTTATCAAAAGCGGATGATGGGACGTTTCGAGAGTAAAATTCTGCGTGCAATCTTTGGTCCCGTTTGTGTAAACGGAGAGTGGAGGAGAAGATTCCACCAATAGAGCGAATGGACATCACCGCTCCGGACCAAAGAGTCTTCGAATCCAACCCCGAATGACGACGCAGCAGAGAACGACCGCATCTAAGGTGGCGCGCACAGGTGGAAAGGGACCAATTGGGTGTGCGGCACTGGAGGCGGCTGACCAAAGATCGTGCCGGCCGGAGGGGCTTGTTGGTTGAGGCCCTGGTATTTTGTCTTCTCCCCATTGATGTGAAGACCAGCTCGTTTCGCCTGATCTTCATTCGCCCTGAAAGCTTCCACAATGGTGCGTTGGGAACTTGCGACAGTATCAATAACGTTTAGGTAGCCCAGCAACTGGACCGACTTATAGAAGATAGGTGCCTTCCGTGTCGACGTTGACCCGTCGCATGTAGCGCGCATCCCCTAGCCGAAACCCGGTGCAAGTTTCAAAAGGCATGCATTCGTCTTCCCAAATTCTGCAGATGATCTGGTGCATGCTCCCTTCCCTTGTTTTCTTAACAAATTTGCTACTTGCGGAATCCGAATTGGTATAGGAGATAGATGATCGCAGACAAGCCCTTCAAAAGCTCTGGATAACGTTGGTACGATGCTTATCAGTCTATTGGATTGGTAATGTAATTCCGCAGGTGGTCATCTTTATATTCTCAATATCTTTAGCTCGCTAGTCTCATACTTAGCATAAGTTGCATTGTTGCTCGCCTCAGTCAGTTTGAAGTTCCGGTTTTTTGATAGGTCTGTACCCAAATCGAACTTCTTCTTCTTAACGGGCGCTACAGTTCGAGGTGAACCTGGGCCTCAACGAACATGTCCCTCCAACTAGCACGATCTTTTGGTAGCCTTTTCCATTGCCGCACACCCAGTTGTCTGAGGTCCCCTTCCACCTGTGTGGGCCATCTTAAGTGCGGCCATCCTCTGCTTCTTCGTCCCTCGGGGTTTAATTCAAAGACTCTCCGGGCTGAAGCTGTGGTGTCCATTCGCTCTGCATGGCCCATCCATCTTAGGCGTTGAATCCGTAGACACCTGACTAGGCTCATGTCGCTGTACAGCCCTACTGTACAGCCGTCTGTGTTTATAGGCCCGAAAATCACGCGCAAAATCTTTCACTCGAACCGACCAAGGGCCTCCTCATCCGCTTTTGATAGTGTCCATGCTTCTGCGCCGTATAGCAGGACCGGGAGAGGACTCTATTACTCAGTTGCCTCCTGAGCCCAAAGAAACATCGATTGACAAGAGTGATTCTGCGTTTGATTTCGGAACTGATGTCGTTGTTCCAGGTCACTGCGGAGCCAAGGTAGACGAAGTCCTTAACTACCTCGAACTTATATCTGCCAATACAAACGTTCTGGCCAATACATCGGTGATGAGTGTCCTTCTCTGATGACAGCGTATATTTAGTTTTGCCCTCGTTTACTGCCAGACCAACTTTTGCCGCCTAGAACTCAATACTCGCAAACGCCTCATTGAAATCTCGCTGTGATCTACCTATTATGTCAGTATCGTCGGCGTATGCAAGGAGTCGCGAGGATTTGAAATAGATTGTGCCTCTTGTATTGGCCAGTTATTTTTGCACAATCATGGAGCAGTGAGCATTCTCCAAAGTCATCCTGCATAGTCTGACGAGTTTAGCAGGTATGTCAAAGGTAGACATAGCGTTGTATAGCTCGTCTCTAATTACGCTGTCGTATGCGACTTTGAAGTCGACAAGTAGGCGGTGAGTGTCGACTTGAAATTCATTGGTTTTTTCCAAGATCTGCTGTAGTATGAAAATTTGGTCGATGGAGGACTTCCCTGGCCTGAATCCGCACTGATAAGGACCTATCAGCTTATTTACAAAAGGCTTCAGGCGTTCACACAAAACGGCAGAGAAGATTTTGTAGGCGATGTTAAGAAGACTTATTCCTCTGTAGTTGGCGCAATCAGAGGGGTCTCCTTTCTTGTGGATCGGACATACGATGCCGAGACTCCATTCCTCGGGCATGCTTTCCTCTGACTCTATCTTACAGATGAGCTGGTGCATGCTCCTAACCAGGTCATCCCCAACCGCCTTGAAGAGCTCAGCAGACAGTCCGTCTGCGTCAGCAGCTTTATTCGACTTGACTTTCAATATGGCAATCTTAACTTCGTCGAGGTTAGGGGGACGGAGTTCTCTGTGGTCTTCGTCGATTAGAAATGGATCATTCTGCCTGACAGCGGTATATTGACTAACATCGCCGTTATACAGTCTGCAGAAGCGGTTTTTCCATATTCTCAGCATCGACTGCGATTCTACTACTAGGTGTCCGTTCTCATCCCTGCAGGCTTCCGTTCTGTCTTTATAACCTTGGCATGTTCGCTTTATCTGTTGATAAAACTTTCGAACGTCACGCCTGCAGTAACACCCTTTCCAAATCCTCAATCTCGCTCTTCTCGTGCTCTTTCTTCCTTCTTCTGAGAAGCTTATGCTCCTCCCTTCTTTTTAACTCGTAGAGCTCACGAGCTGCTCTTGTTCTTTTATGCAGCGAGGCTTTATATGCATCCTGCTTCGCTATGTGAATCCTCCTGCACTCGTTATCGAACCAGGTGTTTCTTCGTGGGGGAGCCTTGAAGCGCAAAACTTCGGATGCAGAACTTTTCAGGGCTTGTTTGCAAAGGTTCCACTGCTGTTCTATTGATAGTGTGGAGGGTAGAGGTCTATTAGAGAGCTTAAGGGAGACGCGATCGGTAAAAGCACTAGCGGGCTCTGGCGATAGTAGCTTTTCGACGTCATAACTTTGTATTTTTACTCTACTCCGTTGCGTTCGTGATATCCGTAAGCGCATCTTGGCTACAATAAGATAGTGGTCCGAGTCGATGTTAGCCCCTCGGAAAGTTCGAACATCAAGAATAGTGGAGGAGTGTCTGACGTCGATCGCGATGTGATCAATCTGGTTGGTGGTCGATTGATCAAAAGACCGCCAGGTGCCTTTGTGTATATTGAGGTGCGGGAAGCGCGTACTGGCTAGAAGGAGATTTCGGCCCCGTAGCAAGATCAATCAGCCTGTGTCTGTTATCGGATGTGGTGTCGTGTAGGCTATGTTTGCCGATGACTCGTTCAAAGATGCTTTCCTTACCCAGCTTAGCATTGAAGTCTCCTAGTACAATTTTGATGTCATAGAACTCATCTTTGGCGGAGTCATTCTTGTCTTCTGTGTGGGCGTGGACACAGATCAGGCTGATGTAAGAAAATATAGTCTTGATACGGATCGTTATGAGGCGTTGGCTCATTTTTTGAAAGCTTAGGACTTTTTGCCATAGTCCACCTCGAACAGTAAATCCGCATTCGAACAATCGTTGTCCTCTCTCCCTATAGCAGTCGCCGTAGTAAATATCGCAGTTTTTCATCCGCTTTATACCCGATCCGTTCCATCGCATTTCCTGGATGGCGGTTATGTCCGCTTTATAGCGGTCTAGGGCGTCCGCAAGTTTTTCGGCTGCACGTGGCTTGTTTAGGGACCTAACATTCCGCGTACAGCGCCGAAGATTATTGTCCTTTTTTTGTTTTTTGCAAGGGTCGTCGACATTAATCCGGCCTGTTTTATCCGAGGCTTGTGGTTGGTTCGGTTACGGTTTACTAGGCCGTAGCCCAACCGACTAATCCTGTTTTTTGGTGCAGGATGCTCGCCATTCGCTCTTACTCGTCTGCAATTTCCATAGGAAATTTCCAGATGGCACCACGATGATGAGGTGGGGATGGGACTTACTAACAGTGCCGCAAGATGGTCGACTACGGTCGACTCGCTTTTTACCAGGCCATTATGCGTCGGATAGATGCTGCCCCTACGAGGTCTTTGTTAGTCGTTTGCCATCCGAATCGAACTAGGGCCAAAGAATTGAAGAACTGACTGGCCCAGTAGGTTTTTAAAAAGCAATAGTATGTTATGTGGTCGTTTAAAACAGCACTTTTCCACTGTTGTGCATCTCCTGTCATCTCTGTTGTCTCCGTGGTCGACTCGTACTAAATCTTTCAGAAAACATGTTGACCATTTAGTTCCTTCGATAAACAAATGGTATCACATGGTGTAGATAAAACTACAACTAATCGCGGGAGAAACATACAACAATACCACAATTGTGGTTTTCCACATAAGTGCCCAGAAAAAAACACTACCAAGGCGCCTATTAGGGCTCAGTCCAATGAATGATATGCGCATTGCTTCATTGCTTATTAGTCTTTCGTTACATACAATTCACACAATTTCCGTTTACCTTTCAAAACATAGCCACACGCACGCATTTATCATCGGATCCAGTGTCGCAACGTACATGTCGCTCACGCATGTAAACATGGACCCAAAACGCAGACTGAGTACCTCACAATTCATGGCCGAGCCCATCACAGACGTAAACGAGCTACTTGCAAAGGAGAACGATATGCGTATCAAGATGGAACTTCTCATTCTAAAGATTCAAGCGGATTTCTGCCATGCTCTCGAAAATGAAGAGAATTTTGGACGAAAATTCCAAGTGGATCGTTGGCAACGCAAGGAAGGAGGTGGTGGCATCACGTGTGTTCTGCAAGACGGCGATATCTTCGAGAAAGCCGGTGTGAATATCTCTGTCGTGACAGGAAAACTACCACCAGGCGCTGTACAGCAAATGCGCTCGCGAGGCAAGAAACTCGACGATGGGCATTTGCCATTCTTCGCAGCTGGAGTCAGTGCTGTTATACATCCGCGTAATCCAATGATTCCCACGATTCACTTCAACTATCGATACTTTGAAGTAGAAAACACAGATGGACAGAAACAATGGTGGTTTGGCGGAGGTAAGTGCACAGAGACTCACATTACCTTTTCCAGTATTCCCTAAGGTTTGGATGTTGATTTTGCTAGGAACCGATTTGACTCCGTACTATCTCGATGAGGATGATGCAGTGCTGTTCCATCAGACGCTGAAAGACGCCTGTGATCAACATGATCTGGAATACTATCCACGATTCAAGAAATGGTGTGACGAATACTTCCGTGTGACGCATCGTAACGAAAGCCGTGGCATTGGAGGTATATTCTTCGACGACATCGATACACCCAGTCAGGAGGAGGCTTTCAAGTTTGTCTCGACATGCGCTCACTCTGTCATACCTTCGTACTTGCCGATAGGTTAGTGATAACTCGAAATCTTACACTAAATCTAGCATTTCCAACTTATTCTCGATTTCAGTTCGTAAACACAAAAACGACGAATACGGGGAGCGAGAAAGACAGTGGCAATTGCTGCGTCGCGGTCGATATGTCGAATTCAACCTGATCTACGACCGCGGAACCAAATTCGGTTTGTATACACCCGGTGCTCGCTACGAAAGTATACTCATGTCTCTGCCTTTAACTGCGGTGAGTTTTCAATACATTACCGAGCCCCTAACGAGCCCAATTCATTTACATTTCAGCGCTGGGAGTACATGCACAGTCCGTCACCAACGTCCGAAGAAGGAAAACTGGTTGAGGTGCTGAAGAATCCACGCGAATGGGTCAAAATCGACCATCTGCTCTCGCAGAAAGCGTAAAACCAGCCAATTTCTATGCCTTAAGTTCCAAACATCCACATTTTGTATTGTTAATTGTAAATATCCAACACTGTATCGAAGGAGAAACCAAATAAAACGCACAACGATTGTTTCTATTTTGTGTAAAGTCGACTTTTATTTGCCTAACAACTGCATGGCTATCGTCTCTGCTTCGTTGAGCGTCAGCTTTTGCGCGATCTGTTTCATCTTCTTGTTTTGTGGGACGTCTTCCTCGCTATCGCTCTCATCAGCTGCATGTTTCTTCTTCTCGTACAGCCGTTTCGGTGGTTGGTGAACAATGCTTTCCGCTTCACTTTGCTCACTGTCCTCCTGATCGTCTTGATCACCATCATCATCACCGCTTTCAGAGTCACTGTTCTTGACATTGTATAGTTTCTGTGGGTCCGGCAGCCAGGACAAGTCAATTTCTCGCTGATCTTCTTCATCACTCTCGCCAAAATCATCTGCCTCAGCCTCGTCGTCATCCCGTTTAGTTTTTGCCTTCTTCTTCTGTTCCTTGTGCTTCGATTTGACGATTTGCTTGAACCGCTGCTTGTCGAATTTATCCTCTTCGCGAAGGATTTTCTTTGCGGTCTCGATATCGATGCCGCCCTCGTCTTGATTGATGTACTCGCGTGCCAATTCGGATTGCAGTTGCTTCCTGGTGTCCAGAATTTCTGTACCGTCTTCGTTAAATTCAACTCTCGTGTTGGCTTGAATGCGTTTCTTCAGCACTCGTTTAGCCAGAGCGGCCTTGGTGACAACCTTTGCCTTTCGGGCTGCGTCCAGTTCTGCTTGAGCTGCAGCATCATCCTCGTTTTCAGAAACTGAATCGGCGATCTCGTGGTTTTTCCTCTTTACCGTGAAGAGCTCTTCGTCGCCGCCCGACGCATCGCTCTCGTCGGAATTGGGCAAATTAAAGGAAACATCATTCTTTGGAGCACGTTTGGGCTTAGAAGTCTCTTTATCACTCTCGCTTTCATCCGATGTTGACTCACTCTCTCGTTCAGCTTCGGGTTTCTGCAAGGCAGCCTGTCTCTTCTTGAATCTTTCGAGAAATCGGACTCGAGGCACAACGACAAGACCAAGGGATTTTGCGTATTCATCGGTGTTAAGCGCGCTCACCTTGAAAATCTCCTTGTTCTTCATCAGGAACACAGACTTTATGTACGACACGAAAGCCCGCTGAGCTGTTTCCTTCAGTTCCTTATGCTGTGCGAGAAATGCTTCTATTTTGGTCCTCGGCGAGAACAGTTTCCTTGTGTCGATGAAGATTTGCTCAATATCAATCTTGGCATTCTTTAACTCAGCGACCATTCCTTCCTCTTCGCTGGGCAGTAGGACCAGTAAGCTCTCTCCGCGAGCCTTGTGACGAGCCGTTCTGCCTGCACGATGGATGTACTGAGTTACGTCTTCGGGACAATCCATTTGAATGACCCAATTCACGGTGGGAAAGTCAAGACCACGTGATGCGATGTCTGTCGCGAACAGCACAACGTTACTCTTACGACAGAAATCCTCGTAGATAGCTACTCTTCGGTCCTGATGAAGTGTGCCATATAGCGCAAGCAGACTTGTTCCTGGCCGTAGTTTACAGAAGATCTCATAGACATACTTGACCTGTTTGCAGCTGGCGAAGAACACAATGCACTTTTGCTTCAGATGATTCTTTATGAACGACCACAACATGGTGATCTTATCCTCTAGCTTAACGACAACATAGCTTTGCTTTAGATTTTCTGGCGTGACAGCCTGTTGCTCAGATGGAGCCACATACACGGCATCGGTAAGGCTCAATCTGGCCAAATCCTTCACCGATTTTGTCTGCGTTGCCGAGAATAAAAGTGTTTGTCGCTCTGGCGGCAGATTTTCAATGATACCATTCATAGTTCGCTCAAAGCCCATGTCCAGACACCTATCGGCTTCGTCCAACACCAGTACCTGCATCGAGGATGCGTCGAATAAGGGATTTTCGTCCATATGCTGCAACAAGCGACCCGGTGTGCAGATAATAACGTTGCACTGATCCATTCGTTTCCTTTCGAACTTTAAATTCTTGCCGCCAATGATCAAGCCGGCAGAGAAGTCATGATTGATTCCGATCTTCTTCAACGTTTCGAAGATTTGATAAGCCAGCTCACGGGTCGGCGAAATGATAATCGCACCAACGCCGTCTAATCGAGACCATTTTTTCATAAACAGATTCTCAAGCACCTGAAATCAAACCAGACGACTTGAGTCACTTGAGTGACTATATGTATCTAGTTATATCGATATCTTACCGGTATGAGGAAGGCTAATGTCTTTCCACTGCCAGTTTGGGCGGCGCCGAGAATGTCTTTACCCTGCAGAGCGTGTCCTATACTTTCTCGCTGGATTTCTGTTGGCGTTTTGTAGTTTGTCGCCCTCAGTCCTTGTTGCGTTTTCCACGATAGCGGAAAATCCGAGAACGTCTTGATTTTACTGGGATCAATCAAGTCGAGCTGTGCACGAATACGTTCAATCTCCTCGTCATCCTTTGGTTTTGTATTCTTCTGAGCCCTGTGTTGGTATTTTTTGAAACGCTTGCCCTTTTGGAGTGACTTGTTTGCGCCTTTTGTCTGCATTACGTGGAAAATATTAATTAAATCATGAAATATTTAAGAAAACGTGTGAAACTATAAACATGGGAATAATTCGGGAAGGCTGATCGTCTGACAGTTGTTGGATGTCAAAATTGACATTCAAATCGCACGTGTGATAGATGGGGTATGTTCACGGGGTTAAAAGTATTTGTCCATTTTCTAATTAAACAACTAATTACATTAGTTTGATAAAATTAATTATATGTTTTTAATTTCCATCGCACGGTATTATATCCAATTGCATACACTGCTAGCAGGATCAGACAATTACTGTTAGGTGTACGAAATGCCGACACAATCAATGGCAGGGTCCTGTTTTTTTGTAGGCCTCTCTGCTACTTATTGGAGCATTCAGGCGCAAATACTGGTCAATTGTACTGCCAGACAGACACCTTTCTTTGCTGTTTTCCGGTGTAAATTGAGGAGGAGCTTCAGCGATGTAGAGCTAAGAGGGCTAATAGACACAGCACACACTACGTCGGCCCCAAGGGTGCGCCACCGTGTGCGAGCAAAGCGGGGTAGTCGCAGAGAAAATGTTTTGCTGTGTCACATGCAGCACAAGTAGGCGTCTCACTGATGACCAAGCATGCAGAGGTGCTTTTAGTGGGTGTGGCCGTGGTGCAGTGGTTAACATTATCAGCCGTCGAGCACAAGGTCTATAGTTCAAAAAAGTATGCAACACAGTTGTGAATGGAAAGCGACCAAACGTACTGCTGCAGGCATAACACTCACAGTACATGGTCAAATGAAATTCGCCCTCTGTGTATGCAATATTAACACCAAACGTGCATGAACGAATTACCGTGAATTATAACTAACACGAAAATCTGATCGGCTTTCGTCCTATCTAGGACAAACCACCCCTGAGAGTAGTGAACGAACATCTACGACCCAAAACCACTGCACTCCGTTCAGGTTGTGTGTAAACCTGAGCGAAACTCTCCCTCTCCCTATTCGCTCGCACAACGTTCAAACGTGATAAGGCCTTAGCCTTGAGGGCGGGTGTAACAAAAAAAAAAAAAAAAAAAAACAAAAGGACATGAGGAGTGCTGCGGATTTCTTGCAGATATCAGATCATACGCGCTTTGTCATTCTACATCCTGGATAATCCCTCCATCTATAGTTGTGTGTATTAAACAACGAATAGTTAATGTATGAACTTACCGTGGACGCCGTTAGATCCAAGGCGGGTTCAGGTCCTGAGAAACTTTCCTCTGAGATCATTTCATCGAGTTCGTCAGAGGTCCCATTTCCTGGGATCGCAGAATGACCTGGGTCGCAACCAGGCGTACTTCATCTTTGATAGCGTTACAGCCCATGAAGGACCAGAGCCAATCTTCTCTCCATCACTCATGTTGTGTGTGATTTATTTTTGGCACAGGTGAAAGGGACCTACAGTTTATTGCTGATTCCGAATGGCGTCAGTCGAGAAGCTTTTTCAATGGAAGTACACTACGGAGGGTTTTGCCAGTACCCTGCCGAGGAGGGACGCCGCGAAATAAGCATTCAATGGTGATGGTGTTATCGGGATCCGAACTCGGTCATCGTGCGTCAGAGTCCAACACACTAACCACTGCGCCACGGTGCCCTCAACCAGGCCTTAGGGAGTTTAATCTACCGACTTTGTTCAACAAGGCCTTAACTTCATACACTAACTTGGAGCTGGTTAAAGGGTTGGACACAGCTTTGAGTGCATCTTGGCTGTCACTGCAAACGTATGCTTTTACCCTCCCACCTATGCTTCACTACATAGTGCATGGCCATCAGGACTGACTGAAACACAAACGCATATTTTCCTAACGAAAAATGCGGTCGAACTTTTTCGCGATTAAAGAAGACCCCAGCGCCGAACCCCAGCCAATTTTGGAGCCATCTGTGACCTTTCCAGGTCCAGTATCCAGTCAAAGGCAGTCCTGATACCATGGAAACTCGACTATGAAATTACTGCGCAGTAAAATAACGGGTATCAATGCGTCGGAAGACATGTCCATGAGACAGGGGTCGCAGAACATTTCTTGCGGAAGAACACTGTTATTTCCGTGCGAGTTGTACCAAAAGCCATTTCTCTTGAGAGGAGACATGGCTTTTAGAGCACACCCTCTGTTAAATATGTCAAGAGGTAGAAGGTTCATCGTAGCATCTAGAGCAGCGCCCGGCGTGCTGGGGAAAGCCCCAGTACAACTGAGGCATACCGTTCTTTGGAGTTTTGTGGAAGAGACTACGACGCGTTTGGGTGTTAGTCTGTTTAATCAGACAAAAGATGCATATGAGATTATAGGTCTTATCATTGCCATGTACATAGATCCAGAGGACCTTTTTCGGCGATATGCTCTATGTTTGCCAAAAGCACCTTTTGCATTGCCGCTTTGATGGTTTTTGACTCAACATGCTTTGACACAGTCTGTTTCTCGTGCACCACTCGCTGCGCAGCCTGTGCTATGAGACAGACAGTCGCTAAACATTAGTCGACGGAGAGAACAGCGACATCATCCGCATACACCTGGGCATAGATTCCAGAGATATTGAGAGCATCGAGCAGAGAGTCGACCACCATGCATCATAATAGCGGAGACATGACGTCACCTTGCGGGCCGCCCCTGTTTACGCCGGATTCGACACACTGGTCGAGGCCTGTATCAGCGGTCGATGTCCTGTGCACAAGCATTGGTTTGATCAACAAGGCCAGTGCTTTATCTACGCCATGATGTCTGGTAGCGTTACACATGCTGTCAAAAGTTGTGTTATTAAAAGCTCCCTCAACGTTGACGAAAATGCCCATGCTTTTCACCAGGAAGGATGTTAGACTAATTGGTCTAAAACTCTGGGCAAGCGAGTAATCCTCTTTTCCTAATATGGGTATAGGTATGTAGGCAAGTGCCAGACTAGCAGTGAAAATTCTTTTCAAAGTAGGAAGCAACTGCCTTATACCTTTTTGTAACATAACAGGATATATCCCAGCGGTGCCTGATGGTTTAAAGCCATCGAAAGATGCCACAACGAAATCAATGGCTCGATGCAATATGCCAGCTACATCGAGTGTTTTCATCGTTTCAGTTGCAGTTTCTCTAGAAAGAGGGTGCACCGAGCCGATGCCGAACTGATTTCCCGGGAAATGAGCAGAAAGCTAAGAGTTTCTTCGCTTTTGACTCAGTAAAGGTACCATCAGATGTTATGAGTGCATCCAGTTTTGTCGATTTTCCCCGTTTGAGGACTTGAATCATCTTGCTAGTCGCGCTCAGAGATTTGATCTCTTTGCAGAAGCGTTCTTTCCTTTTTCAGCTTGAGCTCCTGCTTCCTTCGGACTTTGCTCTGGGACAGCCATGCCGGTTTGAGAGTCGCTAGGACCCGCAATAACATTACCTTCTGTATTCAGAGTTTGCTTGTCCGCACCGCAACCTTTTTCGGCGGCAGCACTGACCATAATAGGATCCTGAACGCTTCCGGCCCCGTCATTTTGGGAACTGATTACGCTCTTATTGGCTGGTTGAACCTTCCCAGTTAGAGTTAGAGGTGCATGCCGAAAGTGCTTGCAAGCTTATGCCTCCTGCAGGAGCCTTCCCTAACCGTCGATGCTTTCTGCGCTGAGCACCTGCGAGAGAGGATGGGACCTTAAATGAGAGGGTCGGACCGGCATCGAAAGGAGAAACCTCCGTCTACTTAACCCTATTAGCTGATTCCACCAGAGGTTTATCCTCGACTATTGCGCCTTCGGCTTTGTCAGCGCGCAATTTCCGGGCATGCATCTTTCCTTCTTTCTTCTTGGCACTTAGCAGTGCATTCAGCAGTACATCACAATTCTGGGGCGCGCTCAAACTTTGCGGTTTCCCGTGCCGCGCCATCCACGGTGTCGCCTCCGCTGGATGCACCGCTCATTCTCAATCCGACTAAGTAGTCAGACAGTGAACCGCAGGAGTCGGTGTCATTTTGCGCTGCCGGAGAGGTTGAAATGAATGGTGGGGCCTCCAAAATCCTTGCCCCAGCCGCGGTCAAAAGATCGTGGGTGAATTTTCGCTTTTGTAGGAACCACCTGGAGTAGAGGAATCCTTAAGGTCGTCCATTAATTTTTTCTGGGTCTTCAAGTCTTAGTTCGACCTCTTAAGCCTCTCGCCACGACAAGGCACCCGAAGAAGGAGGAAGGAAGGGCATTCATTCCTTTGACCATATCATACGAGATGAGCTGGTGCATACTCCCAACCCGGTCATCTTAAGCTGCATTAAAAAGCTCGGCAGGTAGTCCTTCTGCTCCAGCAGTTTTGTTGGACTTAAGCTTAGAAAATGCATTCTTAACTTCGTACAGGTTAGGGGGACGGAATTGTACAGTCTGCAGAAGTAGTCTTTCCAGATTTTTAGTACCGACTCTGAATCTACTACTAGGCTTTCATTTTCGTCTCTGCAGGCTTCCGTTGTGGCTTTATATCCCTATCATGCTTGCTTTATTCGTTAACAAGACCTTCTGCGACAACATCTCTCCATCTCTTCGATCGAGGGCTTCTCATATTCTCGTTTTTTTTTTTTTTTTTTGTTTTGTTTTGAGAGGCTCATGCTCCTCCCTCCTCTTCTGCTCATAGTGCTCACGAGCAGCTCTCGTCCCTGTGTTCAGCGCCGCTTGATAGGCTCATCGTCAAACCATGGGCATCTTGTTGGTGGCATTTTGAAACCCAGTAGCTCAGAAGCAACACTCTCTTAGGCTTATTGACAACAGGTCCATTGGTGTTATATGATCTGAGCAGTTGTTGGAGGGTTTTTTCGGGAGCTTAAGGGAGGTGCGATTGGCATAGGTTCTGGTGGTCTCTTGCGATTATAGCATTGCGACATTGTATGCCCTTAGCCTTACTCGATTTTTCTGGGCCAGGCATATTCGAAGTCGTAACCTGGTTGCTACAAGATAGTTGTCCGAGAAGATGTTGGCTAACATCAATCGCAATGTGGTCAATCTGGTTTACGGTTGATTAATTCCAAGACCGCCAAATCCCCTTGTGGATGTTTAGATGCGGGAAACGCGTGCTAGCAACTAGAAGATTTCTCACCGTAGCCAAGTCTATCAGCCTAAATCCCTTTTTCGGATACGGTGTCGTGTAGGCTGGGCTTGCCAATGACCCTATCAAAAGCGACTTCCTTGCCAGTTTCGCGTTAAAGTCTCCCAGTACGATTTTAACATCATAATTGGGACATTGGGCATTTTCCATCTAGTAGATTGTAAAAGTCGTTTTTGGAAGCGTCATCCTTGTCCTTGGTGGGCATGAAAACAAATTAGGCTGGTGTTGGCGAATTTAACCTGGATGCGGATTGCTATGAGGCGTTCGCTTACATGACGGAAGCTCAAGACTTTTTGGCTAAATCTACCTCTTATTACAAATCCGCATCCGAATAAGCGTTGTCTCCTCTTCTTGTAACACTCGTCGTGAAAGATGACGTAGTTTCTCCTCCGCATTTTGCTCGGTCTATCCCATCGCGCCACTGCCTTATAGCAGACAAAGTCGAGAATCGTATTTCCTTTTGTTTTTCGTTCCTAGGTCGTCATGGGTTAATTAGTCCGCTTTTCTAAACTGAGGCTTTCTTCGATTTTAACTATTTTTAACAAATGATAGTTATTTCTGCTCACATTTGTACATTTTATTTATCTTACATTTTAAAATCTGAATCTAATTGCGAAAGATGAACTCTCGAACACGCTTTGACCAATTGAAAATTGCTTAGTGAACGAACACACCCGCATATTTATTTTGACACTTCAGCCGGCTGCCTTTTGACAACCAACATTTCCTTCGGTCTATTTACTTGCTCGTGAATTGGCTTTAAAAGACTTTCAAAAAGTAGAACATTTACAAGTCCAGGCAATACTTCGTGAAATAGGATCAGAAATTAATACAATTTGCCATGTCTTCGCTATCCGGTTTTCGAGTGAACATGTTCAATGAGAATTTCTTGAACGAAAGCGAGCAAGATGCTAACTCGGTACTCATGGAGTTGGACAAAGGTAACCATTGCATTTCAAATACATTTCAACTGCATTAACGAGTATATAAATAGGTCTACGATCGACCAAGATTGGTGTGCAATGCGAGGCGATTGTACGGTTTCCCCGTCTGTTTGAGAAATATCCATTTCCGATTCTCATCAATTCGTCTTTCTTGAAATTGGCCGAGTTCTTCTGGAGCGGGTAAGATCTTGAATACATTAGAAACGATTGCGGCCATATAATTTCCTTTTTCCAGTTCCAATTTGCTTCGATTCTGGGTGCTGAAAGTCTGCCAGCAAAGTGAGAATCACTTGGATAAGATTCTAAATATTGACGCTTTTGTCAAGAGGATATTCATGGTCACGCACTCCAATGATCCCGTCGCCAGAGCTTTGACTTTAAGGTAATTGAATTCCGATCAAAATATTTATCGACTTTACCGTCTGTACTCATCAGGACATTGGGGGCAGTATCGAGAGTGATACCGGAGAAGCAACAGGTTCATCACTCTATTCGTCGAGCTCTGGACAGCCATGACACGGTCGAGGTCGAAGCAGCTATTTATGCCAGCGGCCAATTTGCAGCCCAATCAAAGTGCGTGACTCGTTCTACACCTTTTCCTCAATTTGGAGTAAAAAAATCTTTGTTTTCCCAGATCCTTTGCCATCAGTATGTGCTCGAAGATTGCGACAATGATTGAGTCACTTCAAACACCAGTTAGCATGAAACTACAGCTGATTCCTGTCCTGCGACACATGCATCATGATGCAAACACAGCAGCAATGGTTAAGGACTTGTGCTTGAATTTACTTCCGAAATATCCGGCCGAGAGTTTCGTTATCGCCATCCTTGACGCACTCACCAAACTGTCGGGTCAAACGCTTATCGGTATTCCCGAACAAGTTGAGTTACTACTTACTTACCTGCAAGATCCACGGAAAAAGGTCCGTTGCCAGGTGCTGAAGTTACTCGCAACTTTGGCCACGCAGAAAAGTGCTCACCTCTGGCCCAAGGGTGCTCTGAAAGATTTGATAACGAAAGCAAAAATGTGCGCCGATGGAAGTGAAAAAACGCTGGTACTTACTGTCGTTTTGACCCTTACCGAGTGCCCACTGGCTTGCCATGCATTTCTCAACGAAGAACAGAGCTTGATCATTGAATTGTGCTCCTCGTGTTTAGATGTAGAGAACCATATGGCTGCTAGTCAGGCACTTTCTATCCTAAAGGCACTCGTGTTGTACTGGTAGGTGATATGGTCACTCGCAAAAGCTTCGAGTTATTCGTGATCTCTACTTTCTAGCCATGCGAATTCGTTGCCGCCAGTGGCGGTCATTATGGAGCTGATTAACATCCACCTGGAGAGCCTGATTTTCTCTTCTGTTGGGAGCGAAAAGTACACGAAGGAGTTCAAGAAATATCTCACTTGTGGCGTGAAGATTTCCGAGGCGTACAACGAGTTCAGTGAGGATTTCATCGAGATGATTGGTGATTTGCTAAGCGACGATATAAGTAAGTCTTGCCATTGACTTTCCTTGGCATGTCATTCTAACTGTCTTTCTGTCTATAGCTTATCCGAAGAAACACTCGGAGCTTTTGTGCGAAACCTTGGCAGCTCTGTCCTCTAAGTTCCAGTTACGCAAATTCACCATCCCAAAACTGGATGCCATGGAAACCGACGCAGAGACACCTGCGGATTTCGTCAATCCAGTTGCTGAGCGACTGCCACAGATCCTAAAGAAGCTCAATTCAATTCTCGATAGCGACAGCAAGGACAATAAATCCAGAATCATCGAGATCCTCTCTGCGGTGATGCTGCAATCCCTAATTGGATGTTTCATTCCAAAGGTCATACTGGACACCTTCGATCGTATTGCTACAATAACAAACTGTTGGACCCTATATCGGATCGGTAGATCCGCTTCCAGGTATGTATACTTATTACTTAACAAATGCTCAGGATCTGCATAGACTATGTGGTATAGGTATGGCCAACATTTCCTTGCCGCGCGGCTCTTTGCGAAGATTGCCAATCACGCTTCGATGGACAAATTTCATTTCTTTCTGATCGGTCTCAGTCAGATGGCCAAAGCCGAATGTATACTCAACTACGGCCTGGAATACGATCGAATGTCACAGCACTATCCTCTGTGCGACCCGAAATACGCGAATAGTCAGACGAACACGATTTCGCTCATAGAACGCCTGGATATGGCTATCAGTCTGTATTGGGAAGCATTGGCGAGCTTGCGTGCTAGTTCCTCGCCAACGAGTCCGCTTACTTTTCAACAGGAGTTTATCAAGCTACGCGCTCAGTTCTTGCAGACTCTCTTCAGTGTGGTGACGGCGAAGAATGCCCAAACAATCATTCCACCACCAGCTATTGCCGCGAGTTTGGCTCAAAATTCTCGGGATTACTTACAGAAGTTTGGACACGTCACGAATCAATTGAGAAAGGTAGTCAAGTCGGTAAAGGGCTGCGAGGATTCCTACTTGAAGCTGTACAAGTCTGCATTCGATGCTGATCCAGCGACACTGGAATTTCTCGAGCTGTAAGTTAAAAATTTGCTTTGAATGAGGCTTCCGAGCTTTCGATGGAAATGAATTTCTTTTAGAACCGAATACCAGTGCGCGTTGTTTGGGAACATTATCGAAGGCGTTTGTTACTCATCACCGTCCGAACCACCACTGTCGGTTACGAATGGGCAATACCCGGAAACAAGGTTCGTCAACATCGAAACATACATTGTTCGGTTTCACAGACATCTTCCGTTCTCAGGTACTTGATAAATACATGCAGCAAAATGGAAGTTCTCGCTCAGAACCTGCCTCAGGAGCCGGCAAATTCAAAGACCATCACCAATAGGGTAATCACCAAACAATAAATGAAATGAAACGAATCTGTTTACATGGAATCCTTCTGTAGCATATGGACGTAATCACCAGTGAGATCGAGTTAATTGTGAAAACTCCCGTATGCATGCCTAGATACTTCTTCCAGACGCTTCAGGCCACACAGATTAAGCTTTCGGTTAGTCCACAGCCACGTGCCGCTGGCGAACCCATTATCGTACAGTCGGGAAGCAATTTGGTTATCAAAGTCGAGGGTGTCATTCAGCATTATGGAAAGTGCCCGAGCTTGTATCGGTCGGTGGACTCTGTCCAATTGAGTCTCACGTCGCAACTGATGACTCCCCGTGCCAACGTCGAGACTATGAAGGTAACGGTTTGCCCAACATTGGTTTTATGCTAAAACTTCCTTTTTCCTTTTTCTAGTCGCCCAATGATACGGTTACGCTGACGCAAACCGTAAAGCCACAGAGAGACTTTTTATCCGGAAGCTTCCTTCTGCCAATCTCTGTCGGGGGTCAATGGAACGTCACACTCGAAACGTATGTCATCGATGAGGTTGGCATCACCTGGAGTACGGGCCCTAAAAAGTGAGTTAAATCCTTATTCTGTTCCCCCCGACCGCTATACCTTTTATTTTTTCGTTTAACAGCTCGATGATCGTAAGGGTTTTGGATGACCCTAACAAAATTCAACCGGCTCCGACGTCTACCAGCAATTTGCCCGCAAGGAGGTTTTAATTACTTCATATTTGTAAGCGTCATAGGCTTAGTGTAATCAAATAAAAGTGTATTTTCATCACTCTAGCACGACTTGATTCTCTTATCCCAACCAAAAGTATGATAATTTGTAAGGCCCTATGGCTCCAAAGACTTCCACCTTTGAGCTGCTAAAAGTGAATTTTTAGATTTTTATTTGTTGAGCAAGGAATTTGCATTCAATTTTGTTCGTGGAGGATGTTTACGAGGGGGAGGGAGGGAGCGAGCAAACAGAGCAAAGAAGTTGATCGCGTTTAACATGGCAAACGCCAGCTTCGATCTCTGTCCCTGTTCAATCCAAGTTGACACACAGCCTCCGCGTGGCCCCCCTGGATAGCTACCCTGGCACCCGCCAGGTAGTGAACCAATGTGTGCAGCGACCCAACCCTTGTTCCTGGGGAAAGAGGAACCTGGCCCTCCAGGTTGGGGGTTGTGCTTAGGGGTAACATCCCTATCACGTAAACCCGTAAAAACCCACTTGTTCCGAAACGACAACAAGCCTCGGATACGGACGGATACAAAGCTGACGACCCCTGCAAACGACTAACGGACTTGAGAGTCTGCACCTGGAATGTGAGGTCCCTTAACAGACCGGGTGCAGGCGATCAATTGGAGCAAACCCTCAACTGCTATAAAGCAGATATAACCGCACTCCAAGAAGTGCGATGGGATGGACCAGGCAAAAAACGGATGAAAAACTGCGACATCTACTACGGGAACTGCTACAAGGAGAACAAACAGCGCCTATTCGGGTGCGGATTCGTTATTAGAGGAAGACTCCGACAAAAAGTCTTAAGCTTCCGAGATGTAAGCGAACGCCTCATAACAATCCGCATCAAAGCTAAATTTGGAAACATTAGCTTAATATGCGCTCACGCCCCAACGGAAGAAAAGGACGATCGACTCAAAGAAGAATTCTACGATCTCCTAGACAGAACATATGCCCAATGTCCCAGCTACGACACAAAAATAGTCCTAGGAGATTTTAATGCAAAACTGGGCAAGGAGGACATATTTGAGTCGATCATAGGAAAGCATAGCCTCCACAACACCACATCCAACAACGGATTAAGGCTAATCGATTTCCTAGCCGGGCGTAACCTCCTTGTAGCAAGCACGCGATTCCCCCATCTCAACATCCACAAGGGTACCTGGCGGTCTTGTGATCAATCGACCACCAACCAGATTGATCATATTGCGATCGACGCCAGACACTCCTCCTGTATTCTCGACGTACGAACCTTCCGAGGGGCCAACATCGACTCGGACCACTACCTTGTTGTAGCCAAGGTACGAATGAGGATATCAAGAATGCTTAGGAGTCGAGTAGGACAACGTAAGTTTGACGTTGGAAAGCTACAATCGCAAGAGACTGCCAGAATCTTTGCCGATCGTGTCTCCTCAAAGCTCTCTCAAAATCCGCCCAGAGCAGCACAAACAATAGAGCAGGAATGGGCTCATTGCCAGAGCGCCGTCAGAGATGCTGCCTCAGAGGTGCTGGGTTTCAAACAGCCACCACCTAGAAACCCCTGGTTCGATGAACAATGCGAACAAGCCCATGCAGCAAAACAAGAGGCATATAAGGTCGTGCTGCAACGACGGACGAGAGCTGCTCGCGAAATCTATGAGCGGAAGAGAAGAGAGGAACACACGCTTTTCAGAAGAAAGAAGAGAGAGCACGGAAAGCGTGAGATCGAGGAGATGGAGAGATGCTTCCGCAGGAATGACGCTCGTAAATTTTACAACAAGGTAAAACGAACATGCCATGGCTACAAAGCCAGAGTGGCGGCCTGCAGGGATGAAAATGGAGAACTGGTAGTAGAGTCGCAGTCGATGCTGAGGATTTGGAAAGACCACTTCTGCAGACTGTATAACGGCGGTGATAGACAAGATACCGCTGTCAGGCAGAACGAGCCATTCGCAATGGACCACGAAGTAACAGAATTCGGTCCACCCGACCTAGACGAAGTCAAAATAGCGATATCAAGACTTAAGTCTAATAAAGCCGCTGGCGCAGACGGCCTGTCTGCTGAGCTTTTTAAGGCGGCTGGAGATGAGCTGGTAAGGTGCATGCACCATCTCATCTGCAAGGTATGGTCGGAGGAAAGCATGCCCGACGAATGGAATCTCAGCATCGTTTGCCCGGTCCATAAGAAAGGAGACCCCTATAACTGCGCCAACTATAGGGGAATAAGTCTCCTTAACATCGCATATAAGATCTTCTCTGCCGTATTGTGTGAACGCCTGAAACCGTTTGTGGATAACCTGATCGGCTCTTATCAGTGTGGTTTCAGGCCAGGTAAATCCACAATAGACCAAATATTTACGCTACGGCAGATCTTGGAGAAGACCCAGGAATACCAAATCGACACTCACCACCTCTTCGTCGATTTCAAGGCCGCGTATGACAGCGTATATAGAGACGAGCTGTACAAAGCCATGTCTAGTTTTAACATCCCTGTCAAACTCGTCCGACTGTGCAGGATGACAATGGAGAATTCTCGTTGCTCCATTAAGGTCGGTAATGAGCATACCGAGACCTTTGATGTTAAAAAAGGCTTTAGGCAGGGCGACGCGCTGTCGTGCAACTTTTTCAACATCGTGCTTGAAAAGATTGTGCAAGAGTCACTGGCCAACACAAGAGGTACGATCTATTTCAAGTCTACGCAATTGCTTGCGTACGCCGACGATATTGACGTAATTGGACGAAAACAGCAAGACGTCAATGAGGCTTTTGTGAGCATTGAGGTAGAAGCGGCTAAGATGGGTCTCAAGGTTAATGAGGGTAAAACCAAATATCTGCTCTTATCTAAAAGAGACGGACAACACCGACGTATTGGCCAGAACGTCACCATGGGCGGATATAACTTTGAAGTGGTCAAGGAATTCGTCTACCTTGGCTCACTGATTACCAGCGACAACAACACCAGCGCTGAGATAAAACGCAGAATCACTCTTGCCAACCGCTGTTTCTTTGGGCTCAAGAGGCAATTGAGAAGTAGAGCCCTCTCTCGGAAAACCAAGGTGACACTATATAAGACCTTGATCATCCCAGTCCTCCTTTACGGCGCAGAGGCTTGGACCTTAACAAAAGCGGATGAAGATGCCCTTGGTCGTTTCGAGAGGAAAATTCTGCGCACTATCTACGGTCCCGTTTGTTCAAACGGTGTATGGAGGAGAAGATATAACGAAGAACTGTACGGGTTGTACAGCGACATCGGCCTGGTACGACGTCTACGGATACAGCGTCTAAGGTGGCTAGGCCATGTAGAGCGCATGGAAGATACAGCTCCGACCCGAAAAGTCTTCAAATCCACTCCGGAAGGAAGGCGCGGCAGAGGACGGCCGCCTCAGCGGTGGTGCACGCAGGTGGAAAGGGACCTCAACCAACTGGGCGTGCGGCACTGGAAACAGCTGGCCAAAGACCGTGCCGGCTGGAGACGCTTGTTGGTTGAGGCCCAGGTTCACCACGGACTGTAGCGCCACCTAAGTAAGTAAGTAAGTAAGGATGTTTACGAGCGGCATAAAGAGTTTCAAGAAGGCCGAGGATGTGTCGAAGACCAAAAGCGTTCCGGACTACCTCAACCTCAACTTGGAGCGACTTAGCAACTCAATAAAGCACTCATCTCATCTTTTAGAAACCCCAGGATAAATAGAAACAAGCGGTGTGTAACTTGGTGGAATACACAGCTCGAATCTCTAAGGAAACAGGTGAGATCTATAGATCTCGCTCAAACACAATACAACCTCGAACTGACGAAATCCAAGAGAATGTCTTGGGGGTAATACTGTGAGAACATAGACTCGCTACCAACTGCAGCCGCCCGACTCTACAAAGTGCTGTTCCAGGAGCATACAAATGGACTCGGGCTGCTTCGCAAATCGGACGGAACCTTTACTGTCAGTCGCAAGGAAACCCTGGAGACCTTGCAGAGGTACACTTCACTGGTTTCACTCCCCAACAAATGCCTTTTGACGATCAAACGAGCGTCCCAAATAACATCGATAGAGTTAAATGAGCAATCGGTTCATTTAAACCCTACAAAGCTCCAGGCAAATATTGTGTCTTTCCTGCTAGCTAAAGGTGGAGAGGACTCTGATAGAGCTGATCAGCGAGTTGTTATTAACGCGCAAGATTCAATCTAAGTGGGGAAGCCTAGTAACTACCAGAGTGGTTACCAAGGCAACCCCGCAAGGAGGGGTCCTCTCACCTCTTCTCTGGAATGTAGTTGTAATCGAACTACTAATCAAACTGGAGAAAGAAGGCTTGGGCGTTATTGCCTACGTTGATGACGTTGCCATTTCAATCTCAGGTAAATACCTATCCACACTGAATGACCGTATGCAATCGGCATTCTCGATTCTGTGCAAATGGGCGCATAGCAACGGGCTCAGGATAAGTCCCCAGAAAACGGAGCTCGTGCTATTTACCAACAGCACAAAATCCCGGAACATTGCCCTATCACTTTGCTTGATACCAGGTTAACCCATTCCTCCAGTGCCAAATACCTTGGCATTATACTCGATAGGAAATTAACTTGGGAGAGCAACACAACTGAAAAAGCAACAATAGATCTATACACATGCAAGAAAGCCCTTGGAAAAAATGGGGATTCAACCCCAAGATCACCCTATGGCTCTACATCGCGGTCGTTAGACCCATACTAATGTATGGAGTGAAAGTCTGGTGGACTGCACTGGACAAGACAAGGATGGCATGTATCTGCATTACCGGGGCTCTCAGGTCCACACCAACGGCTGCGCTTAACATGATACTCGACCTTACACCACTCGATATTTTCGGCAAGCAAATTGCCACACACACGGCCATAAGACTAAAAGCCAACTCGAAATGGACGAGCTATGTCACTGGCCACTCCTCCATCCTGCAAAACAGGATAACTATGGCAGAAAACTTGGACCACACAGAACCCACCAAAGTCTTGGAAAAAAAAACTTTACGACGATTTACCCGGACAGACAAAACTGGACTCGCCAAACTCAACCCCGCAGAAACTGCCGTAGGGCAGTGAAAGTGCCCCAACCGAACACCTGGTCGGCAGCAGCGCTGGGCCGTACTCCTGCCTGTCCCGTGATAGTGTTCGCACTCAGCACACACACTGATTGAGTGCTAACGCAACCGACGCGTAGCGGGTCGCGTGTGTTGTTCTTTGTTGGTGGAGCAAATCTTCCTGTCGTAAGGGCATAACACCTATGGTAGTTTGTTTTTGCAAATCCGGCGATAGAACTTCACTTACGCGTCTCTGCTTTAACGGTTTTGTGTCTATACATGTTTTGTAGTTTGCATTGATGAGGGATTTCTGTGTGCAGTTCTGCAATATTCGTGGGTTACGGAAGAATTTCTTTGCCGCGTATACCCATCTCTCTCGCCACAAACCGGCTGTTTTGGCACTTTGTGAAACACAGGTCGATGAAAAGTCTGATCCTTCGGATTTCAGTCTTCCTGGATATAGCTTAGTGCCATTATTCGTTTCTCGCCGTGGTCTCGCCATCTATGTCCGTAGTGATATTGCTTACCAGTTACTTCCACAGTATAGCCAAACATCCACCCCGGAATTTAATTTCATATGGCTTAAATTCATATTCCGTAAGCACTCCATCCACTACTGTTTTCTTTATAGAAGCCCCAATCTAGACAGGAATGCAACATTTGATGCATTCGACGCACTGTCTGATTCCATCCAAAGAATTGTTTCCCTGTTCCCTCGCACTGAAATCGTTTTAGCGGGCGATTTCAATGTACACAATTCTCAGTGCTTCGACGTTCTGGACAGACAACACCCCATGTTGAAATTTTTGCTGAGTTAAATCACTTAACTCAACTTGTGAATGAGCCATCACGTATCCCCGATGTTGCTGGTCATACCGCCAACACACTGGACTTGTTTCTTACCTCTCAGCCTGACAAATACACGATCGATGTATTGGAACCCCTAGGCTTGTCTGACCACTGCATGTTATCAGCGAAGTTCTCGAACTCCCACCATCCAGTTAATGAAAAAGCTCCTAAGAGAACACTATGGCTATACGAGAAAGCCAACTGGTGCGGCCTTAACAACTTCTTTCGGATCTTTAACTGGTCGTTGTGCTTCCTCGACAACGACGTGGACGCCGCAACTGATATACGTGGTTTGACTCGAGCTGCAAAGAGGCTATTAGGCTCAGGAAGCTAAGTTTTCGGGCCTACAAGGCAAACAGTTCTGAGGAAAACCGAAAAAAGTACATGCGAGCCAGAAATGACTGCAACACCCACATTCGACGGATTAAATTCCAATCCGACCAAAAATTAAGGCGTAAAATCCTTCAATGTCCCAAAGGTAGCAAAAGTTTCTGGTCGTTTGTAAAAAACGTAAAAAACTCAACTAAGTCGTCTATACCGACGCTCACCCACAATGACATTCCAGCTGTCACCCCCTTAGACAAAGCTAACCTACTTGCTGCCCATTTCGCAACCAGTTCTCAGCTGCCAGCCTGTACTTTGTCTCCGCCTGTACTAGAGTGCGTCAATTCCACCATGGGACTAATCCACTTCCGCACTCGTACAGTCGCAAGGGTTCTTAAAGACCTCGACATACACAGATCCGCTGGTCAGATGGTATTGCCCCAATAGTTCTGAAGAGGTGTTCTTCTACGCTGGCAAAACCACTGCGTAAGCTTTTTCACCTTTCCTACACCTCTGGGCTCTTTCCGAGTAGGTGGAAAACAGCATTTGTCTATACCCAGCCTATACCCATAAAAGGCGAATCATCTTCTCCTTCCAACTACCGACCCATTGCACTAACGTCCCTTCTTTCCAAGGTCATGGAAACGCTGATTAACCGTCAGCTTATGAAATATCTTGAATCACGGAAACTCCTCAATGACCGCCAATACGGTTACCGCAGCAACAGATCCACTGGCGATATGATGGCATATCTCGCTGAAAAGTGGAATCACTCCCTTCACCAAGCAGGTGAAAGCAAAATTGTTGCACTGGATATTTCGAAAGCATTTGACAGGGTTTGGCATGAAGCCCTTTTGTCGAAAATGCGTGCTTTTGAGATCGATGAGTCTCTCTTTCAATGGATTAGAAGCTACCTTTCGAATCGTTCAATTCAAGTTGTTTTGGACGGATTCAAGTCTGATACTCACTTTGTAATTGCCGGTGTTCCCCAGGGCTCCGTTTTGTCTCCGACACTCTTTCTTATTTTCATAAATGATCTCTTGTCTGTTACTTCTAACCCAATTCACTCCTTCGCTGACGACAGTACCCTCAGCTTCTCATATTCGTTCACCAGTTTACGACCCTGCACTTTGGTTGTAGATAATGAGCGGCAGCGTATGTTAAGCTCATTAAATTCCGATACCGACAGCATCATCCAATGGGGTAAAAACAATAGAGTGGAATTTAGTGCTTCCAAAACACAATGCTGTCTCTTGTCGTTAAAGCGTATAAAAAACCCGCAGCCATTATCCATGAATGGCACTTGCATCTCAGAAACTGAAAAGCTTTCCATCCTGGGTATGAGTGTTGCTCACAATCTTAATTGGAGCGACCATATATTCAGTGTCGCCAAGAATGCTGCGAAATGCCTAGGATTCTTATACAGATGCAAGAAATATTTCTCACCCTTAGATCTGGCTACAATCTATAAGGCGTTCATTCGCCCCTAATTAGAGTTTATCGCTCATGTCTGGTCCGGTGCTTTAAAGACCTCACTGCACCTACTAGACAGAATACAAAAACGAGCCATAAAACTGATAGGTGACTCCAGCATTACCAAAATAGGCCGCCACGGATCTGAGCTAATGGACAGCACAACTCCGACCCGTGGAGCCTTCGACGCCAACCCCGAGGGACGGCCGCATCTAAGGTGGCGCACACAGGCGGAAAGAAACCTCAACCAACTAGGCGTGTAACACTGGAAACAGCTAGCAAAAGATCGTGTTAGCTGGAAAGGCTTCTTGGTTGAGGCCCAGGTTCACCCCGAACTGTAGCGCCAACTAAGCAAGTAAATGAAAGAGAACGTCATTCTTTACGACAACGTTTGACCACGCACTTCTTTGACAAATTCATCACAAATTACGAGAATTTGCTAGCCATAATACAGGCTATTCGCTCATCAAAATCGTTACGAAATTGACCTTACTCCATTAAGTCAGTAAGAGTATAAAAATCTCCAACAGATATTTGAAGGACATCACTAACTGGCGAGTCTTGCCTGAGGCTACACTGTCGGACCATAAATATATCGAATTCCGATTAAGTTGTGGGATCCCTTCCTTGCAGCCTAGACGGAATCCGAGAAGGACGGACTGGGTACGGCTTAGAGAGGAGCTTGAGAAATCCACTCGAGTCCTACCTAAACTCAGAACGAAACAATTGGTAGAGAACGCTGTTCAGAACCTGAATAGCGTCATCACCAGTTGTTTTTAACTCGCATGTCCTGTCAGCAAACCTCCCTGCAGGAAATTGGTCCCCTGGTGGAGTGCCGAGCTCCAAAGTCTTCGCAGGGAAGCCAGAATTCTTCTGAATAGATCACTCAAATCGAATTCGGAAGATGACTGGAATAAGTATCGGTCGAAGCAGAAAGAATATAAGAAACTTATTCGTAAATCGAAGAACGGCTCTTATAGGACCTTCTGCGAAGAGATCAAGTCTCTGAGTGCGACTAGCAAGTTGGTTAAAGTTCTCAAACGGGGAAAACCGACAAAGCTAGATGCACTCAGAAAATTTGATGGTACCTTTACTGAGTCTAAAGCGGAAACTCTTAGTTTACTGTTTGAGACTCATTTCCTGGGAAATCTGATCGACATCGGCTCGTTGCACACTCCTTCAAGGGAAACTGCTACTGAAACGATGAAAACAACTAGGCGTAGCTGGTATATTGCGTCGCGCGTGGTTACGACTGAAGCCACTGAATTTGCTGTGGCATCCTTCGATGGTTTCAAATCGCTGGGCACCCACGGGATATGTCCTGTTATGCTGCAAAAAGGTATAAGGCAGCTGCTTCCTACTTTGAAAAGAATATTCACTGCTAGTCTAGCACTTGCTCACATACCCATTCCTTGGCGCACAGTGAAAGTGGTCTTCATTCCCAAAATAGGAAAAGAGGACTACTCACTTGCCAAGAGCTTCAGACCAATCAGTCTATAATCCTTCCTGCTGAAAAGCATGGAGAGACTGGTAGAGTTGCACGTGCCCTTCGAATGCACCCTCTCTCGGAGATGCAACATGCTTACCAGCGCGGAAAATCTTGCGAGACTGCGCTTCAGAACCTAGTTGGGCGAATTGAATGCGCGCTCGAGAGGAAAGAGTACGCGCTGGGCATTTTCATCGACATTGAGGGAGCTTTTGATAACGCAACTTTTGACAGCATGTGCAACGCTGCCAGACATCATGGCGTAGATGAAGCACTGGTCCTTGGATCAAAGCTATGCTCATGCACAGGACATTGACAGCTGATGCAGGCCTCGACCAGTGTGTCAAATCCGGCGTAAACAGGGGCTGCCATCAAGGTGGCGTCCTGTCTCCGCTGTTATGGTGCATGGTGGCCGTGGTGCAGTGGTTAGCATCATCAACCGCCAAGCGGAAGGTTTATGGTTCAAATTCGCTTCATAGCCAAGAAAAAGTAGTTTCTATACCGCCAAAAAGTATGCAACGCTGTTGAGAATGGAAAGTGACCAGACGTACTGCTGCAGGCATAACACTCACAGTATATGGTCGTAAGCTCCTCTGGTCAAAGCATGTTGAGTCAAAGACTCAAGCGCTGTCAGCTTTCTGGCAATGCAAAGGAGCTTTTGGCAAAACATGGGGTTTATCGCCGGCAAAGGTCCTCTGGATCTACACGGCAATGATAAGACCTATAATCTCATATGCATCGGTTGTCTGGTGGAACAGACTAAAACGCAAACAAGTCGTAGCCTCTTTCACCAAACTCCAAAGAACAGTTTGTCTCAGCTGCACGGGGGCTTTCCCCAGCACGCCGGGCGCTGCTCTAGATGCTATGATGAACCTTCCACCTCTTGATATATTTATCAGAGGGTGTGCTCTGAAAGCCATGTCTCGTCTGAAGAGAAATGGCTTTTGGTACAACTCGCATAGGAATAGCGGTGTCCTTCCGCAAGAATTGTCCTGCGACCCCTGTCTCATGGACATGCCTTCTGACGCATTGACGCCAGTCATCCTATTGCGTCGTAATTTCACAGTCGAGTTTCCATGGCGTCAGGATTGGCTATGGCTGGATACTGAACCTGGAAAGGATAGTCTTCGCATTTTCACGGATGGCTCCAGGTCTGGGCGGGGGTCCGGTGCTGGAGTCTTCTTTGAACGCGAAAACATCCGACTGCACTTCTCGTTAGGAAAGTATGCGTCTGTCTTCCAATCAGAGATATACGCAATCCTAATGGCCATGCACTATGTTGTGAAGCACAGGTGAAAGGGGGAAAGCATATGCGTCTGTGGGGACAGCCAAGCTGCACTAAAAGCTGTATGTAACCCCTTAACTAGCTCCAAATTAGTGCTTGAGCTCAAGTCCTTCTTGAACAGAGTCGGCAGACTAAATTCATTAAGGCTTGTATGGGTTCCAGGCCACTCTGGGATCCCAGGAAATGAGATCTCTGATGAAATTAGCCAGAATGGGTTCAGAGGAGAGCTTCTCAGGACCTGAACCCGCTCTAGGTCTACCTGCGTCCACGGTAAGCTCCTATATTACGGATGGTTTATGTAATACACACAACCGTAGATGAAGGGATCGTCCAGATTGCAGGATGACTAAATGCGTATGCCCTGATGTCTACAAAAAATCTGCAGCATTCCTCCTGTCTTTAAGGAGAATCGACTGCAGAAGGCTTGTGGGAGTTATCACGGGCCATTACACTTTTGCCAAGCATCTCTACGTGCTCGGCATCAGTGAGACGCCTACCTGTGCTGCATGTGGCGAAGAGGATGATGACACTGCTGAGCATTTCCTCTGTGATTGTCCCGCCTTTGCTCGCATACGGTGGCGCACCCTTGGAGCCGTCGTGGTGTGTGCCGAATCCCTTAGCTCTACATCACTGAAGCTCCTTCAAATTTTTCTCCGGAAAACGGAGAAAATACAGTAATGTAAGGTGTCTGTCTGGAGTACAATGGACCATTGTTTGCGTCTGAGTGCTCCAGCGGATAGCAGAAGCCTTCAACAAAAAAAAAAAAAATGAAAAAAATAAAAATCTCAATCTTATCCGCACAAAAGTGAACTTCATCCGCGATTGCGGTCATTTTACGAATAAAATAAAAACGGGAAAGTTTGAGAAACACTGGGAGCACCTGTCAAAGGACATTAAGTAACATCGTGGCATCAATTCCGTTTCCCGTTCCGGTGACTACCTACCAGCCGTTGTATTATTTGAATTGAACATTTGAAAAACCAACGTTTATTGCATTTTGCATTTAGTGCAATCGTATTCAATCAAAATGTTTATATTTTTGAGGTAATGTGTGGAACTTTTTCATGAACATCTAACGGTGCAGTTGTATAGAAGAACATAGTGCCATTAAGCCGTGTGCTTTCATTGGAACATATGATATTTCGCACGTTCTTAGATGTAACCCTTTCGGACTGCCATTTCGCTCATTAAAGCATATATCGAAAATGAAAGTTTTCCAATCTGTAAGATAAAAGTCATTATGTAACATCTTAGTAGTTATTTGTGTCTACATGGCTTACCTTTACGAACGTATCTATTTCAACGGGTATAATATTCCCAGCCAATATCGACTGCTCCTTTTGTGCATGTTGAATTAAAATAGGTATCATTTGCCGGAACTCCTTACACTGGTCAACCCAACCACAGTGAAACATAGATGTCGGTAGCACTCCGATCTCGTCCTTAAGCATATTCACTAAATAGCATATGGGGAAGTTCTGTAGAACTGTGCTTAACAGATATACCAGGGACGGAATCATATCTTCGCGGTTCGAGAACATCAATATATTGATCAAGGTTGTCGCAAACACAAATACCATCGGGACGAACTGGACGAAAAGCGTCTTCGAAATCACAGCCCGAATATTACCGAGGCACTGTAAGAATTTGATATGAATACGAACACAGTCGGCCAATCCTCTTAGATTCTGTTCCTTTGATTTCACCGGATCGAATCCTAGAGTTCGTACACGTATGCAAAGTATTTCAATGTGTTTTATTGCTACATAGATGAACACGACCGCAATAGAGTCTAAGGTAGCACCTAGGAGACCGGGCACACTCATTAAGATCCACTCGATGAAACTGGCAATAATCAAGTTCTTCCGGGACTCCTTCCAATCGCAAAACGGCATATAGAACGAGAATGGGGGATGTCCCTGATATATTGCAAATAGGAATGTGCACAGTAAGTAGAATTCGTAGAGGATAACGTAAATAAGAACTAAACGGCGTGCATTTCGAACCATCATTTCCGCCTGTGTCTCTTCCTCTTTCGATTGAATCCTGACATCCATTTCGTCGAAAATCGGTGCTGTTCTACGAAGCCTCCCCATGGAGAAATATAAGAGAAGTGCTTTCGGAAAAGACACATACATGACGATGATTAATTGAAGTGATGAAAGGAGCCTTACAATGGGTAGTTCGGAACCATACTTCACGTAGTTAATGGTGACGCTGCCTACACCGAAAAACAGCGAGAAATATATGACTTGAATCGAGTACAATTCGTATGACCAGGTACGATTCAAATTGTCCAATCCTGTGGCCCGAATAAAGAAATAGAGGTAAGAAAGTGCCTCTTGCGAATAGTGCCTCTGTGCAATGGACGTTTTCATTGCTTCCACTGACTGGTAGGATAATGCACTTTCGGACTGGATAAGATGTGTTAATTCGTCTTGTATTTACATATATGTACGTTCCGTAGAATTATGTATGTCAGAGGGAAGGTTTTCAAGTTTTAACATTTTGAATAAATGAATGGTAGTGGCGAAGGAGACCGATATGCACTGTTCCCATCAGATAAAAGCTATCGATTATTGCAACTCTGAATAGCATGTCCTGATAGTCTTACTTTCTTTAGGGTAGTGTAATTATAAAATACTTACATAGCACAGTACAGAGTAGATTATCCTACAGGTGAACGGATTCACATTATGTCAAGAGGCTTGGAGCGTAGATCTTAGATAAATCCACAACCTAAAATGATGGGTTTGCTTATTGGTGCCATGAATATACCTCATATCTGTTGCGAGTAATTTTCAAGTTATGTTACTTAGCTTTAAATAATTTCTCATTGCCCTTCTTCTGTAAGTCATGAGTCATGAGTATTTCTAATCATTTCGCTGTTTAACAGAGCTAAACGGTATAATAGCTGATTATAGATCTGCTCTAACTAAATACAACCTCGATTTGAGGAAATCCAAGAGAATGTCTTGGAGGAAACATTGCGAGCACATAGACTCCCTGCCAAATGCGGCCCGACTCCACAAAGCACTTTCTCGAGAGCACACAAATGCGCTCGGGCTGCTTCGCAAATCAGACGGCACTTTTACCGTCAATCGCAGGGAAACGCTGGAGACTTTGCTCGAGATGCACTTCCCTGGGAGCACATAGACTCCCTGCCAAATGCGGCCCGACTCCACAAAGCACTTTCTCGAGAGCACACAAATGCGCTCGGGCTGCTTCGCAAATCAGAAGGCACTTTTACCGTCAATCGCAGGGAAACGCTGGAGACTTTGCTCGAGATGCACTTCCCTGGTTCTACTCCTTACTCGATGTCCTCTGACGATCAAATAAACGTCATAGGTAACATTGATAGTAGAACAAATAGCCTCTCTGGTAGACTCTTTAGCCCTGACAGAGTCAAATGGGCAATTGGTTCATTCAAACCCTATAAGGCTCCAGGCAAAGACGGTGTCTTTCCTGCAATCTTACAGAAAGGCTTGAATACAATTCTACCATCACTGATAGTTCTTTTTAGGTCTTGCTTCAACCTGGGATACATACCCCAAATTTGGAGAGAGGTCAATCTCGTCTTCATCCCCAAGATTGGGAAACCAAGTGAGCAACCTAAATCCTATCGCCCTATCAGTTTGACTTCGTTCTTTTTAAAAACAATGGAGAAACTGATAGAGCTCCACATTAGAGGTATCCTGGAAAACCAGATACCTCTGCATCCCAACCAGTATGCATATTGCAAAGAGCGATCTACCGATAATGCACTACACCAATTGGTGACGCACATTGAAAATAGTTTCATACAAAAGGAGATCGCAATCTGCGCCTTCCTCGATATAGAGGGAGCATTCGATAATACTGGCTATGATTCCATCACCACTGCACTATCCTTCAGGGGTGTAGACCATCCCACTAATCACTGGATCAGGGCGATGCTAAATAGCCGTATTATATCAGTCACATGCGGAGAGGTCTCAGTGACAGTATCGGCGGATAGAGGATGCCCACAAGGGGGAGTCCTCTAACCGCTGCTTTGGTCGATAGAAATCGACGATCTACTACGCAAGCTAACCACTCGGGGCTATGAGGCCATCGGATATGCTGATGACCTAGTAGTCATTGTTACGGGCAAGTGCTACATCACTGCCTGTGAGCGCATGCAGCTTGCGCTCCAATTTATCTCTGACTGGTGTGGCAGAGAGGGTTTATCTATTAACCCAAATAAGACGATCTTAGTTCCATTTACAAAGAGGAGAAAGGTACAACCCTGCTCAATCTTACTAAATGGCACACGCATAGGATTTTCAGAGGAAGTAAAGTATCTAGGTATTGACCTAGACCGTAGACTCAACTGGAACTCCAATATGAGAAATAAACTCATGAAAGCGACTAAGGCCACGTGGGCCTGTCGACGCACCTACGGTAAAACCTGGGAACTTAAACCTAAGGTAGTCCACTGGCTATATATCGCGATAGTTAGACCTATCGTCACCTACGGGTCCACCGTATGGTGGTCAAAAGTTGAGCAAAAAAGTACAATTATTAAGCTTCAACGCCTTAGAGACTAGCGTGTCTCGGCATCACAGGCGCTATGTCAACCTGCCCCACGGCAGCCCAAGAAGCACTCATTGGACTCACTCCACTGCACCTTTTTATCAAAAAGGTGACATTACGCAGTGCAATCAGAATCCTTTGCTTGGGAACAAATATGCCATGTAGACCCGCAGGCCACATGTCCATATTACAACACCTTCCCGAGCTGGATATGATTACTACAGTCTCGGACGCACTGCCACACACCTTCCCCTTTGACAAGAGATTTGAGATACTGATCCCAAACCGCTCAGCATGGGAAAACAGTGATCATCTGCTAAATGTCAAAGGCCTTAGGTGGTACACGGATGGCTCCAAGATGGCTTCCGGCGTTGGCGCCGGCATCTTTGGACCAAAACGAAAAATCTCGAAGGCACTAGGAATAAGTCCCAGCATATTCCAAGCAGAGCTGCATGCCATCCTAACATGCGTCAATCTAAATCTCGATGGGCATCAGAGGAGTGACCATCAGCATACTCTCTGATAGCCAAGCAGCGCTTAAAGCGCTGGGTTCGTACAGCACGAACTCAAAAACCGTCAAGGAATGCCATGACGCCCTACAAGACCTCGCCAAAAGAAACAATGTTAAACTTTGGTGGGTGCCAGGCCATAAAGGTATCAAGGGCAATGAAATTGCCAACCAACTTGCCAGGAAGGACTCCGGTGACAAGTATATAGGTTCGGAACCATTCTGCGACATTCCCACGTCTAAGATAAATTACTTCTTAGACAAGTGGGAAAAATTACAACACCTGTCCTTTTGGAACAGCGTTCGGGGACTCCGTCAATCTAAACGACTTATACGACCCCTGAACAAGCACCCTATTGACATACTCATACTCAAACTCATACTCAAATAGGATGGATATCAGAAGACTAGTCAGCTATCTAGCGGGACACTGCGGTCTGAGATATCATTTAAACAAAATTAGCCTCTCGTCTGAAACTGAGTGTCGGCTCTGTCTTGAGGACGGTGAGACGGCAGAACACATACTGTGTGAGTGTGCTGCTCTCTGCCATCTTAGGAAGCGTATCCTTCTCAGTAAAGTTATGACTCCTGAGGGTATCACCCTGGCTCCTACGAAAAGTATTCTCAACTTCATTGTGGAGATGGAGAGGCTACTGAATCATGAAGGTCCCCTTCCACCTGCGTGCGCCATCGTAGATGCGGCCGTCCACGGCCGAGCCCTGCTTCCGGGGTAGATTCGAGGATTCTTCGGGTCGGAGCTGTTTTTTCCATATGCTCTACATGGCCTAGCCACCATAGGCGCTGTATCCGTAGGCGTCGTACCAAGCCAATGTCGCTGTTCTTCTTTAAGTCTTCTCCCCCATACTCCGTTTGAACAAACGGGACCGTAGATAGTGCGCAGAATTTTCCTCTCGAAACGACCAAGGGCATCCTCATCCGCTTTTTTAAGGTCCAAGCCTCTGCGCCGTAAAGGAGGACTGGGTTGATCAAGGTATAATGTCACCTTGGTTTTCCGACAGAGGGCTCTAATTCTCAATTGCCTCTTGAGCCCAAAGAAACAGCGGCTGGCAAAAATGATTCTGCGTTTTATCTCAGCGCTGGTGTTGTTGTCGCCGGTCATCAGTGGGCCAAGGTAGACGAATTCCTTGACCATTTCAAAGTTATATCTGCCCATGGTGACGTTGTGGCCAGTACGTCGGTGTTATCCGTCTCTCTTAGATGAAAGCAGATATTTGGTTTTACCTTCATTAACCTTGAGACCCATCTTAGCCGCTTCTACCTCAATGCTTACAAAGGCCTCATTGACGTCTCGCTGTGTCCGTCCAATCACATCAATGTCGTCGGCGTACGCAAGCAATTGCGTAGACTTGAAATAAATCGTACCTCTTGGGTTGGCCAGCGACTCTTGCACGATCTTTCTAGGCACGATGTTGAAAAAGTTGCATGACAGCGCGTCACCTTGCCTAAATGCTCGCTGCTCCATCCGAATCGGTACAGAACTGACCGATAGTTTCGAAGTCAAAAAAGGTTTTAGACAGGGCGATACGCTGTCGTGTGATTTTTTTAACATCATCAAACACAGATGGGGGTTGAAGGAGAAGATCCAATCACGAATTGTACGGGTTGTACAGCGATATGAGTCTAGCCAGGCATTTACGGAACCAACGCATAAAATGGCTAGGCCATGTAGAGCGAATGAACACCACAGCTTAGGCCCGGAGAGTCTTTGAATCTAGCCCCGAGGGGCGAAGAAATAGAGGACGGCCGCACCTAAGGTGGCATGCACAGGTGGAAAGGTATCTCAACCAACTGGGCGTGCGGCACTGGAAAAGACTAGCGAAAGATCGGCATGCTGGTTGATGCCCCGATCTGTGGCATCCGCTAAGTAAATAAGTAAGTACTTAGGCAAATTTAATCTCGGGCCACCGCGTCCGGGTGTATAGTCAAATGTCCTTTGTGCAAATACACTACACACAGCTACAAGCATGAAACAAAAAGCTACAAGCTTCATGGTTCAGCTTATTTGTTGCGTCGATAGACCTGTGATATGATTTAGTATTTTTATCTCTTCATCGGGACACTGAACCAGTGTAGTAATCATGAATCAGATGAAGTTCTGGGAAACCACACCTTGTACACCCAGCTTCGTTTAGTCGTTTTTTATTTTTTTGCTGATCTATGGACAGTCAGTACGTGTTGCGATATGTGCACGGAAAAATCACCGGCGAGTTACACCATATGGCGACGAGTAAACAAATGACAACCACTTGGGGAAATACCTCGCATCTTGGAATCACATTACATCCCCGCAATATCAGTGCATGATAAGACGCCACGCTTTCCTATAAAACCGCGAAAGTGCAACACGTCGAGCATCAGTTAAGAAATCAACTAAAAGTGAGAATGAAGTTCCTATTCATTTGTGTGCTGCTTATCGCTATCTGCGGGGCAATTGCCGACTATAGACCAAGCCGTGACCGAGTAAGGATTATTCAACCCACCTATCGTCCACCACCACGACGCAATCCAAGCCGACCTATTCTCGTAAGGCGCGAGGCGCCTGCATTTCCAGAGCAGTAATAAGGACGTCCTGGGAACTCGAAAACCCTATGTGACCCTCGTATTTCAAAACTAAAATATTAATATAGAATTGCAAATGGCAATTGTTGTTGTTTTTGAGTTTAAGATTGATTGATAGTGCATTTCACTAATATGGGTAGTGTGCCAGCTTCTGACACCGATGACAGCAAGGTCGAATCTCGGCGATAACATGGCTTATCGAAATCCGCCGTCACCTATTGAAAAATAAATCACAAACTGGGAAGTTTTTAAGAACAAGGTTGATGAAGGTATTCAACTCAGGGTATACCACTAAGAGCATCTTATGAACTAGAAGTCGAAGTTGACCGATTCGTCGAAGTTATACAGTACGTAGTGTGGAATTGAATAACACTTACTTATTTACTTTGATGGCGCTACAGTTCGGGGTGAACCAGGGCCTCAACCAACAAGCCTCTCCAGCCGGTCCGATCTTCGGCCAGCCGCTTCCAGTGCCGCACGCCCAGTTGGTTTAGGTCCCCTTCCACCTGTGCGCGCCTCCTTAAATGCGGTCGTCCTCTGCTGTGTCGTCCCTCGGGGTTGGAGTCGAAGACTCTTCGGGCCGGAGCGTTGATGTCCATTCGCTCTACATGGCCTAGCCATCTTAGACGTTGGATCCGAAGACGTCTAACAAGGCCGATGTCGCTGTACAGCCCGTACAGTTCTTGGTTGAATCTCCTCCTCCATTCTCCGTTTACACAAACGGGACCAAAGATTGCACGCAGAATTTTCCCCTCGAAACGTCCAAGAGCCTCTTCATCCGCTTTTGATAACGTCCAAGCCTCAGCGCCGTAGAGGAGGACCGGGATGATTAAGGTTTTGTAGAGGGAAACCTTAGTTTTTCGAGAGAGGGCTCTACTACTCAATTGCCTCTTGAGCCCGAAGAAGCAGCGATTGGCAAGAGTTATTCTGCGTTTTATCTCAGCGCTGGTGTCGTTGCTGCTTGTCACTATCGAGCCAAGGTAGACGAAGTCCTTGACTACTTTAAAAATATAGCTGCCGAAGGTGACGTTCTGACCAAGACGTCGGTGTTGTGCGTCTTTCTTGGATGACAGCATATATTTCGTCTTGTCCCCATTTACCCTTAGACCCACGTTCGCCGCTTCTGCTTCAATGCTTGCGAACGCCTCATTGACGTCTCGCTTTGTTCGTCCAATAACGTCAATGTCATCTGCGTAGGCAAGCAATTGTGTGGACTTGAAGTGGATCGTACCTCTTGTATTGGCCGAAGAGTCCCGCACGATCTTTTCAAGAATAATATTGAAGAAATCACATGACAGCGCGTCACCCTGTCTAAAACCTTTTTTAACATCAAAGGGGTCGGTTAGTTCACCTCCGACCTTAATGGAGCAGAGAGAGTTCTCCATAGTCATCCTGCATAGTCTGACGAGTTTGGCAGGAATGTTAAAACATGACATGGCTTTGTATAGCTCGTCTCTATAATCACTGTCATACGCGGCTTTAAAGTCGACGAAAAGATGGTGCGTGTCGACCCGGAATTCATGGGTCTTCTCCAAGATCTGCCGTAGTGTAAATATGTGGTCTATCGTGGATTTTCCTGGCCTGAAACCACACTGGTAGGAACCTATCAGATTGTCCACGAACGGTTTCAGGTACTTACACAGTACGGCAGAGAGGATCTTGAACGCGATGCTCAGGAGGCTTATCCCTCTGTAATTGGCGCAGTCATAGAGGTCTCCTTTCTTATGGACCGGGCAAACGATACTGAGATTCCATTCATCGGGCATGCGTTCTTCCGACCATATCGTGCAGATGAGTTGGTGCATGTTCCTAACCAGCTCATCGCCAGCTGCTTTAAACAGCTCCGCGGGGAGTCCGTCTGCTCCAGCAGCTTTATAAGACTTAAGTTTCGATATCGCTATCTTAACATCGTTTAGGTCGGGTGGACGGGATTCTCCTTCGTCTTCGTCCATTGTGAATGGTTCGCTCTGCCTGACGGCGGCATTTTGACTATCATCGCCGTTATACAGTCTGCAGAAGTGGTCCTTCCACAATCTCAGCATCGACTGTGACTCCACTACTAGTTGTCCGTGCTCATCCCTGCAGGCTTCTGCTCTGGCTTTATAGCGGTGGCATGTTCCTTTTACTTTTTGGTAACATTTTCGAACGTCGTTCCTGCAGTAATATCTCTCCATCTCCTCGATCTCGCGTTTCTCGTGCTCCTTCTTTTTCCTTCCCAGAAGCGCATGCTCCTCCCTCCTTTTCTGTTCATAGAGCTCGCGGGCAGCTCTCGCCCGTCGATGCAATGTGGCCATGTATGCATTCTGTTTCTCTACATGGGCCTGTCTGCACTCATCATCAAAAGAGGGGTTTCCCGACGGTGGTGGCTCGAAACCGAGTATATCTGAGGCGGCCTCTCTAATGGCTTTCTGACAACGACTCCATTGCTGTTCTATGGTTTCTGCAGATTGCATCGGGACCTGAGAGAGCTTGAGGGAGACTTGATCGGCGAAGGTCCTGGCGGTCTCCTGCGATTGCAACTTTCCGACGTTAAATGTTGGTGTTCTTTCTCGACTCTGTTGATTTTGGGAAATTCGCATCCGTACTTTGGCTGCAACTAAGTAATGATCCGAGTCGATGTTGGCTCCTCGAAAGGTTCGGACATCTAGGATGCTGGAGGAGTGTCTGCCGTCGATCGCAATATGATCAATTTGGTTGGTTGTTGATTGATCGAAAGACCGCCAGGTCCCCTTATGGATGTTGAGGTGTGGAAATCGTGTACTTGCTACTACCAGCAAGTATGGAATAACACTCCATACCAAAAAAGCGTGCCGGCTGACTTCGCAGTTTCTGTGTTCTTTGTTCTTAACTTCCCTGTGGGAATTTATTGTAATGGGGCCGATTTTGCGAATTCCAAATTCGACATTCAGTTACAGATGAGAGGCTCATTTTATTAGGATGATATCTCAGACTACAGTCTTCTGATATCTACTCTAATATGTTTGGGTATGTTAATAGAAGGACAGGTGTTGCGATTTTTCCCACTTGTCTAAGAAGAAGTTGACTTTAGACTCGGGAGTACCGGAGAAAGGTTCAGGACCTATGTACCTTTCGCTGAAACTTTTCCTGGCGAGTTGATCGGCGCTTTCACTGCCCTTGATACCTTTGTGCCCTGGAACCCACCAGAGTTTGACTTTGTTTCTTTTGGCGAGGTCTGGTAGGGCATCATGGCATTCCTTAATTTTTGTTTTTTTTTTTTAGAAACTCGCGCAGGTTCAAGAGTTTTTATATTCTCTTATGATGTGTTGACACTCACAACCTGGACGGAGTTCAGTGGTTGGGGTTGTTGATGTTCGTTCACTACTCTCAGGGGTGGTTGTCCTAGACCTAGATAGGACGAGAGCCGACCAAATTCCACTTTGGTTATAGTCCGTAGTAATTCGTTCAAGCACTTTTAGTATTGCATACGCAGAGGATGAATTTCGTTTGACCATATACTGGGAGTGTTATGCCTGCAGCAGTACGTCTGGTCACTTTCCATTCACAACTGCGTTGCATACTTTTTTGTCCGTATAGGAATTTGAACCATAAACCTTCCGCTCGGCGGTCGATGATGTTAACCACTGCACCACGGCCACCCACAATAATGTTTTTGAGTTCGTGCTTGGCTGGCCTGCTTGGTTATTAGAGAGTATATTGATGGTTACTCCTCTTATGCCAGTCTTTAAGTTTAGAGTGACGCATGTTAGGATGGCAAGTAATTCTGATTGGAAGATGCTAGGACTCATTCCTAGGGCGTTCGTCATCTTTCGATTTGGTCCAAACATGACGACGCCAACTCCAGATACCATCTTGGAGCCATCAGAGTACCACCTAGGGCCTTTAACGTTGAGCAAGGGATCACTGGTTTCCAAGGCTGTGCGGTTTGGGATTAATATCTCAAATCTCTTTTCAAAGGTGCAGGTGTGTGGTAATGCGTCCGAGACCTTGGTAATCATGTGATCATGTACATGGCAGGCCTGTTCCCTGTTCAGGCGAAGAATTCTGACTGCATTACGTAATGCAACCTTTTTTATAAAAAGGTGCAGTGGAGTAAGTCCAATCAGTGCTTCTTGAGCTGCCGTAGGGCAGGTTGGCATAGCATGTCTCCTCCTCTATCGCGGAGGAGAAGTGAGCTCCTCGTGAGTGCACTGAGTCATGCGATTCAAAGCATCCTGGGAAGTACGGGTTGAGGAGAAAATTTAGAGTTTCTTCCTCAGACGTTGTCCAAACTCCGTTTGCTATGAGGCAGCTCGGAGATTGTGGATCTTTCGAAAGTTTTTTCCTCAATCTGTGTGCGTCTGAAATGTTCTCCATGTTATTGCAAAAGAGTTTCCAAACAACCTTTGTTCTTTCCTCTGGCTCTGTTTGTACATTCTGAGTGGATCTTTATATAAGCTCAAGTCTCTGTCGTTTCTTGTACTCTTTGCTTTATTGAAGAGTTTTCGAGAGTCCTTACGGAGCTTGCCTAGAGCTGCGTTCCACCAAAAAGTATAAGAGTTTATCCTTGATTTGTGGATTGCGCAGCTGTTGGCCCGTGCGTTGCCAAATTTAATAGTTAGGATATCGACCATGTTGACTATATCTAACGTGGACCGCGGGGTGTCAGGGGTCCTGTTTACTACAGAATTGCCAATAAAGGCTCTGTAGCGCTCCCAATCAATTCTTCTTGGGTTGCAGGATGAGTCAATCGGGGTTAGGACCGTGAAGTCTAGGTTAAAAACCAGGTAGCGATGATCTGAGAAAGAGTGTTCATCAGAAACCCTCCACTCTCTTAATCAGTTAATGATTAGATTAGAGGTTAGAATGAATTCTTTCGTTTATATCGCTCGCTGCTGCCCCAAATCGTGTGATGCGCATTCGTGTCCGCACCAATAGGGAGCCCAGTTTGATGTCCTGACGAGTTCCTGACAAGTCTTCTAATTTCGTCTGATGGAACGGACTCTTCCTGCGCCATATACGTAGAGGTTATCCATAGCTTATCCCCGGGTTCAAGAGTTTATTTATGATGTGTTATATACACACAACCTTAACGGAGTGCAGTGGTTTGGGTCGTTGATGTTCGTTAACTCTCAGGGGGTGGTTGTCCTAGATAGGACGAGAGCCGACCAAATTCCACTTTGGTTATAGTCCGTAGTAATTCGTTCAAGCACTTTAATATTGCATATGCAGAGGATGAATTTTAGTTGACCATATACTGAGAGTGTTATGCCTGCAGCAGTACGTCTGGTCACTTTCCATTCACAACTGCGTTGCATACTTTTTGTCCGTATAGGAATTGCTTTTTCTTGGCTATGAAGCGAATTTGAACATTTGACCGCTCGGCGGTCGATGATGTTAACCACTGCACCACGACCACCCCCTATGGCTACGTCTTCTTCTCCTTTGGCTAGTCTGTGAAGAAGATTTGCGGTTGCCGCTTTCGAGTGATGGAGGTTAATCTGAATTAATCTCAGCATCATAGCTGTTATCCATTCGATTAGCCTCCACCACGGTGGTGTTGAGATCTGCCAGGTCCAAGTCCAGAAGATCGTCTTCCATCGGCGAGCTAGTGGAATAGTCCTCGCTTCCGGAGTCGAGCAATGACTCCTGGTCTTTATTGACCAGGGATGTTGCTGGGGCTGCAGCTTCTACCGTCGCAGGGCCCTTGCTCCCCCAGGGGATTGGGAGTTCCTGCTCCGTCGAGCTTTCGCTTTTGACCTCGGTGTTAGCCGTGTCATCGTTGCCGAATGGTGGCACTTCCTCATCCCTTTTATATATATTGAGTTTGACTTTCTTAAAGCCAAACCTGATATGGTAGTCGTAGTGGGGCAGAGGTTCCAGGGCTTCAGTTCAGTACAATGATTGCCTGTCTTGATCGACCTTTAGGTTCCTCCAGCTTCGCGACTCTCCAATCTCTTGTTGTGAGATTGAGGTTGCAGTAGTTGATTGTCTCAACTATATCGAGGGGGTTGCCTGGTATCACGGTCGTTTAGGGATCTGGTCCTTAGTTACGACCTTGAGCCTAGCTCCCTTCCATATTTCCCCTATTTCGGCAATTGTAGCCTTTAGGAGACTAACGGAACTTTCGTCGGCACAGCTTAGTAATTTGACCCTGACCCTACCTTGATACCATCCAGCGCCGTCGCAGATGGGCGGTGGTCCAGGGTTCCTCCTAGCGATTTGAGGAAGTTTGCCGATAGTTCTGATCGACATCCTTCCACTTTTCGGTCGTCAATTTGCCATCCGCGTCGCTATCATCTATGATTGCGACCGTCAGGCACTCCGACGCAACCGCACCGAAGGGCTTTAATAGCTTGGCCGGTGCTCCCAGCCTAGCCTTCTTAGCCTCCCGCTTTGGTTCCTCGGGGGACGATCTGGGCCAGGATTCCTGTCGCCCAGGCGACCGACTCTTTGGCTTTTTCTGATAAGTCGGTCTTATGGCCCCATCGATTCAATACTCTCAAGGCCGCCTTACGGTCCTTGTAGGCCTTGGTCGATGGGTTGTTTTTCTTGTTGTCGTTTTTGTCTTCTGACAACTTTTTAGAGCGGCTTGTCGATTCCCCTGTCGGAGTCTTTTCCGCCTTGGAAGTAGAGGGGATTTTATCCCCTTTCGTTTTTTATGAGATCCGGACTCGAATCTCGAATCTATTTTTATTATACATGTGGTTCCCACGAGAAGGGGAGAAATACATATATGTAGGAGCCAGATCAATCTAAACAAACGAAATAACAAATGTTTATTTAAAATAAAAGTTAAAATTACGAAGATATGTATGTTTTCCCGAAAAAAAACGATTCGACAGCTCAGCGACTTCACTGCTTGACGGCTTGATTACGACTGTGCTCTCTCCCTCTCGAACAAGTGTGGCGTCATAATATATAACCCTGCTGCCGCTCTGCCTACATCCGGCTATCCTGCATTTCATCCACCCCGGATGAATGGTCACTCTCAAGTGCGGTGTCGGTTCGCCACGGTTTCATAAATTCACAACTGGTGGTAGCATTGCTGGCACCTTCGCAAGCCGCAACCTTCGTCACAGAATAACGTCCATTTCTGCCTTTAGGCACCACACTGTGCTTGTTACCCGTCCCAAACTGCGTTCTTTTCTTAGCTACTATATCCCCCACATTATATTCGATAGCTGTCTTTCTGTGCCTTTCTTAAGCGAACTAATAGCTCCTGTTGAAAAGCGTACACAGCTGGTGAACGGCTTAATGAATCTACGTGTGTCATCGTTGATCCCGCACGGTGTTCCACATCATATTCAAAGTCTTGCATGTACAAGACCCATCTTCTTACAGCGTTAGGAAGTTCTTTTTTGTTCACAGTTTGACGAAAGGCGGCACAGTCAGTCAGAACTCTGAACCTTGTACCCAATAAGTAGATTCTGAATTTTTCAAGTGCCTTATAGACCGCGTAAGTCTCCAACACAAAACTATGCCATCTCTGCTGGGATGTATTATACTATATTAGAAGACTGGATGCAGCTGATTATCGTCACAACGTTGCAAAAGAATCGCTCCTATGCCTTGTTGACTCGCATCTGTATGTACTTCGGTGTCGGCTCCCTGTCGATAGATAGTAAGCACCGGTTTACTGGTTAAAGCATGCTTCAATGCTGCAATCGCTTGTCGCTGAGGGGCTGCAATAACAAATTTACAATTTTTCTTTGTTAAGTCGGTTAAAGGCTTAGCCAAAATAGAGTACGAGTTAATAATATACATATATGTCCACCTGTGCAGAGATCCGCAATGCCCATGTAAGGCTAGCTGATCCGCAGGGCGCCAGGTGGGCGGATACACCGTTTGCGACTGTGCTATATTTACTCTGGGCTTTCAGCCTGGTCGATATCTCGGCACGGTACGGTTGATACCTTATTTGCAGCCCAGGGGATGGGGAGTGGATAGGTAGGGTGGGAGTGTGTTGGGAGAAGTAGAATGGGATGGGATTTGGGTTGGTGAAAGGGAATGACGGAGTCGATTATCCTTTGGTCAGAAGCCCCCACACCGCGACAAGGTAGATAATCACGTGGGGGAAGCATCGCCCTAATACAGTGGTTAGTGGGATGGTCTACACCTTTGGAGGCTTGTGCAGTGGTCATAGTCAGTGTTGTCAAACGCCCTCTCAATATTGAGGCAGGCGCAAAAGCCGCATACTCCGATTCGGTGCATACACCTGCACTAGAGCCGGAGTTGATAATTTAAATTTTTTATCGGCCAAAGAAAGATGTGTGGGTAAATAAATGATTCCCCGAAATCAAAATAAAAGTCAAGAAGTGAGCAGAATACTTAACTTGTAGCTCAGAAATTCCCCGACACCAACAATCTGTGTATTGTGTCATAGCACTTAGCAGAGTTCACAGGGGTACTCGATAACAGCTTAAATCGCCTCCGAATAAGGCAGGCAAAAAACAAAACCGATAACCCAGAGTAATTAGAATAAACAAAAATATTCTCTTCTATTCCGGACATCCATAGCACCAAGCTAAAGGTTTCGAAAATAAAAGAAAATGTCAATTAATCACCTTCACTGTGTCAAAACTACACAAAAGCACAAAAGATACTTTCAGGCAGTTGTGTGTGCTGGGCATGTACTTCTCCCATGTATTCCCCCTCGTTATCAATTGTGAGTTAGTCGAACGATCTTTCGGCGAGGTGGTTTGCCTCTAATCTGGCTTTAGATTCTCCTATTTCGTATAAAATCGGAAACATTTCACCTATGAAGCATCAGTTTATTGAAGCACCTAGCACTTCAAACAAGATGTTCGCAAAATATTCAGTAATGTTCCTTGTAGTCTTGGCGGCTTACTGTGTAACAGCTCAGCGCACGTTGGAATACAATCCGCAAAGGGATGCAGGACGTGCTAAAACATTGGAATACAGGCCAAGAGAACATGGACAACCACAGGCCTCAAATCCAGTATATCATCCCCAGAAAACCAAAGAAGGGCGGTCTCGCCGTTTCAGGCGTCAGAGCACCGACAACCTTGATAGATCGAAAACTAGAACTAACGAATATCATCCAGACTCACCGAAGCAGCCACAACCGTCGTATCCCGTATACCGCACAGACAAGATCGATAATGATCGCAGCTACCATTTCTAAGGATACGAAAAGGACCAAAGAGTTCTAAAATTTATTTTTTGTTTTATAAAGAAAATAAAACGAACAAACGAACGTTTTATACTAAAACTCACCATCAGCAAGTCGCTAAGCAGCAAATAAGACAGAAGGAACGTCGAACTTATCTTTAAGGCTCAACTCCTTCTCCGAGACAATGAGGGAAATAAAGCCTTTATGCTTATAACGAGTACTTGTCGAACTCAATTTCTTCTTCTTCTTCCTCTTCTTATCGGGCGCTACAGTTCGAAGTGAACCTGGGCCTCAAACAACAAGACTAGCTAGCCTTTGCTAGCCTTTTCCATTGCCGCTCACCCAATTGGCTGCCGTTCTCTTGCACCTGTGTGCGCCATCTTAAAGGCGGCCGTCCTCTGTTTCCTCGTCCCTCGGGGTTGGATTCAAAGACTCACCTTAGGCGTTGAATCCATAGACGCCTGACTAGGCTCAATCTTGCCCCTGGCGGTCGCCAGATCATTCAATCACTAACCAAATTGATCGGATGATGTCGCCGTGCTTTCTGTCGGCTCATGCTTAGCTACTGTCCATCTCAAAGCACAGGCGGCGCTAAATGTGATCGATGATTGGTGTACCAGAAATGGGCTGTCGGTCAATCCTCTTAAGACCGATGTCGTTTTCTTCACGGGAAGGAGGAAAAATACTAAAAGGCACTTCCATCCCGATATCCAAGAAGGCTAAGTATCTAGGAGTCATCTTAGTCATAGCAAGCTTCTCTGGTCAAAGCATGTTGAGTCAGAACCCATCAAAGCCTGTCAGCTTTCTGGCAATGCAAAGGAGCTTTTGGCAAAACATGGGCTTTATCGCCCGCAAATGTCCTCTGGATCTACACGGCAATGATAAGACCTATAATCTCATATGCATCGGTTGTCTGGTGAAACAGACTAAAACGCAAACACTTCGTAGCCTCTTTCACCAAACTCCAAAGAGCGGTTTGTCTCAGTTGCACGGGGGCTTTCCCCACCACGCCGGGCGCTGCTCTAGATGCTATGATGAACCTTCCACCTCTTGATGTATTTATCAGAGGGTATGCTCTGAAAGTCATGTCTCATCTGAAGAGAAATGGCTTTTGGTATAACTCGCATAGGAATAACGGTGAGCTTGCGCAAAAATTGTCCTGCGACCCCTGTCTCATGGACATGCCTTCCGACGCCCGTTATCCTACTGCACCGTAATTTCACAGTCGAATTTTCATGGCGTCAGTATTGGCTCTCGCTGGATACTGATCCTGGAAAGGATAGTCTTCGCATTTTCACGGGTGGCTCCAGGTCTGGGAGGGGGTCCGGTTCTGTGGTCTTCTTTGAGCGCTAAAATATCCGACTGCACTTCTCCTTAGGAAAATATGCGTCTGTCTTCCAATCAGAGATATACGCAATCCTAACGGCCATGCACTATGTTGTGAAGCATAGGTGGAAGGGGGAAAGCATATGCGTCGGTTGAGCAGCCAAGCTGCACTCGAAGCTGCGTGTAACCCCTTAACTAGCTCCAAATTAGTGCGTAAACACAAGTCCTTCTTGAACAGAGTCGGTAGACTAAATTCATTAAGGCTTGTATGGGTTCCAGGCCACTCTGCGATCACAGGAAATGAGATCTCTGATGAACTCGCCAGAATGGGTTCAGAGGAGAGTTTCTCAGGACCTGAATCCGCTCTAGGTCTACCTGCGTCCATGGTTAATTCCCACATTAACGACTGGGTGTTTAATACACACAAGCGTAGATGGAGGAATTGTCCAGGATGCAGGATGACAAAGCGCTTATGCCCTGATATCTGCAAGAAATCCGCAGCATTTCTCCTGTCTTTAAGGAGAATCGACTGCAGAATACTTGTGGGAGTCATTACGGGCCATTACACTTAGCCACCTGTCCAACAGCCTGGAAAACCTGGCCGGCTAGCTGGTGGCAAGGTTGGCTGGCTGATGGGCAAGTTAACTCTCCGCGGCCAGACTGGCTGTCTGATGACCAGTTCGTTTGGCTGGCTGATGCCTAAGTTGTCTGGTCGGTGGCTGACTGGCTTCTGACCTGGTTGGCTGACTGGTGGAGGTGGTGGCTGGCTAGTGCCAGGCTGTGCCCAGGTTTGGCTCGCTGGTGGCAAGATTTCTGCCTGGTGGCGAGGGTAGCTGGCTGGTGACCGGGTTGACTGAGTGGTGTCTAGGTTGGCTGACTGATGGCCAAGTTGGCTGGCCGGTGGCAAGTTCGCCTCGCTGGTCGCCCGATTGGCTGGCTGGTGGCCAATTGGCTAGCCGGTGGCCAAGATGGCTGGTTGGTGGCTAGGTTGGCTGGCTGGTGGCCAGATTGGCTGGCTGTTGGCTAAGTTACCTGGCCGGTGGCTGGCTAGCGGCCAGGTTGGCTGGCTGATGGCTAGGTTGGTTCGCTGGTAGCCTGGTTGGCCGGCTGGTGGCCAGTTTGGCTGGTTGGAGACCAGGTTGTGGGGCTGGTGGCCAGGTTGGTTGGCGGGTTGCCGGGTTAGCTAGTTGGTGGCCAGGTTGGCTGGTTGTTGGCCAGATTGGCTGGCTGGTAGTTGGGTTGGCTCGCTGGTGACCAGGTTGGTTCAGTGGTGGCCAGGTTAGATGGCTGGTGGCCACTTTGTCTGCCTGGTGGCCAAGTTGCTTGCCTGGTGGGCAGTTGGCTAGCTGGTGGCCAGGTTAGTTGACTGGTGGTCAGGTTGGCTGACTGGCGGAGAGGGTAGCTGTCTAGTGGCCAGGTTGGTCAGCTTGTGTACAGGTTGCCTGGCTGGTGGTAGGATAGCTGGTTGGTTGGCTGGTGGCCAGGTTGGCTGCCTGGTGGCCAGGTTAGCTGGCTGGTGGCCGCTTTGTTTGCCTGGTGGCCAGGATTTGCTGCCTGGTGGCCAGGTTAGCTGGATGGTGGCCAGGCTACCTGGCTGGTGACCAGGTTAACCGGCTGGTTAGGTTAACTGGCTGGTGGCCAGGTTAGCTGGCTGGTGGCCATCTTGTCTGCCTGGTGGCCAAGTTGCTTGCCGGGTGGACAGTTGGCTGGCTGGTGGCCAAGTTAGTTGACTGGTGGTCAGGTTGGCTGACTGGCGGACAAGGTAGCTGGCTAGTGGCCAGGTTGGTCGGCTTGTGTACAGGTTGGCTGGCTGGTGGTAGTATAGCTGGTTGGTTGGCTGGTGGCCGCTTTGTCTGCCTGGTGGCCAGGTTAGCTGGATGGCGGCCAGGTTACCTGGCTGGTGACCAGGTTAGCTAGCTGGTGGCCAGGTTAACTGGCTGATGGCCAGGTTAGCTGACTAGTGGCCAGGTTAGATGAGTGGTGATCAGGGTGGCTGACTGGCGGAGAGGGTAGCTGTCTGGTGGCCAGGTTGGTCAGCTTGTGTACAGGTTGGCTGGCTGGTGGTAGGATAGCTGGTTGGTTGGCTGGTGGCCACTTTGTCTGCCTGGTGGCCAGGTTGGCTGCCTGGTGGCCAGGTTAGCTGGCTGGTGGCCAGATTAGCTGGCTGGTGGCCAGGTTAACTGGCTGGTGGCGAGGTTACCTGCATGGTGACCAGGTTAGCTGGCTGGTGGCCAGGTTAGCCGGCTGGTGGCCACTTTGTCTGCCTGGTGGCCAAGTTGCTTGCCTGGTGGACAGTTGGCTGGCTGGTGGCCAGGTTAGCTGGCTGGTGGCCACTTTGTCTGCCTGGTGGCGAAGTTGCTTGCCTGGTGGACAGTTGGCTGGCTGGTGGCCAGGTTAGCTGACTGGTGGTCAGGTTGGCTGACTGGCGGAGAAGGTAGCTGGCTAGTGGCCAGGTTGGTCAGCTTGTGTACAGGTTGGCTGGCTGGTGGTAGTAGGATAGCTGGTTGGTTGGCTGGTGGCCACTTTGTCTGTCTGGTGGCCAAGTTGCTTGCCTGGTGGACAGTTGGCTGGCTGGTGGCCAGGTTAGCTGACTGGTGGTCAGGTTGGCTGACTGGCGGAGAAGGTAGCTGGCTAGTGGCCAGGTTGGTCGGCTTGTGTACAGGTTGGCTGGCTGGGGTAGTAGGATAGCTGGTTGGTTGGCTGGTGGCCACTTTGTCTGCCTGGTGGCCAGGTTGGCTGCCTGGTTGCCAGGTTAGCTGGCTGGTGGCCAGGTTAGTTGACTGGTGGTCAGGTTAGCTGGCTGGTGACCCGGTTAGCTGGCTGGTGGCCAGGTTAGCTGGCTGGTGACCACTTTGTCTGCCTGGTGGCCAAGTTGCTTGCTTGGTGGACAGTTCGCTGGCTGGTAAGTAGGTTAGCTGGCTGATGGCCACTATGTCTGCCTGGTGGCCAAGTTGCTTGCCTGGTGGACAGTTGGCTGGCTGGTAGCCAGGTTAGTTGACTGGTGGTCAGGTTAGCTGGCTGGTGGCCAGGTTAGCTGGCTGGTGGCCAGGTTAGCTGGCTGGTGGCCAGGTTAGCTGGCTGGTGGCCACTTTGTCTGCCTGGTGGCCAAGTTGCTTGCCTGGTGGACAGTTGGCTGGCTGGTGGCCAGGTTAGCTGGCTGTTGGCCAGGTTAGTTGACTGGTGGTCAGTTTAGCTGGCTGTTGGCCAGGTTAGCTGGCTGGTGGGCAGGTTAGTTGACTGGTTGCCATGTTGATTGCTTTGAGGCCAGTGTAGCTGGCTCCTGGCCGGCATATGAAATCGTACTGCACAGGGAAACAAAAGTCACGTTCTCCAGCAAAAAACGGAAAAACTCAGAAGGAGCACGGTTGGTGAGTTAGATAGGATTGAGTCCCAAAAGTTCTATCGTCAAATAAAACGTACTTGCGAGGCAGTTAAATCCAGTTCGGGGACTGTATGAATGAGAATGGACAACTGCTAGTAGAGTCGCAGCCGTTACCGACAACATGGAGAAAATACCCCTGCAGGCTATATAACGGTGACGGTAGACTAATTCCGCTTCCAGACAGAATTATTCATACATGACCGATAATAATAGAGAAGACAAAGCCAAGACAGTCATATAGACCCCAAAAGAGCTACTGACGCGGGCGGTTCATTAGCTGAAGAAGCATGCACTGGCTCATGTGTAGGATATGGCCACAAGAAATCATGCCTGATGAATGGCAGCTCAGGATCGTTTTCGGATCCACATGAAAGAAAACACTCTTGATTGCGTACTCCACAGAGGGAATAGTCTCCTAAACGTCGCTTAGTAGATCTTCTCCCCCGTTTTTCTTGAGCGCCTGCAATCGTTCGTAATTAAACTGATCGGTTCATTTCAGTGCGGTTTCACGTCCAGGAAACCCACCATCAATCAAATATTAAAATTTTGAGAGATACTGGAAAAAACCAACGAGTTCCAGACACTCACCGTCCAGCTGAGAGTGCGACACTGAGCATGGCTAAGGAAACATCGGACTGACTGGAGAAGGCCTTAATCCACCCCGGGCTATAGCGCCGCCTAAGAAGACTCCTCAGTGTAGAGGCATATCGAGTTCTGTAGCTCCACTACACAATAGGCATGATTTCCAGGATGATTTCCCGCTCCACATGGTACGTGCATACGACGTGCAAAGTGGACGACATTTGAGTACCCCCATGATGATACGTAAGTTGACCAAGAGAATCCCTTTATTGCCAAAAGTAAAGTAAGTTTATTAACAAAATATACTATAGGTACACTTCGGGTTTGCTTTTTGGATGTGACCGGGAAAAGTTTGTTTTTCAAAAAGAAATAAGCGTCCTTTCAATCGCATTGGTCCTTTTCTACGCAATACAAGCAATACGTCCGATTCAGAATCTGATGCCTTGCCGATATACAATTGAACTTAATCCCGTTCTGTTTGTTATTGAGAAACATTCTGACAAACTGCCGATTAGTCTCATGCACGTTCGGATGTTGTAGATATTCGTCGACGGGTATCCAACCCACTTTACATATTTCCCGTGGGCATGGTCTCAATTCATTGGTTGTAGGCTTAAGTGCAATGACAAAGTATAAATCGGAGCAACCAAAGCCACCGCCATGTGATTGCCGAACACCGACCAGGGTGTCGAAGACGGTCTCTACATTTGTCTCTTCGCGAACTTCTCGAATAGCGGCGTCTATGAGATTCTCACCTGAAACGAGAACGAATTCAATTATGAGGAAGTTTGTTTGAGCATAAGGTCTCGTAACCTGGTTCAACGTAGCCTCCTGGCATTTTCCAACTGCCAGGGATTAAAGCGTAACGGTCACTCACGGCTAGAATTTCGTTGTCGTCGTTCATTACCAAGCCACCGACGCCGACCAGCGTGTGCGCGTAAACTGGCACATTGGGTGGCTCACTATCTGGAAGCCAACGATAGAGCATCACGTATCCGGTCTTAGCATGATGAAAGTCAAACCCTTTCTGCAGGGAGGGGGAAAAATGCAAATCAAATTTGTGTTAGTTGTTATTGGGAAACAAGAATTAGAGAGTAGTGCGTTGTGTGCTTGGCTTAATAGTAGAGTGAAATAGGTTGTAATCAGTCCTAGGTCAATAGTTCCAGATCCAATCGTGAAAATGACCTTGACCTTTGCACCATGCAATTGCAATCAAGTGTCTCTCTACCTTTGTCAGCTCTGGAATAACTTGTGAATGTTCCGTGCGTACTTTGAACCAAACGCCACGCCGTGCCTTCCCGATCCAATAATCCAGAGATTCTATTGAAAAGCGTCAAAATCAATTGAGTTATAAACAATTACAATTACTGAATACAAACTCTGCAGCTTTGCGGCAAAATCGACGTTTGCATCGTACTCAACGGCCGTGTCGACGGTTACGCCATTGAATCGGTCACTCTCTCCTTGAAACACATTTGGAGGCGCCTCCATCGGTATTCTATGCCTACAAATAGAACAATTTCATCATGCACTCCCGATTGTTACTCAATCCTACATACTTCGGTTTTTCAATGGCAATCGACAACTGCTTCGAATGTTTGCCTTGGTCACTACCGGTTACGTTGACGGAAAACAATTGTTTGGGGGCACCTATCAAGAGCTGTTGGTTGTCGTACACTCTCTGGAAGAATTTTACAAATCGCGCTCTGCGTAAAATCGTAGACATTAGAAACAAGCGAAGCTTATTTGTGGCACCTTCGAAAATCGCGGGTGACAGTCGGAAAGTATCCCCACCCGAGTATCGAGAATTTATTCGCGGATATTACGAAAGATTTACTCCAGAACTGAACCTGCCGGAATGCGAACTATTTCAATAATTTGTTTTCGAATTTCCGTTTTCTATTTTGCACGTTTTGTTGATTAGATTGCTTTGTCAGCTTTGCTTTATCAGTTCGCTCATTGTTGTCTATTTTTTGCGTTTATCTTTGGGTTTTTAGTTTTGCGCTCCGAATCCGAATGAATGTCAACTATAGAATCAGCTGGTTCTGGTGACAGTTTTGACTCAGGGGAAATGTGCTGCTGGTGTTGATTAGACACATTTGCTGTCATTCGATGGGCCACATGCTGCGAAGAGGTACTTGTCGATGTTTCCAAGTGGACTGTGGCGGCAGCCTACGAGCATGAGAGATGTTGCGGCAAAACACTGAATGCTTGTCCGCTTGTGTGCTTACAGACTCTGCCTGTTAGAGCTCGAATCCGGATGGCCCAGAAAATGTACATATTTACTTCTTCTTCTTTTTCTTCATCTTCTTAACGGGCGCTACAGTTCGGGGTGAACCTGGGCCTCAACCAACATGCCCCTCCATCTAGCACGATCTTTCGCTAGCCTTTTCCATTGCCGCACACCCAGTTGGCTGAGCTCCCCTTCCACCTGTGTGCGCCATCTTAAGTGCGGCCGTCCTCTGCTTCTTCGTCCCTCGGGGGTTGGATTCAAAGACTCTCCGGGCTGGAGCTGTGGTGTCCATTCGCTCTGCATGGTCCAGCCATCTTAGGCGTCGAATGCGTAGACGCGTGACTAGGCTCATGTCGCTGTACAGCCCGTAAAGTTCGTGGTTGAATCTTTTCCTCCATCCCCCATCTGCGTTTATAGGCCCGAAAATCACGCGCAAAATCTTTCTCTCGAACCGACCAAGGGCCTCCTCATCCGCATTTGATAGTGTCCATGCTTCTGCGCCGTATAGCAGGACCGGGAGAGGGCTCTATTACTCAATTGCCTCCTGAGCCCAAAGAAACGGCGATTGGCAAGAGTGATTCTGCGTTTGATTTCGGAACTGATGTCGTTGTTCCAGGTCACTGCGGAGCCAAGATAGACGAAGTCCTTAACTACCTCGAACTTATACCTGCCAATACAAACGTTCTGGCCAATACGTCGGTGATGAGTGTCCTTCTTTGATGACAGCGTATATTTAGTTTTGCCCTCGTTTACTGCCAGACCAACTTTCGCCGCCTCGAACTCAATACTCGCAAACGCCTCATTGACATCTCGCTGTGATCTACCTATTATGTCAATATCGTCGGCGTATGCAAGGAGTTGCGAGGATTTGAAATCGATTGTGCCTCTTGCATTGGCCAGTGATTTTTGCACAATCATTTCTAGTACGAAATTGAAGAATCCACACGACGGCGCATCATCCTGCCTGAATCCTTTTTTGACATGAAAACATCGGTGTTCACCGATTCGGATGGAGCAGCGAGCATTTTCCAAAGTCATCCTGCATAGTCTGATGTGTTTAGCAGGTATGGCAAAGGTAGACATAGCGTTATATAGCTCTCCTCTAATAACGCTGTCTTATGCGGCTTTGAAGTCGACAAATAGGTGGTGAGTGTCGACTTGAAATTCATTGGTTTTTTCCAAGATCTGCCGTAGTGTGAAGGTTTGGTCGATGGTGGACTTCTCTGGCCTGAATCCGCACTGATAAGGACCTATCAGCTTATTTACAAAAGGTTTCAGGTGTTCACACAAAACGGCAGAGAAGATTTTGAAGGCGATGTTAAGGAGACTTATTCCTCTGTAGTTGGCGCAATCAGAGGGGTCTCCTTTCTTATGGATCGGACATACGATGCTGAGACTCCATTCCTCGGGCATGCTTTCCTCTGACCACATCTTACAGATGAGCTGGTACATTCTCCTAATCAGGTCATCCCCAGCTGCCTTGAAGAGCTCAGCAGATAGTCCGTCTGCGTCAGCAGCTTTATTCGACTTGAGTTTCGATATGGCAATCTTAACTTCGTCGAGGTCAGGGGACGGAGTTTTCTGCGGTCTTTGTCGATTAGAAATGGATCATTCTGCCTGACAGCGGTATATTGACTAACATCGCCGTTATACAGTCTGCAGAAGTGGTTTTCCCATATTCTCAGCATAGACTGCGATTCTACTACGAGATGTCCGTTCTCATCCCTGCAGGCTTCCGTTTTGGCCTTATAACCTTGGCATGTTCGCGTTATCTGTTGATAAAACTTTCGATCGTCACGCCTGCAGTAACACCGCTCCAAATCCTCAATCGCGCGCTTCTCGTGCTCTTTCTTCTTTCTCCTGAGAAGCTTATGCTCTTCCCTTCTTTTTAACTCGTAGAGCTCACGAGCTGCTCTTGTTCTTTTATGCAGCGAGGCTTTGTATGCATCCTGCCTCGCTGTGTGAATCCTCCTGCACTCGTCATCGAACCAGGTGTTTCTTCGTGGTGGAGCCTTAAAGCCCAAAACATCGGATGCAGAGCTTTTCAGGGCTTGTTTGCAAAGGTTCCACTGCTGTTCTGTTGATAACATGAAGGGTTGCGGTGTATTGGAGAACTTAGGGGATTCGCGATTCGCAAAATCACCAGCGGTTCCTGGCGATAGTAGCTTTCCGACGCGCATCTTGGCTACTACAAGATAGTGGTCCGAGTCGATGTTAGCTCTTCGGAAAGTTCAAACATCAAAAATAGTGGAGGAATGTCTGACGTTGATCGTGATGGGAGCAATCTGGTTAGACCGCCAGGTGCCTTTGTGTATACCGAGGTGCGGGAAGCGCGTACTCGCTAGAAGGAGATTTCGCCCCGTAGCAAGATCAATCAGCCTGTGTCCTTTATCGGATGTGGTGTCGTGTAAACTATGTTTGCCGATGACTCGTTCAAAGATGCTTTCCTTACCCAGCTTAGCATTGAAGTCTCCTAGTACAATTTTGATGTCATAGCTGGGACATTGGGCATACGTTCTGTCTAGGAGATCGTAGAACTCATCTTTGGCGGAGTCATCCTTGTCTTCCGCGGGGGCGTGGACGCAGATCAGGCTGATGTTAAAAAATGTAGCCTTGATACGGATCGTTATGAGGCGTTCACTCACACGCCGAAGGCTTAAGACTTTTTGCCTTAGTCCACCTCGAACAACAAATCCGCATTCGAACAATCGTTGTCCTCTCTCCCTATAGCATTTGCCGTAGTAAATGGAGCAGTTTTTCACTCGCTTTATACCCGGTCCATTCCATCGCATCTCCTGGATGGCGATTATGTCCGCTTTATAGCGGTCTAGGGCGTCCGCAAGTTGTTCGGCTGCACGTGGCCTGTTTGTATGTATGTATGTATGTTGGCGTTACAGTCCATGAAGAACCTGAGCCGAGCTTCTCTCGATCACCCATGTTGTGTGTGATTTCATTTTCACATAGGTGAAAGGGACCTACAGTTTTATTGCCGGTTCCGAACGGCGAATTTCGAGAAGCTTTTCATGACAATTTTACTACAGGGGGTTTTGTCAGAACCTCGCTGAGGAGAAACACCGTGAAAAACACGTTCGATGACATGGCTGTGTCGGGATTCGATCCCGAGTCATCGGCGTCAGAGGCCAACACACTACCCACTGCGCCACGGTGCTCTCGGCCTGTTTAGGGACCTAACATTCCACGTACAAAGCCGAAGATCATTGTCCGTTTTGCGTTATTTACAAGGGTCGTCAACATAAGTCCGGTCCGTTATATCCGAGGCTTTTGGTTGTTTCGGAGTTTGTGGTTTTTTTACGGCTACGGCTTACTAGGCCGTATACTAGAAATAGTGACTTCAAATTGGGCTCTTTGTTTGGACCACAAAGTCAAAACAATGGAATTCTCTGGTTGATTCCGTTTGGAACAAAACATCGTCCCATCGTCTTTGAACAATGCTCGCGCTAATGTGTCACATGCCGAAGCAATCCATTTCGTGTTAAGTATGACACTATTCTCAAGGACAGCACATCCTGCTTTTAATTTATTCCTGAAAACTATCGAAAAGTTCCTATTTGTCTTTCTCATTCCCATCTCATCGGATGTACGCAATGCCTAGAATGTTAAATTCGTGACGAAGAACCTCACTTTGACTGTCGGTGATTGCGCGGCCTGTGTTGTAAGTTTCCAACTTTTGTAATTAATTTTTCATCGACTCCCAAACGGACTGCATAATTGCTCAATCACGTCAAAGCCAAGTCACGCGATGCAGTACGGTCTGATCCTTTAAATATAGCACACGAACCCTCGAGTGTTATCATAGTGTAACCTTTACTACCTCGAAATGGTTGACAAGCTTAAGTTACAACCTCAACGCGAAAAGTCCGCTCGACCCCAGAGGTACTACTCTCGTGAATCTCTTACCTATTTCTACACCTTAATTCGAGTGATAGGCCTCGACAACCTTAATCGAACCTGGCTATACGTGATCTATTCCGTGCAATCGGTCGCTTCAACTTGTATATTTGAGGCAATCGGCTTCACCATTAGCAATGTGAAACTCAGCGCTGGAATGGAGATTGGAACCTTTCTCACAAGGCTTCAAGTGAGCGCTAACGTCTACGTTATTGCGCCAAAAATGTACTTCGTCTACTGGTACATGGGCCGAATTCGCGAGACCGCTAAGGTGTTCGATAAACTGGATGCGAAAATCAAGTCTCCGGATGAAATTGCCGAAGCTGAACGAATGGTTAGGTTCGCTAAGCAATTGGTGATCTTTTACACTGTCGTGTATCTTTGCTACTCGAGCAGTACATTTCTGTCGGCAATTATTAGCGGACATCCTCCGTATACCCTGTATATACCATTCTGCAATTGGGAGGATTCCAGGACGAAGATGATTATTGCCAGTTTAATTGAATACTATCTAATGACTTTGTCGTGTATTCAAGATGTTGCGTTAGACGTATTTCCAGTCATCTTTATGTATATGGCACGGATGCACATGAGGATATTAACTATTAGAGTGGAAAAGTTAGGAAAGGATCCAAGCATTTCGAAAGAGGAAAACGTAAGACGATTGGTAGACTGTGTGGATACACACAGACAGTTCCTAGAGTAAGAGCTCCTAAAGTACGTTGGCTTGTGTGCTTATCGATATTTTCAATTTAGATTAATCGAAATAGTGAGGCCGATCACTTCCAAGACGCTCTTTTGTCAGATCCTTGCTGCTGTAATAGTGACAGCAATTACATTTGTCAATATTATGATGTTTTCGAATTTTGCTACGAGGGTGGGTTCGATCTTTTTCCTAGTGGCTGTTACCCTACAAACACTACCAATTTGTTATGCAATGAACGTACTTAAGGAGGAGGTCAATAGCTTGCCTACGTCGGCATTCCACAGCGGATGGATTCATCAGGATCGCCTGTTCCGTAAATTGCTACTTTTCTTCATTCAAAATGCTCAGAAATTTCAGCCCATCATCGCGGGTAATATTATCCCAGTTGAAATCGCGACGTTTATAACGGTAAGTATTTTTTGCTTTGGTTTGGATCAAGATCCTTACTGACTTTGTGGACAGATTGGAAAGCTATCGTTTTCAGTGTACGCTCTGGTGAATAAAATGGCCCAACGACGAGTGGCTCGGTCTGGTCATTTTGAGTAGAAAGCCTACCAGTGTTGCCATCATTTAAAGTGGCTCATAGTAGATCTGATTATTTTGGAAACGTAAATAAAATGTGTGTTGCTACTTGAAGTGCATTTTAATTATCAATTGGGGGTGGCCGTGGTACAGTGGTAAACATCTCCGATCGTCGAGCGGAAGGTCTGTAGTTCAAAGTCATTCCATAGCCAAGGAAAAACAGTTTCTTCTTCTTCTTAGCGGGCGCTACAGTTCGGGGTGAACCTGGGCCTCAACAAACATGCCCCTCCATCTAGCACGATCTATTGCTAGCCTTTTCCATTGCCGCACACACAGTTGGCTGAGGTCCCCTTCCACCTGTGTGCGCCATCTTAAGTGCGGTCTTCCTCTGCTTCTTCGTCCCTCGGGGTGGATTCAAAGGCTCTCCGGGCTGGAGCTGTGGTGTCCATTCTCTCTACATGGCCCAGCCATCTTAGGCGTTGAATCCGTAGACGCCTGCCTAGGTTCATGTCGCTGTACAGCCCGTAAAGTTCGTGGTTGAATCTTTTCCTCCATCCCCCGCCTGCGTTTATAGGCCCGAAAATCACGCGCAAAATCTTTCACTCGAACCGACCAAGGGCCTCCTCATCCGCTTTTGATAGTGTCCATGCTTCTGCGTCGCACAGCAGGACCGGGATGATAAGGATTTTATACAGAGTCAACTTTGTCGTTCGGGAGAGGGGTCTATTACTCAATTGCCTCCTGAGCCCAAAGAAACAGTGATCGGCAAAAGTGATTCTGCGTTTGATTTCGGAACAGAGGTCGTTGTTCCAGGTCACTGCGGAGCCAAGGTAGACGAAGTCCTTAGCTAACTCGAACTTATATCCTCCAATACAAACGTTCTGGCCAAGACGTCGGTGGCGAGCGTCCTTTTTTGATGACAGCATATATTTTGTTTTGCCCTCGTTTACCGCCAAACCAACTTTCGCGGCCTTGAACTCAATACTCGCAAATGCCTCATTGACATCTCGCTGTGATCTACCTATTCTGCCAATATCGTCGGCGTATGCAAGGAGTTGCGAGGATTTGAAATAGATTGTGCCTCTTGTATTGGCCTGTGATTTTTGCACAATCATTTCTAATATGACGTTGAAGAAATCACACGACAGCGCATCGCCCTGCCTAAATCCTTTTTTGACACCAAAACTATCGGTAAGGTGTTCACCGATTCGGATGGAGCAGCGAGCATTCTCCAAAGTCATCCTGCATAGTCTGATGAGTTTAGCAGGTATGGCAAAGATAGGCATAGCGTTGTATAGCTCGTCTCTAATTACGCTGTCGTATACGGCTTTGAAGTCGACAAATAGGTGGTGAGTGTCGACTTAAAATTCATTGGTTTTTTCCAAGATCTGCCGTAGTGTGAAGATTTGGTCGATGGTGGACTTCCCTGGCCTGAATCCGCACTGATAAGAACCTATCAGCCTGTTTACAAAAGGCTTCAGGTGTTCACACAAAACGGCAGAGAAGATTTTGTATGCGATGTTAAGGAGACTTATTCCTCTGTAGTTGGCGCACTCAGAGGGGTCTCCTTTCTTGTGGATCGGGCATACGATGTTGAGACTCCATTCCTCGGGCATGCTTTCCACTGACCATATCTTACAGATGAGCTGGTACATTCTCCTAACCAGGTCATCCTCAGCTGCCTTAAAGAGCCCAGCAGACAGTCCGTCTGCGCCAGCAGCTTTATTCGACTTGAGTTTCGATATTGCAATCTTAACTTCGTCGAGGTCAGGGGGACGGAGTTCTCTGCGGTCTTCGTCGATTAGAAATGGATCATTCTGCCTGACAGCGGTATATTGACTAACATCGCCGTTATACAGTCTGCAGAAGTGGTGTTTGCATATTCTCAGCATCGACTGCGTTTCTTCTACGAGGTGTCCGTTCTCAAACCTGCAGGCTTCCGTTCTGGCTTTATAACCTTGGCATGTTCGCTTTATCTGTTGATAAAACTTTCGAACGTAACGCCTGCAGATCGTAGAACTCATCTTAGGCGGAGTCATCCTTGTCTTCCGTGGGGGTAGATCAGATCAGGCTGATGGTAAAAAATGTAGCCTTGATAAGGATCGTTATGAGGCGTTTACTAACATGCCGAAAGCTTAGGACTTTTTGCCTTAGTCCACCTCGAACAACAAATCCGCGTCCGAACAATCGTTGTCTTCTTTCCCTATAGCAGTTGCCGTAGGAAATGTCGGAGTTTTTCATCCGCTTTATACCCGGTCCATTCCATCGCATTTCCTGGATGGCGATTATGTCCGCTTTATAGTGGTCTAGGGCGTCTGCAAGATGTTCGACTGCAACATTCCACGTACAAAGCCGAAGATCATTGTCCTTTTTCCGTTATTTACAAGGGTCGTCAACATAAGTCCGGTCCGTTATATCCGAGGCTTGTTGTTGTTTCGAAGTTTGTGGTTTTGTTACGGTTACGGCTTACTAGGCCGTAGCCCAACCGACTAGTCCTGTTTTTTGGCGCAGAAGGCTCGCCATTCGCCCTTCCCCGTTTGCAATTTCCATAGGAAAAAACATGCTGCGAAAGGGAAGTGATCAGACATACTGATGAAGGCATAACACCCTCAGTAAATACTCTCTTCAAATTCGTACTCTATGTGGGCAGTTGTAATGTAACACCATAATCGCATGGAACATTTGCTGGGAGCTACAACCAACGTGAAAATTCGGTCGGTTCCTCTCGAATCCTATCTAGGACAACCACCCCTGGAGTGTAGTGAACATCTACGACCCAAACCACTACTCTCCCTTCAGGTTATGTGATAAACATTATAAAAGTAAAAACTGTTGAAAATGCGCGAAGTATAAACAAAAAAAAAAAAAAAACGGCCAAGTGCGAGTCGGACTCGCCCACGAAGGGTTCCGTATCATCTGTATACATATATAAATACATATATATGAAAGAGACTATGAATGTTACCTCATCAGTCATCACATTAAATCACATTTTTGTGTGATGACAGATCTTGGTTGCAGGCAGGTTATCGGCATATTACTTTGATAATCAAAAATCTTCATGATGATCATAAAAGTGTCCATTGAATTCAAATCGATTATCCTACTTGACAGCAACGATGTGAAAAGGCGAATAACAATAATGGGAAATATGGGAAAAAGGTTTGCAGCTAGGATTAATTCATCAAAGACACAAAAGAGATCAAAACTGGGAAGTTTGCTACTGGTTGTGGGATATTGTCGACTAACCTTAGTTCAGTATTCGACCAAGGGGATTTTTCGGATGAAAATCATGTCTGTTGTATGGGCGCCTCCCTTAAATATTCATTTTGTTTTGTTTTTGTCGTGGCAGCGGCAACAGAAATACATCATCTGTGAAAATTTCAACTGTCTACCTATCACGGTTCATGAGATACAGCCTGGTGACAGACGGACGGAATTTGCGAGTATGCTCCTGGAATGTCAGAACCCTGTACACTCCCGGAGCTACTCATAAACTAGAAGGATTCCTCACGCAGTACAGGGCGGATATTACTGCGGTCCAGGAAATACGCTGGATAGGAAACGGTATGATTAGGAAGAAAAATTGCGACATTTATTACAGCTGTCACAAAAGGTTGCACTTACTGGGATGCGGATTTGTCGTGGGAAAGCGGTTAAGGTCGAAGGTCATCGACTTTAAACCTATAAGTGATCGCCTGGCTGTGATCCGCATAAGAGGCAGATTTTATAACAACAGCCTTATATGTGCACACGCCCCTACCGACGAGGCTGAAGACCCTATCAAGGAGGACTTCTATGACCTCCTGGACAACGCCTACGGAGCTTGTCCGGAGTACGATGTAAAAATCATGCTCGGGGACTTCAACGCCACTCCTTGGCGGAGTGATCGGAAAGCACAGCTTCCGACTCGCTGACTTTGCGACAGCTCGTAATGCGGTGATAAGTAGCACAAGATTCCCTCGCAAGCGAATCCACACAGCAACCTGGCGATCTCCGGACGGTCGAACCGCCAACCAAATCGACCATGTGCTCATTGACGCAAGGCACTCGTCAAACATCCTGGATGTGCGAACATTCAGAGGGGCAAATGTCGACTCTGACTACTTCCTCGTAGCAGCAAGATTCAGAGCTCGACTGTCCAATGTCAGAAAGCTGCACCAGCCCATCAGGAGGAGGTTTGACATTGGGCGCCTGAGCACACCGGAGGTTGCCAGAGTCTACAGGGAGCAGCTGAGCGAAAGACTCTACGGTATGCCTACGTCGAACACAAATGCCAATAATATGTGGCTGCATTGCCGCTCAGCCATTCAGGAAGTAGCCGAAACCACCTTAGGATACCTACCACCCCCGACAAGAAACCCGTGGTATGATGGCGAGTGTGAGCAGAAAACGGCAGCAACCGACGAGGCGTATCAAAAGGCGCTGCAGAGGAAAACCAGGGCAGCGCAAGAAGAGTACCGAGCCAGAAGAAGGGAGGAGAAAAAACTACTGCGACAAAGGAAAAGAATCTTCGCAGCCTCCCAGCTCAAGGATATCGAGGAGTCTAGGGATAAACATAAAATACGAGCCTTTTACAAGAAAGCCAAAGCCCTTGCAGGAGGCTTCAAAAAGGGCACCCTGGCTCTTCGAAATTGCGAGGGTAATCTTGTCACCGACCCGCAGGGAATAGTGGATGTATTTAAGCAGCATTTCCAGCAGCTGCTTAACGAGCATGACCAAGAGAGAGTGGTTGTATGTATGTATGTTGGCGTTACAGTCCATGAAGAACCTGAGCCGAGCTTCTCTCAATCACCCATGTTGTGTGTGATTTTATTTTCCCATAGGTGAAAGGGACCTACAGTTTATTGCCGGTTCCGAACGGCGAATTGCGAGAAGCTTTTCATGACAATTTTACTACAGGGGGTTTTGTCAGAACCCCGCTGGAGAGAGAGTGGTTGGGACCGAGGAAATCCCAACTCCAGCCGCTGAAATAGTGCTCCCACCCAGCATCGAAGAAGTCGGTACAGCTATTCAGAAGCTGAAGAACAACAAGGCCGCAGGTTCAGATGGCTTGCCATCAGTGCTCTTCAAGGCTGGCGGCGATGTTCTGGTAGAGAGCATGCACCAGATCATCTGCAGAATTTGGGACGATGAGAGCATGCCCGACGACTGGAATACCAGTTCCATATGCCCCATCCACAAAAAAGGCGATCCTACCTCTTGCAAGAACTATAGAGGTATATCCCTGCTCAATGTCGCATACAAGAACCTGTCCAGCGTATTGTGTGAACGTCTAAAACCATTTTGCACCGCACTAATCGGCAGCTACCAGTGCGGCTTCCGGCCCGGCAAATCAACTATAGACCAAATTTTCACACTTCGACAAATCCTGGAAAAGACCAACGAGTTTCAAATCGATACACACCATCTTTTCATCGATTTCAAAGCCGCATACGACAGCATTCATCGTGAAGAACTGTTTAATTACAAAAGCAACAACCAACCCCTGCGGGGATCAACGGGCAGACGCACGAAAGATTGGTATCTCATGCCTGTTTCACAATGCTACTGCACGGCGACGCGACAGCGCAACTACAAACGCTGCCGTTTGCTGTGGTTGTAAGGTCGTTCAGTCAATACACAATGGAGCGACTTGCATTGGCGTTTTTTTTTTGTTGACAGCGAGGTTACTTCTGTGAGTGAAGTTGGAGGTGAATTCTATAGAGTGAAGTTGGCATCAGTAAAAAATTCGAAGATTGAAACTGAAATTAGTTCGGCTGCTTTAGCCTATAAAAAGTTAAAAGCGAAAACAAAAGTCAGAAGAAGGTGGTGGGCATAGATAAATTAACGAGATGGCAATCTCGATGGCTTTGACAGGCATTTTGACAACTAGCCCCTACAAACTCGTTTCGATTTGACGGCGTCTTGACTATGTCATTCTGCCTTGTTCCGACGACTTGACTCTGAGTCAACAGCGTCGTTTTTAAAGCGGCCCCTAGACGCTCAATATTATTGTGCAAATTTTTGCACAATTTTATTGGCTTGCTGCCCCAGACGGTTCAATATTTTTCCCAATAATTTAGTGGACCGGTCATATTTGTATTAAAAGTCAAAAGCATTCCGATTTTCCGCAATATATCGCACAATCTTGCAATATTATCTACAGACGAACAATAATATTGTGCAATATCAAATATTGCACAATATTATTAGGCGTCTAGGCGCCGCTTTAATTACAAATACAACAACCAACACTTGCGGGGATCACAGGGCAGACGTACGAAAGTTTTCCATCTTGTTAATTTATCTATGGTGGTGGGTAAGACCAAGTTATCAAACGTATTCTTCCAATATCGAATTCGAAATGGCACAACGCTGTGTAGTTGCGACAGTTTTTCGAATTTTCGAAATTACATCGATGCGACACGACTACATACGTGCCTATGTGACTTACTCCATATAATTCCATTGAATTAATATGGATTTGACAGCTATCAGCCTGTTTACAAAAGGCTTCAGGTGTTCACACAAAACGGCAGAGAAGATTTTGTATGCGATGTTAAGGAGACTTATTCCTCTGTAGTTGGCGCACTCAGAGGGGTCTCCTTTCTTGTGGATCGGGCATACGATGTTGAGACTCCATTCCTCGGGCATGCTTTCCACTGACCATATCTTACAGATGAGCTGGTACATTCTCCTAACCAGGTCATCCCCAGCTGCCTTAAAGAGCCCAGCAGACAGTCCGTCTGCGCCAGCAGCTTTATTCGACTTGAGTTTCGATATTGCAATCTTAACTTCGTCGAGGTCAGGGGGACGGAGTTCTCTGCGGTCTTCGTCGATTAGAAATGGATCATTCTGCCTGACAGCGGTATATTGACTAACATCGCCGTTATACAGTCTGCAGAAGTGGTGTTTGCATATTCTCAGCATCGACTGCGTTTCTTCTACGAGGTGTCCGTTCTCAAACCTGCAGGCTTCCGTTCTGGCTTTATAACCTTGGCATGTTCGCTTTATCTGTTGATAAAACTTTCGAACGTAACGCCTGCAGATCGTAGAACTCATCTTAGGCGGAGTCATCCTTGTCTTCCGTGGGGGTAGATCAGATCAGGCTGATGGTAAAAAATGTAGCCTTGATAAGGATCGTTATGAGGCGTTTACTAACATGCCGAAAGCTTAGGACTTTTTGCCTTAGTCCACCTCGAACAACAAATCCGCGTCCGAACAATCGTTGTCTTCTTTCCCTATAGCAGTTGCCGTAGGAAATGTCGGAGTTTTTCATCCGCTTTATACCCGGTCCATTCCATCGCATTTCCTGGATGGCGATTATGTCCGCTTTATAGTGGTCTAGGGCGTCTGCAAGATGTTCGACTGCAACATTCCACGTACAAAGCCGAAGATCATTGTCCTTTTTCCGTTATTTACAAGGGTCGTCAACATAAGTCCGGTCCGTTATATCCGAGGCTTGTTGTTGTTTCGAAGTTTGTGGTTTTGTTACGGTTACGGCTTACTAGGCCGTAGCCCAACCGACTAGTCCTGTTTTTTGGCGCAGAAGGCTCGCCATTCGCCCTTCCCCGTTTGCAATTTCCATAGGAAAAAACATGCTGCGAAAGGGAAGTGATCAGACATACTGATGAAGGCATAACACCCTCAGTAAATACTCTCTTCAAATTCGTACTCTATGTGGGCAGTTGTAATGTAACACCATAATCGCATGGAACATTTGCTGGGAGCTACAACCAACGTGAAAATTCGGTCGGTTCCTCTCGAATCCTATCTAGGACAACCACCCCTGGAGTGTAGTGAACATCTACGACCCAAACCACTACTCTCCCTTCAGGTTATGTGATAAACATTATAAAAGTAAAAACTGTTGAAAATGCGCGAAGTATAAACAAAAAAAAAAAAAAAACGGCCAAGTGCGAGTCGGACTCGCCCACGAAGGGTTCCGTATCATCTGTATACATATATAAATACATATATATGAAAGAGACTATGAATGTTACCTCATCAGTCATCACATTAAATCACATTTTTGTGTGATGACAGATCTTGGTTGCAGGCAGGTTATCGGCATATTACTTTGATAATCAAAAATCTTCATGATGATCATAAAAGTGTCCATTGAATTCAAATCGATTATCCTACTTGACAGCAACGATGTGAAAAGGCGAATAACAATAATGGGAAATATGGGAAAAAGGTTTGCAGCTAGGATTAATTCATCAAAGACACAAAAGAGATCAAAACTGGGAAGTTTGCTACTGGTTGTGGGATATTGTCGACTAACCTTAGTTCAGTATTCGACCAAGGGGATTTTTCGGATGAAAATCATGTCTGTTGTATGGGCGCCTCCCTTAAATATTCATTTTGTTTTGTTTTTGTCGTGGCAGCGGCAACAGAAATACATCATCTGTGAAAATTTCAACTGTCTACCTATCACGGTTCATGAGATACAGCCTGGTGACAGACGGACGGAATTTGCGAGTATGCTCCTGGAATGTCAGAACCCTGTACACTCCCGGAGCTACTCATAAACTAGAAGGATTCCTCACGCAGTACAGGGCGGATATTACTGCGGTCCAGGAAATACGCTGGATAGGAAACGGTATGATTAGGAAGAAAAATTGCGACATTTATTACAGCTGTCACAAAAGGTTGCACTTACTGGGATGCGGATTTGTCGTGGGAAAGCGGTTAAGGTCGAAGGTCATCGACTTTAAACCTATAAGTGATCGCCTGGCTGTGATCCGCATAAGAGGCAGATTTTATAACAACAGCCTTATATGTGCACACGCCCCTACCGACGAGGCTGAAGACCCTATCAAGGAGGACTTCTATGACCTCCTGGACAACGCCTACGGAGCTTGTCCGGAGTACGATGTAAAAATCATGCTCGGGGACTTCAACGCCACTCCTTGGCGGAGTGATCGGAAAGCACAGCTTCCGACTCGCTGACTTTGCGACAGCTCGTAATGCGGTGATAAGTAGCACAAGATTCCCTCGCAAGCGAATCCACACAGCAACCTGGCGATCTCCGGACGGTCGAACCGCCAACCAAATCGACCATGTGCTCATTGACGCAAGGCACTCGTCAAACATCCTGGATGTGCGAACATTCAGAGGGGCAAATGTCGACTCTGACTACTTCCTCGTAGCAGCAAGATTCAGAGCTCGACTGTCCAATGTCAGAAAGCTGCACCAGCCCATCAGGAGGAGGTTTGACATTGGGCGCCTGAGCACACCGGAGGTTGCCAGAGTCTACAGGGAGCAGCTGAGCGAAAGACTCTACGGTATGCCTACGTCGAACACAAATGCCAATAATATGTGGCTGCATTGCCGCTCAGCCATTCAGGAAGTAGCCGAAACCACCTTAGGATACCTACCACCCCCGACAAGAAACCCGTGGTATGATGGCGAGTGTGAGCAGAAAACGGCAGCAACCGACGAGGCGTATCAAAAGGCGCTGCAGAGGAAAACCAGGGCAGCGCAAGAAGAGTACCGAGCCAGAAGAAGGGAGGAGAAAAAACTACTGCGACAAAGGAAAAGAATCTTCGCAGCCTCCCAGCTCAAGGATATCGAGGAGTCTAGGGATAAACATAAAATACGAGCCTTTTACAAGAAAGCCAAAGCCCTTGCAGGAGGCTTCAAAAAGGGCACCCTGGCTCTTCGAAATTGCGAGGGTAATCTTGTCACCGACCCGCAGGGAATAGTGGATGTATTTAAGCAGCATTTCCAGCAGCTGCTTAACGAGCATGACCAAGAGAGAGTGGTTGTATGTATGTATGTTGGCGTTACAGTCCATGAAGAACCTGAGCCGAGCTTCTCTCAATCACCCATGTTGTGTGTGATTTTATTTTCCCATAGGTGAAAGGGACCTACAGTTTATTGCCGGTTCCGAACGGCGAATTGCGAGAAGCTTTTCATGACAATTTTACTACAGGGGGTTTTGTCAGAACCCCGCTGGAGAGAGAGTGGTTGGGACCGAGGAAATCCCAACTCCAGCCGCTGAAATAGTGCTCCCACCCAGCATCGAAGAAGTCGGTACAGCTATTCAGAAGCTGAAGAACAACAAGGCCGCAGGTTCAGATGGCTTGCCATCAGTGCTCTTCAAGGCTGGCGGCGATGTTCTGGTAGAGAGCATGCACCAGATCATCTGCAGAATTTGGGACGATGAGAGCATGCCCGACGACTGGAATACCAGTTCCATATGCCCCATCCACAAAAAAGGCGATCCTACCTCTTGCAAGAACTATAGAGGTATATCCCTGCTCAATGTCGCATACAAGAACCTGTCCAGCGTATTGTGTGAACGTCTAAAACCATTTTGCACCGCACTAATCGGCAGCTACCAGTGCGGCTTCCGGCCCGGCAAATCAACTATAGACCAAATTTTCACACTTCGACAAATCCTGGAAAAGACCAACGAGTTTCAAATCGATACACACCATCTTTTCATCGATTTCAAAGCCGCATACGACAGCATTCATCGTGAAGAACTGTTTAATTACAAAAGCAACAACCAACCCCTGCGGGGATCAACGGGCAGACGCACGAAAGATTGGTATCTCATGCCTGTTTCACAATGCTACTGCACGGCGACGCGACAGCGCAACTACAAACGCTGCCGTTTGCTGTGGTTGTAAGGTCGTTCAGTCAATACACAATGGAGCGACTTGCATTGGCGTTTTTTTTTTGTTGACAGCGAGGTTACTTCTGTGAGTGAAGTTGGAGGTGAATTCTATAGAGTGAAGTTGGCATCAGTAAAAAATTCGAAGATTGAAACTGAAATTAGTTCGGCTGCTATAGCCTATAAAAAGTTAAAAGCGAAAACAAAAGTCAGAAGAAGGTGGTGGGCATAGATAAATTAACGAGATGGCAATCTCGATGGCTTTGACAGGCATTTTGACAACTAGCCCCTACAAACTCGTTTCGATTTGACGGCGTCTTGACTATGTCATTCTGCCTTGTTCCGACGACTTGACTCTGAGTCAACAGCGTCGTTTTTAAAGCGGCCCCTAGACGCTCAATATTATTGTGCAAATTTTTGCACAATTTTATTGGCTTGCTGCCCCAGACGGTTCAATATTTTTCCCAATAATTTAGTGGACCGGTCATATTTGTATTAAAAGTCAAAAGCATTCCGATTTTCCGCAATATATCGCACAATCTTGCAATATTATCTACAGACGAACAATAATATTGTGCAATATCAAATATTGCACAATATTATTAGGCGTCTAGGCGCCGCTTTAATTACAAATACAACAACCAACACTTGCGGGGATCACAGGGCAGACGTACGAAAGTTTTCCATCTTGTTAATTTATCTATGGTGGTGGGTAAGACCAAGTTATCAAACGTATTCTTCCAATATCGAATTCGAAATGGCACAACGCTGTGTAGTTGCGACAGTTTTTCGAATTTTCGAAATTACATCGATGCGACACGACTACATACGTGCCTATGTGACTTACTCCATATAATTCCATTGAATTAATATGGATTTGACAGCTATCAGCCTGTTTACAAAAGGCTTCAGGTGTTCACACAAAACGGCAGAGAAGATTTTGTATGCGATGTTAAGGAGACTTATTCCTCTGTAGTTGGCGCACTCAGAGGGGTCTCCTTTCTTGTGGATCGGGCATACGATGTTGAGACTCCATTCCTCGGGCATGCTTTCCACTGACCATATCTTACAGATGAGCTGGTACATTCTCCTAACCAGGTCATCCCCAGCTGCCTTAAAGAGCCCAGCAGACAGTCCGTCTGCGCCAGCAGCTTTATTCGACTTGAGTTTCGATATTGCAATCTTAACTTCGTCGAGGTCAGGGGGACGGAGTTCTCTGCGGTCTTCGTCGATTAGAAATGGATCATTCTGCCTGACAGCGGTATATTGACTAACATCGCCGTTATACAGTCTGCAGAAGTGGTGTTTGCATATTCTCAGCATCGACTGCGTTTCTTCTACGAGGTGTCCGTTCTCAAACCTGCAGGCTTCCGTTCTGGCTTTATAACCTTGGCATGTTCGCTTTATCTGTTGATAAAACTTTCGAACGTAACGCCTGCAGATCGTAGAACTCATCTTAGGCGGAGTCATCCTTGTCTTCCGTGGGGGTAGATCAGATCAGGCTGATGGTAAAAAATGTAGCCTTGATAAGGATCGTTATGAGGCGTTTACTAACATGCCGAAAGCTTAGGACTTTTTGCCTTAGTCCACCTCGAACAACAAATCCGCGTCCGAACAATCGTTGTCTTCTTTCCCTATAGCAGTTGCCGTAGGAAATGTCGGAGTTTTTCATCCGCTTTATACCCGGTCCATTCCATCGCATTTCCTGGATGGCGATTATGTCCGCTTTATAGTGGTCTAGGGCGTCTGCAAGATGTTCGACTGCAACATTCCACGTACAAAGCCGAAGATCATTGTCCTTTTTCCGTTATTTACAAGGGTCGTCAACATAAGTCCGGTCCGTTATATCCGAGGCTTGTTGTTGTTTCGAAGTTTGTGGTTTTGTTACGGTTACGGCTTACTAGGCCGTAGCCCAACCGACTAGTCCTGTTTTTTGGCGCAGAAGGCTCGCCATTCGCCCTTCCCCGTTTGCAATTTCCATAGGAAAAAACATGCTGCGAAAGGGAAGTGATCAGACATACTGATGAAGGCATAACACCCTCAGTAAATACTCTCTTCAAATTCGTACTCTATGTGGGCAGTTGTAATGTAACACCATAATCGCATGGAACATTTGCTGGGAGCTACAACCAACGTGAAAATTCGGTCGGTTCCTCTCGAATCCTATCTAGGACAACCACCCCTGGAGTGTAGTGAACATCTACGACCCAAACCACTACTCTCCCTTCAGGTTATGTGATAAACATTATAAAAGTAAAAACTGTTGAAAATGCGCGAAGTATAAACAAAAAAAAAAAAAAAACGGCCAAGTGCGAGTCGGACTCGCCCACGAAGGGTTCCGTATCATCTGTATACATATATAAATACATATATATGAAAGAGACTATGAATGTTACCTCATCAGTCATCACATTAAATCACATTTTTGTGTGATGACAGATCTTGGTTGCAGGCAGGTTATCGGCATATTACTTTGATAATCAAAAATCTTCATGATGATCATAAAAGTGTCCATTGAATTCAAATCGATTATCCTACTTGACAGCAACGATGTGAAAAGGCGAATAACAATAATGGGAAATATGGGAAAAAGGTTTGCAGCTAGGATTAATTCATCAAAGACACAAAAGAGATCAAAACTGGGAAGTTTGCTACTGGTTGTGGGATATTGTCGACTAACCTTAGTTCAGTATTCGACCAAGGGGATTTTTCGGATGAAAATCATGTCTGTTGTATGGGCGCCTCCCTTAAATATTCATTTTGTTTTGTTTTTGTCGTGGCAGCGGCAACAGAAATACATCATCTGTGAAAATTTCAACTGTCTACCTATCACGGTTCATGAGATACAGCCTGGTGACAGACGGACGGAATTTGCGAGTATGCTCCTGGAATGTCAGAACCCTGTACACTCCCGGAGCTACTCATAAACTAGAAGGATTCCTCACGCAGTACAGGGCGGATATTACTGCGGTCCAGGAAATACGCTGGATAGGAAACGGTATGATTAGGAAGAAAAATTGCGACATTTATTACAGCTGTCACAAAAGGTTGCACTTACTGGGATGCGGATTTGTCGTGGGAAAGCGGTTAAGGTCGAAGGTCATCGACTTTAAACCTATAAGTGATCGCCTGGCTGTGATCCGCATAAGAGGCAGATTTTATAACAACAGCCTTATATGTGCACACGCCCCTACCGACGAGGCTGAAGACCCTATCAAGGAGGACTTCTATGACCTCCTGGACAACGCCTACGGAGCTTGTCCGGAGTACGATGTAAAAATCATGCTCGGGGACTTCAACGCCACTCCTTGGCGGAGTGATCGGAAAGCACAGCTTCCGACTCGCTGACTTTGCGACAGCTCGTAATGCGGTGATAAGTAGCACAAGATTCCCTCGCAAGCGAATCCACACAGCAACCTGGCGATCTCCGGACGGTCGAACCGCCAACCAAATCGACCATGTGCTCATTGACGCAAGGCACTCGTCAAACATCCTGGATGTGCGAACATTCAGAGGGGCAAATGTCGACTCTGACTACTTCCTCGTAGCAGCAAGATTCAGAGCTCGACTGTCCAATGTCAGAAAGCTGCACCAGCCCATCAGGAGGAGGTTTGACATTGGGCGCCTGAGCACACCGGAGGTTGCCAGAGTCTACAGGGAGCAGCTGAGCGAAAGACTCTACGGTATGCCTACGTCGAACACAAATGCCAATAATATGTGGCTGCATTGCCGCTCAGCCATTCAGGAAGTAGCCGAAACCACCTTAGGATACCTACCACCCCCGACAAGAAACCCGTGGTATGATGGCGAGTGTGAGCAGAAAACGGCAGCAACCGACGAGGCGTATCAAAAGGCGCTGCAGAGGAAAACCAGGGCAGCGCAAGAAGAGTACCGAGCCAGAAGAAGGGAGGAGAAAAAACTACTGCGACAAAGGAAAAGAATCTTCGCAGCCTCCCAGCTCAAGGATATCGAGGAGTCTAGGGATAAACATAAAATACGAGCCTTTTACAAGAAAGCCAAAGCCCTTGCAGGAGGCTTCAAAAAGGGCACCCTGGCTCTTCGAAATTGCGAGGGTAATCTTGTCACCGACCCGCAGGGAATAGTGGATGTATTTAAGCAGCATTTCCAGCAGCTGCTTAACGAGCATGACCAAGAGAGAGTGGTTGTATGTATGTATGTTGGCGTTACAGTCCATGAAGAACCTGAGCCGAGCTTCTCTCAATCACCCATGTTGTGTGTGATTTTATTTTCCCATAGGTGAAAGGGACCTACAGTTTATTGCCGGTTCCGAACGGCGAATTGCGAGAAGCTTTTCATGACAATTTTACTACAGGGGGTTTTGTCAGAACCCCGCTGGAGAGAGAGTGGTTGGGACCGTTGGGCTTGCCATCAGTGCTCTTCAAGGCTGGCGGCGATGTTCTGGTAGAGAGCATGCACCAGATCATCTGCAGAATTTGGGACGATGAGAGCATGCCCGACGACTGGAATACCAGTTCCATATGCCCCATCCACAAAAAAGGCGATCCTACCTCTTGCAAGAACTATAGAGGTATATCCCTGCTCAATGTCGCATACAAGAACCTGTCCAGCGTATTGTGTGAACGTCTAAAACCATTTTGCACCGCACTAATCGGCAGCTACCAGTGCGGCTTCCGGCCCGGCAAATCAACTATAGACCAAATTTTCACACTTCGACAAATCCTGGAAAAGACCAACGAGTTTCAAATCGATACACACCATCTTTTCATCGATTTCAAAGCCGCATACGACAGCATTCATCGTGAAGAACTGTTTAATTACAAAAGCAACAACCAACCCCTGCGGGGATCAACGGGCAGACGCACGAAAGATTGGTATCTCATGCCTGTTTCACAATGCTACTGCACGGCGACGCGACAGCGCAACTACAAACGCTGCCGTTTGCTGTGGTTGTAAGGTCGTTCAGTCAATACACAATGGAGCGACTTGCATTGGCGTTTTTTTTTTGTTGACAGCGAGGTTACTTCTGTGAGTGAAGTTGGAGGTGAATTCTATAGAGTGAAGTTGGCATCAGTAAAAAATTCGAAGATTGAAACTGAAATTAGTTCGGCTGCTTTAGCCTATAAAAAGTTAAAAGCGAAAACAAAAGTCAGAAGAAGGTGGTGGGCATAGATAAATTAACGAGATGGCAATCTCGATGGCTTTGACAGGCATTTTGACAACTAGCCCCTACAAACTCGTTTCGATTTGACGGCGTCTTGACTATGTCATTCTGCCTTGTTCCGACGACTTGACTCTGAGTCAACAGCGTCGTTTTTAAAGCGGCCCCTAGACGCTCAATATTATTGTGCAAATTTTTGCACAATTTTATTGGCTTGCTGCCCCAGACGGTTCAATATTTTTCCCAATAATTTAGTGGACCGGTCATATTTGTATTAAAAGTCAAAAGCATTCCGATTTTCCGCAATATATCGCACAATCTTGCAATATTATCTACAGACGAACAATAATATTGTGCAATATCAAATATTGCACAATATTATTAGGCGTCTAGGCGCCGCTTTAATTACAAATACAACAACCAACACTTGCGGGGATCACAGGGCAGACGTACGAAAGTTTTCCATCTTGTTAATTTATCTATGGTGGTGGGTAAGACCAAGTTATCAAACGTATTCTTCCAATATCGAATTCGAAATGGCACAACGCTGTGTAGTTGCGACAGTTTTTCGAATTTTCGAAATTACATCGATGCGACACGACTACATACGTGCCTATGTGACTTACTCCATATAATTCCATTGAATTAATATGGATTTGACAGCTACGGCGTTTGTAGTTGCGCTGTCGCGTCGCCGTGTAGTAACATTGTGAAACAGGCATCATTCTTTATCTTTATCCCTGTTGGCGATTGTCAGTGGACGGGTCGCATGAATTTTGTTTTAGTTAAATGATTATGGAAGGTGGCAATTATCGATGATTTTTCTGTGTTTTTATTTCTAGTGCGGTAAATGTCAGTGAGGTCCGCGTTTGTAATTTCATGGTTAATAGTCTTTCCTATCGATGTAATTATATGTAACGAGTTTTCGTTTTGTTTAGGTGGAATATTTTTTATTCCCACGCTGTGTTTCAGTTGTTGTTGTTCTAGTTTGTTTATTTGTGCTTGCATGTTCGCTATTTGTTCATCTTTCTCCTTGTGAGAATCTTTTAATTTTTGGATTTCATTCATAAGTGTATCCATAAAAGTGTTGTTTTTTTCGAGGTTGTAGTTAATTTCATCGAACTTCTGCGCTGCAGAAATCAGCGATACCTTTAATTTCAGTTTTTATGTTTTTGATTTAAGCCATAATGTTGTTCGTATTATTGTTTGGCAGGTTACTTGTAGCAGTATGAGTGGTTTGTATATTTTGTGTTTGCGTTTCAGGTGTAAGTGGGCGCGTTGACGGTGTTGAGGGACCCGTAGTGGAGTCAAGCGGGACGCTGCACGTGTTTTCATTGGCATTCCTGCAAAACTGACACCTCCAAACTTCTCTTTTTGGTCCCATTGACCGCCAGGATCTTTCTGTCACCGTAGTGCAGTTGTAGTGCAGTTTTCTGCAGCACAACGGACATGTGACGAAGTCACCCACGGGGGGCAGTTCTTCTTTACAGTTATCACACACGAGCATTTTACTTACTGTTATGGATATGATGAAAAGAAGAAGAAAGAAGAATCAACTTTTAGCCAAACTGTATTACACCACTACAATAATTTTGTAATAAAAAGATCGATAGTCACTGACTAGTTGGTATTTTGTTTTATTTTTTATTTTTTGAAAGCTGTTTTTTGGAAAATTCCGAAATTTGGTTAGCTGGCTGGTGGCCGGATGGGCTCTCTGATGGGTAGGTCGGCTGATTGGTGGGCTGGTGGCCATGTTAGATGGCAACGCGAAACATGTAGCGTGCGATGTGCAACGTGCAATGTGCAACGTGCAAACGGCAACGTGCAACATGCAACTTGCAAAGGGAAACATGCACCGTGCAAAATGCAACGTGAAACATGCAATGTGCAACATGCAACGCACAACATGCAACATGCCGAGTGAAACGTGCAACGTACAAAATGCAACGCGCAACATGCAACGCGCAACATGAAACGCACAACGTGCAGCGTGTGACGTGAAACGTGAAACATGCGACGCCCAACGTGGAGCGTGCAAAGTGAAACGTGCAACGTACAACATGCAACGTCCGACGTGCAATGTGTAACGTGTAACGCGCAACGTGTGACGTGCGAAGTGCGACGTGTGACAACAGCCAGCCTACCTGGCCACCAGTTAGTTAACCTTGCCATCGGCCAAACCTCCTAGCCAATCAGACAGCGATCCTGGCCTTCAGCCAAACTGGCCACCAGCCAGCAAACCTCCCCACCGGCCAATCCTGCCTAGGGCCAACCCACCTGGCCCCCAGCCAGATGACCCGGCCACCAACCGGCTTCACTGGCCACCAGCTAGCGAACCTGGTCTACAGCCGGCCAACCTGTCCACCAGCCAACTAATCTGCCCATCAGCCAGCCAACCTGGCTGCAAGCCAGCCAATTTGGCCACCATCCGGCCAATCTGGCCATCAGCCAGGCAACCTTGCCGCCAGCCAAAGCAATCTGACCACCAGCCAGACAGCCCTGCCAGTAACCAGCCAGCTAATGGGGCCTCCGGCCAACTTCCCTGGTCACCAGCCAGCCAACTTGGCCCCCATCCGGCCAATCTGGCCACCTGCTAGCCAACCTTGCCACCAGCCAACAAATCTGGTCCAGCCAGCCAACCTTGCCACCAGGTAGCCAATCTGGCCTACAACCAGCCAATTTGGCTCTCAGCCTCCCAACCTGGCGTCTAGCCGGCGAACCCGGTCACCTATCAGCATGCTTTGCCACCAGCCATCCAACCTTGCCGCCAGCCAACGAACATCAACACAAGCCAGTCAGTCCTGTCAATAACCAGCCAGCTGACCGGGTCACCAGCCAACCAACCTGGCAACCATCCGGCCAACCTGGCCATCTGCCCGCCAACCCTGCCGAGGGCCAACCAACCTAGCCACCAGCCAGCTGACCGGGCCACCAACCAGCTTCGCTGGCCACCAGCCAGCCAAATTGGACGTAAGTCCGCAAACCAGCCCACCAGTCACAAGACCTCTCCACCAGCCAGCCAACCTGGCCACCAGCCGGCCAATCTGCCCACCGGCCACCCAACCTGGTCCCCGGCCAGCTGGCCTGATCACCTACCAGCTAGCCTAGTCACCAACCAGCCAAACTGACCGCCAGCCAGCAAACCAGGCCACCCGTCGGCCAACATAACCTCATAGTCAACCTGGCCACCAGCTTCGTAATCTTGCCACCAGCGAGCCAACCTGGCCACGAGCCAGCTAACCTGGCAGACAGCCAGCAAAATGGCCGCAAGCCAGTCAACAAGGCCACTAGCCAACTTGGTCATCAGTCAACCTGGCTATCAGCCAGCCAATCTGGACATCAGCCAACCAATTTGGCCACCATCCGGCCAATCTGGCCATCAGCCAGGCAACCTTGCCGCCAGCCAAAGCAACCTGACCACCAGCCAGTCAGTCCTGCCAATAACCAGCCAGCTAATCGGGCCTCCAGCCACCTTCCCTGGGCACCAGCCAGCCAAGTTGGCCACCATCCGGCCAATCTGGCCACCTGCTAGCCAACCTTGCCACCAGCCAGCAAATCTGGTCCAGCCAGCCAACCTTGCCACCAGCCAGTCAATCTGGCCTACAACCAGCCAACTTAGCCACCATCCGGCCAACCTGACCATCAGCCAGGCAACCTTGCCACCAGCCAAAGCAACCTGACCAACAGCCAGCCAGCCCAGCCAAAAACCAGCCAGCTAACCGGGCCACCAACCAGCTTCCCTGACAACCCGCCAGCCAACTTGTCCACCAGCCAGCTAACCTGGCAACCCAGCCAGCTAGCCTGGCCATGAGCCAAGCCAGCCAACCTAGCAACCAGAGAGCAAACATGGCTGGCAGTCAGTCAAAAAGGCAACCAGCCAACTTGGGCACAGGCCAGCCAACCTGGCCACCAGCCAGCCAACCTGGACAGCACCCAGCTAACCTGGCAACCAGCCAGCCAACAAGGCCACCAGCCAGCTTGGTCACCAGCAAACCTGGCTACCAGCCAGCCAACCTGGCCAACGCACCTGACAGCCCTGCCAAAAACCAGCCAGCTAACCGGGCCACCAAATAGCTTCCCTGACCACCAGCCATCCAACTTGTCCACCAGCCAGCTAACTTAGCAAACCAGCTAGCTAGACGGGCCACGAGCCAACTAACCGGGCCGCCAGCCAGCTACCCTGGCCACCAGCAAGCCATCCTGGCCACCAGCCAGCCAACATTGTCACCAGTCAGCCAACCTGGCCGTATGCCATCCAATTTAGCCACCAGCAAGCCAACCTGACCACCAGGCAGGCAACCTTGCCACCAGCCACCCACCTTGCCACCAGCCAGAGAAACTGGCCACCTTCCAGTCAGCTTTGCCACCAGTCAGCCACCCTGGCCACCAGCAAGCCATCCTGGCCACCAGCCAGCCAACCTTGCCACCAGCCAGCCAACCTGGCCATATGCCATCCAACTTAGCCACCAGCAAGCCAACCTGACCACCAGGCAGACAACCTTGCCACCAGCCACCCACCTTGCCACCAGAAAGCCAACTTGGCCGCCATCCGGCCAATCTGGCCACCTGCTAGCCAACCCTGATACCAGCCGAACATCCTTGCCACCAGCCACCCACCTTGCCACCAGCCAGCCAACAAGGCCACCAGCCAACTTGGTCACCAGCAAACCTGGTCACCAACCAGCCAACCTGGCCAACGCACCTGACCAGCAACCCGCCAGTCCTGCCAAAAACCAGCCAGCTAACCGGGCCACCAACAAGCTTCGCTGACAACCGGCCAGCCAACCTGTCCACCAGCCAGCTAACCTGGCAACCCAGCCAGCTAGCCTGGCCACGAGCCAAGCCAGCCAACCTCACAACCAGCCAGCAAACATGGCTGGCAGTCAGTCAAAAAGGCCAACAGCCAACTTGGGCACCAGCCAGCCAACCTGGACACCAGCCAGCTTACCTGGCAACCAACCAGCGAACAAGGCCACCAGCCAACTTGGTCACCAGCAAACCTGGCCACCAGCCAGCCAACCTGGCCAACTCACCTGACCAGCAACCTGCCAGCCCCGCCAAAAACCAGCCAGCTAACAGGACCACCAACCAGCTTCCCTGACCACCAACCAGCCAACTTGTCCACCAGCCAGCTAACCTGGCAACCCAGCCAGCTAGCCTGACCACGAGCCAACTAACTGGTCCGCCAGCCAGCTACTCTGGCCAACAGCCCGACAACCTGGCCAAGGTCACTGAATTTTTCAGCAAGGTCACTGACCTTTTCAACAAGGTCACTGACCTTTTCGACAAGGTCACTGAACTTTTCGACGAGGTCACTGAACTTTTCAGCAAGGTCACTAAACTTTTCGACAAGGTCACTGACCTTTTCGACGAGGTCACTGAACTTTTCAGCAAGGTCACTGACCTTTTCCATAGTTCCAGGTTGACTGGCTGGTGACCAGGTTGGCTGGGTGGTGGCTAGGTTGGCTGGCTGGTAGCCAGGTTGGCCGGCTGGTGGCCAGGTTGGCTGGCTGGTGGGTTAGTTGGCTGGCAGGTGGCCAGGTTGGTTGCCTGGTGGCAAGGTTGGCTGGCCTGGTGGCAAGGCTGACTGGCAGGTGGCCTGGTTGGCTGGCTGGTGGCTAAGTTGGCGGGCAGGTGGCCAGGTAGGCTGGCTGGTGGCAAGGTTGACTGGCTGGTGGTCAAGTGGCTAGCAGGTGGTAGGTCGGCTGGTCGGCGGTAACGTTGGATGACTGGTGGCAAAGCTGGCTGGCAGGGGCCAGGTTGGCTGGCTGGTGGCAAGGTTGCCTGGCAGGTGGCCAGGTCGGCTGGCTGGCGACATGGATGGCTATCTGGGGGCCAAGTTGGCTGGTTGTAGGCTAGATTGGCTGGCTGGTGGCCTGATTGGCTGGCCGGAGGCAAGGTGGGTGGCTGGTGGCAAGGTTGGCTAGCGGGTGGCCAGGTCGGCTGGTTGGCAGACTGGTGGCAATGCTGGCTGCCTATTGGCCAAGTAGGCTTGTCGGTGCTAAGTTGAATGGCAGGTAACCAGGTTGGCTGGCTGGTGGCGAGATAGCTAGGTGGCCAGGTCGTCTGGCTACCTGGCGACAAGGGTGGCTGACTGGTGGCAAAGCTGGCTGGTAGGGGCCAGGTTGGCTGCCTGGTGGCAAGGTTGGTGACTGGTGGCAAGTTTGGCTGACTGATGGTCAGGTTGGCCGGCTGGTGGCTAAATTGGATGGCATTTGGACAGGTTGGTTGGCTGGTGGCTTAGTTGGCTGGCGGGTGGCCAGGTTGGTTAGCGCGTAGCAAAGTTGGCTGGCTGCTGGTTAAGTTGGTTGGCATGTAGCCATGTTACTTCACTACTGTCAAGGTTATCTGGCTGGTGCAGATTTCCTTCCTGGTGACGGGGTTGGCCAGCAAGTGGCCAGGTCGGCTGGCTGGCGGCAAGGTTGGCTGATTGGTGGCAAAAGTGGGTGGCTATTAGTCAAGTTTGCTGGCAGGTCTCCAGTTCGGCTGGCTGGCGGCAAGGGTGGCTGACTGGTGGCAAGGCTGGCTGGCAGGTGGCCAGTTTGGCTGACTGGTGGCAATGTGGGTGGCTGGTGGCAGGGTTGCCTGCCTGGTGGTCAGGTTGGCTTGCTGGTGGCTAAGTAGGATGGCATATGACCAGGTTGGCCGGCTGGTGGCAAGGTTTGCTGGCTAGTCCAGATTTGCTGGCTGGGTGCAAAGTTGGCTAGCAGGTGGCCAGGTCGGCTAACCCGGTTGGCTGGTGGCTAAGATGGCGGGCAGGTGGCCAGGTAGGCTGGCTGGTGGCAAGGTTGACTGGCTGGTGGTCAGGTGGCTAGCAGGTGGTAGGTCGGCTGGTTGGGGGTAACGTTGGATGACTGGTTGTAAAGCTGGCTGGCAGGGGCCAGGTTGGCTGGCTGGTGGCAAGGTTGCCTGGCTGGTCCAGATTTGCTGGCTGGTGGCAAGGTTGACTGGCTGGTGCAGATTTGCTGGCTGGTGGCACGGCTGGAGAGCAGGTGGTCAGGTCGGCTAGCTGGTGGCCAGGTTGACTCGGTGGTGGTTGGGTTGGCCTCCTCTTGGTGGTCTGGTTAGGTGGCTGGTTCCCAGATTAGCTGGCTGGTTGCCAGGTTAGCTGGCTGGTGGCCAGGTTGGCTGCGTGGTGGATGGGTTGGCCTCCACCTGATGGCCTGGTTAGCTGGCTGGTTGCAAGAATAGCTGCCTGGTTGCCAGGTTAGCTGGCTGCTGGCCGGATGTGCTCCCTAATGGGTAGGTCGGCTGATTGGTGGCCAGGTTGTTGGGTCGTAGGCCATGTTAGATGGCAACGCTCAACATGTGGCGTGCAACGTGCAATGTGCAACGTGCAAACTGCAACGTGCAATGTGCAACGTGCAAACTGCAACATGCAACGTGCAAAGCGCAACATGCAACGTGCAACATGAAACGAACAACATGCAACGTGCAACCTGCAAGGTGCCACGCGCAACATGCAACGTGCAAAATGCAACGACCAACGTGCAACGTGCAGTGTGCAACCTGCAACAAGGAACGCGCAACATGCAACGCGCACCATGCAACATGCCAAATGAAGCGTGCAACGTGTAACGTGCAACGTACAACATGAAACCTGCAACGCGCAACATGCACGCGCAACATGAAACGTGCCCAGTGAAACCTGCAACGGGCAACGTACAACATGCAACCTGCAAACGTGGAACATGTAACGTGCAACATGCAGCGCACACCGTGCAACAAGTGACGTGCAACGTGTGATGTGCAACGTGTGACGTGCAACGTGTGACGTGCAACGTGTGACGTGCAACGTGAAACGTGCACCGTGAAACGTGAAACATGCGACGCCCAACGTGGAGCGTGCAAAGTGAAATGTGCAACGTGCGACGTGCAATGTGTAACGCGCAACGTGTGACGTGCAAAGTGCAACGCCCAACATGCAGCGTGCCAAGTGAAACGTGCAACGTGTGAATGCAACGTGCAACTTGCAACATGCGACGCACGCTGCATCCCGCAACATGATACCTGCACCGTGCAACGAACTGGCAACCAGACGGCCGAACAACTTGCCTACCAGCCTGCCAACCCGGCCACCTGAAAGCCAGCTAAGCCGGCCAACCTGGCCACCAGCCAACTAACCTTGCCGCCAGGCAACACTGCCAACAGCCAGCCTACCAAGTGGCCAAGCTACTTAACCTTGCCATCAGCCAAACCCCCTAGACAATCAGACAGCGAACCTGGCCTTCAGCCTGCTGAGCTGGCCACCAGCCAGCCAACCACTCCATCGGCCGTAAAACCTGGCGACCACCCTGCCAACCAGGCCGCTAGCCACCCAACCCGATCACTTGCTAGCCAGCTTGGCCACAAGTCCTACAAACTGGACAAACCAGCCAACCAACCTTGCAAGCAGCCAGCCATCCTTGCAACCAGCCAGCCAAAATTGCCAGAAGCTAGTCAACCTTGCCACCGGCCAGCCCACCTTGTTACCATTTGGCCAATCTGGGAATCTGAAAGCCAACCCTGCCGAGGGCCAACCAACCTGTCCCCCAGCCAGCTGACCCGGCCACTAACCGGCTTCATTGGCCACCAGCTTCAATGCAAGCCAGCCAATTTGGCCGTCATCCAGCCAACCTAGCGACCAGTCAGCCAACCATGCTACCAGCCAGCCAACCTGGCCACCTGAAAGCCAGCTTGGCCCACAGCCTCTCAAACTGACCACTAGATAGTCAACCCGGTCACCTGCCATCCAACTTAGCTACCAGCCAGCTTTGTCATTAGTCAGTCAGCCTTGCCACCAGCCAGTCAATCTTGCCAGAAGCTTGTCAACCCTGCAACCGGCCAGCCCACCTTGTCACCACTTGGCTAATCTGGCAATCTACCAGTCAGCAATGCCGAGGGCTAACCAACCTGGCCCCCAGCCAGCTGATCTGGCCACCAGTCAACTGACCTGCCCACCGACGGGCTTCACTGGCCACCAGCCAACCAACCAGGCCACCAGCCAGTCAGCTTTGCCACCAGGCCAGCCAACCTTACCACCAGCCAGCCAACCTGACCACCAGGCACACGGCCTTGCCCCCAGCCACCCATCTTGCCACCAGCCAGCCAACCTGACCACCAGGCAGACATCCCTGCCACCAGCCACCAACCTTGCCACCTGCCAGCCAACAAGGCAAGCAGCCAACTTAGTCACCAGCAAACCTGGCCACCAGCTAGCCAACCTGGCCACCGCACCTGACCAGCAACCAGCCTGCCCTGCCAAAAACGAGCCAGCCAGCCGTGCCACCAGCCAGCAAATCTGCACCAGCGAGTCAACCCTACGACCAGCTTTCCCAGTCAGCTTTCCCACCAGGCCAGCTAACCTTGCCACCAGCCAGCCAACCTGACCACCAGGCAGACATCCTTGCCACCAGCCACCCACCTTGCCGCCAGCCAGACAACAGGGGCACCACCAACTAAGTCACCAGCAAACCTGGCCACCCGCCAGCAATCCTGGCCAACGCACCTGACCAGCAACCTGCCAGCCCTGCCAAAAACGAGCCAGCCAACCGTGCCACCAGCCAGCAAATCTGCACCAGCGAGTCAACCTTACCACCAGCCAGCCAACCAGGCCAACGCACCCGACCAGCAACCTACCAGCCCTGCCAAAAACCAGCCAGCTAACCGGGCCACCAACCAGCTTCCCTGACCACCAGCCAGCCAACTTGTCCACCAGCCAGCTTACTTGGCAAACCAGCCAGCTAGACGGGCCACGAGCCAACCAAATGGGCCACCAGCCAGCTACCCTGGCCACCAGCCAGCCATACTGGCCACCAGCCAGCCAACCTGGCCAACAACCAGACAACCTGGCCAACAACAAGCCAACCTGGCCACCGGCCAGCTAACCTGGCAACCAGCCAGCCAACCTGACCAATAGGCAGATAGCCTTGCCACCAGCCACCCATCTTGCCACCAGCCAGTCAATCTTACCACCAGCCAGCCAACCAGGCCACCTGCCAGTCAGCTTTGCCACCAGGCCAGCCAACCTTGCCACCAGCCAGCCAACCTGACCACCAGCCAGCCAACCTGGACACCAGCCAGCTAACCTGGCAACCAGCCAGCAAACAAGGCCGCCAGCCAACTTGTTCACCAGCAAACTTGCCCACCAGCCAGCCAAAATGGCCAACGCACCTGACCAGCAACCTGCCAGCCCTGCCAAAAACCAGCCAGTCAGCCGTGCCACCAGCCAGCAAATCTTAACCAGCGAGTCAACCTTACGACCAGCCAGCCAACCAGGCCAACGCACCTGACCAGCAACCTACCAGCCCTGCCAAAAACCAGCCAGTTAACCGGGCCACCAACCAGCTTCCCTGACAACCCGCCAGCCAACTTGTCCACCAGCCAGCTAACCTGGCAGCCCAGCCAGGTAGCCTGGCCACGAGCCAAGCCAGCTAACCTGACAACCAGCCAGCAATAATGGCTGGCAGGAAGTCAAAAAGGCCACCAGCCAACTTGGGAACCAGCCAACCAACCTGGCCACCAGCCAGCCAACCTGGACACCAGCCAGCTTACCTGGCAACCAGCCAACTTGGTCACCAGCAAACCTGGCCACCAGCCAGCCAACCCGTGGCCAGCCTGTACAGCCCGTAAAGTTCGTGGTTGAATCTTTTCCTCCATCCCCCGCCTGCGTTTATAGGCCCGAAAATCACGCGCAAAATCTTTCACTCGAACCGACCAAGGGCCTCCTCATCCGCTTTTGATAGTGTCCATGCTTCTGCGTCGCACAGCAGGACCGGGATGATAAGGATTTTATACAGAGTCAACTTTGTCGTTCGGGAGAGGGGTCTATTACTCAATTGCCTCCTGAGCCCAAAGAAACAGTGATCGGCAAAAGTGATTCTGCGTTTGATTTCGGAACAGAGGTCGTTGTTCCAGGTCACTGCGGAGCCAAGGTAGACGAAGTCCTTAGCTAACTCGAACTTATATCCTCCAATACAAACGTTCTGGCCAAGACGTCGGTGGCGAGCGTCCTTTTTTGATGACAGCATATATTTTGTTTTGCCCTCGTTTACCGCCAAACCAACTTTCGCGGCCTTGAACTCAATACTCGCAAATGCCTCATTGACATCTCGCTGTGATCTACCTATTCTGCCAATATCGTCGGCGTATGCAAGGAGTTGCGAGGATTTGAAATAGATTGTGCCTCTTGTATTGGCCTGTGATTTTTGCACAATCATTTCTAATATGACGTTGAAGAAATCACACGACAGCGCATCGCCCTGCCTAAATCCTTTTTTGACACCAAAACTATCGGTAAGGTGTTCACCGATTCGGATGGAGCAGCGAGCATTCTACAAAGTCATCCTGCATAGTCTGATGAGTTTAGCAGGTATGGCAAAGATAGGCATAGCGTTGTATAGCTCGTCTCTAATTACGCTGTCGTATACGGCTTTGAAGTCGACAAATAGGTGGTGAGTGTCGACTTAAAATTCATTGGTTTTTTCCAAGATCTGCCGTAGTGTGAAGATTTGGTCGATGGTGGACTTCCCTGGCCTGAATCCGCACTGATAAGAACCTATCAGCCTGTTTACAAAAGGCTTCAGGTGTTCACACAAAACGGCAGAGAAGATTTTGTATGCGATGTTAAGGAGACTTATTCCTTTGTAGTTGGCGCACTCAGAGGGGTCTCCTTTCTTGTGGATCGGGCATACGATGTTGAGACTCCATTCCTCGGGCATGCTTTCCACTGACCATATCTTACAGATGAGCTGGTACATTCTCCTAACCAGGTCATCCCCAGCTGCCTTAAAGAGCCCAGCAGACAGTCCGTCTGCGCCAGCAGCTTTATTCGACTTGAGTTTCGATATTGCAATCTTAACTTCGTCGAGGTCAGGGGGACGGAGTTCTCTGCGGTCTTCGTCGATTAGAAATGGATCATTCTGCCTGACAGCGGTATATTGACTAACATCGCCGTTATACAGTCTGCAGAAGTGGTGTTTGCATATTCTCAGCATCGACTGCGTTTCTTCTACGAGGTGTCCGTTCTCAAACCTGCAGGCTTCCGTTCTGGCTTTATAACCTTGGCATGTTCGCTTTATCTGTTGATAAAACTTTCGAACGTAACGCCTGCAGATCGTAGAACTCATCTTAGGCGGAGTCATCCTTGTCTTCCGTGGGGGTAGATCAGATCAGGCTGATGGTAAAAAATGTAGCCTTGATAAGGATCGTTATGAGGCGTTTACTAACATGCCGAAAGCTTAGGACTTTTTGCCTTAGTCCACCTCGAACAACAAATCCGCGTCCGAACAATCGTTGTCTTCTTTCCCTATAGCAGTTGCCGTAGGAAATGTCGGAGTTTTTCATCCGCTTTATACCCGGTCCATTCCATCGCATTTCCTGGATGGCGATTATGTCCGCTTTATAGTGGTCTAGGGCGTCTGCAAGATGTTCGACTGCAACATTCCACGTACAAAGCCGAAGATCATTGTCCTTTTTCCGTTATTTACAAGGGTCGTCGACATAAGTCCGGTCCGTTATATCCGAGGCTTGTTGTTGTTTCGAAGTTTGTGGTTTTGTTACGGTTACGGCTTACTAGGCCGTAGCCCAACCGACTAGTCCTGTTTTTTGGCGCAGAAGGCTCGCCATTCGCCCTTCCCCGTTTGCAATTTCCATAGGAAAAAACATGCTGCGAAAGGGAAGTGATCAGACATACTGATGAAGGCATAACACCCTCAGTAAATACTCTCTTCAAATTCGTACTCTATGTGGGCAGTTGTAATGTAACACCATAATCGCATGGAACATTTGCTGGGAGCTACAACCAACGTGAAAATTCGGTCGGTTCCTCTCGAATCCTATCTAGGACAACCACCCCTGGAGTGTAGTGAACATCTACGACCCAAACCACTACTCTCCCTTCAGGTTATGTGATAAACATTATAAAAGTAAAAACTGTTGAAAATGCGCGAAGTATAAACAAAAAAAAAAAAAAAACGGCCAAGTGCGAGTCGGACTCGCCCACGAAGGGTTCCGTATCATCTGTATACATATATAAATACATATATATGAAAGAGACTATGAATGTTACCTCATCAGTCATCACATTAAATCACATTTTTGTGTGATGACAGATCTTGGTTGCAGGCAGGTTATCGGCATATTACTTTGATAATCAAAAATCTTCATGATGATCATAAAAGTGTCCATTGAATTCAAATCGATTATCCTACTTGACAGCAACGATGTGAAAAGGCGAATAACAATAATGGGAAATATGGGAAAAAGGTTTGCAGCTAGGATTAATTCATCAAAGACACAAAAGAGATCAAAACTGGGAAGTTTGCTACTGGTTGTGGGATATTGTCGACTAACCTTAGTTCAGTATTCGACCAAGGGGATTTTTCGGATGAAAATCATGTCTGTTGTATGGGCGCCTCCCTTAAATATTCATTTTGTTTTGTTTTTGTCGTGGCAGCGGCAACAGAAATACATCATCTGTGAAAATTTCAACTGTCTACCTATCACGGTTCATGAGATACAGCCTGGTGACAGACGGACGGAATTTGCGAGTATGCTCCTGGAATGTCAGAACCCTGTACACTCCCGGAGCTACTCATAAACTAGAAGGATTCCTCACGCAGTACAGGGCGGATATTACTGCGGTCCAGGAAATACGCTGGATAGGAAACGGTATGATTAGGAAGAAAAATTGCGACATTTATTACAGCTGTCACAAAAGGTTGCACTTACTGGGATGCGGATTTGTCGTGGGAAAGCGGTTAAGGTCGAAGGTCATCGACTTTAAACCTATAAGTGATCGCCTGGCTGTGATCCGCATAAGAGGCAGATTTTATAACAACAGCCTTATATGTGCACACGCCCCTACCGACGAGGCTGAAGACCCTATCAAGGAGGACTTCTATGACCTCCTGGACAACGCCTACGGAGCTTGTCCGGAGTACGATGTAAAAATCATGCTCGGGGACTTCAACGCCACTCCTTGGCGGAGTGATCGGAAAGCACAGCTTCCGACTCGCTGACTTTGCGACAGCTCGTAATGCGGTGATAAGTAGCACAAGATTCCCTCGCAAGCGAATCCACACAGCAACCTGGCGATCTCCGGACGGTCGAACCGCCAACCAAATCGACCATGTGCTCATTGACGCAAGGCACTCGTCAAACATCCTGGATGTGCGAACATTCAGAGGGGCAAATGTCGACTCTGACTACTTCCTCGTAGCAGCAAGATTCAGAGCTCGACTGTCCAATGTCAGAAAGCTGCACCAGCCCATCAGGAGGAGGTTTGACATTGGGCGCCTGAGCACACCGGAGGTTGCCAGAGTCTACAGGGAGCAGCTGAGCGAAAGACTCTACGGTATGCCTACGTCGAACACAAATGCCAATAATATGTGGCTGCATTGCCGCTCAGCCATTCAGGAAGTAGCCGAAACCACCTTAGGATACCTACCACCCCCGACAAGAAACCCGTGGTATGATGGCGAGTGTGAGCAGAAAACGGCAGCAACCGACGAGGCGTATCAAAAGGCGCTGCAGAGGAAAACCAGGGCAGCGCAAGAAGAGTACCGAGCCAGAAGAAGGGAGGAGAAAAAACTACTGCGACAAAGGAAAAGAATCTTCGCAGCCTCCCAGCTCAAGGATATCGAGGAGTCTAGGGATAAACATAAAATACGAGCCTTTTACAAGAAAGCCAAAGCCCTTGCAGGAGGCTTCAAAAAGGGCACCCTGGCTCTTCGAAATTGCGAGGGTAATCTTGTCACCGACCCGCAGGGAATAGTGGATGTATTTAAGCAGCATTTCCAGCAGCTGCTTAACGAGCATGACCAAGAGAGAGTGGTTGTATGTATGTATGTTGGCGTTACAGTCCATGAAGAACCTGAGCCGAGCTTCTCTCAATCACCCATGTTGTGTGTGATTTTATTTTCCCATAGGTGAAAGGGACCTACAGTTTATTGCCGGTTCCGAACGGCGAATTGCGAGAAGCTTTTCATGACAATTTTACTACAGGGGGTTTTGTCAGAACCCCGCTGGAGAGAGAGTGGTTGGGACCGAGGAAATCCCAACTCCAGCCGCTGAAATAGTGCTCCCACCCAGCATCGAAGAAGTCGGTACAGCTATTCAGAAGCTGAAGAACAACAAGGCCGCAGGTTCAGATGGCTTGCCATCAGTGCTCTTCAAGGCTGGCGGCGATGTTCTGGTAGAGAGCATGCACCAGATCATCTGCAGAATTTGGGACGATGAGAGCATGCCCGACGACTGGAATACCAGTTCCATATGCCCCATCCACAAAAAAGGCGATCCTACCTCTTGCAAGAACTATAGAGGTATATCCCTGCTCAATGTCGCATACAAGAACCTGTCCAGCGTATTGTGTGAACGTCTAAAACCATTTTGCACCGCACTAATCGGCAGCTACCAGTGCGGCTTCCGGCCCGGCAAATCAACTATAGACCAAATTTTCACACTTCGACAAATCCTGGAAAAGACCAACGAGTTTCAAATCGATACACACCATCTTTTCATCGATTTCAAAGCCGCATACGACAGCATTCATCGTGAAGAACTGTTTAATTACAAAAGCAACAACCAACCCCTGCGGGGATCAACGGGCAGACGCACGAAAGATTGGTATCTCATGCCTGTTTCACAATGCTACTGCACGGCGACGCGACAGCGCAACTACAAACGCTGCCGTTTGCTGTGGTTGTAAGGTCGTTCAGTCAATACACAATGGAGCGACTTGCATTGGCGTTTTTTTTTTGTTGACAGCGAGGTTACTTCTGTGAGTGAAGTTGGAGGTGAATTCTATAGAGTGAAGTTGGCATCAGTAAAAAATTCGAAGATTGAAACTGAAATTAGTTCGGCTGCTTTAGCCTATAAAAAGTTAAAAGCGAAAACAAAAGTCAGAAGAAGGTGGTGGGCATAGATAAATTAACGAGATGGCAATCTCGATGGCTTTGACAGGCATTTTGACAACTAGCCCCTACAAACTCGTTTCGATTTGACGGCGTCTTGACTATGTCATTCTGCCTTGTTCCGACGACTTGACTCTGAGTCAACAGCGTCGTTTTTAAAGCGGCCCCTAGACGCTCAATATTATTGTGCAAATTTTTGCACAATTTTATTGGCTTGCTGCCCCAGACGGTTCAATATTTTTCCCAATAATTTAGTGGACCGGTCATATTTGTATTAAAAGTCAAAAGCATTCCGATTTTCCGCAATATATCGCACAATCTTGCAATATTATCTACAGACGAACAATAATATTGTGCAATATCAAATATTGCACAATATTATTAGGCGTCTAGGCGCCGCTTTAATTACAAATACAACAACCAACACTTGCGGGGATCACAGGGCAGACGTACGAAAGTTTTCCATCTTGTTAATTTATCTATGGTGGTGGGTAAGACCAAGTTATCAAACGTATTCTTCCAATATCGAATTCGAAATGGCACAACGCTGTGTAGTTGCGACAGTTTTTCGAATTTTCGAAATTACATCGATGCGACACGACTACATACGTGCCTATGTGACTTACTCCATATAATTCCATTGAATTAATATGGATTTGACAGCTACGGCGTTTGTAGTTGCGCTGTCGCGTCGCCGTGTAGTAACATTGTGAAACAGGCATCATTCTTTATCTTTATCCCTGTTGGCGATTGTCAGTGGACGGGTCGCATGAATTTTGTTTTAGTTAAATGATTATGGAAGGTGGCAATTATCGATGATTTTTCTGTGTTTTTATTTCTAGTGCGGTAAATGTCAGTGAGGTCCGCGTTTGTAATTTCATGGTTAATAGTCTTTCCTATCGATGTAATTATATGTAACGAGTTTTCGTTTTGTTTAGGTGGAATATTTTTTATTCCCACGCTGTGTTTCAGTTGTTGTTGTTCTAGTTTGTTTATTTGTGCTTGCATGTTCGCTATTTGTTCATCTTTCTCCTTGTGAGAATCTTTTAATTTTTGGATTTCATTCATAAGTGTATCCATAAAAGTGTTGTTTTTTTCGAGGTTGTAGTTAATTTCATCGAACTTCTGCGCTGCAGAAATCAGCGATACCTTTAATTTCAGTTTTTATGTTTTTGATTTAAGCCATAATGTTGTTCGTATTATTGTTTGGCAGGTTACTTGTAGCAGTATGAGTGGTTTGTATATTTTGTGTTTGCGTTTCAGGTGTAAGTGGGCGCGTTGACGGTGTTGAGGGACCCGTAGTGGAGTCAAGCGGGACGCTGCACGTGTTTTCATTGGCATTCCTGCAAAACTGACACCTCCAAACTTCTCTTTTTGGTCCCATTGACCGCCAGGATCTTTCTGTCACCGTAGTGCAGTTGTAGTGCAGTTTTCTGCAGCACAACGGACATGTGACGAAGTCACCCACGGGGGGCAGTTCTTCTTTACAGTTATCACACACGAGCATTTTACTTACTGTTATGGATATGATGAAAAGAAGAAGAAAGAAGAATCAACTTTTAGCCAAACTGTATTACACCACTACAATAATTTTGTAATAAAAAGATCGATAGTCACTGACTAGTTGGTATTTTGTTTTATTTTTTATTTTTTGAAAGCTGTTTTTTGGAAAATTCCGAAATTTGGTTAGCTGGCTGGTGGCCGGATGGGCTCTCTGATGGGTAGGTCGGCTGATTGGTGGGCTGGTGGCCATGTTAGATGGCAACGCGAAACATGTAGCGTGCGATGTGCAACGTGCAATGTGCAACGTGCAAACGGCAACGTGCAACATGCAACTTGCAAAGGGAAACATGCACCGTGCAAAATGCAACGTGAAACATGCAATGTGCAACATGCAACGCACAACATGCAACATGCCGAGTGAAACGTGCAACGTACAAAATGCAACGCGCAACATGCAACGCGCAACATGAAACGCACAACGTGCAGCGTGTGACGTGAAACGTGAAACATGCGACGCCCAACGTGGAGCGTGCAAAGTGAAACGTGCAACGTACAACATGCAACGTCCGACGTGCAATGTGTAACGTGTAACGCGCAACGTGTGACGTGCGAAGTGCGACGTGTGACAACAGCCAGCCTACCTGGCCACCAGTTAGTTAACCTTGCCATCGGCCAAACCTCCTAGCCAATCAGACAGCGATCCTGGCCTTCAGCCAAACTGGCCACCAGCCAGCAAACCTCCCCACCGGCCAATCCTGCCTAGGGCCAACCCACCTGGCCCCCAGCCAGATGACCCGGCCACCAACCGGCTTCACTGGCCACCAGCTAGCGAACCTGGTCTACAGCCGGCCAACCTGTCCACCAGCCAACTAATCTGCCCATCAGCCAGCCAACCTGGCTGCAAGCCAGCCAATTTGGCCACCATCCGGCCAATCTGGCCATCAGCCAGGCAACCTTGCCGCCAGCCAAAGCAATCTGACCACCAGCCAGACAGCCCTGCCAGTAACCAGCCAGCTAATGGGGCCTCCGGCCAACTTCCCTGGTCACCAGCCAGCCAACTTGGCCCCCATCCGGCCAATCTGGCCACCTGCTAGCCAACCTTGCCACCAGCCAACAAATCTGGTCCAGCCAGCCAACCTTGCCACCAGGTAGCCAATCTGGCCTACAACCAGCCAATTTGGCTCTCAGCCTCCCAACCTGGCGTCTAGCCGGCGAACCCGGTCACCTATCAGCATGCTTTGCCACCAGCCATCCAACCTTGCCGCCAGCCAACGAACATCAACACAAGCCAGTCAGTCCTGTCAATAACCAGCCAGCTGACCGGGTCACCAGCCAACCAACCTGGCAACCATCCGGCCAACCTGGCCATCTGCCCGCCAACCCTGCCGAGGGCCAACCAACCTAGCCACCAGCCAGCTGACCGGGCCACCAACCAGCTTCGCTGGCCACCAGCCAGCCAAATTGGACGTAAGTCCGCAAACCAGCCCACCAGTCACAAGACCTCTCCACCAGCCAGCCAACCTGGCCACCAGCCGGCCAATCTGCCCACCGGCCACCCAACCTGGTCCCCGGCCAGCTGGCCTGATCACCTACCAGCTAGCCTAGTCACCAACCAGCCAAACTGACCGCCAGCCAGCAAACCAGGCCACCCGTCGGCCAACATAACCTCATAGTCAACCTGGCCACCAGCTTCGTAATCTTGCCACCAGCGAGCCAACCTGGCCACGAGCCAGCTAACCTGGCAGACAGCCAGCAAAATGGCCGCAAGCCAGTCAACAAGGCCACTAGCCAACTTGGTCATCAGTCAACCTGGCTATCAGCCAGCCAATCTGGACATCAGCCAACCAATTTGGCCACCATCCGGCCAATCTGGCCATCAGCCAGGCAACCTTGCCGCCAGCCAAAGCAACCTGACCACCAGCCAGTCAGTCCTGCCAATAACCAGCCAGCTAATCGGGCCTCCAGCCACCTTCCCTGGGCACCAGCCAGCCAAGTTGGCCACCATCCGGCCAATCTGGCCACCTGCTAGCCAACCTTGCCACCAGCCAGCAAATCTGGTCCAGCCAGCCAACCTTGCCACCAGCCAGTCAATCTGGCCTACAACCAGCCAACTTAGCCACCATCCGGCCAACCTGACCATCAGCCAGGCAACCTTGCCACCAGCCAAAGCAACCTGACCAACAGCCAGCCAGCCCAGCCAAAAACCAGCCAGCTAACCGGGCCACCAACCAGCTTCCCTGACAACCCGCCAGCCAACTTGTCCACCAGCCAGCTAACCTGGCAACCCAGCCAGCTAGCCTGGCCATGAGCCAAGCCAGCCAACCTAGCAACCAGAGAGCAAACATGGCTGGCAGTCAGTCAAAAAGGCAACCAGCCAACTTGGGCACAGGCCAGCCAACCTGGCCACCAGCCAGCCAACCTGGACAGCACCCAGCTAACCTGGCAACCAGCCAGCCAACAAGGCCACCAGCCAGCTTGGTCACCAGCAAACCTGGCTACCAGCCAGCCAACCTGGCCAACGCACCTGACAGCCCTGCCAAAAACCAGCCAGCTAACCGGGCCACCAAATAGCTTCCCTGACCACCAGCCATCCAACTTGTCCACCAGCCAGCTAACTTAGCAAACCAGCTAGCTAGACGGGCCACGAGCCAACTAACCGGGCCGCCAGCCAGCTACCCTGGCCACCAGCAAGCCATCCTGGCCACCAGCCAGCCAACATTGTCACCAGTCAGCCAACCTGGCCGTATGCCATCCAATTTAGCCACCAGCAAGCCAACCTGACCACCAGGCAGGCAACCTTGCCACCAGCCACCCACCTTGCCACCAGCCAGAGAAACTGGCCACCTTCCAGTCAGCTTTGCCACCAGTCAGCCACCCTGGCCACCAGCAAGCCATCCTGGCCACCAGCCAGCCAACCTTGCCACCAGCCAGCCAACCTGGCCATATGCCATCCAACTTAGCCACCAGCAAGCCAACCTGACCACCAGGCAGACAACCTTGCCACCAGCCACCCACCTTGCCACCAGAAAGCCAACTTGGCCGCCATCCGGCCAATCTGGCCACCTGCTAGCCAACCCTGATACCAGCCGAACATCCTTGCCACCAGCCACCCACCTTGCCACCAGCCAGCCAACAAGGCCACCAGCCAACTTGGTCACCAGCAAACCTGGTCACCAACCAGCCAACCTGGCCAACGCACCTGACCAGCAACCCGCCAGTCCTGCCAAAAACCAGCCAGCTAACCGGGCCACCAACAAGCTTCGCTGACAACCGGCCAGCCAACCTGTCCACCAGCCAGCTAACCTGGCAACCCAGCCAGCTAGCCTGGCCACGAGCCAAGCCAGCCAACCTCACAACCAGCCAGCAAACATGGCTGGCAGTCAGTCAAAAAGGCCAACAGCCAACTTGGGCACCAGCCAGCCAACCTGGACACCAGCCAGCTTACCTGGCAACCAACCAGCGAACAAGGCCACCAGCCAACTTGGTCACCAGCAAACCTGGCCACCAGCCAGCCAACCTGGCCAACTCACCTGACCAGCAACCTGCCAGCCCCGCCAAAAACCAGCCAGCTAACAGGACCACCAACCAGCTTCCCTGACCACCAACCAGCCAACTTGTCCACCAGCCAGCTAACCTGGCAACCCAGCCAGCTAGCCTGACCACGAGCCAACTAACTGGTCCGCCAGCCAGCTACTCTGGCCAACAGCCCGACAACCTGGCCAAGGTCACTGAATTTTTCAGCAAGGTCACTGACCTTTTCAACAAGGTCACTGACCTTTTCGACAAGGTCACTGAACTTTTCGACGAGGTCACTGAACTTTTCAGCAAGGTCACTAAACTTTTCGACAAGGTCACTGACCTTTTCGACGAGGTCACTGAACTTTTCAGCAAGGTCACTGACCTTTTCCATAGGGGCACTGACCTTGGTTACTGGAAATTACCTTGCTTATTAGCAGTGACCTTGCTTATTAGCAGAGATCTAACTAACTGGTTCTTACTAACTGGTCAGGTTGGGTCTCCGGCAGCTGGGTTGTCTGTCTGGTGGCCAAGTTAGCTGTGTAGGCCAGATTGATTGGCTGGTGGCAAGGTTGGCTAGCAGGTGGCCAGGTTGGCTAGCTGGTGGCTTAGATGGCTGGCAGGTGGCCAGGTTGGTTGGCTTATGGCAAGGTTGGCTGGCCTGGTGGCAAAGCTGACTGGCGGGTGGCCTGGTTGGCTGGCTGGTGGCTAAGTTTTGCGGGCAGGTGGCCAGGTAGGCTGGCTGGTGGCAAGGTTGACTGGCTGGTGGTCAAGTGGCTAGCAGGTGGTAGGTCGGCTGGTTGGCGGTAACGTTGGCTGACTGGTGGCAAAGCTGGTTGGCAGGGGCCAGGTTGGCTGGCTGGTGGCAAGATTGCCTGGCTGGTCCAGATTAGCTGGCTGGTGGCAAGGTTGCCTAGCAGGTGGCCAGGTCGGCTGGCTGGCGACATGGGTTGTCTGACTGGTGGCCAATCCGGCTGGCTATTGGTCAAGTTAGCTGGCTGGCGGCTAAGTTGGATGGCAGGTGGCCTTGTTGGCTGGCTGATGGCTAAGCTGGCGGGTAGGTGGCCAGGTAGGCTGACTGGTGGCCAGTGAAGACGGTCGGTGGCCGGGTCAGCTGGCTGGTGGCCAGTGAAGCCGGCTTGTGGCCGGGTCAGCTGGCTGGGGGCCAGGTTGGTTAGCCCTCGGCATTGTTGAATGGTAGATTGCCCGATTGGCCAAATGGTGACAAGTTGGGCTGGCCGGTTGCAAGGTTGACTAAGTTCTAGCAAGATTGGCTAGCTGGTGGCAAGGCTGACTGACTAGTGACAAAGCTGGCTGGCTATTGGTCAAGTTGGCTGGCTGGTAGCCAAGTTGGATTTCAGGAGACCGGGTTGACTGGCTGGTGGCCAGGTTGGTTGGCTAGTCCAGATTTGCTGGCTGGTGGCAAAGTTGGCTAGCAGGTGGCCAGGTCGGCTAGCTGGCGGCAGGGTTGTCTGACTGGTGGCCAATCCGGCTAGCTATTAATCAAGTTAGTTGGCTGGCGGCTTAGTTGGATGGCAGTTGACCAGGTTGACTGGCTGGTGACCAGGTTGGCTGGGTGGTGGCTAGGTTGGCTGGCTGGTAGCCAGGTTGGCCGGCTGGTGGCCAGGTTGGCTGGCTGGTGGGTTAGTTGGCTGGCAGGTGGCCAGGTTGGTTGCCTGGTGGCAAGGTTGGCTGGCCTGGTGGCAAGGCTGACTGGCAGGTGGCCTGGTTGGCTGGCTGGTGGCTAAGTTGGCGGGCAGGTGGCCAGGTAGGCTGGCTGGTGGCAAGGTTGACTGGCTGGTGGTCAAGTGGCTAGCAGGTGGTAGGTCGGCTGGTCGGCGGTAACGTTGGATGACTGGTGGCAAAGCTGGCTGGCAGGGGCCAGGTTGGCTGGCTGGTGGCAAGGTTGCCTGGCAGGTGGCCAGGTCGGCTGGCTGGCGACATGGATGGCTATCTGGGGGCCAAGTTGGCTGGTTGTAGGCTAGATTGGCTGGCTGGTGGCCTGATTGGCTGGCCGGAGGCATGGTGGGTGGCTGGTGGCAAGGTTGGCTAGCGGGTGGCCAGGTCGGCTGGTTGGCAGACTGGTGGCAATGCTGGCTGCCTATTGGCCAAGTAGGCTTGTCGGTGCTAAGTTGAATGGCAGGTAACCAGGTTGGCTGGCTGGTGGCGAGATAGCTAGGTGGCCAGGTCGTCTGGCTACCTGGCGACAAGGGTGGCTGACTGGTGGCAAAGCTGGCTGGTAGGGGCCAGGTTGGCTGCCTGGTGGCAAGGTTGGTGACTGGTGGCAAGTTTGGCTGACTGATGGTCAGGTTGGCCGGCTGGTGGCTAAATTGGATGGCATTTGGACAGGTTGGTTGGCTGGTGGCTTAGTTGGCTGGCGGGTGGCCAGGTTGGTTAGCGCGTAGCAAAGTTGGCTGGCTGCTGGTTAAGTTGGTTGGCATGTAGCCATGTTACTTCACTACTGTCAAGGTTATCTGGCTGGTGCAGATTTCCTTCCTGGTGACGGGGTTGGCCAGCAAGTGGCCAGGTCGGCTGGCTGGCGGCAAGGTTGGCTGATTGGTGGCAAAAGTGGGTGGCTATTAGTCAAGTTTGCTGGCAGGTCTCCAGTTCGGCTGGCTGGCGGCAAGGGTGGCTGACTGGTGGCAAGGCTGGCTGGCAGGTGGCCAGTTTGGCTGACTGGTGGCAATGTGGGTGGCTGGTGGCAGGGTTGCCTGCCTGGTGGTCAGGTTGGCTTGCTGGTGGCTAAGTAGGATGGCATATGACCAGGTTGGCCGGCTGGTGGCAAGGTTTGCTGGCTAGTCCAGATTTGCTGGCTGGGTGCAAAGTTGGCTAGCAGGTGGCCAGGTCGGCTAACCCGGTTGGCTGGTGGCTAAGATGGCGGGCAGGTGGCCAAGTAGGCTGGCTGGTGGCAAGGTTGACTGGCTGGTGGTCAGGTGGCTAGCAGGTGGTAGGTCGGCTGGTTGGGGGTAACGTTGGATGACTGGTTGTAAAGCTGGCTGGCAGGGGCCAGGTTGGCTGGCTGGTGGCAAGGTTGCCTGGCTGGTCCAGATTTGCTGGCTGGTGGCAAGGTTGACTGGCTGGTGCAGATTTGCTGGCTGGTGGCACGGCTGGAGAGCAGGTGGTCAGGTCGGCTAGCTGGTGGCCAGGTTGACTCGGTGGTGGTTGGGTTGGCCTCCTCTTGGTGGTCTGGTTAGGTGGCTGGTTCCCAGATTAGCTGGCTGGTTGCCAGGTTAGCTGGCTGGTGGCCAGGTTGGCTGCGTGGTGGATGGGTTGGCCTCCACCTGATGGCCTGGTTAGCTGGCTGGTTGCAAGAATAGCTGCCTGGTTGCCAGGTTAGCTGGCTGCTGGCCGGATGTGCTCCCTAATGGGTAGGTCGGCTGATTGGTGGCCAGGTTGTTGGGTCGTAGGCCATGTTAGATGGCAACGCTCAACATGTGGCGTGCAACGTGCAATGTGCAACGTGCAAACTGCAACGTGCAATGTGCAACGTGCAAACTGCAACATGCAACGTGCAAAGCGCAACATGCAACGTGCAACATGAAACGAACAACATGCAACGTGCAACCTGCAAGGTGCCACGCGCAACATGCAACGTGCAAAATGCAACGACCAACGTGCAACGTGCAGTGTGCAACCTGCAACAAGGAACGCGCAACATGCAACGCGCACCATGCAACATGCCAAATGAAGCGTGCAACGTGTAACGTGCAACGTACAACATGAAACCTGCAACGCGCAACATGCACGCGCAACATGAAACGTGCCCAGTGAAACCTGCAACGGGCAACGTACAACATGCAACCTGCAAACGTGGAACATGTAACGTGCAACATGCAGCGCACACCGTGCAACAAGTGACGTGCAACGTGTGATGTGCAACGTGTGACGTGCAACGTGTGACGTGCAACGTGTGACGTGCAACGTGAAACGTGCACCGTGAAACGTGAAACATGCGACGCCCAACGTGGAGCGTGCAAAGTGAAATGTGCAACGTGCAACGTACAACGCACAACATTCAATGTGCAACGTGCGACGTGCAATGTGTAACGCGCAACGTGTGACGTGCAAAGTGCAACGCCCAACATGCAGCGTGCCAAGTGAAACGTGCAACGTGTGAATGCAACGTGCAACTTGCAACATGCGACGCACGCTGCATCCCGCAACATGATACCTGCACCGTGCAACGAACTGGCAACCAGACGGCCGAACAACTTGCCTACCAGCCTGCCAACCCGGCCACCTGAAAGCCAGCTAAGCCGGCCAACCTGGCCACCAGCCAACTAACCTTGCCGCCAGGCAACACTGCCAACAGCCAGCCTACCAAGTGGCCAAGCTACTTAACCTTGCCATCAGCCAAACCCCCTAGACAATCAGACAGCGAACCTGGCCTTCAGCCTGCTAAGCTGGCCACCAGCCAGCCAACCACTCCATCGGCCGTAAAACCTGGCGACCACCCTGCCAACCAGGCCGCTAGCCACCCAACCCGATCACTTGCTAGCCAGCTTGGCCACAAGTCCTACAAACTGGACAAACCAGCCAACCAACCTTGCAAGCAGCCAGCCATCCTTGCAACCAGCCAGCCAAAATTGCCAGAAGCTAGTCAACCTTGCCACCGGCCAGCCCACCTTGTTACCATTTGGCCAATCTGGGAATCTGAAAGCCAACCCTGCCGAGGGCCAACCAACCTGTCCCCCAGCCAGCTGACCCGGCCACTAACCGGCTTCATTGGCCACCAGCTTCAATGCAAGCCAGCCAATTTGGCCGTCATCCAGCCAACCTAGCGACCAGTCAGCCAACCATGCTACCAGCCAGCCAACCTGGCCACCTGAAAGCCAGCTTGGCCCACAGCCTCTCAAACTGACCACTAGATAGTCAACCCGGTCACCTGCCATCCAACTTAGCTACCAGCCAGCTTTGTCATTAGTCAGTCAGCCTTGCCACCAGCCAGTCAATCTTGCCAGAAGCTTGTCAACCCTGCAACCGGCCAGCCCACCTTGTCACCACTTGGCTAATCTGGCAATCTACCAGTCAGCAATGCCGAGGGCTAACCAACCTGGCCCCCAGCCAGCTGATCTGGCCACCAGTCAACTGACCTGCCCACCGACGGGCTTCACTGGCCACCAGCCAACCAACCAGGCTACCAGCCAGTCAGCTTTGCCACCAGGCCAGCCAACCTTACCACCAGCCAGCCAACCTGACCACCAGGCACACGGCCTTGCCCCCAGCCACCCATCTTGCCACCAGCCAGCCAACCTGACCACCAGGCAGACATCCCTGCCACCAGCCACCAACCTTGCCACCTGCCAGCCAACAAGGCAAGCAGCCAACTTAGTCACCAGCAAACCTGGCCACCAGCTAGCCAACCTGGCCACCGCACCTGACCAGCAACCAGCCTGCCCTGCCAAAAACGAGCCAGCCAGCCGTGCCACCAGCCAGCAAATCTGCACCAGCGAGTCAACCCTACGACCAGCTTTCCCAGTCAGCTTTCCCACCAGGCCAGCTAACCTTGCCACCAGCCAGCCAACCTGACCACCAGGCAGACATCCTTGCCACCAGCCACCCACCTTGCCGCCAGCCAGACAACAGGGGCACCACCAACTAAGTCACCAGCAAACCTGGCCACCCGCCAGCAATCCTGGCCAACGCACCTGACCAGCAACCTGCCAGCCCTGCCAAAAACGAGCCAGCCAACCGTGCCACCAGCCAGCAAATCTGCACCAGCGAGTCAACCTTACCACCAGCCAGCCAACCAGGCCAACGCACCCGACCAGCAACCTACCAGCCCTGCCAAAAACCAGCCAGCTAACCGGGCCACCAACCAGCTTCCCTGACCACCAGCCAGCCAACTTGTCCACCAGCCAGCTTACTTGGCAAACCAGCCAGCTAGACGGGCCACGAGCCAACCAAATGGGCCACCAGCCAGCTACCCTGGCCACCAGCCAGCCATACTGGCCACCAGCCAGCCAACCTGGCCAACAACCAGACAACCTGGCCAACAACAAGCCAACCTGGCCACCGGCCAGCTAACCTGGCAACCAGCCAGCCAACCTGACCAATAGGCAGATAGCCTTGCCACCAGCCACCCATCTTGCCACCAGCCAGTCAATCTTACCACCAGCCAGCCAACCAGGCCACCTGCCAGTCAGCTTTGCCACCAGGCCAGCCAACCTTGCCACCAGCCAGCCAACCTGACCACCAGCCAGCCAACCTGGACACCAGCCAGCTAACCTGGCAACCAGCCAGCAAACAAGGCCGCCAGCCAACTTGTTCACCAGCAAACTTGCCCACCAGCCAGCCAAAATGGCCAACGCACCTGACCAGCAACCTGCCAGCCCTGCCAAAAACCAGCCAGTCAGCCGTGCCACCAGCCAGCAAATCTTAACCAGCGAGTCAACCTTACGACCAGCCAGCCAACCAGGCCAACGCACCTGACCAGCAACCTACCAGCCCTGCCAAAAACCAGCCAGTTAACCGGGCCACCAACCAGCTTCCCTGACAACCCGCCAGCCAACTTGTCCACCAGCCAGCTAACCTGGCAGCCCAGCCAGGTAGCCTGGCCACGAGCCAAGCCAGCTAACCTGACAACCAGCCAGCAATAATGGCTGGCAGGAAGTCAAAAAGGCCACCAGCCAACTTGGGAACCAGCCAACCAACCTGGCCACCAGCCAGCCAACCTGGACACCAGCCAGCTTACCTGGCAACCAGCCAACTTGGTCACCAGCAAACCTGGCCACCAGCCAGCCAACCCGGCCAACGCACCTGACAGCCCTGCCAAGAACCAGCCAGCTAACCGGGCCACCAACCAGCTTCCCTGACCACCAGCCAGCCAACTTTTCCACCAGCCAGCTAACTTGGCAACCCAGCCAGCTAGACGGGCCACGGGCCAACCAAATGGGCCACCAGCCAGCCAACCTGACCACTAGGCAGACATCCTGACCACCAGGCAGACAGCCTTGCCACCAGCCACCCACCTTGCCACCAGCCAGCCAACAAGGCCACCAGCCAAATGGGTCACCAGCAAACCTGGCCACCAGCCAGCCAACCTGGCCAACGCACCTGACCAGCAACCTACCAGCCCTGCCAAAAACCAGCCAGCTAACCGGGCCACCAACCAGCTTCCCTGACAACCCGCCAGCCAACTTGTCCACCAGCCAGCTAACCTGGCAGCCCAGCCAGGTAGCCTGGCCACGAGCCAAGCCAGCTAACCTGACAACCAGCCAGCAAACATGGGCTGGCAGCCAGTCCAATAGGCCACCAGCCAACTTGGGCAAAAGCCAGCCAACCTGGCCACCAGCCAGCTTACCTGGACACCAGCCAGCTTACCTGGCAACCAGCCAGCCAACAAGGCCACCAGCCAACTTGGTCAACAGCAAACCTGGCCACCAGCCAGCCAACCTGGCCAACGCACCTGACAGCCCAGCCAAAAACCAGCCAACTAACCGGGCCACCAACCAGCTTCCCTGACCACCAGACAGCCAACCTGGCCAACGCACCTGACAGCCCTGCCAAAAACCAGCCAGCTAACCGGGCCACCAACCAGCTTCCCTGACCACCAGCCAGCCAACTTGTCCACCAGCCAGCTAACTTGGCAAACCAGCCAGCTAGACGGGCCACGAGCCAACCAAATGGGCCAACAGCCAGCTACCCTGGCCACCAGCCAGCCATCCTGGCCACCAGCCAGCCAAACTGGCCAACAACCAGACAACCTGGCCAACAACAAGCCAACTTGGCCACCGGCCAGCTACCCTGGCCACCAGCCAGCCAACCTGGCAAACAGCCCGACAACCTGGCCAAGGTCATTGAATTTTTCAGCAAGGTCACTGAACTTTTCAGCAAGGCCACTGACCTTTTCGACAAAGTCACTGAACTTTTCAACGAGGTCACTGAACTTTTCAACAAGGTCACTGACTTTTTCGACAAGGTTACTGAACTTTTCAACGGGGTCACTGAACTTTTCGACAAGGTCACAGACCTTTTCGACAAGGCCACTGAACTTTTCAACGGGGTCACTGAACTTTTCAACAAGGTCACTGACCTTTTCGACAAGGTCACTGAACTTCTCAGCAAGGTCACTGACTTTTTCGACAAGGTTACTGAACTTTTCAACGGGGTCACTGAACTTTTCGACAAGGTCACTGACTCTTTCGACAAGGTTGGTTGACTGGTGGCAAAGTTGGAAGGCTATTGGTCAAGTTGGCTGGCTGCTGGCTAAATTGGATGGCAGGTGGCCAGGTTAGCTTGCTGGTGGCAAGATAGCCAGGTGGCCAGGTCGGCTGGCTGGCGATATGGGTGGCTGTCTGGGGGCCAAGTTGGCTGGTTGTAGGCCAGATTGGCTGGCTGTTGGCAAGGTTGGTTGGCCGGATTCAAGGTGGGTGGCTGGTGGCAAGGTTGGCTGGCTGGTCTTCAGGTTGGCTGGCTGGTCCTGATTTGTTGGCTGGTGGCAAGGTTGGCTAGCAGATGGCCAGGTCGGATGGTTGGCAGCAAAGTTGGCTGACTGGTGGCAAAGCTGGCTGGCCATCGGCCAAGTTGCCTGGCCGGTGGCTAAGTTGGATGACAGGTAGCCAGGTTGGCTGGCTGGTGGCAAGATAGCTAGGTGGCCAGGTCTTCTGGCTACCTGGCGACAAGGGTGGCTGACTGGTGGCAAAACTGGCTGGCAGGGGCCAGGGTGGCTGGCTGGTGGCAAGGTGGGTGGCTGGTGGCAAGTTTGGCTGACTGATGGTCAGGTTGGCTGGTGGCTTATTTGGCTGGCTGGTTGCCAGATTAGCTGGCTGGTTGCCAGGTTAGCTGGCGGGTGGCCAGGATGGCTGGCTGGTGTCTTGCTGTCGGACAGGTTGTCTGGTTGTTGGCCAGGTTGGCTGGCTGGTGGCCAGGATGGCTGGCTGGTGGCCAGAGTAGCTGTCTGGTGGTTAGGGAAGTTGTTTGGTGGTCCGGTTAACTGGCTGGTTTTTGGCTGGGCTGTCAGGTGCGTTGGCCAGGTTGGCTGTCTGGTGGCCAGGTTTGCTGGTGACCAAGTTGGCTGGTTGCCAGGTAAGCTGGCTGGTGTCCAGGTTGGCTGGCTTGGCTCGTGGCCAGGCTAGCTGGCTGGGTTGCCAGGTTAGCTGGCTGGTGTCCAGGTTGGCTGGCTGGTTGCCAGATTAGCTGGCTGGTTGCCAGGTTAGCTGGCGGGTGGCCAGGATGGCTGGCTGGTGTCTTGCTGTCGGACAGGTTGTCTGGTTGTTGGCCAGGTTGGCTGGCTGGTGGCCAGGATGGCTGGCTGGTGGCCAGAGTAGCTGGCTGGTGGTTAGGGAAGTTGTTTGGTGGTCCGGTTAACTGGCTGGCTTTTGGCAGGGCTGGCAGGTTGCTGGTCAGGTGTGTTGGCCAGGTTGGCTGGCTGGTGGCGAGGGAAGCTGGCCGGTGGCCAGGGTAGCTGGCTGATTGCCCGGTTGGTTGGCTCGTGGCCAGGCTATCTGGCTGGGTTGCCAGGTTAGCTGACTGGTGGACAAGTTGGCTGGCTGTTGGTCAGGGAAGCTGGCTGGTGGCCCGGTTAGCTGGCTGGTTATTGGCAGGACTGATTGGCTTTTGTTCATGTTCGTTGGCTGGCGGCAAGGTTGATGGCTGGTGGCAAAGCAGGCTGATAGGTGACCGGGTTGGCCGGCTAGAGGCCAGGTTGGGCGGCTGGGAGCCAAGTCGACTGGCTGGTGGTCAGGTTGGGTGGCAGGTGGTTAGCTGGCTGATGGCCAGTGATGCTGGTTGGTGGCCAGGTTGGTTGGCCCTCGGCGTTGTTGGAAGGCAGATATCCAGATTGGCCGGATGGCGGCCAGGTTGGCTGACTGTTGTCCAGGTTCGCTGACTGGTGGCTAGGTGGCTGGTGACCAAGTTGGAGGATGGCCTTGTAGGTTGGCTGGTTGCCAGGTTAGCTAGCTGGTGGCCAGGTTGGCTGGCTGGTGGTCAGGTCCGCTGGCTGGTTGCCAGGTTAGCTGGCTGGTTGGCCCTCGGCAGGGTTGGCTTTCAGATTACCAGAACGGCCAAGTGGTAACAAGGTGGGCTGACCGGTGGCAAGGTTGGCTAATTTCTGGCAAGAGTGGCTGGCTGGTGGAAAGGATAGCTGGCTGCTTGCAAGGTTGGTTGGCTGGCTGGTCCAGTTTGGGGGACTGGTGGCAAGGTTGGCTAGCAGGTGGTAGGTCGGCTGGTTGGCGGTAACGTTGGCTGACAAGTGGCAAGGCCGGCTGGCAGGGGCCAGGTTGGCTGGCTAGTGGCAAGGTTGGCTAGCAGGTGGCCAGCTCGGCTGGTTGGCAGCAAGATTGGCTGACTGGTGGCAAAGCTGGTTGGCTATTGGCCAAGTAGGCTGGCCGGTGGCCATGTTGTATGGCAGGTATCCAGGTTGGCTCGCTGGTGGCAAGATAGCTAGGTGGCCAGGTCGTCTGGCTACCCGGCGACAAGGGTGGCTGACTGGTGGCAAAGCTGGCTGGCAGGGGCCAGGTTGGCTGGCTGGTGGCAAGTTTGGCTGGCTGATGGTCAGGTTGGCCGGCTGGTCGCTCAATTGGATGGCATTTGGCCAGGTTGGTTGGCTGGTGGCTTAGTTGGCTGGTGACGGGGTTGGCTTGCAAGTGGCCAGGTCAGCTGGCTGGTTGGCTGACTGATGGCTAAGCTGGCTGGCTATTGGTCAAGTTGGCTGGTAGGTGGCCAGGTCGGCTGGCTGGCGGCAAGGTGGGTGGTTGGTGCCACGGTTGTCTGCCTGGTGGTCAGGTTGGCTGGCTGGTGGCTAAGCTGGATGGCATTTGGCAGGTGACCAGATTGACTGGCTGGTGGCCAGGTTGGCTGGGTGGTGGCTAGGTTGGCGGGGTGGTAGCCAGGTTGGGCGGCTGGTGGCCAGGTTGGCTGGCTGGTGGCTTAGTTGGCTGGCAGGTGGCCAGGTTGGTTGGCTGGTGGCAAGGTTGGCTGGCCTGGTGGCAAAGCTGACTGGCAGGTGGCCTGGTTGGCTGGCTGGTGGTAAGTTGGCGGGCAGGTGGCCAGGTTGGCTGGCTGGTGGCAAAGTTGGATAGCAGACGGGCAGGTCGGCTAGCTGGCGGCAGGGTTGTCTGACTGGTGGCAAATTCGGCTGGCTACTGGTCAAGTTAGCTAGGTGGCGGCTAAAGTGGATGGCAGGTGACCAGGTTGACTGGTTGGTGGCCAGGTTGGCTTGGTGGTGGCTAGGTTGGTTGGCTGGTAGCCAGGTTGGCCGGCTGGTGGCCAGGTTGGCTGGCTAGTGGCTTAGTTGGCTGGCAGGTGGCCAGGTTGGTTGGCTGGTGACAAGATTGGCTGGCCTGGTAGCAAAGATGACTGGCAGGTGGCAAGGTTGGCTGGCTGGTGGTCAGGTTGGCTGGCTGGTCCAGATTTTCTGGCTGGTGGCAAGGTTGGCTAGCAGGTGGTAGGTCGGCTGGTTGGCGGTAACGTTGGCTGACTGGTGGCAAAGCTGGCTGGCTATTGGCCAAGTAGCCTGGCCGGTGGCTATGTTGGATGGCAGGTAACCAGGTTGGCTCGCTGGTGGCAAGATAGCCGGGTGGCCAGGTCGTCTGGCTACCTGGCGACAAGGGTGGCTGACTGGTGGCAAAGCTGGCTGGCAGGGGCCAGGTTGGCTGGCTGGTGGCAAGTTGGGTGGCTGGTGGTAAGTTTGGCTGGCTGATGGTCAGGTTGGCCGGCTGGTGGCTCAATTGGATGGCATTTGGCCAGGTTGGTTGGCTGGTGGCTTAGGTGGCTGGTGACGGGGTTGGCTAGCAAGTGGCCAGGTCGGCTGGCTGGCGGCAAGGTTGCCTGCCTGGTGGCAAAGCTGGCTGGCTATTGGTCAAGTTGGCTGGCAGGTGGCCAGGTCGGTTGGCTGGTGGCAAGGTTGGCTGGCTAGTCCAGATTTGCTGGCTGGTGGCAAAGTTGGATGGCATTTGGCAGCTGGTCAGGTCGGCTAGCTGGCGGCAGGGTTGTCTGACTGGTGGCAAATTCGGCTGGCTATTGGTCAAGTTAGCTGGCTGGCCGCTAGGTTGGATAGCAGGTGACCAGGACGACTGCCTGGTGGCCAGGTTGGCTGGGTGGGGGCTAGGTTGGCTGGCTGGTAGCCAGGTTGGCCAGCTGGTGGCCAGGTTGGCTGGCTGGTGGCTCAGTTGGCTGGCAGGTGGCCAGGTTGGTTGGCTGGTGGCAAGGTTGGCTGGCCTTGTGGCAAAGCTGACTGGCAGGTGGCCTGGTTGGCTGGCTGGTGGCTAAGTTGGCGGGTAGGTGGCCAGGTTGTCTGGCTGGTGGCAAAGTTGACTGGCTGGTGCCGATTTGCTGCCTGGGGGCGCGGCTGGTTAGCAGGTGGCCAGGTCGGCTAGCTGGTGGCCAGGTTGGCCCGGTGGTGGTTGAGTTGGCCTCCTCCTGGTGGCCTGGTTAGGTGCCTTGTTTGCCAGATTAGCTTTCTGGCTACCATGTTTGCTGGCTGGCTGCCAGTTAAGTCGCTCGTCGCCATGTTGTGTGGCTGGTGGCAAGATTACCAAGTTGGTGGTAAGGTTGACTGGGAGGTTATGTTGGCCGACGGGTGGCCTGGTTGGGTGGCTAGATTGGCCGGATGGTGGCCAGGTTGGCTGGCTGGTGGAGAGGTCTTGTGACTGATGTCCAGGTTGGCTGACTGACGGCCAAATTGGTTGGCTGGTGTCTAGGTTGGCTGGTGTATAGGTTGGCTGGTGTCTAGTTTGGCTGGTGTCTAGGTTGGCTGGTGTCTAGGTTGGCTGGTGTCTAGGTTGGCTGGTGTCTAGGTTGGCTGGCTGATGACCAAGTTGGCTGGTGGCTTTCTTGACTGGTGGCCTTGTCGACTGGCTGCCGGCCACCAGGTTGGGGGGCCGGGGACCAGGTTGGGTGGCCGGTGGGCGGATTGGCCGGTTGGTGGCCAGGTTGGCTGGCTGATGGCAAAGTGGCCAACAAGGCCACCGGTCAACAAGACCACCAGCCAACTTGGTCACCAGCCTACCTGGCCATCAGCCAGCCAAACTGGACACCAGCCAACCAACTTAGCCACCTGCTAACTGACCTTTTCGACAAGGTCACTGACCTTTTCGACAAGGCCACTGAACTTTTCAGCAAGGTCATTGACCTTTTCGACAAGGTCACTGACCTTTTTGACCAGGGTCACTGAACTTTTCAGCAAGGTCACTAACCCTTTCGACAAGGTCACTGACCTTTTCGACAAGGTCACGAACTGTTCAGCAATATCACTGACCTTTTCAATAGGGTCACTGACCTTTTCAAAAGGGTCACTGACCTTTTCAAGAGGGTCACTGACCTTGGTTACTGGAAATGACCTTGCTTATTAGCAGAGATCTAACTAACTGGTTCTAACTAACTGGTCAGGTTGAGTCTCCGGTAGCTGGGTTGTCTGTCTGGTGAACAAGTTAGCTGGTTATAGGCCAGATTGGCTGGCTGGTGGCAAGATTGGCTGGCCGGTGGCAAGGTGGGTGGCTGGTGGCAAGGTTGGCTGGCTGGTGGTCAGGTTGGCTGGCTGGTCAAGATTTGCTGGCTGGTGGCAAGGTTGGCTAGCAGGTGGTGGGTCGGCTGGTTGGCGGAACGTTGGCTGACTGGTGGTAAAGCTGGCTGGCAGGGGCCAGGTTGGCTGGCTGGTGGCAAGGTTGGCTGGCTGGTCCAGATTTGCTGGCTGGTGGCAAGGTTGCCTAGCAGGTGGCCAGCTCGGCTGATTGGCGGCAAGGTTTGCTGACTGGTGGCAAAGCTGGGAGGCTATTGGCCAAGTTGGCTGGCCGGTGGCGCCAAGTTGGCTGGTTGTAGGCCAGATTGGCTGGCTGGTGGCAAGGTTGGCTGGCTGGTGGCAAAGTTGGCTAGCAGGTGGCCAGGTCGGGTGGTTGGCGGCAAGGTTTGTTGACTGGTGGCGAATTTGGAAGGCTATTGGCCAAGTTGGTTGGCTGCTGGTTAAGTTGGATGGCAGGTGGCCAGGTTAGCTGGCTGGTGGCAAGATAGCCAGGTGGCCAGGTCGGCTGGCTGGCGACATGGGTGGCTGTCGGGGGGCCAAGTTGGCTGGTTGTAGGCCAGATTGGCTGGCTAGTGGCAGAGTTGGCTGGCCGGTGGCAAGGTGGTGGCTGGTGGCAAGGTTGGCTGGCTGGTCTTCAGGTTGGCTGGCTGGTCCTGATTTGCTAGCTGGTGGCAAGGTTGGCTAGCAGATGGCCAGGTGGGCTGGTTGCCAATTAGGTTAGCTGACTGGTGGCAAAGCTGGCTAGCTATTGGCCAAATTGGCTAAGTTAGATGGCGGGTAGCCAGGTTGGCTGGCTGGTGGCAAGATAGCTAGGTGGCCAGGACGTCTGGCTACCTGGCGACAAGGGTGGCTGTCTGGTGGCAAAACTGGCTGGCAGGGGTCAGGTTGGCTGGCTGGTAGCTAGGTGGGTGGCTGGTGGCAAGTTTGGCTGACTGATGGTCAGGTTGGCCCCTTGGTGGCTAAATTGGATGGCATTTGGCCAGGCTGGTTGGCTGGTGGCCAGGTTGGCTGGTGGCTTAGTTGGCTAGCGGGTGGCCAGGTTGGTTGGCTGGTGGCAAAGTTGGCTGGCTGCTGGTTAAGTTGGATGGCAGGTGGCCAGGGTGACTGGCTGGTGACCAGGTTGGCTGGGTGGTGGCTAGGTTGACTGGCTGGTGCAGATTTGCTGGCTGGTGTCACGGCTGGCTAACAGGTGGCCAGGTCGGCTAACTGGCGGCAGGGTTGGCTGACTGGTGGCAAAGCCGGCTGGCTATTGGTCAAGTTAGCTGGCTGGTGGCCAAGTTGACTGGCTGGTGGCTAAATTGGCTGGCAGGTGGCCAGGTTGGTTAGCTGGTGGCCAGGTTGGCTGGCTGGTTGGCTCGGTGGTGGTTGGTAACAATGTCCGAACGGCGTGAGTCGAGAAACTTTTTCATGGCAAGTTTACTACGGGGGTTTTGCCAATACCCCGCCGAGGAGGAACGTCGCGAAATAAACATTCGATGGCGTTGGTGTTATCGGGATCCGAACTCGCTCATCGTGCGCCAGAGTCCAACAACCTAACCACTGCGCCACGGCGCCCACTTATATATTTATACATAGTGTTTATATTTACATGCATTTTAATGAATTCAAGTATCAGTATAATTTTCATTATTTGCATTATTATTTTTATTTATTATAATATCTAATCTTCCAAAATCTTTCGTAAGCAAGCCAGTAATTTGTTTCAGGCGAGTATCAATCTGTTCCGATAGTTCAGCAGAAACCATGCTTACTTTGTCAATAATAAAGACTTTAATATTTTTGAATAGATTTCTATACTGATTAGCTTTTTCAACATTACGAGTAAATGACAATAGCCTGCACCGTGATATGCTCAATGCACTATGAATTGTTGAACCATCTATAGCAGCAGCAGCCTTTACAATTGATTCACATTCTATGTATATGTATGTTGGCGTTACTGTCCACGAAGGACCAACGTCGAGCTTCTCTCAATCACCCATGTTGTGTATGATATTAGTTTTTCATAGGTGGAAAGGATCTACAATTTATTGCCTTTTTTGAAGCTTTTCATGACAATTGTACTACAGGGGATTCTGTCAGAGCCCCGCTGAGGAGAAGCACCGTGGAAACACGTGCGATGACATGACTGTTGTACGGATTCGATCCCGTGTCCTTGGCGTCAGAGGTCACACAATACCCACTGCGCCATGGCGCTTCTCAATAATGAGAAAAAAATGCGCAGACCTGTACTGAGCTCATGCTATGCATTGAAAACTCCAGCATCTGAAAATCTATTGTATATTTTGTGCTCTTCATTGGCTCGGCGCATAAGACAATGCATATAACGTACACTAAAGTTATGCTTCGTCGAATCGACGAAGTACATGTTAAAACCTTGTTTCGAATGGAAATTGAAAGATTTCTGCTTCGGCTTCGGCTTCCCTCTCTTTTCACCTCGTCCGCTCCTGACAGTTTCGTCATGAACATTCTCCTCCTCAGTGTGGAAATCCTATTCAACGGCTTCCGTACTCTTCTTTATGATGTCAAGGACAGCTAATTTCACCACTGGACGTTCGTATACACCGCTTGCAGTTTTGACTACTGCTCTCCTGACTTGGTCATCCTGATTAGCTTTCACGGTAAGAACAACCCCCTTTGGCCACGAGTACTTCGGTAAGTTCTCGTCCACTATTATAACAATGTCTCCTGGTGCAACTGGCTCCACTCTCCGAAACCACTTAGTGCGCCTTGTAAGTGTTGGTAGGTATTCTCTAATCCATCTTCTCCAAAATAAAGCGGTAATTTGTTGACAACTTCGCCAATGCTTTCTGGACATAAGATCTGTTGGCTTGAACTTCCCGATCGGTTTTGTTCCAGACGAAGAACCCAAAAGGAAGTGATTAGGAGTGAGTGCCTCATCGTTTTCGCTCTCCAAGTATATGTAGGTTGAAGGACGAGAGTTTGTGATATCTTCAACCTCAATTAGTGTTGACAATAGCATCTCATCATTCAACCTTTGGTTATGAACCACCTCTTTAAATATCTTCTTCACTGAGGAAGAGCCGCTCATATGCGGTGCCGAGGCTGGGTCGAAATTCCACTTAGTTTGTGGCAAGCTGAATTTTTCCAAGATAACGTACTGGTTGACTTCTTTGAGGGCCTCCTTTTACTCCCTTTCGGTTCCAACGAAATTTGTCCCGTTGTCCGAGTAGATTTTCTGTGGAATACGTCGTCATGCCATGAAGTTTTGCACACACATTATGCAAGAGTCGGTGGTTAGAGAGTGGGCTACCTCAATATGTATAGACCGAACGGTGAGGCAATTGAATAGCACGCCCCAGCGTTTGACGGTATTTCTCCCTTGCATTACCATGGGTAATGCTCTCCATGAGAACACCGCGGCGCAGTGGGTAGTGTGTTGGCCTCTGACGCCGATGACACGGGATCGAATCCCGACACAGCCATGTCGTCGAACGTGTTTTCACGGTGTTTCTGCTCCGCGGGGTTCTGTGTTCGTCCATTCTGCTCAATGGTCTCGCCCATTGCTTGCATGACTTCAACTGAGTTCGATAACCAACCCCTAATGGTAAATCCTGCTTGTGAATGTATAAATCGAATGTCCTTGGCCAAGGTAATAGCCTCTTCGCTAGTGCAAACACTATCCAGGATATCGTCAACATAGTGATGATCTAATATTGCCACCGCTCGTGGATGTTTTTCTATGAAATTCTTGGCGTTGATGTCTTTTACGTATTGGGCAATGCTTGGCGAACATGATGCCCCAAAGGTAAGTACCTCCATCTCATATATATCATATATCTCATATATATCGTTTGTCCCCCTCTCCAAAGAAACCTTTGTGAGCATCTGTCTTCTTTCCTCACTCGGATTTGGTGAAACATCTCTTGAATATCAACAGCGATAGCAACCTGTCCATTTCTAAATCAGTGAAGAATTTCTGGGAGGGTCCTCATTTGATCAGGACCTTTCAACAACATGCTATTTAAAGAGGTACCTTGTACTTTCGCTGCTGCATCCCACACCAATCTTAGTTTACCTGGCTTATTCGGGTTTACCACCACAAATATGGGTAAACACCAAACCCTTGGTGAGTGTTTTTCCAAGTGTTGTGGATTGCATTTTCTCGCATAACCTTTAGCACAACAAACTTTCGGGCATAGTGAAGTCATCAAATCGCCAGAGGAGACCGGATTCGTATTGTTTATTGATCGGCTTAGTTGTTGAAAGCAAAATATTTCTTGCTCGGATTTCCTCCTGCGAGACCAGCTTTTTTCTAGATATTCCATGGTCTTCTAGTTTAAAGTGCTCACGTACAACATCGTGAAGCTCTTTGTTGCATTCGCGAATTTCGCAACTATGGTGTACAGCACCGTCTTCAGCATCACCACCACCACCGCCACTCAGGCACCAACCCAAGTTAGTCTTTATGGCTATCGATTGATTCCATTTGCCTTCACGGACCTCTATAGGCAAGCATACTTTCTCGTTATTAAGGCCAATGAGAATTCCGCATCTTGCATTGTTATATGACGGTAGCGGTACGTCTTTCAAGTGGGGATACTGCTTCTGGGGTAAGGCCGGTTGCTTTACTGTCCTCCCCCCATGTAGATGGAAGACTTCACCAATACTTCCGGAAACAGCTACAGGTACTACTTGGGAGTCTTCTTCCCAACGAGTGGTATTTGCAGTCCACTTTAAACATAACGGTTTACGCACACCCTTAAGACCGATTTCTTTAGCGATGGATTCCTCCATTATTGTGAGCGAAGACCCGCTGTCCAAAAAGGCAAAGGTCGATATCTCCTTACCCTCTCCATAGATCTTCACTGGCACAATACGGAACCAGGTCTCTTTCTTGTGTTTACACCCCATTATGTGTGCTACTGTGTCGGTCTTAGTCTCAGCCAGTCCATGAAGAAGCTTGTGATGCTTTTCCTTACAGTCGTTGATGTTACATATGTCAAGATAGTCAAGATAAAACGCACACACTGTTAAAGCAATAAAAGTTTATTTAATACTATGACACAATATTAGTGACCAGGGGAAAACACGTCCGTTCGCGTTGAGTGCTTCTCGTTCACTGTCCTTCCTATCCTGTCGTTGACAGCTCGGCCTTTCCTGATATCTCGTCCTCCGAGGACGAGTCGCTGTAGTCCCGTAGCTTCTTCTCGTCGTCCCACTCCAGATCTGGACTTAGCCTGCACCAGGGTTTCATGTGGTCAGAAGAAACAACGTTGTTATAGTGTCGATTCCCCGGCTTGTCTGGGAGGTCTTGCACAAGGTAACGATCATGAGCCAACACCTTTGCAACTATGTAAGGGCCCCTATATGCTGGGTCCAGTTTATTAGACTCTCCTGTAGATCGGGGGACGTAGTCTAGGACAATGAGATCGCCTTCATTGTACTGGTGAGGGGTTTGATGCTTTTTATCGTATCGAATTTTCCACTTGCGTCTTTCATCCATGATGTTAGTTGCAGCTTGCTGTCTTTTCATTTCGGTCTCGTTTAAGTTCGGTGTTTCGTCGTGTAGTGCCTGTATTAGCCGATTCTGGCTAACGTTTTTCAGATTAAAGTTGAACACTAAGTCATTGGGTGTGAACTTAGTGGTTGAGTTGATTTGCGAGTTAAGGCTCCATTGAAGATTTGGTAATGCAGCATCCCATTCGCGGCTGTCCTGAGTGGAGCATTTGACTGCGGTTAGCAGAGTTTTGTTTACCCTTTCTGCCTGCCCGTTCGCTCTTGGAGTTCTGACAGCCGTTTTTACGTGTTGAATACCATGGCTCGCCATGAAACTGTTAAAAGCCCTGGACGTGAATGCTGTACCTCGGTCTGTTGTGATTCTTACTGGCTGGCCGAATATTGACATCACCTCGCGCAGCATCGAAATAACCGGTAAGGATTTTGTGGTTCGTACAGCCCTCAAGATCGTATATTTGCTGAAAGAACAAACCAAAACGATTATGTGGAGATTACCTTGCTTACTTTTTGGGAAAGGGCCCAAGTGGTCCATGTTCATGCTTCGGAATGGAATTGGAAGCACATCCATCACGTGCAGTTGGCTTTGTGGTTTACCTCCCTTCACCTTTTTGAAGCAGCATTCGGGACACGCTGCGATATAGGACTTGACGTACCGCCTGATTCGGGGAAACCAGAAGTTCTTCCTAACTCGTTCAATAGTTTTATCCGGGCCAAAATGTCCTACGTCATCATGGCATGCTTTGGTTACTCGCCAGCGTATGCTCTGGGGTATGACTAGCTTGCGCAGATCTCCAATTTTCCGATGTAGTCGTCCAGACAGTATCTCGTAATCGGCCTTCACCTGCTTCACCTGCATCTGGTCCTGATCCTCGTTCTTCTTGAGTATATCAATTAATGCCTTCAGCTTCCCGTCCTGCAACTGCATGCCAAAAATCCAGTCCACATCCGTTGAGTTCATCGCGAGAATGGTTTCAGCTACAGTCGGTGATTCCTGAGGAGGAAGCGTTGGAACTCGGCTCAATCCGTCGACGTGGAGCATCTTCATTCCCGGTCGGTGAATGCACTCGAAACTGAACTCCTGCAGTCGCAACCACCAACGGGCAACTCGGGGAAGTAAAGCTGATGTGGCTTTGTTGGTTGCGATGGCGTTACAATCCGTAAGAACCCGAAACTGTGTACCCAGTAAATAAATTCGGAATCTGTCCAGTGTTTCGACGACGGCCAAAACCTCTAGCTCGTGGCTCGCATATTTACTTTCTGCCTCTGAGCACTGCCTGCTGTAGTAGGAAACTGGCTTCATTCCTTCATTTTCGCGTTGTAGTAGAATTCCCGACAATCCCAAAGCACTGGCGTCGGTGTGCACCTCGTGCTCCTTTCTCGCATCAAACAATGCCAACACTGGTTGATTGGTGATTGCTGATTTCAACCGTTCAAACGCTTTCTCCTGCTCTTCATGCCAAACGAAGTCAACTCCCTTTCTTAACAGCTTCGTGAGCGGATGAGCAATGCAGCTGTAGTCCCTTATAAATTTCCTGAAGAAACCTGTGACACCTAAAAAGTGTCTCACTTCAGTAGTGTTCCTCGGTCTTCGGCAGTCGTTGATACATTTGGTCTTCTCCGTTCCCGGTTGGATTCCTTCTGTACTGATGATATGACCCAGAAAGCTGACCTTGGCATCCATGAAAACACATTTTGATGGACGCAGCGTTAATCCAGCAGTCCTGATTGCATTCAAGAATTCGTCGAGCACACATATCCCTTTTTCCACTGTATCTGTAGCAATGATAACCTCATCCACGTAGTTAATTATGCTTCGCCGATGTACTAGCTGTCGTATTATCTTGGCCATTGCCTCTTGGAAATACATGGGTGCGTTTACTAGTCCGAATGGCATCACGTTGTGTTCATATAAGCCATCTGGTGTTAAGAATGCTGTTAAGTTCTTACTTTCTTCCTTCAACGGGATCTGGTAATAGCCTGCCGTCATGTCCATCGTGGTGAAATACTTGTTCCCGGTCAATAAGGACAATTGTTCTTCGACAACCGGCATAAGAAATTGCTTTTTTACGGTCACTGAGTTCAAGACCCGATAGTCCACGCACATTCTGCTTTCTCCATTAGACTTTGATACCAAGACGACGGAAGCGGCATGTGGCGAGTTGCTGGGCCGTATGATATCGTGCTGAAGTAACTCTCTTATTATAGACGAGAGAGTGTCTCTTTGGGCAAATGGGACTTGATAGCGCTTGCCCAGGATGGGTTTATCTGATTTTACCACGATTTCCATAGCTGTCCCCTTACAACGTCCTAGGCGAGAGATATCTTCGGAAAAACAATCTTCGTACTGCCTTAAAAGATGTTCAACTGACTCGCGTTGACTCGCATCCAATTGCCTGCCGATCGAGAAAAGATTAGTTTCATGAGCGCTATTTACCTGTGCCGCTCTGTAGCCTGGTTCCACCGATGTCACTTGCAGTGTTTTTCCTTCCAGTATCAGTTGTTGGTTTTTCTGACATAGAATATCCCGTCCTAGTAGTATTTCGTACGGTAACCACTCGTCCGGAACTATCAATAAGGTGACATCCATCTCATTGTTGTCGATTTTCATGCGTACTTCTACCTTCTCGGTTGACTCGACCGTCGATCCTCCGAAACCCTTTAGCTGAGTGATTGATGACTGACGTGTGTTCTCTGCAGGCACCAAAGTTGCTTTTATCAAGGAGTTATCGCTTCCTGTATCCACAAACGCTGAATATGGCCGTCCCGCGATGATAACTTCCTTCATAACTGGTGGTATTGGAGCTTGCTCCCTTAACTGTTCCTGCGGATATCCTACCATTGTTACATTGGGTCTCTTTATGCGACAGTCTTTCGCCTCATGACCAACTCTGCTGCAGTTTACACAGCGTGGTTTCCTTTGTGGTTGTGTGCACTTAATGGCCATATGCCCAAATTGGTTGCAGTTGTAACACTTAATTGGCCTCCTGCCCACCGCGCTTGCATCTTCCACAGTGGGTTCCGTAGATCGTGATATCAGCCCTCTTGAAGTGCAAGGCATTGAGGAAATATTGTTCAAGGAATTCAGCAGCTCGTTACACGTTTGCAGATTGAGTGCGAGTAGCATGCGTGTGAGATTTAAATCGTTTAATCCGTTGATTATATATGAATTAATTGATAGATCATCTAACCTACCTCGTCGGCCAATTGCCAGCATAGAGTAGTAGTACTCCCCTAACGATTCATCCTTCTTACGGCCTCGCTTCATTAGTTCCCGATGGACATCCGCGATGTTAGTTGTGCACGGGAAATCACGTTTCAGTTCTCTAACGAAGTGATGCCACGTCTGAAACACTGACTGAGCATCCAGCCAATCCTTGGCGACACCTTTCAATTTACTTTGTGCGGCTATCAACACCATTTCCTCACTCCATCCATATAACTGCTGTAGCTGTTCCACTTTGTCGATGAATTGGGACGATGATAGAGAGCGTTTTAGGGGGTCGAACTCCGGCAAGACACCCTCCGAACAGTTTTGTCCTTGTGCAGATAACGTATATGTAGCTGGCGTGTCTGATCGGTTCTCTGCTAGCCGTGCGGGTCCAGGAATCGGTGCGGTGTTCCGTGGCTGTTCTCCAGTGTTTGTCATCGTTTGGAGCCCGGTCGGTGACGATGTATTTGCTTGCATATTAGACGCGATCTCTCCCACGGTTTTTGCCAAATTAATCACGATGTCTCGCAGATCTTTCATTTGTGTTTGTAAGGATTCGCCTGCTGTCGATGAGTCGCTTACTTCGAATTCCTCTGCCTCCACTTCGTCAGTGCCTAACACTTCTTTTAATCTTGCGATTTTATGTGCCTTTGTGCCTGTCACCGCTAGATCCTGCGCTCGTAACAACTTATTTAATTGTTCCACTTTTAAACTTTCCAATTTCATCATCGTGGTTTTGCGTTGCGCTGCCTACCGTGTACGTCTGTTCACCCCGATCGTTCGATTTCAATTCCTTGTTTTTTTTTTTTCCTTTTTTTGCCGTTTCCGTTGAGCTTTCCGTAGTTCGTATCGTTGAACGTTTCGTTGCCCTTTTCCTTGAAATGAACGTATTGTGCTACTTTTTTTTTTTTTTCCTGTCGTTCCTCTTTGGCGGTTCCGATTTGTATCGTTGTGTGGGTTCTTTTTGTGCAATCCACAGCTTTCTCAGAAATGTTTTTTTTTTCCCTCTTCTTAGAGTTTCGTATCCCACTTCTGATGTTGTCAAGATAGTCAAGATAAAACGCACACACTGTTAAAGCAATAAAAGTTTATTTAATACTATGACACAATATTAGTGACCAGGGGAAAACACGTCCGTTCGCGTTGAGTGCTTCTCGTTCACTGTCCTTCCTATCCTGTCGTTGACACATATCATATGTTCCCGACATTTGAACCTACTCGGATGTTTCAAACAGGAGCTACAAACTGACCTTCCTTGAATTACGTTCCATTTTTCGTGGCAACTCATCTTCGCAAACACGCCGCAGTTAAGAAGACGGTGACGTCCATGGCATGCATAGCAGCCAGCTTCAGGCGATTTCCTTACGTCTCGCACTGGGGGTGGTTTTACTTCCGCATGTGCATGAAGATGTGCGGATCGCTTCTCTAACTTTTCCGGGCCAACAAAATATCTGGAGACTGCTGCAGCCGACTCAGCCTTTGAATGAAGCCAATTTGCGAACCCTGTGATGTTCTCCTGATGCTCCATGCTAACACCTTTAGCCCATTCCATTTTCATCGCCGGCGGTAGTTTCTCTACTAAATCATGTAGCACTAACATACTGTTCAGATGATCTGACATACCAGACGCTTCCATTGTACAACTCAGATTTTTGATCGACAGAGCAAAGGAAATAATGGTGCTTAACTATTCCATCCTGGGTGGCGGTTCTAATTTGAGTTTGTTCAGCAACTCAATGACAATGTGTTCTGGCCTGCCAAACAACATACGCAGTGTCTTAATGGCTGTTGGTACTGTTTTAGGGAGTAGCAATAGATTACGTACCGCTTTGTATGCCTCACCCTTCAGAGCACCATGTAGGCGTAATAAATTCTCGTCGTCAGAATAATTGCAGAGTCTTGTGCTGTTTTCATAATTCGAAGTGAAAACCGGCCATTCTTCTGTCCTCCCAGTAAAGATAGGCAACTCCTCGCACAACCCCTTCCGAGCTGCTATATGGCTCTGAGTGAGTAGGCGTTCTGGAACTTCATCAGACGTTTTCGTGTTTCCATCTTTCTTCTAATTTACCCACTCCATAACACGACGCTGCGAGATACTGTCACCCCTGTACTCAGTGCATTCTTCCCTCTGCTTAAGTAACTCGTACTTTTTCTCTAAATAGCGTTTCTGCCTTTCTGTCTCCAGTTGATTTTCCTCCTCGAGCTTTTGCAATTCAATCTCGACCAACCTCTGACGACTTTTAATCGACGAATTCCCATTACGTATTCTCGAGTTGGAACCCTGTCTGACTCTAGGTGCAAGCGGAACACTTAGACTGCCTCTGTTTCACGGTTTCATTGACTCCCGCACATTCGTAGTGATACAATCCGTCGCAATGGTCGCACTGCACCATGTCACCCTGGTCGTTGGTTCTGTTGCACGCTTTGCAAGCGCTCGCCATTTTTCCTGTCTTCTGCAAGCCACCGGGTCTCGTCGAAACGTAATTTACTTTTTTTGAGAATGTTTCGAATGGAAATTGAAAGATGTCTGCAGTATTACTATATTTATTAAATACAAAAGAAACAAAATAAATACAAACTCAAAAAAAGATATTTCTTCATCCATTCGAAATGAACGCTTCTTTCTTTCTCCCTTCTCCCTGACTTCCCTCTCTCTTCACCTCGTCCGCTCGTTTCCAACCTGACAATTTGTTCCACGTTTACGGGTCAGTGGTACGCTCGTCATTAACACTACTCTTTACTTCGGTAACCTTAAGGCTGAACCCACACCAACCCCAACACTTACCGACAAGCAAAATGTTTCCGACGAATTGTTGGGCCAGAGCCAAGCTTTAATCACCCATGCTGTACATACAAACATACATACATTTTCAGTGGCCCGCATGTTCCACTAAAAGAGTCGCGGGGGCTATGCGCGCACACGGGATCTCCAGGCCACTCGATTCTCCGTCATCGACTCTTAACTCATCAGGAGCTATGCCCAAGCGCACCCAGACGAGTTTTTGAACTTGGTCCAACCACCTCGTCCTGAGTCTGCCAAGCGGTCGCCTGCCTGATGGTATTGCATCCAAGGCACGCTTCGGAAGTCGTGATGAAGGCGGCATTCGTCTCACGTGGCCAAACCATCGAGGCATAGCGCTTTCCGTTCGGAGAACCAGCTGCTCAACATTGCGCTCCCCGTGCACTGCCGTGTTTCTCACCCTATCCCGGCGAGTAGCTCCCACAACAGCACGAAGAAATCTCATTTCGGCAGCTGGTATTCGCGATCTTATTCTTTCGGTCAATACCCAAATTTCATGACCATAGGTGAGAGTTGGAGCAAATACTGAGTTAAAAACCGCTAACTTAGCTTTGACACCAAGCTCGGTCTTCCTGACTACAGTTCTTCCAAACTGCTTCAACATTGACCTAGCATGGCCAATCCTGCAGGAAAGCTCAGTATTACTCCTCCCATCACTCGTGTAGAAGACCCCGAGATACTTAAACTTCTCCACCTGCTTTAATGGGACTTCGCTAACATGTAGAGTGCATTGGACATGTGTTCTGGAAATAATCATAACCTAGGATTTGTTCACGTTAACCCTCATTCCAGCATTAGCACATACGGCCACAAACCTGTGAGGACAACTAAGTCATCTGCAAAAAGAAGATGGCTTACCTTCAACTCTCCCAATGTGAAAAACTCCTCACCACGACTGCGCTGCAAAATCCAGTCCAGACATATTGGTTACGAATAATTACAAAAAAGAGAAATGCTTTGAACGAAGAATTGTATTATTATTTATTTAACAACTAATACCAAAAAAGGGAGAGCACATGTGCCCCGTACAACGACGATCTTTTTAATGCCAATGGGAAAAGCCCAAGACCATCCAAAATGGCCTACGTAGACGTCAAAAAAAGGTGGTGCCAGAAATTTGATTAGGGCGACGTTACATTATTCAACATCCTGCCCCGGCTGAAACAGCGTTTCAGAGAATGGGTAGGGTAACGATTTTGGAAATAGGCCTGATGAAATCTCCATGTACCGAGTGTAATTTCACTACTCGTACCAATCCGTCCGCGTCCGGAAATACTTCTGTGACTCTAGCCATTATCCATTTAGCGGGGGGGCTGTTGGCATCCTTCACTACAACGATATTTCCCACAGCAACATTGGTTTCCTTGTAATACCATTTTGCTCGACTCTGTAGCGATGTCAGGTACTCTTCATGCCATCTTCGCCAAAATCCTTGATACATGCTTTGAATGCTCTGCCAATAAGTGAGCCTGTTGACATGGATGTGGTCGATGTTAGCTTCAGGAACCATTGTACATGGGCGACCTAATAGAAAGTGAGAGGGAGAGAGGTAATCAATATCTGAATCTGACACAGCACCTATTGGGCGTGAATTTATCACTGCTTCAACTTGGGTAAGTAATGTAGACATTTGTTCAAATGTCAACACTGAAGCACCAACAACTCGACGTAAATGAAACTTGACCGAGCGTACTGCAGACTCCCAAATGCCTCCCCAATGAGGCGCGAACGGTGGTATAAAACTCCATCGGATGCCGTCTTCAGCCAAAGATGCGGCAACGATTTCATTATGCGCCTTGGATAGAATAAGTTTGTGCATTTCATTCAGAGCACGGGCTGCACCCACAAAATTTCGCCCATTATCACTAAATATGTGTGCGCATTTTCCACGCCTTGACATAAATCGGCGAAGGGCTGCCAAAAAACACTCCGTACTCAAATCCGTTGCCAACTCGAGGTGGATTGCTGTTGTGACCAGACATATGAACAGACAGATGTATCCTTTTGAAGTTCTTGCATTTCTCCCACGATACAATCTTAGTATGAAAGGTCCAGCGTAATCGCAACCGGTCTTTTCAAAAGGATACGCTTGTCGTACCCGTACTGCTGGGAGGTTCGCCATCATTTGTTTGGTGTCGATTTGTTTTTGGCGAAAGCATTTTATGCAGTTAAATGTTAATTTTCGTATTAGATTTCTTGCTCCAACAATCCAAAATTTCTGCCGAACAATAAAAAACAATGCGGTAGTTCCCGGATGTAGATTTTTAACGTGCTCATCCTGCAGTATTAGATGTGTTATACGGTGATTCTTGGGGAGTATTATTGGATGGCGGGTTTCTTCATTGATAAGTGAGTGTTGAATTCGACCTCCTACACGTATCAACTCATCGTTATCAAGAAAGGGTGCAAGTTTTAACAATTTTGATTTCTTATCCAGGGTACCATTTCCTTTTAAACAATTACGTTCTAGCTGATAACAACCTTGAGCTTGCCGCAAACATTCCAAACGTGAAAGACGCATTTCGTCAAATTTCGAAAGGGTGATTTGTGGTGTCGTCTTTCTTATGCGAGTGAGTAGTCGTTTTGTGAAACTTAATACGTAACTCATGACTCGAAGCAACTTCTTCCAAGTTGACACCCGGTCAAAAAGCTTCTCAAATGGATTGTCTGCTTGATCTACCGTGGAGACAAAACTTGCAGTTTGTGATTTAAACTCAGCAGCTACGTTCGGATTTGTAGGTGACTCAATACAGGTAACACAATCGACGTTCACGGAATCCACCTGAAGCCAACTGGGACCATTCCACCATAGTTGAAAGTGCAGTAAATCTTTTGCTAACATCCCGCGTGACGCACAATCGGCAGGGTTCTCCTTTGATATTACATGATTCCACACGCTACGGGGAAGAGTATCCAGGATTTCCGCAGTGCGATTACCCACAAAGGTCTTGAGCTTAACGGGAGGTTGCGACAGCCACGCCAAGACGACTGTTGAATCGCACCATGCGTGTATCTTAATCGATGTATGTGTTAAGGAATTAATGATCGTCTTCATCAATCGGGTTAACAATAAGGCCCCACATAGCTCCAAGCGCGGCAACGACACTTGTTTCAACGGTGCGACACGAGTTTTTGCTGCAATTAAAGACACACATACCTTGCTATTTTCCGTTTTCTTGCTGTAAACAACTGCAGCATACGCTTTTGTGGACGCATCCGAAAATCCGTGCAACTCCATAACCTCAGGGTCGTTGTCTACAAAGCGCGGCAACTTCAGATTATCTAGATTCTTAAGATCCTCACGAAATTGGGTCCATCTGACTGCCAATTCAGCAGGAAGAGGATCATCCCAATGTAAATTATGTAACCATAAATCTTGAAATAAAATCTTGAAGTTGACCACGACTGGTGCCAAGAGTCCTAGCGGGTCGAAGATACGTGATGCATCCGAAAGAACTTGCCTTTTGCACACGCTGACAGGATTCCTTAAACACACCTTGTAGAAGAGAACATCTTCGCTGGGTCTCCAGTAAACGCCCAAAACCTTCGCGCCTTTATGTTCATCTCCCTTGAAAAACTCCTTATCAGATCGTTCACCGGCCTCAGGTATAATATTAGGACAATTAGAAATCCACTTTCGAAGTTGCAGACCAGCATATGATAACAACTTTACTAGATCATCCTTCTTCCTTTTTAAATCTTCTTCTGATGGCGCTCCTGTAAGGACATCGTCTACGTAGAAATCTTCTTTTAAGATTCGAGATGCAACAGGGTGTTCGTTTTTGTAGTCAGAAGCCAACTGCTCGAGAACCCTAACTGACAAGAATGGTGCACATGATGTACCATATGTCACTGTACATAGTTGAAAGTGCTTGAGTTGTTGATCTGGATCATCCCTCCATACAATTCGTTGGAAGTTTCGATGCTGCTCACAAACCCATATCTGTCCAAACATCTTAACGATGTCTGCAGAAAAGACAAACCGGTGGAATCGAAATCGAAGACAGACTGCGAATAAGTTGCGTTGTATACTGGGGCCAATATGTAACGTATCGTTAAGCGAAACTCCATGGGTGTCTTGAAAGGAGCCGTCAAATACAACTCTAAGTTTTTGTCCAAGAACTGGGTGATGCGGCATGTAGAAAACTCTGCCATCAGGTACTTCTATCTCATTTGATGGTAATTCACGCATGTGCCCCAATCGTATATACTCCTTCATAAACGCTACATATTCTTCGCGAAGGGTTTCGTTTTGAGAAAATCTACGCTCTACTGCATAAAACCGAGATATAGCGCCTTGAATAGTATCGCCAAAGGTTACTCCTTCCTGTTTAAAGGGTAATTCCACGGTGTATCTTCCATCGCAACTTCGTGAATGTGTGGCTAGAAAGTGTTGCTCAACAAAATCATTATTTGGATCAGTAAATTTTACCTGGTTCGGCTCTTCGATTTCCCAGAAACATCGAAGGGAATTATCTAGGTCCGTCACGGTCACCAGCGAGATAGTCTGTTCAGGTAGAGTTGGAAGCGTGTTTGTTGCAATCCAACCAAATATTGACGATACAGCAATAGTATTTCCTCTAACGTCGTACGCCTTTTCCATGGTGAGGATATTCCAAACGTACTGGACCCCTAGCAGTATGTCGATGTGCGCTGGGATATGAAAATAAGGATCTGCTAATGTTAAGCCCTTGAATTGCTCGACAGCAGATGCATCAAGAGGAGAACCAGGTAGTTTCGACGTAATTTTGCAAAGAATTTGAAGACACGCGGTAAATGACTGTTGACATGTCCTGGACTGGATATGAACAAAACAGCAACCTCTTGTTGTCTCCGCCTTAGCAGCAGAAATCCCTGATACAGCAATCCGAGAGTGTGAACGTTTAAGGCCGAGGCGTCTTACACAAGGTTCGGAGATATACGATAATTCTGACGCCGTATCGATCAAAACTCGGCACTCGTTAAATTGACCTTGACCATCTTTCACGTACACAACTGCTGTTGGGAGCAACGAATGTTTACCAAGTTGTGCAGCGGGGTTTGTTTTCGTAGGTGATGATTCCAGTTGGGACGAAGTGAGCAAAGGAACTGGACGCGTTAGATGAGCTACGGTAGACCAAGGTACATTAGTCGGACCCGCTAGTTGTACGGGGGGGACTTGCGACGGCGATGATGTTGTTTCCAAATATATTGGATGAACAAGTGTGTGGTGGCGTCGGCGACATTCTTTACATCGAAAACGTGACTTACAGTTGTACGAAGTATGCCCTGGTTTGATACAGTTAAAACAAAGTGATTTTGATTTAAGCATTGCACGACGATCCTCTAATGCCAATGAGATAAATTTCGGACACTTTGAAATAGTATGATTCAATTCCGAACAGCAAGGGCATTTTTGAGAGTTGTCTTCTGTGGTTACATAAGAACGAACCGACGACGTGGGATTGACTTTTCGGGCTGAAGATCTTCCGGTGGTACATTTGCGTTGGCTAAGCTCCAATTCCTCACAGCGTGAATCCAAAAATTCGAAGAAATCAGAAATCGTAGGTGCCGATTCGTCTCGACTCTCATGGATCCAAGCACGACGACTTTCTGGGTCTACCTTCGCTAGCAACAGATGAATAATCCAGCAATCTCTTTCGGAGTGGCTAATAGCGTCCAAACCTCGAATTATCTCATTAGCACCATCAGAAATTCTCCTCAACACTATATGATCTTCGCAAGAAGCGGAGGGTAACGCCATAAAGGTTTCAATAAAGGAATTTATAATTTGTCGCGACCTTTCAAAACGATCTTGTAGTCTGGACCATGCTGTTTTGTATGCACTTTCAGTGACAGGTAAATGTTTTACGAGGTTCGCAGCATCATCCTTCAATAATCCCTTTAGGTAATAGAACTTGTGCGTATTGCTTAATGAAGATTTAGAATCTATTGTACTCAGAAATATGTCCTTAAATGATGGCCAATCCTTGTACACTCCGGAGAAAGGTTGAATATTGACTTTGGGCAACTCAGTGTCTGAGGTTTTGGCTGAAACTTGCTGAAGCAATGACGTTTGTTCCGATATTAATGTCGCCATGAGATCCGATTGCTGAGCATCTGTCGACCCGGGTGTTAAGTCATTTTTAATGGTTGATAGGCGCGCCCGTGCTTGTAAGTATTTTTCTTCATATTCGAAGAAATCTGTATCTGGATCAACGTACTCGGACAACTGATTGAAAGTATACATCTTGTTTGTTGTCTGCACAAATTCCTGCCAAGTTTCCTCTAGTCTTCCTAACCTAGTGACCACGTGTTCGAGAGTATGAGTTTCTTCGGCATTTTCTGCGAACGACAAAGTTCGTGTTATTGACCCCTTTTGTCGGCCGCGAAGTTGAACTAAAGTGGTAAATTTCTCAGCCATAATCTTTGTATTTGACGAAAAAATTAATGGACAATTTCACCTTCGATTTCCAAGATGGCTGGTCTACGATTTTCAATCCCAAATGTGTATTTCAATGGTTGCAAATTTAGATCCAAGATATCCGGCGAGCAAAGGACCAAAATGGTTACGAATAATTACAAAAAAGAGAAATGCTTTGAACGAAGAATTGTATTATTATTTATTTAACAACTAATACCAAAAAAGGGAGAGCACATGTGCCCCGTACAACGACGATCTTTTTAATGCCAATGGGAAAAGCCCAAGACCATCCAAAATGGCCTACGTAGACGTCAAAAAAAGGTGGTGCCAGAAATTTGATTAGGGCGACGTTACATTATTCAACACATATAATGAAAAGGAGAGGTGACAAGATGCACCCTTGGCGAAGTCCAACGTCCACGGTGAAAGGTGTTGATTTACTGCCGTTAACCCGAACGCAGCTGCTACAGTTTGTGTATAGAGACTGAATGGCCCTCAACAGAGGACCATCAATCCCATACTCCTGCAGAACACTCCAGAGCTTACCCCGAGGAACTCAGTCATACGCCTTTTCCAAATCTACAAAGCAGCTGTAGATTGGTTTGGCATACTCCCAAGCCTTCTCGAGTACCATTCTTAGAGTTAAAAGCTGGTCGGTTGTACTTCTGCCGTGACGAAACCCGCACTGTTCATCCCCTATCCTGGATTTGACCATAGCTCTAGAACGCGCCTCCAACACCTTAGCGTAGACTTTACTGGGGACACTTAAAAGAGATATGCCCCTATAGTTGGAGCACTTTTTTTTATCCCCCTTTTTGAAAAGAGGAACAATCACCCCAGTTTGCCAATCGCTAGGTGTCTCACCGCATTCCCAGGCCACCTTAATGACACGAGAGAGCCATAATACTCCCTCTTTACCCATTGCCTTAAACATTTCTGGCCTTTTAGCTATTCAATTGCTTCAAAGACTTCCTCCACCGTTGGACTATTCTCCGCCACACTCAGGACTATAGGTCTGTCCCCCTCAGTGCCCTGTTCGGGATTGAGCAGCTCCGAAAAGTGCTCGCTCCATCTGCGTAAGATGTCCATCTCATTGGACATCTTTGGATTTAACTCCTTCGATTATGTTTACTTCTATATTCGCTTCACAAATTCGCAAAGCATCGACTTTGTCACAGAAAGACAAAATACCGGCGAAAGCCCAAAGAAGCAGCGGTTGGCAAGAGTAATTCTGCGCTTGATTTCGAAACTGGTGTCGTTGTTCCAAGTCACCGCGGAGCCGAGGTATATGAAGTCCTTAACTACCTCGAAGTTATATCTGCCAATATGCACGTTCTGTCCAAGACGTCGGTGGTAAATGTCCTTTTTCGATGACAGCAGATATTTAGTCTTGCCTTCGTTAATTGCCAAACCAATTTTTGCCGCCTCCATCTCAATACTCGCAAACGCCTCATTGACATCTCGCTGCGATCTACCTATTATGTCAATGTCGTCGGCGTATGCAAAGAGTTGCGAGGATTTGAAATAGATTGTGCCTCTTGTATTGGCCTGTGATTTTTGCACAATCATTTCTAATATGATGTTAAAAAAATCACACGACAACGCATCGCCCTGTCTAAATCCTTTCTTGACTTCGAAACTATCGGTCAGTTCTGCACCGATTCGGATGGAGCAGCGAGCATTTTCCAGGGTCATCCTGCAAAGTCTGACGAGCTTAGCAGGAATGTCAAAATAAACATGGCGTTATATAGCTCGTCTCTAATTACGCTGTCGTATGCGGCCTTGAATTCGACGAATAGATGGTGCGTATCGACTTGAAATTCATTGGTTTTCTCCGGGATCTGCCGTAGTATGAAGATTTGATCGATGGTGGACTTCCCTGGCCTGAAGCCACACTGATAAGGACCTATCAGCTTGTTTACGAATGGCTTCAGGCGTTCACACAAAACGGCAGCAAAGATCTTGTATGCAACATTAAAGGGATTATTCCTCTATAGTTGGCGCAGTCCAAGGGGTCTCCTTTTTTGTGGATCGGGCAAACAATGCTGAGACTCCATTCCTCGGGCATGCTTTCCTCTGACCATATCTTACAGATGAGCCGGTGCATGCTCCTAACCAGCTCACCCCCAGCCGCTTTGAAGAGCTCAGCAGACAGTCCATCTGCGCCAGCAGCTTTATTCGACTTGAGTTTCGACATGGCAATCTCAACTTCGTCGAGGTCAGGGAGACTGAATTCTCTGCGATCTTCGTCGTAAAAAAATGGATCATTCTGTCTGACGGCGGTATGTTGGCTGTCATCGCCGTTATACAGTCTGCCGAAGTGGTTTTTCCAAATTCTCAGCATCGACTGCGATTTTACTACTAGGTGTCCGTTATCATCCTTACAGGCCTCCGTTCGGGCTTTATAGCCTTGAGACATTCGTTTTATCCGCTGATAAAATCTTCGAACGTCGTGCCTGCAATAGCACCTCTCCAAGTTTTCAATCGCCCGCTTCTCGTGCTCTTTCTTTTTTCTCTTGAGAAGCTTATGTTCTTCCCTTCTTTTAAGCTCGTAGAGCTCACGAGCCTTCTTTTAAGCTCGTAGAGCTCACGCCACCAATAGAAAAGAAAGAAAGATCCTGCGTACATGAATCGTACGCAGATTTCAGAGTTGCAACAGAGGCGTCATTCATCGCTACAACCAGAATAGAACACTCTTTTTTCAAATAGCCCCTACTCTCCTTGTAGGAATAGATAATCGAAGCCCTCTTGTCAAGCCCTGGATTCGGCGGGCGTAAGCGCGTCAGCACATCCAACTTATTTCCTTGTTTCGCCAAGATCAGGCATATGGCGCGCGTTACTTTCGGGAGACTAACTAGCTGGTAGGTCGCAGTTCCCAGAGGAAGGATTTTCGGCACCATGTTCGTGATTCAGGCTGATGTCCGCTGTGAGGAACAGCTCATCGCGAAGGTGCCATTCATCAGAGCAGACTCCTCTGCCTGAGAATCTACAATCTGCATCGATCATTCTACTGCCACTGCCAACTTTCGATATCTCGACATTTTGAGAGGAGATGGCCGCCTCTCTATAAGAGAGTCCCTAGCAAGACTATATGGTTTTCCGTTTGCGGCGCTCCTTCCTTTTTCGGTTTGAGCTCCTGCTTCCTTCGGACGCAGCTCCAGAACAGCCTTGCTGCTTTGAGAGTCGCTAGGATCTGTAACCACTTTACCTTCTGTGTTCGAAGTCTGCCCGTCAGCACCGCCATCTTTTTCGGCGGTAGCGCCGGCCACAGCAGGATCCTGAACGCTTCAGATCCCGTAATTTCAGGAACTGATCACGCTCTTATTGGGTGGTTGAACCTTCACAGTGAGAGGAAGAGAGTTAGAGGCCAAGAATGCTGGCATGCTTCTGACTCCTGCAGCATCCTTCCCCAACCGCCGACATTTTAAGCGCTGCGCACCTGTGAGAGAGGAGGGGACCTCACATGGGAGGATACGATCGGTTTCGGTTCGGTTGTGCCTTCGGCTGTGTCAGCCTCTTTTCGGGTATGCCTCTTACCTTTTTTTTTTTGGCACTTAGCAGTGCATTTAGCAATACGTTCCAATTATGGGGCGCGTTCAACCTATGCGATTTGTCGTGCTACGCCATCGTCGGTTTCGTTTCCGCTGGATGCACCGCTCATGTTCAATCCCACCAAGTGGTCAGACAGTGAACCGCAGGAGTCGGTGTCATTCTAGGCTGCCGGATAAAATGAATGGTGGGGCCTCCAGAATCCTTGCCCCGGCCGCGGTCAAAAAGACCGCAGTTGGATTTCCGCTATTGCGGGTACCACCCGGAGTACTGCAATCCTTTTGATTGTCCATTCATTTTTTGGGTATTCGAGTCTTAGTTCGAAGTCTATGACCTCTTAAGTCTTCCGCCACGTTAGGCGCCCGAAGGTTTGTTATACCTGAACATCCATGGTCGTGGTGCCTGAAATGCGGTAGCAAGAAAGGGAATTTTGTGGCCAACTAAGGGCGCCTTGGTGCAGTGGTTAGTGTGTTGGACTCTGACACACGATGAGCAAGTTCGAATCCCGATAGCACCAATGCCATCGAATGTTTATTTCGCGGCGTCCCTCCTCGGCGGAATACTGGCAAAACCCACCGTAGTAAGCTTAGAAAAACTTTAAATCAAACTTGTATGCAGTTTGCCACCATTTATTGTTAGTTTAGATACTTACTTACTTAGGTGGCGCTACAGTCCGTGGTGAACCTGGGCCTCAACCAACAAGCGTCTCCAGCTGGCACGGTCTTTGGCCAGCTGTTTCCAGCGCCGCACGCCCAGTTGGTTAAAGTCCCCTTCCACCTGCGTGCGCCACCGATGATGCGGCCGTCCTCTGCCGCGCCTTCCTTCTGGAGTGCAATCGAAGACTCTTCGGGTCAGAGCTGTATTTTCCATGCGCTCTACATGGCCTAGCCACCTTAGACGCTGTATCCGTAGACGTCGTACCAGGCCGATGTCGCTGTACAACCCGTACAGTTCTTCGTTATATCTTCTCCTCCATACACCGTTTGAACAAACGAGACCGTAGATAGTGCGCAGAATTTTCCTCTCGAAACGACCAAGGGCATCTTCATCCGCTTTTGTTAAGGTCCAAGCCTCTGCGCCGTCAAGGAGGACTGGGATGATCAAGGTCTTATATAGTGTCACCTTGGTTTTCCGAGAGAGGGCTCTACTTCTCAATTGCCTCTTGAGCCCAAAGAAACAACGGTTGGCAAGAGTGATTCTGCGTTTTATCTCAGCGCTGGTGTTGTTGTCGCTGGTCATCGGTGAGCCAAGGTAGACGAATTCCTTGACCACTTCAAAGTTATATCCGCCCATGGTGACGTTCTGGCCAATACGTTGGTGTTGTCCGTCTCTTTTAGATGAAAGCAGATATTCGGTTTTACCCTCATTAACCTTGAGACCCATCCTAGCCACTTCTACCTCAATGCTTACAAAGGCCTCATTGACGTCTCGCTGTGTCCGTCCAATCACGTCAATGTCGTCGGTGTACGCAAGCAATTGCGTGGACCTGAAATAAATCGTACCTCTTGTGTTGGCCAGTGACTCCTGCACGATCTTTTCAAGCACGAAGTTGAAAAAGTTGCATGACAGCGCGTCACCTTGCCTAAATCCTTTTTAACATCAAAGGTCTCGGTTTGCTCATTACCGACCTTAATGGAGCAGCGAGAATTCTCCATTGTCATCCTGCACAGTCGGACGGTTTTGGCAGCGATGTTAAAACTAGACATGGCTTTATATACCTCATCTCTATACACGTTGTCATATGCAGCCTTGAAATCGACGAAGAGGTGGTGAGTGTCAATTTGGTATTCCTGGGTCTTCTCCAAGATCTGCCGTAGCGTAAATATTTGGTCTATGGTGGATTTACCTGGCCTGAAACCACACTGATAAGAGCCGATCAGGTTATCCACAAACGGTTTCAGGCGTTCACACAATACGGCAGAGAAGATCTTATACGCGACGTTAAGGAGACTTATTCCCCTATAGTTGGCGCAGTTATAGGGGTCTCCTTTCTTATGGACCGGGCAAACGATTCTGAGATTCCATTCGTCGGGCATGCTTTCCTCCGACCATACCTTGCAAATGAGATGGTGCATGCACCTTACCAGCTCATCTCCAGCCGCCTTAAGAAGCTCAGCAGGCAGGCCGTCTGCGCCCGCGGATTTATTAGACTTAAGTCTTGATATCGCTATTTTGACTTCGTCGGGTGGACTGAATTCCGTTTCATTGTCGTCCATTACGAATGACTCGTTCCGCCTGACAGCGGCATCTTGTCTATCATCGCCGTTATACAGTCTGCAGAAGTGGCATTTCCAAATCCTCAGCATCGACTGCGACTCTACTACCAGTTCTCCATTTTCATCCCTGCAGGCCGCCGCTCTGGCTTTGTAGCCATGGCATGTTCGTTTTACCTAGTTGTAAAACTTACGGACGTCATTCCTGCAAAAGCATCTCTCCATCTCCGCGATCTCACACTTTCCGTGCTCTCTCTTCTTTATTCTGAGAAGTGTGTGTTCCTCAGTTCTCTTCTGCTCATAGATTTCGCGAGCAGCTCTCGTCCGTCGTTGCAGCATGGCTTTATATGTCTCTTGTTTTGCTGCATGGGCTTGTTCGCATTGTTCATCGAACCAGGGGTTTCTAGGTGGTGGCGGTTTGAAACCCAGCACCTCTGAGGCAGCGTCTCTGACGGCGGTCTGGCAATGCGCCCATTCCTACTCTATTGTTTGTGCTGCTGTGGGCGGATTTTGAGAGAGCTTGGAGGAGACAAGATCGGCAAAGATTCTGGCAGTCTCCTGCGATTGTAGCTTTCCGACGTCAAACTTACTTTGTGCTACTCGACTCCCAAGCATTCTTGATAACCTCATTCGTACCTTGGCTACAACAAGGTAGTGGTCCGAGTCGATGTTGGTCCCTCGGAAGGTTCGTACGTCGAGAATACAGGAGGAGTGTCTGGCGTCGATCGCAATGTGATCAATTTGGTTGGTGGTCGATTGATCAAAAGACCGCCAGGTACCCTTGTACCCTTGGGCATTGGGCATATGTTCTGTCTAGGACATCGTAGAATTCTTCTTTGAGTCGATCGTCCTTTTCTTCCGTTGGGGCGTGAGCGCATATTAAGCTAATGTTTCCAAATTGAGCTTTGATGCGGATTATTATGAGGCGTTCGCTTATGTCTCGGAAGCTTAAGACTTTTTGTCGGAGTCTTCCTCGAATAACGAATCCGCACCCGAATAGGCGCTGTTTGTTCTCCTTGTAGCAGTTCCCGGAGTAAATGTCGCAGTTTTTCATCCGTTTTTTACCTGATCCATCCCATCGCACTTCTTGGAGTGCGGTTATATCTGCTTTATAGCAGTTGAGGGTTTGCTCCAATTGATCGCCTGCACCCGGTCTGTTAAGGGACCTAGCATTCCAGGTGCAGACTCTCAAGTCCGTTAGTCGTTTGCAGGGGTCGTCAGCATTGTATCCGTCCGTATCCGAGGCTTGTTGTTGTTTCGGAACAAGTAGGTTTTTACGTGATAGGGATGTTACTCCTAAGCACAACCCCCAACTTGGAGGGCCAGGTTCCTCTTTCCCCAGGAACAAGGTATTGGGTCGCTGCACACATTGGTTTACTTCCTGGTGGGTGCCAGGGCAGCTATCCAGGGGGGCCACGCGGAGGCTGTGTGTCAACTTGGATTGAGCAGGGACAGAGATCAAAGCTGGCGTTTGCCATGTTAAACGCAATCAACTTATTTGCTCTGTTTGCTCGCTCCCTCCCCCCAGTCAGTTCAGATAGATCTTGATTTAATGGTGCACATTTTCTCAGCCTCTATGTGAATCTGCCCAGCTGTGGAACCAATCTACTGAACAATTTATAAATTTACTATAATTACATCAATTTATATGAAACGAAACCTTCCAGCCAGCCAATAGGACTCTGTGCAGACAGAAAATCAAATGCTCCGCGAGCCATAACGTTTATCCTCGCACCCATAGCGTCTTCGCACGCATCTAGCATAGGGTGTCCTCAAACACTTAAAGGCAACGATAATCGATTAGTTTTTGGGCTGTTGTATCCTTGTATCCTTCGCCACTTTAAATATTAAAATTCCATCACACCGTCCTATTGGCTAGCATGTACATACCTACATAATCAATCTTAACGCGATTGAAGTCAAAACCTTATGGTTATTTAATAGGAAACACTTAAATTTATTCAAATTGTATAATTGCCTTTACGCGGTAATTCTGCACAGTCCATAAATACGGGACAAAGCAGGACACTTTGTTCAGTCCCAAGGCGCGTTACCTACTCGTATTAAGTCGGTGGTCGGCATAATGAAATTAGTCGCTGCATCAAAACGCTTTTCGCACGAGGCGCTTACCTCTGTCTACGCTCTTATTCGGTTCATAGGATTAGATAATTTGAATCGTACCCGAACCTACTTACTATACTCGACTACAATCATTTACTTCTCCTTTGCGATGGAGATATTCGGCCTCACCGTCAGCTACGTGAAACACGCCACCGACATGCCTATTGGAAATCTACTAACATCTCTTCAAGTGGGCATCAATGTCTATGTGATCATTCCGAAAATGATTGCTCTATACCTATCGATGGAAAAACTGCGAGAAACCGCACCGATTCTCGAGAAACTAGATGCAAAGATACAGTCCGAGGAAGAAATCAGAGAAGCCAACATTATGGCCAAGAATGGACGTCGATTGGTTCTCATTTTCTTGACCATCTACATAACTTATGCGGTCGCTACTTTCGTGTCCGCAATATTCCATGGACGTCCGCCTTATTCACTCTATTTGCCATTCTGCAACTGGGAAGAGTCCAAGAAGCAAATGGTTATCGCTAGTTCGATTGAATTCTATTTAATAATTATAATCTGCATTCAAGATGCTGCCCTAGATTCCTATCCGGTTGTGTTCGTCTATATAGCGGTGAAGCAAATTCAAATTCTTTGCATCCGTGTACGAAATCTAGGTGTCGATTCAACAAAATCGAAAGAAGAACATCTTAAAGCACTTGTCGCGTGTATCCAGAATCACATAGAATTTCTCGACTTCATCGATAAAATTCGAACTGTGATTTCGAGAACGCTTTTCTCGCAGCTAATCGCAGTGGCAATAGTGATTGCTACTGCCATTGTTAATATAATGTTGTTCTCGGACATCGGAGATAAGGTCGCATCAATATTTTTTCTGATAGCTGTGATCTTAGAGACTCTTCCCATCTGCTATTCGATGAATGTGCTAAAGGATGAGATGGACATTTTGCCAATATCGGCATTTCATTGCAATTGGATTGATCAAAACAAAGAGTTTCGCAAGATGATATTGTTTCTAATGCAACATGCACAGAAGGAGATTTCGATAATTGCTGGGAATATCATACCCGTGGACATAGATACATTTCTGAGGGTTAGTTAAATGAAAATTATCCAAATGAATACGATTTAAAAATTGGTATCTTAATGTTTCAGATTGGAAAGCTGTCGTTTTCGGTGTACGCTTTGGTGAGCGAAATGGTATCGCGGAAAGGAGATATCTAAGTACTCGAGACGCGCCTACGATACACTTCTACACTCTAAACACTTGTCTTGGATACATTTTTACCCACTTGTGCGTCATTTTTTACACCAATTAACACGTGGTGACACATCATTTTGATTGTAATTAGAAACACAACACGCGATTTGAAAAGAGTTTTCTAATTGCAAAATACAAAATAAACGTTAAAGTCAAAGAGTTTGAATTCAAATAAACGAATAAATCGTTTCTCCTGTAAACGGAAGTGGAAATGGAACGGCGAGAAGCAACCCAATGTCGGTTGACAATGAATGCTGTCTTCCTCAAACTGTTATTTTCTTTTCTTTTTTAAACTAAACTGGATTAGAATAATACGCCCGCAAATATCGATAAATTGAACTCCAACTTCAGTCCAATGAAAATAGAAAACGAAATGAATTCTTCTTCTTCTTAACGGGCCCTACAGTTCGGGGTGAACCTGGGCCTCAACCAACATGCCCCTCCATCTAGCACGATCTTTTGCTAGCCTTTTCCATTGCCTGGGTGTGCGGGTGGGGAGGGCATGGGCTCGGACATACAGGGTAAAGTTGTTGATTGCTCTCAACCTGGCGAGATGCCAGCAACGATCCCTGTTTAAATGCCCGGGTCAAGTTGACATACGGCCTCCTCGCGGCGCCCTCTGGATAGCCTCTTCAACAACCGTTGGGAGGTGAACAAACGTATGCAGCGAAAAAAACCCCGACCAGAATGGCGGTTGTGCGGCGGGCTAACAATCCGCCCAGGTAAAAAAACTTAAAGTTATGAATGAGCAAGATGCCTCGGATACACGGACGGATACTCGACGACGACAACGCACGAAAAAAAAAACATGATTTGCGAGTATGCTCCTGGAATGTCAGAATCCTGTACACTCCAGGAGCTGCTCATAAACTAGAAGGAATCCTCATGCAGTACAAGGCGGATATTACTGCGGCCCAGGAAATACGCTGGATAGGAAACGGTATGATTAGGAAGAAAAATTGCGACATTTATTACAGCTGTCATAAAAGGTTGCACTTACTGGGATGCGGATTTGTCGTGGGAAAGCGGTTAAGGTCGAAGGTCATCGACTTTAAACCTATAAGTGATCGCCTGGCCCGCCTTCGCCCCTACCGAAGAGGCTGAAGACCCTATCAAGGAGGACTTCTATGACCTCCTGGACAACGCCTACGGAGCTTGTCCGGAGTACGATGTAAAAATCGTGCTCGGGGACTTCAACGCCAAAATCGGAAGGGAAAACACCCTTGGCGGAGTGATCGGAAAGCACAGCCTCCACGATACAACAACAGATAACGGCTTCCGACTCGCTGACTTTGCGACAGCTCGTAATGCGGTGATAAGTAGCACAAGATTCCCTCGCAAGCGAATCCACACAGCAACCTGGCGATCTCCGGACGGTCGAACCGCCAACCAAATCGACCATGTGCTCATTGACGCAAGGCACGCGTCAAACATCCTGGATGTGCGAACATTCAGAGGGGCAAATGTCGACTCTGACCACTTTCTCGTAGCAGCAAGATTCAGAGCTCGACTGACCAATGTCAGAAAGCTGCCCAGCCCATCAGGAGGAGGTTCGACATTGGGCGCCTGAGCACACCGGAGGTTGCCAGAGTCTACAGGGGGCAGCTGAGCGAAAGACTCTACGGTATGCCGACGTCGAACACAAATGCCAATAATATGTGGCTGCATTGCCGCTCAGCCATTCAGGAAGTAGCCGAAACCACCTTAGGATACCTACCACCCCCGACAAGAAACCCGTGGTATGATGGCGAGTGTGAGCAGAAAAAGGCAGCAACCGACGAGGCGTACCAAAAAGCGCTGCAGAGGAAAACCAGGGCAGCGCGAGAAGAGTACCGAGCCAGAAGAAAGGAGGAGAAGAAACTACTGCGACAAAAGAGAAGAATCTTCGCAGCCTCCCAGCTCAAGGATATCGAGGAGTCTAGGGATAAACATAAAATACGAGCCTTTTACAAGAAAGCCAAAGGCCTTGTAGGGGGCTTCAAAAAGGGCACCCAGGCTCTTCGAAACTGCGAGGGTAATCTTGTCACCGACCCGCAGGGAATAGTGGATGTATTTAAGCAGCACTTCCAGCAGCTGCTTAACGAGCATGACCAAGAGAGAGTGGTAGGGACCAAGGAAATCCCAACTCCAGCCGCTGAAGTAGTCCTCCCACACAGCATCGAAGAAGTCGGCACAACTATTCAGAAGCTGAAGAACAACAAGACTGCAGGCTCAGATGGCTTGCCATCAGAGCTCTTCAAGGCTGGCGGCGATGTTCTGGTAGGGAGCATGCACCAGATCATCTGCAGAATTTGGGACGATGAGAGCATGCCCGACGACTGGAATACCAGCTCTATATGCCCCATCCACAAAAAAGGCGATCCTACCTCTTGCAAGAACTATAGAGGTATATCCCTGCTCAATGTCGCATACAAGATCCTGTCCAGCGTATTGTGTGAACGTCTAAAACCATTTTGCACCGCACTAATCGGCAGCTACCAGTGCGGCTTCCGGCCCGGCAAATCAACTATAGACCAAATTTTCACACTTCGATAAATCCTGGAAAAGACCTACGAGTTTCGAATCGATACACACCATCTTTTCATCGATTTCAAAGCCGCATACGACAGCATTCATCGTGAAGCACTGTTTGGGGCGATGGCCGAATTCGGGATCCCGGTAAAACTGATCCAGTTGTGTCGCGCCACGCTAAAAAACACGCGATGCACCGTGCAACTCGGTTCTAGGACCTCGGAACAAGTCCTTTTACAAGTCCATCCAGCTGCTAGGATACGCGGATGATATCGACATCATCGCGTGTTCTCGCCGTGGCATTGTGGAAGCATTCACGGCGATTGAAGAACAGGCGAAACGAATTGGTCTTAAGATCAATGAGGACAAAACGAAATACATGCTGACAAGCAAAATCCAATCCGTCGCTCACCACCTGGGACAAAACATAACAGTTGACAGCTACAATTTCGAGGTAGTTAAGGAGTTTGTCTACCTCGGGGCAAACGTAAATTCCACAAATGACACCACAGTGGAGATCCGGCGTAGAATCGCCCTTGGCAACCGCTGCTACTTTGGCTTGTCCAAACAACTGGGGTCAAAACTCCTCACTCGAAAGACCAAAGTCATGCTTTACAAAACGCTCATTCTGCCAGTCATGCTGTACGGAGCCGAAAGCTGGACGATAAGCAGGACAGCGGAGCTGATTTTGGGTTCTTTCGAAAGAAAAATTCTGCGCCGGATATTTGGTCCTGTCTGTGAGGAAGGTGAATGGAGAAGAAGACACAACCGCGAACTCTACGAGCTGTACCAAGATGTGGATGTAGTCCGGAAGGCAAGGATCCGTCGACTACACTGGCTCGGCCACATCGAGCGCATGGACATCAACGCTCCAGCTAAGAGGGTCTTCGACTCCGAGCCTCCTGGTTCGAGAAGAAGAGGAAGACCGAACCTCCGGTATAAAGACCAAGTAATCGCGGATGTAAGACATCTTGGTCTTGACAACTGGAAGCAGCGTGCCTGGGACCGTCGAGGATGGAAGGCAGCTATAGCTCAGGCTCAGATCCTCCATGGACCACAGGCCTGATATGTAAGTAAGTAAAAAAGTAGGGTGTGCGGGTGTGCTGGCTGAGGTCCCCTTCCACCTGTGTTTTTTTTTTTTTTTGGTTGCGCCAAAGGATGTGGAATCTTCATAGATACCAGTAGCCCGGGCTACAGGCATGCACGATTCGCAGGCCTGGCTAAAGATATCAGGAATGCGCCTACGTGCTAAACCACACCCTGCACACTTCCAACCACTCTCCCCGCAGAACTGCCGTTAGGCAGTATTAGGCCGTTTAGGCAATACTCTCGTTTGAAGGTCTGGTGTTTGAGCTATTCGCGTTACGTTGACGCTCTAGGCGCCTAAGGTTGCTCATTATGCGTACCGCCACATTACTTACGATGTTCCAGTCCAGTCATCGTTCTGGAGCATGTAACTTATAATATTCTGAGGAGTGAGCCTCTCCCCAAACTGTTCTTGAAGAACGATCCTCTCACTTGTAGATCGTGGACAATGAAAAAACACATGTTCCACGTTTTCTCGAACGTGTTCGCAATGTGGGCAGTAAGGGGCAACTTCGTGCTTGCGCTTGAAGAGGTATTCTCTGAAGCATCCGTGTCCCGTCAGAAACTGAGTTAAGTAGTAATTTGTTTCATCGTGGTCACGTCTTACCCATACCTTGATTTCTGGTATAAGACGATGTGTCCATCTTCCCTTTACGGATTCGTTCCACTGTTGTTGCCAGATTGCGATACTGCGATCCCTTCCATACTTTCTTTTATCGTCGTTTACCCGGCCGTTTCGAACTCGTTCACTACTAAGTCATTTCATCTCATCTGCTAACAAGTCGATAGGAAGCATTGAGGATACGACAGGAATAGCATCGTTTGAAACCGTTCGAAATGCACTGGCGACCCTAAGTGCGCTGAGTCGGAGGACGGATTTAACTCCACGCGCGTAGGACTTGACTTTCGCGGCGTTTTTTTTTTTTTTTTTTTTTTTTTTTTAGAGACTCGCGCAGGTTCAAGAGTTTTTCATATTCTCTTATGATGTGTTGACACACACAACCTGAACGGAGTGCAGTGGTTGGGGTCTTTGATTTTCGTTCACTACTCTCAGGCTTTAGAGTCGTTTGTGGACGGTCAAAGGCCCCTGATCACGATATTTTCGCATTTAAACCATTTCTCACTGCCCGTCAATCAAATTTCCTTGCGTTAATACATGTGGCACCCAAACGTCGAGTTTCCTTGAGTAGCCTGCTCTTGAGTGACGCTCCGGCTTCTTCAGATATTTCATATACATTTTCAGTGATTGATCAACCAGAGCGAGGTGCATCTATGACACAGACATTTCTAGAGTAAAATCGAGCAAACAACTACTGGGTATGACGTTTTGTCGCAGCACTGTCACCGTACACATTACAAATTTTTCGGCATGTTTTTGCAGCGGCAGGAAGCTTCAAGATAGGCACCCAGGCTCAGGGAATAGTGAATATATTTAGGCAGCATTTTCAAGAGCTACTTAACGAGCACGACCAAGCGAGGGTGGTAGGGATTGAGGAAATCCCAAGTAATCCTCCCACCCAGCATCGAAGAAGTCGAAACAGCTATTCAAAAGCTGAAGAACATCAAAGCGACAGGCTCAGATGACTTGGCATCAGAGCCCTTCAGGGCGGGCGGCAATGTTCTGGTAGGAAGCATGCACCAATTCATCTCTAGAATTTCGAAAGATGAAAGAATGCCAGACGATCCACAAAAAAGGCGATCATACCTCTTGCAAGAACATTAGAGGTATATCCCTGCTCAATGTCGCATACAAGATCCCGTGCAGCGTACTGTGTGAACCTCTGAAGCCCTTTTGCATCGCACTAATCGACACATACCAGTGCGGCTTCCGGCCCGACAAATCGGCTGCAGACCAAATATTTACACTTCGACAAATCCTGGAAAGGACCAGCGAGTTTCAAATCGATATACACCATCACTTCGCCGATTTTAAAGCCGCAGACGACAGCATTCATCGCAAAGAACTGTTTGATACGATGGCCGAATTCGGGATCCCAGGAAAACTGATCCGGCTGTGTGGCGCCACGCTAAAAAATAGGCGATGCACCGTGCAGTTTGGTCCTAGAACCTCTGAATCGTTTGAAACATGCACCGGACTTCGGCAAGAAGATGTGCTGTCGTGTGACTTTTTCGATTTGGTGCTAGAGCAGATAGTGCGACAGGCTGGCATCAACAGGGAAGGCACTATCTACTACAAGTCTGTCCAGCTGCTAGGATACGCAGATAATATTGACATCATCGCGCGGTCTTAGCGTGACGTTGTAGAAGCTTTTACGGTGATTGTGGAACAGGCGAAACGAGTTGGTCTTAAAGTCAACGAGGATACGACAAAGTATATGCTGTCAAGCAAAAACCGTTCCGTCGCTCACCACCTTGGACAAAGTATAACGATTGACAGCTATAATTTCGGGGTGGTTAAGGAGTTTGTCTACCTCGGGGCGACACCACAGTGGAAATCCGGCATAGAATCGCCCTTGGCAATCGCTGCTACTTCGGTTTGTCCAAACAATTAGGGTCAAAACTCCTCACTCGAAGAACCAAAGTCATGCTTTATAAAACGCTTATACTGCATCTTGCTGTACGGAGCCGAAAGCTGGACGTTAAGCAGGATGGCAGAGCTGATATTGAGTTCTTTCGGAAGAAAAATTCTGCGCCAGATATGTATATGGTCGTCTCTGTAAGGGAGGTGAATGGAGGAGAACACAAAACCGCGAACTCTACGAGCTGTAGAAAGATGAAGATATAGTCCGGAAGGTAAAGATGCGTCAATTACATTGGTTCAGCCACATCGAGCGTATGAACACCAACGCTCCAGCTGGTCCAGGTGGTCTTCAACTCCGAACCTCCTGGTTCGAGAAAAAAAGAAAGACCGAACTAGCAAGAATTCGGGAATGTAAGACAACTTGGTGTTGATAACTGGAAGCCCGGGACCATCAAGGATGGAAGGCAGCTATAGCTCAGGCTCCATGGATTGCTGGACAGGTTCAAGAGTCTATATTCTCTTATGATGTGTTATATACACACATCCTGAGCGGAGTGCAGTGGTTTGGGTCGTTGATATTCGTTAACTCTCAGGGGTGGTTGTCCTAGATAGGACGAGAGCCGACCAAATTCCGCGTTGGTTATAGTCCGAAGTAATTCGTTCAAGCACTTTAGTATTGCATACGCAGAGGATGAATTTCTGCTGCGTACATATTTATTGAATTGGCAGCTCTTGCAATTAGTAGTCTTTTATTCTGTTTTGGGCCCCCAATATTACTCATTAGCCTTGAAAGTGCGTTAATAGCGTTAGACGATTTTTTGGATGCATAGTCAAGGTGGTGTTTGAAACTGCCGCGCGTCGATTATCACCCCTAGGTACTTAATGAAGGGTTGTGAGACTACTTCGTGCCGCCCGACTCTAATCGATATCGTTTCACGGACTTTCCTGCTTGTAACTAGCACTGCTTCGGTTTTGTGTTCAGTCGCAGACCAGCGTCAGTTAGCCAACGACGTACGATTTCTAATGTTTCATTACAGTGGAGTACAATTTCTTCTGTAGTTTTTGCTACCACCACCACCGCAATGTCATCCGCAAAGCCAATGATGGATGCTTCTCTAGGAGTCGGTAGGCGTAGAATTCCATCGTACATAACGTTCCGCAGCAAGGGGCCTAAAACCGAACCTTGTGGAACTCCACCAGTTACTACGTAGGTCCTAGTTCCTTCGACAGTGTCATAGAAGAGGACTCTGTCTTCAAAGTAGCTCCTTATTATTTTGCAGTGATAGTCCGGTATTTCAATCCGATAGAGACTTTTCATAATGCGTTCCCAGCTCGCCGAATTAAATGCGTTTTTCACATCGAGGGCTATAATAGCGCAGTATTTTTTGTACCACCCTTCCAACGTCTGCCTTCTATCGCGGTTTCAGCTCTCCATATTACCGCATTTATTGCACCTATCGTAGAGCGTGACTTGCGAAAACCGTATTGGTGCTCTGATAGCCCTCCTGCTGTTTCGATAGCTGACAAAAGCCTATTGAAAATTATTCGCTCCAGGACTTTTCCGACAGTGTCGAGTAGACAAAGAGGACGATAAGACGACGCCACCTGGGTGCGCCATCTTAAGTGCGGCCGTCCTCTGCTTCTTCGTCCCTCGGGGTTGAATTCAAGGACTCTCCGGGCTGGAGCTGTGGTGTCCATTCGCTCGCCATGGCCTAGCCATCTTAGACGTTGAATCCATAGACGGCTAACTAGACTCATGTCGCTGTACAGCCCGTACAGTTCGTGGTTGAATCTCTTCCACCATCCCCCGTCTGCGTTTATAGGCCCGAAAATCACGCACTAAATCTTTCTCTCGAACCGACCAAGGGCCTCCGCATCTGCCTTTGATAGTGTCCATGCTTCTTCCTTTTTTTTTTTTTTGTTTTTATAGTCACACCCGCACTCAAGGCTAAGGCCTTATAATGTATTGAACGTTGTGCGAGCGAAGGTAACAGGGAGAGGGAGAGTTTCGCGCAGGTTGATGTTTTGACAGACAACCTGAACGGAGTGCAGTGGTTTTGGGTCGTAGATGTTTGTTCACTACTCTCAGGAGTGGTTTGTCGTAGATGGGACGAGAGCCGACCAAATTTCGCGTTGGTTATAATTCCCAGTAATTCGTTCATGCACTTTTGGTGTTAATATTACATACGCAGAGGATGAACTTCAATTGACCACATACTGTGAGTGTTATGCCTGCAGCAGTACGTTTGGTCACTTTCCTTCCACAACTGTGTTGCATACTTTTTTCCGTATAGGAATTGCCTTTTCGTAGCTACGAAACGAATTTGAACTATTGACCTTCCGCTCGACGGTCGATGTTGTTAACCACTGCACCACGGCCACCCGTCTGCGCCGTACTGCAGGACCGGGATGATAAGGGTCTATATAGAGTTTAAGCTTTGTCGTTCGGGAGAGGGCTCTATTAGGCAGGTCACTGCGGAGCCAAGGTCGACGAAGTCCTTAACTACCTCAAACTTATATCTGCCAATACAAACGTTCTGGCCAAGACGTCGGTGGTGAGCGTCCTTTTTTGATGACAGCATATCTATAAGATATGGCCCTCGTTTACTGCCAAACCAATTTCCGCCGCCTCCATCTCAAAGAGGCAAACGCCTCATTAACATCTCGCTGTGATCTACCTGATGTATCAATGTCGTCGGCGTATGCAAGGAGTTGGAAGGATTTGAAATAATTTGTGCCTTGGCCTGTGATTTTTGTTAAATCATTTCTAAATTTTTTTTGACAGGAAAACTATCGGTAAGGTGTTCACAGATTTGGATGGAGCAGCGACCTTTCTCCAAAGTCATCCAGCATAGTCTGACGAGTTTAGCAGGTATGTCAAAGGTCGACATAGCGTTGTATAGCTCGTCTCTAATTACGCTGTCGTATGCGGCCTTGAAGTCGATGAATAGGTAGGGAGTGTCGACTTGAAATTCATTGTTTTTTCCCAGCATCTGCCGTAGTGTGAAGATTTGGTCGATGGTGAACTTCCCTGGCCTGAATCCGCACTGATAAGGACCTATTTACAACAGGCTTCAGGTATTCACACAAAACGGCAGAGAAGATTTTGTAGGCGATGTTAAGGAGACTTATTCCTCTGTAGTGGGTGCAGTCAGAGGGTTCTCCTTTTTCGTGGATCGGGCATACGATGCTGAGACTCCATTCCTCGAGCATGCTTTCCTCTGACCATATCTTATAGATGAGCTGGCGCATGTTCCTAACCAGGTCATCCCCAACTGCCTTGAAGAGCTCAGCAGATAGTCCGTTTGCGCCAGCAGCTTTATTCGCCTGGAGTTTTGATATGGCAATCTTAACTTCGTCGAGGTCAGGGGGACGGAATTCTCTGCGGTCTTCGTCGATTAGAAATGGATCATTCTGCCTGACAGCGGTGTATTGACTAACATCGCCGTTATACAGTCGACAGAAGTGGTTTTTCCATATTCTCAGCATCTACTGCGATTCTATTACTTGGTGTCCTTTCTCATTCCTGCAGGCTTCAGTTCTGGATTTAAAACCTTGTCATGTTCGCTTTATCTGTTGATGAAACTTTCGAACGTCACGCCTGCAGTAACACCTCCCTAAATCCTCAATCGCGCGCCTCTCGTGCTCTTTCTTCTTTCTCCTGAGAAGCTTATGCTCTTCCCTTCTTTTTAACTCGTAGAGCTCACGAGCTGCTCTTGTTCTTTTATGCAGCGAGACTTTATATGCATCCTGCCTCGCTGTGTGAATCCTCCTGCACTCGTCATCGAACCAGGTGTTCCTTCGTGGTGGAGCCTTGAAGGCCAAAACATCGGATGCAGAACTTTTCAGGGTTTGTTTGCGAAGGTTCCACTGCTGTTCTGTTGATAGCATGAAGGGTTGTGGTGTATTGGAGAACTTAGGGGAGACGCGATTCGTAAAAGCACCAGCGGTTCCTGGCGATAGTAGCTTTCCGACGCGCATCTTGGCTACTACAAGATAGTGGTCCGAGTCGATGTTAGCCCTACGGAAAGTTGGGACGTCAAAAATAGTGGAGGAATGTCTGACGTTGATCGCGATGTGAGCAATCTGGTTGGTGGTCGATTGATTAAAAGACCGCCAGGTGCTTTTGTGTATACCGAGGTGCGGGAAGCGCGTACTCGCTAGAAGGAGATTTTGCCCCGTAGTAAGATCAATCAGCCTGTGTCCGTTATCGGATGTGGTGTCGTGTAGGCTATGTTTGCCGATAGCTCGTTCAAAGATGCATTCCTTACCCAGCTTAGCATTGAAGTCTCCTAGTACAATTTTGATATCATAGCTGGGACATTGGGCAAACGTTCTGTCTAGTAGATCGTAGAACTCATCTTTGGCGGAGTCATCCTTGTCTTCGGTGGGGGCGTGGACGCAGATCAGACTGATGTTAGAAAATGTAGCCTTGATACGGATCGTTATGAGGCGTTCACTCACATGCCGAAAGCTTAAGACTTTTTGCCTTACTCCACCTCGAACAACAAATCCGCATCCGAACAATCGTTGTCTTCTTTCCCTATAGCAGTCGCCGTAGTAAATATCGCAGTTTGTCATCCGCTTTATACCCGGTCCATTCCATCGCTTTTCCTGGATGGCGGTGATGTCCGCTTTATAGCGGTCTAGGGCGTCCGCAAGTTGTTCGGCTGCACGTGGCCTGCTTAGGGACCTAACATTCCACGCACAAAGCCGAAGATCATTGTCCTTTTGGACTACACCGAATTATAATATTCCTTGTGTGGACGCGTCCGTTTTTCTGCCATTCGATGGAATACATCCAGCATTGTACTTCGGCAAATACTTTTTGTTCGACATACGCATTTTGCCACTCAGTTTTATATACATAATACAGATACAGATATAGATATATGTACATAGATATATTTGGTGCTCCTATTCAGAAGACTTTTTGGGTTTTTATGCATGACACGCTTCAATTTGAAAACAACGTATTTCGAAGACTTGCATTCGAACAATAATTGCCCACAATATGCTCAGGTAGCCTTGAGCCTTTGAATGTACCTAAGTCAAATCGAATATAATCACAAACAGGTGAGGTAAGACGTTGTGAAGCGGTAGATGAAAAGAGGAATTAGGAGTAATGTGCTCTGCGGATAATCTGTTCAGAAAAACCATTGGGAAGTATGTTTTCGCAGATGCTACGCAACTATTGTTCGATTTAAGCTCCTACCCCCGACCGCCGGCAGAGTATTTTTGTAAAGGGTATACGGTAAACAGTTGTTAAGGTCGATTTGCTGGATAGCCTGAAACTGTCTTCTGTGTCCCAGTCTTTTGACAAATTGCACAACTTTTTTTTTTTTTTTCTTGTTGAAAGCTTCTGCTATCCGCTGGAGCACTCAGACGCAATCACTGGTCCATTGTACTCCAGACAGACACCTTACATTACTGCATTTTCTCCGTTTTCCGTAAAAAAATTTGAAGAAGCTTCAGTGATGTAGAGCTAAGGGATTCGGCACACACCACGTCGGCTCCAAGGGTGCGCCACCGTATGCGAGCAAAGACGGGACAATCACAGAAGAAATGCTCTGCAGTATCATCCTCCTCTTCGCCACAAGCAGTACAGGTAGGCGTCTCACTGATGCCGAGCACGTAGAGTTGCTTGGCAAAAGTGTAATGGCCCGTGATAACTCCCACAAGCCTTCTGCAGTCGATTCTCCTTAAAGACAGGAGGAATGTTGCAGATTTTTTGCAGACATCAGGGCATACGCGCTTAGTCATCCTGCAACCCGGACAATCCCTCCATCTACGGTTGTGTTTGTTAAATACACAATCGTTAATGTAGGAATTTACCGTGGACGCAGGTAAACCTGGAGCGGGTTCAGGTCCTGAGAAGCTCTCCTCTGAACCCATTCATAGGTCTCATTTCCTGGGATCCCAGAGTGGCCTGGAACCCATACAAGCCTTAGTGAATTTAGTCTGCCGACTCTGTTCAAGAAGGACTTGAGTTCAAGCACTAATTTGGAGCTAGTTAAGGGGTTACACACAGCTTTTAGTGCAGCTTGGCTATCACTACAGACGCATATGCATTCCCCCTTCCACCTGTGCTTCACAACATAGTGCATGGCCTTTAGAATTGCGTATATCTCTGATTGGAAGACAGACGCATACTTTCCTAACGAGAAGTGCAGTCGGATGCTTTCGCGTTCAAAGAAGACTCCAGCACCGGTTCTTTTTAGGGAAATTATTCTCCTAGTCCGTTCACTATTGAGCCGAGGCCAGATTTGCCTGGTGATGAGGCAGGTATGCCCCTGGGCCTATCTCAGGTTCGTCTCAGTCCCGGCGAGGTATTCCCTTACGTGCCATGATAGATTGTTGCGTCGTTCCTTGTCTGGCGAGTGTGGCGGCCCTTTCGTTGCCTAAAATATCGCTCTGTCCTGGTACCCATAGGAGTTGTATGTTAAACTTTTCAGCCATCTCGTTAAAAGATAGGCGACAGTCCAGGCTTTTTTTTTTAGATGTACACATAGGGGGGAAGGAGCGAGCAAACAGAGCAAAAAAGTTGATCGCGTTTAACATGGCAAACGCCGGCTTCGATCTCTGTCCCTGCTCAATCCAAGTTGACACACAGCCTCCGCGTGGCCCCCCTGGATAGCTACCCTGGCACCCGCCAGGTAGTGAACCAATGTGTTCAGCGACCCAAGCCCTTGTTCCTGGGGAAAGGGGTAACATCCCTATCACGTAAAAACCTACTTGTTCCGAAACGACAATAAGCCTCGGATACGGACGGATACAAAGCTGACGACCCCTGCAAACGACTAACGGACTTGAGAGTCTGCACCTGGAATGTGAGGTCCCTTAACAGATCGGGTGCAGGCGATCAATTGGAGCAAACCCTCAACTGCTATAAAGCAGATATAACCGCACTCCAAGAAGTGCGATGGGATGGACCAGGCAAAAAACGGATGAAAAACTGCGACATCTACTCCGGGAACTGCTACAAGGAGAACAAACAGCGCCTATTCGGGTGCTGATTCGTTATTCGAGGAAGACTCCGACAAAAAGTCTTAAGCTTCCGAGACATAAGCGAACGCCTCATAACAATCAGCATCAAAGCTAAATTTGGAAACATTCGCTTAATATGCGCTCACGCCCCAACGGAAGAAGAGGACGATCGACTCAAAGAAGAATTCTACGATCTCCTAGACAGAACATGTGCCCAATGTCCCAGCTACGACACAAAGACAGTTCTGGGAGATTTTAATGCAAAACTGGGCAAAGAGGACATATTTGAGTGGATCATAGGAAAGCATAACCTCCATAATACCACATCCGACAACGGACTAAGGCTAATTGATTTCCTAGCGGGGCGTAACCTCCTTGTAGCAAGCACGCGATTCCCCCATCTCAACATCCACAAGGGTACCTGGCGGTCTTTTGATCAATCGACCACCAACCAAATTGATCACATTGCGATCGACGCCAGACTCTCCTTCTGTATTCTCGACGTACGAACCTTCCGAGGGCCAACATCGACTCGGACCAGTACCTTGTTGTACCCAAGGTACGCATGAGGGTATCAAGAATGCTTAGGATTGTGCTTGCCAATCGTGTCTCCCCCAAGCTCTCTCAAAATCTGCCCACAGCAGCACGAACAATAGAGCAGGAATGGGCGCATTGCCAGAGCGCCGTCAGAGACGCTGCCTCAGAGGTGCTGGGTTTCAAACCGCCGCGCCACCACCTAGAAACCTCTGGTTCGATGAACAAGGCGAACAGGCCCATGCAGCAAAACAAGAGACATATAAAAGCCACGCTGCAATGACGGACGAGAGCTGCTCGCGATATCTATGAGCAGAAGAGAAGAGGGGAACACACGCTTCTCAGAAGAAAGAAGAGAGAGCGCGGAAAGTGTGAGATCGAGGAGATGGAGAGATGCTTCCGCAGGAATGACGCCCGTAAGTTTTACAATAAGGTAAAACGAACATGCCATGGCTACAAAGCCAGAGCAGCGGCCTGCAGTAAGGCAGAACGAGCCATTCGTAATGGACGACAATGTAAGAGAATTCCGTTCACCCGACCTAGACGAAGTCAAAATAGCGATATCAAGACTTAAGTCTAATAAAGCCGCGGGCGCAGACGGCCTGTCTACTGAGCTTCTTAAGGCGGCTGAAGATGAGCTGGTAAGATGCATGCACCGTCTCATTTGCAAGGTATGGTCGGAGGAAAGCATGCCCGACGAATGGAATATCAGCATCGTTTGCCCGGTCCATAAGAAAGGAGACCCCTATAACTTCGCCAACTATAGGCGAATATGTAAGTCTCCTTAACATCGCATCCGTTTGTGGTTAACTTGATCGGCTCTTATCAGTGTGGTTTCAGGCCAGGTAAATCCACAACAGACCAAATATTTACGCTACGGTAGATCTTGCAGAAAATCGTCGATTTCAAGGCTGCATATGACAGCGTGTATAGAGATGAGCTATACAAAGCCATGTCTAGTTTTAACATCCCTGCCAAAACCGTCCGACTGTGCAGGATGACAATGGAGAATTCTCGCTGCTCCATTAAGGTCGGTAATGAGCAAACCGAGACCTTTGATGTTAAAAAGGATATAGGCAAGGTGACGCGCTGTCGTGCAACTTTTTCAACATCGTGCTTGAAAAGATCGTGCAGGAGTCGCTGGCCAACCCAAGAGGTACGATTTATTTCAAGTCTACGCAATTGCTTGCGTACGCCGACGACATTGATGTGATTGGACGGACACAGCGAGATGTCAATGAGGCCTTTGTAAGCATTGAGGTAGAAGCGGCTAAGATGGGTCGCAAGGTTAGTGAGGGTAAAACCAAATATCCGCTTTCATCTAAAATCGGTCGGTCAACACCGACGTATTGGCCAGAATGTCACCATGGACGGATATAACTTTGAAGTGGGCAAGGAATTCGTCTACCTTAGCTCACTGATGACCGGCGACAACAACACCAGCGATGAGATAAGACGCAGAATTACTCTTGCCAGACGCTGTTTCTCTGGGCTCAAGAGGCAATTGAGAAGTAGAGCCCTCTCTCGGAAAACCAAGGTGACACTATATAAGACCTTAATCATCCCAGTCCTCCTTTACGGCGCAGAGGCTTGGACCCTAACAAAAGCGGATGAAGATGCCCTTGGTCATTTCGAGAGGAAAATTCTGCGCACTACCTACGGTCCCGATTGTTCAAACGGTGTATGGAGGAGAAGATTTATCGAAGAACTGTACGCGTTGTACAGCGACATTTGCCTGGTACGACGTCTACGGAGGTGGCTAGGCCATGTAGAGCGCATGGAAAATACAGCTCCGACCCGAAGAGTCTTCGAATCCACCCCGGAAGGAAGGCGCGGCGGAGGACGGCCACATCTCCGGTGGCACACGCAGGTGGAAGGGAACCTTAACCAACTGGGCCTGCGGCGCTGGAAACAACGCCAAAGACCGTGCCAGCTGGAGACGCTTGTTGGTTGAGGCCCAGGTTGACCACGGACTGTTGCGTCACATAGGACCCCAACAATTTCAAGGCTGCTTGACTGTCCATGAGAATTCGGATAACCGTAGTAGATATTACGTTCCACTTGAGCCAAGACAGAGCATCCTTTTTTGCCAGCAACTGCGCCTGAAATACGCTGCATAGATCTGGTTGTAGAGCTTGACTCAGGTTTAGTTGTTTCCCGAATACTCCACTGCCCACCCTGTCTTCGGTTTTTGACCCGTCAGTGTACGAGATTGCGATTGGCCGGTCCAGTTCCGTCTATCAGGGTATGTTATCTTGAATTTCTTCTAAAAGACTGTTGTGGGCTCTATGTGGCCCGGGTGAGGGCCCCGGTAATGCACATACATGCCAGCCTTTGTACCTTCTCGAGTTGTTTGTGGTATGTTGTCTTGTCTAGTGCAGACTATCACTCCATACATTCTTCTTCTTCTTTGGTGGCGTTACAGCCCATGAAGGACCAGAGCCAAGCTTCCCTTCAATCACCCAGGTTGTGTGTGATTCTATTTTTCACAAAGGTGGAAGGGACCTACAGTTTAATGCCGATTCCGAACGGCGTGAGTCGAGAAGCTTTTCCTAGGCAAGTTGTACTACGGAGGGTTTTGCCAGTACCCCGCCGAGGAGGGACATCGCGAAATAAACATTCGATGGCGTTGGTGTTATCGGGATCCGACTCGCTCATCGTGCGTCAGAGTCCAACACACTAACTACTGCGCCACGACGCCCATACATTAGTATAGGTCTAACGACTGTAATGTAGAGCCATAGGGTGAGGCTTTCTTGCAAGGGTAGAGAGTTGCTTTTTTTGCTCTCTCGATTGTGTTGTTCTTCCAGGTTAGTTTCCTGTCGAGTACAATGCCAATGTATTTGGCCCTGAAGGAGTAGGTTAACCTGGTGCCAAGTTAAGTGATTGGGCAATTTTTCCGGAATTGTGTGCTTTCTGGTGAATAGCACAAGTTCCGCCTTCTGGGGAGAATGCCGTTTTAATACGGTCATTCAGTGTGGATAGGTATTTGCCTGAGATGGCAGTGGCAACGTCATTAGCACAGGCAATAACGTCGAGACCTTCTTTCTCCAGATGGGTCAGTAGTTCGTTTGCAACTACATTCCAGAAAAGGGTTGAGAGGGCCCCCCCTTGTGGGGTGCCCCTGGTAACCGCTCTAGTGGTTTCTGGGCTTTCCCATCCTATTATTGCCATCAATAAGTCGCAACGACAATCCTTTGAAATGTGCGGTATAAATTTGGAAAATCCAGTTTCCTCGCATGGCCAGCTTTACGTTGCATGCTCACGAGTCAGAAAACTATCTGCACTATGTGTTTACACGAGTGATAATGAAAACAAAAGAGCCAAGGATGTTGCTTACTAGCAAGCATTGCATTAATTTTTTTAATTTTACCCAAATTGTTTCAAGAAAAAAATTTAAAGTCTGGCTTAGCGGGCGGGGTTTAAGCTAGTATTAAGCAAAATGTGTCTTCAGTTGCCCAACTGGATTCTTATGTGATGTTATGACGAGTATCTCCAGTTAAAATGATTCAACTTCCGGTTAGTAGATGAGAAATTGGGTGATTTAAGGTTATGTGCCTCCTGATGGACAGGCAAGTCATTGAAATCGTTGAGAAATCCCCCACAAAATGTGTAATTTTTGTGAAGCCTTATGAAGTCACTACTTCTTGAGCATTTATTTCTAAGAAAATACCAAAGTGCAGTGTGCTCTATCGTCTTTCAGATGGGGGCCCACGTGCAGGTGTACAGCTCTGTAAGCTTAGATCGACTGCAATTTTAAGGCAGCCTGTGCAGTTCTCCTTTCCACTATGCTATTCACCATTGTATACACCGAAAACGATAGTTTTCCAATCTGTCCAATAAAAATGTGAAACAAAATAACATACACCGACTAGTATCCCTTACCGCTAAATAAGTAGCAATCTCAATTGGTATAAAGCCTCCCGCGACAATGGGCTGAAACTGTTGGGCATTTAGCATGAAGTACAACATTGTCCTCCGAAATTCCCTATTTTGATTGATCCATCCACAATGAAATGCCGACATGGCTAGATTGTTTGCCTCCTCCTTGAGCAAGTCCATGGAATAGCAAATCGGAAATGATTGCAAGGTAACTGCTGTCAGAAAACCAAGTGATGCGACACTTGTCGCCAAATTCGTAAACATCATAAGGTTCACAAATATTGTTGCAGTCACGAAAACAGCCGCTGATATTTGGCAAAAGAGTATCCCAGACATGGCAGGTCGAACAACCTCGATCAATCTGGAGAACGACCAACAGGAATTTATACATCTATCCGGGAAGAATGTATATAACTTACTGTAGAAATTTCTTATGCGTGTCAACACAGTCCACCAATAGCCTGAGGTTATCGTCTTTCGATAAATTCGGATCCTTTCCGATCTTCTTCACCCGGATGCACAGTATCTTCATGTGCATTCGCGAAATAATTGTAAAAATCACAGGGAACCCATCCAGAGCGGCATCTTGAATACACGATAGATCCATGAGATAGTATTCAATCAAACTGGCGATGATCATCTTATGTCGGGATTCTTCCCAATTACAGAACGGTATGTACAACGAAAACGGTGGATGTCCATTGATTATCGCCGCCAGAAACGTAAGGGTCGAGTAAGCCAGGTATGTACCCAAGTAGATGTACACTGTTAACCTGCCATACCGAATCATTGTCTTTGCCTCGGCGATCTCGTCATCGGATTGAATCTTCCGATCCAGTTTATCGAGAATGATTAATGTAGACCGAATCGTTGCCATGTTTGTTTGTAAAAAGTACATTTTAGGTACGATTATGTAGACATTAACGACGACCTGGAGGGATGTCAGGAAAGTGCTGATATCCATTTGTTCGCTATTCTTGACGTAACTTATAGTGAAGGCCAGTACTTCTAGGACACAGGTCGAGAAAATTTGTTGAAAGGCGTAGAACACATAGAGCCAGGTCCGGTTCAGGTTGTCAACGCCTATAAAACGGATTAGAGGAAAGAAGGTTTCCAGAGATTTCCGTGAGTAAAACTGGTTAGTCGGCTGACTTGCTTCCTTTTCGTTAGTCTTCAGATGTGACTTTTGCTCCTTTGCCATTGTGACTGATACCAAAGTGTAGGGTTCACTGGAGCAGCTCTACAACTCGGGGTCTATTTAAAGGTATCGGTTGAATGAAATAATTATTTCAATAATTGTATTTTGCAAACTTTCGGGGCACTTTGGAAAACTTTATCTTGTGGGAAACTTCTGTCATTTAATTGACTCATGAATATGCAGGATATGAATGGTGCGAGAGATATGTACATATGTTGTAAAAACGAAATCAATTTAATCATTTATTCTATTCACAAGTTTTGAGCATTTGTCACTTAATTAAATTCGAATAAGTAATTCTTTGTGCCTTTTGAGTGGCTACTTATATGGCTTGTTGCTCCTAACTAATTGGGGCCAAGTGCACTTAAGCAACAAAGGGATATACTGCAACAAGGTATACAAAACTTATCATCGTAAATTGTTGTAACTTCGCAACGAGGGACAGGCGGTAGGATATATCCAATACCAACACTTATAAGCAGCCCGGAGTACATAGTTCTACCTTTTGTTCAGAACGATTTCGAGGAAAAAAGGCAAGAAGTTCAGACCAAAAAACTCATGCCATGTAGTCTAGTCGTAAACACAATGAACAAAGCGTTTTCGATCACTTCAACACGCTAATTGTTTCTAAGACCATTGTCTATGGCACCAGTTGACCAACTTACTTACTTAGGTGGCGCTACAGTCCGTGGTGAACCTGGGCCTCAACCAACAAGCGTCTCCAGCCGGCACGGTCTTTGGCCAGCTGTTTCCAGTGCCGCACGCCCAGTTGGTTGAGGTCCCCTTCCACCTGCGTGCGCCACGCCATCCTCTGCCGCGCCTTCCTTCCGGAGTGGATTCGAAGACTTTTCGGGTCGGAGCTGTATCTTCCATGCGCTCTACATGGCCTAGCCACCCTAGACGCTGTATCCGTAGACGTCGTACCAGGCCGATGTCGCTGTACAACTCGTACAGTTCTTCGTTATATCTTCTCCTCCATACACCGTTTGAACAAACGGGACCGTAGATAGTGCGCAGAATTTTCCTCTCGAAACGACCAAGGGCATCTTCATCCGCTTTTGTTAAGGTCCAAGCCTCTGCGCCGTAAAGGAGGACTGGGATGATCAAGGTCTTATATAGTGTCACCTTGGTTTTCGGAGAGAGGGCTCTACTTCTCAATTGCCTCTTGAGCCCATAGAAACAGCGGTTGGCAAGAGTGATTCTGCGTTTTATCTCAGCGCTGGTGTTGTTGTCGCTGGTCATCAGTGAGCCAAGGTAGACGAATTCCTTGACCACTTCAAAGTTATATCCGCCCATGGTGACGTTCTGGCCAATACGTCGGTGTTGTCCGTCTCTTTTAGATGAAAGCAGATATTTGGTTTTACCCTCATTAACCTTGAGACCCATCTTAGCCGCTTCTACCTCAATGCTCACGGAAGCCTCATTGACGTCTTGCTGTTTTCGTCCAATTACGTCAATATCGTCGGCGTATGCATGCAATTGCGTAGACTTGAAATAAATCGTACCTCTTGTGTTGGCCAGTGACTCTTGCACGATCTTTTCAAGCACGATGTTGAAAAAGTTGCACGACGAGTTTGACAGGGATGTCAAAACTAGACATGGCTTTGTACAGCTCGTCTCTATATACGCTGTCATACGCGGCCTTGAAATCGACGAAGAGGTGGTGAGTGTCGGTTTGGTATTCCTGGGTCTTCTCCAAGATCTGCCGTAGCGTTAATATTTGGTCTATGGTGGATTTACCTGGCCTGAAACCACACTGATAAGAGCCGATCAGGTTAACCACAAATGGATGCGATGTTAAGGAGACTTACATATTCCCCTATAGTTGGCGAAGTTAAAGGGGTCTCCTTTCTTATGGTCCGGGCAAACGATGCTGAGATTCCATTCGTCGCGCATGCTTTCCTACGACCATACCTTGCAAATGAGATGGTGCATGCACCTTACCAGCTCATCTCCAGCCGCCTAAAAAAGCTCAGCAGACAGGCCGTCTGCGCCAGCGGATTTATTAGACTTAAGTCTCGATATCGCTATTTTGACTTCGTCTAGGTCGGGTGGACTGAATTCTGCTACTTCGTGGTCCTAACCTAACCTAACCTAACCTTTATGCGATAGGGATGTTAACCCTAGGCGCAACCCCCAACATGGAGGACCAGGTTCCTCTTTCCCCAGGAACAAGAGGTCGGGTCGCTGCACACATTGGCTCATTACCTCTGTTTGCTCGCTCCCTTCTCCCCTAAAGTAAGTAAGTATGAAAGTTAAAATCCCCATCTTGTTCCATTACATATTGTTTATTGGCTTAACAAAATTCAAAACTTGTCAAAAGTCACTTTCGTTTACAAATCAACAAACATGTACATGTGCAATAGGTAATAGCTACACACAAATTGTGTTTTTTATGTAAAAGATAAATTTAATCTTATAATTGCTCACTCATCAGTAATATACGTATATACAAACGTCAAATCTATCTCAAGGCCTTCAAGTTTGCACAAAACAAAAATAATTTCTAAATCAATCCATGGAGCTAAGGAGCCCTAAATGAATTATCATTTTTGCTTACAATTTTCTCAAAACGTTTATAAAAAGTATCTTTAACTATTCATGTACATATGTATATACCATAGATGTATCTCGAAGACATCCGTACACTTGGTGCATAAATAATAATCGAAGTGATTTATAATTACTTGCTTTATGGTGAATCCCTCACTAATTTTCTTTAATTAACATTTCCGTTTATCATTTTTAATTTTAACAATAAGTCTGCGTACATATGTATAGGGCACTAGGAGTAAGTTTTTTGTTTTTAATTTTTTATTTGAATTTTGTAAGGCATTTGGAAGGTGCATACATGGTATCAGACATTGTTGTGTATTGACTTAAGTATTGTGTAAATAATTTGATACGTACATATGTAGATTATATATACGGAAATCATTGTTTTATTTTGCGGATACAATTAATACTAGATTCCCAGGGGTATACTTATATCTATGTAAATTGTGCTAATTGTGTTTTAGTCTTTTGTTTTTATTTTTCTTTTTCTACAACCTATTGTTGCTTATCTATAGTGAAAAGAAGAGAACAAAAAACGATTAATCATGCAAGAGAAACTTATGAATAGCCCTATCCTAAACACGTTAGATTGCATTCAATTGTAAAAAGAATAAAAACTGGCCAAGTGCGAGTCGGACTCGCGCACGAAGGGTTCCGTACCATCTGTATATATAAATATGAAAGAGACTATGTATGAATGTACTATCTTCATGATGAGTTATATTTGATCATCAAGGTGTCCATTGAATTCAAATCGATTATCTTACTTGACAGCAACGATGTGCAAAGGTGAATAACAATAATGGGAAATATGGGAAAAAGGTTTGCAGCTAGGATTAATTCATCAAAGACACAAACGAGATCAAAACTGGGAAGTTTGCTACTGGTTGTGGGATATTGTCGACTAACCTTAGTTCAGTATGTGACCAAGGCGATTTTTTGGATGAAAATCATGTCTGTTGTATGGGAACCCCCCTTAAATATTCATTTTTGAAATACAGAAATACATTATCTGTGAAAATTTCAACTCTCTAACTATCACGGTTCATGAGATTCAGCCTGGTGACAGACGGACGGACGGACAGCGAAGTCTTAGTAATAGGGTTCCGTTTTACCTTTGGGTACGGAACCCTAAAAATGAAAAGATGATTGGATCTGTGCAGTACCGAAGAGTATCTATCGAATGTGTGAAATGCTATGCTATACGGGTATGTGTGAAATTATTTTTCGAGAATTTCCCTTTTGTCGGCCACACAATCTACTTAAATAGTGCAAGTACATCTTGCCAAGATGAAATGCATACTCGGCACGTACTCCATGTCCCCCCTTATTCTAAACCTAAAACACTTTTGAGAATTCAAGATCCCAGACGACTTATTTTGCGCCCGTCTACAGTGTGCTCTGAAGTCAAAGGACTTTATTTATGCATTTACCACCATGTCGCGTTGCATTTCTTTTTTTTATTTTTTTTATTTTCTTCATTGATCTGAGGTGACGTTGGGTTAAATTTGTCCCGTCGGTCGGGCTTTAAGTACCCTTGTGGGTGCCTAGCTGCCTCAATTCATACAATCATAATGTATGTATGAAGGCGTTTTTCTCTTCAGCGAAAAGGCTTCGCGGAACAATATCGCGCGTTGTGTTCGGGTGAGCGCTCTCTGACGTCGTTCGAGGCAGGAATGTATTTGAATAGTTTATTAAGTGCTAGTGGGTTTGAGCTGAAAAAATCCTCACGCAGTACAAGGCGGATATTACTGCGGTCCAGGAAATACACTAGATAGGACACGGTATGATGAGGAAGAAAAATGGCGACATTTATTACGGCTGTCACATTGGCCGCCTGAGCAGATTTACCAGAGTCTACAGGGAGCAGCTGAGCGAAAGACTCTACGGTATGCCTACGTCTAACACAGATGCCAATAATATGTGGTTGCATTGCCGCTCAGCCATTCAGGAAGTAGCCGAAACCACCTTAGGATACCTACCACCCCCGACAAGAAACCCGTGGTATGATGGCGAGTGTGAGCAGAAAAAGGCAGCAACCGACGAGGCGTATCAAAAGGCGCTGCAGAGAAAAACCAGGGCAGCGCAAGAAGAGAACCGACCCAGAAGAAGGGAGGAGAAAAAACTACTACGACAAAAGAAAAGAATATTCGCAGCCTCCCAGCTCAAGGATATCGAGGGGTCTAGGGATAAGCATAAAATATGAGCCTTTTACAAGAAGGCCAAAGACCTTGCATGAGGCTTCAAAAAGGGTACCCAGGCTCTTCGAAACTGCTAGAGTAATCTTGTCACCGACCCGCAGGGAATAGTGGATGTATTTAAGCAGCATTTCCAGCAGCTGCTTAACGAGCATGACCAAGAGAGGGTGGTAGGGACCGAGGAAATTCCAACTCCAGCCGCTGAAGTAGTCCTTCCACCCAGCATCGAAGAAGTCGGCACAGCTATTCAAAAGCTGAAGAACAGCAAGGCCGCCGGCTCAGATGGCTTGCCATCACTACTACTCTTCAAGGCAGGCGATGTTCTGGTAAGGAGCATGCACCAGATCATCTCTAGAGTTTGGGAAGATGAAAGCATGCCCGAAGATTGGAATATCAGCTCTATTTGCCTCATCCACAAAAAAGGCGATCCTACCTCTTGCAAGAACTATAGAGGAATATCCCTGCTCAATGTCGCATACAAGATCCTGCCCAGCGTATTGTGTGAACGTCTAAAGCCATTTTGCACCGCACCAACAGTTAACAGCTAACAGTGCGGCTTCCGGCCCGGCAAATCAACTATAAACTAAATTTTCAGACTTCGACAAATCCTGGAAAAGACCAACGAGTTTCGAATCGATACACACCATCTTTTCATCGATTTCTAAGCCGCATACGACAGCATTCATCGTGAAGAACTGTTTGGTGCGATGGCCGAATTCGGGATCCCGGTAAAACTGATCCAGTTGTGTCCCGCCACGCTAAAAAATACGCGATGCACCGTGCAACTCGATTCTAGGACTTCGGAACCGTTTGAAACATGCACCGGATTTCGGCAAGGAGATGCACTGTCATGTGAGTTCTTCAACCTGGTGCTGCAGCAGATAGTGCGACGGGCAGGCATCAACAGGGAAGGGAAGGCACTATCTTCTACAAGTCCATCCAGCTGCTAGGATACGAGGATGATATCGACATCATCGCGTGTTCTCGCCGTGGCATTGTGGAAGCATTCACGGCGATTGAAGAACAGGCGAAACGAGTTGGTCTTAAGATCAATGAGGACAAAACGAAATACATGCTGTCAAGCAAAAACCAATCCGTCGCTCACCACCTGGGACAAAATATAACAATTGACAACTACAATTTCGAGGTAGTTAAGGAGCTTGTCTACCTCGGGGCAAACGAAAATTCCACAAATGACACCACAGTGGTGATCCGGCATAGAATCGCCCTTGGCAACCGCTGCTACTTCGGCTTGTCCAAAAAACTTGGGTCAAAACTCCTCACTCGAAAGACCAAAGTCATGCTTTACAAAACGCTCATACTGCCAGTCTTGCTGTACGGAGCCGAAAGCTGGACGATAAGCAGGACAGCGGAGCTGAATTTGGGTTCTTTCGAAAGAAAAATTCTGCGCCGGATATTTGGTCCTGTCTGTGAGGAAGGTGAGCTGTACAAAGATGTGGATGTAGTCCGGAAGGCAAAGATCCGTCGACTACACTGGCTCGACCACATCGAGCGCATGGACATCAACGCTCCAGCTAAGAGGGTCTTCGACTCCGAGCCTCCTGGTTCGACCGAACCTCCGGTATAAAGACCAAGTAATCGCGGATGTAAGACATCTTGGTCTTGAAAACTTGACCATCTTGGCCTGACCGTCAAGGCTGGAACGGAAAAACCAATTTCACTCATACCTTCCTAAATTTTAAATTTCAATATTCTTTATTTGGAAGACTTTAAATATATTTCAAACTGATTTCAATACCACTTCATCAAAAGACCATTAGTTACAAAAATGTAAAACTTACAAAGCCGACTTGCTGTGAAACTAGGTAAATCGCCTTTTTATCAAGTTCATTGCCTTAAAGTTGGGGAGAAAATGAAATAAGGACGGTCAGGCTGGGGGTGGCCGTAGTGCAGTTGTAAACATCACCGACTATCGAGCGGAAGGTCTTTAATTCAAAGCCTGTCCATAGCCAAAAAATAAAATTCTAGCTGTTCTCAATGGGAAGTGATCAAAATACTGATGAAGGCATAATACTCAAAGTATATTATCCGTCTGTGCAGTTCTAATAAAACACCATTACGGCATGGAACTTTTACTGAGAACTACAACCAACGTGAAAATTCAGTCGAGTTCCTGTCGAGTCGTATCTAGGACAACCACCCCATAGAGAGTAGTGGACAAACATCTACGATCCAAATCTGCACTCCGCCCATGTTGTGTGACAAAACCGTAATAAGAGTATGACCCTTGAACCTGCGCGAATTATAAAAAAAAAAGAAAACAAAAATGTCAGGTTGGCATTACTCCAGCTAATAAGAGAAAGCTTGGTGAATAGGTGCCCCATGGGCGTCAAAGCTCATTTAGACTACGAGGAGTCCATTGTGCCCAGTTAACGTTTAACGTTAATGTTGCCCGTTAAGCTGAACCACCTAGATGCAGATAGAAATCCCAGTAGTCTGTACGCCCAATATTATTTGCCTCTTCTAGCTAGTGCCGGGCATTCGCACAGTTAATGACGAATGGATTCAATTTGCTGTTCCCTGCAGCTTCTGCGGATGTCATTGTGGGGCTGGCCTAGTCTGGGTGCATGGTAGGATATCATGCAGTGCCCAGTGAGGGCACCGATCTTGCTACTGCGCATGTATGTATCTTGTTGATACCATCGCCTGTTGACTTCCACTATTAGCTCCGTTTCTATTTCTCTGAAAAGTGTATTGAGTATCGTTTTAGCCTTAGTTGTGATCTGCGCGAAGTTTGCCCCTAATCTAGCTAGCCCGTCCGCCTTCTCATTTCCGGAAATATTCATACGACCTGACCTTATTGACATCTGATATCTCCGCCTCTCTTTGTAGAGTTCTACATGCTTGGATTTTATCTATGTTGCCTGCAGAGCCTTGATGGCTGCCTGGTTTTGAATATAGATGTTGATCCTTTTTCCTGAGAGATTTTCTCAGAACGTGCAGAACGTTTGATTGCGAAGACATCAATTTGGAAAACGCTAATGCTATCATCAAGTTTATAGGAATGATTTATTTCACGATATTTCACCGGTATCCATTTTGGATCCATCGGTGTACATAGATGCTACTGGTCCACTACTCCTTGAAGGGAATTCTGATAGAGAATCACCTCCCGTAGCCAGGAAGTCGGGTAATATAGTCCGATATTCGGTTTTGAATCTCGATATGGCCCATCGACTCAAGACTGATGCGTGGCCATGAGGTCTCCCTACCAGATTATTGAATTCTTAGCGCAGCCCTGGCTGCGATGCTCTCGCAATATATTCCCATAGGTGGAACATTCAGCATCGTTTCAAAAGCCGCTGTTGGTGTGGATTTCATAGATCGCGTCACCGCCAGACAACCTTACCCTGAACTCTGGACCTCTGAACTATTGAAACACTTTTAAGATGCCATTTCTTCTCAAGTGCCTTCCACCAGACAATCGAACCATAGACTAGATTAGGTCTTACCACCGCAGTGTACAACCAATATACTACTTTTGGTTTGAAGCCATGACTTTCCAAAGGCTTTTCTGGTTCTTTCATTAATGCTGTCCTTCCAGCTAGCCTTTGAGTCTATGGTTAGGCCAAGATTTGGCAGATTTTTTGGGAATCATATCGATACCAATTATACGGGGGTAAGTGTATCTTGGTATAGATCTTTTCCTTGTGAAGGGAACTATCTCGGTTTTCGTCGGGTTTACTCTCAAGCCTCGCCCCTTGACCCAGTTATTAGCACTGCATAATTCTGGAGGGCGCCGTGGCGCAGTGGTTAGTGTATTGGACTCTGATATACGATAGGCGAATTCGGATCCCGATGACATCAACGCCATCAAATGCTTATTTCGGGGCATCCCTCCTCGGCGGGGTACTGGCAAAACCCCCCGTAGTATACTCATGCCGTCCGGTGCTGGGGTCTTCTTTGAGCGCGAAAACATCCGACTGCACTTCTCCTTAGGAAAATATGCGTCTGTCTTCCAATCAGAGATATACGCAATCCTAATGGCCATGCCCTACGTTGTGAAGCACAGGTGGAAGGGGGAAAGCATATGCGTATGTAGTGACAGCCAAGCTGCACTTAAAGCTGTGTGTAACCCCTTAACTAGCACCAAATTAGTGCTTGAACTCAAGTCCTTCTTGAACAGAGTCGGCAGACTAAATTCATTAAGGCTTGTATGGGTTCCAGACCACTCTGGGATCCCGGGAAATGAGACCTCTGATGAACTCGCTAGAATGGGTTCAGAGGAGAGCTTCTCAGGACCTGAACCCGCTCTAGGTCTACCTGCGTCCACGGTAAATTCCTACATTGACGATTGTGTATTTAACACACACAACCGTAGATGGAGGGATTGCCCGGGTTGCAGGATGACAAAGCGCGTATGCCCTGATGTCTGCAAAAAATCTGCAGCATTCCTTCTGTCTTTAAGGAGAATCGACTGCAGAAGGCTTGTGGGAGTTATCACGGGCCATTACACTTTTGCCAAGCATCTCTACGTGCTCGGCATCAGTGAGACGCCTACCTGTGCTGCATGTGGCGAAGAGGAGGATGATACTGCAGAGCATTTCCCCTGTTATTGCCCCGCCTTTGCTCGCATGCGGTGGCGCACCCTTGGAGCCGACGTGGTGTGTGCCGAATCCCTTAGCTCTACATCACTGAAGCTCCTTCAATTTTTTCTCCGGAAAACGGAGAAAATACAGTAATGTAAGGTGTCTGTCTGGAGTACAATGGACCAGTGATTGCGTCTGAGTGCTCCAGCGGATAGCAGAAGCTTTCAACAAACAAAAAAAAAATATACTCATGCCGTTCGGAATCGGCATTAAACTGCAGGTCCCTTTCACTTGTGAGTAAAATAAACCACACACAACATGGGTGATTGAGAGAAGCTTGGCTCTGGTCCTTCATAAGATGTAATGCCAGCAAAAGGAGTGCATAACTTAGCCTGTAGCTGAGGACCTGAGGAAACTTCGCAGATATCAGAATGGCAATATCGTCAGCATAGTCCATGACCATCTGCTTTTAGAAGTTTTACCATTCCGTCGACCACAAGGAACCATAGGAGAGGTGATAGGAGACCACCTTCTCCCTTCCTCTTACTATTTATTGTACGAATTTGTTCAATCGACCTGCATATTCCCGAGTTTATTTGGGCCCTTTGAAGTCTGGAAACTATTACCTCAGTGCTGACATTATTAAGGGCACCCTCAATGTCTAGAAAGGCACCTAGAGCAAATTCTTTGACATCGAATGCATTTTCCATTGTATACCCTGTGAAGAGCAGTATCTACCGATTTACCCTTTACGCGTTGTGCGATTGTGGCAGATAGCTGTCACCAATCTCATCCCTGACGTACATGTCTATTAATCGTTTCAGCAGGAAGGAGGATAGACTAATAGGTCTATAATCCTTTACAGTGGCGTGGTTGAACTTTCCCGACTTGGGTATGAAAACAACTCTAACAACCCATCCTGACGCCTCAGGAGTAAACGCGTTTCAGCCGTGGGATAATAGCTTCGCCTGGTTCTTGCAGCATTATCGGATACATACCGTCGATTCCTGCCACCTTGTATAGGTCAAACGAATTGACTGCCCGTAGCATCGTTTTCTCGGTAACAATCTTATCGATTGTTTCAGGTTCATTGCATTTCCTTAGCAGTGTATTTGCCGAATTGAAGGGAAATGACATTCTAGTAGGACGTCGAGCACAGTTTCATTTGAGTCTGCCCAGCTACCATCAGATCTCTAAATAGAGGACATCTGTAGGAGAGCTTTGGCAAGGACCTTTGGCTGGACCGAAAAGTCGTTATTGAAAACATGGAATAACGACGATAGGTACAATTCTACTGTTTATGACAGACAATGATAGAAGCAAATTCGTTATTATGACCTGGACCAAGTCCATCTGTTGAGGATGAATGAAAGCTCATGATCGATTGTCCGATCCACAAGTCTCTTAAACGCCACGTCTAAAATCGTCTCCGCCGTTTTGTGTAATCATCTTGAACCGTTCATGAATAAAGTGAGGTTTCAGGGCGGCAATGACAAGAGCATCTCCTCCTGGCCCGATGTGAGGAGGCTAGTTCAAGATAGGGTTACGTGGAGTAATTTCGTGCAATTCTTGCTACCGCCATATGCGCCTATATGCGCTATATGCATTGTGTTGTCCACACTGTGTATATTGTATTCATTTGTGAACTAAGGGGTTGCGTTCCAACCATGACAATGCCAGGTCCCACACATTTTGATGTTTCGGAACAAACTGACGGAACTTGGAACCGTATAGCCCCGACCTTGGATAGTCTGACTACCATTTGTTTTTGTCTCTGCAGAACGCTTTTGATGGCAAAAAATTTACCGGCCGAACAGCCGCTGAAAATCAGTTGGTCAAATTTTTCGCCGATAAACCTCAAGGACCGAGGAGCCAACATCGACTCGAATAATTTCCTTGTTGTGGCCAAGGTACACAGTTATCAAAAAAGCCACGAATGTAAGAAAGAACACCAAGGTTTGACGCGGAAAAGCTACAAAGCTGCCTCCGTTATGCTGGGTTTTACGACATTACCGCCCAGGAAAAACTCGGGATTCGACTATGGGTGCAGGCAGGCCTACGCAGCTAATCAAGTCAAAAGACGAAAGCTGTTGAGATGAGAATCGACTTCTCAAAATGAAAAGGAAGGAACGCGAGAAGCGCGCGGTCGAAGAGATGGAGATGTGTTACAGCAGGAATGAAGTCCGAAAGTTTCACCAAAAGGTAGCACAGCTATCCAATGAATACAAACTTCGGACTGAAGCCTGCCGGGACGAGAATGGAGTCGCAGTCGATACTGTGAACTTGGAACTGCGGACTTTCAAATGGCAAGGACTCAAATACCACTGTCAGGCAGAAGGTTCCACTCAACTTGGACGACGATAGACAAGAATTTCACCTTCGGCAGCTATATTTTTGAAGTAGTCAAGGACTTCGTCTACCTTGGCTTGATAGTGACAAGCAGCAATGACACCAGCGCTGAGATAAAACACAGAATAACTCTTGCCAACCGCTGCTTCTTTGGGCTCAAGAGGCAACTGTGTAGTAGAGCCCTCCCTCGAAAAACTAAGGTATCCCTCTACAAAACCTTAATCATCCCGGTCCTCCTCTACGACGCTGAGGCTTGGACTTTTTCAAAAGCGGATGAAGAGGCTCTCGGGCGTTTCGAGAGGAAAATTCTGTGTGCAATCTTTGGTCCCGTTTGTGTAAACGGATAGTGGAGGAGGAGATTCAACCAAGAACTGTACGGGCTGTTAGACGTTAGACGTCTTCGGATCCAATGTCTAAGATGGCTGGGCCATGTAGAGCGAATGGACATCACCGCTCCGGCCCGAAGAGTTTTCGACACAAACCCCGAGGGTCGACGCAACAGAGGACGACCACATCTAAGGTGGCGCGCACAGGTGGAAAGGGACCTCAACCAACTGGGCGTGCGGCACTGGAAGAGGCTGGCCAATGATCGTGCCGACTGGAGAGGCTTGTTGGTTGAGGCCCTGGTTCACCCCGAACTGTAGCACCATCTAAGTAAGTAAGTTATATGATAGCGTGGATAGCTATGAGTTATATAAAGCCATGTCTAGTTTTGTCATCCCTACCAAACTCGTCAGATTTTGTAGGATGATGATGGAGAACTCCCGATGGTCCATGAAGGTCGGTAACGAACTTACCGAGTCCCTTAATGTCAAAAAAGGTTTTAGGCAAAGCGACGCGCTATCATGTTGAGAAGATCGTGCGAAACTCACAAGTCAGCCTAGGGGCAAGTCCGTTTAACTGCTAGCTTATGCGGATATTGACGTGATTAGCCGAATGCAGCAGGCTGTCAATGAGGCGTTTGATGGCAAAATGAAGATTATGCTGTCATCAGGAGAGGACAAGCAACATCGACTTCTCGAACAGAGCATAACAATGGGCAGTAAGAACTTCAAGATAGTCAAGGACTTCCATATCTCAGGAAAAAGGATCAACATCTATGTTGACAGCCAGGCGGCCATTAAGGCTTTGCAGGCAGCTTGGATAAGATCCAAACTCGTCAAACTCTGCAAAGAGAAGTTAGAAAAGATATCGAATGTAAATGAGGTGACCCTATGCTGGATACCTGGTCATGTGAATATCTCTGGAAACGAGAGGGCGGACGAGATGGCTAGGCTGGAATCAAGTGCAAACTGTGCGCAGATCTCAACTGAGGCCAAGGCACCACTCAGTGCGCTCTACAGAGAGATAGAGACGGAGCTATTGGTGAAAGCAAATAAGCCATGGTGTCGCTTAGATACATGCGCAATGACGAGATCGACTTGGCCCGTCTATGGTAAGAAAAGGACGGAAAATCTGCTGAAGTTCAATCGTGGGAACATTCGACTGGCAGTCGGTGCCCTCACCGGGCACTGCATGCTATCCTACCATGCAGCTCGACTAGGCCAGCCCTACAATGATTTCTGCAGAAGCTGCAGGGACGAAGAGGAAGTTGAATCCATTCGTCACCTGGTGTGCGAATGTCCGGCGCTAGCCCAAAAAAGGAATACATTCCTAGAAAGATACTTCCTTTCGGGACGAGAAGAGGTAGGTAATATTGGGCTGAATAGAATACTGGGATTCTTATCCTCGTCTGGGTGGTTCAGCTCGACGGTAGATGTCTAGGTATCAACGGGTTAAATAGATCAATTGGGCACACTGGACTCTATGTAGTCTACGTGAGCCTTGACTATTCGTCAAAGGGGCACCCATGTACCTAACCTAACCTAGTCAAGGACTTCGCCTACCTCGGTTCTGCAGTAACTAATACGAACAAAATCAACACCGAGATTAAACGCAGAATAAATCTTGCCAATCGTTGTCTTTCTTTTTTTGCTATGGCATGAGCCTGGGTAAGCGTCTACGGGTACAACACTAAAGATGACTAGGCCATGTAGAGCGTATAACCAATATAGCTCCGGCCCGAAGAATCTTCAAATTTGAGCCATTGGGACAACGCGACAGGGGAAGCACTCAACTCAAATGACACACACAAATGGAAGAGGACCTCAACCAACTTGGTGTGCGTGACTGGAAACGACTGGCTGGAGTCCCTTATTGGTTAAGGCCCAAGACTACACCGGTCTGTAGTGCCACGAGGAAGAAGGAAAAGAGCAAACTCCAAGGGCTACCCGAAAGATGTCGTAAATATTAATGGCCAATATGTACTTGATTAAATTGATTCTCAATTAGAACAGGAAGGATATTCTAAAAAGGATGGCTATACGTTAGGGTGTGTTTTAAAGACTTGATCATATTGGACTGCATCATAAGGATAAAAAAAAACGAAATAACACAAATAAGAAGAAAGGTACTACAAGGCAAACAATATAGCTAAACTGAATCTTCTTCACGTTTCTTACCTAATTTCACAGCATTCAGTTGGAATTAGTATTTTCCTTTTCGTTAAATTGACAAAAAACCACAAGCAAACAAACAAACCATTAAAACCACATCCCTAGGCACAGCATTAACAGCTCAACGAATTTTTCACAAAAAAAAGAACTAAAAGCAGCACTCGAATCGCCATTAACCAAAGGAGTAAGTCTGGTAAAGCCACTTCTGCATGACTCCTTCTTTCATTCTTCTAACCCTTATCACGTACTTTCGTATGTCACTAAAGATGTTCAGCTTATTTTTCACACCCGCCTAGGAGCACCTTATATCTCCATTAAAGCAAACCGCGTAGACCGCGCAAGAGATGATCTTGGATTTAACAATGGCAAAACGTCAAGGCGCAATCCGAGTGCTTTTTCACTACCAAATGCCCGCGTGTGTATGCACCAGAGGAGTACTTAGGAACATGGCAACAAAAAGGAGAAACAAACAACTACACTATGTAGGCACTCAAGAGAACACAAAAGAAGAAAAGAAAACCATTTGGTTTGGTTGAAACAAGGCTACCGTGTGCAAGTGTCCTCTTAGTCCTGGGACGCCCTCAGCTCGATACGTTTCTTGAGCATGTTAAATGTCTGATGCATGGCACGCATTTGATAACGTATCGATGTGGTAACGTCTTTCTGTAGTTGTTGTACTTCCTGAATGTCCTTGCGAAGATTTTGATATTCGTTCTTCACCTCGGTCATTGATTCGAGCAATTCCATGACACAAACGTCATCTATTTCTTCGCCATTGGTATTGTCCAGGCTTCGTTCGACTTCGCTGAGTTTCGTTGCCACAGTGTAGAGCTGGGTACCAGCATTCGCAACCTAAATAACCATAGAATCCAGATGAGTTCAGATGATACTTGTGCAAATGATAAACAATTACCGATTTCTCGAGTTGCGTCAGTTCCTGAGTAGTCATATTGCAGAGTGTGGACACTATGATTGATGGACGCGTTCTCTGCTTATTTTGCTATCAGACTATCACAAAAAAGTCTTATATTTCCCTAAACGGTTTACACATGGATGCTTCTAATAATATCATCAAGAGCCCCATTTGACGTCACATTGAAGTGATTAAGGATAAGGGCACACGGCACGAATGTATAAAAATACGAATACCACCCAACCGAAGATTGTTATTAATAAACACCCATGAGTGTGCCTTTTTCAGTATATCGTATCTAAATTGATCACAAACTACATCTGGCGAGATTATGAATACATCTACGACGAGGACGACGACGGCGAGCACTGACACAGAGCTGGGATGATCCCAGGGAGAGCATGAATCGATACTAAGCAGTTCTCTTTTTTTGTTTTTTGTTTTTCTTCCCCTTCTTTACTCTATCAGGATATGATATCCTTCCTAGTTCATACATATGTAGTCGTATCTATGGCTGATTACGAATTGAAACAGCAAACGGAAGCGAAAAGGGCAGACGCTACAACCCCCGTCAACAAAATTTCCGTTTTGCGCGCTATACTCCTACGTGTGCGACAGGACGAAGGATATATACAAAATGGGTGGCAGGGTTAAGGATGCAAAGGGCATTATCAGCTGTTCTGCTATTCAGTGTGTACTGTGTGGGTGGTGCTTGATGGCCATTCACCACTTGAACATCTCATCAGCTGGAGCACGTTAACCACCGGCACAAGAATTTCCATCTCTCCGGGTACTCGCTTTGCCATCGGCTCCCCGAGCCCGAACGTCTATAGGTCAGTGTTACTGCGCACTGAGGCCCTTCGAGTTTGGTACACTTCTTTTTCCCACAGATTCCAAGAGTCCTTGTTTGCATTCCATTCTCGGTTTGTTTTTTCCTTTTCCGTTTATTGTTTGTCGCATGTGCTTTGAGTTATTCATGAAAGGATGCCCAAGGGATGGGAGATGAGATGTTTTGACATTTCCCTTTATTTCCCGGATGAGGAAACCGTGTGGCGGATTTCTGCTAGTGCTGGTGGCATTTGTTTATTTTGATTTTCGTTCATCTACCTTATTCCCTTGACGTTGTGTACATTCGTTGACTCACAGAGATACGAGTGGCATGGTGCCACCGTAGGTTTGATGACGATGAAACACTGAATTTGAGAGTGAGTGCAACCACGTGGTTTTCGAAACCCTCAGTGGATATTGAATAGAAACTAGCAAGGAAGTCAGTAGTCAGGCAGTAGGAAGTGCAATTTTAAAAGGATTATTTGTTATTTCAGTAAACGCGCCATGAATGGAACCACATTTTAGTTGTTTGATAGAAACGCGACACACTGACACATTGAAAGTCATAATAAAGAGCGGAAGCTATTTAAGGATTTCTTGATATGAAGTACGTACATACATATGTACATGCTCCCTTCCTTGTTATTTGACGTTGTTACTGAATGAAAACCGCGGGCACATTTACCTACGAAGACATAATGAAACACTCAATAGAGAATATTTAAGTATTCGGTGGCGTATGTGTAACATCCATATGATGAAAGGAACTGGGTGATCCAACAATGTTACACAGCCATTTTACATACATACATATGTACATGTACTCAACTTACATAGATACATACATTTTCAGTGGCCCGCATGTTCCACTAAAAGAGTCGCGGGGGTAATGCGCGCACGCGGGATCTCCAGGCCACTCGATCCTCCGCCATCGGCTCTAACTCATCAGGAGCTATGACCAAGCGCGAGTTTTTGGACTTGGTCCAACCACCTCGTCCTGAATCTGCCAAGCGGTCGCCTGCCTGATGGTATTGCATTTAAAGCACGCTTCGCAAGTCGTGATGATGGCGACATTCATCTCACGTGACCAAACCTTCGAAGCATAGCCGTTTTCGTTCGGAGAAGCAGCTGCTCAACATTGAGCTCCACGCGCACTGCCGTGTTTCTCACCCTATCACGGTGAGTAACTCCCACAACAGCACGAGGAAATCTCATCTCGGCAGCTTGTATTCGCTATCTTATTCTTTCGGTCAATACCCAAATTTCATGAGTGAGAGATGGAACAAATCTTCTTTCTTCTTTCGGTGGCGTTACAGCCCATGAAGGACCAGAGCCAAGCTTCTCTCAATCACCCATGTTGTGTGTGACTTATTTTTCACACAGGTGAAAGGGACCTACAGTTTAATGTCGATTCCGAACGGCGTGAGTCGAGAAGCTTTTTCCAGGCAAGTTATACTACGGGGGGTTTTGCCAGTACCTCGCCGAGGAGGGACGCCGCGAAATAAACATTCGATAGCGTTGGTGTTATCGAGTTATCGGGATCCGAACTCGCTCATTGTGCCCCAGAGTCCAACACACTAACCACTGCACCACGACGCCCTCAGTTGGAACAAATACTGAGTTGAAAACCGCTAACTTGGCTTTGATACCAAACTCAGTCTTCCTGATTACAGATCTTCCAAGCTGTTTCAAAATTGACCCAGCTTGGCCAATCCTGCAGGCTCAGTATTACTCCTGCCATCACTCGTGAAGAAGACCCCGAGATACTTAAACTTCTCCATCTGCTTCAGTGGGACTCCACTAACATGTAGAGTGCATTGGACAGGTGTTCTGGAAATAACCATAACCTCGGATTTGTCCACGTTAATCCTCATTCCAGCATCAGCATATACGACCACAAACCTATCTAGTGCGCGCTGAAGTTCCGTCTGGGAGGATGTGAGGACAACTAAGACATCTGCAAAAAGAAGATGCCTTATGCTCAACTCTCTCAATGTGGAACACTCCTGATTTACTCCCGTTAAAACGAACGCAGCTGGTACAGTTTGTGTATAGAGACTGAATGGCCCTCAACAGAGGACCGTCAATCTCCGGAGTTTTCCTCGAGGAACTCGGTCATATGCCTTTTCCAAATCTACAAAGCAGCTGTAGATCGATTTGGCGTACTCCCAAGCCTTCTCGAATACCATTCTTAGAGTGAAAAGCTGGTCGGTTGTACTTCTGCCGTACCCGCACTGTTCATCCCCTATTCTGGATTCGACCATAGCTCTAAAACGCACCTCCAGCACCTTATAGTTAGAGCACTCTTTTTTATCCCCCTTTTTGAAAAGAGGGACAATCACCCCAGTCTGCCAATCGTCAGGTGTCTCACCGCATTCCCAGGCCACCTTAATGACACAAGGAAGCCATAATACTCCCTCTTTACCCATTGCCTTAAGCATTTCTGGCCGAACTTCATCCACACCGGCGGATGTGCCATTCAATCGCTAAAATTACTTCCTCCACCGTTGGACTATTCTCCGCCCCACTCAAGACTATAGGTCTGTCCCCCTCAGGGCCCTGTTCGGGATCGAGCAGCTCCGAAAAGTGCTCGCTTCTCCTGCGTAAGATGTCTATCTCATTGGAAAGCAACACAGCATCTTTAGATTTAACTCCTTCGATTATGTTGAATTTCCTTCCTCTGAGCCGGCGAGTGATTTGCCAGAACACCTTTTTCGCAGATCTATGGTCGCCTTCCAACTTCTCGCCGAACTCCTTCCAGGACTGCTCCTTCGCTGCTCCAACAGCCAATTTGCAAGTTCTTCGCACCACAGTGTATCGGTCACGAGAAGCAGAGTCCCCCAAGAGAATCCAGTCCCTGTAGGCCTTCTTTTTCTCTCTGATGGCTTCCTGAACTTCGGGTGTTTTAAACCACGCAGTTCTCTTTTCACCACCAGCCGCCACACCAAACCGCTTCTCTCCCAAAACATCACGTACAGAGGCAATGACAGCTGTTGAAAATAGTCACCATTCTTACTCTACATGTGACGGAACTGTTGGAATTTGCTCAAACCTTTCGGATATGTGCTGTACGAAGTGTTGCCGCACCTCGCTGCTCAGTAGTTTCTCCCACCGTATGCGTGTTACCACTCTTGGTTTCCGCCTTGGCAGACGAGGAACTCTATCAGTAAGATACAGCTGACACAACACCAGGTGATGATCAGTTGACAGTTGACATCCGTTTCACACACGATGGTACCACAAATAAATCTATCAACGATTTCTGTTGGGGACTCCGACGATACCACGTATATTTATGAATGTCTTTGTGCGGAAAGAAGGTGTTCATAATGGACATGCCATTTGCACAGCAAAAATCCAACAACCTCTCTCCGTTCGCGGTTTGATGAGGATCACCGTTCCTCCCAATCACACTCCCCCGTTTCGTTACATCTACACCCACGTGGGCGTTGAAGTCCCCCATCAGGATATAGAAATCCACCTCAACCACCCTATCAAGGGCAGCATCAACTTTATCCAGGAAAGTCGCATACTCTGACTCTAGATTCGGTGCATACACCTGCACCAGAGCCAAAGTTGATCTTTCAAGCTTGCGTTTTAAGATCGCGACTCTCCCTCCTAATGGCATCCACTCCAATACCCTGTCTGCCAGCCTGGGACTTATGAGTATCCCCACTCCCGCCTGTGCAGACATTTGAGGTGCAACTCCCGACAGGAAGAGTTTCCACCCATCCGAAAGGTCCACAGTTCTATATCCTCTTTGCTTTGTCGAAGAGATACCTAGGATATCTAACCGATACCTGGCAGTTTCCTCAACCAGCTCGAGATGCTTTCCTGTGAGCGATGAGACGTTCCATGTGCCCATCCTAAGTCGATGCCGTTGTCTGTTTCCTTTTACTCCCCGCATGCACTTGTAAGTGAATGGCGTGCATGCCGGGTTGCTCGTGACTTCTTCGGGCTAAGCCCGGCCGGCTGCCGAGCGGGACAGACCGGCCACCAGACGCTCGCATACTACCACCACTTAGGCCTGGCTCCGAATGGGGCCCTGGCACACCAAGGTAGGCATTTTCCGAGGCAGGTCTCCTTTTTGTCATCCAGAGGGGGTTTGCGCTTCGTTAGCCAGGTTTGAGCTGTACGAAAATCAATTCACACACCCCAAACCTGTCGCCCGCCCCCCACCCCGAGGAGGTCAGCTGCCGGGGGCATATATTCAACTTATGCATCATAATTACAATCCGTAGAAAAATGCTAAGAGCCTTGGTGCATGATATGGTCCATCCGAATCGGATACGATATAACTACCTTTCAACCCCCAACCGAGGGTGACCTCCTACGAGCTAACTCGCAATATAGTCACAAATTATATTGTTCTTTGGGCTCTAAAAACTTTGAACCATACAAATCTCCAGGCCTGGATAGGATTATAACAGCGAAACTCCATTAGGTGGTAGATCCCTTCCCTGCCTTGTAGCTAGGCTGCCTCTCTTTATCGTACATCCCAAGCAAATGGAAGGAAACCAAAGTCTTTTTCATACCTAAGGCAGGCAAAACCATACCACACGTATGCAGAGGACTTGAGACCTATAAGCCTTACTTCTTTTCTACTAAAAACTCTAGAGAAAATTCGACACAGCTACAGCTTAGGAAGACTGTCGGACAACCAACATGCCTACAACAAAGGCAGATCGATGGAAACAGCACTCCACTCACTAGTTAGTACCATAGAAAAGTCACTGGAACAGGAGGAGTATACCCTAGTGGCCTTTCTCGATGTAGGGGGTGCATTTAACAATGTTGAACCAAGGGCCGTCACCAAGCCGCGATATAGGTGCAACGAGATCAGTGATAGAGCTGGTACGACAACTGCTAGCCCAAAGAATCATCAAAGCCAACTTCGTTGGGGCTGCTTCAACTTTATTAAACTTAAGTCTTGATATCGCTATTTTGACTTCGTCTAGGTCGGGTGGACGGAATTCTCTTACGTCGTCGTCCATTACGAACGGATCGTTCTGCCTGACGGCGGTATCTTGTCGGTCATCGCCGTCATACAGTCTGCAGAAGTGGTCATGCCAAATCCTCAGCATCGACTGTGATTGCACTACCTTTTTGAAGCCTCCTGCAAGGTCTTTGGCTTTCTTGTAAAATGCTCGTGTTTTATGCTTATCCCTGGACTTCTCGATATCCTTGAGCTGGGAGGCTGCGAAGATTCTTTTCTTTTGTCGCAGTAGTTTTGGTAGGCCTCGTCGGTTGCTGCCTTTTTCTGCTCACACTCGCCATCATACCACGGGTTTCTTGTCGGGGGTGGTAGGTATCCTAAGGTGGTTTCGGCTACTTCCTGAATGGCTGAGCGGCAATGCAGCCACATATTATTGGCCACATACGTAGGCATACCGTAGAGTCTTTGGCTCAGCTGCTCCCTGTTGCCTGCTCCCTGGCAACCTCCGGTGTGCTCAGGCGCCCAATGTCGAACCTCCTCCTGATGGGCTGGTGCAGCTTTCTGACATTGGACAGTCGAGCTCTGAATCTTGCTGCTACGAGGAAGTGGTCAGAGTCGGCATTTGCCCGTCTGAATGTTCGCACATCCAGGATGTTTGACGAGTGCCTTGCGTCAATGAGCACATGGTCGATTTGGTTGGCGGTTCGACCGTCCGGAGATCGCCAGGTTGCTGTGTGGATTCGCTTGCGAGGGAATCTTGTGCTACTTATCACCGCATTACCAGCTGTCGCAAAGTCAGCGAGTCGGAAGCCGTTATCTGTTGTTGTATCGTGGAGGTTGTGCTTTCCGATCACTCCGCCAAGGGTGTTCTCCTTACCGATTTTGGCGTTGAAGTCCCCGAGTACGATTTTAACATCGTACTCCGGACAAGTTCCGTAGGCGTTGTCCAGGAGGTTATAGAAGTCCTCCAAGGTTCTTCAGCCTCGTCGGTATGGGCTTGTGCACATATAAGGCTGATGTTATAAAATCTGCCTCTGATGCGGATCATAGCCAGGGGATCACTTATAGGTTTAAAGCCGATGACCTTCGACCTTAACCGCTTTCCCACGACAAATCCGCATCCCAGTAAGTGCAATCTTTTGTGACAGCTGTAATAAATGTCTCAATTTTTCTTCCTCGTCATACCGTTTCCTATCCAGCGTATTTCCTGGACCGCAGTAATATCCGCCTTGTACTGCGTGAGGATTCTTTCCAGAGCCATAGCCCAACCGACACTTATCCTGTTTTGTGACGCATGAAACTCGCCACTCGCCCTTTTCCGTTCGCGATTTCAAATAGAAATCCCCAGGTGGCAGCATGAGGAGGTGGAAAGAGGACTTACTAATAGAGCTGATAGATGGTCGCCTACAATGTCTTCTGCTCGCTATTTTGTCTCATTCGATTCGAGTTTCTCTTTCCAACATTAGTCGCCACTAATATTTTTTTTTTGGCTAAGCAAAAATTTGGGAACAAGATTTTATAATTTTTTTGTTTTTATCCAATTGGATGTAATCAGCCCCTTAGGTCTTTATACTTTCTACTGCCCAACGACACTAGCGCCGGAGAACGCCATTTGCCGAACAGCTGTAGTAGTTCGACCGGCTGCCACAGGCAACTTTGGTACGACTGCAGCAACGGTTCATTTTCGCAGTTTTACGATTCCTTTGGAGTTTGGTGCAAGTCGGCTGTTCCGTGACAGGATCTTCGCTCACATTTTTTTCTTTTTCCTGAATTTTTATTTTCGTATGCCACCACACCATACCGTGATCTAATAAAAGGAAAATATCGAGGCAAAAAGGAGCAGCGAAGAAGAAAAAGGGAAAAAAGCCGAAAAGGAAATCAGCCAAAGAGTAGTAGTGGAATAGAAACCAATCGGCGACTACGTATACTCCATTTTGGTTCGTTTCGCTTTTCTTCTCCTGTGAACTCGTATTTCTCCATTTCGATTTGCATCAGTTGCGACGAACACACGCAAATGCTCAAAATGGAGAATGCCGAAGAAGTGATGCAAATTCTCGAGCGATTTACGCGTCTTAAGCAGAAGGAGATCCCTAAGGAGCTGGACGATTACATGCACTATGTTGCGAAAACTGGCGATACGGTGTTCAAGTGGTCCAGCCTAAAGTACTTATTCCGTGAGAAGCTATTGAATGTGATCAAGAACTTTCACGACACATCACCACGGGTTGACGGTAAGTCTTACATTTTTTTCTTTTCGTTCTTCCTATCCGTGCTCGCCGGAGTCTAGCCATACATAATCGTATATTCGTTGATTCGGAAATCCAGCGGCAAACGATAGAAGCTATCCAGCCGGCTGGTTAAATATCACCGTCGTCGACGGGTGGGTATAGAGAACTTGTTTCATGCACACACAACCCAGGAGCAAGGGCGACGAGCGGCAATGAGGAAAGGAAAACCAAACTCCAAAGTAAAAAAAACCGGCAAAAAGGGGTTGTATACGAGACGGAGAAAATGGAAACAACAATTAGTCGGGCAGAGTCAAAAAAGAAAACCGAAATGCGAAGAGAAATTCGTGTAAAGCAAGGAGATCTGAGAAACAAGAAAAAAGACTGAATCTTCAGCGGCAATTGATGGCATGATGTGTTTAACATTTCCCTTTTCTTCTCATTACTTCCGTTGTAGATCTGCCGCAATATCCCAATGTGGATCCGTTCAACTATGAGAGTATGAAATCGTCGCTTCTGGAACGTTTAGAACTCTTCAATGCGGCTCCATTCACCGTTCAGCGATTATGTGAACTTTTAACGGAGCCCCGCAAGCAGTACAGTCGCATTGATAAGTTCATGCGAGCGCTGGAGAAGAACATTTTGGGTGAGTACACTTTCCATTCTATATTTTCTTCCACTTTTTGCAACTGTCTGCCGCCGAGTAAATGACGACAACGTCAAGGAATAGTGAAAACGAATGAGAATTGCTACAAAATTGGTGGGAAGAGGAGTAGGATGGCGGGTAGCAGATGTTAGAGTGGCGCTTAGAGCCGAAAGAGGACAACGAATGTGTCGGTCACCAGCCGGCATGTGTGACACAAACAGCTGGAGCGAAATCTCTTCAGATCCAAACCATATTCTTTCATTCTACTACTGCTACTGTTGCTGCTGCTACCTACATGCCTACTCGTCGTCCTCTTTGCCTGCAATCTTCGTTCGTGTTCACGGGTTTACTGGTTTTTTCTTTTTGAATTCTTTTTTGTACGCTGTGAACCTAATTCATCCCCGTAGTCCGGTTTGCGGGCTGAATTTTCTCGCAAAATGATCCAAAAAACCAAAAAGACGATTTCTGGTCTCATTAGATCGGGCAGAGGTACAAGATGTGTCGTGTGTGTGTGTGTGTGTGAATTCGCGGGACACGTTTTGCCATTTTTTTTTGTTTTTTTCTTTCCCTTCGCCTTGAGTAGCTTCGCGCATATAGTTCTTTACCCATTTAGAAAGCGGTTTAGGCGCAATGGTTACTTTTGTTTTATGTGAATGAAAATGCTCAAGGAACGACGGTATGGATGCCAAGTTGTAACGTTGAACGTACATCGAAAGGCATTGGTATACAGGGTGGGCCAAATACAAGTTTCTTTTCAAAAATGCAATAAAATGAACAAAATTAAAACTTTTCCATGTATTATGGCTTCGTTAGTAAGAACAGACATTCCCATTGGTTATAAAATCCAACGTCGTTCAAGTGACTGCCTCGACTGGCTGCACAGTAGCGCATTCTGTCACCTCAATTTTCCAAGACCTTGTTTGAAGAATTTCGAGCTGTAGCTCACGGATTGCTGGGATGATTGATTGAATCGTTTCCCGATTGTTGGCATAATATCGGTCCTTCACAGTTCCCCACAGGAAAAAGTCCAAAGGGATCAAATCGAAGCTCCTAGGCGCCCGATTGACATCGTCAAGACGGCTGATATAACGATTTAGGAATTTGGTACGCAAAAGATCGATGTGTGGCATGGCGCGCCATCCATCCTGCATGAACCAGAAGTCATCCAAATCCATATCTTCAATTAACATGGCTCTGTAACCTCCCACTGTTGACTAACACGTTTCCAGCCACTCCACAATCCGCACCAAACTGTCACTTTCTGTGGAGGCATTGGCTTCTGCGGGTTTTCCGAGTCCCAGATGCGGCAATTTTGTTTGTTAACGTAGCCGCAGGAGATGAAAATGCCGCTCGTCAGAAAAGATGATGTTTCGCCCAAAATCGTTGTCCAATTCAAGCTACTCTTAAGGTCCAAACTGCGAAGCAATAACGAAGGGGATGTTTGCTCGCCTTCAATTGCTGAGTGAATTGGACCTTGCAAGCGAATAATCCGAGATCTTGGGGCAGAATTCTCCTCAGGCTAGTGCGTGAAATGTAGAACTGTTGAGATCGATGGCGAATTGAGTCTCACACTCACTGTCACAGCTTCCACATTCTCATCTTTGCGCATCGTAAGACGACGGGCACCATGAGTGTTGTCCACTACCATACCAGTCTCACAAACTTGCGCCCAGCAGTCGCCGCGGTGAGTGCTTCATTTCGGCCAAGACTTCTTTTCAAAAAACGCACTGTTTGGGCTCCACAGCACTGACTTTGGAAAGAAGTTTTCAATATTCCCCAACGTTGTTCAAGCCTAAAGCTACCCATTTCGTTCTACGGAAGCAAACTATTGACCTTCTGTCAAGATTTTGAGCGGGAAGCAGCTCTCAGTGTCAAACTAACATGATTTGAAAAAAGAAACCACTATATGGCCCGCCCTATATAAGTAAACAATTTGGTTTCGTGGATTTGGGTTTTATTGGCGCATCCCATGGTTATCGGTTTCAGCCGGAAATGTTTCCATTATTTACTCTAAACAAGACGAATGCCCTCCAATTCACTGTGATTTCTGATTCAAAATGTGGCATCATTCAGAGGGGAGTTAAGACCATGCCTTTGTATACGATCATATCACATTTCTGTATACGTCTGCTCATTGGAATATCAATTTGTCCCAACACAACACTCTTCATACATTGCTCTGATGCTTCGCCGAAGAATCAATCGTCCAAACCGAATCAGAAACAATTAAACGTCTCCTTTCACCCATGATGACGATTGTCGTCACTCTTTTTCCACCCAATATTCGCAAATATGTACACGTGAACTGCTTCTATTTCATTTAATACTTTATTAATGCGATTTGCAAAAAGCTCCAAACCATATTGGTGGTGTTTGCTAACTTTCCAGCACGTTCGTCTAATTGTTGCTATTCCATTTCGGTTATCTATGCGAAAAAGACAATCAATCGGTCGATGACTCGACGATTGACAAAGAAAACGATTCGTGTCTGCTTCCATCAATCATTCTACTCATCATCCCCAAATGCAGTTGCTTAGCATAAGTTTAATTAAATCTTCCTTTCATTCACCATTTGCTTTCTCGTTTAGTAGTGAGCACCATCGAACCAGGCCGGAAACGTACCGAAAGTGAAAATGGCGATTCCCTCGACTCGGTCGTAAATGGTGATGTCTCATTGGACGTTAATGTCGACATCGACATGGAGAACGAGACCATCTTTAATGCCGAAACCCAAAACAACGCAACATCGTCTTCGACACCATCGTCACAACCTTCCAGTCTAATTCATAAATCTGATGATGATATCTTGCCAAATCCCAAGAAAGCAAAACTCGATATTGACGAGAACAACGATGCCGAAACCGAAGCAGCTACAAAGAGCATCATCTCGAACAATAATAAAACAGAATCGACCGACTCGCCGTCGGACGATAAGGTTGTTGTCGCTGCCGAGGAAGAAACGGCCGACATCGATGAGACAAAGAAAACTGCTGAAGAAAAGTCTACACCAATCGAATCGACTGATGAGAAAACTCCATCTGCGACGGCTTCGGGTGAAGCCGTTGTTGTTGGTGTTGAAACAAAGATTGACAATAAAGAGCCGGAATCGGAGAAAATGGAAGAAGATGACACCGCTATTGCGTCCACAACTGACGATAAAGTTCAAGTCGAAAATGAGAAAAAATCCGAAGTGGTAGACTCGAAAGCAACTTCGATCGAAGCCGATCAAACACAAGAAAAGTCATCAGATCATACGAAAGCCACTGACAAGGCAACTGCCGATAGTACTGAGAATACCGAGAAAATGGACGATGAGCCGGAGAAAAAGACAAAAGACTGCACTGAAGTAGTTCTCGAAAAACAGGACACAACAGAAGAGATTGCCACTGAGAAGGCGAACGATAACACTGACACCGATGCGAACAAGGAGAACAATGAGATAAATGAAAAGACTGAGACCACACTATCTACCGCCACCACTACAACTGATTCAATTCCAGAAACTACAAGCGACAAACAAAGTGAATCAGGAAAAAATGAAGAATTGAAGAAGTCTGAATCAATCGCTACGAAAGACACACCAGAAGAGGTTACCACAACAACATCCGCTGAAGAAGAGCCCAGGGCTGTTGTAGCTGAGGTTTCGAAAGTCGAAATTGCCCCCAGTGCAGTGTCATCGAACGAGGATCCTGTAAAACTAGAGGAGACGAAACAAACTGATGCTGTTGCCGTTCCTTCAGCTCCATCTGACGATCAAGTTCAGGCACCGATCAGCGAAAATTCAACAGAAACAGTCGAGAAAATCGATGCTGCCGATCAACCTCCACCTACTGCAGTCACTACTGCCGAAATTCCACCAGAAAAACCACTCAACGATATTCCAACCGGCGACATTCAATCCGCCGAAACCAAACAACTCGAATCAACAAAACCAATCGAGACTCCAACCGCCGCTAAACAACCGGCGACTGAAAGCGGCAAAATTCCAGAACCTGCCGCTACCGATGAATCGTCGCTCCCATCCAGCACCGATCAACCGATGGATGAAAATCTCGAATCAATCGTCGAAGCTGAACCACACGTTTTACCGACAATTGTCGTCGAGGCAGCACCAGCTGTCGAAGAGGTAGTCATGGGCGACGGTGGTAACGCAACCGTCGAAATGGCCACAGATGTCATCGAACCATCCAAGGACGAACCGGCTGGCATGGAAGTCGACGACACCAGTCAAGAAGCAATGGACCACTAAATAACGAATACATTTCCCCCCCGCAAGAGCGTCCTCACCAGATCGGATCGATCCAACAAGCAACACCATTCCGCTGCCCACACATCCATCCGAGAGCGTTCTCTCGGCGCTCTAACGTCGGTAACTCCAACTCTATTTATAACGTATTAACTTATATTCGAAACATTGAACGACATACACATTACGAGTATACAATTCTCTAGTATTAATCGTAGTCCTTGTGGTTTTAATTCCTTCATTTCATTCTCTTTTGTTCTCTAATATATGTATGTATCTGTGTATACAAGTAGGGAAACGAATACTCTTTGTTCGTCGTCTTTGGTTTCTGATAAAACAAAGGACACGGGACGAGGATATCTGTGAATTTCTTTCGTAAACGTACAACCGACAGAAAAAGATTTAACTAAATAAACGTACATGTATCTATGAAACGTAGAAACGGTTTTTCTCTTCGCATCCTTCGTGGTAATCGTTCGTTTGGGGCAGTAGTAGTCCTTTGAGGGTCCTAGAGCTCTCACGTTTTATAGGTTATATCGGACGTGCAGTAAATGGCTCAAACGACGCGAATACATAGCCTCCATAACACCACATCCGACAACGGATTAAGGCTAATCGATTTCCTAGCGGGGCGCAACCTCCTTGTAGCAAGCACGCGATTCCCCCATCTCAACATCCACAAGGGTACCTGGCGGTCTTGTGATCAATCGACAACCAACCAGATTGATCATATTGCGATCGACGCCAGACACTCCTCCTGTATTCTCGACGTACGAACCTTCCGAGGGGCCAACATCGACTCGGTCCACTACCGAGTTGTAGCCAAGGTACGAATGAGGATATCAAGAATGCTTAGGAGTCGAGTAGGACTACGTAAGTTTGACGTCGGAAAGCTACAATCGCAAGAGACAGTCAGAATCTTTGCTGATCGTGTCTCCTCCAAGCTACCTCAAAATCCGCCCACAGCAGCACAAACAATAGAGCAGGAATGGGCTCATTGCCAGAGCGCCGTCAGAGATGCTGCCTCAGAGGTGCTGGGCAGCACCTAGAAACCCCTGGTTCGATGAACAATGCGAACAAGCCCATGCAGCAAAACAAGAGACATAAAGCCATGCTGCAACGACGGACGAGAGCTGCTCGCGAAATCTATGAGCAGAAGAGAAGAGAGGAACACACGCTTTTCAGAAGAAAGAAGAGAGAGCACGGAAAGCGTGAGATCGAGGAGATGGAGGGATGCTTCCGCAAGAATGACGCCCTTAAATTTTACAACAAGGAGAAACGAACATGCCATGGCTACAAAGCCAGAGTGGCGGCCTGCAGGGATGAAAATGGAGAACTGGTAGTAGAGTCGCAGTCGATGCTGAGGATATGGAAAGACCACTTCTGCAGACTGTATAACGGCGATGATAAACAAGATACCGCTGTCAGGCAGGACGAGCCATTCGCAATGGACCACGAAGTGACAGAATTCAGTCCACCCGACCTAGACGAAGTCAAAATAGCGATATCAAGACTTAAGTCTAATAAAGCCGCTGGCGCAGACCGCCTGTCTGCTGAGCTTTTCAAGGCGGCTGGAGATGAGCTGGTAAGGTGCTTGCACCATCTCATCTGCAAGGTATGGTCGGAGGAAAGCATGTCCGACGAATGGAATCTCAGCATCGTTTGCCCGGTCCATAAGAAAGGAGACCCCTATAACTGCGCCAACTATAGGGGATTAAGTCTCTTTAACATCGCATATAAGATCTTCTCTGCCGTATTGTGTGAACGCCTGAAACCGTTTGTGGATAACCTGATCGGCTCTTATCAGTGAGGTTTCAGGCCAGGTAAATCCACAACAGACCAAATATTTACGCTACGGCAGATCTTGCAGAAGAACCAGGAATACCAAATCGACACTCACCACCTTTTCTCCGACTTCAAGGCCGCGTATGACAGTGTGTATAGAGACGAGCTATACAAAGCCATGTCTAGTTTTAACTTCCCTGCCAAACTCGTCCGACTGTGCAGGTTGAATTCTCGCTGTTCCATTAAGGTCGGTAATGAACAAACCGAGACCTTTGATGTTAAAAAGAATTTAGGCAAGGTGACGCGCTGTCATGCAACTTTTTAGAAATTGTGCTTGAAAAGATCGTGCAAGAGTCGCTGGCCAACCCAAGAGGTACGATTTATTCAAGTCTACGCAATCGCTCACGTACGCCGACGACATTGACGTGATTGGACGGACACAGCGAGACACAGCTTGAAGCCTTTGCAAGCACTGAGGTAGAAGCGATTAAGATGGGTCTCAAGGTTAATGAGGGTAAAACCAAATATGTGCTTTCATTTAAAAGAGACGGACAACACCGACGTATTGGCCAGAACGTCACCATGGGCGGAAGTAACTTTGAAGTGGTCAAGGAATTCTTCTTCTTTGGGCCCAAGAGGCAATTGAGAAGTAGAGCCCTCTCTCGGAAAACCAAGGTGACACTATATAAGACCTTCATCATCCCAGTCCTCCTTTACGGCGCAGAGGCTTGGACCTTAACAAAAGCGGATGAAGACGCCCTTAGTCGTTTCGAGAGGGAAATTATAGCACTATCTACGGTCCCATTTGTTCAAACGGTGTACGGAGGAGAAGATATAACGAAGAACTGTACGGGTTGTACAGCGACATCGCTGTACAGGCCATGTAGAGCGAATGGAAAATACAACTCCGATCCGAAGAGTTTTCGAATCCACACAGGAAGAAAGGCGCGGCAGAGGACGGTCGCATCAACGATGGCGCACGCAGGTGGAAAGGGACCTTAACCAACTGGGCGTGCGGCGCTAGAAACAGCTGGTCAAAGACCGTGCCAGCTGGAGACGCTTGCTGGTTGAGGCCCAGCTTGACCACGGACAGTAGCAACACCTAAGTAAGTAAGTTTGATGAGGAACACGGATCAGCTTCATTTATTTTTTTCATATTCAGCCTTATTACGAACAAAATTTCCCCCGAACTTTTTCTCTTATCGGGAAACCCGGTATTGTGAACAATGTTCGAAAGGAATCGGAAAAGGTTCTCCCTATTTTCCGATGGAAATTCTAACGAAATTTTCCTCGAACTTTTTCCCTGTAATTTTTCTAGGGAAAACAGAGAACAGAAAAGCAAGAAAATGTAAGTATCTCTGAAGAGGTCAGGATCATTTCTATCCAGATCAATTTACACCATTGCAAGGCTGCTACCTTGCTCTTTTCAGTAGTAGAATTGAATGCAGTAGTACAAATCATCACGTTGTATCCATTCAAGAGCCGTGGGTGTGGAAAAAATGCCTATGTGGCCTTGGAGGTATACGTGGTGCTACGATTCATATTGATGAGCTATCCGAAAGGCTTGGGGTCTGCCTCATCATATTGAACTCATTATTGGCAACCAAACCTGGACACTTTTGTGGACAAGATCTGGTGGCTGCTAGAGTAAGCTACAAAACGCTCGGAGCAATAGAACACTTCGTCATTGCATCTGCCTACTTTCCCTACGACTCGAAACTACCTCCACCACCGAAGGAAGTTTTTGAACTCGTAAAGTACTGTGAATCCAGAAAGATTGGTCTGATCTTGTGTTGTGATACCAATGCCCAAAACACTGCCTGGGGCAGCAGCAAATGCAATACAAGAGGGGACCTTCTTTTAGACTTCGCTCTCTCGTCTGACCTTACCATCAACAATGTTGGCTCTCAAACAACGTTTGTTACGACAAGACGACGGACGGTTATTGAGCTGATCCTATCCAACGGATATGTGAAGGACATCACTAACTGGAGAGTCTTGCCTGATGCTACGCTATCGGACCATAAATCTATCGAATTCCGATTAAGTTGGGGGATCTTTTCCTTGCAAACCAGACAGAATCCGAGAAAGACGGACTGGGTAAGGTTTAGAGAGAAGCTTAAGAAATTCACTCAGGCCCTACCTAAACTTAGAATGAAGCAACTGGTAGAGAACGCTGAAAAGCATGAAGAGACTGACAGAGATGCACGTGCGCAAAGTTGTCCTTTGGATGCATCCTCCTTCGGAGATGCAACGTGCTTATCAGCGCGAAAAAACCCGCGAGACTGCGCTTCAAAACATAGTTTGAAGAATTGAATGCACGCTTGAAAGGAAAGAGTACGCGCTGGGCTTTTTCGTCGATATTTAGAAAGCTTTTGATAACGTTACTTTCGACAGCATGTCAGACGGCACGGTGTAGATGAATCACTGCTCTTTCGGATCAAAGCAATGCTTGTGCACAGGCCATTGATCGTTCTTGCAGGTTCCGGAAATTGTGTTAAATCTCGCGTAGACAAGGTCTGCCCGCAAGGCGTCGTCCTGTCTCCGCTTTTATGGTGCATGGTGGTCGGCTCTCTGCTTGATGCTCTCAATGCCTCTGGAACTTATGGCCAGGCCTTTGCGGATAATGTCACCTCTTAACTAACTCCAAATTAGTGCTTGAACTAAAGTCCTTCTTGAACAGAGTCGGTAGACTAAATTCATTAAGGTTTGTATGGGTTCCAGGCTACTCTAGGATCCCAGGAAACGAAATCTCTGATGAACTCGCCAGAATGGATTCAGACGAGAGCTCCTCAGGACCTGAACTCGCTCTAGGTCTACCTGCGTCCACGGTTAATTCCCACATTAACAACTGGGTGTTTAATACACACAACCGTAGATGGAGAAATTGTCCAGGATGCAGGACGACAAAACGCGTATGCCCTGATGTCTGCAAGAAATCCGCAACATTCCTCCTGTCGTTAAGGAGAACCGACTGCAGAAGACTTGTGGGAGTCATTACGGGCCAATACACTTTTGCTAAGCATCTCTGCGTACTTAGCATAAGTGAGACGCCTACCTGTGCTGCATGTTGTGAGGAGAATGACAACGCTGAGCATTTTCTCTGAGACTGTTCCGCCTTTGCTCGCCCACGGTGGCGCACCCTTGTAGCCGACGTAATGTGTCGAATCTCTTAGCTCTACATCACTGAAGCTCCTTCTTATTTTTCTCCGGCAAACGGAAAAAATACAGTAACGTAAGGTGTCTGTCTGGAGTACAATGGACCAGTGTTGTCTGAGTGCTCCAACAGATAGCAGAAGCCTTCAACAACTTCAACTTGGCGATGACCATCAATCAGATTGATCACGTTGCGATCGACGCCAGACCCTCCAGCATCCTAGATGTACCAACCTTCTTGTTGTAGCCAAGGTACGAATGAAGATATCAAGGACGTCACGAAATCGGGCTGGACAACGAAAGTTTAACGTCGGAAAGTATAATCGCAGGAGACCGCTAAGACCTTTGCCGATCGAGTTTCCTGCAAACTCCGAGGACACGGGAACAATCCACAGAATAACAGTGGGAGCATTGCCAGCGGGCCATCAGAGACGCTGTCTCTGATGTGTTGGGTTTCAAACAACCGGCAACTAGAAACCACTGGTTTGACAAGCAAACGCCTACGAAGCCATGCTACATACACGAACGAGAGCCGCTTGTGAACATTACGACCAGAAACGGAGAGAGGAACACACGCCTTTAAGGAAGAAACAAAAAGAGCGTGAGATGGAGAGATGCTACCGCAGAAATAGCCCTCGCAAGTTTTACGAAAAAGTAAAACGAACATGCCAAAGGCTATAAAGCCAGAGCGGAAGCCTGTAGAGATAAAGACGCACCACTAGTAGTAGAGTCACATTCGATGTTGAAAATATGGAAGGAACACTTCTGTAGACTGTTTAACGGCGATGATAGGTTAGATACTGCTGTCAGGCAGAATGATCCATACGCGACGGACGAAGATGCAAGAGAATTCCGTCCATTCGATCTAGATGGAATTAAAAGCACAGACGGACGCACGCATCAACTCATCTGTAAAATATGGTCGGAGGAAAGCATGCCCGACGAATGGAATCTCAGCATCGCTTGCCCGGTCCATAAGAAAGGAGACCCCTACCCCTTCCCCTGCGCCAGCTACAGGGAAATAAGTCTTCTTAACATCGCATACAAGAACTTCTCTGCTGTAGGGTGTGAACGCCTGAAACCCTTTGTGTATAATTTGATAGGTTCTTATCAGTGTGGTTTCAAGCCAGGTAAATCCACAATCGACCAAATATTCACACTGCGGCAAAAACAACAGCGCCAGCCCAAAGAAAAGGTGCCACCAATTTTAGCCCGCACCAAGGGACTTAGGAAAAATATTGACCTACGTAAGTATGCCATTGGTTTAGGAAAGTTGGAGGTTGTATCCCAAGGAAACAACTGCTATGCTGTTCACTGCAACACAGTGGAGCAGCATAAGCAGGTAAAAAATAGTATGAAAGACGCCACAATGGAGTTTTACTCATTCATCCCGAAAGCCAAGAGGTTGCAGACGATGCTCCTTAAAGGCATGGATGAGGAGAGAGGGGAATTACCTCCCTAGATAGCATGCGCTTAAGGTGGGAAAAGATAGGAAGGCGCGGAAATATTTTGCAATGTATCCGCTGCCAACGGTTCGGGCACGCCGCCGTGTCGAAATGCGAAATGCAGCCTCGATGCCTTAAGTGTGCAAAGGACCACAAGATTGAGAAATGCGACCTAGGCAAGGACAGGGTCGCAGATAAAGACCTCAAATGCTTACTCTGTGGGAAACCGGGACGCCCTGCAAACTATCGGGGATGTCTTAGGTTCCAACAGCTTAAACAAGCAAACGTGGCTTGGCAACAAAAAGCTGAGCGTCACTCCCCAAATGACATACGCCCAAATGGTGTCAGGTCAAGGAAAAACGTTACAATTGCCCAAGGATGTTTCCAAAGCCCCAGTGCCCGTCCTTAAGGCACCGGAAGCTCAGGGTGACCTGCGTTCGATTCTGCTCGCCATCCAAGGGCAGATCGGCCAGCTCCAACAACAGATCCAAAGGCAGGCGAATCGGGTGGATACGATATACTCGCTTTGGCCCGGTCTAGCGCCTCCGGTAGAGAGTCCCTTAAAGATCCTGTCTGTGAATGTGAATTCACTGATCAGGATCGAGCGCAGAGCTGTTCTTTTTAACTTGTTGTAGAACGAAACCCTGATGTACTCCTGGCTAGCGAAACTAAGCTAAACCAGAAGCACAAAATGCGGTACAATTCTTATAATACAATAAGAAGACCCAATGCCACTCAAGACGGAGGTGTCGCAATCTTCATTAAAAATAATATTAAATATGTACAAAGTTATGGGAGAGAAGGGAGCGAGCAAACAGCAAAGAAGTTTAACTTGGCAAACGCCAGCTTCGATCTCTGTCCCTGCTCAATCCAAGTTGACACAGCCTCCGCGTGGCCTCCCCTGGATAGCTATACTGGCACCCGCCAGGTAGTGAACCAATATGTGCAGCGACCCGACCCTTGTTCCTGGGGAAAGAGGAACCTGGCCCTTCAGGTTGGGGGTTGCGCTTAGGGTTAACATCCCCATCGCGTAAAACAAAAACTTGTTTAGAAACAACCAATAGCCTCGGATACGGACGGATTACATGTTGACGACCCCCGCAAACGTCAAAAAGGAAACGAATTTCGGATCTGCACCTGGAACGTTAGGTCGCTCAACAGACCTATAAGGCAGACATTACCGCGCTCCAAGAAGTGCGATGGGATGGGCCAGGCAAAAAGGGGATGAAAAACTGTGATATATACTACGGAAACTGCTACAGAGAAAATAAACAACGCTTATTGGGATGCGGATTTGTTGTTCGAGGGAGACTTAGGAAAAAAGTCTTAAGCTTCCAGTATGTAAGCGAACGCCTCATAACTATCCGCATCAAGGCCAATCTCGGCAATATAAGCTTACTATGTGTCCACGCCCCCACAGAGGAGAAAGATGACCGACAAAAAGACGACTTCTATGATCTCCTAGGCAGAACGTATGCGAAATGCCCCAGCTATGAGTCCTTCTTGGCGAATCTAATTTCTTTTTTGAGCCGCTTACACTTTTTTTTTTTATATAGGGCTAGTGCTATCAATAGCAATACGGCACTGCGACCTTTGCAGATCTTTTGTGCCTGCCAGCCGATTTAGCCGAGTAGCCTCTCTTCTTCTGTAATGAAGTTGAGAATGCTTCTCGTAGGAGCCAGGGTGATCCCCTCAGGAGTCATAACTTCACTGAGAAGGATACGCTTCCTAAGATGGCAGAGAGCAGCACACTCACACAGTATGTGTTCTGCCGTCTCATCGTCCTCAAGACAGAGCCGACACTCAGTTTCAGACGAGAGGCTAATTTTGTTTAAATGATATCTCAGTCCGCAGTGTCCCGTTAGATAGCTGACTAGTCTTCTGATATCCATCCTATTGAGTTTGAGTATGTCAATAGGGTGCTTGTTCAGGGGTCGTATATGTCGTTTGGATTGATGGAGTCCCCGAACGCTGTTTCAAAAGGACAGGTGTAGTAATTTTTCCCACTTGTCTAAGAAGTAATTTATCATAGACGCGGGAATGCCGCAGAATGATTCCGGACATATATACTTGTCACTGGAGCCCTTCCTGGCAAGTTGGTCGGCAATTTCATTGCCCTTGATACCTTTATGGCCTGGCACCCACCAAAGTTTAACAGTGTTTCCTTTGGCGAGGTCTTGTAGGGCGTCATGACATTCCTTGACGGTTTCTGAGTTCGTGCTGTACGAACCCAGCGCTTTAAGCGCTGCTTGGCTATCAGAGAGTATGTTGATGGTTACTCCTCTGATGCCAGTCTCGAGATTTACATTGACGCATGTTAGGATGGCATGCAGCTCTGCTTGGAAGATGCTGGGACTTATTCCCAGTGCCTTCGAGATTTTGCGTTTTGGTCCACAGATGCCGGCGCCAACGCCGGAAGCCATCTTGGAGCCATCCATGTACCACCTAAGGCCTTTGACATTTAGCAGGGGATCACTGTTTTCCCATGCTGAGCGGTTTGGGATTAGTATTCCAAGTCTCTTGTCAAAGGTGAAGGTGTGTGGCAGTGCGTCCGAGACTGTAGTAATCATATCTAGCTCGGGAAGGTGTTGTAATATGGACATGTGGCCTGCGGGTCTACATGGCATACTTGTTCCCGAGCAGAGGATTCTGATTGCACTGCGTAATGCCACCTTTTTGATAAAAAGGTGCAGTGGAGTGAGTCCAATGAGTGCTTCTTGGGCTGCCGTGGGGCAGGTTGGCAAAGCGCCTGTGATGCCGAGACACGCTAGTCTCTGAAGGCGTTGAAGCTTAACAATTGTAGTTTTTTGCTCAAGTTTCGACCACCATACGGTGGACCCGTAGGTGACGATAGGTCTAACTATCGCGGTATATAGGCAGTGGACTACCTTAGGTTTAAGTCCCCAGGTTTTACCGTAGGTGCGTCGACAGACCCACATGGCCTTAGTCGCTTTCATGAGTTTATTTCTCATATTGGAGTTCCAGTTGAGTCTACGGTCTAGGTCAATACCTAGATACTTTACTTCCTCTGAAAATCCTATGCGTGTGCCGTTTAGTAAGATTGAGCAGGGTTGTACCTTTTTCCTCTTTGTAAATGGGACTAAGATCGTCTTATTTGGGTTAATAGATAAACCCTCTCTGCCACACCAGTCAGAGATAAATTGGAGCGCAAGCTGCATGCGCTCACAGGCAGTGATCTCGCACTTGCCCGTAACAATGACTACTAGGTCATCAGCATATCCGATGACCTCATAGCACCGAGTGGTTAGCTTGCGTAGTAGATCGTCGATGACTGTCGACCAAAGCAGTGGTGAGAGGACTCCCCCTTGTGGGCATCCTCTAACCGCCGATACTGTCACTGAGACCTCTCCGCATGTGGCTGATATAATACGGCTATCTAGCATCGCCCTGATCCAGTGATTAGTGGGATGGTCTACATCCCTGCAGGATAGTGCAGTGGTGATCGAATCATAGCCAGTATTATCGAAAGCTCCCTCTATATCGAGGAAGGCGCAGATTGCGATCTCCTTTTGTATGAAACTATTTTCAGTGTGCGTCACCAAGTGGTGTAGTGCATTATCGGTAGATCGCTCTTTGCGATATGCATACTGGTTGGGATGCAGAGGTATCTGGTTTTCCAGGATACCTCTAATATGGAGCTCTATCAGTTTCTCCATTGTTTTTAAAAAGAACGAAGTCAAACTGAGAGGGCGATAGGATTTAGGTTGCTCACTTGGTTTCCCAATCTTGGGGATGAAGACATGATGGCCCCCTCTTTTGCCAGATTCCAACTAAGTCTAGAGATACGAAGCCGCTCCGCTATTTTAGCATTCCACGATTGTGGACCTGCTCCATTAAGGTAGGTAACGAAGACCTGTGATGAGACCTTTGATGTTAAAAAAGGATTTAAACAAGGTGACGCACTGTCATGTAATGTCTTCAACATCGTGCTTGAAAAGATCATACGAAATTCACCGGCCAACACACTGGCTATTTCAAGTCTGCACAACTGCTTGCGTACACGGATGACATTGATATAATTGGATGAAGACAGCGGGACGTCAATGATGCGTTCGAAAGCATTGAAGCAAAAGCGGCTAAAATGGGCCTTTTGGTTAACGAGGGTAAAACGAAATAAATGCTGTCAACCAAAAAAGACGCACAACACCGACGTCTCGGCTAGAACGTCGCAATTGACAGCTACAAATTCGAAGTGGTCAAGTACTTTGTCTGGCTTGGCTAACTACTGACAAGCGACACCAACACCAGCGCTGAGATCAAACACAGAATTACTCTTGCTAACCGCTGCGTCTTTGGGGTCATGAGGCAATTGAGAAGTAGAGCGCTCTCTCGAAAGACCAAAGTTGCCATGTACAAAACCTTAATCATCCCGGTCCTCCTCTATGGCGCATAGGCCTGGACCTTAACGAAAGCGGATGAAGAGACCCTTGGTCGCTTCGAGAAGAAAATTCTGCGTTAAATCGATGGTCCCGTTTATATAAACGGAGAGTGGAGGTGAAAATACAACGACGAACTATACGGACTGTACAGCGACATTGGCCTAGGACTATTCGTTGTTGAATGTTGAATAAATTTGGGTCCACTGGTTCAGTAAATGATAAACTAACACCTGTACGTCGACGAATCGCAAGGTCTGCCGAAAACATGGCCGCTGTCCGTGAGAGTGTGAAGGAGAATCTGAGGTAGTCGATTTCGCGTCGCTCACAAGAACTCGGCATTTAGCAGACCACAACTTGTCGAATTTTGCATCGTGACTTGGGCCTGCATCCGTACAATATTCAACCGGCCCAGAAGCTGAAGGTGTTCGCTGAATGGGCTTCGGAGCAGTTGAAAACTGACACAAATTTTCATCGAAAAATCATCTCCAGCGTTAAGGCCCATTTCTGGGTGAATGAGTACGTCAAAAAACAAAATTGTCGAATTTGGGACGATACCAATCCAAGAGCGTCCAATGCTTCCCGAAAAAGTCGGTTTGGTGTGGTCTTTGGGCTGGCGGCGTCATCGGTCCTTATTTCTTTGAGAACGACAGTGGCCAGGCCATCACCGTTAATGGCGACTGCTATAGGTTGATGATTTCCAACTTCTTTTGGCATGACGATATGGGGTTTCAACAGAACGGTTTTACGTGCCACACAGCTCATGCCGAACTGGAAATCTGTACGAGCGATTTGAGAGCATGGTCATCTCATCTGGAGGTAATGTGAAATGGCCACCGAGATCGTGCGATTCGACCCCGTTAGACTCCTCGTCTTGTGGGGTTTTCTGAAGTCGCAGGTCTATGTGAATAAGCCACAAACCACAGCGGCCCTCAAAGCCAATACAACCCATGCGCTACGCCATCGGTAAAATTCAGCCTGATTTATGCGCCAGAGTCATGGATAATTTGACGGATGCGCGCAACACAGATAAGCCGCGGCAGACATTTGAACGGTGTTTTACTCCATACATAATGGCGAGAGGCCTCTAAAAACGAATAAAAAATACCAACGATATCTCACTCTCTTTGTTTGATTTAAATTTAAATATAGGAAGCGCTGTTTATGCCGTCCTCGAAAAGGACACGGACCACCGGCGGCATCTTGACCAGAGCGCACATAATCAGGGACTTCATGTACCTTGACACCAGTGCCACAATCACAGAATAACTTGCCGACCACGGTATCTTTGGTCTCGAGAGGCAATTGAGAAGCAGAGCCCTCTCGGAAAATCAAGGTGACTATACACAAGATCCTTATCACCCCGGTCCTGCTTTGAGCGCAGAGACATGGACGTTATCAGAAGTGGACGAGGATGCCCTTGGTCGTTTTGAGAGAAAAATGCTGCGTGCGTAAGATTTTCGGCCCGAGCTACATAAATGTGGAGTGGAGGAGAAAACGTATGAGTGAATTGTACGGGCGACATGAACGTAGCACGGAGTTTAAGGATTCAACGTCTAAGATGACTAGATCATGTAGAGGATGTGTACACCACCGCTCCGGCCCGAAAGGTCCATTGTCGGTCGAGGACGGCCAAATTGATGACGGCGGACGCAGGTGGACGAGGACCTTAACCAACTAGGTGTGTGTGGAGACTGCTGACAAACGATAGTACCAGTTGGAGAAGCTTTTTAAATGACAGCAAGACCCGCCATGACCTGTAGCGCTGAAAAAGAAGCAGAAGAAGCTTTTTGCTTTGGTGGCGTTACAGCCCATGAAGGGCCAGAGCCAAGCTTCTCTCAATCACCCATGCTGTGTGTAATTTCTTTTTCACACAGATGAAATAACCGATTCCGAAAGGCTTGAGTCGTGAAGCTTTTTCATGACAAGCAAGTATACTACGGGGGGTTTTGCCAGTAGCCCGCCGAGGAGGGACGCCGCGAAATAAACATCCAATGGCGTTCATATTATCGGGATCCGAACTCGGTCATAGTGCGTCAGAGTCCAACACACTAACCACTGCGCCACGGCGGAAGCTATATCTTACTTACTTATCAGGCCTGCGATCCATGGAGGATCTGAGCCTGAGCTATAGCTGCCTTCCATCCTTGACGGTCCCGGGCACGCTGCTTCCAGTTGTCAAGACCAAGATGTCTTACATCCGCGATTACTTGGTCTTTATACCGGAGGTTCGGTCTTCCTCTTCTTCTCGAACCAGGAGGCTCGGAGTCGAAGACCCTCTTAGCTGGAGCGTTGATGTCCATGCGCTCGACGTGGCCGAGCCAGTGTAGTCGACGGGTCCTTGCCTTCCGGACTACATCCACATCTTGGTACAGCTCGTAGAGTTCGCGGTTGTGCCGTCTTCTCCATTCACCTTCCTCACAGACAGGACCAAATATCCGGCGCAGAATTTTTCTTTCGAAAGAACCCAAAATCAGCTCCGCTGTCCTGCTTATCGTCCAGCTTTCGGCTCCGTACAGCAAGACTGGCAGAATGAGCGTTTTGTAAAGCATGACTTTGGTCTTTCGAGTGAGGAGTTTTGACCCCAGTTGTTTGGACAAGCCGAAGTAGCAGCGGTTGCCAAGGGCGATTCTATGCCGGATCTCCACTGTGGTGTCATTTGTGGAATTTACGTTTGCCCCGAGGTAGACAAACTCCTTAACTACCTCGAAATTATAGCTGGCAATTGTTATGTTTTGTCCCAGGTGGTGAGCGACGGATTGGTTTTTGCTTGACAGCTCAACTCGTTTCGCCTGTTCTTCAATCGCTGTGAATGCTTCCACAATGCAACGGCGAGAACACGCGATGATGTCGATATCATCCGCGTATCCTAGCAGCTGGATGGACTTGTAAAAGATAGTGCCTTCCCTGTTGACGCCTGCCCGTCGCACTATCTGCTCCAGCACCAGGTTGAAGAAGTCACATGACAGCGCATCTCCTTGCCGAAATCCGGTGCATGTTTCGAATGGTTCCGAGGTCCTAGAACCGAGTTGCACGGTGCATCGCGCGTTTTTTAGCGTGGCGCGACACAACTGGATCAGTTTTACCGGGATCCCGAATTCGGGCATCGCCCCAAACAGTGCTTCACGATGAATGCTGTCGTATACGGCTTTGAAATCGATGAAAAGATGGTGTGTATCGATTTGAAACTCGTTGGTCTTTTCCAGGATTTGTCGAAGTGTGAAAATTTGGTCTATAGTTGATTTGCCGGGCCGGAAGCCGCACTGGTAGCTGCCGATTAGTGCGGTGCAAAATGGTTTTAGACGTTCACACAATACGCTGGACAGGATCTTATATGCGACATTGAGCAGGGATATAACTCTATAGTTCTTGCAAGAGGTAGGATCGCCTTTTTTGTGGATGGGGCATATAGAGCTGGTATTCCAGTCGTCGGGCATGCTCTCATCTTCCCAAATTCTGCAGATGATCTGGTGCATGCTCCCTACCAGAACATCGCCGCCAGCCTTGAAGAGCTCTGATGGCAAGCCATCTGAGCCTGCGGCCTTGTTGTTCTTCAGCTTCTGAATAGCTGTGCCGACTTCTTCTATGCTGGGTGGGAGGACTACTTCAGCGGCTGGAGTTGGGATTTCCTCGGTCCCTACCACTCTCTCTTGGTCATGCTCGTTAAGCAGCTGCTGGAAGTGCTGCTTAAATACATCCACTATTCCCTGCGGGTCGGTGGCAAGATTACCCTCGCAGTTTCGAAGAGCCAGGGTGCCCTTTTTGAAGCCTCCTGCAAGGCCTTTGGCTTTCTAGTAAAAGGCTCGTATTTTACGTTTATCCCTAGACTCCTCGATATCCTTGAGCTGGGAGGCTGCGAAGATTCTTTTCTTTTGTCGTAGTAGTTTCTTCTCCTCCCTTCTTCTGGCTCGGTACTCTTCTCGCGCTGCCCTGGTTTTCCTCTGCAGCGCCTTTTGGTACGCCTCGTCGGTTGCTGCCTTTTTCTGCTCACACTCGCCATCATACCACGGGTTTCTTGTCGGGGGTGGTAGGTATCCTAAGGTGGTTTCGGCTACTTCCTGAATGGCTGAGCGGCAATGCAGCCACATATTATTGGCATTTGTGTTCGACGTAGGCATACCGTAGAGTCTTTCGCTCAGCTGCTCCCTGTAGACTCTGGCAACCTCCGGTGTGCTCAGGCGCCCAATGTCGAACCTCCTCCTGATGGGCTGGTGCAGCTTTCTCACATTGGACAGTCGAGCTCTGAATCTTGCTGCTACGAGGAAGTGGTCAGAGTCGACATTTGCCCCTCTGAATGTTCGCACATCCAGAATGTTTGACGAGTGCCTTGCGTCAATGAGCACATAGTCGATTTGGTTGGCGGTTCGACCGTCCAGAGATCGCCAGGTTGCTGTGTGCATTCGCTTGCGAGGAAATCTTGTGCTACTTATCACCGCATTACGAGCTATCGCAAAGTCAGCGAGTCGGAAGCCGTTATCTGTTGTTGTATCGTGGAGGCTGTGCTTTCCGATCACTCCGCCAAGGGTGTTCTCCTTACCGGTTCTTGGCGTTGAAGTTCCCTAGCATTTTTACATCGTACTCCGGACAAGCTCCGTAGGCGTTGTCCAGGAGGTCATAGAAGTCCTCCTTGATAGGGTCTTCAGCCTCGTCGGTAGGGGCGTGTGCACATATAAGGCTGATGTTATAAAATCTGCCTCTGATGCGGATCACAGCCAGGCGATCACTTATAGGTTTAAAGTCGATGACCTTCGACCTTAACCGCTTTCCCACGACAAATCCGCATCCCAGTAAGTGCAATCTTTTGTGACAGCTGTAATAAATGTCGCAATTTTTCTTCCTAATCATACCGTTTCCTATCCAGCGTATTTCCTGGACCGCAGTAATATCCGCCTTGTACTGCGTGAGGATTCCTTCTAGTTTATGAGCAGCTCCGGGAGTGTACAGGGTTCTGACATTCCAAGAGCATACTCGCAAATCGTGTTCCTTTTTCGTGCGTTGTCGTCGTCGAGTATCCGTCCGTGTATCCGAGGCATCTTGCTCATTCATAACTTTAGGTTTTTTTACGTGGGCGGATTGTTAGCCCGCCGCACAACCGCCATTCTGGTCGGGGTTTTTTTCGCTGCATATGTTTGTTCACCTCCCAACGGTTATCGAAGAGGCTATCCAGAGGGCGCCGCGAGGAGGCCGTATGTCAAATGACCCGGGCATTTAAACAGGGATCGTTGCTGGCATCTCGCCAGGTTGAGAGCAATCAACAACTTTACCCTGTATGTCCGAGCCCATGCCCTCCGGAAGCTATATCTAGGAAGATTGAAATCCAAGGGATTGGATTTTCCAACAACCCAAGTTTCACAAAGTCCCAAAACAGCTGGTTTATTGAGCGAAGTGTGGACGGAAGTGGTAAAGAAATTCCACCCTTATTCCGTCATTTTGTTTGGTGTTCCAACATGACCGCGAGCAGGCGTCGATTGAATATCCGAATGTTCGTCCCAGGTCTTATCAAAAGCAGAAAATCACAAAAAGCGAAAGGCAGCTCTGTTGACAGGATTCACGTCCAACTCTTAGCGGTGCAATAAATGCGATTAGTAGCCCTGACCACGTTGCATTTAAGTATCAATTACCATTATTGTTGTCAACAATTCGACGATGTCACCTACAGAAACGTCGAAAGAAAAGTCTTTGCTTTGGTTTACATCAAGTAGTTCCTAATTTCTCTTAATGAACGAGATACAATACGATAAATTAACACTGACAACTGGACTGTAATCAACGGCTTCCTCGTCCGTATCCGCGCTTCTGTGGCTCTTCATTTAATGGATATCTGGGATCATACGGTTCATCGCCTAAATGTCCTAAACCGAATGTAGGTGGCGGCGGTCGCAAATGATTGGCTGCTAGTGGACGCCCATGGATGTGTGCTGGAGGATTCCTTGGTGGGATTTGTGTAAAGGTGGGATGGGCAATTAAGTTAGATGGCTGACTGAAATGTCGGTTTTGCGCGAGATATCTGTGATCTGGGTGTCCTCTGGGATCCGGGTGTGTTCTGGGATCTGGATGTGCTCTGGGATCTGGGTGTGCTCTGGGATCTGTGTGTGTTCTGGGATTCAAATGAGCTCTGGTATCCGGGTGTGCTCTAGGATCCGGTTGTATCATGTGATTCATTTGAGGCCTCGAATCCGGATGTGCCCTAAAGTCTGGATGAGTGAGAGGATGAGATGGCGATGCACCGTACGGCCGCTGAGAAACATTATAAATGTCAATCAGACTCTCGCGTAACTTGTACAATTCGGTTGTTGTGTTCTTCGACGGTTCGCGAATAAGTTCTGAAAACTGGTGTAACGCTTCCAGTTGATTTGCATTCAAACCGGCCACTAAACTATAATTCGCATCCATCGAAGCAGGTGTTTGTGAGCCTATACTGTAGGATCTGTTGATTGTTTGTACCTCCTGATTGCTTTTTTGTACTCGTTTTCTGGCAACACACTCATGACAAACCAATGGATTGGTCTGTGTCATTGAATGCCTAACAAAGCTCGATAGACACGGCTCCTCCTCTTCTTCGCCTATGCCAATGTCCATGTGTTCATCGTTGGTTTTGTCGGCAGTGATAATGAGACTTCTCGCCAGCGTATTGGAGCGTTCTGTTAGTTTTACAAAGTACGTATCTGCATTCATGCCGATTTGCTTAGCAATTTCAATGTTCGCCGGACATATTGACCTCAAGCCCCAATCGGACAGTTTCAGTCTTGGTCCGATGGATTGGAAATTATAGGTAACATTCGAGATTTTTTGCATTACAGAATTAGATGGTTTGGTTGCGGCAATCCTAGTCACAACTGGTATGTAAATGAACTTGCTTGTGGGCTGGGGGAATTCGAGTTTTTCGAGTAGGGCAACACAATCATCGTACACTGGAAGACGAAAATGCCAGTACATATGAGACAATAACTAGAGATAGATTAAATACCTTTCTTCTTTGGGTCCTCAACTACTTCTTTCTCTTCAGGTTGATCGGTCTTTTCGTCTTCATTCGGTTGGTCGGTTAGTTTTTTCTCAACTAGAATCAGAGGGAGGATTAACGAGTGCATCTGGATGGGTTCTTCCATACAATTTCTTACGTTTGATTCGCTTGAATGTAGGTATTCCAGAGAATCCGGTTGCGTTGACTACAGGAAGACATTGCACCTCATTTGGATCGGCATCGGGTACTGTCATTTGTTGCATTCCATAGCCCATCATCATTGGTATAAACGGCACGTTCCCCGAAAAGTATTGCTGCTGAAAGGCCATATGGAAGTTAGACGGTTGCGCAAGCATCGGCATTTCACTATTGCTGAAATCTAACATCTGAGCGTCTATGGCAAGAGTATTCGTGCTAGACTGTTGAGCTTCTTCGTTTAACGATGCTCTCAGGTCACGATCCATAGAGTCCTCGTCGGCAGCTCTTAGTATTCGTTGAATTTCTAATTCGGCTGCGGCAACTTCCTGGTCTGACAATGCAATTGCCGGTGGCTCTGGCTTCATTGCTAGATGATTTGGGCTATTGTTGCTTGCCTCACTTGAATTGCGACCCACAGAGGTCCCGTCTGCGATAGTTAGCGAATCTCCAACCGGTGACGATTGCATCGTTGATATTACGTGTTCCAACTTCACGGGTGCATTCATTGGACAATCCGAAGAGTTCTCGTCTGCAACACTTGGTATTACGTCGGTTTCTACACCGCCTGCTTCAGCTTGCTCTTCTGATGTGGTGGGCTCTATTTTCACTGAAGCAATTTCTCCATCGATCACTACGTTCCTTTCCGAATCAGGATCAGACTTCACATGCAAATCCTTTCGAATACCGATGCTTTGTTCATTTTGCGAGGGACTTTGACCTCTTGCACGCTTCGTATCTTGCCCGTAGATATCACCATCACCCTCAGGAGTTGGTTGCGTTTTTCGTTTTGCACTCGGTATTGAGTTGGAATTGGAACCGCTGAATCCGTTGCCTGAACTATTACTAAATTGCTCCAATTCCTTTTGCTTTCTCGCCAGAAGTGTTTGTAAATTTTTAATGTCATTATCTAAATCCGTCTCTGGAGCATCAGCTCCTCCTTGCTCTGTCGGCGTTTCGTTAGACGGCGGAACGTCATCTTCTCTACTCAGGGTATTCAGTATCTGTTCAAGCTTTTTATGGTCCTCATCACATGCTTCCACAAACCGCCCAGGCACGTCTTCATCTTCTATTTCGCGTTTTATCAATGTATCGGACATTTTAGTAGGATTTTGGGGCGAAAGCAGTATTTCAAAGTTTACAGGAAGCAGTATGCGACCGGCCAAAAGCTGAATTGTCACAATTTGTTGTTAAACGTTGACAGCTGACAGCAGTACATTGACTTGTCAGATTATGAGACGGATAAGGGCGCGTTCGCAAGGTGCTCTCGTTTTTATTTGGATGTATGTTAATCGTGTGGGATATTCTGAAAATGCTAAAAATGAAATACACGACGCAATGGTTGCACCGCCTTGCGTTGTGCCAACATTAGCACAACCGCTGTATACAGCTCACACGTTATACAATCTACGTACAATTAACGTACGTTCGCGCATTTGATTTAGTCATTTTCCAGCAGTGCATTCGCTGGAAGCTTCAAACGAGGACGGATGAATTTCGGCTCTGCATGTGGAATGTGAGGTCCATTAACAGACCACGTGCAGCCGATGAGCCCGCGGATGCCCTTGACTGCTACCAGGCAGACATTACTGCAATCGAGGAAGTGCGGTGGAATGAGCTGGACGAAAGGTTATTTGGACGTGGATTTGCTGTTCAAGGCAGACTAAGACAAAAAGTCGTAAGCTTTAAATTTATAAGCGAACACCTCTTAATAATCCGCATCAAGGCTGAATTCGGCAACATTATCCTGATTTGCGCCCACGCCCCGACGGAAGACAAGGATGACAAAAGCTGGAATGACTTCTATTATCTCCTAGAAAGGACATACGACAAATGCCCAGGCTACGACACCAAGATCAATGAGACTTCAATGCAAAGCTGGGAAAAAAATAAGTCTTTGCCAGTGTCATCGGAAAACATAGCCTGCACGACAGGCTGGTGGATTTCGTCTTGGAGACTAACCTCCATAAAGGGTTATGGACTAACTTCCATAAAGGGACCTGGGGGTCCCCTGAGCAATAAACTGTCAACCAGATTGATCACATTGCGATCGACGTCAGGCACTTCTCCAGTAATCTGGATGTCCAAACCTTCCGTGGTGCCAACATCGACTCGGCACTTCTTCTTCTTCTTAGCGGGCGCTACAGTTTGGGGTGAACCTGGGCCTCAACCAACATGCCCCTCCATCTAGCGCGATCTTTTGCTAGCCTTTTCCATTGCCGCACACCCAGTTGACTGAGGTCCCCTTCCACCTATGTGCGCCATCTTAAGTGCGGCCGTCTTCTGCTTCTTCGTCCCTCGGGGTTCGATTCAAACACTCTCCGGGCTGCAGCTGTGGTGTCCATTCGCTCTACATGGTCCAGCCATCTTAGGCGTTGATTCCGTAGATGCCAAATGGCACCGCGAGGAGGTGGGGATAGGACTTACTAACATTGCCGCAAGATGTTCGACTGCGCTGGCTCTTCTCGCTTTTTAGCAGGCCAGCATCCGTCGGATAGATGCTACCCCTACGAGGCCTTTGTTAGTCCTTTGCCATCCAAAGCATGGATATCAAAAAAACAACAGAGCTGGGAAAGGTTTGACGTCGGAAAGCCACAATCGCAACCGACCGCTAGGAACTTTGTCAACCGAGTCTCCCAAAAACTCTTTGAAATTTCGACGCCACCTGCCCTAACGGTAGAAGAAGAATGCAAGCATTGTCAAATAGCTAGTAAAGAAGCTGCGACTGATGTGCTGGGTTTTACGACACCACTTACTTACTTAGGTGGCGCTACAGTCCGTGGTGAACCTGGGCCTCAACCAACAAGCGTCTCCAGCTGGCACGGTCCTTGGCCAGTTGTTTCCAGCGCCGCACGCCAAGTTGGTTAAGGTCCCCTTCCATCTGTATGTGCCACCGTAGATGCGGCCGTCCTCTGCCGCGTCTTTCTTCCGGGGAGGACTCAAAGACTCTACGGGTCGGAGCTGTGTTTTCCAGCCGCTCTACATGGCCTAGCCACCTTAGACGCTTTATCCGTAGACGTCGTACCAGGCCGATGTCGCTGTATAACCCATACAGTTCTTCGTTAAATCTTCTGCTCCATACTCCGTTTGAACAAACGGGACTGTAGATAGTACGCAGAATTTTCCTCTCGAAATGACCAAGGGCATCTTCACCCGCTTTTGTTAAGGTCCAAGCCTCTACGCCATACCTTACCTTGCCAACTCATCTCCAGCCGCCTTAAGAAGCTCAGCAGACGGGCCGTCTGCGCTTGCGGCTTTATTAGATTTAAGTCTTGATATCGCTATTTTGACTTCGCCTAGGTCGGGTGGACGGAATTCTCTTACATCGTCGTCCATTACGAACGGATCGTTCTGCCTGACAGCGGTATCTTGTCTGTCATCGCCGTTATACAGTCTGCAGAAGTGGTCTTTCCAAATCCTGAGCATCGACTGTGACTCTACTACCAGTTTTCCATTTTCATCCCTGCAGGCCGCCGCTCTGGCTTTGTAGCCATGGCATGTTCGTTTTACCTTATTGCAGAACTTCCGGACATCATTCCTGAGGAAGCATCTCTCCATCTCCTCGATCTCACCCTTTCCGTGCTCTCTCTTCTTTCTTCTGAAAAGCGGGTGTTTCTCCATTCACTTCTGCTCATAGATTTCGCAAGCAGCTCTCGTCCGTCGTTGCAGCATGGCTTTATATGCTTCTTGTTTTGCTGCATGGGCTTGTTCGCATTGGTCATCGAACCAGGGGTTTCTATGTGGTGGGGGTTTGAAACGCAGCACCTCTGAGGCTGCGTCTCTGATGGCGCTTTGGCAATGCGCCCATTCCTGCTCTATTGTTTGCGCTGCTGTGGGCGGATTTTGAGAGATCTTAAAGGAGGTACGAACGGCAAAGATTCTGGCATTCTCTTGCAATTGTAGTTTCCGACGTCAAACTTACATTGTCCTACTCAACTCCAAAGCATTCTTGATATCCTCACTCGTACCTTGGCTACAACAAGGCAGTGATCCGAGTCGATGTTGGCCCCTCGGAAGGTTCGTACGTCGAGAATACAGAAGGAGAGTCTGGCGTCGATCGCAATGTGATCAATCTGGTTGGTGGTCGATAGATCAAAAGACCGCCAGGTACCCTTGTGGATGTTGAGATGGGGGAATCGCGTGCTTGCTACAAGGAGGTTACGCCCCGCTAGGAAATCGATTAGCCTTAGTTCGTTGTCGGATGTGGTGTTTTGGAGGCTATGCTTTCCTATGATTGACTCAAATATGTCCTCCTTGCCCAGTTTTGCATTAAAATCTCCTAGGACTATTTTTGTGTCGTAGCTGGGGCATTGGGCATACATATGTTCTGTCGAGGAGATCGTAGAATTCTTCTTTGAGTCGATTGTCCTTTTCTTCCGTTGGGGCGTGAGCGCATATTAAGCTAATGTTTCCAAATTTAGCTTTGATGCAGAATGTTATGAGGCGTTCGCTTACATGCCGGAAACTTAAGACTTTTTGTCGGAGTTTTCCGACAAGCGCCGTTCTCCTTGCAGCAGTTTCTGTAGTAGATGTCGCAGCTTTTCATCCATCGTTTGCCTGGTCCATCCCATCGCAGTTCTTGGAGTGCGGTTATATCTGCTTTATAGCAGTTGAGGGCTTGCTCCAATTGATCGCTTGCAACCGGTCTGTTAAGGGACCTCATATTCCAGGTGCAGACTCTCAAGTCCTTTAGTCGATTACAGGGGTCGTCAGCTTTGTATCCGTCCGTATCCGAGGGTTGTGGTTGTTTTGGAACAAGTAGTTTTTTATGTGATAGGGATGTTACTCCCTAAACACAACCCCCAACCTGGTGGGCCAGGTTCCTCTTTCCCCAGTAACAAGGGGTTGGGTCGCTGCACACATTGGTTCTCTACCTGGTGGGTGCCAGGGCAGCTATCCAGGGGAGACCACGCGAAGGCTGTGTGTGAACTTGGATTGAGCAGGGACAGAAATCGAAGCTGGCGTTTACCATGTTAAACGCGATCAACTTCTTTGCTCTGTTTGCTCGCCCCCTCTCCCCATTACGACACCACTACCAAGGAAAAACCCGTGGTTTAACGACGAGTGCAGGCAGGCCCATACAGCTAAGCAAGATGCATACAAGGCAATGCTGCATCGAAAGGCGAGAGCTGTTCGTAAGCTCTAAGAACAGAAAAGGAGAGAACAAAACCGGCTACTCAGGAAGAAAAAGAAGGATCATGAGAAGCGCGCGGTCGAAGAGATGGAGAGGTGTTACAGCAGGAATGAAAACTATTTTCAGAGTAGGAAGCAGCTGCCTTATAACTTTTTGCAGCTAACAGGGTATACCCCGTCGATGCCTTGGGATTTAAGGCCACGTGCAACGCAATATACCAGCTACGCCGAGTTGTTTTTATCGTTTCAGTCGCAGTTACCGTTGAAGGCGTATGCAACGTGCCGATGACAGTCTGGCTTCCTGGGAAATTGGTGTCTGCAGCATTAAACTGAGAGTTCCCGCTTCTGACTCAGTAAAGGTACAATCAGATTTTCTGAGTGCAACCATCTTTGTCAATTTTTCTCGTTTCCTCTTCGCAGAAGGTCTTATAAGAATCATTCTTCGATTAACGAATAACCTTCTTATACTCCTGCCTGCAGGGAGGTTTGCTGGCAGGACATGCGAGTTCAAAAGAATTGGTGAACTCGGACCATGGATGCTATCGCTGACACCATCGACAAATTGGCTAAGCCTTTATAGAACCTCGAACTCCTCGACTCTCGCGTTTGCCACCGGGGCCAGCAATACAAAACGATCTAGAGAGACGAATCGAACCTTGAAAGTCTTGTAAGAGAATAAGGAAAAGTAAAAATTTAGATTCATATATTGCACACTTAAAGTAGGTAGCTTGTGGTATACTTGTACAAAAATTCCTTAAACTAGATACTACAACAACTAAGTTCGGTCGTACATCCGTCATCCAAGCAGTACTTTCCTCATCATATATCCACTTGCACCTGGTTCCTGTCGTTTATTCCTCTCGACTTGAATACACTTGGACGAGCACAGGTATTCGAGCAGCGGAACTCGATACTTCCCGCAAAAGTCTACGAATTTAATATGCTCGACACGATTGTCAAAGAATACACCGCGACAATTGGGATTTACACAACAGTTTGCACTACTGAGATACTCAAGAACTGTGCATGGTAGATCTTCGTATCCATACTTGATAGACGTTGATTTTACTGTCCGGGCTGCGAGTTCCATGAGAGAGGGTGGACTGAGAGCCATATCTTGGACGAATCGCACTACTAAGGGGTTGTCACGAAGGCTGAGCTATAAAGACAACGTACATATGTATATAGAGTTTTCTACCCGATGTGTGGGTGTAAATTACTTCTGTTAGGTTTCGCAGGGCTATAATGTCCTTTGGAAGGTGGCGAAGGCGATTCTTATGTAAAAGCAATGATTTGAGATTCTTCAAACGGGCTATGTTGGCCGGAAGGTGTTCTATAAGGTTGTCGCAAAGTACCAAAGCGTGTAATTGACTCAAGCATCCTACGGAGTCCGGCACCTCGTTGATTCGATTTCCGCCCAGGGATAGGACCTGCAAACTAATAAAAAAAGGATTAGCTGAGAAATGTGACTAGAATACTAGGTAAGAGAGAAGGTCTATAGGTTTCTAGAAGTCTAGGGCATTCTTATTTAACAGGAAACAAAGGCAATACTCAAATCTTGTGGTGAAATAGGGGACATGTGCATTATCTTACAGATAAAGTTGTTGCCACACAAACATATAGATCACACTAAGCGAATTTCGTTTAACGACAAATTAATTTGTTTACAAAATTGTACGTAGGAGCTTCACTGATAATTCTAATACCAACTATAGATGCAAATGTATCAAATTTAAAAAGAAAAAAATCAAAACAACTAGCTGTTGCCCTTTGGATTTAGTTGTCTGCTGATAAAGCGAACTTTTCTATAATTACTTGTACGCAATCTTAGAAAATCCTTGTGTGCTTGCTAAGTGATTGTCTTTATTCCGTCTGTCTAGACGAATAAACTCAAGCTTGAACAGAGCACAGCATTTACCTATGCATTCTCCAAATGTCCTTCGGAATACAGCAGATCTTATTACCGCCAGCATAGAAATACTTCAAGTGCTTCAGCTCCAACACCTGATCGGGAAATATCGTAAGCAAATTCCCACTCAAATTCAGTTCCTTGAGCGTTGAATTCTTCGAATTAAACAACTTTGGCAAGGACTTGTTGGTCAAGAGGTTATTTTTCGCGACCAACGTGACCAATGGCAATGAGGCCAAAGCTTCGGGTAGCTGAGTCAGCGAATTTGAACTCAAGTCCAACACTTTTAAATTTACAAACTGCTTAATCGCGACAGGAATCACCGATAAGCGATTATGGTTTAACAACATTGTTTCAATGTCCTTTGGGCATTTCAACTTCGTTTTCGTCTCCGAATGCAAGTTATCCTCGAGTGTGATTTCACTTAATTCCATTCGACCATAATCGAGAGTCTTTTGTTCGCGTGAATCGGTATCACTACTATCTGATGTGTACACTTCCATATTGTATTCAATCGATTATCTATCACAACGATCTTTCGAATATTAAAAAAAAAAAAACAATTTGAAAGCAATTCACATTGCGAGTATCACGTTATGTGCTTCAGCGGATACTGAGACTTATTCGGTTGTGATACAGTTTTATTCAGATGCCTTACAAGATTCCAATGCGAAGCAAGTCAAAAACTGACGAGCTAAGTGTAGACATATTGAAACGGAACAGTCTTATCAATGAAATTACCAAAAGTCGTGCTCTCTACATCTGCGGGCGATAGACAGTACATCGTAGCTCCATTTGGATTGCTATTTGCATGTACATATGTGCGTACTATAGATACATTGATTATTTAAACTATTGCTGTCTATTGTTACTGCTGGATGCGATTGTAAAGTACAATTAAACTCTTTTATAAGGAAAAGTGCTTATTTTGTTTAACTATTTGCACAACTTGAGCTAACAGAGTGAAGTAACAATCTTCTCTCACTCGTTTGGCTTTCAAACTAGGTAGGTGTAGGTACAAGTCTGCTGATAAATCGCACATCTTTTCGCATTTCCTCAAAATGTGGACACGTGCCTCGAGAGGAAATAGAAAGTAGTTTCCACTGAATAACCATCTTAGAAGCATGGTAACTCAGTGTGGGGGAGGGTTTCGTTTTGGTTAGTTTTTATGGTTCCGTACCCAAAGGTAAAACGGAACCCTATTACTAAGACTTCGCTGTCCGTCCGCCCGTCTGTCACCAGGCTGTATCTCATAAGCCGTGATAGTTAGACAGTTGAAATTTTCACAGATGATGTATTTCTGTTGCCGCTACCACGACAAATACTAAAAACAGAACAAAATGAATATTTAAGGGGGGCTCCCATACAACAGACATGATTTTCATCCAAAAAATCCTGCCTGCAACCAAGATCTGTCATTTGATGAGGTAACATACATAGTCTCTTTCATATTTATATATACAGATGGTACGGAACGGATGGTGAAGGACTAGCAAAGGCCTCGTAGGGGTAGCATCTGCCGACGGATGCTGGCCCGACAAAAAGCGAGTAAGAGCCTCTGCAGCCGAACATCTTGCAGCTCTGCTAGTCAGGTCCTACTTCCACCTCCTCGTGGTGCCATCTGGAAATTTCCTTAAAAGGGAAATTACTGACGGAAGAGGCCGAATGGCGAGTATCCTGCGCCACCAAACAGGATTAGTGTCGGTTGGGCTATGGTCTAGCGAACCATAACCGTAAAACCACTAATTGCTCAGAAACACAAAACAGCCTCGGATAATAAAACGGAACGGATCTATGTTGACGACCCTATAAGAAAACAAAAAACAAACAAGGACCTTCGGTTCAGTACGTGGAATGTTAGGTCCCTAAACAGACCACGTGCTGCCGAACAACTTGCGGACGCCCTAGACCGCTATAAAGCGGACATAACCGCCATCCAGGAAATGCGATGGAATGGACCGGGTAAAAAGCGGATGAAAAACTGCGACATTTACTACGGTGACTGCTATAGGGAGAGAGGACAGAGACTATTTGGATGCGGATTTGTTGTTAGAGGTGGACTAAGACATAAAGTCCTAAGTTTCCAGTATGTGAATGAACGCCTCATAACGATCCGCATCAAGGCAAATTTCTGTAACATCAGCCTCATATGCGTCCATGCCCCCACGGAAGACAAGGATGACTCAATCAAAGATGATTTCTTTGATCTCCTAGACCGAACATATACCAAATGCCCCAGCTATGATACCAAAATCATACTAGGGGATTTTAACGCTAAGCTGGGTAAAGAAAGCATCTTTGAGCGGGTCATCGGCAAACACAGCCTACATGATACCACATCCAATAACGGACATAGGCTGATCGACCTTGCCACGGGGCGAAATCTTCTTGTAGCCAGCACACGATTTTCCCACCTCGATATACACAAAGGCACCTGGCGGTCGCCAGATCAATCAGTCACCAACCAGATTGACCACATCGCGATTGACGTCAGACACTCCTCCACTATTCTTGATGTTCGTACTTTCCGAGGAGCGAACTTCGATTCAGACCACTATCTTGTAGTAGCCAAGATACGTCAGCACATAACACGAACACCGCGGAGTAGAGTTAGAACACCAAGCTATGACGTCGGAAAGCTACTATCGCCGGAGATCGCCAGTGCTTTTGCCAACCGCGTCTCCCTTAAGCTCTCCGATACACCTCAATCCTCCACTCAGTCAGTAGAGCAACAATGGAGCCTGTGCAAACAAGCCCTGAAGAGCACAGCAACGGAAGTGCTGGGCCTTAAAGCTCCACCACGACGAAACACCTGGTTCGATGACGAGTGTAGAAGGATTCATGCGGAAAAGCAGGAGGCATACAAAGCCTCACTACACAAAAAAACAAGAGCGGCTCGGGAGCTCTACGAGCTTAAGAGAAGGGAGGAACATAAGCTTCTCAAGAGAAAAAAGAAAGAGCACGAGAAGCGGGCGATTGAAAACTTGGAGAGGTGCTATTGCAGGCACGACGTTCGAAGATTTTATCAGCGGATAAAACGAATGTCTCAAGGCTATAAAGCCCGAACGGAGGCCTGTAAGGATGAGAACGGATACCTAGTAGTAGAATCGCAGTCGATGCTGAGAATTTGGAAAAACCACTTCTGCAGACTGTATAACGGCGATGACAACCAACATACCGCCGTCAGGCAGAATGATCAATTTTTTAACGACGAAGATCGCAGAGAATTCCGTCTCCCTGACCTCGACGAAGTTGAGATTGCCATGTCAAAACTCAAGTCGAATAAAGCTGCTGGCGCAGATGGACTGCCTGCTGAGCTCTTCAAAGCGGCTGGGGGTGAGCTGGTTAGGAGCATGCACCGGCTCATCTGTAAGATATGGTCAGAGGAAAGCATGCCCGAGGAATGGATTCTCAGCATTGTTTGCCCGATCCACAAAAAAGGAGATCCCTTTGACTGCGCCTACTATAGAGGGATAATCTCCTTAATGTCGCATACAAGATCTTCGCTGCCGTTTTGTGTGAACGCCTGAAGCCATTCGTAGACAAGCTGATAGGTCCTCATCAGTGTGGCTTCAGGCCAGGGAAGTCCACCATCGATCAAATCTTCATACTACGGCAGATCCCGGAGAAAACCAATGAATTTCAAGTCGATACGCACCATCTATTCGTCGACTTCAAGGCCGCATACGACATTGTAATTAGAGACGAGCTATATAACGCCATGTTTATTTTGACATCCCTGCTAAGCTCGTCAGACTTTGCAGGATGACCCTGGAAAATGCTCGCTGCTCCATCCGAATCGGTGCAGAACTGACCGATAGTTTCGAAGTCAAGAAAGGATTTAGACAGGGCGATGCGTTGTCGTGTGATTTTTTTAACATCATATTAGAAATGATTGTACAAAAATCACAGGCCAATACAAGAGGCACAATCTATTTCAAATCCTCGCAACTCTTTGCATACGCCGACGACATTGACATAATAGGTAGATCGCAGCGAGATGTCAATGAGGCGTTTGCGAGTATTGAGATGGAGGCGGCAAAAATTGGTTTGGCAGTTAATGAGGGCAAGACTAAATATCTGCTGTCATCGAAAAAGGACATTTACCACCGACGTCTTGAACAGAACGTGCATATTGGCAGATATAAGTTCGAGGTAGTTAAGGACTTCATATACCTCGGCTCCGCGGTGACTTGGAACAACGACACCAGTTTCGAAATCAAGCGCAGAATTACTCTTGCCAACCGCTGCTTCTTTGGGCTCAAGAGGCAACTGAGAAGTAGAGCCCTCTCTCGTACGACCAAGTTGACCTTATATAAGACCTTAATTATCCCGGTCCTGTTATACGGCGCAGAAACATGGACTTTATCTAAAGCGGATGAGGAAATCCTTGGTCGTTTCGAGAGAAAGATTCTGCGTTCGATTTTCGGTCCCATAAACACAGAGGAGGGTTGGAGGAGATGATTCAATCACGAACTGTACGGGTTGTACAGCGACATGAGTCTGGTCAGGCGTCTACGGATCCAACGCCTAAGATGGCTAGGCCATGTAGAGCGAATGGACACCACAGCTCCAGCCCGTAGAGTCTTTGAATCCAACCCCGAGGGACGAAGAAATAGAGGACGGCCGCACCTAAGGTGGCGCGCACAGTGGAAGGAGACCTCAACCAACTGGGCGTGCGGCATTGGAAAAGACTAGCGAAAGATCGTGCTAGGTGGAGAGGCATGTTGGTTGAGGCCCAGGTTCACCCCGAACTGTAGCGCCCGTTAAGAAGAAGAAGATGGTACGGAACCCTTCGTGCGCGAGTCCGACTCGCACTTGGCCGGTTTTTGGTTTTTAGCGAGGGTTGGTGACAATCTTCAAAAGATACTATGACGACCGACAGCGCTTGCTCATTCATAGTACTGTGAGATTTGACCGGCTGAAAACACCTCTAATTAAGTCATTCCATTTATCTAGCATATTCTGCTCTCGATTAGTTCACATTTGTCAGGCGACATTCCAACGAAGGTTCCTGCGATTTCCTCTATGCTCGTGCGGTTAAAGTTAATCGCCCTAAGTCAAGAGGTTTTGTCCTTTGAAGACGGCGCAATACATTATGTTCGTCGAGTAATAGGAAAGCAGTGCTATTTACGTGGCCTTCAAGTCGACGTTTATGGTTCCTTGTCAATTTTTTTATTTAATTTTCCACAGTTACGACCCTCAGATCTTGGTGGATATCCTCGTTTCTAATATACCACCGTGCATTGACGACAGCTCGTAGTAACTTATTTTGAAACATCGGTATGACGTTAGAGTTTCTTTTCTTGGTGCTAGATAAGTCCAAAACTGGTTTCTAGATAAGTGCAAACTGGTTTCAGCACTTGCTTGTACAGAAGCAGCTTGTTGTCAATATTGAGTTTAGAGTATTTTCCTAGTAACCAGCACATTTGTTTGTGTTTACATTCAAGCTCGTTACATTTTTCTTAACGTGAGTCTTCCATTTTAATTTTGCGTCGAGAGTCATTACGAGATATTTAGCCTCATTCGCGAACAGAATTCTTGCTTCGTTAACAAAAACAGGAAGCCAAGCTATTCGACAAGTTTTTGTCCAGTCATTTACATGGCCTAGGGCACGTTGCAGTTTCATAGTTGCTTCCTGAACCGATTTGTTCATGGCAAGAATAGCTGTATCGTCGACGAACGTAGCTAGAATTGAATCTAGGGTTTTGGGTATACACGAGTGGGACGAGTACACTTCCCTGAGGAACGCCAGCCGATATCACTTTAAAGTCGGGGTACACACTTCCATATTTAACGCGAAATAATCTATTTGCAATGCTATCCCATCCCCACCTCCTCGTGGTGCCATCTGGAGATTTCCTATGGAAATTGCAGACGGGGCAGGGCGGACGGCGAGCTTCCTGCGCCAAAAAACAGGATTAGTCGATTGGGCTACGGCCTAGAAAGCCGTAACCGTAAAAAAAACACAAACTCAGAAACAACCACAAGCCTTGGATATAACGGACTAGATTTATGTTGACGTATACGTTTACGTTTATCAGGCCAGCGATCCATGGATGATCTGAGCCTGAGCTATAGCTGCCTTCCATCCTTGACGGTCCCGGGCACGCTGCTTCCAGTTGTCAAGACCAAGATGTCTTACATCCGCGATTACTTGGTCTTTATACCGGAGGTTCGGCCTTCCTCCTTCTCGAATCAGGAGGCTCGGAGTCGAAGACCCTCTTAGCTAGAGCGTTGGTGTCCATGCGCTCGATGTGGCGGAGCCAGTGTAGTCGACGGATCTTTACTTTCCGGACTACATCCACATCTTTGTACAGCTCGTAGAGTTCGCGGTTGTGTCTTCTTCTCCATTCACCTTCCTCACAGACAGGACCAAAGACCAAATATCCGGCGCAGAATTTTTCTTTCGAAAGAATCCGAAATCAGTTTCACCGTCCTGCTTATCGTCCAGCTTTCGGCTCCGTAAGGCAAGACTGTCAGTATGAGCGTTTTGTAAAGCATGAATTTGGTCTTTAGAGGGAGGAGTTTTGACCCCAGTTGTTTGGACAAGCCGAAGTAGCAGCGCTTTCCAAGGGCGATTCTATGCTGGATCTCCATTATGGTGTCATTTGTGGAATTTACGTTTGCCTCGAAATTGTAGCAGTCAATTGTTATATTTTGTCCCAGGTGGTGAGCGACGGATTGGTTTTTGCTTGACAGCATGCATTTCGTTTTGTCCTCATTGACCTTAAGACCAACTCGTTTCGCCTGTTCTTCAATCGCCGTGAATGCTTCCACAATGCCACGGCGAGAACACGCGATGATGTCGATATCATCCGCGTATCCTAGCAGCTGGACGGACTTGTAGAAGATAGTGCCTTCCCTGTTGACGCCTGCCCGTCGCACTATCTGCTCCAGCACCAGGTTGAAGAAGTCACATGACAGCGCATCTCCTTGCCGAAATCCGGTGCATGTTTCGAATGGTTCCGAGATCCTAGAACCGAGTTGCACGGTGCATCGCGTGTTTTTTAGCGTGGCGCAACACAACTGGATCAGTTTTACCGGGATCCCGAATTCGGCCATCGCCCCAAACAGTGCTTCACGATGAATGCTGTCGTATGCGGCTTTGAAATCGATGAAAAGATGGTGTGTATCGATTTGAAACTCGTTGGTCTTTTCCAGGATTTGTCGAAGTGTGAAAATTTGCCGGGCCGGAAGCCGCACTGGTAGCTGCCGATTAGTGCGGTGCAAAATGGTTTTAGACGTTCACACAATACGCTGGACAGGATCTTGTATGCGACATTGAGCAGGGATATACCTCTATAGTTCTTACAAGAGGTAGGATCGCCTTTTTTGTGGAGGGGGCATATAGAGCTGGTATTCCAGTCGTCGGGCATGCTCTCATCTTCCCAAATTCTGCAGATGATCTGGTGCATGCTCCCTACCAGAACATCGCCGCCAGCCTTGAAGAGCTCTGATGGCAAGCCATCTGGGCCTGCGGCCTTGTTGTTCTTCAGCTTTTGAATAGCTGTGCCGACTTCTTCTATGCTGGGTGGGAGGACTACTTCAGCGGCTGGAGTTGGGATTTCCTCAGTCCCTACCACTCTCTCTTGCTCATGCTCGTTAAGCAGCTGCTGGAAGTGCTGCTTAAATACATCCACTATTCCCTGCGGGTCGGTGACAAGATTACTCTCGCAGTTTCGAAGAGCCAGGGTGCCCTTTTTGAAGCCTCCTGCAAGGCCTTTGGCTTTCTTGTAGAAGGCTCGTATTTTATGTCTATCCCTAGACTCCTCGATATCCTTGAGCTGGGAGGCTGCGAAGATTCTTTTCTTTTGTCGCAGTAGTTTCTTCTCCTCCCTTCTTCTGGCTCGGTACTCTTCTCGCGCTGCCCTGGTTTTCCTCTGCAGCGCCTTTTGGCGATAACTTATAAACAATAAATATTTATTTGAATTGAATGCAAGCATTTTTGTTTCTTTTGTGAGAATTCTTTGGACTTCATCTGGGCCCCCCAACTAATTTTGATACAGGGCCCCTCCAAGGCACGCGACGCCATTGGAATGAATAGTGATCAAACATCCTTATGAAAATATAACACTCACAGTATATGGTCACTTTAAATGTATACTTTGCGTGTGCAATTCTAATATAAAACCACAAGTGCATGGAACAATTGTTTTGAACTACAACCAACGTGAAAATTCGGTCGGTTCTTCTCCTCCTATCTAGGACAACCACCCCTGGAAAGTAATGAACGAACATCTACGACCCAAACCATCTGCACTCCGTCCAGCTTGTGTGACGAACATCATAAGAGTATGACTCATTTAAATATTGAATTGTCAAGAAATATTATCGAAAGTAAGATCCACGACCATTCCTACGTTCCTTTTACCTAAAGATTAATATATATTTTAGCTATAAATTCGAAAATACTTGCTTCCCTGTAGTGTACTTTACTGGTCATAAGGCTCAAGCCAACTTACTCGTACTAAGCCATGATGTCATTCACAACTACACACAAATCGTTATTATCTGCTTAGACAGATCACTCTTTATTCGTTCGCATTTGTTTCGGTAAAAAAAAATTATTCTAAACGACAAATTCCGAAAGATACATTTGTATATGGATTTAATAGATTCCACCCGAAATCCCTGGGCCATATTGGTAACCTCCGGTAGCACCACCAACTACTGGCACTGGTGTTGGGACACCTCCAAGTCCAAGACCATCGCTAAGGCCGAGGCCACCACCTCCTAGACCACTCCCTCCCAAATAGCTGTTGTAGTAGCTTGATGGATATGAATTGTAGTATCCCTGACGGTATGGATAGTTGCCTCTGTATCCAGTTGGATATCCAGAGTATCCTGAGTACCCAGAGTATCCTGAATTGTATCCACCATTATAGTATCCTGGATTATTGTAACCGGTAATGCCTACGATTCATCCATGTTGATGATGAAAGAAAATCTTTGAAAAAAAAAAATGCTTTCTTACCGCCTAAACCAGCCACCCTCAACGGAGTATATGGGCTGTAATAACCATTATTATAACCAGTTTGAGCACCAGGGTAGCCCAGACCTCCTCCGGTTCCTAAACCTCCGTTGTATCCCAAAGTACTATCGACCCCTAGTCCACTAGAATAGCTTCCGAGAGTATTATAACCAATTCCACGTTTTTCTTGCTTCTTTTCTCGTGCCCCCGATCCTATTTCGAGTTCACTTTGAGCCAATTCAGAGCTGGCTGTCGATAATGAATCCTCTTCTCGGGCAGAAACTATGACCGCCAGTACAACAAGAATCCCAACCGCAATCTTTGGTGAAAAAAACCAAATTAGTCACAAAACCACAATCTCTGTTCAATAGATATCCAACTCACAAAGCACTTCATCTTGCCTGGAATAGATATTCTTAATTCCTTCAATAGTCACAGATGTGTATCCAATAGATTCAACTCGGAAACTGATGCTACTAACGTCTATTCAACTCACTTTTATACAACCACCCTCAAGTCGAGCTCAGGCGAGACGATCAGCTTACCACCAGGTATGTAAGAATCAGTGACTCCAACACATCAGTGTTTGGCGGCAAAAAATGCGTACGTTAAGTACGTTGTATCTTATAGATAGTACATATATTGTGGACAGTAACTACACTCTGACGGCCACACAAAACACACGCCGATTACGCAAGGTAACAATGCAACCCATTCAATATGGGAACGATTTTAGTTAGCTGCGGGTAAGCGTTGTTTCACTTACAATGATTCCATTTGAGGCCGGTCGAGTCTTACAAGTCAATATTGCAAAATATTCGTAAGGTGTATGGATAGGTATCCGATTGGCTCGTAGGGTGGCTAATTCTGGAGGGAGCGTACAATTCGAGCTTTGTTGGTTTAAGTGGTTAGAATGTTTTCCCTTTTACTCGGAGGCGATGTATGACTGAAGCAAGGGCTTAGCTACTTTCTTAATGAATCATCTTCATACGATGGGTATTTGATTGTCATGAGGTCGCCTTTAACTCGCCTTTAACTCATCTCCCAAAAAGGAACTGATCCCTTTTGAAAAGGGCATAGACAAGGTATTTAGAGGCACCAATGAAGCAGGATCGCAAAGGACTAACAAAGGCCTCGTAGGAGTAGCATCTATCCGACGGATGCTGGCGTGCGCAGTCGAACATCTTGCGGCACTGTTAGTAAGTCCTATCCCCACCTCCTCGCGGTGCCATCTGGAAATTTCCTATGGAAATTGCCGACGGGGAAGGGCGAATGGCGAGCCTCCTGCGCCAAAAAACAGGATTAGTCGGTTGGGCTACGGCCTAGTATGCCGTATAACCGTAAAAAAAAACCACAAACTCCGAAACAACCACAAGCCTCAGATATAGCGGACCGGATTAATGTTGACGACCCTTGCAAAAAACGAAAAAAGGACAATGATCTTCGGCTCTGTACGTGGAATGTCAGACCACGTGTTGCCGAACAACTTGCGGACGCCTTAGACTGCTATAAAGCGGACATAACTGCCATCCACGAAATGTGATGGAATGGACCGGGCGACTGCTATAGGGAGAGAGGACAACGATTGGACTAAGGCAAAAAGTCATAAGCTATCGGCATGTGAGCGAACGCCTTATAACGATCCATATCAAGGCTAAATTTTTTAACATCAGCCTGATCTGCATCCAGGCCCCCACGGAAGACAAGGATGACTATACCAAAGATGAGTTCTACGATCGCTTAGACAGTACATATGCCCAATGTCCCAGCTATGACAGCTAAGCTGGGTACGCAAAGCATCTTTGAACGAGTCATCGGCAAACATAGCCTACACGACACCACATTCGATAACGGACACAGGCTGATTGATCTTGATACGGGGCGAAATCTCCTAGCCAGTATGCACTTCCCGCACCTCGATATACACAAGGGCACCTGGCGGTCTTTTGATCACTCGACCACCAACCAGATTGATCACATCGCGATTGACGTCAGACATTCCTCCACTATTCTTGATGTTCGAACTTTCCGGGGGGCTAACATCGACTCGGACCACTATCATGTAGAAGCCAAGATGCGCCTACGGTATCACGAACGCAGCGGTGTAGAGTAAGAATACAAAGTTATGACGTCGGAAGGCTACTATCGCCAGAAACCGCTCGTGCTTTTACCGATCGCGTCTCCATTAAGCTCTCCAATACACCTCAATCCTCCACGCTGCCAATAGAACAGCAGTTCGATGGTTCGATGACGAGTGCAGGGGGATTCACACAGAGAAGCGGGATGCATATAAAGCCTCGCTGCATAAAAGAACAAGAGCAAGTCGTGAGCTCTACGAGTTAAAAAGAAGGGAGGAGTATAAGCTTCTCAGAAGAAAGAAGCGCGCGATTGAGGATTTGGAGAGTTGTTACTGCAGGAGCGACGTTCGGAAGTTTTATCAACAGATAAAGCGAACATGCCAAGGTTATAAAGCCAGAACGGAAGCAGGGATGAGAACGGACACCTAGTAGTAAAATCACAGTCGATACTGAGAATATGGAAAAACTACTTCTGCAGACTGTATAACAGCGATGTTAGTCAATATGCCGCTATCAGGAAGAATAATCCATTTCTAATCAACGAAGACCTCAGAGAATTCGGTCCCCCTGACCTCGACGAAGTTAAAATTGCCATATCGAAACTCAAGTCGAATAAAACTGCTGGCGAAGACGGACTGTCTGCTGAGCTCTTTAAGGCAGCCGGGGATGACCTGGTTGGGAGCATGCACCAGCTCATCCGTAAGATGTGGTTAGAGGAAAGCATACCCGAGGAATGGAGTCTCAGCATCGTATGCCCGATCCACAAGAAAGGAGAACCCTCTGATTGCACCAACTACAGAGGAGTAAGTCTCCTTAACATCGCCTACAAAATCTTCTCTGCCGTTTTGTGTGAACGCCTGAAGCCTTTTGTAAATAAGCTGATAGGGCCTTATCAGTGCGGATTCAGGCCAGGGACCAAATCTTCACACTACGGCAGATCCTGGAGAAAACCAATGAATTTCAAGTCGACGTCCACCATCTATTCGTCGACTTCAAGGCCGCATACGACAGCGTAATTAGAGACGAGCTATACATCGCTATGTCTACCTTTGACATACCTGCTAAGCTCGTCAGACTATGCAGGATGACTTGGAGAATGCTCCCTGCTCCATCCGAATCGGTGAACCGACCATTTTGCTGTCAAAAAAGAATTTAGGCAGGGCGATGCGCTGTCGTGTGATTTCTTCAACATCATTTCAAAAATGATTGTGCAAAAATCACTGGCCAATACCAGAGCCACAATCTATTTCAAATCCTCGCAACTCCTTGCATACGCCGACGATATTGACATAATATGTAGATCACAGCGAGATGTCCATGAGGCGTTTGCGAGTATTGAGATGGGGGCGGCGAAAATTGGTTTGGCAGTAAACGAGGGCCAAACTAAATATATGCTGTCATCAAAAAAGAACGCTCATCACCGACGTCTTGGCCAGAACGTTTGTATTGGCAGATGTAAGTTCGAGGTAGTTAAGGACTTCGTCTACCTTGGCTCCGCAGTGACCTGGAACAACGACATCAGTTCCGAGATCAAACGCAGAACCACTATTGCCAATTGCTGTTTCTCTGGGCTCCGGAGGCAATTGAGTAATAGAGCCCTCTCCCGAACGACAAAGTTGACTCTATATAAGACCCTTATCATCCCGGTCCTGCTGTACGGCGCAGAAGCATGGACACTATCAAAAGCGGATGAGAAGGCCCTTGGTCGGTTCGAGAGAAAGATTTTGCGCGTGATTTTCGGGCAGACGGGGGATGGAGGAAAAGATTCAACCACGAACTTTACGGGCTGTACAGCGACATGAGTCTAATGAGACGTCTACGGATTCAACGCCTAAGATGGCTGGACCATGTAGAACGAATGAACAACACAGCTCTAGCCCGGAGAGTCTTTGAATTCAACCCCGAGGGACGAAGAAGCAGAGGATGGCCGCACTAAAGATGGCGCACACAGGTGGAAGGGGACCTCAGCCAACTGGGTGTGCGATAATGGAAATAGATAGCAAAAGCTTAAGCTGAATAAAGCTCTAAAATTACCAAATCACTGCAGCGTTTTCCAGTCGAAAAGAAGCCTTGTCTTGGCTGAAGTGGAACGTGATATCCACCACGGATATCCGCATTCTCACGGATAGTCAAGCAGCCTTAAAGTCGTTGGAGTCCTTTGTGTACACATCAAAAACTTGTTTCGACTGTCGCCTATATCTTAACGAGATGGCCGAACACATACAACTTATTTGGGTAACAGGACACAGCGACATTCCAGGAAATGAAAGAGCCGACACACTCGCCAAACAACGGACGACGCTACAATCAATCGTGGCTTGTGAGGGAATACCCTTTGCAACCATTAAACTTAATCTTAAAAAGCTCGCCAGGGCCGAGATGAACCGGAGATGGACTCAGGGACAAACCTGCCTCATCCCCAGGCAAATCTGGCCCCGGTTCGACAGTCAACGGACTAGGAGTATTATCTCCCTAAAAAGAACTGACATCTACAAAGTCATCGGTGTCATCACTGGATACTGCCTTATTGGCAGTCACGCGCAAAAACTAGGTACAATTCCGAATGAGTTTTGCAGAAGCTGTCTAAACGAGAAGGAGGTCGAATCCATTCATCGCCTTCTCTGCGCCTGCCCGGCATTTTGCACAATCAGGAAACGATGCCTGGGATCTTACTTCCTTAACTATCTGACCGAAGCTCAGCAAGTAGGCATATCTGATCTTCTTAATTTCTTAAGAAGCACAAAATGGTTCCACGAATAGGGGGCTAAACTCCCACGTAGCTGCACAACGGGCCTTCCTGGCCTATGTGTGTTCTTCTCATTTCTGGGAAGGCTACGGTCCTACCTACCTACCTAGCAAAAGATTGTGCTAGTTGGAGGGGCGCCGTGGCGCAGTGGTTAGTGTGTTGGACCCTGACGCACGATGAGCGAGTTCGGATCCCGATAACACCAACGCCATCGAATGTTTATTTCGCGGTGTCCCTCTTCGGCGGGGTATTGGCAAAACCCCCCGTAGTATACTTCCCATGAAAAAGCTTCTCGACTAACGCTGTTCGGAATCGGCATTAAACTGTAAGTCCCTTCCACCTGTGTGAAAAAATAAATCACACACAACATGGATGATTGAGAGAAGCTTGGCTCTGGTCCTTCATGGGCTGTAACGCCACCAAAGAAGAAGAAGAAGTTGGAGGGGTATGTTGGTTGGGGCCCAGGTTCACCCCGAACTGTGGCGCCCGTTGAGAAGAAGAACTCTTGCCAACCGCTGTTTCTTCGGGTTCAAAAGGCAATTGAGTTGTAGAGCCCTCTTTCGGAAATCTAAAGTGACCCTCTGTAAAATATTAAACGTCCCGGGCCTCCTCTGCCGCCTAGGCTTGGATCTTATCAAAAATGGATGAAGAGGACCTTGTCGTTTCGGGAGGAAAATTCTGCGTACAATCTTCGGTCCCGTTTGTATTAACCGAGAGTGGAGGAGAAGATTCAACCAAGAACTGTACAGCGACATCGGCCTAACACGACGTCTACGGAGCCAACGTCTGAGATGGTTAGGCCCTGTAGAGCGAATCGACAGCACAACTCCGGACCGATTGGAGCAAAATTTTCAGAAATTGTGCGCATTTCTTCATGAAGTGGAACAGATTTGTGAAAAGTGTCAAAAATGGCTGTACTTAAGAATCTAATTTAATTGTTGGCAGTCGCTTCTAACTGGTCCTGAGTTGCGGCAAAATGATGCAGGATACCGGCACAAAAATAAAAAATACAGTCGTGCACGTCGACCGCTGCAAAATCAGCTGAGATTGTCCAGAAGGTGAGAAGCAAATTTAACCGAAACCCACGTCGCAGTAGAAACACAATGGCAAAAGGTTTAGATGTGTCTGCTGCAATCACGCATCGCATTTTACGGAATAAGTTGAGGGCCAAGCTTTTCTAAATACAACAGGTTCAAGGTCATATAGTTGCTCAGAAGCGACTTGAAAAATTGTTCGTTCACTGATGAGAAGCTGTTCACTGTGCAGCAATTAATGGACATAAAGTTTGGTTGCCTGAATGCGTTGCTATGAATTTGAATCAATTGAATTTGATGGTTTGGACCGGAGTAACCCAGACCGACCGGAAGCAGAACCGATACATAAACAAATATCATCCAACAGCCACATCCCTATAGCTGTAAGCCTCTAACTTAACATTCGTATTTTAAAATGATCTTGTCGATCTTAGTGTGCTACGCTCAATCATTGTATCTTGGGCCATTTTAATTGCCTCCAATCTCTAACTTAGATGTATTACATACTTCCTCATGTGTCATATGTGGTTACGAATACATTTTCCAAATTACTTAATGCCACACCACTTTACGGACATTATGTCTAATTGGGATTCAGAACCACACTCGACTCCATCAGATTACGCTAGGAACATGGATTTAAGCAACTAATGGAGATATAAAGCCAAACAGAACGTCATTACCTGTCACAAGTATAGTAAATCTGAGTAATGAATACAAGTACTTATGCCTTGAACCGGCTATCACTGCTTCTCGAAAATAAAATACCACAAATTGAATTACCCTAGTTCCTGCCGCTCTCATGACCAACCATCGATTTAACACGATTCCACTAGTTGTTCTACTTATCTTCAGGTGATCATTCTATCACAGAATCAATTGGAATAGATCGCCGCAATAAATTGGATTCATTCCCTAAACGATCTCATTCCGACGCGAGTGGATTCAAGAAATTATTGCGGTTTGCCCGAAGGTTACGGCTCAATGTAATGCCGCACCCGTCATCAGCTCCAAATACGTCACATCTAGCAAAAAATATATTTAACAAATCGTTCGACATCAATAAACGCTCGTACTACGGTAATAAATCTGCAGCGTTTGTCCAGATGTTAAATTGCATATCTTCCCATCATCATCGCCAAGCAACCTACAGACAATGCATCATAAACAATGCTTACATGTTGGCCATAATGACGTAGATAAACATACATGGTCTTCTGTGAAGGTAACATTGCATCTTATGTATGCTGTCCACCTCATCTGTCTACGCACGATAGTATGGGGGGGAAGTAGTGCTTGATGTCTGTGTCATGTCGGATCGACCGCAGCAGAATTATGCGGGATAAGTTCAGAACAACAAATTGCATTGTCTATTAAAGCGCCAAGATTGCATCGATCGATGTTTACACGGCATAGGTGGACAGGCGGTTTTAGCCAAATTCGAAAGGGGAGTCAGTACGAGCTCTTGAGGTGTGGGAGTTCTCAGCCTAAAGTTAATTGTGCGAACCAATCCGTTTGGGGTCAATGGCAAGTACATGGGATACCTTGGCGTGATGTATTTTCAGACACGCGTTTTGCTTTTATGTGCGGCTCAGTGAACTTTATCAGAATCTGAAAGAACAGCGCGAATTGTTTTTTGTTTTAATGGACAACTCAAGAACTCGAGGTGTTAATTGGGTTCGCATACAGGTGTTGGTTTTAAAGAGGCAATCATGCTTCGATCAAATGTGGAAGAAAGAACCCCGAATTAGGGAATTCACAAAAGAAGCTATAAACTTGGGTCAATAGACGCGCGACTCATGGGCTTACGGGAAAAATTGATTTATTTACGGAGACTGGGATGATCTGGTGAGAGAAATGTGCCTTTTTAGTTCACCATTCAGGCTAGTCATGACATCCTCTAGGACAGAGTAAGGTTGAATTACTCGTTTTCATCTCCATCTTCCAAATATTTTAATGAAAATAATCAAATTGATTGTTGCATGATGGCAGCGGTCTATCTGTTAGATTTGATTATTTCTTGCACGCCAATTACTTCAGTTAGTTCCCTTCTAGCGCATGCGGAAAGGCCTTCATGCAACTAACTGTCTGATTTGCATGTGTTCAATTTTCGGCGAGAAGAGATACAAACATATCTACAGGGCTAACTACCTAATTTGTACGAAATATCAATGTCAGATGTGCTCGTAATTGTATCACTTATCAAAGAATATAGTCGTAATTGCTTTTGGAGGTTACATTACTATAAGCCAGCCTTTTCCTATATTCCTATCTATATTCTTTGAACTTCGTAGATGGGTAGTGTTCTTGCCACACTTTTAGATACGTTAAGGTCTCGCTAACAACTATGAGCTGTAGAGACATTTGCACTGAAAACTTATTAAAAAGAGACAACAGTCTGCTTGGAACAAGCGTTGGGAGTTGAGCCTAAAAGAACATCTTCTTTCTTACCTAGGTGACGCTACGGTTCTGGGTGAACCTGGGCCTCAACCAACAAGCCTTTCTAGCTAGCACAATCTTTTGCTAGCTGTTTCCTGTGTCGCACGCTCAATCGGTTGAGGTCCCGATGTTAAAAAGATATTTAGGCAAGGTGACGCGCTGTCATGCAACTTTTTCAACATCGTGCTTGAAAAGATCGTGCAAGAGTCACTGGCCAACACAAGAGGTACGATTTATTTCAAGTCTACGCAATTGTTTGCGTATGCCGATGACATTGACGTGATTGGACGGACATAGCGAGACGTCAATGAAGCCTTTGTAAGCATTGAGGTAGAAGCGGCTAAGATGGGTCTCAAGGTTAACGTGGGTAAAGCCAAATATCTACTTACTTACTTACTTATCAGGCCTGCGATCCATGGAGGATCTGAGCCTGAGCTATAGCTGCCTTCCATCCTTGACGGTCCCGGGCACGCTGCTTCCAGTTGTCAAGACCAAGATGTCTTACATCCGCGATTTCTTGGTCTTTATACCGGAGGTTCGGTCTTCCTCTTCTTCTCGAACCAGGAGGCTCGGAGTCGAAGACCCTCTTAGCTGGAGCGTTGATGTCCATGCGCTCGATGTGGCCGAGCCAGTGCAGTCGACGGGTCCTTGCCTTCCGGACTACATCCACATCTTGGTACAGCTCGTAGAGTTCGCGGTTGTGTCTTCTTCTCCATTCACCTTCCTCACAGACAGGACCAAATATCCGGCGCAGAATTTTTCTTTCGAAAGAACCCAAAATCAGCTCCGCTGTCCTGCTTATCCAGCTTTCGGCTCCGTACAGCAAGACTGGCAGAATGAGCGTTTTGTAAAGCATGACTTTGGTCTTTCGAGTGAGGAGTTTTGACCCCAGTTGTTTGGACAAGCCGAAGTAGCAGCGGTTGCCAAGGGCGATTCTACGCCGGATCTCCACTGTGGTGTCATTTGTGGAGTTTACGTTTGCCCCGAGGTAGACAAACTCCTTAACTACCTCGAAATTGTAGCTGTCAATTGTTATGTTTTGTCCCAGGTGGTGAGCGACGGATTGGTTTTTGCTTGACAGCATGTATTTCGTTTTGTCCTCATTGATCTTAAGACCAATTCGTTTCGCCTGTTCTTCAATCGCCGTGAATGCTTCCACAATGCCACGGCGAGAACACGCGATGATGTCGATATCATCCGCGTATCCTAGCAGGTGGATGGACTTGTAAAAGATAGTGCCTTCCCTGTTGACGCCTGCCCGTCGCACTATCTGCTCCAGCACCAGGTTGAAGAAGTCACATGACAGCGCATCTCCTTGCCGAAATCCGGTGCATGTTTCGAATGGTTCCGAGGTCCTAGAACCGAGTTGCACGGTGCATCGCGTGTTTTTTAGCGTGGCGCGACACAACTGGATCAGTTTTACCGGGATCCCGAATTCGGCCATCGCCCCAAACAGTGCTTCACGATGAATGCTGTCGTATGCGGCTTTGAAATCGATGAAAAGATGGTGTGTATCGATTTGAAACTCGTTGGTCTTTTCCAGGATCTGTCGAAGTGTGAAAATTTGGTCTATAGTTGATTTGCCGGGCCGGAAGCCGCACTGGTAGCTGCCGATTAGTGCGGTGCAAAATGGTTTTAGACGTTCACACAATACGCTGGACAGGATCTTGTATGCGACATTGAGCAGGGATATACCTCTATAGTTCTTGCAAGAGGTAGGATCGCCTTTTTTGTGGATGGGGCATATAGAGCCAAATATCTACTTTCATCTAAAAGAACGTCACCATGGGCGGATATAACTTTGAAGTGGTCAAGGAATTCGTCCACCTTGGCTCATGCCTGATACACACTGCAGTGATTTGGGAGTCTGAATGATAAGTTGAGGTTAAGACTCCACTACCTACACCCGACTCCATCTTGGAGCCATCGGTATAGAGGGAGATCGAGTCCTTTGTTATAACTTTTCCCTCAGCCCATTCTCCCCTGGATGGAAAGGCAAAGGTGAACACATTCTGCGCGATGATGTAGTCTGTGTCCATGGGTGCTTTGAAGTGCTTAAAAATGGTTGTATTTCCTTTTTGTAATAATGCCCCTAATTCGTAGGGCCACGCTGGCAGCAACTTGGTTGCTGAAGATGTCCAACGGTGGGAAATGTAATAAGATACTTAGGGCCCCCGTGGGGGTTGATCTGATCGCTCCGCTTATATATAAAAAAAAACAATCTTTGTACCTTCCCCAGAAGGTTTCGATAGACTGCCTTGTCCAGAGCAATCCACCAGACTACGATGCCATAGAGGAGGATGGGCCTTATGACTGCTGTGTAGAGCCAGTGCATAGTGCTTGGTTGGAAACACCACCTTCTGCCCACCACTTTCTTACAGCTTTACAGGGCAGTGGTTGCTTTCTTGACACGATTAAGAATGTTAGGTTTCCTATTCAGCCTTCTGTCAAGGAATAGGCCTAGGTATCTGGCCTGATCTTTGATTATTAGTTGGGTTCCATCCAACCTCGGTGGGTTGAAGGACGGAATTTCATATTTATTGGTAAACAGTACTAGGTCGGTCTTTTTAGGATTGACCCCAAGTCCACAGTACTGCGTCCAGATCTAAGATCTTCTCTATAGTTTTTAATAGAAGAAAAGTAAGACTGATAGGCCTCAAGTCATTTGCATACGTGTGGGAGCTTTTGCCTGCCTTGGGTATGAAAATCACTTTGGTTACCTTCCACTTGCTGGGGATATAGAACAGGGAGAGACAGCTCTTGTACATATATTACCACAAGCCAGGGAAGGATGAGATCTGCTACCTGCTGGAGCTCAGCTGGTATGATCCCATCCGGTCCTGAAGACTTGTAGGGTTCAAAGCTTTTCAGGGCCCATAGAACAATGCTGTTGTTGACCATGTTGGGAGCACGTTCAAAGGAGGATGTCGTCGGCTGGATGACTTGAGGAGGTGTCATAGCCGAGTCACTACTGCCCGGAAAGTGTGCGTTCAGAAGAAGTTCCACGGCTTCCGTTCTGGAGGTCGTCCAGGAACCATCATTCCGCATTAGGTGGCTTGGATTGTAAGGGGCCGAAGGCAGAATCTTCCTTATTCTAGAAGCTTCGGAGACCGCCTTGCAGTAGTTCCTCCAAGATTTCCTTTTGGGCTTCCTGGTCACTGCTTTGAAGGATTTAAGTGCCTCCTTGTAGAGGTCCCAATCCTCTTGCAAGCGGGTACAGTTTGCTTTGTTAAACAGCTTTCTGCTCTCTTTCCTGATGGAGACTATGGGGTAAGAACAATAGAGTGGAATTGAATGCTTCCAAAACACAATGCTGTCTTCTGTCGTTAAAGCGTAACACTGACCCAGTTCCATTATCCATAAATGGCACTTGTATCTCGGAAACCGACAATCTTGCTATCCTGGGTATGTGCATCAGTAACAACCTTTGTTGGAAGGATCACATAATTAGTGTCGCCAAGAATGCCGCGAAATATCTAGGTTTCCTACACAGATGCAAGAAATTCTTCACACCCACCGATCTGGCTACAATTTATAAGGCCTTCATTCGTCCTAAGTTGGAGTTCAATGCTCATGTCTGGTCTGGCGCACCTACTAGTTAGAATACAAAAACGCGCGATAAAACTGATGGGTGACTCTAGCATTACCAAAACATTAGACTCGCTGGCATCATCATAAATGCTCTGATGAAATGCCAGTTTCATTCCGCCCCTTCAAAACTTCTCCCGCGATACAGTCTCTCCTAGAATGCTCACGATTTCAATGTGAAGCCCGTTTTCGGTCGTACTGTCAAATATACCTCGTTCGGTCTTCCCCCCCTCAATACAATATGCAGATATTTAAGACCAATGTCAATAGGGAGCTCCTCTACCTCTCCCTGTTGTCTCCTGCTAGCACAACGTCTGACGTTATAAGGCCTTAGCCTTGAGGGCGCGTGTGAGTGACGGAAAAAAAAAAAGCAACGACAACAGCAGCCTCATGTCCGACTCGGAGGATATGGATACTGATACGTACGGCCAACAAACCAGCACGGCTAACATAACCGCGAATAACTGCAGCGGACGACAATCGTTAGCAACATATTCCGGATATGAAACGGTTATCAGAGCTGACCTATGTTGCAATCTCTTCGAAGTGAACCTATGGCCTATTTGATAAGCGACGCATTTAACTAGTTTGCATCAGATGAAGCTCCATATATGTCAACTCTCACTCTCACTCTCACGATTCGGACCAGCAGTTACCAATGCACTTGTCGAGGCACAACACCGTTTCCTTAGAAAACGGTTACCGGCTATTACGAAGACAAGATGCGCCTTTTATGACACGTCCAACTGAAAGATACCAATGTCGTCGGGATTATTCACGAAGAAGGCAACAGATGGGGGCTTCCCCAGTCCCACTTGTCCCGAAAAAGGACGGGAGTCAGTGGCTTGCATAGATTAACGTCGAATCAATGCAGTTACAATCGACGAAATAGAACCAATTCCGTGCATTCAAAATGTCATCGATCAACTCTCGATATGGCATGGGGTTATTGGCACAAAGCTCTGGATGACGACTCCATTGGTAAGACTGTGTTCGTCACGTCAGAGGACAATACGAATGATTCATACTACTATCCGGTCTCGGAATTGAGCCACGCACCTTTCAGCGGATTGTGCATCAAGTCCTGATCAACAATGGCGTCATTTCATTGTGTACAGCAGCACTCACATCAATGGCAGTTATCACCATTTTTAGAGGTTAGCCTTGAAGCGATCCTTGTGCAACCAATGGCGGACAGATGCAAGTAGAGGCATACCACTCACGTGCTCTTAACACACACGAAGAGCGATATAACGCAACGGAGTTGGAATGTCTTGCTGTTGTCGATGCAATGGAACGTTTCCATGTATACGTTCGTGGCCAACATGTGGATATCTATACGGACCATTGCGCACTGGAGTAGCTTTTCCTAGGGAAAAATTTGTCTAACGCCTTTCCGTCGACAACTACACTACATATACATCATAGATCAGGGAAACTGAACTTGCCTCCAGATGCCTTATCGTGACAATCAGTCTCGTTGCTCATTAAAACCACTGAACTTCGGTGTAATACAGCCAATACCAACACCAAAGGCACCAAACAAGGTCTGAGCAATTAACATCATCGTCATGGGTTCGTCTTCTTCCGATATCGAACGACAAATGGTTTATGTGATGTGTCAATTACACGATTGTCCGTGTGCTGCGCTTGGAAATCATCAATTCACCAAAAAGGAAATGGACGGAGCTACTCCAGTTTGGCATATGTACATACCTTCAGACGTCACCAAGGATAACATCCCATCAGACGAAGCCCGTTCCGAAGCTGTATGACGTTCAGACTCAGGTAAAGTATTACGTAAGGAGCGGCATGATCAACTCCACCCATCGTCAGGGTCGAAGGCCGATGACCTCGTGACTTCATGCGAAAAATTGCCGGCAACCACACATCACGCAACATGTTAACTCCCATTTTCACCGGCCCATACATACATATGTTCTACTTCGTGCACTGGGACTCGAAACTTTCCACATTGGGCTCATCGTCGGTAACCAAATCAGCAATACCATCTCAGCACATTCGTGCCAGTTGCAGCTTTTTCGGCCACGTACCGAAAACCTTTTAGCGTGGGGGAGTGAGATGACACCAACGATCCCAACAACTCTGCTCTGCAGCCTTCTGCTAGGGGTGCTAGCATCCTGGATTCACAAAGCATAAACAAATAGCTAATGTCACTCTGAACTCCATTATCAACTAGTGTGGACGGCCGCAAAAAATGGAAACAGAACAGTTCTACTCCTGCTTCTCGTAGCCACAACCAAGACATGTCAGAAGTCTGAAGGTATCCAATATAGCCAACACTACGGAAATCGAATAGGATCATCCAAATTTGGTGTTGTAAAATTGTAGTTTCGGGAGTTTACCAGGACCTTTAGGTTGGCACATCAGGATCCCTCAAGAATGAAGAGTCTGAGATATTGAAAATGGAAGACCAGTTCTGTTCTGTTGTTCTGTGCACACGACCCTACCGATGAGGCTGAAGGATTCCTCAAATAGGATTTCTACGACCTCTTGGACGACGCCTACGGAGCTTGTCCGAAGTACGATATCAAAATAGTACTTGGGAACTTCAACGCCAGAACCGGTAAGGAGTACATCTTTGGCAGAGTAGTCGGAAAGCACAGCTTCCATGATACGACCACAGACTTTACGGCAACTCGTAATATGGTAATAAGGTGAACAAGATTTCCTCGCAAATAGATCCATACAGCAACCCATACAGCAGTCTCCAGACGGTCGAACTGCCAACCAAATTGGTGCTCAAACATAGAACTTTCAGAGGGGCAAGCGTCGGCTCTGACAATTTCCTAGTGGCGGCAAGACTCAGAATCCGACTTTCCAATATTAAAAATCAGCATCAGCCCATCAAGAGGAGGTTCAACATTGGAAGCCTGAACACCTCAGAGATCATCAGAGACTACAGAGAGCAACTGAGCGAACGATTTGCAAGTTTGCCTACATCGGACACAAAGTGGCTCCACTGCCGCTTAGCCATCAAGGAAGCAGCTGAAACTACAATAGGCTTTGCGCCACCACCGACAAGAAACCCGTGGTATGATGGCGAGTGTGAGCAGAAAAAGCGAGGCGAGGCGTGCCAAAATATGCTGCAAAGGAGAATACGAGCAGCGTGCGAGGAATACCGAGCCAGAAGAAGGGAGAAAAAATACGTTGCGGCGAACGAAGAGGATTTTCGCAGCCTCCCAGGTCGGAGAGTCAACGGATGAAAACGAGATAAGAGCCTTTTACATAAAAAAAACCAACAGCCTTGCACCGGGCTTCAAAACAGGCTGGTCGAAATTGCGAGAAAAATATTGTTACCGACCCGCAGGGAATAGTGGATGTTTTAAGTATCGTTTCCAGCGTCCATTTAGCGGGCATGGAGAAGAGAGAGTGGTAGTGGACGAAGAGATCCCGCCTCTAGTTGACGAAGTTGTCCCCTTCCCAGCGTTGAAGTAGTAGGCCGCAGGCTCGGATGGATTACCACTAGAGTTCTTTAATGCTTAAGGCGATGTTCTGTAAGGGAGCATGCACCAGATCAAATGCATGCCCGGTGACTGGAATATCAGCTCTGTTTGCACCATCCACATAATAGGCCATCCTACCTCTTGTACGAACTATAGAGGTACATCCCTGCTCAATGCCGCATACAAGATCCTGTCCAGCGTACTATGTGAACGTCTAAAGCCATTTTGCACCGGACTAATCGGTAACTAGCAGTGCGGCTTCCGGCCCGGCAAATCGATTATAGATTATAAAGGTCTGTGAGGAAGGTGAATGGAAAATAAGATAACCGCAAACTCTACGAGCTGTACAAAGATGTGGGTATAGTCCTGAAGGCAAAGATCCGTCGACTATATTGGCTTGGCCACACCGAGTGCGTGAACACCTTCGCTTCAGCTAAAAGGGGCTCCGACTCCGATCCTCCTTATTTGAGAAGAGGAGGAAGGCCGAACCTCCAGTATAAGGACCTAGTAGGCTCGGAAGTAAGACAACTTGGTCTTGATAACAGTACGGAACGTGCCCGGGAGCGTCAAGGATGGAAGGCAGCTATAGGCAGGCTTAGATTCTCAATGGATTGCTGACATTTTAAGTAAGTGCGTCAGACAGCCAGGAAGCCTCAATGTTGCAGATAGCCGGCAAAATTTAGGACAGCTTGATCAGTATATAAATATATTTTTCTCTCATAAATATATGAACTTTGGCAGCACTCTGGTTGAAAGTCTGACATTTGGGGATGCATAGCTGTGATCCTAACCAGAATTCTTCACTGATATACAAGCAAAACCTGTTTTTCCAAGTAAATTTGAAAGTCTATACAACTCACAAAACCAATATTACACAAAAACCAAAACTCAAATAAAGCACAAAACAATCAACTATTTCCATGCGATAAAGTTTGCTTACAGCCGCTGTCAGCTGTTTTCAGTGCTTTCTAATGTCAATGCTTTTCCTTCAGCTGTCAAAAATATGAACCATTTCAGGTTATGTGATCGAAATTACCAAACAACAAGTAACCATTCGTGATTTCTTTTGAAATTCAACCAAAAACGTATAAAATTAAACTCTTTCTTTTCAGAAACGCCACAGAAATGAGTTTCCCGTCGAAAGAGCAGCGTGCCAAGTGCTGGAGTGCCCGCGACGATTTCTCAGCCTGCCTGGACGAGTATGCCCCCAATTTTCAGCTGACAAGTGGCGAGAAAATACCAGACAAATGCGCAGCCTTACGAAAACTCTACGAATCCTCATGTCCATCACAATGGGTTAAGCACTTTGATCGCAAACGAACCTACGATCAATTCAAAGAGAAGCTCACCAAAGGCTACGACCCACTGGGGGCGACAAGCAAGCAGTCGTCTTAGTTATCTTAATACAACCAGTTATGTGTTACTTAGTTTAACGTAAGAAACAAGAGAGAATTCAGTGCAGTACTTTTAATAAATAAACGAAAAGTATGAAAAAATCAAATCAAAGTGCCACGTCCTGGGCGGTGAGTTGTATTTCGCGGGGCATGTCAACGGATATGGAGATGATGTGTTTGCCGGGGATCATTACATTGCCCAGAACTCGAGCGTCTTTGCCCTCCTCTAGATATTCGGAGCACATCGATAACACTACGTTGGCGTCCTTGTCGGTGCAGTTGAAGAAACCAATTAGCACTCGTCCGTCAGTGATTACAACGTGAAAGGTCTTCCCCAGCCATTTGCGAAGGTTCAATCTGCCGGGTGTTAAGGCTTCTATCGGCGCGGGTCGAATAATTAGCTGCAAAACACATAAAGTAAGCCCAAAGCGAAGACGAGTTCCCTCTGTATACATACGTCTCTTTCAAGTGGTTCGGCCGTGAATTCGGAACCGGTGCTACTCATCTTTCTTTGGTCAATATCAAAATCTAATTTCAGCTACAAGCGAATTTTGAACTTTTACAGCATTATCGAGTCAGGAAAGGTGCTGAAAACAAAGTCAAAGAAAAGTGTCCTGAGATTGGTTTGGTGTTTTCTTATTTTTTATTTTATTTTTGCAATTTTTAGAAACTGTCAATCTGACAGTATAGAATACGTCTACCGCCAGGTCGCACTGCTTGCGTTAGAAAGTGACAGACATTTTCTCTTGACAGCTATCAGCTGATTGCAATTAACCGGTTTCAGTTCATTGGTTTTCTTGGCGATTCATTCTTAATTCCATTATTCTAATCAGAAACGAATACTCCGATACTCGGCGATTGCAGAGTGTCAAGAAATGGATCAACCGGTGTTTGTTGTGCTCACAAGTAAGTTTGTTTGTTTGTTTTTATAATTTTGTTTACACAAACTTGTTTGCTGTTTTTCGGGTGCAGTAAGTGATTCGTGTCACGAGCGCAAGGCCGTGGATAAGAGTGGACCACGCCTGGTCGAATTGGTCAAGGAGACGTTTGGTAATTGCAAAGTTCGAGTAGAAATTCTGCCCGATGAACGGGATGTAATCAGTGGCAAACTGAAGGAATATGCTTTGCATAGGGTTAATGCGATTTTCACGACCGGTGGAACGGGTTTTGCACCACGGGACGTAACTCCGGAAGCTACTAGAGATGTGATTACCAAAGATTGTCCGCAATTGGTGCTCGTAATGGCATTGGAGAGCTTTAAGAAGACACCGTTTGCAGCTCTATCGCGAGCCGTGGCAGGCATCTATGAACAGACGATGATTGTGAATTTTCCTGGTAGTGAAAAGGCAGTAGTTGAGTGCTTCAATTCGATTCGCATGGTATTGCCACATGCAATTCAACTGCTGGCGAATGATTTGAGTTTGGTTCGAGCAACGCACAATCAGGTTCAGGGGCATGTACACGTGTGCCCACATAAAACTGGCACGGGCGGTTGCGATGATCGTAATTCACCGTTTCCCATGATACCTGTTAGCGAGGCGTTGGGTATAATATTTCAAATTGTTGGATCGCGACGACTTATACCGAATCCATTGTCGCAGTATGTTGCTTCTGTGGACATTCCACCGTTCCGGGCGTCGATTAAAGATGGTTATGCAATGAAATCGACTGGATTTGCGGGAGCGAAGAGAGTTGTCGGCTACATATCAGCTGGAGACGAGGTAATTTGAATTTGACTGAACAAATTCTCTCATCTATCTATCAAGGTGTGTTCGAATGATTGATTGGAGTGATTGCGTGAGAAACTCTAGGGCCGTCAAGTCTAGTTTTAAATCCATTATCTCCTGTTATCTAGTTAATTCCAAGGAGAATGACTTTGCCATGCAAATTCTCTTGATAACGCTATCAGAGATCGCGAAGACCAACGGCGGGTGGGTTTAGATAACTAGGAAAGAGTCACACGTATATAGGCGATGTTTGCATTGTTTTCCAGCCACTTATCTGCCGCTTTTAAGAAATCGTCTGTTTTTGCCAAAGATTAACTCACACTTTTCAAGGAGTAGTACATACCTTGAATGATAGTCGCACTAGTATTAACTTAAACCTATTTTTCCACATCAGATATCCGACTATGAACTACAAGAAGATGAGTGTTTCAAAATCAATACCGGCGCACCAGTTCCAAACCATGCTGACTGCATCGTCCAAGTCGAAGACACAAAACTGTTGAGTAAAACCAAACTTGGCACTGAAGAGATCGTCGAGATACTCGTCGAACCAAAAGCCAATCTCGACATAAGGTACACACTTTCTCTTGGTTTTATAAGTTCCGATTAACTCTCCTCCTCTCTTCCTAGACCTGTTGGATCAGACTTGAGGAAAGGTACTCAACTATTTCCCAGTGCTGATCACTCCGAAGTGGTTATCAAGTCAATTCTAGCGTCTGTCGGTAAAACGATCCAACTGAAGAAACCTAAAGTAGCTGTCGTCTCCACCGGAAGTGAGCTGTTGGCGCCCGAGAGTTCTTCTGAGAGTACGGGTAAAATATACGATTCAAACACCACTATGCTCGAAGAGCTCTTGCAGTACTTTGGCTTCGAGTGCATGATCAAGAGAGTGTTGAAGGATGAGTAAGTCGTTTGTTTTTACTTTTTAAATTACGCATTACTTATCACTTCTTCCTTTCTAGCGTTCAATCACTAACGGCCTCGGTGAAAGAGCTTTACCAGTCAGTCGATTTTGTTATCTGTAGCGGAGGTGTATCAATGGGAGATAAGGATTACATCAAACCAGTTCTACAAAGTCTAGGCTTTACCATTCATTTTGGCCGCGTTAACATGAAACCAGGGTATGTACCAAGGTGACGGACAAACAGTACGATGGTAATCTCCTTTTTCTGTCCACAGCAAACCAATGACCTTTGCATCAAACCAGAGAAACGAAAAATATTTCTTTGGCCTGCCCGGAAATCCAGTTTCGGCTTTTGTAACATTCCACTTGTTTGCCTTGCCAGCAATACGCTTCTCCGCCGGCTGGGAGAGAGATAAATGTGAACTGGCGACCATTCATGTTACAGTAAGTATCTTTTCTGTACCACGTATCATCTAATTGATCACATACAATCCACAGCTCGAAAGCGACACACCTACCCTCGACCCAAGGCCAGAATATGCTCGTGCTTCTATCACCAGCAAAAGCGGTCGCCTTTACGCCTCCATCAGTGGCAATCAAGTACATTTATTGCTCCATTTATGTATATTCGGCATTTGAAAGTCGTTCTTCCACAGATAAGCAGCCGTTTACAAAGTATTGTCGGCGCTGATGTCTTACTTCATCTACCAGGTAAAACTGCTGACAAACCCACTGTCTCTGCCGGAGAGGCCTTAAGAGCATCGGTGCTGCGATATGATTTTATTTCAAAGTATGAATGATGGCATGTTTCTCGGTATTCCTGCCGAACTTGTTTGGTTTTGCTGTTCACTGGTTTTATTGTACGCACAAAGGGTTGTTAACAATTTTACGAGTTATTTGAGGGGAAAGCACACACGATTTTATATTTTCATATATGAGCTACGTGAGCTCGGTAATAAATGAAAAGTTTAACTACAGTGCATGACGGTTCTTATGTTGGTTTTACTTAAACAGGCGGTTGGCATGGCTTTGGTATCGGATAATTGACTCTAACCATAATCGGCCCTTAAACATGTTCGGCCATTAACCGTGATCATCCCTTAACCATAATCGGCCCTTAACCATGATGAGTCTTTAGACATGATCGGCCCTTAACCACGATCCGTCTTTAACCATTATTGTCACCAGCCAGCCAACCTCGTCACCAGCTAGCCAACCCGGCCACCTGCAAGCCAACCTGACCTGACCAACCGTCTAACCATTATTGTCACCAGCCAGCCAACCTCGCCACCAGCTAGCCAACCCGGCCGCCTGCAAGCCAACCTGACCATCAGCCGCCCAACTCCACAAGGCAGCTAGCCGACCTGACTGACAGCCGCACAACCTGGCCAACAAACAAGCAAATTTGGCCGTCAGCAAGCCAACCCGGCCGCCAGCCACACATCCTGGCCACCTGCCAGTAAGCAAACCTGGCCACCTATCAGCCAATCTAACCACCAGCCAGCCAGCCTCTCCATCAGCCGGCCAACCTGGCTACCAGCCAGCCAACCTGCTATCAGCTAGAAAACCTGGCCACCAGCTAGTCAATTTGGCCGCCCGCCAGCCAACCTGGCACCAGCTAGCCAACCCGTCGACCAGCTACCACCCAACCTGGCCACCAGCCAGCCAAAATGACGACCACCATCGACAAACAGCCCACCTTCCCTCCAGCCAACCTAATTACCAACCTGGCCATTAGGCAGATAACCTCGCACCAGCCAGCGAACCTGGCCACCAGACAGGCAATCTGGCTATCAGCCAGCCAACCTGGCCACCAACATAGCCAGCAGCTAGCCAACCCGCCCACCAAGCTACCCAAACTGGGCATCAGACAGCCAACTTGGCCACCAGACAGCCCACCTGGCCGCCCGCCAGCTAACCTGACCACCTGCCAGCCAACCTGGCCACCATTCAGCCAACCTGGCCACCAGCCACACAACCTGGCCACCAGTAAGCAAACCTGGCCACCTATCAGCCAATCTGACCACCAGTCAGCCGGCCTCTCCATCAGCCGGCAAACCTGGCCATCAGCTAGTCAATTTGGCCGCCCGCCAGCCAACCCGGCACCAGCTAGCCAACCCGTCGACCAGCTACCACCCAACCTGGCCACCAGCCATTCAACCTGACCACCACCACCGCCACCGCCGAACAGCCCACCTTCTCTCCAGCCAACCTAGTTACCAACCTGTCAACCTGGCTATTAGGCAGATAACCTCGCCACCAGACAGACAGTCTGGCCACCAGCCAGCGAACCTGGCCACCAGACAGCCAACCTGGCTATCAGCCAGCCAACCTGGCCACCTGCCAGCCAACCTGGCCACCTGCCAGCCAACCTGGCCACCTGCCAGCCAACCTGGCCACCATTCAGCCAACCTGGCCACCAGCCACACAACGTGGCCCCCAGTAAGCAAAGCTGGCCACCTATCAGCCAATCTGACCACCAGACAGCCGGCCTCTCCATTAGCCGGCAAACCTTGCCATCAGCTAGTCAATTTGGCCGCCCGCCAGCCAACCCGGCACCAGCTAGCCAACCCGTCGACCAGCTACCACCCAAACTGGTCACCAGCCAGTCAACCTGACCACCACCACCTCCACCGTCGAACAGCCCACCTTCCCTCCAGCCAACCTAGTTACCAACCTGTCAACCTGGCTATTAGACAGATAACCTCGCCACCGGACAGACAGCCTGGCCACCAGCCAGCGAACCTGACCACCAGACAGCCAACCTGGCTATCAGCCAGCCAACTTGGCCACCAGCTAGCCAACATAGCCAGCATCTAGCCAACCCACCCATCAGCTACCCAAACTGGCCATCAGCCAGCCAACTTGGCCACCGGACAGCCCGCCTGGCCGCCAGCCGGCGAACCTGACCACCAGACAGCCAGTCCGGCCATCAGCTAGCCAACCTGGCCACCAGCCAGTCAACCTGGCCACCAGCCAGCAAACCTGTCCACCACCCACCTGGTCAATAACCAGCTCAGCAGTCCACCAGCCAGCCCATTTGGCCACGAGCTAGCTAGTCTTATCACCAGCCAGCCAGCTAACTTAGCCACCAGCTAGCCGACCCGACCACCAACTACCCCACCTGGCCACCAGCAAGCCGAATCGGCCACAAGACAGCCATCCTGGCCGCCAGCCAACCTGCCCACCAGACAGCCACATTGCTCACCAGCCAGCCAACCTGGCCGCTATCAGTCAACCTGGCCAACATCCAGCCAACCTGGCCAACAGCCAGCCAACTTGGCCACCAGCCAGCCCATTTGGCCACGAGCTAGCTAGTCTTATCACCAGCCAGCCAGCTAACTTAGCCACCAGCTAGCCAACCCGACCACCAACTACCCCACCTGGCCACTAGCAAGCCGAATCGGCCACAAGACAGCCATCCTGGCCGCCAGCCAACCTGCCCACCAGACAGCCACATTGCTCACCAGCCAGACAACCTGGCCGCCATCAACCAACCTGGCCAACATCCAGCCAACCTGGCCAACAGCCAGCCAACCTGGCGACCAGCTAGCCAACTTGGCCACCAGCCAGCCAACCAGGCGACCAGATAGCCAACCTGGCGACCAGCTAGCCAACCTGGCCACCAGTCAGCAAACCTGCTCACCAGCCAGCCAACCTGGGCACTAGCCAGCCCAGTTGTCCACCAGCCAACCCACTTGGCCACGAGCTAGTCAGTCTTGTCACCAGCCAGCCAACCAACCTGGCCACCAGCTAGCCAACCCGGCCACCAACTACTCCACCTGGCCATCAGCAAGCCAAATCGGCCACGAGACAGTCAACCTGGCCACCAGCCGGCCAACGTGGCCCTTAGACAGCTCACTTGGCCATGAGCTAGCCAGTCTTGTCACCAGCCAGGCAAGTTGGCCACCAACTAGCCAACCCGGCCACCAACTGCCCCACCCTGCCATCCAGGCAGCCGACTATGCATCAGTCAGTCAACTTGGCCTCCAGCCAGCCCGCCAGCTTGGCCACCAGTCACCCTACCCACAGGCCAGTCGACTGGGCGCCAGTCGGCCAACTTGGCCAACAGCCATCCAACCTGGCCACCATCCAGCCAACTTGGCCACGAGATAGCCCACCTGCCAGCAGCCAGCCAACCTATTCACCAGCCAGCCAACCTGACCATGAGCCAGCCATTCTGGTCATCAGCCAGTCAACCTGGTCACCAGACAGCCACACTGCCTACCAGCCAGCCGTCTGTACGCCAGTCGGCCAACTTGGCCACCAGCAAGCCAACCCGGCCGCCCGCCAAGCAACCCGGTCACCTGCCAGCAAACCTAACCGCCAGCAAGAGAACACGGCCGCCAGACAGCCTGATCTTACTTATTAGCAGAGACGTTGCTCATTAGCAGTGACCTTGCTTATCAGCAGTGACCTTCCTTATTAGCAGTGACCTGTCGGGTTGGCTGGTTGCCAGGTTGGCTGATTGGTAGTCAGGTTTACTGGAGGCTAGCTTGGCTGACTCGTACCCAGGTTGGTCTGGCTGATACCAAGGTTAACTGGCTGGTTTTCTGGTTGGCTGGCTGGGAGCCGGGTTGGCGGGCTGGTGGTCAGGTTGGCTGGCTGGTGACCAGGTTGGCTGACTGGTAGCCAGGTTGGAGGGCTAGTGGTCATGGAAAAAGGCCCCCGACAATACCATTGCAAATTGATTTTTTTCATAATGCCAATCTACCCCAGCCTGCTCTTTTCTCTTCTCCAGAGTGCCAATCGATTTCGGTACCCAAAGAAGCATGTAATGCGACATATATCCAGATAAATGGACTTCCAACCTGCGTCCCCAAAAGTTGGCTAACACGACAATTTAATTTTCCGAAATGGAGCTTGATTGCAGTTTTTGTGCTATGACATAGTTGATTCTGTCAGAGACTTTTGTACTTTTTCGACAAAAGGGCTTCGTGCCAAACCCTGTCAAATGCTTTCGAAATATCAGGTACAACGATTTTGCTTCCAACTGCTTGGTGAAGCAAGCGATTCCACTTTCCCGTATGATGTGCCATCATCATTTCCGCACTGAGCTTGAATTATTTAAAGTGACATTGGATCTACAGACGTTTTTATACTTTTGACGAATTAGCTCTATTTCGTGAGTAGGTGCAGAAAATTCTTGTACAATCCGCTCGGAACAACCTCACTGAACACACAAACTTGTACCTTTCTGTTATGAACTACTTAGAACGAGTTCGTTAAACAGAACTATAGATTTGTGAAAGGCTTTCCTACTTAGGTGGCGCTACAGTTCTTTTCTTGCTAGCTGTGTTCAGTGTCGCATGCCCAGTTGGTTGAGGTCCCTTTGCACCTGTGTGCGCCACATTAGATGCGGCCATCTTTTGAAACGTCGTCCCTCGGAGTTGGAGTCGAAGACTCTTCGGGCCGGAGCTGTGCTGTCCATTTTCTCTACATGGCCTAGCCATCTCAGACGTTGGATCCGCAGACGTCGTACTAGGCTGATATCGCTGTATAATCCGTACAGTTCGTGATTGAATTTTCAACTCCACCCTCCATCAACACAAATGTGACCGAGGACTGTGCCCAGAATTTTCCACACGGAACGACCAAGGGCCTCTTCATTAATTTTTCATAAGGTCCATGCCTTAGCGCCGTAGAGGAAGACCGGGCTGATTAAGGTTTTATAGAGAGTCACCATAGGTTTCCGAGAGAGGGCCCTGCTTCACAATAGCTTCTTAAGCCCGAAGAAACAGCGCTTGGCAAGTGTTTTTCTGCGTTTAATCTCAGCGGTGGGGTCATTGCCGCTTGTTCTCAGTGAGCCAAGGTAGACGAAATCCTTGACTACATCAAAGTTATAGCTGCCAATAGTGACGTTCTGGCCAAGACGTTGGTGTTGTGTGTCTTTCATTGATGAAAGCATCAATCTGGTTTTACCCTCGTTTGCCTTCAGATCCACATTAGCCGCTTCTGTTTCAATGGTGACAAACAATTCATTGACGTCTCGCTCCGTTCTCTCAATCACGTCAATGTTATGAGCGTATGAGAACAATTGCGCAGACTTGAAGTAGATCGTGCCTCTTATATTGGTCAATGAATCCCGCACGATCTTTTCAAGCGTGATGTTGAAAAAATCACATGGCAGTGCGTCGCCCTGTCTGATTCCTTTTTTGACATCGAAGGTCTCAGTTAAATCTTTACCTATCTTAGTGGAGCAGTGCGAATTCCCCATGGTCCTCCTGCACAATCTGACGGGTTTGGCATTGATGTCAAAACATAACATGGCACTGTATAGCTCAACCCTATAGACACTGTCATATGTGGCTTTAAAATTGACGGAAAAGTGGTGAATGTTGACCTGAAGTTCTTGGGTCTTCTCCAAGATTTACAGAAGTGCGAATATTTCGTCCATCGTGGATTTTCCTGGCCTGAAGCCACATTGATAGGAACCTATCAAGTTATCCAAGAATGGTTTCAGGCGACCACACAGTACAGCAGAAAAAAATTTAAACGCGATGTCAAGGTGACTTATTCCGCTTTAGTTGGCGCAGAGGACGCCGTGGCGCAGTGGTTAGTGTGTTGGACTCTGACGCACGATGAGCGAGTTCGGATCCCGTTAACACCAACGCCATCGAATGTTTATTTTGCGGCGTTCCTCCTCGGCGGGGTACTGGCAAAACCCCCCGTAGTATACTTGCCGTGAAAAAGCTTCTCGACTCACGCCGTTCGGAATCGGCATTAAACTGTAGGTCCCTTTCACCTGTGTGAAAAATAAATCACACACAACACGAGTGATTGAGAGAAGCTTGGCTCTGGTCCTTCATGGGCTGTAACGCCACCAAAGAAGAAGAAGAAGTTGGGGCAGTTATACGAGTCTTTCTTGTAGACCGGGCAAGCAGTATTGAGATTCCATTCATCGGGCATGGTCTTCCGACCATATCTTACAGATGAGCTGGTACATGTTCCCAACCAACTCATCTCTTTCCACATTCTCAGCATCGACTGTGATTCAACTACGAGGTGTCCGTGTACATCCCTGCAGGCTTCCGCTGTGGATTTTTGACCTTGGCATGTTCGTTTTACTCTTTGGTAAAACTTTCGAACCTCGTTCATGCGATGACATCTCTCCATCTCCTCGATCTTGCGCCTCTCGTGCTCTTTTTTTTTTTCGTTTCTTTTTCGCTCGTAAAGCTCACAAACAGCTCTCGTTCGACGACACAACATGGCCATGTATGCATCCTGTTTTTATGCATGTACCTGTCTGCACATGTCATCAAACCAAAGGTTTCTCCTAGGTGGTGGTTGGAAACCTAATACACTAGAGACAGCATCCCTGATGGCGCTTTTATAACGTCTCCCCTGTTTTATGGTTTGTGCAGTTTGCCTCGGCTCTTGAGAGAGCTGGAGGGAGACACGATCGACGGAGGCCCTAGCGGTCTCTTGCGATTGCAGCTTCCCGAGGTCAAATTTTTCTCGTCCTACTCGAGTCCGCAGTCGAGTTGGTCCTACAAGACATACTCGGTATTTCATTAAGCGCTTCTTCTTCTTCTTAGTGGGCGCTACAGTTCGGGGTGAACCTGGGCCTCAACCAACATGCCCCTCCATCTAGCACGATCTTTCGCTAGCCTTTTCCATTGCCGCACACCCAGTTGGCTGAGGTCCCCTTCCACCTGTGTGCGCCATCTTAAGTGCGGCCGTCCTCTGCTTCTTCGTCCCTCGGGGTTGGATTCAAAGACTCTCCGGGCTGTGGTGTCCATTCGCTCTACATGGTCCAGCCATCTTAGGCGCTGAATCCGTAGACGCCAGATGGCACCACGAAGAGGTGGGGATAGGACTTACTAACAGTGCCGCAAGATGTTCGACTGCGGTGGCTCTTCTCGCTTTTTAGCAGGCCAGCATCCGTCGGATAGATGCTACCCCTACGAAGCCATTGTTTGTCCTTTGCCATCCTCATTAAGCACTTACCATCTTTAAATTCAAATAAACCAAGGTGTGTGTGAGATATCATCGACGGTTTTTATTCCTTTGGAGGGCCTGTCGATGTCATTATGTACAGAGTATAACTGTCGAAAATGAAAGTGCTGAACACAACCTCCAACCATTCGAGAATGTCAGCTGTTGGAGCCAACCACGAATGACAGTTCGTTCTCATGAGTTCCATTTTTGAATGATGTTGGGTCACGGCAGAACTGCACGTACTTACTTTGGTTAGATAGGTTAAGTCAGAACGTCACACTCGAAGACGGGGAATACGGATGATGGGTGAATTTTTTGCTATTTGGCTCTTGGTGTTCCTTTTTTGACAGCTCACTTCTGATTCGTGAAGTACAGGGTCTTCTTGCAAGAATTGGCATCATTTCTCGTGTGCTGGAGTGGACGATTCGGTGGCAGAAGAACCTTGGCAGTGCAAGGAATGCAAAAGAAATTTGTCAGGCAGAACCAGCTGAGAGGTAGAAGGAGCATCAGCGTTTTATGTCGAAGCATCGGTAGCGACAGGCGGTCCAGTTACGGCTGCGTCTCCATCGGAAAAGTCTGACTTCATAGAAATCGCAGATGGCAACGGCGACAGCGTGGCGTCCACAAGGAATAACGGTGGTAGAATTAGCTTCGCAGCAATGACGGATGGTCGTAGCGACTGCGTGGCGGCGAGAAATAACGGTTCAGTGAATGGCGTCCTTTCTTTGGAAGAGCAACTGAAACGTCTAGAAGAACAGAAACAGATTGAATTGGTATTCTTGGAAGAGAAATATTCACTTTTGGGATTAGCGATGGATGGAAATCAATGCAGAATTAAAAGAGCAGATAAATGCAAGGTGGGAAATACGCTGCTTGTATTGACGACTGAAAACATGGCAAGTCGTCAAGCACTTTCAAAAGATTTGCCAACGTTTAGTGGAAGGCCAGAGGAGTGGGCAATTTTCTACAGCAATTTTAAATATAGCACAGAACTCTGTGGGTAAACAGACGCCGTAAACATGGTGAGGTTTCAAAGGGCATTCAATGGTGGTGCTTTAAAGGCAGTAGGTAACTTGTTGCTATTCCCATCAAGGAATCCAAAAGTTACCGGTACACTAAAGATGCTATATGGTCGTCCTGAGTTAGTGAGTCGGACGATGTTGGAGAAGATCAGAAGCGAAGCAGCAGCAAAGGCTGAGAAATTTGAAACAATTGTGGTTTTTGCCCTCTCAGTTAAAGAACTCTACTCAACAATGGAAGCTGGGGTTTGAAAGATCATATAAAGAATCCAGTGCTGCTTCAAGAATTGGTAGACAAACTTCGTCCAAGTGTGGAACTGAATTTGGCAATGTATGCAACCTCTTTACCAAAGTATGGTTTCAGTGCCTTGATGAAACCCGTGGCTGTAGCAGCTACTACGCTGACGGCGAACCTCCGGAGCCAAAAAAACTGGATAAGTCGATTGGGCTACGGCCTAGTAAGCCGTAACCGTAAAAAAACCACAAACTCCGAAACAACCACAAGCCTTGGATACAACGAACCGGATTAATGTTGACGACCCTTGCAAGAAACGAAAAAAGGACAGTGATCTTCGGCTCTGTACGTGGAATGTTAGTTCCCTAAACAGGCCACGTGCAGCCAAACAACTTGCGGATGCCCCGGACCGCTATAAGGCGGACATAACCGCCAGCCAGGAAATGCGATGGAATGGACCGGGAATAAAGCGGATGAAAAACTGCGATATTTACTATGGCGACTGCTATAGGGAGAGAGGACAACGATTGTTCGGATGCGGATTTGCTGTTCGAGGTGGACTAAAGCAAAAAGTCCTAAGCTTTCGGCATGCCAGCGAACGCCTCATAACGATCCGTGTCAAGGCTACATTTTTTAACATCAGCCTGATCTGCGACACCCCCACGGAAGACAAGGATGACTCCGCCAAAGATGAGTTCTACGATCTCCTAGACAGAATGTATGCCCAATGTCCCAGCTATGACATCAACATTTTAATACGAGACTTCAATGCTAAGCGGGGTAAGGAAAGCTTCTTTGAACGAGTCATCGGCAAACACAGCCTACACGATACCACATTCGATAACGAACACAGGCTGATTGATCTTGCTACGGGGCAAAATCTCCTTCTAGCCAGTATGCGCTTCCCGCACCTCGATATATACAAAGGCACCTGGCGGTCTTTCGATCAATCGATCACAAACCAGATTGATCACATCGCGATCGACGTCAAACACTCCTCTACTATTCTTCATGTTCGAACTTTACGAAGGGCTAACATCGACTCGGACCACTATCTTGTAGTAGCCAAGATGAGAATTCGGTCCCCCTGATCTCGACGAGGTTAATATTGCCATATCGCAACTCAAGTCGAATAAAGCTGCTGGCGCAGACAGACTATCCGCTGAGCTCTTCAAGGCAGCTGGGGATGACCTGGTTAGGAGCATGCATTACTCATCTGTAAGATATGGTCGGAGGAAAGCATGCCATAGGAATGGAGTCTCTGCATCGTATTCCCGATCCACAAGAAAGGAGACCCCTCTGACTGCGCCAACTACACAGGAATAAGTCTCATTAATGTCGCCTACAAAATCTTCTCTGCCGTTTTGTATGAACGCCTGGAGCCTTTTGTAAATAAGCCGATAGGTCCTTATCAGTGCGGATTCAGGCCAGGGAAGTCCACCACCGACCAAATCTTCACACTACGGCAGATCCTGGAGAAAACCAGTGAATTTCAAGTCGACACCCACCATCTATTCGTCGACTTCAAGGCCGCATACGACAGCGACGAACCCAAAATCTGCTACGCCGTCCTGCTTATCGTCGTCCAGCTTTCGGCTCCGTACAGCAAGATTGGCAGTATGAGCGTTTTGTAAAGCATGACTTTGGTCTTTTGAGTGAGGAGTTTTGACCCCTGTTGTATGGACAAGCCGAAGTAGCAGCGGTTGCCAAGGGCGATTCTACGCCGGATCTCCACTGTGGTGTCATTTGTGGAATTTACGTTTGCCCCGAGGTAGACAAGCTTCTTAACTACCTCGAAATTGTAGCTGTCAATTGTTATGTTTTGTCCCAGGTGGTGAGCGATGGATTGGTTTTTGTTTGACAGCATGTATTTCGTTTTGTCCTCATTGATCTTAAGACCAATTCGTTTCGCCTGTTCTTCAATCGCCGTGAATGCTTCCACAATGCCACGGCGAGAACACGCGATGATGTCGATATCATCCGCGTATCCTAGCAGCTGGATGGACTTGTAGAAGACAGTGCCTTCCCTGTTGACGCCTGCCCGTCGCACTATCTGCTCCAGCACCAGGTTGAAGAAGTCACATGACAGCGCATCTCCTTGCCGAAATCCGGTGCATGTTTCGAATGGTTCCGAGGTCCTAGAACCGAGTTGCACGGTGCATCGCGTGTTTTTTAGCGTGGCGCGACACAACTGGATCAGTTTTACCAGGATCCCGAATTCGGCCATCACCCCAAACAGTTCTTCACGATGAATGCTGTCGTATGCGGCTTTGAAATCGATGAAAAGATGGTGTGTATCGATTCGAAACTCGTTGGTCTTTTCCAGGATTTGTCGAAGTGTGAAAATTTGGTCAATAGTTGATTTGCCGGGCCAGAAGCCTCATTGGTAGCTGCCGATTAGTGCGGTGCAAAATGGTTTTAGACGTTCACACAATACGCTGGACAGGATCTTGTATGCGACATTGAGCAGGGATATGCCTCTATAGTTCTTGCAAGAGGTAGGATCGCCTTTTTTGTGGATGGTGCATATAGAGCTGGAATTCCAGTCGTCGGGCATGCTTTCATCTTCCCAAATTCTGCAGATGACCTGGTGCATGCTCCCTACCAGAACATCGCCGCCAACCTTGAAGAGCTCTGATGGCAAGCCATCTGAGCCTGCGGCCTTGTTGTTTTTTAGCTTCTGAGTAGCTGTACCGACTTCTTCGATGCTGGGTGGGAGGACTACTTCAGCGGCTGGAGTTGGGATTTCCTCGGTCCCTACCACTCTCTCTTGGTCATGCTCGTTAAGCAGCTGCTGGAAGTGCTGCTTAAATACATCCTCTATTCCCCGAGGGTCGGTGACAAGATTACCCTCGCAGTTTCGAAGAGCCAGGGGGCCTTTTTTGAAGCCTCCTGCAAGGCCTTTGGCTTTCTTGTAAAAGGCTCGTATTTTATGATGATCCCTAGACTCCTCGATATCCTTGAGCTGGGAGGCTGCTAAGATTCTTTTCCTTTGTCGCAGTAGTTTTTTCTCCTCCCTTCTTCTGGGCCGGTACTCTTCTTGCGTTGCCCTGGTTTTCCTCTGGTTTAATTTTTAATTTGTCCTTGCCACCTCTGAAACAGTCTTTCCATCCTGTATCATGGTACCGGCTATTTGCCTCCTTTCCTCCGTGCAACGCTTTCCTCTGCCCATTTTAGATACTCCTATTTGTGTAAGAAATGACTGTAGTTATGGCTTTCCCTAAAAAGATTCACACTAACCTCACCTAAATCACTGAAAAATATTTTTTTTCTGACACACCGTGATTATGTGCTATTTATATAGTAAACTACAGACCACTTGGTTTTAATAAACTTTATTTTTGATTTGGTATAAAGCAATTGGCTATCCTTCTCTCCTCGGCTTCTTTGCTTGTTGAAGGTCGGCAGCAATATTTTGTTTTTATATACATATATAGGGCTAGTGCTATCAATAGCAATGCGGCACTGCGACCTTTGCAGATCTATTGTGCCTGCTAGCCGATTTAGACGAGTAGCCTCTCCACCTCCACAATGAATCTGAGAATGCTTCTCGTAGGAGCCAGGGTGATCCCCTCAGGAGTCATAACTTCACTGAGAAGGATACGCTTCCTAAGATGGCAGAGAGCAGCGCACTCACACAGTATGTGTTCTGCCGTCTCATCGTCCTTAAAACAGAGCCGACACTCAGTTTCAGACGAGAGGCTAATTGTTTAAATGATATCTCAGACCGCAGTGTCCCGTTAGATAGCTGACTAGTCTTCTGATATCCATCCTATTGAGTTTGAGTATGTCAATAGGGTGCTTGTTCAGGGGTCGTATATGTCGTTTGGATTGACGGAATCCCCGAACGCTGTTCCAAAAGGACAGGTGTTGTAATTGTTCCCACTTGTCTAAGAAGTAATTTATCTTAGACGCGGGAATGCCGCAGAATGGTTCCGGACCTATATACTTGTCACTGGAGCCCTTCCTGGCAAGTTGGTCGGCAATTTCATTGCCCTTGATACCTTAATGGCCTGGCACCCACCAAAGTTTAACATTGTTTCTTTTGGCGAGGTCCTGTAGGGTGTCATGGCATTCCTTGGCGGTTTTTGAGTTCGTGCTGTACGAACCCAGCGCTTTAAAAGCTGCTTGGCTATCAGAGAGTATGCTGATGGTCACTCCTCTGATGCCCATCGAGATTTAGATTGACGCATGTTAGGATGGCATGCAGCTCTGCTTGGAAGATGCTGGGACTTATTCCCAGTGCCTTCGAGATTTTGCGTTTTGGTCCAAAGATGCCGGCGCCAACGCCGGAAGCCATCTTGGAACCATCCGTGTACCACCTAAGGCCTTTGACATTTAGCAGGGGATCACTGTTTTCCCATGCTGAGCGGTTTGGGATCAGTATCTCAAATCTCTTGTCATAGGTGAAGGTATGTGGTAGTGCGTCCGAGACTGTAGTAATCATATCCAGCTCGGGAAGGTGTTGTAATATGGACATGTGGCCTGCTGGTCTACATGGCATATTTGTTCCCGAGCAGAGGATTCTGATTGCACTGCGTAATGTCACCTTTTTGATAAAAAGGTGCAGTGGAGTGAGTCCAATGAGTGCTTCTTGGGCTGCCGTGGGGCAGGTTGGCATAGCGCCTGTGATGCCGAGACACGCTAGTTTTTTGCTCAACTTTTGACCACCATACGGTGGACCCGTAGGTGACGATAGGTCTAACTATCGCGGTATATAGCCAGTGGACTACCTTAGGTTTAAGTCCCCAGGTTTTACCGTAGGTGCGTCGACAGGCCCACATGACCTTAGTCGCTTTCATGAGTTTATTTCTCATATTGGAGTTCCAGTTGAGTCTACGGTCTAGGTCAATACCTAGATACTTTACTTCCTCTGAAAATCCTATGCGTGTGCCATTTAGTAAGATTGAGCAGGGTTGTACCTTTCTCTTCTTTGTAAATGGGACTAAGATCGTCTTATTTGTGTTAATAGATAAACCCTCTCTGCCACACCAGTCAGAGATAAATTGGAGCGCAAGCTGCATGCGCTCACAGGCAGTGATCTCGCACTTGCCCGTAACAATGACTACTAGGTTATCAGCATATCCGATGACCTCATAGCCCCGAGTGGTTAGCTTGCGTAATAGATCGTCGATGACTATCGACCAAAGCAGTGGTGAGAGGACTCCCCCTTGTGGGCATCCTCTAGCCGCCGATACTGTCACTGAGACCTCTCCGCATGTGGCTGATATAATACGGCTATTTAGCATCGCCCTGATCCAGTGATTATTGGGATGGTCTACACCCCTGCAGGATAGTGCAGTGGTGATCGAATCATAGCCAGTATTATCGAAAGCTCCCTCTATATCGAGGAAGGCGCAGATTGCGATCTCCTTTTGTATGAAACTATTTTCAATGTGCGTCACCAAGTGGTGTAGTGCATTATCGGTAGATCACTCTTTGCGATATGCGATATGTCGGCAGCAATAAGAGAACGAGTCAGCGAGCTTGCCTTACATCTTTGTCTTCTAGCAAAAGAACAAAGGAAGGAACCTAAAGCTTGACGAAGTCGTTGAAGTTGTGCTTTGACATTTGTAGACAAATGTCAAGCACGGCTTTAACGAAAGTGTTTAAGGCGGGTGTTCATCCTGCGATTATATTACAATATGAGCACCCAATTTGCAATGATCACCAACTCTAACGATTGCAAAACCAGGAAAACCTAACGGGATCTTCTTTGTAGTATATTTTCATATTCATAACGGTACTACCTTGCGATATTATGGCTTAACTCCTGTGCAGCTTGTAAATACAGTGTGTATTGCAAGCAAATACACATTTGAATAATGGTGTGCTATTTATAAGAACACCACTGTACATATATTCAATTTATTTATTTTAAAAAATTAAAACAAAGCAGTTTAAGGCTCAATGCGTCTTTTATTCATAACTTTGTCGGAATTAAAATTAAAATTAAATATTTTTCAAATTTTGAAATGCTTGCATTTATAGCCTTCGTAAACTTAAATAAACAAATGATCTTAGCAACCTGATTGACATAATACAGCTTCTGGATATAGCTCTTGTCTTCAAACGATTAGCCGTGGTCCTTACATTGTCATTACTTAGGGTGTTAGTGATCTTAGTTCTCCTCGAATAAGTGGTTAACAAGTATTTATACCAATAGCATAGTTAAAGTTAATTAGAATAGATTATAA